>CM056579.1:23158811-24611311 GCA_029721435.1 Gymnothorax reevesii | reverse complement strand
TAAGCTGGGGTATCGCTAGACGGGCTTTAGCCCACATAAAATGCGCTTCAGCCTCCCTCAGATAAAGGCTAAGCCCCTCATCCTAAATTCTCCACTGATGTGCCAGCATGGTACCCCTCAGCTTCCCACAAATAAACTGGTACTGAAAATCAAAGGTGAAAAATCCCAACGTCAGAAAGTAAAAGTCTGCCCAAGTTTTCCCGCCAACCCAGAATTCAGTCAGGTGACAAGATTTCTTCCTGGTGGCCAAAGAATTGCGCCAATTAGCCAGCCCTGGTAGCAGGAACAAAATACTGGAGGACTTCTAATTTTTGAACCTGGTCCATCCACCTCAGTGGCGAATGAATTCAAAAATCCATTACAGATGGAACATACCAGAACAAGGCGAATGATTAGACGGGGAAAAAAAAAAAAAGGAAACAAAATATTGTAATGCAATAAGAATTTTTCTGTCTCATACCAATGTCACTGCAGTACAAAGATGACCTCCCTCTCTCAGCTGGAGTGGTATATCCCACTTGGTTATTTACGATGAGATGGATGCTTCCACCAACCCTGTAGTGAGGTAGGTTTGAAATTGTAAAGGTTTCAGCAACAATTCCTTGGCCACTAAAGGAGGCATCTCCATGAACCTGCATGCAGAAACAAAACACACCAAATATTACAACAACATTTATAACAGTCATTATTTTCGACCTTTTAAACTGGCACATTCTATGAATGTAGTCACCATAGACTGTATAAAAAGATGGACGAAACAACCGTGATGTCATCCACTGCTTTTAGCATGCCATTTAGGAAGTCTCAATTTCGGCAATTTGAACGGCACCATTTTCTCATTTTGAAACCGGTTGTGATTCCTATTGGATGAGAGCGTGAATTGAAGATCCGGGGAGGACCGAAGGGTGGATCTACAGATGGATTGGACCATATCTGGCGAGGACCAGAGGATAGCCACGCCCCTAAAGCATATCTGGCTTTTATTTTTTTTATTGAAATCATAAATCAGGTGGGAAAGTAGGGTCATTTTCTCATAGACTTCCATAGCATTGAAATTCTTTCTGCAACCACCAATGTTGCCATCTGCTGGCCATTAAATAGAATGTAATTTTAAGAGATTTCCGCATTGGCTTCACTTTTCAGATCCGGGTACTGCGTCCATCTTTTTATACAGTCTACGGTAGCCACTGTAGACCTACACTAGTGCTCCACATAGTACAGTGATAAATAATAAGCCATAAAATGTGAATAAGGGTTGCCCAACCTTGTTTATCGAGGGCAACCATCCTGTTGGATGGTTTTAACCTATTTTAACCTTAATTTGGCACCACTCATCCCACAAATTAGCAGCTCACTGTTATGGCCCCAATTTGTTATTACATTTATAACACAACAGCAACAGCAAGGGATGACAAACACAGTTTTAACAACTAAAACACATTTAATTTTTAACAAAGACAAAGACTAATAACAACCTACAACTAAAGACCAAGATTGATAAATAAGAAAAAACAGAAATAATTACAGTCCCTTTTGTAGGTGGCTTGGTGATGTCCTGGATAAGGAAAAATAATGCTCTAACACAGACAGAAATCCTCAAAAGAAACTTCAGGTTCTGAACAGAAATGACAGGTCTGGTCACGTGTATCCTTCTTCTTGCAATTTCTCCTGCTACTTTACTGTCTCAATTCTTTTCCTTATATACTCTTTTGCAGACCCCACCCACATTTAGACCTCTTTTTTTAAATTTTCTGAGACTTGCCCCAGACATGTCCAGGACATGTCTAAACATGACTCGTGTCATAGCTTAACAAAAAAAAAGGTAAATACTGCCATCTAGTGGCCTATATTCACATTACATCACCAAGACTGAAAGCTAATGAATGAGGTCTGCATGGTTGGTGTAAGACAGAAAACCCACAGAACAAAACATTTCCATCAGAAGGATTAGACAGTTAAATGTAAATGTGAGAATATTTTTACCTACAGTAAAGACATGAAATGAGCACGCTATGAAACATCAAAGTACAGAAGCCTTATATACAGATATATTGATTTGTTAAACAACATAGGAGCTTTACATTAGTAATGACCTCAACGACCGAGTTGCCACGTTACCCAACTGACTGTTCTTATCGAGAGATGGAGCACTCCTCTTGCAGTACCTGCACGCAGACGACCTTGTCCCCTGGTCGGGCATTGCCCTGATGGGAATAGTCCCCCTCCTGCTTGGCTTGCTGTTTGCCTCGAGCTTTGCCCTGGGTCACCGGGTTGATGGCCTCTAGGTGGGATGGGTTGGGTAACATGGTCACGTGGAGGGGGTGACCAGCCCCGAAATCAAGGTCCACGGAAGAAGTCAAGTGGGAGAGCACATCCCCGATGGACGGAGAACTCTCAGGGAACTCGCTGAGGCCCCGCATTTTCCGGAACATGAGCTGAGAAAGAGAAAAAGAAAAAAAAAAAAAAAAAAGCAGATGGGGATGGGGGGTGGGCCTCGATTTGGTCATCAGCAAACTTTGAGTCATCCATAGCCATCCTTCCACCGAGGCCTCTGAAGTGGACAACCGAACTGTAACGGAGCTTATATTTCTTCATTCTCACACTCATGAGAATAAAATGTCTAACCAATATCAGTAAACTAACAATCCTACATAAAAACGCAACTACTGGTGTCTGAATTCTTCCCTCTGATTTTAGTAGCATTCTTCCCTTTTAATAATCATAGTTTTTAATTGTTACATATGGTGCCCCGTGTGAGGAGCCAGTTATTATTAGTGTGTTATTAGTGTGTAGGACTCTCATTGTTAGACAATTTAAAAGTGATTACGACCAGTGATATCGGGGAAGGCGACGCTTCGGCGAATGATATTAATGAGGGGGAATATCCGACAGGCTATCGCTTTCCGCAGTTTGTCACGTTTAGAGAGCCAAGACTACTGCCTATTCTTGAAGTTTCCGCAATACTGGATAAACTGTATATAACGAAAGAAGCAGCAAGTGATAGAGGATGACGAATCAAACAGCCCGCCCCCCAATTCATTTGCCACTGTGGATGAAGTGAATGCAATAAGCGCGGATCTTGACGGAATGAGTGAAAAAATAAAACAACTCGAAACCGAAATTCAGAAATCCATTCAAAGTTCCATTAATCGAGAGGAGAGCCTCAGAGACTATGCTGATGCTGCCTTTAGAAGTCAACAGATACAATTCAATGGGGCTACACAAAAACTTGAACAGGCAATTCATAATTGCTTCCTGAGGCAGGATGAACAGTGGAGAAGAGAGATGCTGAGAATGTCACCAATAAAGGCCAGTCCAGCCGAATGGCATGTCCACCCCAAGGCCGGAGGGGGCCAGCAGCCCCTCCACATGCGTTTTGAATGTAAACTCTCAGGTGTACACCAAACCTCCTGTAAGAATAGAATTCCCATCCATTGGATGTCACGTGAAGTCACTGATGTTACTCAGTTTATTGAACAGTGTGAAAACTTCCTATCATTGAGACCTTTACCTGATGCTGACATTATGGCCACCCTCTCTACTGTGTTAGTAGGCCCTGCTCAGTTTGTGGACAGCAGAGAACACAAAAATAAAAAACTGGGAGTAATATAAGACCACATTTCAATCAGCATTTCTCCCTTCTGATTACCTCATTGAGGTGGAAGAGCAGCTGAAAGAAATGATGCAAACTCTAGGTCAGTGTCTGCGTGACTTTGCTTATGACTAAAGAGCCATGTGCCTTAAGTGGAAACCAGACATTGAACAAACAGAGCTAGTGCGTCGTATAACTGAACAGCTGCAATCCCGCCCTCGCAGGTAGTCTTAGAGGAGCAGTGCAGACAGTGAGTGATCTGGTAAGAGTGGGGTCAATGGTAGAAATTGGGATTGGGCTTCCAAGAAAGATTATTGGAATAAGGTAAAAAATTGTCCACCCCCTAGAGGTGCTGCTGAGAAGACATCATGACGCTGTAAAGATACTAGTAGATCGGAAGTTGGGGCAGTGCAAGTCAGAACCCAAGTAGTGGCACCACTATCATGGGGATGCAGTGGTGGATAATGGGAGCACCTTTTCTCTGATGAAAGAAAGCTTATCGTCTGAGCGTCAAACTGAGCGTCAGTGTCCAAAAAAAACTCTCCCCCTGTGAAACACAGACATTTGTGCTTGCCGATGGGAAGTCCCATGATGCCCTTGGAAAAGTTCTGCTTATATACAACAGGCATGGAACTCAATGGTCCTTAGAGACCTACATCATGCGGGATACTGACTTAGCGTTATTCTGGGTCTTGATTTCCATTCCAAAACAGCTACACAGATCAATATGGGTGATCAGACCTATGACGTGAAGACGGCCCGAGGTGTAATTTTCCATCGCTTCCTCCAGCGTACGCCTGAGGGTTTGACTTGGACCCATATCAAGCTTTACATGGCGCAATGCAAGTCTTTGCCTACAGCGGCTGCCAGGACGTCTGAGCCAACGTGGGTAAAAGACTTTCCATCTGTGATGCTCCCCCTGGTAAAGAGATGGCCGACAGTCTGTGCGGACACGGGCAGACGCAGGTTATTAAACATTCCATTCATACTACTGATGAGATTCCAGTAAAATGCAGGGCCTACCGCATGTCACCTATGAAAAAGGCGGTAATCAAAGAGCACCTGGACAAGATGCTTGAAGAATTCGATCTGGTCAGCGCTGGCCGTTTTAGTCTCAAAATCAGATGGCTCTCTAAGATTTTGTATCGATTACCGTCGGTTAAATACAAAGACCCAGCTTGATGCATATTCCATGCCCATACTTCATGAGATCTGGGAATCTTTGCACGGTGCAGCAGTCTTCAGCATTCTGGCCCTGAAGTCTGGCTACTGGCAGGTCATACTGGGAGAAGACAGTAAAGCAAAGACTGCCGTAGCCACCTCTTTTGGATTGTTCCAGTTCAGAGTTTTACCATTCGGTTTAAAGAACTCAGCTGCTACTTTTCAACGGCTCGTGGAGAAGGTGCTGGGAGATTTGAGGGGGAGGCTGTGCTTTGTGTACATTTATGACATTATTGTCTTCTCTCCCTCACCTGCCCAGCATATCCATAACCTTGAAGCTGTTTTCTGTAAACTCCATGCCGCCGATCTAACACTGAACATGGAGAAGTGCTGCTTTTTCCAGACCCAACTAAAATTTCTTGGACATATCGTGACGGCCAACGAGTTGAAGTTGACCCAGAGAAGACAAGAGCCCTGAAGGAGTTCCCACCACCCAAAAATGTGAAGGAATTGCAACACTTTATAGGCATGGCAGGGTGGTGCCACAAATTCATACCCCGCTTTGCAGACATCGCGGCACCCTTAAACCACCTGAAGAAGAAAGGGGTCCAGTGGCAGTGGACTTCAGAATACCAAAGCAGCTTTGAATGCCTCAAACAAGCCCTCCAGAGCCCTCCTGTGTTAGTGCAGCCTGATCCATCACTGCCTTTTCAGTTCCATACTGATGCCAGTGGTGTGGGCTTGGGAGCAGTGTTAACACAAGAAGTTAACGGGTCAGAGCAGGCCATTGCCTGTCTCAAGTCTCAAGACAGGAGCCTCAATCTTTCCCCGTTGACCTGGCTGAGATTGCGCTCACTCAAAGGATGATGAGGCTCTGAATGAGTACAGGAAGATGGCAGCAGAGGTGGATAAACGTCATGCAGACAGGATTGCCTTTGAGGTCAAACAGGATGTTCTATATCGCCGTCTACCATCGAGTAAACATGGAGTTCAGTACCAACTGGTGGCACCAGAGAAGCTGGTGTCTTCGGTGCTTACGTACTTTCATGACAGCCCCCTTGCTGGCCACCTCAGGAGACTGTAGACCCTGTTGAGGATACTGCAGGTAGCCTGGTGGCCCATGATCCGGAAATATGTCTGGGAGTATGTGAAGCACTGCTCAGTCTGTCAGCAGTATAAGGGGCACCTATCTCAGACAGGGGCCCCCAACTCACAGGTCAACTGCTTATGGCCTTATGCAAATCCTGGGGAGTTGTACAAAATCTCACAACCAGTTATCACCCCCCAACTGACTTCACAGAAAGAGTGAATCAAACTCTAAAGACGATGACTGCCTCATATATGAAGGTACAGCACCGAGAGTGGGACAAGTGGCTGCCAGAATTCAGGTTTGCAATCAACACCGCCAAGCATGAAACAACTGGGCGATCGCCGGCAGAACTGATGTGTGGCAGACAGCTGACGGGCCCTGAGCTGAGATGTTGTTCCATCTTACTCCAATGCCGACACAACCTGAATACCCCACCATGGAAAAACAATACAAACTGGCTCTGCAAGTTAGACACCGTGTTAGTGCTGCCCAAAACAGACAAGTTAGGTACTACAATGCCCATAGAAGACCTGAGCAGTTCTGAGAGGGAGACCTAGTATGGGTGAGGGCACACCACTTGTCTAAAGCAGATTCCAGATTCTCAGCCAAGCTAGCGCCTAGATGGTCAGGTCCTGCTATAGTGCTGAGGAGACAGGGGCCAATAAATTACCTAGTCAAGTGGGAAGACCAAAAAACAGACAAGGTCAATGTGGTCAATCTAAAGCCATCTCGGGCCTAACCCCTTCTTAACCTCCCATTGGGGGGGGGGATTATGTAACCCTTACATGTGCTTACATAATGATAGATGTCCTATAAAAGAAAATGATGAATATATGTATAGGATGATGTATGCATGCGCAGTTATTTTTTTTTTCCTTTTGAAGTATTAAGGTAATGGCCCCATTACTGAGAATTATGTGAAACTGCTGTTGGAGATATTTTATGTTTGTAACCTGTGTGTGTGTGTGTGTGTGTGTGGTGGGGAGGGGTAAGAATCATGTGAACTCACCTGGCCTGTACCTGAGGGGAGGAGGTTATTTGAGGGAGTAGTGGTGAGGCCAGAGAACAGACAAGCTGTGTGAATGAGGTTACGATTGTTTGATGGTGAAACAATAGCTGCAATTTTCTGGATCGTTCTCCTTTGCATGGACTCTGGGGCGTAAAGTGGAGTAACGTCTCTCCCCCTGAATGGAGTTGCTGGGGAGGAACTGGAGAATCAGAGGGATATTTCCTGATATCGGGCTTTCGGTGTGGTGAGACGGCGGTGTTTTTCTCTTCTTTTTTCTCTCTCTTTTTTTGGACTGCTGGGTTTTTCCTGATTTTTGATGTTGCTGGACTTTGCAATCTAGCAGCGCGGAATGGAACTTGGGTTTTTTTTTTTTTTTTTTGAATGGGCGTTGACTTTTGAGTTAATCAGATTAGATTGAGATGTTTTTATTTATGTTGAGAAATGGGGATTATTTTATTGACCTATGGGTTTCGCTGGTGCTACAAAAGGCATCGCTGCGGTGAAAATAAAATGTCTAACCAATATCAGTAAACTAACCATCCTACATAAAAACGCAACTACTGGTGTCCGAATTCTTCCCGCTGATTTTAGTAGCATTCTTCCCTTTTAATAATCATAGGTTTGAATTGTTCCACTGTAATGCAGGCGTATTCAGGTATCTAACCTCAGGTGGGAACTGCAGGAGTCCGGTCAACAGATTGAGTCTCCCACGGTGGGGCATTCCCATGACCACGTCGGTCACCCCGCTGTACGCAGCTAGGCGGAACAGCTCATAGAAAAATCCCATCATGCTCTCCGCACCCTCGCCACCGTACCGCTTCACAGTGGCAAACTTGGTGCCCAAGAAGTGGTCGAATTCCTGCGAGTTTAAAAGAGAATTTGGTCCAGACCGCACACATGGCCCTAACAGACAATACAACGCACTCAGCACAATTATAAAATATTTAAAATTCTCTATCAAATTAGGACTATCATCAGTACCAAAGTAAAAAGTTTCAATACCCAAGAAGCAACTCCCTTGAAGCTTTGTTGACTGCATGTTGTGAAAAGGCAAAAGAACCTTCAAACTTGAATTTGACAACATAGCAACATAGCAAGAGCAGATCTAGAACCCAAGACACAGAGGGCCTAATTCATTATTGCCTCGCCCACTGTGGATCCTGCATAAACAAAAGTACCTGTGATCGACCTGCCCCCATTTTCAGCTTTGAAGTGCACAGGGGCCAGGTCACGCGGTAATGGGGTTACAAAATTGGTCTATTTTGTATCAGAGCTCCAAAACCAAGTAAGATAAACTTACAATTTAAATGGCTTTGTGCAGGTCTTCCCCAGTAGTTCAAAAAACAAAATAGCCAATTTTGTTCATTTGATCTATTTTGGGCGAAAACGGCAAAACACTGGTTGGTTTGAAGTACTAGGGAAGACCTACACGAAGCCATTTAAATTGTAAGTCTATCTTAGTTTTGGATTGTCAATCATTGTCATGCTGGAAAGTCCAAGTGCGTCCCATGGGCAGCTTTTGTGCTGAATAATGCCAATTGGCTGCGAGTATTTTCTGATGGGATGCTGCATTCATCTTGCTATCAATTTTCACAAAATTCCTTGTGCCTTTAGAGCTCACGCACCCCCAAAACATCACAGAGCCACCACCATGCTTTACAGAGGGAATGGTGTTAACTGCTCTTCAAACATAGAGCTTATGGTTGTGGCCATAAAGTTTTATTTTGGTCTCGTCACTCCAAATGACAGAATTCCAGAAGCTGCGACGTGTGTCAAGGTGCTGTCTGGCATATTTTAGGTGGGCTTTTTTGTGGGATAGGCACAATAATGGCTTCCTTCCAGCAGTTTGACCATGCAGCTCGTTTTTTTAAGTACCTCCTTACAGTGCTCCTTGAAAGGACCACACCATACCTTTCCAGAGCATCCTGTATTTCTCTTCAGGTGGCTTGTGGATTTTTCTTCGTATCCCAAACAATCCAGGCAGTTTGGGCTGAAATCTTTCTTGACCTTGGCTTGGTATTAACCTCTCCCCTAATTTTCCACCTCTTCATCACAGGCGAAACAGCACTGACTGGCATTTTCCAAGTCTTTGAATGTCTTTTTATCTCCCCCCCCCCCCATCCTTAAAAACTTGAACTACCTTGTTACAAAGGTCCTTAGTTCTTTTCCGCTGCCCACGGCTCAGCGTCTAGCCTGATCAGCGCATCCACTCGGGAGCGAACAAACTCAATGACTATATGCAGAGACTAGTTACAATTTAAAAAGCCACAGGTGCAGAACCCTTCATAGCCATTTAACCCTGAGTGTGTCACCTCGTGTCTAAATAACAAAGTCTATCATTCAAGGGTATTTAAACTTAAGATCAGGGCCGTTTGGGCAATTTCAGGTATCATTTTGATTAAAAAAGGAGCCAAACACTTATGTGATGATAAATGACTTCACAAGATCACTAACATTAAATAAAAAACAAGCTTTTCGCATTATGAGTCATATTTTCAAAATAAATGGCAAAATTTCACTAATAGAGCTAGAGTATGCAAACTTTTGAGCACAACTGTAAATATTGCAGAAAGAAGAGTACCAAGTACATGTGGCAAGCACTGGGGCTAATTGGAAATGAAAGCCACAGGAGGATATTGGTGGCTAGTTTCCGGTGGAGCACATGTTCATGACAACACAAGATTCTGAGTTAGAAAATCCATGTTTGGAAAGTAAATTTCCTCCCAAGTAGTTTGCACCTTTTTTGCTACTTAGTTCAATGCATAGACTGTAGAAAAAGCTGGACGCAGCACCCGGGTCTGGACAGTGAAGCCCAAGCGGAACTCTAAAAATTGCATTCTATTTAATGGCCAGAAGATGGCAACGTCGGTAGTTGCAGAAAAACGTTCAACGCAATAGAAGTCTGAGAAAATGACCCTACTTTCCCAACTGATTTATTTCAATTATGATTTTCCATACGATTTCATGATTTCAAATTATGCCTCCAAATACACCAGAATAAAGGATAAAACCAGAATATGCTTTGGGGGCGTGGCTATCTTCTGGTCCGCGTCAGATACGGTCAGATCCACTCGTAGACCCACACCTCGCTCCTGCCCGCATCTTCTATTTACACTCTCATCCAATAGGAATCACGTCTGGTTTCAAACTGACGCTGTTCAAATTGCCAAAATTGAGGCTTCCTAAATGGTATGTGGAAACCAATAGGTGACGTCATGGTTGCTTTGTCCATCTTTTTATACAGTCTATGGTTCAATGCTTCATCCACAGAGAAGAATCAACTAATGATATGAGTAACCTGAGCTCATGAGTAGGACTTATTTTCTCGTTCCCTTAACGTTACGGGTCAGATGAAAATGTCAGTGTCCCAATATACCTGAGATTCCAGCATGAGCCTTGCAAGTTGTCTCCTCTCCTCGGGAGAAAAGGTTTCCTTCTTCAGCTCTTCGAAACGGTCTGCAAACCAGACCCTTTCCGCAATACTCCGCAGTTGCTCTATTTCCACAGAGATGTATCCACAGTACGTGCAGTTCAGGTACTCGAGCACTTCCTCCAATGACGCCTCCTCTTTGCCGAAATGATTCAAACCTTTGGGAAAGCATCCACAGAACGAGTCACTGGACTGGAAGGCTACGTCCCATACTCAAAGTTAACACATTTTGTTACCTCTGCCAAGGAGGGTATGTTTTTATACATAGCTATATACCTATAGCTCATAACAGAGAAGTTATGGGTCTCTAAATAAGGTTACAAATTAAGCGCAGGAAAAAAGTGGGCCTGGCGCCCAAATTTCCCGGGGCCATAACGCTGAAATGGCTAAAGGTATGAAGCTGAAATTTGGTATTCCTTCATTTGGGGTCAAAAACTAATTTCAGATTTTTTCAGTGAAATCTGAGAGATGTCACAGGGAAGGGTCTGTGAATTGACATGGAATGACCTTGATATAAGCCACACAGCACGGGAAATAAAAATGCCAGAATTTTTCTAGAACGAGCTTGGAACCCAAGATTAAATTTTCTACTGTTCATTGCCCTAATATAAAAGCTGCTCCATAAATTCTCAGATTTTTTCTGGCATGTCCTCATGACCAAATCGTGCATTGAATTTAGGCATTTTGGGGCTTGAAAAAAAAATAAAAAATCAATAGCATTTTCAGATGCAAGTTACTCCTAAACTAGAGACAGGAGATTGGATTGAGTTTAAGGGGCCAGTGTGCTGTCGCAGCTGAGGACGAGGCTGCCAAAAAAGGGCCCCTGATTATGCATAATTCGGTCAAGGAGACCAACTGAAAATCAAATTAAAATTTTGGTTCTGTAAAAACTCATTTTCAGTAGCCCATTACAGGGAAATGAAATATGCCAAATTTAACAGCAGATTTAGACATTTCAGGAAATTTAACCTTGATGCACCTATTGACATTAATCTAGGAGCACTGGAAAGTGTATTTGCAGCCCTTCAGAAACACTAAAGTCATTGGTACATTTGCGAGTGACTAAACGCTGTCTCCTTAAATTGGCAATTACTCCATGAAAAATTGGGAGTTGAGACTGAAGATTTGGGAATTGGCCATTTGAAATCATGGCAAACACCCATGTTTTTTTTTTCCCCAAAATTTTCTGAGATGGTGTATTGTAAGCTTTCTGAAAACTGATCCACCTGGCATGGAATGACCCATACTGAATTATTCCTCAATATTTTCAAAATAAGCATAAAAGGACAAAAACAGCCCAGACAAGCGTAAGGAGAGATAATTAAATGTTGTTATTTTGTAGACAGACCTACTAGTGAGTGAATTATTTCACAGTTAGTTTGCAAAAGAAAATCTAAATTAGAGGTATAAGCTTGCATCCGTTGAAGGCAATACATACCACTTGTGTTGAAAGGACCAAGTATTGCTCCGTTTAAAATGTTTATTTCAGGTACCACATCCATGACTGGCTTGTCGGGAAATAATGGGTTAATTTTAGCGGCTTTGTGTCCATGTGATCTGAACGCTTCCACCAGCCGAGCAAGCCCATGATCTGCGGAGACAATAAACAGATGATTTGAAAAAGCGACGCTGGCAGGCATAATGCCATCACGTTACATCAGAGAGGACTTTCGCTCTGACGTACATTCAAGTTGACACAAAAAAGCAAAGACGTGCTTACAATGTGTCATGTGGGTACTTACACTTGGTCGGCAATGAACACCACTTTCTGATTTGTAAAACAGCTGTTTCGATTTATGATCCGCTGCAGTGTGAACTAATTATAGTGACTTCCATTGAAATAAATATCAGAACATGTAAAGCAGCAATACTTCAACCATCGCTAAAAAGAATGAATCCCTCAACTCGAGATGAGAGACAGCAGTAGTAAACACTCACGAGTTCATGCACATGCAATATCCACGAAAAAAAAAACTAACTAACTAACCTTGATTAAGAGAAGCGAAATGGTCATTCTTCACGTCCACGTCGGTGTCGGACTCCGCAGGTTTGTATCCATAAACCCCCTTTTCGGTGTGATAAAAACTACTCAGGAGTGGTCGGATGGCCCGGTACGTCGGCCGAGTTGTTAAGTGCAAACGTCTACAGATAAAAAGTACGGACATATTCAAATAGTAGTTGAACAAATTAAATAGTTAAAGGAGGTTGAACCGGTTCGGACGCCTCTGCACTAGGCAGCCATCACGGTCACGCTTGAGGGGAGTGGACAACTTCGTTTAATCCTATTGGCTAGAAGGAGCTTTACTCTCTCGAACTGAAGTCTGGGACCGCTTTCGAAAAGACAAAAAAAAAAATCACCTGACGTCTACAGTAGTGGAGGACGTATTGTTGCTCAGTACATAAGTAAAGGAACAGATAACCAGCAAAATATATACTCAAGTAAAAGTAGAAGTACTGCATTAACAATCTTACTTAATTAAGCTACCTCGTTTCTCCCTCGGTCCTATAGGTGATCCTCGTTTGACTCGCGATTCGACCTGGGGACTGGTTGGAGTTGGGGAAGACAGACTCGCGTCCTATTATGTTTACTCTAGACATAGCGTTACATGCCCAAAGTGTCTTAGATGCCAAGGCTTACGTCTTAGGCGCGAATCTCTCCTCGTAGTGACATTCACGTTTCTGTGCCGTAGTCAGCAATTATTCAATCAAAGCGCACTTGAATAAATTCACTCGCGGAATTAAAGTCATTGTGCATGAAGTGAATCAGTCCCACGTGCATTGCGATGGATTTCCCCACTGATGACACGGAAATCGACTTTGACTCCAGAATTCTCAGGCTTGTCTTTACTGAGGGATTGATTGCAATGGAATTGCATAAAACGTTTCAATGGCCTTATTTCAGTAAAATAATTTAAACGATCATGAAGCACAAGCATTGTTTCCAATACTTGAGTGAAGAGAAACACGGGAGATCCGGAGTCATAATCGCTCTCCTTTTTACTTGTGATGAGGAGCACCTTTGCGCTAGGGAAACGGCGACTTCAACGCACAAGGATTTTAATTCCGCATAATCCTGGGCCCATTTATTAATGTCAATGACAGAATCATGCCGGTGGGTGATGCAGTGGCGTCTGAGGGCCCGAAGAGGGTCTTCGGTCTTGTCCCTTACGCACAGAGATTTTTCCTGTTTCTCTGAATGTTTTGATGATGTTATGCACTAGGAATACTTCAAAAAAACCACTGTCTGTAAACACAGTCCGCCGTGCCTTCCACAGCTGCCACCTAAAACTCTTATCATGCAAAAAGGAAGCAATTGCTGAGCATAATACAGAAGTGCCATTGTGCTCTGTGGGCCAAGGCTCATTTAAAATGGACGGTAGCAAAATGGCAAAGTGTCCTGTGGTCAGACAAGTCCGAATTTGACATTCTTGTTGGAAATCATGGGCGTCATGTCCTCCGGGCTAAAGAGGAGAAAGACCACCCCTTCAGCGTTCAGTCAAAAGCCAGCATCTCTGATGGTAAGGAGATACATTAGTGCATATGGTATGAGACACTTGCATGTTTTGAAAGGCACCATGAATGATGTAAAATATATTCAGGTTTTAGAGCAACATATGCTCCCCTCAAGACGACATCTATTCCAGGGAGGGCCTTGTGTATTTCAGCAGGACAATGCAAAACCACAAACTGCAGCTATCACAGCAGCATTGCTTCGTAGTAGAAGAGTCCGTGTGCTGAACTGGTCTGCCAGCAGTCCTGATCTTTCACCGAGTGAGAACATTTGGCGCATAATTAAACAAAGTCTGTCAAAGGAGACCCAAAACTCTCCAGCCCCTGGAAGCCTGTGTTAATCAAAAGTGGGATCAAATTCCAATGGCTAAACTCAAGAAACTTGTCTCCTCAATGCCCAGATGCCTCCACTCTGCAATAAAAAGAAGAGGGGATGCTACACCATGGTAAACAGGCCACTGTCCCAACTTTTTTGAGACCTGTAGCAGCAATCAAATTTGAAATAAACTCATTTTGTGGATGAAATTGTAAAATTTCTCAGTTTCAACATTTGCTATGTTATCTCTCTTCTATTGGGAATAAAATACTGGCTGGTGTGATTTGAAAGTAATTGCATTTTGATTTTATTCACAATTTACACTCTGTCCCAACTATTTCGGAATTGGGGTTGTACTTAAGTTGGAGATATCCAATTCTACCACTGACTTATTTGATCTGTTAGAAAGGATAATAACTTGAAATTATTTGCATAAGAGAAAAAGAAACAAAATGTTCAAGGTTATTTTAATTTTACAAGACATACATGGATATTTCTGGTGAAGGGGAAGGTTAAGAGGGTAAATGCTCCTAAGAAGACAAATTAATAGCTTGGTGAAAACATACAATTGCAATTGTGTTTGTAAAAATACCATCAAATGTTGGAGGGCCGCAGGACTGAGTGAGGCAAGTTCAAGTTGAAGCATTCTTTTCAATTAAGGCAGCTCAAAGTACCTCAAGTGATGCACATTGATTTAAAAATTACCAGTGCTACTGCTGACACTTGATGTAAAATATTACAAGTAATATGGTATGCAAGTTCTTTTTGACAAATTATTGGTACTAAAACACGGTCATCCATTCAAATTCATTCATGGTCACCTATTCCATTGTCTTCATTCTCAAACTGCAAAGTGCCTGATTTGTTGGCCATTTATTTAATAATTCTGCCATGGAATCTCTTCATTTTCAATGTGCTTGTACAAATACCCCCTCCTTGGATCGCCACCTTATCAGGGTGGCGGGGTTTGAGCACCTGGATGAGCCTTGGAGCTATGTTGTCTGGGGCTTATTGCCCCTGACAGGATCTCCCGGGGCAAACGGGTCCTAGGTGAAGGGTCAGACTAAGAGCGGTTCCAAAGCCCCAGATGAGTATAAATAAAACAAGGATGTTTACGTCGCCCAGACTGGAGGAAGTGTCCAGGAAGAAGGAAGTCTGGGCATCCCTGCTTAGACTGCTGCCCCTGCGACCGGCCCCGGATAAGCTGAAAAAGATGAATGGATGGATGGATGTACAAGAATACATAGTGTATGGAAAGGAGGTGTTATACTTCACAATTTTTTGACTCACAGAAATTACAGGCCCTCAGAAATGGCCCCCATTCAACTGTCTCCATTTGTAAGAGTAAGAAAAAATTTGATGGCCATTTATTTAATATTTCTACGATGGAATCTCTACATATTCCGTTTTTTTTTAAAATAAAAGAATACGTGTAGTATGGCTAGCGTTTTTTTTTTGTTTTCAAAAAGTTTTTGATTTGCAGGAATTACAGGCCCTGAAACGTGGCGCCTCATTCAATCGTCTCCTTTCGCACATTGCAACAGGTTCGACATTGATGCCCATTTTTTTCATAATTTCATCATAGAATATCTTCATTTTTGGTCAATTTATATGAAAATGCATGTAGTATGTTCAGCAATTGTGTTATTTTTTCCACAAACTTTTTGATTTACAGGAATTACAGGCTCTCAAACATGGTACCCCAATCAATTGTCTCCGTTCACACATTACAATAGTTCCTGATTTGATGGCCATTTATTCAATAAGTTTACAACCGAATCTCTTCACATTCAGTGATTTTATACTACGACACATGACCTATTGTAATCAAATGTTACTTTTGACAAACGATTTGATTTGCAGGAAGTACAGGCGCTCAAGTATGGAGCCCCTTTCAAATGTCTGCATTCACACATTGCACAGTACCAAATTTGATGGCCATTTATTTTAAAATTCTACCATGAAATCTCTTTATATTTAGGAATTTCATGCTAGGATCTTTGTGTTGTGGTATTCAAGGAGTGTAACTTTGGACAAACAGGCCTCAAACATGCCCCCCCCCCCCCCCCCCCCCCGCCCCATTCAATTGTCTGCATTTGCACATTACACAGTACCAACTCTGATGGCCATTTATTTAAAAATTCCACCGCAGAATCTTTTCATATTTTGTGGGCTTATAGTAGGATCCATGTATTATGATATACAAGTGTTACTTTTCACAAACTTATTGATTTTCAGGAACTAAAGGCCCTCAAGTGTGACGCCCCCCTCATCCAATTGTCTGCATTTGCACAATCTGATTCGGCATATCTCGTTTGATTTTTCCTGTAAGTTGCTCCTGTACGTACTACCCCAGATTTCCATACAGTAGCTAAGATATGGTAGAATTAGAGTGTTATACAGCATGAACAGTGTTTTTTGGTTTAGCAAATATCTAGTTTCCCATAATATCCCGTCACTTTTACAGATCTTGGAGCACAGATATTTAACATGAGATTTCCAACAGAGCTTATAGTCCAATACAACTCCCAGAAACTTATATTCATAGACCCTTTCTATAATTTCCTTATTAATTTTGACTTGTACCTCTGCATTTATTCTACGCTAACCAAACAACATGTATTTTGTTTTGTTCAAGTTTAAGGACAATTTGTTTTTATCGAACCAGTATTCAATTTTGCCCATTTCTTTTGTGACCACCTCTAATAACTGATTTAAATCCATTCCAGAACAAAATATATTTGTATCATCTGCAAAAACAACAAATTTTAGCAAATCTGATACTTTGCAAATGTCATTGGTATATAAAATAAACAATTTGGGACCCATTACTGAGCCCTGTGGGACCCCACAAGTAATATTGAGGCACTTTGATTTGTGTTGACCCATCTGCACAAATTGTTGCCTATTTACAATATAACTTTTCAACCAGTCAAAAGCTAAACCTCTGATACCATACCTCTCCATTTTTTTTAGTAGAATTTCATGGTCTATTGTATCCAATGCTTTTTTAAGATCAATAAATATTCCCACTGCATATTTTTTTATTTTTGATACAACTCATTAATTCCTTAACCAACTCCATTGAAGCCATTGAGGTGGATCTGGCTGATCTGAACCCATACTGACTGTCCATTAATAAATTGTTTTGTTCAATAAAATTGTCCAACCTCGCAAAAAAAAGTTTTTCAAGTAATTTTGAGAATTGGGAAAGGAGTGATATCGGCTGATAATTAGTATAAAGATGTTTATCATTTGCTTTGTATACTGGGATAACCTTGGCAATTTTCATTTTATCTGGGAATGTACCGGTTGGGAATGATAAATTGCATATATGAGATTGTGGATCTATAATTTCTTCAATTGTTTTCTTTATCAAACTCATGTCAATGTCATTTCAATCTGTGGAAGTTTTATTTTTACATCCATTAACTTTTTTCATAATTTAATTTTTTTCTTTTGTTCCCAATAGGATTGAGTTTGGACTTCTTTCTCCATAGTCCTCAATAATGTATTTATTTCCAGTATTATTTATTTCACTTGCCAGTTTTGGACCCACATTCACAAAAAAGTTATAAAATCCTTCAACCGCCTCATTCATGTTGGTAATCGCTGTGTCGTTATCAGTAAAAAGTTCTGGATAGTTTGGTTTGATTTGTTTATTCCTAATAATTCCATTTAATGTATTCCATATTCCTTTAATGTTGTTTCTGTTATTCTCTAATATTTTGGTATAATAATCCCTTTTACCTGTCCTTATTATACTAACTAGTTTGTTTTTATATTTCTTATATTTTAGCTCTGCCTCTTTCGTTCTGTGCGTAATAAATTTTCTGTATCGACTGTTCTTTTTTTTACAGGCATTTTGCAGTCCTTTGGACATCCATGGGTTTTCTGGAAAGTTACTCTTGTTACTATATTGTTTTGATGGGCAATTCCTGTCATATAAAGTTATGTATATATCTAAAAATAAATCATATGCTTTATTTATATTGGTTTCTTTAAATATATCACTCCAATTATAATTCCGTAAATCATTTCTAAATGCAGATATTGATTCTTCACTTCTCACTCTCCTGTATATGATTTCATTAAACTCCTTCTTTAGATAATTACAATCATATATTATAAAGACAGGCAGGTGGTCATTAATGTCCTTCATTAATAATCCACCCACAGTGTTGTTATCCACATTGTTAGTGAATATATTGTCTATCAGAGTGGCAGCGTGAGATGTTATTCTGGTAGGTTTTGTGGTTTTGTGGTTGTGGTTTTGTGGTACGTTATACGCCCTCTGTAAGCACATATGTACCTGAATTTGGCCTATATGCGGCATATATGCCCATGTATGTTCATATAGATTCTTTCCATGTGGGGACTCCACTGCATATCTTAGGACCTAGCCCTTCAGTGTCCGCATAGGTATGCAGTAGAAGGATAGGCAAAAGAGTGCTAGCTTGCCTCCTTAAGGGTGTCTTGGAAATACCTGGTGATGTCAAGGAAACATTATCTGACAGTTTACGACAGTGTTCCCATTTCCCATTTGCCACTGTTACTGTTTACATAGTTTCACCACGATTTCTATTGTGGCTGCTGCTTAGGGCTCCTTAGGTAAATAAATTAATAAATTGTGGTTCCCCAGCTTCTATCTCGGCATTAGTAATTTTCTTTTATCTAGGGTGAGCAAGGTCATTAGGTAGGGGGTTCAAAATGAGGCCAATACCATGTGACGGTTGCAGGATGATCGCACTTTTGGAAAGAGTTTTCCAGGGTGGGTTTGTCTGCCACCATGCCAGCTAATTGAGCATCTGGAGAGCAAGATCCTTGATCTTCAGGGCCAGTTTGCGGTGCTGCATAGTTCGCAATCAGTGGAGTTCCTAGAGGAACTAAGTAGTATGTAGTTTAGAGAAATGGTGTGTTCGCCGAAGCAGGGTGGTATTGGGATCCCAGAGCAGGCAGGGAGAGAAAGTTGGGTGACTGTAGGTCGACAGCGCAGGAAAGGGCGTGCACGCCGTACAGCGACAGCTCCTCCAGTGGTTGAGGTGTCCAACCCATTCCGGCCCTCGGCTTGGCCCCTGACCCTGAGAGTGAGGGGACTGATGAGCAGCAGGGCACCCTGTTGGCCTCTACCCCTCAGAAAAGAGAGTAAGTGATAGTGGGTGAGTCAGTACTTAGAAGAATAGATAGCTTAGCGACAAGGAGTCTCGTACGGTGTGTTGCTGTGACGTAATGTCTGACTATGACTGGGGGTAAAGGGCATACAGCTGTCATGGACCTTCAGATAATGGTTCCCTGACTTAAACTAGGTGTTTTTACCGTGCGGCTCTGCTGCATTACCTTGGATCTGGAAATATGAGGAACAAAATATGACAGAAAAATAAACTGAAAATTAACTAAAAGGGCACCATCAACATAAACATTGGAACCTAACAGCAAAACTGAGAACTATGGATTAATCTTTTTTGGATTTTCTGAAACAAGATTCTTGAAGACTGACTTATCTTATTGTATCTCCCCGACGATGATAGTTGGAAGAAACTATGGTTTCGTTCCGTGGGCCGCCGCCACACGGGCTCTGGAAGCCACAATTATAGCAGGAATCTGTTGTTCTTTTAACATTCAAATCATCTGCAGTAAGGGTCACACTTTAGATGAAGTGTTGCTCATGAAGGCCTTATACATCATGTATAATGCCTTCATAAATGAGACATAATGTCTTTAGAAATCATACAAGAGCAAATGTCATGCTTTGTAAAGGGTGACATAACACATCCTTCTTCAGCATGTGATGCAAGATGTCATATAACTGACAATGTCACTTATCTAGTGGCTAAATACTATAAAGGGTGACATTGTTAGCTAAGTGACATTGTTATTGTCACATCTGGCAAATTTCAAATTTCCTTCCAAACTCAAAAGAGACATATCATGGGCTGATTGAAAACTCGACATTGGACTCTAAATGAATGGTTGGATAGATGATTGTGTATTTTTTAATTCATCCCAGTGCCTTAGTGGAAGCTGGAGATCAGCATGGATCTGCATCTGCTATCGCCTGTGAAAGCAAAGCCTACAGATACCAAATATGCCTTGCTTTCAGTGAAGTCTGCTCTTTCACCAATTTTGTTTAATTTTTCGCGCATTTGACCTTGAAAATGACCTTGAAAGACAGAATTCAGAGTGGCATCAACCCACACCTATTTCTTCATCATGTTCGTGAGGGATCTGACATGGGTGCCACGCTCGAGCATAGGACTCAGATGGTCTTGTGACATTAATAGTGGCCCTAAGGCCTGCCAGATCCTGCTCATGGAGGTGGCATTCAATGGGTGGAAGTATCACTCCAGAACTAGTCACATCTGGCTGACTGGCGTTGTTGAAATCCAGATCTGCATCCTCTATTTCCTACATTCAAAAGAAGCAGATTTCAAAATGAAAAATTTGTGATACAGAAATAAGAGGACATTAAAAAGTACCACTAGTGAGGCAAGCAGATTTTCAGTAGATCAACAGGTGAACAGAAATAAGTGTAACTAGCTCAGGCAGGAAACTTGAGTAGACCTATATCAGCTGACAGCAGCCTGGTAAGCTCCCAGCCACGTCAGCATCAGCAGGCGCACAACCATTGGAGGAAACACATCACGAGGTCATACAGCGGTCTATTTGAGAGACCTTAAGCTCACTCACTTCTGCTGCTGTTTGCAATGAATTTTCATTTTATGCAACATGCTGTTTGGTTTTTTGTGTACCCTGTGCACATCCTCAGGCACGAAAAAGCCTGATAGATTTTGCAATAATCAAATTTGGAATCAAGTCTGTTCCCCCAGTCTGTTCAACTTATTTTAATGCCCAATGGCACTTCCCCCTGCCACGCCTATTTGGAGAAGTCCTTGTAGAAATTGGATATTGTACATAGCCACTTGGATGGCGGTCCAATCCATTAAACATGCAAGTAAAGAATGCAAAATAAGCCCCTCCACCTCTATTCGACTCAGGAACGAGTCTCCAGCATGACAGGCTGGAAGCAACAAAATTGCTAACAATGCAATACAAAAATCCCAAGCTTTCTGTTGAAATAGTTGCAGCTTCTCATTGCTGAGTGTCACTGCTATGGACTTTGGGTAATTACTACTGGGACAATGGAAAAGGTGATTTTTAAGCACACAAACTAATTTAAATCTAGTCCAGAATGAGTGGGGGTCTTTATAGCTGTAGCCCCAAAAATGCAACATTCAAAGGGAAATTTATTTTGTCAGTTTTCATTATGCTCTCGATATAATAAGATGAAACAATGAATATATTTCCATTTGTATATTTTTACGAGTTGTAAAATATGGCTTTTTTGGCTGCAATCAATTGGAAACAAAAGATCCTAAATCGTGAGAGTTGCCACAAACCATGAATAAGAGCCATTTTGTTTCCATAACGCAAAAAAGAAACATTTTGCATAATATACCCCACCATGGAGTGGAAGGGGGAATACGGGAAAGGGCGTTGTCCTTCCAAGTCTCCTTCTGCCGTCCAAGTGTCCATCTATCAGATTTTCTGTCTGGGCCAGAACATCTGAATTGTTCAACATTTTTCCGAAAAAGGAAATATATAGATACATTTTACAGCGTAGCTGTGCCTTTTCAGACTTCCATCCATCCTCCTGTCTGTCTGTTTGTCTCTCCATTGAGTTTCTATTCTGGGTCAGAGCGCCAAAAGCGTATGGGGTAATGTGAGTATTTAATGTTCGTTCCGTTCCCTTCTCGGAAGGGAATCGTATTATTTTCGGGGAAAAACAATTAACCAGCAAGCAATGGATTTGACAAGCATAAAAGGGGAAAATTTTTGAACATGAGAAAAGAGAAATGGAAAAAAACAAACACACACAAAAAACTCATTCACTATTAAGATGGTGCTTCAAAACGCGATGGAAACATAATGGCTCCATGACAATTTTTCGAGATCTACGAAACGCAACTCTAAAAATCATATCAACAATGCTCACATGTATAGTTTTTGACTGGTAACTTGAATGATTACCTCTGCTTTTGTTTTTTTGCTCGTGTTTTTTTTTTCCCCCTTTCATTTGTTAATGTCTTGGGTAATGGGTTGATGATGCCAAATTTACAAGTTTGTATGTATATATATTCCTTTTGCACTTAGGTTTTAGACTATACTTTTAGAAAAGTCTCCTGTGGACAGGTGTTGAAAACTAGCACTTGTGCTATATACACTGTAAGCAACGCATCTGGTTCGTCCAATGTGATTTGTGATGTCCATGTCAAATAAATAAAACATAAACATAAACATAAACATAAACTCCTTTTTAAGGTCATAGACAAGCAGAATTATTACGTTTAATGGGCAAACTCGTTCCCCTGTAAGTACTCGAGGACGTTATTTTTTTCACGTCAATTATGATATTTAATCGATTCTATATACGCTGAATCTAAACTAAAATTGACTCTTGTCTATGAGCGGATGTAATTAATCATTTTAGCCATTCAGCTCCGTTGACTCCCGTTCACTGAGGACCACTGTGCGAGCGCCCCTCAGGTAAGTTGGCAGCCAATATCAATACCACGGCATAAATACGAAGTGGAATGGCTCTGCGGAGAAGGGCTCCTTCCATTATCCACTGCCATGTCTCATATAAACGAAAATAGATTTTACACCAAGGTGACTGTACAAATAATCTCCAGAACGCTGATTGCTTGACTTCACTGTCAGTCCAGTAGAGAAGTTGGTTTTCTTCTTCTTCTTCTTTAATATTTATTGGCGGTTTCAAACACTTGGTGCATTACCGCCACCAACTATAGAAGTGTGGAGCATCGATGGAGCAAGGACACTATATTTTGTTTAAAAAAAAAAAAATATATATATATATGTATATATATATATATATATATATATATATATATATATATATATATGTATATATAAAATTCGACTAAATAATCCTGTTCTTTTTAAAAATGCCATTACATGGGACCAGGCAATAGGCTTTCGAATAGAGAAAGCGAGTAAGCCCTCAAGAGTCAGACTGGTCTGTCCTATCGCACTAACATTCTCTAAGA
This sequence comes from Gymnothorax reevesii, assembly GCA_029721435.1. NCBI lineage: Eukaryota > Metazoa > Chordata > Actinopteri > Anguilliformes > Muraenidae > Gymnothorax > Gymnothorax reevesii. The sequence goes on along the minus strand of CM056579.1, from coordinate 24,588,138 downwards.
GCATTAATCTCTGCCTAAAATATGCTTGGCACTCCAGTAATACGAGCTCAACTGTTTCCCTACTGTTGCATTTGGGGCATAGACCGGTTTGATGTTTACCCTTTATATTAAGGTTGTGGTTTAAGTCTGTTTGAGAAGTTGGTTTTGAACGATAAATCAGGATTTAAAACAGTGCACGGTGATAAAGAGACAACAACAAGAACAGCACAAAGTCACGTTAGTGTGCCAGAACGTACAAAAATGTGCCATATCGTAAAAATTAGGTAGTAGTGGCTGGAGTTTAAAGGTGAACTCGTATTCTGCCTGTCTCAAATGTTTTAATAACTCCACGCTCGATGATTACTTAAAAGAGTAAAAAAATAAGTAGGTATATAAAATACAATGCATCAGTTCCAAGCTGTGAATTTTGAATTCTTCCTAATTTACAACGTTAAATTTATCGAAAGCTGCCATTTTGAGATTTTATTCCAGGCGCCACTTAGAGCACAGAATTGGCGAGGTCCTTCGTCGACAGGGAAGGATATTTTAACCACCAAGCTGGCCCGATGTTTACATTGAAGCAACTTGGAGGTAATTAACCTGCAAACTTGATATTTCGCCGGACTTTGTTACATTTTTAAAAAATCAAGTAAGGTGTATTGACCATGACGATGTCTGTTTGGTGGCCAGCCTTGAATACAATGCAAATACATGCACGATGTTTGTTTACCTCCTTATGTAGCTGCAGCTAGCAAGTGTTAGCATTAATGCTAGCTGTCGCGCATAGCTCGTAGAGCCCTTTGCCTCAGGTTCGGTGCTTTAGCTTATGTTAGTTGGGTGCTCATCGCTGAATTAACAAGATCTGACCACATGTTTATATTTCAAAAAGAGAAATGCACACGTTAGCCAACTAGAATGACGTTATTGCTGCCTACCAGCAAGACGGTAACGTTAGCTCCATCACTCTGGATTATGTTAACCGTCATGTTAGCTAACGTTAAGGATGTTCCAAGTTGAGTTGCGTTCTTTGGCAAACTAGGTAACTGTATTGTACTTGTAATTCTAACTAGACATTGCATTGGATAGGTTGAAATGAATGTACGTTTTGTTTTCTTAGCACAGCGGTCTCAACGTGGTGAATAGTATCATGATGTGTCTGCGACTATTGCGGATATGAATTTTCTTTATTGCTAGGAAATGTCTTGAGTGGAAAGCTCGAATATCAGCGCTGAGTTGTAAAATCCAGGGGTCAGAAAGTAAAAATCCTGCCAAGTTTTTCTCCCTCCCACAGGATGAGCTGATCACTTATATTGGTTCTATCTCTTGTCCGAAGTAAATCCAAATGGTTGGAATAATGTTCTGGAGGGGATTTTCATTCTCTAAACTTGGACTTTACACCTCTGTTAAGCAATATGTGTTTTTTCAAAATCGCAGTGGACCATTTTATGGAAATAGCAGCTTTATGTCTGGCTTGATAATGCCCGAGACTCTTGCTGTTTTGCAGTATGCCCGCGGAGCGCAACAAGTCTGTAAACATGGACGAGAAAGAAGCGAGCACTTATGTAAACAAGGAGAAAGACAAGGACCGAGAGGGAGAGAGGCGGGCAGCCTCTTCACGGGATAAGTCGAAGGATGCCAGTGCGAAGAAAGAGAACGGCAAAGCTGCAGAAGAGAAAAGGAAGCGTTTGGAAGAGGAAAAGAGAAAGAAGGAGGAGAAAGATCGTAAGAAAAGGGATGAGGAGAAGCTAAAAGCGGAGGAGGAGCAGCAGAAACAGAGGGAAGAGGAGGAGCGGAGGGAGGAAGAGGAGAAGAAAAGGATGCAGGAGGAGGAAGAGAAGAGGCAGCGTCAAGAAGAGGCGACTTTACTCAAGTAAGATGGCAGCTGGGCAGGATTTGAGCAAACTGGCATGTTAAGAAAGTCAATTCTGGCTGATTCTGGCTATCTTTCGGTGCTATCTTGAATTTTAAGTGTAATTTGAAACTGAATACTGCTATGATGCCCTGGTGGCACTGTAATTTTTAATGCCTTGCTTGTAATTTTCTGTGACGCCTTATTCTATACAAGAATTTTTGTGCCCTGCTGTCACAGTCAGTTCTCCAGTTTTGTATTTTATTCGCTAAAAATTCACGTAGAAGTGTGGCAGATTTTGAGGAAAATGCCTTGTTTTTGAGCTCATCTCAATTGAGATTAGTTTGCTTTAATGATTTTTCTTTTAAAATTTTCTCTGATTTTTTTAGAATTCATAGTTCATGCTTTCTTGCTTCTCGAGGGTTCTGCAAGGTGTTTTTGACACCATTGTGGCCGTAGGATTGATGCATTGTAGTATAGTAGTGTGCAGTGATGATCATACACCACCACTGTCATCTAAAAGGGGTCCTAATACATTACTTCTCGATAATTTCTTTGGTGGAAATGTATTGAAAAATTCTTTTCTTTGTATTGAGAACAAAAGTAAAATCATTCCCATAAGTATATTGAGGTAAAAATATGGGTAATAAACAAAAACACTGAAAACGTCTATTTTGCATAACATTGGAAAAGTGTCGCAAATTTGCATAGCCTGCATAGCCTGAATGCATATTTGAAGGCTCATTCCATGATTGTTGATGCAAAAAAATTGGTTTAAACTGGTTTGAGGCAGCATTATTCTGCAAAACTGCCTTTGATGGTCAGTTGTTCCAGAAAAGGTGACATGAACTTTGAGCAGTGTCACAGTGTTAAACATGATGGTGCGATGGAAGAAGCTCTCTGAGATTGTTTGTAGCAACACTGTGGCCTTACATGATGCTGACTGCGTTGAATGCTGCCGTGGCACTGTAAGAAACGCCATCAAGCGCATTTCTAGGAGACTGGTTTGCTGAAAACTAGTGGCAAAAGAGGTACAAAGTGGAAGTTATATGTCTCTGATATTTGTCGTCTGTGAATGGCAAAAATGTATTGACGGTTAACTGCAGGACAACTCCGTGATGATTTTAATGACACCAGAAGTGAAGAGATGAAAGTTTCCTGATCTTCTATTGCCAGATGCCTGTGTGAAAATGGTCAGATTGGTCCAAGGAATTCAAGGATTGGACACCAATGGACTGGGGACAAGCCCTTTGGACCGATGACTCAAAATTTTCTCACCCGAATGCAGAACTTATGTGTGCCGTAGAACTTTTTGAAAACTTTTTAAAAACTGACTGTTTAACCCCTTCAGTAAAACATGGAGGTGGTAATATTATAATTTGGGATTCAGTCTGCTCGAGAGGTGCCGATGATCTCTGAAAAATCAACAGAACCGTAAATTAAAAGAAGTATCACAGCATCTTTGTGTGGCACTCATTGCCATCTGGAAAGAGACTGATTTGATTGGTCAGGGATTTTATTTTCTGCAAGGTGATGTCCCTATACACACTTCTAAGCGGTGCAAGAATTTTCTCAGTTGGAAAGCAACGACATTTAAGTTATGACTTGGTCCGCTCAAAGCCCACACCTTAATCAGATTGAGCAAATCTGTTGCAACATCGAAAGTAGCTCTTACATATGAACTTCGAATGTTATGGAACGGTTTAGTGAGTGTCAGGAAATTTAAAAAAAATAAATGTGAAAACTATGTCAGAAAGATTAAATCCGTAATCAAAGCAAAGGGTGGCCACACTAGATATGGACTTTTTCCACTCAAAGAGGCATTGTTATTTTTGTTTTTACTATCGTTATCTGTTTCCTTATTTTCATCTATGTGATCCAATATTACATGAAATAAATACTTGAATAGTACTTGGATTCTGATTTATCTTCACACTGTTAAGTGCATAATCATCGCTGCCCACTGCTGTGTATTTGAAAATATTCTAATGGAGCACAGCATTTTCCCTAGAATATTTTTTCCGCAACGATGCTGCTTATTTAACGGTCGAGTCTATGTAGTTCTCATGTTCGGTTTACTTGGTTTAGATCTGAATTCAGTTAGTATAGCTCTAAACACAAGTATGTGTTGTCTGTGACATAAAATGCAGCGCTTTTAGTGAATATGGAATTAACTGAAAGAGAAGCCTGACAGTATGGTAACCATGCAGCCTGTATATTCTAATGTATTCTGTTAACCGGTCAGAAACCTCACTGGCTCCATTTCTGACAATGCAGCGATGGAGCAGATTTTGAAGTTTTATCAAATTGTCGGAAGAGACTATGGGAACTGAAACTCTTTAAGAGCAGTCAGGAACTGCGGGGCAGGAAAAGATTTGCCAGGTGCGTGATGCAGACTTGACCATTTCGAGCATATTTTCAGTTGGGTGTCTTGAGAAATTTGCTCGTGACGAAAATTGACAGCTGCACGCTCCTTAAAGCTGTAGTTGCATCGCGCGTGCACTTCCATCTTTGTATGCATCGGTCTGGTGGAGGCTCCCATTAATTTAATTTGCTCAGCACTAGCTGTGTTTCTCTGCGAAGAGATGACAAGCGGTTTGTGTTTGTCGTAATTATTATGTACAATGTAAAATTCAGCAGCGGTGTCCGTCATTCGGCAGTGACTGTGTGCCACAGCTAAATGGATATTAGGGAAGCATTGGGGTATCATTGAGTAATTTACTGCTGACCTAGTTGGCGTCAGCCTGCATGTAGCAGCTGAGTCCTCAGGGGCATTTGCATTCTTTGCTACACTACTAAAAGTGTCTATCTTGACAAGTCATTTTGTCTAATAATAAAACTTAACTTCCTAGTATTTCTCTCTCATGTCAAAAATGTTAAATTTTGTGTCATCGTTTGCTTGAAAAGTGAAATTTTCTTATCCCATTGGCAAATCTTGGAACAAGTCGAAATTGTCTCGCCCCATTTGTCTTACTGAGAAAAAAGAAATGTGTTTTTTGTCTGAATGCAAGATTAAACTACTTGGTATGGTCGACTTATTTTTCAATTTTTACAGTGTACATCAGTGTCAACAGTGGCATCATCATGTCTAACCCCGGAATGATTCTGGCTATCTGGAGCGAAGTTAATGCAGGTTTTTGTAGTCTTTTGTGGGCTTTTGGCAAAAATAATTTAGGGGCCCTTTCACTAAAATTGGTGTCTCATGGTTTCCCGTGCTGGAATCTCCAGTCGGCTGCATGGGGGCCGTTGTTGCGGTACCTAATCCACCCAGTCAGGGAGATGGCCATCAATCGCTGCTGAAGTTTATGTGCCATGGTCACGTGTATCCTGGGCGCTGCCTGTAGTGAGTAGCAAAGGTGTTTGATTGGGCTGCAGCAACTTATGTTGCCTCCACTATAAGATCAATGCAGCAGTTGGGTACTTGGGCGAGGCCCCTGACCCCACATTGCTTCCCAGTGGATTGGCCTTTGTTGGTCTCATGAGCCGTTGGTGGCTTTAGATTGGAGGAACGAATCGGCTAAATCATGATTCTGACGCTTCTCTGGTGACTTTCTGATGTGCTTTTCAAACTGTTGGGCCTGTTGGGAAATGATTCTGAGGGCTTTGCTAGGATTTGCGGGCCCTCTGAAAGAATACTTCTCCAGTAGCTCATCCCACTGGAAATCTTAGGCTTAAGCTCTTAGAATTGGCGGTGCCGAAATTTCTGTATGCAGTGTAGTTACCTGCCCTGCAAATGCAAAATACTCTGACTGTTGCATTGTCCTGGTAGCGATGTTATAACATAACTAATCCTTTTCAGTAATATGGTAACATTTTCTTTTTTTCAGCTGGTTAGCCAGAATATATGTTGCCTTAACAATTGCTAAGTTTACATGCACAGTAGTATTTGGACAGTAGTGTGATTAAGGGTACTCAAACAAAGCGCCCTTTGAGTGCTACAACCTTTTTCCTTGACCCTCCTCTGACCTGAGTGACCTTTGCCCCTGTACCCCAGCCCTCTTCTTTGCTTTTACCCAAGACTCCCCAGATCCATCTGGACCCTCAGGCCCCACCCAACAAATATTGTGCGCAAAGGGCAGACCTGCATACAATACAAAAATGGAAGTGTTCATTTCTGAATGTTTGACATTAATACACGTGCGCTCTCTACACAATGGAGACCGTGCCGACCGCAAGAAGCATGAAACATGAATGCTAAGTGAGCTATACTAGGTACTTCAGTTCCATAATCCAAAATGGTGAATCAGCAACATACTTCGTTATTCTTTAGCAACTTTTCTGGAGATTTTCCACCACGCGCCAATCTTTTGCGATTGGTGGCATTATTACTTGCAGATAGTTGTTAATAATAATAACAATAATAATAATAATGCATCTATTTTATATAGCACTTTTCTGCTCTCTGGGCACTCAAAGACGCTTTACAATGGATACATTATTCATTCACTCACACATTCACGCTCTGATGATGATAAACTACATTTTTGTAGCCACAGCTGCCCTGGGGCAGACTGACGGAGGCGTGGCTGCCAGTTTGCGCCTACGGCCCCTCCGTCCACCACTAAACATTCACAAACAGCCATACAGGAGTGTTCCTATATTGCATGTTTTGTGGGTGGGGGAAACCGGAGTACCCGGAGAAAACGCACGCGAACATGGGGAGAACATGCAAACTCCACACAGAAAGGCCCCAGGCCGGAGTCAAACCCACAACCTTATTGCTGTGAGGCAGCAGTGCTAACCACTGTAACTGTAACTTCTTTTTTAACTGGTGTAACTGGCCTTCTTTTCTTCTATTTCTGTTACATAAGATGTTTTATGTAACTGTTGGAAAAAGAATACTGTGAGAGACATTAAAATGCAAATTAAAACCTGAATTCTGAAATAGTTGGGACGAAGTGTAAATTGTGAAAAAAATCAAAATGCAATGAATTTCAGATCACATGAGCCAATATGTGATTTACAATGGAGCATAGATAATATTTCAAATGTTGAAACTGAGAAATTTTACTATTTTATCCACAAAATTAGCTCATTTCAAATTTTCTGGCTGCAGCAGGTCTCAAAAAAGTTGGGACACAGACAAAAAAGGGCTGAAAAAGTGACTAATATGTAAGGCAGTGGTCACCAACCCTGTTCCTGGAGATCTACCATCCTGTAGGTTTTCACTGCTGCCTTAACAAAGCACATCTCATTCAACAACCAGGGACCTTGTTGAGTTGCTAATTAGTGGGATCAGCTGTGCCAAATTAAGGTTGGAGTAACAATCCACAGGATGGTAGATCTCCAGGAACAGGGTTGGTGACCCCTGATGTAAGGGAATCAGCTGAACATTTAGCAAGTAATTAAGTTAACTGGCATCAGGTGTGTAACATGATTGGCTATAAAAGGGATGTCTTAGAGAGGCTGAGTCTCTCAGAAGTAAAGCTGACTAGAGGCTCTCCAACCTCTTATGGCTTGTGTCAAAAAAATTGTGGAATACTTCAAAAATAATGTTCCTCACCGTCAAATTGCAAAGGCTTTGAAGGTCACATCTTCGACAGTGCATAACATCATCAAAGATTCAGAGAAATTGGAAAGATCTGTGCGCAAGGGACAAGGTGGAAGACCTTTACTGGATGCCCCTGATCTTCGGGCCCTCAGACACCACAGCATCACTCGCCAGCATGATTCTGTCTTTGACATTTCTAGATGGGCCCAGGAATACTTTGAAACCACTGTCTGTAAACAGTTTGCCGTGCCATCCACAGATACGCCTAAAACTCTATTGTGCAAAAAGGAAGCCATTGTTGAGCATAATCCAGAACCGCCGCCGTGTTCTGTGGGCCAAGGCTCATTTAAAATTGATTGTAGCAAAGTGTCCTGTGGTCAGACGAGTCCAAATTTGAAATCCTTGTTGGAAATCATGGGCATTGTGTCCTCCGGGCTAAAGAGGAGAAAGACCACCCCTGCTGTTATCGGCGTTCAGTTCAAAAGCCAGCATCTCTGGCTAAGCCATACGGTGTGGGACACTTGCATGTTTTAAAAAGTACCATGAATGCTGAAAGGTATTAGGGCAACATAGGCTCTATATATTGTCCCTTACGGACTGATTTTTCCAGTATCTCTGAATCTTTTGATGATGTTATGCACTGTCAGTGAGGAGACCTTCAAAGCCTTTGCAATTAGACGGTGAGGAACATTGTTTTTAAAGTATTCCACAATTTTTTTTACGTAAGCCTTCACAGGTTGGAGAGCCTCTAGTCATCTTTACCTCTGAGAGACTCAGCCTCTCTAAGACATCCCTTTTTATAGCCAATCATGGTACACACCTGATGCGAGTTAACTTAATTACTTGCTAAATGTTCTTTCAGCTGATTCTCCTACATATTAATTCCTTTTTCAGCCCTTTTTTGCATGTGTCCCAAGTTTTTTGAAACCTGTAGCAGCCATCAAATTTGAAATGAGCTAATTTTGTGAATAAAATTGTAAAATTTCTGAGTTTTAGCATTCACTATGTTATCTCTCTTCTATTGTGAATAAAAAAACTGGCTGGTGTGATTTGAAAGTCATTGCGTTTTGATTTTATTCACAATTTACACTTTGTTCCAACTATTTCGGAATTGGGGTTGTAAAATATGTTGTTTTATAGTTGTGGTAAGTGGTTTATTTTGCAGTTGCAAAACACGGTCTCGGGAGACTGCTTTTATTCGCGAGACTGGTCCTCACTGCTATGGTTACATTGGCAGTCAATTCAGCCGTTCTTGTGCATTATCTGACCTGGCAGTAGATGTTTTATGGAATGCATTTCTGCATTTCAGATGACGTACTTTGTTGGGGACGACAGCTGACGCGTCTTGTTATTCTGTGTTATCCCTGCAGTCTGGATTGAGTCACTTACTGCTGGGTGCACATTACAGGAGTTTGCAAATCTTGTAAGATCTTAAAATCGCGGGGGTCTGCACTCATAACGATAATCCTTGCCGATTTTAGTCAACAAGCTGTGTTCGAATTTGGTCAAAAAGAGGGACTCTGCACACTACAGCTCCCGATATCCTCATCTTCCAAGATTTCACAAAAACTTGCATGATCAAACGTGACTTCGACATAATTTCCCCTTTCCTGGGCACGAGATTTTTGCGAGTCCAGTGCAAGCTTTCTAGCGTTAATGCAAAACAAAGCTGTCTCCAGCTGTCCTTCAGGGCTCTTTTAACGCTAGCAGGATTGTTTCGCCAAAATGCCACAGTTTTTGTGCTATAGTCTGAGCTGTGTGGGGGCTCTAACATAACTTACGTTAGGGGTGAAGATGAATACATTATAGCTACAACTCGGGAGTGTCGGAGATGGCTGCCGTATTGCCACAAAGTTTCAATATTACAGCAGGTCGTTAATGAGCAACGCTGCTACTTTTAGCAGTAATTTAGCTCAAATAAAACTAGCCACACTTGACGTAACGCCCTGTAGGATCATCCCTGAACACCCGATAATATTCAACATGTTGGATATTATCGGGGAGGTCCCGATCAGTTCGCGAGGGGCTGAATTCGGATCTGTAACCTTCACACGCTAACAGATAACTGGGCCGAACATCACGGCTGAATTTGGATTGTTCCTTAATTCTCAGGAAGGCCAGTTTGGGGAAAAATCTGACCCAAATTTCCTGTAGTGTGCACCCAGCCTAAGGGACATTAATGCACTCAGATACTTTTTGACTGGCCATCATTCAACATTTAAAATGTTTGAATCTTCCAAGATTCATTTGTCTGTGGCATTTGAAATGGGAATGATGCAACTTTTTTAATGTGTATTTTTATTGGCCCTAACTGAACATTTCATGTGCAAAATGGTTTCTCGCAATATTTGATTCACTACCATGATTCAGGGAATTTTGTTGGATTTGGGTAATCCTAATGAGGTCATAAACCAAGAAGGGATTTAATCCCAGACACCTGATGTTTTGCAATGCTTACCATACCTGATGGTCATGAATCAGCAAAAAGAATCAGTTGTCAACTTGCACCATAAAAACCACAATGCGTTTTAAATGCCTTTCAGTACAGTTCTGAGTCTGAATCTTAGAAAAAGGACAAACAAATACAAACTGACTGCTCTCCACTTGTAAAAGTTGGGCTATATGAGTAAACCGCATGGTCTGCAGTGGATTGCTTTTTTCCTCAGTCAGTCTAAGATTGTCCTGCTGGACCTGGTGGTCGAGGTCGATATTGGCTGGCCTGCTATTGACTTCTTGGCGGGTAAATTGCTCCATTACTTCAACATGGGGGTTTTTGGTGACATTCCTCAGCACTTTCTTTATGCTATGAGTAATTATCTAAGGTAATGTTGCCTTTACTCAGAGCTATAGTAATAATCCTTTTAAACTGTTGCCCTCATGTGCTCTATGAACTACATATCTTTGTGTTTTTCAGCCATAACTTGATTGTGAGAATTTGAAAGTTGCCATTTGTTTCCTTAAACTGACCCAAAAAATTTATGAATTTCGGAACATTCACTGGCTGCATGGGGACAGTTTTGTGGTAGTTGAATGAATGCTTGTTTAGCACTTTGCTTGTTTAGCACTTCTGTAAACCTAGCCAGAGTGTCACACTTTAATCCAATCTTTTGTTTGCCAGTTTAAAACGTTAATAACTATAACTACCATTTAAGGCATGATAATCAGATGTTTCCAAAAATTGCACTTGGTGTATATGCCTGCTTGTCTTTAGGATACTCGTTCAAAATTTCACTTAATTCTACACTGGACGGAATGGCCACTTTGATTTCTGTCGGTCACCTTTCTTTCTGAGTACCCTGTTATATCACCAGGAGTATAGCCTTTTGGAAAATGCAAAAAAATTTCATAATCTGTTCTTTTGTGATATCACATGGAGAAGGTACCGCCAAGAGGCAAGAAGGACTGATAGGCTTTCGCCAACCATTTCATCAGTTCCTACATTATTCTGGGTGATCACACTGCATCGTGATGTCACAAGGGATGCAGTTTTAAGTTGCTTGTAGTGTCTAATTGGCTGTGCACCTTGTAGCACGAAAGGGGACCTTTAACGCACTGTTATTGGTCTTTAGCTGGATGGGCTAACATTACGCCATGTCTCTTCCAGAGAAATGGAGGAAGGCCAGCAGCTGCACCAGGAGGCGTGGGAGCGCCACCAGTCACGCAAGGAGCTGCGCGCCCGTAACCAGAACGCGCAGGAGGCCCGTCCTGAGGAGGCCTTCTTCAGCCGGCTGGACTCCAGCCTGAAGAAGAACACAGCCTTCGTGAAGAAGCTGCGCACGCTAACTGAGCAGCAGCGGGAGGCTCTGTCCAACGACTTCGCCCAGCTCAACCTCAGCAAGTACATCGGCGAGGCCGTGAGCTCCGTGGTGGAGGCCAAGCTGAAGATCTCGGACGTGGGCTGTGCCGTGCACCTGTGCTCGCTCTTCCACCAGCGCTACGCCGACTTCGCGCAGCTCCTCCTGCAGGCTTGGAGGAAGCACTTCGAGGCGCGCAAGGAGGAGAAGACGCCCAACGTGAGCAAGCTGCGCACGGACCTGCGCTTCATCGCCGAGCTGACAGTGGTGGGCCTGTTCACCGACCGCGAGGGGCTCTCGCTCGTCTACGAGCAGCTCAAGGCCATCATCGGTGCCGACCGCGAGACGCACACGCACGTCTCCGTGGTGATCAGCTTCTGCAAGCACTGCGGGGATGACGTGGCCGGCCTGGTGCCGCGGAAAGTCCGGATGGCTGCCGAGAAGTTCGGCCTGGCCTTCCCGCCCAGCGAGATCATCAGTGGGGAGAAGCAGCAGCCTTTCCAGAACCTTCTACGGGAGTATTTCACCTCCCTCACGAAGCACCTGAAGAAGGACCATCGCGAGCTGCAGAACATCGAGAGACAGAACAGGTGGGGGATGTCTACGTATCTGCACCAAACCACAGCCAACATCGGGCATACATATGTCATATTTGATTCATGTTTAAGTATTGTCATAATATGTGATATTGGCTGATTTGTCTGCAATTAGTCCCATGCTACTTGCTCACCAGTAGTCACTCTCCTCAAGGCATTTGGCCAAAATGCTGGTCAGCGAAACACCTCGAGGAGTGTGTGACGTGTTGATTCCTTGTTAGATGCCTACAATTGGATTAAATTGATTGGGTCTCCCAGTAAATCAGTTGTCAGTCTGATTTCCCCCCCCAGGTGTAAAGACAGTCTGACTTGTAAATATCATTAGTTGATTACCTAGGAAAATGGGAAAACCAGGGCTGGTTGAGAAGTTCTGTCACTGATTTGATCATCCCTGCCGTACATCTTGGCCCAGCCGCTCTGGAATGATGTTAACAACTGTGGAACAGATTTTCATTTGTCATTCTACGCATTAGACATTTTATATTGGCAGAAAGTGTTTATTTACTGCACATTTACAAAACCTTGAATGGAGTTACCTGGCCCCCGTTATTGTTATTCTCTGCGGTCTTATTATGGTTCAATTCAACATTGCAGATGAGTTTTTTCGCCGCGAGACTATAACATCCATTTTGCATCACAGCTGGCTGATAATCGGGTTGTCGTGCGTATGCATATTATCGCTGACTTTACTTAATACAGGCCATACAATCTCTTGTTATTTGCGTCTCTGCAGGCGCATTCTGCACTCCAAAGGGGAGCTGAGCGAGGACCGGCACAAGCAGTACGAGGAGTTTGCCACCTCATATCAGAAGCTGCTGGCCAACACACAGTCATTGGCCGACCTGCTGGATGAGAATATGCCAGACCTACCCCAGGACAAGACGGTGCAGGAGGGTAAATTGATATGCGTCGTTAATTATTCTGTGTGGTCACGATATTGAAGACATTACTCTTATATTGTCACGTAGTACGTAGCGCTGTGTACACTTGCCTTCTTGTTTTACATTGTGGAAATATTTTTGAGTTGATTAAATCCTCCTCTTCATATTTTCTGTTTAGGTTTACCCCTGTTTTTATGGATTTCTTTAACCTTGTTTAGATAGTGTTACTGAAATCGATGAAATTTGCTCGTTATTAGTGCAAATATTTGTCCATCTCGGTATTTTTAAGATGTATACTTTTTGGCTACATGTCAAGCTTGTCATAAAAGGTCCTGTCACTATGTTGTAAATTTCATCTCATACCTATTTTCAATAATTTATGAATTTTCTTATTTTGATAGTTGAGGAAGAATGTTGTAAACACTGCTCAATATATTATGCATGAGTAAATTCAATGGCATTCTCCAATTTCACCTAGTTTTTTTAATTATGTGAAATTCTTGCCCCGCTTTGGAGCAAATTGGCATGCATGTATGAAATAAATTGAAATTGCAGATATCTTTTTGTATTTTTATATTTATTTCCTATTTTTTTGTGATTGCATCTTTGAGAAAAATACCCCTTCATTTACAAAACAGTCTTTCCTCAACTTTTTATCATGGTTTTTACATTCAAGTGTGGGGAAAAGATTTAATGACTGAAAAGGGCAGATTTTTCAATGAATTTGAACCCAATGGTGAAGCCAGCGATGCTTCCTGTTTAGTGGTTTGAAGGTCTTACGGTTGCTGCTCTCCTATTTTGCAGAGCATGGTCCAGGCATCGATATCTTCACTCCGGGCAAGCCGGGAGAATACGACCTGGAGGGCGGGATTTGGGAGGACGAAGATGCCAGGAACTTCTACGAGAACATGGTGGACCTGAAGGCCTTTGTCCCTGCAATCCTTTTCAAGGACAATGAGAAGGGTCTGCAGGGTCGAGAGAGAGAGGAAAGCAAAGGTGTTTGTCTACTGTCTACTGACCTGTTTTCCTCACACACCTCAAAACCTGTCCATTAACTTCACACCTGTTTCCCACACGCATCTCAACACCTGTCCATTAACCTCACACCTGTTTCCCACACGCATCTCAACACCTGTCCATTAACCTCACACCTGTTTCCCACACGCATCTCAACACCTGTCCATTAACCTCACACCTGTTTCCCACACGCATCTCAACACCTGTCCATTAACCTCACACCTGTTTCCCACACGCGTCTCAACACCTGTCCATTAACCTCAAGCCTGTTTCCCACACCCGTCTCAACACCTGTCCATTAACCTCACGCCTGTTTCCCACACGCATCTCAACACCTGCCCATTAACCTCACACCTGTTTCCCACACGCATCTCAACACTCGTCCACTTACCTAACCGCACACCTGTACACACCTGTTCCCCACATGAGTCTGAACTCTTGTCCACTCACTAACCATGCCAGTTCAGGAGGAGAACATAGAATGAATAATCGCCATTATTGCATGTTGCTAAGGAATACTTCTTTCTTGAAGTATATTAGATTTTAATTCCGCCGCTGAGCATATTGTTTGCAAATGGAAGATGATAATTTGAAATTCTTAGTCTTACTGTGGTCTGTGCAGCATATTTTATTAGCTGGCCCAAAGATGTTTTAATGAGCGAGGTATTAGTAGAGTCGTTCAAAAAGGCCCATATGCATTTCATCTTTTTGGCCAAACATTTTTCTTTGAGCTAAGTGGCCTGAAAGTGACTTGAAAGACAGCTAGTAATGTTACCTTGCATTACTTAATTAATTTAAACCTGTTACGGTTTACTTTAACTTCTTTGCAACCAAACAGTGAAATTGCTAGGACTAATGTGTTCAATGACTGGCCAACGTAGTCATTTTTAATGGCATTAGACTTCTTATTGATGAGCCACTTGGACGGGGACAGACTTCGACTTCACTTGCTGGGCCTATTATTACATCATAAAGTGGAGTCATGTGCCCATTCTCTCATTAAAGATGAGTCAAGTCAAAGTATTTTCTTAGGACTTTAAGCTAATCTAACTCGTACTGGATCAGATTTGCGTAAATCTGTTTGACTTCTGATCAGGGTGGTGTGTTCTCCTTTAAATGCCATCTTAAGTTGCAATTGGCCTTCTTTGCCAAAACAATAGTCATAAGAGATATTATTTCGAGAAAGTTTTACACTTATTTGCGGTTAATTGGATTGTTGTCATAATTGCAATATAACAACCATGATAATACTAAATATAGCCCAAGCAATTGCTGTGTCTGTATCATTTCTTGATCTCAATAGACTATATTTTGGTCCTGACTGTTAGGCCTACATAAACAAATTGCTTGTTAATTGAATGGATGCTTTCACTCTCGAGTCAACCTGAAGCAAACATAGTTTTATGGGACATAAATATGAACCCCGCACTACATGTGACTGGATTTTTTTTTATTTTTCCAGCAAAATGAATCCCTTCCAGACTCATTAACCGGCAACTCTGCTAACCACATACTTTTATGGTCCATCTTACCACAAAGCTGCACACACCCTAGCTTTATACATTTGCACTTTATACTTGTGCATACTTGTACATACTGCTGTCCTACATACGTGTATACACCTGTGTGATACATTTGTTCCTCATACTTGTGCATACCTGTACATACCATAGATATATATATAGAGCACTAGAATGCTGATAGGGTACGTTCAAGTTTAGAATCTGTCCTCGGAGCTTCTACACCCGGAAATAAAATTTGCACGTACACCCCCATTCATTTTTGCCTATGTTAAACTTATATTTTCAAAAAAACTTGCGTGTGAGTCAGTGTTATTTAGGTATCGTTGTGCAGAGCAACATTTTGTCTCCCTAAGTATGTGCTTTTCGGAGGATGGAAAGCGGAACACTTTCTAAAGCGAAGATCGAAATGTGACTCGGTGTTAAGGTTAAGTGCAGCAGAGAAGTGTAGTTAATGCGACCGAGGCTTTTACCTCTAAGATAATTGCTTGGAAGTTATCGCCGTTAGAAGAAACGTCGATGGATGTCCGTATACGTTATCAAATTACTCTCTGGTTTCCTCACTTCATTGTACCCAGGTTGACTGTTTGACATCAACCGAATTGTTTATATTGAATCATATGGCTAATGCCAACGTTGATAAAAGGAAGCGCTTGTGAAGCCTTTCTCCCCTCCTTGTCTTTTGGAGCTCTGTATAAAACAGACAAAGCGACTTGTCCACTTTTTCAAATATTATGCGGGTAAGAAGTATTGTCGTTGAATGTCAAATACTTGTACCTAGCTAGCTTGTTAGCCACCATGTTAATTTTATTTACTTCTAAGTCAATGAAGTCTCCGACGGTAAGGGAGCCAAGGTAGCTTGCTGGTGACCGTTATCAATCGCTAGCGTTCGCTCTCAGTCAGCGGTCTGTTCAAGTCAATGGGACGGCTTATTAGCTGGTTAGCACGGGGACCCGATTTTTTTCTATTAAAGTGACAACTTTGCCTTTATATGTTAACTTACGCATGAAACTTTTTATTACAACTCTTCAAATAAATATTGCTACAAAAGGCAGCCGCACATCTCAGCATTTTCTCGCTTGTATCGATTTATTTGAAATTGACCTCATAGGAAACCATTCATTTTTATGAAAAAGTTGGGTGTATCAATACGGCGGCCGGGTGCTTCACTTTGGATAATGTAAATATGATGACATCAGCAATCTAGTGTTCTAAATATATATATATATCTATGGTACACACCCCTGTCCATCATACCTGTGCACACACCCATTTCATTCATCTGTCCAGATATCAGTTCGATCCTCATGCTCCTGGACTGCGGGTGTCAAATGTTTTTTTTGTTTTTTTTTTTGGATCTCTAGTCTACCATCATTGAGAGTTTTCCTGAGTTTTGCTGACTTCAATAAACCTCACAAAAATATCACCATCTCAATCATCATTATGTATCTTTGATAAACTATTGCGCTTTGTTTCATCTGCTCTGTTATTACATTGCAGTTTATAGCATTTATTCTTTGATACATTTGAGTTATCACTGTAATTGACTGTGATTTATAACCTACAGCAGATGAAAGTTTTGGATCAAATGAGCTCTGGGAATGTGGATATTTCTCTCTGTTTGCTCTGAGTATGAATGATCGTGTGATCCTGCGAAAGCCGATTAGACCTCTCCCATTTATCACATGCCTGCAACATAACTGATGATGGAAGTTGTGGCCATGTACATGAATAACAATCCCATATGCAGTATACCATGAGCCCCATAATGTTTGGCACAAATCGTTTTGTTTAACTCTTAATTTGGGGTTTGTATTCTCCAATTCCAGTATGGTTTATGGAAAGTATGGTTTCAAAGCAGATCTGCTGCTTTTAGAAATGGTATTGCTGTAAATTTAGATTTTGCCTTATAAAAATTGCAGTGCTTTTTATGCCCCCTCCCCCCATGCAGAACCCAAGGAGGGGAAGGAGGTGTCGAGCACAGAGGAACTGGAGTTGGAGCTGGAGACTCTGGACATCGCCGATGACGCCATGGAGCTCGAGCCAGGCGATGAAGCCGAGGGGGAGGAATTTGCCAAGAAGCTGCTCGACGAGCAAGGTGAGCGTGCGGGTGGATTTACACATGGGCCGTGTTTGAAACTGCGCTCTACGGTCTACATACACTACTCTCATGACACACTAGCCACACTACACGCTCTTCACTATGAACAGACTCTTCCTGTTGCTTTTTCTTGTTATTCTTCAATGATTTTTCTGGCGTTTTACGTTGCGTTGCATCTTCGGCAATTTATGTTTGAATGGTGAGCTTACTATGCACCCACACAATATCTGCCCGGTCTGTCATTCATCCGGGAACTTCTCGCAGACACACACTCACTCCCCACGAATAAGTGAACACCCTACCCCCTAAATCTGACGTCATTGGTAGTGCCAGTAGTACGTTAGAGCACGGTTTCGAACACGGCCATGGTCTTCATCTTAAGATTCATTCAAGGTCAAAGGCAGGGTTTTCGTTGGTATGCATCTTCAGTTTCATTAAGGGTCAAAGGCGGCATTGCCCATGGTCTAAATGTTTAGATTCTATTAGGGTCCAAGGCAGGGTTTGGCCGTCATATGTATTTATATCCTGGAACGCTGAACGGTGTTTTGGGGATATTATGTTTTTGGTCCGGCCGCCGCACCGCCCTACGTGTTAACGCGATAACTTCAGTAATATTTCAATTAGAAATTTCATGTTTTGCATATAAGTAAGTATCATAAAGAGGAAGAGCTGATTCGATTTTGGACCATTTACAATTTCTATATTGGCCACCAGGGGCCAAAAACTGAAAAGTCATTGTTTTTATCATATCTCTGGAAAGATTTGTCCGATTGACCTCAAATCAAGTGCAAATAAAAGGTCATGACCTGAGGATGTGTCCCACGATGACATTATACCTGTTTAGTTCAAAATTTTGACACACGGTGGAGCTTTGTCACATAAAATTCACCATTTTTGCCATATCTTTGGAACCATTTGTCCAATTGACATGAAACTACACTGGAGATCAAAATTAGAGAACAATTCATGAACAATTGAATAATTCTGAAATAATGCCATCTTCAATGCTCAACAGTTGAAGGGCATTTTGGTGTGTTTATACCATGCTACTACAACACTTTTTCACAAAACAGCTAAGGCATTTCAACAAAAAACCTGTATTTTGCAGAAAATGCACTGATCAAAATTAGAGAACACAACGACTTTGGCAAGGAAAAAGATTTTTCTGAAGGTTACAACAGTCATCAATTAGTAGGAAGTGTACAGGCCTCTGCTCTGAATGACTTCAGCACATCTGCGGCCACAGGACAGCACTAGTCTCTCACACTGCTCTGGTGTGATTTTGGTCCACTCTTCTTCCAGTCTCCTCCACAGTTCGGTGACTGTAGTGGGTTTCCTGACCATAACTTTGTCACCAAGGATTTTCCAGAGGTTCTCTATTGGGTTGAGATCAGGACTCTGGGCAGGCCATGCCATTAATTCAATATTTTCACTAGCAAGGAAATTCTTTACACGTTTTGCTGTGTGACACGGAGCATTGTCCTGCATGAAGACTGCAGGCTGATTGGGCGATGTTCGCAAGGAAGGAACCATGTGACGTTGAAGAAGGTTCTGATACACATTTGCATTCACTCGGCCATGTAGTTGTACGAGAGGCCCAACTCCTGCTGCAGAAAACATGCCCCAAACCATGACACTTCCTCCTCCACCTTTCACTGACTTTTTTACACACTTTGGGTTTAGTCTTTCTCCAGTGTGTCGCCGAACATAATGTTTTCCATCAGACCCAAATAAATTAAATTTGCTTTCATCACTGAAGTGAACTCTTGACCAGTTCTCCTCTGTCCACACAACATGTTCCTCAGCAAAGCTCAGTCTAGCCTTTTGATTTTTTCTGCTAATGAGAGGTTTGGTCACTGCAGTGTGGGCCTTCAGTCCAAATGCTCTTAAACGGCGAGACACTGTATGGCGAGACAAATCCTTACCATGTTCAGCACTAAACTGGCGAGCAATTCCAGCTGCAGTGTGGAAACGATTGCCCATTGACATCCTTCGCAGTAATCTGTCCTCTCTTGCATTTGTCTTCCGTGGACGACCAGCCTTCTTGGGCGACTTGAATGAGTTTGTAGTTTTGTAAAGATTCAAGATTCTTGAAATCACAGATTTGGAACGACCAACTTGTCTTGCTATGGCTGATAGGGTCATCCCTTTGGTTTTCATTTGGACAACCTGCTGCCGGAGGTTTTCAGTCACTTTAGAACGAAGCACCATCTTGCAAAGTCGGTAAAACTGGCACTTAGGATGCTAGTTAAATAGGGGTTGGCAGATAATCAAGGAAATTAGCACCATGCTCTAGTTAAGCACCATTAAGTAGGAGTCACCTGAAAGTGTTCTCTAATTTTGATCAGTGCATTTTCTGCAAAATACAGGTTTTTTGTTGAAATGCCTTAGCTGTTTTGTGAAAAAGTGTTGTAGTAGCATGGTATAGACACACCAAAATGCCCTTCAACTGTTGAGCATTGAAGATGGCAATATTTCAGAATTATTCAATTGTTCATCTAATTTTGATCTCCAGTGTATGTGCAACTGCAAGGTCATGACTTCACAATGTGTCACCTGATGACATTATACCTGTATGGATCAATATTTTGCCACCAGGTGGCGCTTTGTGATGGAAAATTACCATTTTGGCCATATCTTCGGAACCATTTGTCTGATTGACCGGAAATTAAGTTCAAATGAAAGTCTATTCAAGGGCTATTCCAGGATAGAGAAATTGGAGGATTTGGGGCGTTCAGGGATATACCCCAGGCCGTCGCCTATGATTGCATAAGCCTAGTTTTAGATTTATTCAGGGTCAAAGGCAGGGTTACCCTTGGTGAGGATCTTCTTTTTCATTCAGGGTCAAAGGCAACATTGCCCGTGGTCTAAATGTTTAGATTCATTCAGGGTCAAAGACAAGGTCATCCATGGTCTATATCTACAGATTCTTTCAGCATCAAAGGCAGTGTTACCCTTGGTGTGCATCTTTAGTTTCATTCAGGGCCAAAGGCAGCATTGCCCATGGTCTAAATGTTCAGATTCATTCAGGGGCAGGATCAGAGTTGCTCATGGTTTACTTCTTTCGCTGAGTCATTCAGGGACAAAGGCAGAGTAGCTCATTGTCTTTTCAGGGCTGGCAACGTTTCTCCTGCTAATCTGTCTTTCTGCTGGTTTTTTGCTCTAGTCCTCACAAAGCACTCTTTATTCTATAGTCAGAGATCTTGAGGACCCCTTAGTCAATAGAGTCAGGTGAGGTCCGTCAAATTTAACCTCCAAGGACTGCACTCGGCGGTCCTGATCTATATGTTCACTGGTGCAATCGAAGAACAAAGCCAGGATTGCCTGTAGACCGAATGGTCAGGAGCAACCGGGCTGATTGGTGCTAAATGTGTTTTTCCGAATGCGGTCACATGACCGTGTTCAGGGTTTCCCACATGGGCCAGCGTAGGGGCAGGGGGAGATCAGGCTGAGGTTAGGAGTCTGAGACAGCATAGAAAATTAGGTGAGCTAATCTGTATGGGAGAGAGGATGAGAAATTCAGTCATCATTCTCTCCTCCAAATCTGACTTTGTTAGTTAGCCAAACTAACACCAAGTTAAATGAGCTGCGTCACAATTACTGCGCAGGCTCCGGACTCACATCCTGAGAAAGTGAATCTGCTTGACTGCAAATCATAATCTGATTCCATCCTTGCCAATCTGTCTCAGTGTTGCAATGTATTAACATATTTTAGTTACCCCCGGCATGCTGTTCATATTAAGGAGCTTTCTATGGAAATTTGAGGATTCAAAGAGTAACTTAAAGCTTTGGCCTAGCCGGGATATGAAGACTGTTTGCTGGTTGCAGTCGCCAAAAAACATAGAGGAAGAAAAACACCTTCTAGATTTCGACTTTCAGTTGAGTGGATTTACTTTGTTCAAAATTGTGACCATGCGCAGTAACCGTGACAGAGCTCATTCAGGCTGATTGAAAGGTAGCTGATTAGAAGATGTAGAGATGCGAGATGGCTACTAACGGTACCAAGCAGGACTTATTTCCCTGTCTTTCTGAGGCAGTTTTCACTTGTATCTGCCTGATCGCTGTGACTCAGAATGTCTGCTAAAGGCCTGTAAAATAAGATCTTTCTCTAGAACAAGAGGATGAGGAGGCCAGCACTGGCTCACACCTGAAGCTCATCGTCGACGCCTTCATTCAACAGCTGCCGAACTGCGTCAACCGGGACCTTATTGACAAGGCAAGGGGCCTCTTTACACTGCGCTGCAGCTGCCACTGAATTATCAGTGCCCCCAGGCTGAGGATAACCAGGAGCTAACATATCTGGTGTTCACCCTAACATTAGTTCTCCCTGCACTCAGCATTGATTTTGCCTACATTAGTACCATGTTTGAGATGTATCTAGAGCAAACTTCAAAATTTTGGTATTAATCCTGCTCCAGAACAGTGGGCTAGCCCATGCTAGAGCGTAAACGCTCGCCTAGCCCTGGCCTACAGTTGGGGAAAAAAAAAAAACCTCTTAGCTCGTGAGTGAGGGCAGTGTGAATAGATATCTGGAGAGATGGTTGTGACAAAACAAGTTGAGCCTTATGGACTTGGCAACCATCACGATGAAAAAGCATAGAGGGTTGCCTTTTTGTCTTGTGTATACACAGTGACATAATGCAGTGCAGGTCGGACTTGTGTAAAGGTCTTAACTCTGCTTTGAATATTGCCATTGCTATAAACTGACCATTTGTAGCAGTGGGGAACCTATCTATTTTAAACTGAGGTAATGGTATCGACCTAGCTGAGTTTTGTGTTGTGTGGGTCTGTTTACAAATTTACAGTAATGTATTGTCTAGCAAAACTGCTGTTAAGATTTGCTGAAGGACCGAGGGGCAGAAAATACTTAAATTGGACAGATGGGTTTGAATTTGAGTCAGAGTTTTTGCATCCTTGTCTTAACTAACTCTTATTGGTAAAAGAGTAGTCAGTGTACATAACTACATGCACTGCCCGGCCAAAAAAAAAAAAAAAAAGTCTCACTCAAGTATTTTACTGGACTGCCTTTGGCTTCAATTACGGCGCACATTTATTATGGCATTGTTTTTAACAATCTTATGCAAAATTATGTTTATTTCCATCCAGAGTTGAATGAAGTTGTGGCTCACATCTCGTACTGATGTTGAAGTTGAACCACTCCGTGGAGCTCATCCCAAAGACTTTCAATAGGATTGATTATGCCTTCAGCAGTTCTTAACCCGATTCCAGTGATTTTAACAATCACTGGGTTGGTTTCTTCACTTGATGCAGCCCAAAAAAATTGCCTTGCGCTGAAACACAGTAACGTCTTTTCCATGAACACAGAACATGTCTTTCAGCAGGGATATTTAAGAAGTTAGAGGCGACACAACAAGTCTGTCAGGGTTATAAGACTTGAAACAAGCTGAGACATACTAACCATGGTAATAACGATCCGATCATAGGCTTTAAAGTGTTTATTTAAATCCAAACAGCGACTTCTTTTTGGCCTGGCAGTGTATTAATGAGACCTCTTCTAGGGCCGTTAAATCATTTTTTGAAAGTGATGGAGGCCCTCTTGGGTGACCGGATGCAGAACTGTGTAGTGGCCCCTGGTTTTCCCAAAAGATAAAAGATTAGTGTTTTCACTGCTGCTATTGGTTGCTGAGTGTTTGAAAAGACTGACTTGTGAGAGAAAGCTGTTCCATACAGGGCAGCGATTCTTGCTTTGTGTGCTCACTCTGTGCTATTTACTGGTGCAGGCTGCCATGGATTTCTGCATGAATATGAACACCAAGGCTAACCGGAGGAAACTGGTTCGGGCGCTCTTCACTGTTCCCCGGCAACGGTAAAGGAATGTGTCATAGCTGCTGATGGGTTTATATCTGTACTGTTCTGTTCAAACTCCGCATTGTTCATGCTCTGTTCATTTGCATTAAAATGTAAGCGTTGTATTAGTTACTCAAATAGATCTCTAAATGATCAATAAGAAATCCTGCTTTACTTTGTTTTGCTTCGTCAATTCCAGGAAAAAAGAGAGAAGAAAAACTTTTAAATGGACATCATTGATCTAATTTTAGTTTTGTTCATAGTCTGCGTAACTATACACAACATCCTGCAAGTACTTACATTCACTTTTGCCTATGATTTGACTGCTTTTTCCATGCAGAGTATCTTTATGGCTGAGCATCGCTCAAGCTGTTTTTTCTGGTTTTGCTCAGGGGTTCAATGGCAGAGTGTCCGCCTGGAATCAAAACCACAGTTAGCCTACTTCCTTAACCACTGCACTTCATTGAAATGTTTCATTTTGCATTTCTAATAAATATCTGGTAGACAATGATAGCATAAATATTAATAATATTTGTGTTTTATGTTAAATTATTTTTTTTAGCCCAGGCACTTGAGTTTTAACCGAAAAAATAATTAATTCAATGCCCTTGGTGGGCACTGGAAGAATATTGACAGAATTCGTTTCTATTGTGATGTAACCACAAGGTGGTGCTGTTGCTCTGCTTTAGACAGTTTCTGCCTCAGAATGTGTTTACCTTGTATTGATGGCTGAGCTGTGGCATGCAGTGAATGAAAGCTTTACAGTTCATTTGTATGGGAGATTATTTCTGAGTGGTGTTAAGAAATGGACTGCTGTGCTGGTGATGATGTCAGTTTTACTGCTCTGTCTATGATTGCTCTCAGGTGGTGTCATAAAAGGCTGTGCCATATGTTTCTGACACGCACAAATAAAGCCAGCAGATTTAACTGATTAGTACATCTCTAGGTTGAGGAATAGAAGTAAATGGTCATCCCTGGTGATTAGAAAAAAGCAGCTTCTTTCCATACTTGGATTCTACTACCCCTGAGTCAGTAAAACTCATCTTGACTCGGTGGAAGTCAGGATATGGTCCATTTTACAGCACCCCTGTCATGCATGTTTTGTGAACTGCTAATCATGTGTTGCTTAAGCTGCTAGCTTAGTGCTGAACCCTGTTGCATTTGGTCCCGCTTTGATAACTGACAAACTCTGTCACATTTGCACCCCCCGAAGCCGTATTTATTCTTCTCGTGACAACTGTCAAGCCCTGTCGCATCTTGTCCCCTGTGATAGCTGTTGAACCCTGTCACATTTGGTCCCCCTAACTGTTGAACCCTGTCACATTTGGTCCCCCTAACTGTTGAACCCTGTCACATTTGGTCCCCCCATGGTAACAGTTTAACCCTGTTGCATTTGGTCCCCCTGTGATAACTGTTGAACTCTGTCACATTTGGTCCCCCTAACTGTTGAACCCTGTCACATTTGGTCCCCCCATGGTAACAGTTGAACCCTGTTGCATTTGGTCCCCCTGTGATAACCGTTGAACCCTGTCACATTTGGTCCCCCTAACTGTTAAACCCTGTCACATTTGGTCCCCCCATATTAACAGCTGAACCCTGTTGCATCTGGTCCCCTGTGATAACTGTTGAACCCTGTTGCATCTGGTCCCCTATGATAACGGTTAAACCCTGTCACATTTGGTCCTCCTTTATAACTGTTGAACCCTGCCACATCTTGTCCCAACGTAATAACCGGTGGACCCTGTCACATTTGGTCCCCTCCATAGGCTGGATCTGCTCCCGTTCTACTCCCGTCTGGTGGCCACGCTGCACCCCTGCATGGCGGACGTGGCCGAGGACCTCTGCTCTATGCTGAAGGGAGATTTCAGGTTTCATGTGAGTCTCTCTCGCTCTCCTAACTGGTGTCATGTCCTCAGGAGCCTGCAGGAGGCAGTAGCTGCTCCAATTGCAGATGACGGTTTGTGTGAGCGTTGGGTCAAAGGCTCCATTTAACACTAAGATAAGTTTTTCAGTTTTTCAGTTTCAGGGTCCAGATATTTGGTTACAGCAGAATATAGTTCTTCAATTTACATACTGCCAGTACTTCATATTTCTTCATTTACATTTTTTTTGTAATCACCATCCTTATACACTGCTGGTTAAAAGTAACTCAGCACTTTGCTCACGTTTTTGATCCATGTTTCACTGTAATGTTGGCGGTTTTAAATCATGTGAACAATCTCAAATGGCACAGGCGGGAATGAATGAATTTGAATGACGAAGCTTTAATACATTATTTTATTTTACTGGATGGTGACCTAAATTTTGTCGCAAATAAGTCTTTCTTGGCTAAATATACCAGTAAACTAATTATGCTGGTCTTCCGTCAAAGTGTAAAATCAATGTACACTGGCAGAAATTGGACCAGAAATCAAGAAGAAGTTCACGTGCACCAGATCCTTGAGGGTGTACAGATTAGTGTTAGGTGAAAACCTTCAGAATCATGTCTGTCATTGTCCGAAAAAAAAATAATAAATCAATGAATCAGTTCAGCAGTTATTAAAGCAAATTACGGAAAAAGCTAGCCACTTCGATCAATCTCAGTTTTTGATGTAAAACAAAGGACTTTTACATTTAATTTTTCAATCCTCAACTGCTTGAAAATGGTTGATCTATGAAATCCTTTGAGCAGTAGTGTATTCATTTATGTTACAAACATGAAAATTCAGAATCGCAGTATTATACTTGCAGTGCAATCCAGTTGTATATGGATCGCAAATTTCAACAGCTGTACTTTGAGAAGTTGGTCATTCTGTCTTTACTGAATTATTTTGACACCATTTTAGTTTTCCTCTGTTATTAGTAATTTTCCAAAAATGATTCTCCTTCTCTGTACCGTTTTTTCACTCTCAGATCAGGAAGAAGGACCAAATCAACATTGAAACGAAAAACAAAACGGTGCGGTTCATTGGAGAGCTTGCCAAGTTCAAGATGTTCTCCAAAACGGACACTCTTCACTGCCTGAAGGTGTGTTTGCGAGTCTGTAATGTGAGTCTTTGGTGGAACGTCCAGGTTGAGAAAGTGTTCTGTTTCGATGACCTGGTTTCGCTAATGTGCTCAAATTGGCTTTTTACATGTTTCAGAGAACTGCATGTAATTACTTTTAGGCTGTCTGACACCTGGACCTTACTCCTTACCAGCTAGTTTGCTATTCATCTGCGTGCAACTTGTAATCACAGATATGGTTAAAAAAAAATCCATCTCTTAATCAGTCTTAAAAAAACCGCATGTTTTGAGCTTAGCTGAATTGGTACTTATGGTATTGTTTCTGAAGATTTGACCACCTTCTGTATGTTTAGCTGTGCAGCATTGACGGTTATCTACCTGCATTAGTGGGAAAATGACGCGTTAGGAAACAGCATATATCAGTCACAGGAAGTAGTGCTCCACTGTGATTGGTTATCATGCATCACTAGGTCCCTCATCCCCAGGTTTCCTTTGCCCTTTTGTTACTTTGTGAAGTGTCTTTGTGACAGTCCTCTGTTAAAAGCACCATATAGGTAAGTTGAATTGATGATGACAGTATGTGGGCTGGTGTAATGCGGTGGTTGTTGTTCGCAGATGCTGCTGTCGGACTTCTCTCATCACCACATAGAGATGGCCTGCACCCTGCTGGAGACCTGTGGCAGGTTCCTCTTCAGGTCTCCGGACTCGCACCTGCGCACCAGCGTGCTCCTGGTCAGTACTGATTCAGTACCTGCTTCATACGATTAATGTGCCCCTGGTCAGTACTTATTCAGTATCTACTTCATACGATTAATGTGCCCCTGGTCAGTACTTATTCAGTATCTACTTCATACGATTAATGTGCTCCTGGTCAGTGCTGATTCAATATCTAGTTCATACGATTAATGTGCCCCTGGTCAGTACTTATTCAGTATCTACTTCATACGATTAATGTGCCCCTGGTCAGTACTGACTCAGTATCTACTTCATACGATTAATGTGCCCCTGGTCAGTACTCACTCAGTATCTGCTCCATAAAATTAGTGTGCTCGTTGTCAGTACTTATTCAGTATCTGTTTCAGATGATTAATTTTCTCTTGGTCAGTACTGATTCAGTATCTGCTTCATACGATTAATGTGCCCCTGGTCAGTACTGATTCAGTATCTACTTCATAGGATTAATATGCTTCTGGTCAGTACTGATTCAGTATCTGCTTCATACGATTAATGTGCCCCTGGTCAATGCTGATTCAGTATCTGCTTCATACGATAATGTGCCCCTGGTCAGTACTGATTCAGTATATCCTTCATATGATTAATTTGCCCCTGGTCAGTACAGATTCAGTATCTGCTTCATACGATTAATGTGCCCCTGGTCAGCATTGATTCAGCATCAGCTCCATATACTGTCAGTAATGTGTGGTCAGGTCTGGTTCATTATCAGCTGCATATCCTGCAACTAGTGTGCGCTTGATCAGTACTGACTCATCATCCACTCCATATTCTGTACATAATGTTCTCCTGGTCAGTGCTGATGCATTTCTGCTCTGTACGGCTAATACGTTCCCAGTCACTGGCTAAATCTGTTTATAGATTTAAATTAGTTTGCGGGTGCATAACATCTGATGACTTTCTCTATTGAGCAAATGCACATTTGCAGTGTGACCACAATATAAAGACATAATGTTTCACTGGTGACTCCAGTCATTGCAGTGCAGTGACTGTAGTATTATAATTCTGTCTCATTGATATGTTTCTACCATGTAAGGAGTGGACTTTAAATGAATAATGAAAGTTCTGTTGAGTGAGCTGGTTTCTCTTTGAAAGTGATGCAAGAATTTGAATCTCTTGAGTGACATGCGTGTGTATGTGTGCGTGCGCGTGTGTGTGTGCGTGTGTGCGCTTGCCCCGATTCAGGAACAAATGATGCGCAAGAAGCAGGCCATGCACCTGGACGCGCGGTACGTGACCATGGTGGAGAATGCCTACTACTACTGCAACCCCCCGCCTGTGGAGAAGGCAGTGCGGAAGAAGAGGCCACCGCTGCAGGAATACATCCGGAAGCTTCTGTACAAGGACCTGTCTAAGGTCACCACTGAGAAGGTACTGCCGTCCCAACTGTTTGTGGCCGCGTTATGAAATTAGGCTTTTCTGCGCATCAGCTTTCTCCCTGTCTTGGAGAGTTTGGGCGTGCACTGTGCGGGCCAAAAAATATTAGGTTTGCTACGAACATTTTTACCATTTATATATATTTTTTTTATTATGGAGTAATTCACTGAATTCATGTGCTTTTGTTTCGATAGCACATGCTCAGATGATAGCCTAACCCCTGCTTATTTGTTGCTGCTGCGCCCATTTTATTTGCCTTGCAGGCCAGTAATATTGTTTACTTGCAGTTTTTTAAATAAAAAATGGCTCAGTTCATGTTTACTGGTAGTAAACTACTGCCCCTCTCCTCGCCTCCTCAGATGCACAGTGAAATGCCTGGGTAGACTTGGAAGAATTTGTAGCAGCATTTAAGGCCATTTTAAAATGAGTTGCCCACATTTGTTTCTGAGGAAAAATCTATCTGGTTTAAATTGCAGTAAACGCTTTCCACATTGGTCTGATATTCTGTTAAGGTGCTCAGATAACTGTATTCCCTCCATAAAATCACAGATCTTTACGCTTCTGAGCTCCATCGATCAGCATTTGTTACTATGCACCATTTGCTACACTGAGGCAGTTGGTGCTTTTTTTTGGTAGAAATGTAGATGGCTGCTGAACCGCTCCCAACCATCTCTACCCCCCCCCACAGGTGCTGAGACAGATGCGAAAGCTGCCTTGGCATGATTCCGAGGTGAAGAACTACCTGATCTGCTGCATGGTGAACATCTGGAACGTCAAGTACAACAGCATCCACTGTGTGGCTAACCTGTTAGCGGGGCTGGTGGCCTACCAGGAGGACGTGGGCATCCACGTGGTGGATGGGGTTCTGGAGGACATCCGGCTGGGCATGGAGGTCTGGAGGCCTGGGGCCTGTGGGGCGCGCTGAGGGGTTTTTGGAGTGGCTGGGAGGAGGGGCCTTGGGTGCTGATAAATTTTGGTATTTTTTCACATTTTGTTGGCATGGAAGTGCCCTGTAGCAATGCCCTCTGCATCCATAAGCAGAGATGAAGCCTTATCTGACACTACGTTCAGTTTTAAATTACTAATCTAAAACTTTCTGTGGTTTAAAATTAAGCTTAATTTGCATCTGTGAAACCGAGCCTGGGGGTACACTACCGTTACATCATCACATCCACTGATCATCTCCAGGAAGAAGTTTACCTCTTATTGGCGTGAATTATCCCGCCAAACTGCTAAACTTTTTATCAATGCTAACTAGCTCTTATCTTGTCATCATGCCAGTGCAATAGCCAACCAAATTCAACAGCCAGATTCTGGTTTAAGCCGCTATACTTTACTTTATACTAAGGGTGGCCTTTTATTGTGGACAGTCTAAGGTACACCTGTGCACTAATCATGGTGTCTGATGAGCATCTTGATGTGGCACACCTGTGAGGTGGGATGGATTGTCTCAGCAAAGCAAAAGTGCTCACTATCACACATTTAGACAGATTTGTGAACAATGTTTGAGAGAAATGGTAATATTGTATATCTGGAATGAATTTTAGATCTTTGAGTCCATCTCATGACAAATGGGAGCAAAAACAAAAGTTTTGCGTTTATATTTTTGTTGAGTGTATTTAGGATCGTTGGAAACCCTGGGATTACCTCTAGAATTTAATATGGGTCTGTAAGTTTCTTGGAATCTTCTGGAAAATTGATCTTCAGGAAGAAGGCTGCTTACCACCACTGAACACCTTTTCCGTTAAAGATTTTCAGTCCTGTGGAAGTGAGTTGCGTTCGATGCGATGCTAAACCGCCGACCCCCTCCCCACCCCACACAGGTGAACCAGCCCAAGTTCAACCAGAGACGCATCAGCAGCGCCAAGTTCCTGGGCGAGCTCTACAACTACCGCATGGTGGAGTCGGCGGTCATCTTCCGCACGCTCTTCTCCTTCATCTCCTTCGGCGTGAATCCCGATGGTAGCCCCAGTGTGCTGGACCCCCCCGAGCACCTGTTCCGCATACGCATGGTCTGCACCCTGCTGGACACCTGCGGCCAGTACTTCGACCGCGGCTCCAGCAAGAGGAAGCTGGACTGCTTCCTCATTTACTTCCAGGTCGGTCTCCGCTGTTGCTGAAGCGCTCTGTACGGGATGGTTCTGGATTAGCGGAAACTTGATGAGGCATCTTGAAGGCATCTATAGATGCTTACGATTTCTGCTTTCTTGAAGAAAGCCTCAGGGTTACTCTTTTTCTTTCACTAAAGTGAAAGGACGTGCACACTCCTCTATTGTGTTTACCTGACCTATTCATGATCTTTCGGTGGCAGTATTATGTGCATCCTTGGAAAAGGGGAAAAACTCCAGAACTTTCCCTAGTTAAATAAAGGTTAAAATAATTCTAGAAATGGAAGCAGTAGAGCTGTTTGTGAGGTTTCTCCTTTGATGAGTGTGGCAACCATGTTCTTTAAAAGCACAAATTCGCTGCCGGATAGCTCACTCGGTTAAGGCACTGCACTGCGGTGCAGAGGTGACTATCATGTCGCGGGTTCGAGCCCCGGCGTACACACCGGCAGGGGTCGGCAGCTTTTTCAGAGTAGCGCACAATTGGCCATCGCGCTACAGGGTTTCAAATTGGGAAGGGACTGCCGGATTTGGGGATACAATAGTAGCTTTGTTCGTTGCTCCAGCGCTTCCTGTTGGCCAGTTGGGCGCTCGTCAGGAAGACTCTGGGTATGTTCATGTCCGGGTATCCTCCGCCCTCGTTCTGAACTTACCAGGATTCAACCAATGAGTGTATAAGAATCAGTGGCTGACAGGCACGTGCTTCGGAGGAGAGTCGTGAACTGTCCTCACTATCCTGAGTTGGCAGCAAGGGGTCGCATACGAGCAAGCTTTGTACATAGTTCACCAATTGGGCATTCCAGATTCTGGTGGGATTGGAGATGCCAAATTTATAAAAAATAAATAAATTAAAAAAAGAATTAAAAAAAAAGCACAAATTCACACTTGTAATTATACATTCATGTCATAATTTTTTTTGTTGTAATTTGAATTTTTTTGTTCATATATTTAACTTGCTTTTTTATTATTTCTTTCTGTTCCTCGTACGAAAGCTGCATAATGAATCAAGTGTGTTCTTGTGAAATACCTCTGCAGTCACTATGATGTTGAAGTTTCCACACTCTGTGCTTCATGGTTGATCCCCAGCGCTATATCTGGTGGAAAAAGAGCTTGGAGGTATGGACGAAGGACCACCCGTTCCCCATAGACATGGACTACATGATCAGTGACACCCTGGAGCAGCTGCGGCCCAAGATGAGGCTGTGCGGCTCTCTGGAGGAGGCCATGCGGCAGGTGTCTCAGCTGGAGCGGGAGTTCCTGCTTAAACTGGGTAAGGGCAGCGCTAGCTTGGGTTAAATGAGACCCACGCACGCTAGCAGAGCAGGAAAATGAGTACTAGCGGCTGCATGCTAACCGACAAAAAAACGTCACTCTGAAGGACGGACTACGCTTGAATGCTAATGGGATCACGTGAGCACACTTCCATGTTAGTGATCAAGCACTAATGTGTCTCGCATCAATGAAAAAGGGGTGCACCGCGCATCTTGCCGCAAAAGTTGGCTGAATCTGGTGCTAAACAGCTGAAGGACAAATATAAAAACGGACAAAGGAGACTGGAGCACTGATAAATCAGCAGCCTTTATAGTGCAAACAGTCTCTCGCGTCAATCCTAGAAGCATGCTCACGAACGGAATGGTTTAGATGGAGTAAAAGCTGCCACATTGACTTGCATTTCCTCTATTATACCCTTGACCCCTGAGGGGCGGGGGTGTATAGTATGTACCAAAAAATTCTGTCCAAATGTCGCACCAGTTTGTTCCACCGATTTTTCAAAAACCGCTTATCAGATTGTTTTCAAATTGCAGTCATACATTCTAGACTTCATGGAGTGGTGCTGTGCAAAGTTTCATGAAAATGTGATTATTTTTTTCAAAAATTACTTCTGATTTCCATATTTTGAACAAAGAAAATTTACCACTGCAAATGTTGTCTGACCGATTTCTCGAAAACTGCTTATCAGATTGTTTTCAAATTTCAGTCATGCATTCTATATTTCAGGCAGAGGGGTGGTGCCAATTTATATGAAAATATGCCATAATCTTTTCATTGCACAAGGGTCGGGGCTATTGGTGAGCTTTGCTCACTTTTTCACTTGTTACTTAACCTTTTCGATACTGAAAACAGTAATCAGAGCTGCCCATGTCATTTTTGTGACATAAAATATCATTTTGAAGAACTCTCAGCAAAATTATTTATTTGGAAAACAGGAAGTGGGACTCATATGTCTCAGTGTTATTGTGTCGCCTGCGAAGCATAGCGGCACATAGGGATCACTTTGTCCGGCGTCTGTCTGTCCGTCTGTCTGTCTGTCACGCTTTCAGTTAGTAGTCACACTTTCACATAAGCTTCGCAGGCGGCACATGTGTTCACCTGAACACTCTAGTTTTATGGAGGGACAAAATGTGTCCCGAATTCTCAGTCCTTTGTTACTTTGCATGATATGAGTATAAAAGGTGAAATAACCATCTAAACAGTTGTAAAACAATCTATAATCCCTAATATCCCAAATTCAATCAAACTATCAGAGAACGGATGCCTATCCATGGATGTATTTGTAATCAGAGAGAGCTGTCAACATTCAGTGGCTATTTGTGATTACCCATAATTCCCTGCTGTCAGAATTTTCTTTCTAGCATGAAAGAAGTATTCCTATAAGATGGAATTGGCCCAAATGCAAGGTCATGAAGTACTAGCAGGATATTTGGAAATATTGTGGGACATATGTGTCCCATTGGAACTGAAAGGGTTAAAATGAGCCGGGTTGTGCCAGGATGACCTTTTGAGTACTACAGTCAGAGCAGGGCCAAAGCTCACTGGGCCTGCCATGAAGCGGGCTGTGGCGACGTCAAAGGGCTTTGTTATCATCCAGGGACTACTGTACTGCGGTAGATGGCGCTCATTAGGGCGCTCGACTCGAGACAAGGTAGTTCTGTTGTAAGTGGAAAGGCAGCTCCCGATGCACTGCGTTGAATGGAGTAAAGCCAGGCTGGCGCATATGTACAATAAAAGGCTAATAGGGTGAAATTCATGCACCAGTCATCACTCCAGGCACCTGTAGAGGGAGTATTACTGCAATGCATGCAAGCACTTGGACTTCCCAACCCTGCCCGCCCGCTAACTGTTGCCATGATGGAGGAAGTTCTCAATGTTATTTGCCAGTGCTGAGATTAAGCCGCCTCAGGCTGATTCAGAAATGGGCTCCTTTGTGTGGTCTACAGTCAGAACTGGAACCCAACGAACAAAGGCAGGCTGATTTAGACCTTGGCAAATGTGGTCTTTATCAGTTTAACGGTTTGTTTTCTGCAATCAGAAACTGAAAAATAACTCTGTGAGCATTGTTGTCTTTTATTTGGGCGTAATATTACTATTATTTCATTGTAATGTTACTATGACTCATAGAATAGTCAGTGAGTCGGGGCAGATTTAC
Source organism: Gymnothorax reevesii (assembly GCA_029721435.1). Taxonomy (NCBI): domain Eukaryota; kingdom Metazoa; phylum Chordata; class Actinopteri; order Anguilliformes; family Muraenidae; genus Gymnothorax; species Gymnothorax reevesii. Next base: position 24,554,476 of record CM056579.1, on the reverse strand, counting down.
TTGTTTTAAGAATAGTTGATGAGGCCTGACATTTTCACATGACATGAAAGGAGATAATGTATTCTACCTGAGAGAGGGTCTGATTACAAGACTGTCTTCACGAAAGACACTTATTTGCATTTGTGTTCAGCAGCTGAGAGTGCTCCGTGTGAATAGCAGAAGAGGTGTGTGCGTGTTTGAGGGAGTAGATAATGGCAGGAGCGGTTTGTGTGTGCGCGCTTGTGTTTCGGAGAGAAGAGAATAGCAGAAGAGGTGTGTGTGTGTGTGTGTGTGTGTGTGTGTTTCGGAGGGAAGAGAAGAGTAGAATGACAGGTGTGTTTCAGTGTTACTGCCTCTCACTGGTTCCTCTGCATTCTGTCCGTTTTCTTTCGATGAACTGCATTCCTGAGCCCGTGGGAGTGAGCGCTGGCTGACGGGCTTGTGCAGATTCGCCGCTTTCCCGACCTGTCGTTCACTGGTGCCTCTGGACAAGCGTGTGTTGACTGTCGAGTCCATCATGCAGTGCATTATGGGGAAAATTCCAGGCTCCCTCTGTTGCTGACCCCCCTGTTAAAAGCATCTTAATGCACAAGATGTGTCATTTAGTGACACCTCCACTTCATTTTAATCATTCTGAACGGCGTGTTTTGTTTTGCTTGCAAGGAAGTTGTTGGTCCTAATTAACTAAACATTGCGTAAGTACCTCAGGCATGTTGATACCGCGAGCTGCAGCCATGATTACCACATTCATTCCCAATGGTATCCTGTTTCATAACCACTCGAGACTGATTAGATATGGAAATTTCTCTCTTAACCATGAAACTCTCACTGTTTTTACGTTCATTACTCACTACTGTTGTGAAGTAACAATGCAGTCCTGCAATCTTTGTTCTGTCTGAGCACATCCTTTGACGGCAATGATCTATCAGAGTTTTCCTTGTAGCTGGGGATGACACGTAGTTATTTTTGCGCATGAAATTTTAGGACTTGCACACCATTATTTTGCGCTCTTTAAATTCAGACTTCAAAAATGCTCTTTGCATTTTGATGGCTTGGAAATGAGTTCAGCGCGCTGCAGTTTGTTCATTGATGTTTGTATATTGCTGACTATCAGCAATGTATACCCACTCGATTTCCCGTGCTTTGACTACATTTCTCCTCGTTCAAACATTGACCTTCCATTTAGCATTTAACTAATCTGTCTTAATTTCGGTTTTTTGCTTTAATATCTGGGACCTAAGTGCGATTAAAATGTTCTAATGCTGATGTGAAGATCACCTGATGATTGAATGCAGTGGAACTCTTGAACGCTGAATTAGGATATTGAAATAAACATGCGGATTATCCAACTCCTCAAGGGGTTAACGGGTTAGCTGTGACTGGTTTGTGACTGGTACTGCTGCTATGAAGGGAAGCAGGCAAAACTGCGAACGCGAGCCACATACCAGCGCCAGTTCGTGACCAGCTCTGAGTCAACTCGCACTCGACGGGCTCTTTGCGTAGGGAGGGGAGGGGAAAAAATGATGGCTTGCTCTGCGTGTCAGTTTGGAATGTGAGGGGAAATGTGTTTGATAACTTTACGTCCCCTTTAGCTTCTCTCAGGAAACGCTCAGGTGCGTACTGGTCTCCACCGGTACAGCTTTGTTTGCGTTTCTCGCTAAGCTATGGCCGAACTTCCTGGTCTCCAGTTATTGGGAGTTCCCCGCAGATTCTTTCAAACGCGTCTCCTAGTGAATAAATGCACCACAGCTGACTCTGTTCAACCACATATTTTGCTTTCGTGCTACATAATCTTGCATTTTCTAAAACCATGCATAAACTAGGCTTGCCTGTGCTATTAATTTCTTTAAAACGCAACCGTGTTTCTATATCGTCAATGGGTTTCTTGTTGGACTAAGCAACTTAACACCATTAAGACATACTTGAAATGATTTGCTATACAGCTTTGGATGTTTGTGACTAATCTTCTTATTGTTTTTTATTTTTCATTTTTTTTCTTTGAATATTTGAAATACTCCTGCTGAGGAGTGTATCTGTGTTCAAAATATCTTTAGCGTGACGGTAGAAAAAAGTGGGACAGAGGCAAATGGATTTCCTCGTTGTGAAGGGACGAGCTGGTTAATCCTGTATTTCCTGTAAGAAGGAGCTGTTAGGGTAAGGTGGCACCCGGGTGGCCTTGTGGTTGGTCGCTTGACTGGCATCTGCAGAATTCTGACCCGCATCTGGAGAGATGAATTTGGGAAGAAGAGGGGCCATTGGGCCCTTGAGCAAGGCCCCTAAAATGGCTCCAGAGGCTTTTTCCCCTGTTCTCTTGCGTTTGCCTCCTATGCAACTGTTCTGACATTTCCCCAGAGCGTCCTTGAAAAAAAGACGATGGACCTCCATGGGGCTAACCCAGTTAATCTTCATTAGTTTAATAAAGATTTAAAAAAAAAAAGGTTTTACCTCTGACCTCTCTTCCAGGCCTGGCCATGGAGAAGGACGGCAAGTGCCCCAGCACCATGGGCGAAGGGGAGACCCTGGACGAGGAGGACGATGATGACGACGAAGAGGGCGGGGCCGAGACCGAGGAGCAGTCCGGGAACGAGAGCGAGATGAATGAACCAGAAGAGGAGGTTTGTGAATATCCTCTCTGTCCGGTACTTTGTGTGCGTGCCACTCACGAGGCAGAACAGTCTCTGTGGTCTGGTTAACATTCAGACATCTTTAGCTATGTAAGCACGCATTGGTAATCATTTGCTGCGGTTAATACGCCTATAGCTAACAGTAATTTGGCATTCTTAGTACGTGTCGGTCACCATTGCACACATTGTTAAGCTTCTAAGGTACTGCAGGTGTTCAGTAATTATTATCGGTATGCTAACCGCATGGCTAATTTCTGACTGTTTCCAAATGCAGTGAAATGTGCCTGACAAATGTAATGATCTACCTTCCCTTAGATACACTGCAGAATTAGATTTGTCCACATGTACGTTTGCGGACCCTCTCAGTACAGCTATCCAAATAAACTCTTAAGAGGGCTTGAAACAGTACTGAATAGCTTAACATTCCTGCACGAAAGCTAAACACATTTTTGAAAGGAAAGGTATTTGGGTTCAGTCAGTGTTGAAATATGCTAGAGAAATACTTTGGTAGTGAGTTTAAAATGGCAGATGCCAGTCATTTCACACTAGGAAATGAGGACAGTGGCAGCTCATGCTGGTTGGTTTAAGTCGAGTCCCATAGATACACAGCTGAATTCCAGTCCAACGGCATTTAACATGAGCAGCACAAACCGTTGTGTCCTGCTGTAACCCAGCCTGTTGCTGCTGTCGTCAGGTGCGTTCACCTTCAGGTTTATTTTGGCTCTCAATCAGATGGCGGTTGTCCAAATGTGTCACCTAAATTGCTGACACCTGGTATGAAATTAAGCTTGAAGAATTGGTGAAACGTAAATATTTCTTTAAGGCCTGAGTATCATGTACACACTTGCAGACAAAAGGAGAATAGTGCTATCTTACCTTGAGGTTTACATTCAGCTTAGTGAAAAATAAAGCTGTTGCAGTGAGAAGATAGGTTGATTGTATCACTACTGACACTACTGCAAAGAAAAATGTAAGTCACACTTGGACATTTCCCAGATGAGTACCCCTCCCCCCCTCTAACAGTTTAGGTTTGTTGTTGGAACTAGTGTTCACCCCTGTGAACCAGTGACAGTTTTGTACCCCACATGGGCCAAACTGTATCTGGACTGGGTTTCTGCCATTAGGAACAGGCATGTATCTCAGTTTCAACTCTTGGTAACTTGTGAACTGCAGGTTTGTCAGTTAAAGGCACTATTGTACACAGGGAGCCACGGTCAGCTTCAGCCCACCTTTGAAGCTTGTGAGACGAGGCCCATTGTGCCCCCTACATCAGACTACAGGTCACACACGGCTAACGGCATGTTCAGGGGTCAAACCCGTGCCTGCGAGGCCCTGCCTGATCTCGGGAGTATGGCCTTAACCTCTTGCCTACCGCTGACCGTCAAAATTGGTCGGGGGAAAAAAAAAAAACACCTATAAACCCTAGGGAAAAGACATCGGTGGCAAGATGTATTCGTTTCCAGTAGACTTCAGTACTATGGGGCTCGTTGTGTGCTGGTATATTGGTGCCGGACAATGTTCTGCTTGCATTCAGTTCCTCATTTCGTGTATAGATGGCGACACTGGCGCAACTTTGGCGCTGATCCAGGAGGTGAAAACAGTAACACGTGATCTATTCTGTGAACACAATGATGCTGAATAGGGCTAACGTTCTTTGTTTTTGTTGGGTTTTTTTTGAGCAAATGAGCGCACAGAAATAAAATTATTGCAAATTTATCTGTGAAGCCTACAAAGTCTCAAGAAAAGCTCTGGGAGCTGAGAGGTTAAACGATGATCTGCCTGTTTCAGGAGGGGTCGGAAAACGAGGAGGAAGAGAGGGAGGAAGAGGAGGAGGAGAACACGGACTACCTGACCGACTCCAACAAAGAGTACGAGACCGACGAGGAGAACAACGTGAGGTTTTTACCCTACTGTGTCAGCGCTATGTTGTGCTTCCCTAGCTTGCAGCCAATTGTGTTCTGCTAACACTGCTAAGCTAAAACTGCTCTGCTAATGCTGCAAAGCTAATGCTGCTTGGCCAATGGGGATCTGCTAATTATGTTCTGCTAATGTTCTATTAACGCTATTACACAAACACTTTTCTACTAACGCTGTTCTGCTAATAGGGTCCTGCTAATGCTGTTTTGGTAACGCATTTCTGCTATTGCAGTTATGTTAATGCTGTTCTGCTAATGCCGATAGGCTAACACTGTTAAGCTAACAAAGTTCTGCTAATGCAGTTCCACGAATGCAGCTCTGCTAATGTTATTCCGCCAATGCTTTTCTGCTAATGCGCTTCTACTAACGCGGCTCCGCTAACTGGGCTCTACATCCCCCTGCAGGAGGTGACCATAAAGGGAGGGGGCCTGAAGCATGTGGCTTGTGCTGAGGACGAGGACTTCATCCAGGCCCTGGACAAGATGATGCTGGAGAACCTTCAGGTAACGAAGGTTATGTACAATCCCCAAAACCAGTGAAGTTGGCACGTTGTGTAAATCGTAAATAAAAACAGAATACAATGATTTGCAAGTCCTTTTCAACCTATATTCAATTGAATACACAGCAAAGACAAGTTACTTAATGTTCGAACAGATAAACTTTGTAATTTTTTGCAAATATTAGCTCATTTGGAATTTGATGCCTGTAACATGTTTCAATAAAGCTGGCACAAGTGGCAAAAAAGACTGAGAGAGTTGAGGAATGCTCATCAAACACTTATTTGGAACATCCCACAGGTGAACGGGCTAATTGGGAACAGGTGGGTGCCATGATTGGGTATAAAAGCAGCTTCCCTGAAATGCTCAGTCATTCACAAACAAGGATGGGGCGAGGGTCACCACTTAGTGAACAAATGCGTGAGCCGATTGTCGAACAGTTTAAAAACAACATTCCTCAACGAGCTATTGCAAGAAATTTGGGGATTTCATCATCTACGGTCCGTAATATCATCAAAAGGTTCCGAGAATCTGGAGAAATCACTGCACGTAAGCGACAAGGCCGAAAACCAACATTGAATGCCCGTGACCTTCGATCCCTCAGGCAGTACTGCATCAAAAACCGACATCAGTGTGTAAAGGACATCACCACATGGGCTCAGGAACACTTCAGAAAATCACTGTAACTACAGTTCGTTGCTGCATCTGCTAGTGCAAGTTAAAACTCTACAATGCAAAGCGAAAGCCATTTATCAACAGCACCCAGAAACGCTGCCGGCTTCGCTGGGCCCAAGCTCATCTAAGATGGACTGATGCAAAGTGGAAAAGTGTTCTGTGGTCTGACGAGTCCATATTTCAAATTGTTTTTGGAAACTGTGGACGTCGTGTCCTCCGGACCAAAGAGGAAAAGAACCATCCGAACTGTTATAGGCGCAAAGTACAAAAGCCAGCATCTGTGATGGTATGGGGGTGTATTAGTGCCCAAGGCATGGGCAACTTACACATATGTGAAGGCTCCATTAATGCTGAAAGGTACATACAGGTTTTGGAACAACATATGTTGCCATCCAAGCAACGTCTTTTTCAGCAAGACAATGCCAAGCCACATTCTGCACGTGTTACAATAGCATGGCTCCGTAGTAAAAGAGTGCGGGTACTAGACTGGCCTGCCTGTAGTCCAGACCTGTTTCCCATTGAAAATGTGTGGCGCATTATGAAGCGTAAAATACGACAACGGAGACCCCGGACTGTTGAACAACTTAAGCTGTACATCAAACAAGAATGGGAAAGAGTTCCACCTGAAAAGCTTCAAAAATTGGTCTCCTCAGTTCCCAAACGTTTACTGAGTGTCATTAAAAGGAAAGGCGATGTAACACAGTGGTAAAAAGGCCCATGTGCCAACTTTTTTGCAATGTGTTGCTGCCTTTAAATTCTAAGTTAATCATTATTTGAAAAAAAAAAAATAATAAAGTTTCTCAGTTTGAACATTAAACATCTTGTCTTTGCAGTGTATTCAATTGAATATAAGTTGAAAAGGATTTGCAAATCATTGTTTTCTGTTTTAATCTACGATTTACATAACGTGCCAACTTCACTGGTTTTGGGTTTTGTGCCATGAAAATGCAGTGTAGTGTAGCATGGATAACCTTAACAACTTCAACCTGGCAAACCAGTTCACATCAATAATTTCATCCACATTAGGTTCACATTACAAGTTGTAGTTGAGCACATGGCCAAAAATAAAGCAAATTTCCTAATCTGCCCCGTGACTGTACATTGTTAGCAACTTAAGTTAATCTCGTTCACGTGAATTTGTGCCTCGCCGGCTCTGTTGTGAGTTGTTTTCAGTTGTGTTGTGTTTTTTCAGTCTCGTAATTGGTCTCCACTGATGGTTTCTTCAATGCTTTTAATAATTGATGAATCGTTAGTGATCCTTAACATATTAATGTAACTTCGGACTTGGCAGAGCTGCAGGTACATTTTTCGATTATTTGAAAATGTGCACAGCTTACTTGTAGCTGTTGAGGCTTACTTGTAGCATTTAGTTGGTCCACACACATTTCTTAGGGCCGTCACATTAACTTGAGGTTGAGGTTTGTCAGTACACAGTATTTGCTGTGATTACTGCCTCACAGCACTGGAGTGTTTGTTCATTTATGATTGGGGTGGACAGAAAGGCTGAAACACTTGTGTTTGCGAGAATGCGTTCTATTTATTTTCTTTGCCCCCGCTGTATATACTGGGTGCATATAGGGTGACCCCTGTACATACGGGGTTCATGATGTTGAGAGGGAGTATTGTTTATCCACTTCTCAAAATCCAGTCATTGAAATTCATCTCATGCTCTATAGGGAGACTTATGCCTTGTGTCTGTATTTTTTTTTAAATTTGGATGATTTTTGAGATGTTTGACCGTCAGCAAATTTTGTGATGTTTCTCTCTGCCTTTCCTGTAATAGGGAGTGTAGTCTGCCCACTTCTTTAAAATAGTGCAACAGAATTGAGCTTCACATATGTTTTGAAGGGACCCAAAAGATGTGCATCTCATACCTCCTCCCCCGGGGCTCCCTTGAAAAAGAGATTTCAATCTCAATGGGACTTCCCTGGTTAAATAAGGGTAAAAAAAAAAAAAAACTTTGTCTCTGAATTTAAAAATTTTTTTTGTGGTGTCTGAACTTGGGAAAATGTTGTTTCCCTGATGCAGGGGCATCTGCATCCCATGGACACACATTTTCTGCTTTCATCGTTGCTTTTATCGCATCACATTTTTGGGGGGGGAACAAATTTGCATCATTTCAGTATTGGGGGTGGACATACACTGCCCCCCCCCCCCCATGATTATGTCTTTGCTTCAGAGTCAATCAGCCTCTATTGAGGAGGTATACTGATTTCTGTAAAAAGTGATCAATCATTTGCATCATAATGTGCATCACTTGCAGTCTGGGTGTATGATATGCCATTTACTTAGCACTGAGCAGTGCAGGTAGTGGTGGTGTTTTGTGGAACCTGACACAGTTGAGTTCAGTACTCAATGCATTCTGTGTATGTCTGTGTGAACAGCAGCGCAGCGGGGAGTCGGTGAAGGTGCACCAACTGGACGTCGCCATCCCGCTGCAGTTGAAGAGCCAGCTGAAGAAAGGCCCCGCCCCCGCCTGCAGCGCCGAGGCCGAAGCAGACATCGCCGACACCATGCAGTTCGTCATGCTCACTCGCAAGGGCAACAAGCAGCAGGTACTGCGACACCCGCTAGCCAGCTCACATGGTAACCTCTTATTAAACCAGCCAGCTATTTGCCCCCCATTAAACCAGGCAGCTAGCAGGTTGGCTGGTTAGATAGTAGACTTAATGTTTTTAGCCTGTGTGCTGATAAGAGTCGATATAACAGCCTCCGTTGGCAAGCTAGCCTGTTGGGTACGAGTCTCATTTGTCAAGAGGATAGCCTGTGAGCTGTTGGGTTTGACTGGAGGCATAATGAGTAGCTTGTCAGTTAGCTGGTATGATAGCAGGATAAAGGTTGGCGTGTCAGCTGGCTGGTTCGATGGGAGATTAAACTGTAGCCATTTAGCCTTAGCCACCTACGTATCCATCCAGTGCTCAGGATAAAGCCATTTCACCTCCTATTAGAACAGCCAGCTCACAGGCAAATTTGGCCTCCTATCAAAGCGGCCAGCTCATTGGCTAAGCAAGTAGCCTACTGTGAAACCAGAAAGCTCAAAATGTATCCATTTGGCCTCCTGACATTCTGGTTTGAACACATAGTGACTGGGTAACCAGCTGACTGGCTAGCCTCTTAAAAAAAATAAAAAATCACCCTTGCCTCGCAGTCCGCGAGCTAATTGCCTGGACTGTTAACTCTTATCTGTTCGGTTCACAGGCTGAAGCCATTTAGGCTCTTATCAAACGTGCAAACCAACAAGCTCGCAAGCTGAGCCATTTAATTACCATCAAACCAGCCAGTTCACTGCTAACCCTTTAGGCTCTCAATGAATGAGCTTGGCTATCGAGTTCACGGGCTAACCAACTAACCTCTTACATAATCTGCCATTTGGCTCACAGGCTCACAAGCTGACGGAGTAAACTCTTATCTAACCAGGTGACTGATTAGTCTCTTGCATAATAAGTTGACCAGCTTGCTGTTTAGCCTGTCATTTAACCAGCCACAGGTACTGAGGAACTAGCTAGCTCTACCAGTCTCCGTCAATCAGCTCATCAGCTAAAAACATTATCCTCTTAACTTGATGGCTGGTCAGCTTACCAGCCAGCCAGTCAGTGTTGAGTTGTTTAGAGTAACATTTACAATTACTGCTCATTGCCATACAGAGCAGCTTTTCTGTCTCAGAGGGCTTGCTCCTGCATTGTGGAATTACTTGTTTTGTTCCAGCAGAACCTTGTTCAGATTTTTCCTCTGTCTATTGTATCTACTTGTCCCTCATCTTTGCTTATCAAACCCCGGTGCTCTCATCTGTCTTGCAGCTGGGATGTGAATTGAAAGCGTCAGTCTGCTCAGAAATAGTTTAGGCTGTCTGGCCTTCAATGCAGTTTTTTTTCCCTCTGAATGTGTGTCTGAGGCCAGTGTGTGTGTGGGTGTGTAAGTGTGCGCATATGCGAATAATTATGCTTCCTGAATGTGGATAGTGCCACCTCTGTGAGACCCAGCGCTTGAGAAAATATTGACTCATGTGGCCAAGTGTGTGTATTTCTGACTGACTGTGCGTGTGTGCGTGTGTGTGTGTGTGTGTGTATCTCTGAGAGTAAATGTGTGCGGGTTTGTGTGAATATTTGAGAGGAAATGCATGTGTGTGTGAGTGAGAGTTCTCAGTAGAGCAGTGGTGGAATGTGTGGTCTGCCGTCATTGTGTGTGTGTGTGTGTGTGTGTGTGTGTGCGTGTGTGTGTGTGTGAGTGTGTGTGTGTGTGTGTGTGTGTGCGTGTGTGTGTGTGTGTGTGTGTGTGTGTGTGTGTGTGCGTGTGTGTGTGTGTGTGTGTGTGTGTGTGTGTGTGTGTGTGTATGTGTATATGTCTCTGAGAGTAAATTTGTGCGGGTTTGTGTGAATATTTGAGAGTAAATGCATGTGTGTGTGAGTGAGAGTTCTCAGTAGAGCAGTGGTGGAATGTGTGGTCTGTCATCATCGTGTGTGTGTGTGTGTGTGTGGTGCGCTGTCAGTAAAGCAGTGCTGGAATGTGTGGTCCTCAGTCATGGTCCTCACTCCGCTGAGTGCGGCTGTGTGTGTGTGTCACAGTTTTTCTGAAGGGTGTGTGTATGCAGCATACTGCAGCCAGACAACATTGATATCCTGCTAACCACATATATCCCCACACACCAGCAATTCTATGGCCCTGAACGCCTTTTCATTTCAATTGCCGTTGTACAGAAAAAAAAAAAAACAGGAAGAATTAATGTCGCCCGTCACTCCTGAGGAATTCAAAACCCCTTTTGTGCCTCGTGATTCCACACGTCATCAGAAATAGACGGGGTATTATGGCCAGGGCAAAAACTCAGACTAGACTTGTGCTCTCAGGAAAGCTCACTCACATCGCGTTGTGAAGCAGAGGTGACTATCATGTCGCAGGTTCGATTCCCCGCTTCGTTCCAGCCGGCAGTGGTTGGCAGCTTTTTCAGAGTAGCGCACAATTGGCTACTGCGCTACAGGGTTGCAAATTGGGAAAGGACTGCCGGGAAGGGAGAATAATAGTCGCCTTGTTCGTTGCTCAAGCGCCCCCTGTTGGCCGGACGGGCGCTTGTCAGGAAGATTATAAGCCTGGTCATGTCCGGGAATCCTCCGCCCTTGTTCTGAAGTTGCGAAGATTCAACCAATGAGTGTATAAGAAGCGGTGGCTGACGGGCGCGTGCTTCAGAGGAGAGCCGCGAACTGTCTACACTTTCCTGAGTTGGCAGCAAGGGGTCACATATGAGCAAGAATTGTACATAGTTCACCAATTGGGCATTCCAGATTCGGGTGGGATTGGAGATGCCAAATAAAAAAATAAAAAAAAAAAGAATTGTGGTCTCAATCGGGAGAAAAAAGGGGCGTCTGGTGCAAAACATCTTCCAAACTGAACTGTCACTTCAGTCTTTTCTCTCTCTTACCTCCCAAACTGCCTCCCTAATCTGTTGACTTTATGATGTGGTTGATCTAGAGCACAGAGCTGTTTGTTGTTGGGATTTTTTCACTGGGGCACTAAAAATGGTGCTGAAGCCCCAGACATTGTGAGGTCAGTGAAGTTGTTGGGCCGTTAACCCCTGCATTACCGCACAGGGGATAGGCCCCTGTCCAGTCAAGTCAACTCGAATGGAACTGGTGTGCTTTTAACATAAGCATCAGCCAAACGTTACGTGAAAGCGCCTCTGTTATGTCACAGCTCAGTGTGAATACTCTGCCTGTTCCCTGGAAATACTTTCCTGGAAGTGCTATTCCCGGTGTGTTTGTTTTGAAGACTTTCCAGCGTAAAAAAATCTAGTTTATTTTGTGCAGCTCTGGACCGCTGGATAGTGTGTTGAAGCAGTACGGAAAGGAAACCGAATGCTTGAGTAAATAATTAAAATGTACGCAGTGTTTACTGTAGCTAACTGGCTTTTCTCACCAGCGGAAAACTGGAGCAGGATTTGGGTTCTCCAAGGGTTCCCTATGTTGAGGGCCACTGTCTCTCCGGGGTTACTATCCTGCGTCATGAAGTGGATGGGGATGTACTCCTCAGTGTTGTTCTTCTGCGTGTCTGTCTGTCCTTCACGCTTCTTTTCCGAGCCAGAACCGTTCTGCATTTCTCAACGGAATTTGACATATGGGCACATCTTACTGTGTAGATGTGCCATTTCACGCCTCTGTCCATCTGTCCGTCTCTCCACCCCGGCTTGTTTCTAGGAGAGAGATCAGCCATCCTATTCTTTTCTTAGCCGGAACCCCTAAATTATTCAATATTTCCGTCCATCTTTCTGTCCTTTTTGCCCGTCTGTCTGTCTCTTTGTCTGGTTTTGTTTCCAGGCCAGATATTGGCCGTCCCATGGCAGGAGATCTGAGCATTTCATGCTTGTTTTGTTTGTGGTTTGAGTTGGCATTGGGGCCCTGGTTCAGAGAAGATATTCCAAGAATCTCCCCAAAAGTGCGTCCCGCAAAGTCCTCTCATTGCCAGGATGGCATTTTGATGAGGAAGCTCAAAAAACAGTGCTCTGGGATTAGTTTTACGCCTCAGAAAAAGAATGTGATTACTTGAAAATTAGCTGGCTAATTCCCAGAAAATGTATTCGAAGGTGCTCAGCAGGGGTACGTTTAGAAATTAGTGCACAAATTATGGCTGAAATCAACTTTTTATCTGCTTACTTGAAAGTGAATTAATGAGGGAATAACATACACCTAGCCTGGTAAAAGCTTTGAGGCCAATTGTCAAAATACTTTTGGTCCCTTAAAAATGGGACCAAAACCTTGTCAATGTCCAAACACCTGTAGACCTGACTTGTATGCATTTGCCTCCGGTAGTTGGAATATTGCATCCCTCTTGGTATGCCAATACTTATGTTCCTGCTGATACTCTTGGTGTTGCATTGTCACCGGTGAGGATCATCTCTTAAATGTCTGTAATGTTACATAATTAATGTGCGATGGACTCTGTAGCTGTGCTTGCTGTCTGTGATGAGTCTTGCCCTCCGTCTCTCTCCAGTTTAAGATCTTGAACGTGCCGCTGTCCTCGCACCTGGCAGCCAATCACTTCAACCAGCAGCAGGCGGAGCAGGAAGAGCGCATGCGCATGAAGAAGTTGACGCTCGACATCAACGAGCGGCAGGAGCAGGAGGACTACCAGGGTGAGAGTGCGTGCGTGCGCGTGCGTGTGCGTGCGTGTGCGTGCGTGTGTGTGCGTGAGAGCGTGTGTTTTCGCATGCGTGTATGCATGCACACGCTTGTGACACTCTACGACTTCAGAGGACATTACACCGGCTTTATTCATTTCCTGGAGGCCTACTTTATCCCTTAGAGCGCTGAGATAAATTCTTAAAAAATATAAATTTAATTATCTTGTGGTGTTGAAAACCTATCATGCGGCGACTTGTTTAAAAGGAGCTCTTTTAAACAAGTTGCCACATGATAGGTTTTCAACAGCTTTGATTTTGATATCTTGCGTCCTTGAGCAACAATAGCTGCATTTAGCGCTCTAAGGGTTAACCTTGACTATAACTCGTACTTGCCTTACCCTAACATCGAAGTGCAACCTTTTTTTTTTTTTTTTTATTTTTTTTTTTTTATTTGGCATCTCCAATCCCACCCGAATCTGGAATTCCCGATTGGTGAACTATGCACAAGGCTTGCTCTTATGCGACCCCTTGTTGCCAATTCAGGAGAGGGGGATGGTTCACGGCTCTCCTCCAATGCACGTGCCCATCAATACTGCTTCTTTACGCTCATTGGTTGAATCCTTGCAAGTTCAGAATGGGGGCGGAGGATACCCAAACATGAACAAGCTTAGAATCTTCCTGACGAGCGCCCGTCTGGCCAACAGGAGGCCCTTAAGCAACTGCTGACAGGACAGTAATCTGAATTTAGTATTATATCTCAATTGAAAATTTCATTTAAAAACTGAATTTAGTCAAGGTCTGCGCTCAATCTGCTTCTGTGAGCCTGTGTGAAAGAGCCGTTCCGTCCTGAGGGTGAATATGGGACTGTGCTGGAGAGGTTGTGTTACTGAAGCGCTTAACCCCTGTTACGTTTGACCCCTGTCCCCAGCAGAGATGATGCAGTCCCTGGCCCAGCGGCCCGCCCCGGCCAACACCAACCGAGAGAGGCGACCGCGCTACCAGCACCCCAAAGGCGCGCCCAACGCCGACCTCATCTTCAAGACGGGAGGAAGGTGAGACACGGCCCTTAACCGTACGCCGCGTCGCCCGGGAAACGACCATTTCACCTCGCCAACAGTCTCCATCATGTCCAGATCTAAAACTTTGTATTTTTTATTTATTTTTTTTCTTTTTTGTTGATTGTGTATTGCGTTCAATACACAGTTTAATATTCTTAGACACATGAAGAGATGAATAGAAAATGTATTGAAATAAAAAGACAAATTAAATATATTAACACTATCAGACAACTACGTTTTAATGTTTTTGAATGAAGGGACAGTCGATTAGAAGACACAGCGCACTCGACTCAGTATGTATACAAAACTGATCCTTCACAGATGAGATGTCACTTGACCACACATTAACTGCCAGTCGTGTTGCTTTGTTGTTTTTCCCGTTGGTGCATTCCAGGGATGTTCTGTGCCAGCAGCGTGTTATCATCGAATTCTCTGCACATTTTTATCTCGTTACAGCTGGCTCTCTCTCTGTTGACATTATGTCAGTGAGACCGTCTTTTCCTTTGAAGGCAGGACTGTTGTAGCATTTCTAGGAGCACTATCGCAAAAGCAAACTGATGAAGGCAGTACTACAGCACACAAATGTAATTTTTTCATTGTTAGAATAGCAGGGCAACCAATATGAAATGGCTTTGACTGTTTAGAAGTATTAGTTTGGCAGCCTTTTAACCAGTGAAGAGATTTCATTAGCGGGATTAGAGACAGGAATGAATCCAGTGACTAGAGATGCATCTATTTTGATTAGGGGTGGAACAGTTCACAAAAGTCACGGTTCGGTTTGTATCGCAGTTCTGGTGTCAGGGTTTTCGGATCGGTATGTGTTTTTTGTACCGTGGGAGGGGAGGCATTTCAGAATACTTTTCATTTATTTAGCAAAAAAAGTTCACAACAAACAAAATTCTGGCTAAGAGCATAAAGAACTTAAACACATTGAATTTCCAAATGTCTTTCTTCTAAAATAATTTTCCACAGTCTCTATGGCACAAATACTGCGGTATAAAGCCTTAAATAGGCTCATGCACAACAGGAAAAATTGACGCTATTTGTAATCTGCACAAAGAGGTTAAATGTTCAGGAAAGGTATCTTTGTGCTTCCTAATTTTCCTCCTTTAGCATAAGGTACAGAGAACAATCCTTTTTGAAAAATAAGGAGATGATGCTATCCCACAGTTCCATGTGGCAGCAATATTTAAAGCGACTGCCATTCATCCGGCCACTCGCAACAAATGAGCATGACGGCCGAGAGAGGCTTGATCATGTTGCCTAGCGCAAGTGCATTCAGATTCGCTAATTAGCGCGCTTGTCTTCCTAAACTCTAATAAATAACACTTTATACATTGTCTTTACCTTATGACGTTTCTTTTTTCCAAAGATGAAAGGAAAGGGGTACAGTGGCGGCACCAGGACTGGGCATGAAGGGGTGGGTGGGCGGCGGCACAGAATAGGCCTAT
Source organism: Gymnothorax reevesii (assembly GCA_029721435.1). NCBI lineage: Eukaryota > Metazoa > Chordata > Actinopteri > Anguilliformes > Muraenidae > Gymnothorax > Gymnothorax reevesii. Next base: position 24,539,170 of record CM056579.1, on the reverse strand, counting down.
CCCTTTAAAACGATTATTAGCCCTGACCTGCGCTCAATCATTTTCATAATAAACAAGTGGCACCTGGCATAACAAGCCCCGCCCCTCACGCATACTTTCACTTACTTGCATGAAATTCAATAGGGATCTATTCAGGGTCAGTGGCAATCCCTTTACCGAATTTGGGGTGAATCTGGCCATTAGTTTTGCCGTTAGAGTGTTATCAAACCAACGCAGAAACAAGCCGAACCGAAAACAATACCCCTTCCCTCACCCTTCGGGTGGGGAGGGGTAATAATAGACTCAGTTTGAGAGCACTTCGCACTGTAAGGTGCTGTTAGTTCTCCACGTTTAGGAAAGAGGACTATCATTCATCTGGACGCGTATTTGCTGCGTTTAAATCAACTTATTCAAAATCGCATTCCTGTCTGCTCTCGCATATGGCTTGAGTCTCACATTTTTAATATTTAATTGCCGTGTCTGACTTTTAAATCAACCCACGCTGTGCCGAGAGTGAAAGGCGATATTTCGTTATTCAATCAACGCGAATTACAGAGATTCTCACGTGGAATTTAAGTCTTTATACATGGAAGTTTTTCCGTTTTTAAGCGAGGAATTTAAACGATGCCGTGTCTTCAATTGCCAATGTATTATGACTATAATTGGAAAACGCCTCAATAAGGGAAAATGATTGAGAACAAGAGCACTCCGAGAGCTCAGCACCTCTACTACGCCCAGGCAACTCTGTGCATTAGTTATTTTCGTTGGCTGATCTAGGGTATTGTTGCATTCCATCGCCAGGTGGCAGCAAAACCCAAAAGCACGCCGACTGGAAATCCAGCACATTGGAAAGACTTCAAATCTCTGCCAGCATAGCTGGATTTGTACTTTGGCCTAGATATGCCAAAAATTGAATCACTTGTTCCTCTTGTGCTACTCTGAGATCCTGCAACGTTTGGTTAAAATCTATATGGCCGTTTTTGAGATATCCTGCTAACAGACAAGCAGATAAACGCTGGCAAAAGCAAATACCTCCTTGACGGAGATGAACTAGCGAGGAGAAATTGTTGTCATAAAGGCATGCATCTCTGCCTGCTGCCCACCCCCGCACCCCCATTCCCAGTTCTGGGGCTGCCACTGAAGGGGTTAGGAATTGGTGGATGGGACATTTTTTTTACTATTTGGACGCAGCCTAAGTTTCAGATGTTACTTGATTAAAAATACAGCCTTACTGCCGCCTATTGCGCGTAATCATTTTCGGCACAAAAAGTCTGAACTGAACTCGAGAGTATTGCACTCGACATGCTTCCTCTTTAATTTCTGCGGAGGCCTTGATCCGAGCAATACATACATGCCCCGAACCGTGACTAGGGAACCGAACGTTGCAGGTTTTTTACTTGAACCGTTCCATCCCTAATATCGATACGGATATCTGGTATCGAGCCCATATTGGCTTAAATAGCCCACAGTGGGCCGATCTAGCATTGGGTACCGTTATCTTAATAAATATCAATTCAGAACATCTATATCTATGTACTTATTTGTTGCATTTTCTTTGAAGTTAGCAAAGCAGTGTTTTAGTCAAGCCTGATGTTGCCTTGCAAATGAAAGAATGATCCTAGTCTCTCACTCAGTCAGCCATACAGCTCATTAATTGAACACTGGTTCAATTTTCTCCTGCAGATATTGCACATACATGTGATTGAGCCTGCTGCTATGTTTAAATGTTAATCATTTTATTTCTGTATTCAATAAAAAAACCAACTGAGGTGTACATTTTTCTAAAACAAATACCTTGTGTGGTTTGTCTGCTGAATTATCTTGAGTTTAATTGAATAGCGGGTTTCAATACTTATGTGTGCGTGTCTGTGTGTGTCCGCGTATGTGTATGTGGGTCAGTGGTGGTTGGTGAACTGAAAATTGGTGAACGCACAACATCCCTTGAAAATGATTGGTCTTGACCTGTTTTCAATCATTTAATTAAATCGACTGCGCAATCTCCAAAGACACTCCTCACCCTCAGGTTAAGCCAGTTGAGAACAGATAGGTTTCGATCACTCTTATATAATTTTCCTATATTAACAAGTTTTCCAATGATGAGAATAAGCCATCAGTAGATAAAAACACAACTTCTCTCTTAATGCAATGTTGCAACAAATAAATAGAGAATGTTTTCACTTTACTGAAAACATTAACTAGTTTATCAACTTCCATGTTTGCTTTCAGCTTATCTTATGTTAGTTTCATGAATGTTTATTTAAACAAAGGACGAGAAAAGTGGCAACAAATATCTACAAATTAATAACGTCGATTGAAATGCAATTTTGCGTTGAAATGATGCATTTACTCTCTCGCGTTACCCTAACCTGGAAAACTAGCCACAATTAAGTGTTCAGTCTTCGCTGACTTTATATTTTGTTAATTTAAATGAATGATTGAAAACGGGTCAAGACCAATCATTATTCACCAGGTCTGTTCAGTGCTTCCCCCACCTTCAGCACACTCGCTGCCGCTGGTATACGCTTGTATGTAAATGTGTGGTCTTTAGCATACTGATCAATATTGCATATGATGCTTCATTATTGGTGGACACGTTTAGATTTTTACATTATGGCTGGCGCCTTTTTTCAATGAAAATGCTAACAGTTAAAAAAAAAACATACTGTTTAATTTGTTTTCGTTTCAATGAATAATAGTGCAATAAACACTGAGGAGTTCATTAAACTGTATAAACGGAATAGAGGGTTGTTTATTGGTTTTGATAATTAAATCAGAAATGGTGTTCTTATTTACTTGTACGCAATACTTCAGCTGAAAGCCCATTTGCCGTAGATGGTGTTGTAATGATTATGTAGGAAGAGAGGTGTAGAGAACTCAACTCTCCAGTAGCAGTGATGCATTGCTGATTATGTGCAGCTATTGCTGTTTACACTCAATTAACTGGGAATGTTGTGAGTGTAAATAAAGGTTAATGTTCTGTCACCATGGCGTCCATTAAGGGCTGTAAAATGTCATGGAGTCTTTATCTATTCTGTGTGCCTGTTCAGTGTTTTCTTATCTACACGAGTGTTTATTTGTGCGTTTGTGTGAATTTGTGCGTACGCATTTCTTTGCGCGCGACTGTGTTTATGCTTGGGTACTTATCAGTGTGTTTTTGTTCATGCCTGCATGTTTTTGGCGCGCGTTTTCATTTGTGTGCAAATCACTATGCGTACGGGTTTTTGCGGGCGTGCGTGTGCGTGTGGGGGACTTCTGCAGTCCATGGACAAACATGGTTACTCACACCCGCATGCGCGGATTTCTGTGCATTTGTGAGTAACCATGTTTGTCCACGGACTGAAGAAGTCTGTCATCTGCCTGATTATTCCTGCTGTTTCCTCCCTAGGAGTGTGTGTGTTTCTCAATATTTGTGTGTGTTGGTGTGTCCATACTTGTGGAGACAAAAAAGTCCCCACAAGGCATTTTTAAGTGTCCCCATGAGGAAAAAGCTGAATTCTGGGCCAAGGGCTTGATTTAGGTCCAAGGTTACGATTGGGGTCATGGTTAGGCCCAGGTCTAGTTTTATAGTTTGGTGTTCACATTATGCACTAGGTTAAGATGAGGTGTTAAATTAAAGTGAAAGACAACTTTTGCACAAAACAATTGGTAAACAAAAGAATTACTCATAAGGAGTCTAAATGTCATGACTTGGATTTTTTAATGATTTTTCTGTGAAGTTGTGCAGCGGGTCACATAACAAAAATGGGACCAAACGGCAGAAAACTGGAAGTAACCGTTTTTCCATCCTCCGAAAAGGTTTGGCCATTTAGAGGCCGAGAAAGTCTTTGGCAGTCTCACTAGAATTAGGGATTGGTCGAATTTGGGGTAAGGGTTTTGGTTAATCATACACTAGTTTTTTTTAGGATTAGGCAAAGGCTGTAGAGATTCAAAAAGAATAAATAGAAGTCATTATAATGTCCTCGTAAGGACTGAAGTATGAGTGTGTGCATGTGTGTGCGCGCTCCTCTGTTTGTATGCTCGCGTGTGTGTGTGTGTGTGTGTGTGTGTATGTTTTTGTGTCTACACGAGTGGGTGTGTGTATCTGAGTGTGTGTGTGCACGTACGTGAGTCTGTGTTTGTGAGTGCGCGTGCGTGAGAGTGCGCGTGTGTGCGCGTGTGTGTGCGTGCGGCCGGGCTAAGACCAGTATCTACAGTAACAGTCCTGCTGTTTCCTCCAGGAGACGCTGACTGCAGGTGCTATAGAGCGCAGCTCCAGAGCCGAATTCCCCATCAGCCGGCTGCGGGGAGCGCAGACACCCCCCAACCCTGCCCCCCCACCTCACCGAGACTGCAGGAGGGACCGCCGTCACCTCCTCGCCATCCGCCGCACGGCCGAGCCTGTGCTAGGACACCAGCAGCACACTAACCGCCCCCCAACCCTCACGGACAACTGACGCGCCCCAATACCCGGGCACCGTCTGCTTGTGGAAGGAGAACAGCCAGGAGTTAACCCTGGGGCGGAGTGGTTCTGTGAAAACCGCACACGAAGATGAGCCGGAGTGTGTGTTTGTGTGCGAAAGATGCTAGTGCTCTCACTTCTCACTGTGCCTAAGGCACAGCACTGTCGCTTTTTACGGTCTGTCTTCACTGTAAGTATTTTTAGGAAAGTTGTGGAGAATGTCCAACTGAAGAGAGAGAGCTCATTGAGGTGAAGGAGGAGTTGCGTGTGTGTGTGTGTGTGTGTGTGTGTGTGTGTGTGTGTGTGTGTGTGTGTGTGTGTGTGTGTGTGTGTGTGTGCGTGCGCGCGCGCGTGTGTGCATTCATGGGTGTGTTAGTGTCTCATATGTTGTGCGTGTGTGCGTGTGCGTGTGTGTGTGTGTGTGTGTGTGCGCGCGTGTGCGTGTGTGGGAGAGTTCAGGCGGACACGCGTGTGGTTCCCGGTGAGTACGAAGCTCCGGTGAGCAGCTCCAGAGATTGGTGTGATTGTTGGCTTCTTTCCATTCTCCGTACGGCTGGAGTGGTGCGTTACCATGGCGAGGGCCCTGATGGGGGGTGCTGTGGGCGAAGATTCCCAGAGGGCCGTGCAGTGTGGGCCGGGACAGGAAGGACAGACTGACTGACCAACCAGCTTACTGTCATCGGAAATAGAGAAACGTTCATTCATAAAATACATAGAGATAAACGCTCTATTTTTTGTTTATTTCATCGAAGGAAGTCAATCCTTTCTCTTGTTTAAGGTTGTTTTATGGTCTTGCCGTTGATGCTCTTATTTTGTGTGGACACGAGTCGTTTGCTGTTCAGTGGTTTGAAGTTAAATGGGTTGTGTAAGTTTGGACTGTAATTTGCCTTTTTACTTTCCTGTAGATCCTGGTTGATTTGATTTCTTACTGTGTAACCTTTTGTGAAGCTTTTTTCAGCAACCGCATGGCTGTTCTCAAAATCGACACTTGTGATTGTCTTTTGCCAATATTGTAGTAAATTCCAATACTGCCAGCTGTTTTTTTTTGTCATTTGTCATTCTGTTACCGGGTATTCAATTAGACTATAAAGGTAATGACTGGTCAAAACAAGAGGTGAGATTCTAAAAACACGCTCTTTGAATTTGAAAGTACTTATTCTTGGAAATCCATGAACTGTAGCCTTGAATACCAGACATTGAGATTAAGCATTAATAAAATAAAGCTGCAACCAGACAAATTATTAGCTCAATCTGGATCCATTATTTTAGTGCTGCACGGGGCTCATGAGAAAAGTTGTACTTATTTAATGCCCATTGACAAGTTGGATTCAAATATATGGACGTCCCTTATGAGTATAATGGCGAATTGGCCAACATCTTGTTGCGGCATAGATCCATAGAGTGCATCAATCTTGTAACTACTTTCAACTACGTTTCCCGGAGTTTTAACTTGGAAAAACAATCATCCGAAGGTGTAAAGCCTAAAATTTACTGTGAGATTGACCAATGGCTCTGGAGGAAGATGTCTACTTTTAGGCTTTTTTTTTTTTTTTTTTTTTTTTAAGTCCAAGATGGATGAAAAACAAAATTGCTGTCCCCTAGGGCTGGTGACTTCCGAGTTTTAAATAGTCAAGTCAACAGCCAAATTTATGCTTTCCTTGTCATATTAAAATTTTTAGTAACAATCATTCTTGAGTGGACCCCGCAGGTCCTTTGCCAAGACGTATCAAGTTTCCAATAAACGCAACAACGCGTCGCGGCAGTGCTGCTCTCTCCATCTTTGTCACCTCAACAAACCTAAATTGCTTGACCCTGCAGGCTTTTGAAAAGTTTTAGTAGGCAGTCAGCTCTGGAAGGCGCAACCTAAATTTATTGGCGATCAGTGAAGCGGCTTGAGATCAGCTCACTTGAGTAGGCTTTTCAAAAAAATTCAAGATGATGGGAAGTCCTTGTAAGGGAAATTGACGGGTAATTAATTTCATTCTGCTCAAAGGTTACAGGCAAAAATCAGGTGTTAATGCAGCCAGTTGGCACTGGGAGGTTTGATGGGCTGAGTCGATATTAGGTCTGTACCTTCAGCTCTCCACCAGTGTGCCGTTTCACGAAAAACCAACAGACTCCATTTGCGGAAAAATTACACTTTGCGCCATTGTAAACGCAGTCAAGCTATGTACTGTATTCATTGCAAATTGTGGAATCAAATCGGTTTTCATTGTTTTTCTTGTGAGATATGGGTGAAATAAAGAAAAGCGCGTGGTATTGTACGTGCGTCATGTGGACGTGCCGAGCACTTCAGTAGTAACGAACATCTAATTGTTTGTGATGTGTGTTGTGGCGCTTGATTTGTTTGTTGTTTTTTTTGGATGTAAAAAAATATAATATATGGCCTATATAAAGCCAAAAAACCCCCAAAATGCTACAGCTTGCCGCACTAAAGAAAGAGCAATTGGCATGTAACAGGTGTTGGTGCGGACGACGCGCCACTTCTCTGCGGCTGTTAGCGATTAGCAATCAAGTCAGCTGTTTGTCCAAGAACGGGATACGGGCACTATCGCTAACTGACCCTGCCAGTACCTCTCGTGTGCGTTTTTAATGGCACCAAGTATACTTTTGCTGCCTGAACCACACTTATATTTGGCCCCTAGTTACGTGACTATTTAAACATCACTCTTTCAAATCTGCATTCTGTTACACATTGTGTCCTGATGAGCACTTAAACTGCTCTCCCTCCGCGCTCCTGTCGGGACTGAAGAAGCTCTGGCGATACTCCATGACGTGCCCCTGTCTTATACCCTTGCAGCGGTGGAAGGCCCTTCCCGTTGGGCGTGTCCGCCCGTTTGGCCATAATTACACGGCGCAAGCTGGCTCAGCTTCCTTGCCCATGTGCTGTGGAGAACAGTTTGCTGTTTGGAACGCTGCCCCACCACCGCACACTCCGCTGGGTGGGGACTCTGCGGCTACAGTGAGGGTTTCGCAGTAAACGCAGAGGAATTTTTGCGCAGATGTCCGGCACATACAATGTGCGGCAGCTTCTTAGAAGGTACATAACAGGCACCTGTAGACGAGCATTAAAGACAAGTGCTGAGGTTCAGTGACAGAGATTTACAGCCTCATACACTGGGCTGGTTTCACAACACAGATTAGCGGATTAAGCGTGGTCCTACCCTCAACTGAGTTTTTTTTTTTTTTTTTTTTTTTTTTAAATGTTGAATCTCCAATAAAAATTGAAATTTAGTGTTGGGTTAAGCCTAATCTGTTTCAGTGTAACTGGCCCCAAACTGTTATGATTTTATAGATATGACCTTCAAAGCCTATAGTAACATTCTAATTGACCTTGGCAATCCTTTGCTTGAATTTGGGCTCTTAATTGCTTAAACATGCTACATTTGAAGGAAGCTGATCCCCTTGTATACCTGACCCTTTCTTCGTCCTGTACATGGGTGCTGGACCTTAGCTTTGCTGGAACCTCCTTGTGTACTCGGGTCACATGTTTTAAAGTCCACAAACTTCTGGATTAAGGCACAGCTCAGAGGGTAGTGGAGCGGGGTAGAGCAGAGATTAGTGTGCCGCCAACAAAAGAGATATTTACATTGACTGCGGCCTTTTTGAGTATAAGGTTCTTGTGTGTTGCTGTGCATGAGTGATTTGAGTGTGATATGCTCAGCTTGCGATAAGCAGGCCCTAGGCGCTCTAGCACGGGAAGTTCAAGGGTCACACCTCCCTGCTGGCCTGGACTGTAGCCATAGCGACCCCATTTCAATTATTTTTTTTTATGGCCGCCCAATTTTTTTTGTGGAAATGGATTGTGCTTTTTTCCAATCTTGAAGTTGCGCACAGTGACAGGGGCGGCAGATGGGAACAAACGGACTCATTGGACAACTGTTAGTACATACGTCAAGCATTCTGGGAAAAACACACTTCCAGAGAAAGACGGTCTTGAAAATCCTTCCCTGATGTTCCGAGGACTCAATGTCTATTACTTTCCGCATTTATTTTGTTGAAATCTCCTTAATGATCGTTGACCTTGATTAATTTCCAGGTCTGACGCAAGGAGGGAAAGAACAAGGTAAAAATTGGCAATTGGACTGAGCTTAATATTCATTTGAGCTGTGCCTATTTGATAGACTCAGGTAATATGCATGAACTATGAGCAATTTTAAGTGCTCTCTCTTTCTATTCATTACCAGCAAGCTAGATTAATTGGCACCTCAGTACCTTAGAACTACCAGTTTTTGGGAAGGATATTTGCTGATCTGAGACATGATATCCATTTGAACGACCCCATTAATTTTGAAAAAGCATAAAAAGTGCTTATCGTTGGCAGTGACTCCATTGAAAGAAGCGTTATTGGCGGTATTTTCACTTTGAGTGAGGGCTGGTATAGCCGCTCAGGATCTGAATCTCATTACTAATTGCAAGATATTACTTCACCATCGTGTTTTATATCCAATACGGTTAGGGCCCAGGAAAACCAAATGGGTTGTTACTTTGCACGCACATCAGTTTTGAGACATTTGATGCAGGCTCTAATTCCAGCTTTGAGTCAAACAGTCATTCAATTACAACAGTAATCTGTTAGTTATTCTGTTGCCTCTGAATTAAACAGTGACAGGCCAGTGTTCAGACCCAAGTGCAGCTGTTCAAATGAACAGAATAATTTTCCTGCTTTTTGGAGAAACTGGAACCTGTTGATTTGATACGACCAGCTGGCGAAAGTTCGGTTGGGGCATGCAAATTTATAAAGGCAAGGTCCGTTGCCCTGTAATAAATCTCATAATTGTAAGTAATTTTATCCCCTCTTCAGTTGTGAATTATTTTCATAACAAGCTATTTTTAGTTTTTTGGTTTTTCAGGGAAAGACCTTAGAAGACCTGGAACAAAAATGAAGTGGGAGGTTCATTACATCTGCAGACCAGACCAGTGTTGGGTGGGAAATCCTTTTAGCCCTCCAAAGCCTCCAAGCACATTGCAATATTACTTTTTCTGTTTAATGATCAGGGTTGTAATATTCAGAGGTTTTCTTTTGCTGCATTGCTTGTTTTTATACATTCTTTGCACATCATAAGAATTGTATTTGGTGAACTTTCAAATTATGTAACAGTAGCCACTAAGCTAATTCCAGGTATAAAAGATGAAAGCTATGAGAAGAGGCTGAAGATCCTTAATCTCTTTAGTCTTAGGAAAAGGAGACTAAGGGGTGATTGAGGTCTTTAAATATGTTAAAGGGATTAACAAAGTGAATTATGTAGGATTCCTTCGACCAAGTGTTGTGAGTAGAACTCAGGGTCACAAATGGAAGTTGACCAAAGGTAAATTTAGCACTGATATTCGGAAATATTTCTTCACCCAAAGAGTAATCTCAATGTGGAATAGCTTGCCTGACCATATTGTTGAAGCAGAGACCTTGGGGGTTTTCAAGAGCAGGCTTGACTTAAAGCTAGATACCATTGAGTCATTCAGTATCTGAAGGGATATATTCACAATGGTATAAAGAAAGTGGCGAGCGTAGTTGGACTGAACGGCCTGTTCTCGCCAGTTCAGTTCAGTTAAGTTAAGTTAAGTTAAGTGAAGAATTGCTGCAAGTACTAACTGAAGTGAGCAAGTCCTTGGATACTCCCTTTGAATGATCAAAAACTAGATCCAATAACCTGCTTGTGAAAGGGTTTTCAATTTATCAGTTCACCAGTTTGTTGAGAACTTCGCCTTTAATACAAGTCTGTATTTTATTTTGTGTTCAAGTGTATTGAAGTTGTATTGAATTCTGACTTCTTACGTCAAACAGGTTCTTTTCATGTCTCTCATTGGCAGCCTTTTTTGCAAACCTCTGTTGTCTTCCAGCACTGACTTTGGCTCACTTAACATAGAGTTTCTGACTGCGAGATCTCGCCCATCTCTTCAATCCTTGACGAAATTTGATGCACATTATCAAATGATAGTCAGTCGTTGCATAGCAAGTTGCCAATCTGTTTTTGACATATTTTAGTGCTGCTATTCAATGGTGGGAACGTCATGTTGCAGGTGACATTGTTATTGAACGAGAAGATCACTGTGACTTGTCTCTGTTCTGAGGCTCATGGGAGTGTCATCGGGCCCAGAGTGCAACTTTCCATTGACAGCCAGGTTTAAAGGCCACAGGATTAAAGCCGCACACAATCGGCTATCGTCATGCCAGACATTGTTGTCACGTCTGTAATTCAACAGATCTCAAACATTTATGGAATTTGTAGGTGCTCTTGAATATGACTTTATTTTTTTTTTGTACCGATGAGCTCCATATATTTACCATTCCTTTGTCACGTAATTGTTCTGTGGTGACTGCTAAACAGTTGCTGAACTGAGAATATCTGCATGGGCACCTGAGGTGTGTCTCAGTACTTGAAAGACAGATCTTCCCTCGGTCAAATTGTTTTCTCCCTCCATGCTTAGAGATTGAAGAAGAACAAAAATGGTGGATGGGTAATGTCTGGGGACACAAACCCGTGTGCAAACTATTAAGTGCATAATTATTGACACACTTGATGAAAATGAAATTTCTTAAGAGCACCTATGCATTGAAATAAGTAATGATAATTGTATCAAATGTTTGAACTTGCATGGATTATCATGGATTATCAGCTGTATGGTTTATTATATGCAGCATTTGATTTCTTTTTCTAATATCACGCCAGTAGTTCTGTTCCTGACCATTTCTCAAAGATCTTCATATGGAGCTTTGTACATGGGGGGAAAAAATGGTACTCATGATATATTGTATTTACACCAATCAATATTTGTGTGTGTGTGTACACTGCCGGTCAAAGGTTTTGGGCCACCCAAAAAAAAAAAAAAAAAAAAAAATCACATCAACTGTTCCTTCCTTATTTTTTGCACATGAAATGATTTCAGTGCATAAAATGTAGGAAGCCAATAGGTTTTGTGTGAATTCCAGACCTCAGACCACATTTTAAAGCTGTCTTGACTGATTGATCACTGACCAGAACTTTTTATAATTGAGTTCCAATGCCTTTGTGTTACTACATGATTTCATGTCACTAGGACATGAACAATTTTATGTAACAAGAAGGCGTGCTGTATAATTGCCTTCTGCAAAACCAAGGGGTGACATAGCACTTGGTGCACCATTAAAAATCTGAGGGTGACCCCAAACTTTTGGCCTGTAGTGTGTGTTATACATACACACACACACACACACACACAGTTTATATATATATATATATATATATATATATATATATATGAGAGTGAAATACAATCTTGTATTTACACCAAGCGATATTTTTGTATATCTAAGATGTAAGTAATGTTTAGAGTTATTTAAAAACCCTATATGAAATCATGACCTGCCGTGTTAGTGCTGGCCCCATTTGTCATGTTCCTTTTAAAATAGCAAATTGATTAAGAACCAACTTTAATTTCACATATATTGTATTTCTCTGAAGGGCTAACACAGTTTACCTCTGTGAATGACTGGTGAATTTTGCAATAGTATTTCAAATTAAATTCCAAACTCCAAGCCAATCAAACCTAGAGGCTGTACATCTATATGGATTAAGTGTACAGAAATGCCTGTAAGAGGGCATAATGTTAGCCCACGCCTTTTTTCCCCCCTGAAGGTTATATTTAAAGAATTGTTTTAAGTTCAAGTTTTTGAATTGTAAAAGACCTATGGATAGCGACAACAGACAGATTGCGGAACAGCGGTGAAAATGGACGCCTGCACAGTGGGAAATATACATGCTGTGTCACACGTGGAACAAACCTGATTACAGCTGCTTCAACGAGTTTGTGTCAATAGAACAGCTGCGTATGCCTAAGCAGGAAAATATGAATACCAATATAATGCTTTTGAATGAGGCACGATGTAAAAATGCACTGCTTTGTCGCATGAAAGGCAGAGCCATTTTCGTCAATGGATTCATATGACAAAGTGACAAAATGTGCAGTGCTTTATCTCCGAGCGATACTGGATTTTCGTAAACCGGTTACACAGAATAAATACGCCTCACATTCCTGCCACACAATAGGACAGAAACTCCATATACCGCAACGTAATTTTCTCCCAAGTAGCCTACTAGGGAAATGTTTGTTTTCGGAGCATGTGACTTGTCTTAAATTAAAAAAAAAAAAAAAAAAGTTTTTAATCCTGGTTAAAAAAACCACACAGTGGCTGTGAAATGACCGGCCTTTTCTATTAAACTGAGCTGCTCTTGATTCCATTTTTACCCCGGTAGCTCAGTAGACCCCGCGTAAAAACAGCTGGGATTCCGAACATGTTTATAGACGAAGCGGGTCAGTGACGGATAAAAGCTGGTCTCCGCCTCGAGCTGATTGACGTGAAATACACTGCTCAAAAAAAAGGGAACACTAAAATAACACATCCTAGATCTGAATGAATGAAATATTCTTATTAAATACTTTGTTCTTTGCATAGTTGAATGTGCTGACAACAAAATCACACAAAAATGATCAATGGAAATCAAATTTATTAACCCATGGAGGTCTGGATTTGGAGTCATGCTCAAAATTAAAGCGGAAAAAAAACACTACAGGCTGATCCAACTTTGATGTAATGTCCTCAAAACAAGTCAAAATGAGGCTCAGTAGTGTGTATGGCCTCCACATGCCTGTATGACCTCCCTACAGTGCTTGGGCATGCTCCTGATGAGGCAGTGGATGGTCTCCTGAAGGATCTCCCCCCAGACCTGGAGTAAAGCATCCGCCAACTCCTGGACAGTCTGTGGTGTAACATGGCGTTCGTGGATGGAGCGAGACATGATGTCCCAGATGTGCTCAATTGGATTCAGGTCCGGGGAACAGGTGGGCCAGTCCATAGCATCAATGCCTTCATCTTGCAGGAACTGCTGACACACACCAGCCACATGAGGTCTAACATTGTCTTGCATTAGGAGGAACCCAAGGCCAACCGCACCAGCATATGGTCTCACAAGGGGTCTGAGGATCTCATCTCAGTACCTAATGGCAGTCAGGCTACCTCTGGCGAGCACATGGAGGGCTGTGCAGCCCCCAAAAGAAATTCCACCCCACACCATTACTGACCCACTGCCAAACCGGTCATGCTGGAGGATGTTGCAGGCAGCAGAACATTCTCCACAGCGTTGCCAGACTCTGTCACGTCTGTCACATGTGCTCAGTGTGAACCTGCTTTCATCTGTGAAGAGCACAGGGCACCAGTGGCGAATTTGCCAATCTTGGTGTTCTCTGGCAAATGCCAAACGTCCTGCATGATGTTGGGCTGTAAGCACAACCCCCACCTGTGGACGTCGGGCCCTCATACCACCCTCATGGAGTCGGTTTCTGACCATTTGAGCAGACACGCGCGCATTTGTGGCCTGCTGGAGGTCAGTTTGCAGGGCTCTGGCAGCGCTCCTCCTGTTCCTCCTTGCACAAAGGCGGAGGTAGCGGTCCTGCTGCTGGGTTGTTGCCCTCCTACGGCCTCCTCCACATCTCCTGATGTACTGGCCTGTCTCCTGGTAGTGCCTCCATGCTCTGGACACTACGCTGACAGACACAGCAAACCTTCTTGCCACAGCTCGCATTGATGTGCCATCCTGGATGAGCTGCACTACCTGAGCCATTTGTGTAGGTTGTTGAGAGCACCGCCAGCATTCAAAAGTGACGAAAACATCAGCTAGTCCGTCAGGTACAGGGGTCATTCGGTACCAAAAAGGTGGCAACGGTTCAGTGGTATCATTGGAAAGTTATGTTATTCAGCAACTCATTTTTGCCTGGTAGCAGTCTGGATTGAGTAGCTTTCTGCTTTTTACAGGCAGGTGAACATGTATACCCTCCTTCAGAAAAAACGGCATTTGCCATGAAAATCAGCAAAATGTAGATTTATAATATATATATTCTTCATTTCTATGTAATTTGAGTATGAAAGAAAGATTCATATATATGTATAAAAAAGTCCATGGTTCAGTGTTAGAGCACTTGATTGCTGACCAACAGGTCCTCGGCCCACGAATCCTGATCAGTGGCGTAATCCATATCATCCTCTCATCTTATTATCCAGATGGCCACATGGTATTTAAACATACAATGTGTACTAAGGTGGTCTAAAACACCATTCACTTATTAATTTAATGATTAATTAACTCATTCACTCACCCAGCCGGGATTAGCCGCATGCTTGTGCGTTCATTACCATAATTCTACTTAACATATTGCAGGCAGCGTCATGGTGCCACTAATCCAATGAGTCAGCAAATAGTTTATGATTTGTGTGAAATAGTAAGGAGTGAAATTGGTGCTCCTGAGGTTACTCTTTGTAATTTATTTAATTGTCTTGTTGTAGAGTCATTTGTAAAATGTATTTTTAGACTATGTCACATCTGCTGTCTAAATCTCTGCTGTCAAACAGCTAATTATTACACTGCGTAGGATCAGTTTAGGGATGTTCGGATGTGTGATGGTTATTCAAGTATTATTATGATCTTGTAATTCTGAATCACCCACTAGATGCAGAATATTAATTGACTGTCATGACATAACACCGATCATATAAATTACAAATGATATTAAGAAATGTTCTCTAGCGACAGCTGATGTTCTGCCCAGGAAAACAGCCAAATCATTACTTGCCAAAGAAATGAAAAAGAATGTACCGCCCGCAGAGGACACACAGGTATTTCCGCAATCCGCATGCCACATAGATGGGATGTCATTGGTACACAAGTTGAAAGGTGAACACAAAACCTTTGGAGAAATTGCTTCACATCTTCTGACGAGAGCTCTCAACGAGGCTTCACAATCATCTCGCCTTGATATTGTGTTCGACGTGTACAGAGGCAGCTCGATAAAGGATGCTGAAAGAGAAACCAGAAGATCAACAGTCGGTTCCATCCAGTTCAAAAATATCACAGCAAAGCAAGTAGTTGTACAGTGGTGACAATTTCTTTCTGCAACTCCTAACAAGACCAGTTTCATTCACTTTCTGGTAAATGAATGAAAGCAAGCCAAATACACAGAACGCCTGGGGAACAAAGCTTTGTATGTCACATCGGGAGAAAAGTGCTACAAAATCACACATGATGAAGGCTGCATCTTTGTTCCAGAACTCTGTTCCAACCAAGAAGAGGCTGATAGATGGCTGATGCTACATTCAGCACATGCAGACAGGTCTGGATCAGAGTCTATCATACTTGTAGCTGAGGACACCGATGTTTTCTTGCTGGCACTTGCTTTCAGTGACGACATTGAATCAACTATCTACCTCAAGTCCGGAACACAATCAAGGATAACTTACATTGATATCAAAGTAGCAGCTACGCTCGGTAAAGGTGTGTGCAAAGCATTGCTGGGTATGCATGCAAACACAGGTATGCGACAGCGTCAGTACCTTTGCTTTTTGAGGCAAACTTACATCTCTAAAGATGTTGAAACAGGATGTTGAGCTTAAACATACATTCACAGAACTGGGAAAACATTGGACAGTTTCGCCATCACTACTCAGAGCATTGGAAGCTTTCACATGTCGATTGTATGTTGCAAAGACCAGTGTGCGCAAAGTGAATGAATTGAGGTACTATCTGTTCAGCACAAAAATATGCCATGTCGAACCACAGCAGCTTCCACCGTGTGCAGATGCCCTGCATAAGCATATATTTAGGGCAAACTACCAAGCTGGTATATGGAGCAGAAGTCTTGAAGCCAACCCAGAAGTGCCATCACCCAAAGGTAAAGGCTGGAAAATCGAAGCCAGCAGTGGGCAAGAGGAACTAAAAGTTGACTGGATGGATGGATCCCCTGCACCCGAAACAGTACTTGAACTCTTGGCTTGCAACTGTCCAAGGATGTGTCACCTCCCACAATGCTCCTGCATGGTTAACAACATGAAATGCTCCGAACTGTGTAAATTAAAGGACTGTACTAACCAACCAGAGGACGACGAACCAGAACCAGAAAAAAAAGAAGATGATAACAACGAACTTGACTTTGAATAAATTGTAATTAAGATCATTCATTGTGTCAGCATAGGCTTTGCAGCAGTATTATTGAAACAAAAGCAAAATTGAAGCACTGATTACTAAAACCCCACAAGTCAAGTCAAGTGTGACTTATGGGGTTTTAGTAATAGGTGCTTCAATTTGTGTTTTTGATCGGTATTTTAGGTTATGTAGTTATGTATCGGTAATCAACATCAATGTTAAAATTTTTGAAAAGCCTGCATTTTGACAGTTGTCATGTCTAATATTGTTAATGTGTGTATTCTTTAATCATTCTAAAGCTTGCTAAATGTTTGCTATGAATGAAGATATTAAATCAATCTACTTTAATAAGCGATTTGCTTCATTGTGCTACCATTATGTAAAAAAAAACCTCAAATTTGAAGTGAAATTCATTTATTTTGAGTAAAAATTCGGTTTAATATTGACAATTTTAGGTTAACTTTTCGTATACGGGTACTGTGATTCATTGAAAATATACAACGATGTGTGTCAGATGCAGTACACATGAATGGTAACCGTATATAAATAGCTATCCATTGCCAGTCCAGAACAAATTTTTGACAATCTCCGATGGAGGGTATACATGTTCAACTGCCTGTGAAAAACAGAAAGCTACTCAATCCAGACTGCTACCAGGCAAAATAGAGTTACTGAATAACATATCTTTCCAATGATACCATTGAACCTTTGCCACCCTGAGTGGTACCGACAAGGTAAATTTTGGCATGTACCTGACGGACTAAGCCAGAAAGCATAGGAACTGAGAAGTGATCTGTGGTCACCACCTGCAGAACCACTCCTTTATTGGGGGTGTCTTGCTAATTGCCTATATTTCCCACCTGTTGTCTATTCCATTTGCACAACAGCATGTGAAATTGATTGTCAGTCAGTGTTGCTTCCTAAGTGGAAGTTTTATTTCACAGAAGTGTGATTGACTTGGAGTTACATTGTGTTGTTTAAGTTTTCCCTTTATTTTTTTAAGCAGTTGATAATATCCCTGGTGAGCTGGGAGAATATAGTCAACTACACAGGCCCGCAAACCGCTGAACGCCCATTCAACACCCGTAAGTTTTGGAAACAAATTTCTACCCAGCTTGCCTGCATTGGCTAGTTTCAACTGGAATTTTATGTGGGGCACTATGAGGAACGGATTGACGACCGGTAAAATCGCCGATATCACACCCAGCAGGCTGTACCGCGTGATCCAAGATTCCAGTCAGGGTGTGAACATCTCCAGCCCTTTTCAAACTGTGAAGTAATACAACTACTGTGTTCATTCCTCCTGAGCTAAACCTGCAGATATTCCAGGAAATTCAACTTTGAAATCAGATTATAGTATTCATTAAGCCTGCCACAGTTTCAAGTTCACATAAACTTCTCACTTGCTGCTCAGTAGGCCAATCTATTGGCGATTGTTGAGTATTTATGAATTCCTGATTTCTCCCTGAATTAAATACTGAACTAAAAAATATTGACATCAAAATATGTGGACTAAAGCAGTCTGATGGCTCGTTTTATGCATTCACTGGTCCCGATACTCCAGTTTGTGAGGGGGGCAGGGTTAGCAAATCCCCTCATAGCAGGATATTTTAACTTGCAAAGAGTCAGGAATACCAGAGAAACAGATGGAGAAAACCTCCCACAGTGAATTTACACAACAGGAAATGTATTTTCATCGCCTGCATTATTCATGTACTGTACTTGTTTATTGCCATCTTTTCACATAATAGATCATTCACATGCCTACGGGTGACTGTAAATAAAGGGAGAAATGACAGAATGACAGCGGGGAAGAAAATTGTGAAAATGGATGTGAAAAAATTCAGTCAGAATTTCTGCCTGGAGAAGGTCCTGGTAAATGTGGAGAATGGGATGGGAGGGGGGGGGGGGGGGGTGTTACTCAGTTTTCTCTGAATAATACAGTTTGATATACAAAGTGTGGATTTGAAATGTTTTACCAATGGAAAATTATGCAGCCTTTTTTTGATGACTCCCGAGACATAAACATTGCAAGTCATTGATAAGAAGCACCCTCAGGAGGTAAATAACACAGCTGTATAAAAACTTCTGCCACTCACACAATGCGTGCACACACACACACACACAATCACTCACTCACTCGCAGAAAAACACAAACACATGGGACTTCTTGTACCATAAGCACTGCTAATACATTGAATTCTATGGTCATTGTCAGTAAAATAGCAATTGTACCAAATTGTGAGCTGCTGTAATGTAAATAGTTAAATTATCTACGGTGAAATAAATTCAAAATTCATTGGATATACGGCCTGCTTCCCCTTGTTTAATTTATTGTTACCACTGTTTATGTGGTGTAGTTCTGACAGCCAGCTGCCAGCATTTTTCCCTCATAAATTTGATTGTCTTTTTTTGTGAGCAGTAATTGATTTCTGAGCTCACCTGTGGTACAGGGGAGGCCACACAAACTGCACCAGCCAACCGCTGGGTTCCAAGGTGAGCCGTGTCATTGGCAGTGATGTAATGTAAACACAGAAAGTGCACAGGGCCCGCACTGTTCATGCTGACACACTGGGCCTGTGTGTTTCTGCTGTCGACACAGCCATCATACTCGCTCAGACAAAAAACTGGTTCTTTGACTTTGCAACCTTTTTTTTTCATTCTTTCTGGAACCTTCTATCACATATGTGAAGTATGAAAGCTCCCAAGCTATTTACTCTAACTAAAAATCTTTGATTGTGATATATTCTCAGCCAAAATAAAAACTTCACACTCGTTTGGAGGTCGATAAGTTGAACATACCAGAAATGAGGTTTTAAATAATGATTTTATTTAATCCTGTACTCATTAAAGATGGTGTATCATAAAAATAATGTCCATAATGTAACCAGTTCCACAGGAAATACTACGGAAATGTCCAAGAGTAAAAATGGTAAGTTACAACTTGAATGAGAGCAGTGCGCAGGCGATTACGTATGGTTTGGGCAGTCACACGACCTCTAAACAACTCATTCCTAGTGGACGTTGCAGTGACAAATCGATTATGCAAATGACTTAGGATAATTTGTTGGTCTTCTGCTTTTGACGTCACACGTCGGCTGCCAGAACGAGGTCGGTCAGCTGTGGTGCCAGTTTGTTGGAGACTTGTCCGAAGATCATGGATAGTCCGTCGTCTGAATCCCAAAACCCTTGCAACGTCAGTGACGGACGTTTCCGTACTCAGCATGCCAATGGCGCGTTCACGCTGAAAGTTTGATAGCCATGGCATTGAAAATCAACAAATAATTAACTGTAAAAACTGGTTTTTCAGAGATGTCACTCTAATGTGCTAACGTGAGCTCAGTAGCACATCTCTCATATGGTGACGTGACTAGGAACACGAGAAAACATGGTTTTAGTTTAATGTACGCTCACACGTGCTACGTATCTGTGCCCGTCGGAGTTGATGTGTGTCATGATGTCTTTCACAATGCATTTACCCCTCGTGATAATAAAAACTGTTTTTTTTTAAGTTTCAAGAAAATATTCACAAATTGAAGAGTGTGAAGTTTCTTTTTTGACTCAGTATATTTCTTTATTGGAATCACTGGGGTTACCTTTGAAGTGTGAATGTGTCAGTATTAAAAAAAAAAAAAACATTTTTTTAGTAATGTTTTAAGGCCTTTGGACTTGTTTATATTTCCATTTTATGTTGCATAGAGACTAAAACAACCAAAGAAAGATGCAAGTTAAACTGAGCTGTACCTCAAAATAAATGACAAACTCAGCATCCTTTTTATAATCGAATATGTGGCTCCAAGTTCAATTTCCTGCAGTTGAGCCAAAAAACAAAAATTATACCGCGGTTTTTGTAGTTTTTCATCCTCATACTTAATGAATCATTCTGCTCAGGCTAAATGTTGACGAATGAAAAACTTTACGGAACATGAAATAATAGAATGTCCAAATAAATAGCACTGTACGCCAGCCTCAATTACTATCACAACCCCATCTCCAAAAAGGTTGGGTTGCTGTGTAAAATTAAAATAAAGAGGGAATTCAATGATTTGCAAATCAAGTAAATCCTATATTCACCTGAAGGGCTTAGACTCAGAGCGGTCTAACCCGCAGAACACTGTTTTTCAGATAATAGATGCCAAAGTTTTTGAAATATATATTAAAAAATAAAATATTCCTCACAATGTTTCATTTAAGAGTGACTGACTTGGGTTATGACTGATGAATCATCTCAACATCTGTCACAATATGATCCAAACTCTAATTTTCATTTTTTCGGGGTTAGACCAATCCGGTCCTCAGCCCTTCGATTGAGAATAGTTAAAGACAACATATTATATGTAACATATTATATTATTTGAAAAACATCTCATTTTGAATTGAGTACACGACCCGCAGCATGTTTCAAAAAATTTGGTACAGGGGCAACAATACTCATGGAGCAACATCTCACCGAAAATTGGGTTAATTGGTAACAGGTCAGTGACATGACTGGGTATAAAAAGTCATTCAGGGGTTAAGATAGTTGGGGCTTCACCCCTCTGTGAAAGACAGCATGGGAACATAATTCAACAATGTTAGAGCAATGTCTCTCAACATAAAATTGCCAAGAATTTGGGGATTTCATCCTCTCTCCATGGGATATAACATTGTTAAAAGATTCTGTGAATCCAGAGAAATCTCTACATGTAAGCAATAAGGCTAAAAACTAATTTTGATCTTGGAGTCCTCAAGCAGCTCTGCGTTAAACACAGACAGGATTCCGTCTTGGAAATTGCAGCATAGGCTCAGTTACACTTTGTCGCTGCATCCATTAATGCAAGTTAAAACTCTGCCAGGTAAAGATTAAACCATATAGAAACAAGATCCAGAAACGCTGCCGCTTTCTCTGGGCCCAAGACATTTTAACGTCGACTGAGGCGAAGTGGGAAGCTACTGTGGTCTGACCAAACAAAATTTGAAATTCTTTTTGGCAATTATGGATGCCACATCCTTCAGCATGAAGAAGAGCTTGTTACTGGTGCTCAGTTCAAAAACTGGCATCCAAGATAGTGTAGGGGTGCATTAGTGCATATGGTTTGCGTAACTTGCACATCTGTGAGGAAGACACCATTAGTGCTGAAGAATGTATTCAGCTTTTGGAGCAAAATATATTGCCGTCTAGACATTTTTTTCTGGGAAGGCCTGACTTATTGCAGCAAGACAATGCTAAGCACCACATTCTACATATATTACAATATGGCTCCAAAGTAGAAGAGTCTGGGTGCTAAACTCAGATGCTTGCAGTCCAGACCTGTCTCCCTCTGAGAATATTTAGCTTATTAAGGAAAAAACAAGAGGCCTGTCAGCCTAGAGAGCTCTGCTGAGGATGACTGAAATGTCCATGTCTTAACTTAATTTCAGAAATCCTTGAAAACTATTGCAATATGAAATTCTGAATTTAATAATAATAATAATGCATCAGTTTTATATAGCGCTTTTCTGGGCACTCAAAGACGCTTCACAATGGATACATTATTCATTCACCATTCATAAACTACATTTTGTAGCCACAGCTGCCCTGGGGCAGACAGACGGAGGCCCGACCACCACCAAACTTTCACACACAGCCATACAGGAGTGTTCCTATACTGCATGTTTTGTGGGTGGGGGAAGCTGGAGTACCCGGAGGAAACCCACGCGAACAACATGCAAACCCCACATAGAAAGGCCCCAGGCTGGATTTGAACCCACAACCTTCTTGATGTGAGTGCTAACCACTGTGCCACCATGCCGCCGGAAAATTTCTCAGAAACCGGGTCATAGAATTTCCTAATTTTCGCAGGGGATCATTAGAACATCAAAAAGAAGGCTCACAACCAATTAGACAAAAAGTTATTGCACAGTTTTTTGAGATATCAATAAAAGACTGAAAAAATGAGAGCAAACACTGATTTTCTAAGTCCAAAAATTTCTCAAAAACCAGGACGTAGAATTTTCACAGTGAATATTCAAAATTTGATAAGGAAGGCTCACATCAAATTAGAAAAAGGTTATTAGACAATTTTTGAGATATTCAAATTTGAAGTGAAAAGTTGACGCCAGACGGACACCGGATGACTCTGCACTAGAAAAGCTCCTCTGACTGCTGACTATTGGCATAGCAGAGCAAAAACGTTATCAGACATTTTTGAGATATTAATGAAAGACTGAAAAAATGAGCACAAACTCTAATTTTCAAAGTCCAAACTGTTGAATTTCTCAAAGCCGGGACATAGAATTTTTTTCATTTTCACAGAGAATATTCAGAATATCATAATAAAGGCTCGCACCAAATTCGACAAAAAGCTATCAAACAGTTTTTGAGATATTAATGAAAGGTGACGTCACGCAGTTCTGAAAATGCCCCTGCGCCAACTTCTTTGTTGCTGGCATCAAATTTAAAATAAGAATATATTTTTTCCAAAAAAAAATCTCAGTTTCAACGTCTGATTTTTTGTACAATTCATATTTGAATATAGAGCTTAAATGATTTGCAAATCATTGCTTTCCATTTTTGTTTAGATTTTACAGGGCTACTCAACTTTTTTGAAAATGGGGTAGTACTCTCAAGACAGAAAATTCCTCACAACTCCTCCTATCTCAGAACTATGGAACAAATTGTTTCGCCATCTTCAAGTGATTCAAAATTCCATTAAAACCATTAAGAGAGGGGCTGGTGAAATGCAAACATGGCCCGCCCTTCCCTCACACGCGCCCCTGAATATCTGCATTCTCCCTCCACCCAATAAAGGAGTCAGTCTTCCTGTGAGGTTAGAAAATCCAAACACACCCCACCCCCCAACCAAACCAAATACACCATGTTAGATCTCCGAAAGCCTCTGAAATCCGCAGCTAAAATAGTGATATTGTTATTTAAGGCATGCGGTGTTTCATACCACAGACATTAAATGGTAAATATAAAGAGAAAGCCCATTTTACTTTGACTTTTTTTTTGCTGAAACACATACCTGTTGACATTTATAAAAAGCTTAAAAGAATCTTAGGAATTTATCATGTTGGTTTACAGAGGTCAAAGCCCTGGTCAATTTTTAGCCAAAGCACGTTAATCATTACATGTTACCCAATCTCACAATCTTGCCCAAGCCCAATTCCAATGCAGCACAAGACAAGCCTTTCAGTGGAAAACAAGACATTTATTCATAGACAGGATATAAATGTAAAATAATGCCAGGTAATTACTGAACATAACATCTCACTTGAAATTCCAGCATAAAAGATAATAAAATCAGATTGATAAAGTTATTATTCCATCCGTGTTGAGACAACATATTTTTGTCATACTTATACAGATACAGGCAGACAGATTACAGAGAATAGATAATTTTTATATTACAGGATGTTCTTAAGGACAGTTGATCAGCTGCATAGTCATTGGCTAAATACTCCCACACATTATTGGTAGGTGAAGACAGTTATTCCTGCTGTGTATTAATGCAAAGTGTTCTAGTAAACTTCAACAGTGAATGTAGATTAACTACACAGTACCGGAGTCTGGGTTTGAAAAACCAAATAAAACTGGATTCGCCTACCCACTTAAACATGTACACAAAACACAAAATGGACAAATACATGCTATTGTTCTCAAATGCAATCTCACACACACACATATATATGCACACACACGCCACCACTCATGCACTTGTAAATATACAAACAAATTTGCTCACACACACAGATGACACCTCGCACAAACATACACAAATAAGTCAATGTACAAACAAATTCATTCAAATACTCAGACTATATCACACGCACGAAGTGTGCACTCACGTGAACAAGCACGCACGCACGCACGCGCACACACACACACACACACACACACACACAAACACAGTGCAAACACACAGAGGATCTCCACACCAGTGCTGCTGAGGATTAATTAGACCACACACTAGGCAGCCCTGCGGGTTTCACATAGGATCACGTGTTTAACTGCAGCAGAATAAGGCACAGCTGAACTTCAACATCCAAAACATTCTGAGTCCCCATTCTCAAGATGAGTGAGCAGACGCACATACAGTATGCTCGATAGAAAAAACAGACTATCTTAGGACTGAAATTCATAACAGTAAATTGAATTTCAAAAAAAAAAACCCAGCCGAAAAAGTTCCTGTCAATACCACTAGCTTGTGGTCTTCAGTGGGAGGCATGTTCCCCTGTTATCAAAATAACGTCCTGCCCAACAGAGAGGTTAGACTGTCAAGGTTATTTTCTTCAAATACAAGTTTGCTTAAAAGTAGAGGTGTACCCATCAATACTATGGCTTGCTTTACTCATTCTGTTTTATTGAAATTTATACAATTTAGAAAAATAGGCCGGTGTTAATAAAGGTTTTCACATGCCAAAGAAGGCATTTGTGTGTCCGTTAGCTAGCCCAATCGCCATTTGAATAACTAATTTTTGCTATTGTGTGACCATTGCTTCTATATGATGCATTCCATAGATAATTTATACAGGGTAACAGACAGTCTGCATAATCGCATTGATCTACCCATCATTTGACTCAACAAAATCAAAAGTAGAGCTTATATAATAAAATAGAATATGCATACCTACATCTAAACTCGTGCTAGATAATAAACAAAGAGTGTAAACACAACTAATTCCATGATAACCATTTATGTGAAAAAAACTGCACTGCAAGTGCTATGGACCCTGTTCATCAAAAATTCATAAAAGCAGCACAGTTATATGTATTTTTCCATTATAAAGTATCCATACCATCAGTAACATTATCCAACAAAATCCAGATGCATAAATAACACAATATGAAGGCTCAAGGCCATAACTTTTCTGATAATGAATCCAGTTCACAGCATGATACTTGGAGCTGGAGCTGGTTTTCAGGTCAAAGTGTCCCTCTTTCCAAAACCGAGCTGCTGGAGATACTGTTCCCGGCATCACCAACACCTTTGAGGCGAACGGATATGCGGAAGCCATGATTAAAAAACAGCAGTGTTCGCTCTGAGTGAAAGGGTGGGGCCTAGATTTTCACAGGTAAAAAGAGGAGGTGATAAAAAGTAAGTAGCCGTTTGCTGGGGAGAAAAACTACAGAACCAGAAATGTCGGATTCTGCAACATCGGTCAGGTGATGCAAGACCATCTTGTCCCAGCATCCATTAACCAGCCCAACTGCCCCCAGTGATGCCATGGCACAAATCCTTCCTGGACTTTTTAGGAAGGTTTGAACATGTTTGGACAGCAACACAATTTAAGATGACTGTCTTTCCTTCACAGGCACTACTCTGCACAGATGTCTATACCCTAAAATTAACAACGACTGTTTAAATTACTTTGTTAGGGGTATCCATGTGCACATTGAGTGAACTGAATGAGAATTTCAGTTACAGCCATTTTGAATTATGTCACTGTTAAAGCACTTACAAACCTCACTGTACATTTGAATTCCAGAACAATGTTGCAATCTCAATCTTAATATTTGGTGTAGAGTCTTATACAACAGAATCCTCGACCCCTAAACTTAACCCACGACGATCACTTGTTACGCCCAAACCTTCATAGCTATAGCTCCCGTTTCTCTGACTGCTTGTAACTGCAAGGCCAACAATAAGAGGATACAGAAAAGGGGGTCTGGTCGACGTTTGAACCAATCGGATGAGAGAGAAGGCACTTGGGGGCGGAGTTACTGCGTGTTCTTCATCAGGCCCAGTTTGCGCAAGGCCGCCTTGCGGGACTCGTCAGTAGCTCCGCGCCCCGAGAACTGCACTGTGACCCCTTGCTGGAAGATGGATGCTTTGGCGTTGGTCTTCCGCCGAGGCTCAGGCACTGGCGGCAAACTGTTCCCGCGGGAACTGTGTATCCCCTCCTGGCGTGCCGGCCTGGAGGCCTCGGCTGATCGGGGCTCTACCCTGTGCGACTGGGGCTGAGTAGCCACACTTGGTGGTGCAGCTGCCGCCGGCCTCGGGTTGACCCCGCTTGCAGCGACCTCCGGCTTGGGGCCAGACATGTGTGAGGGGTTTACAGTAACGGACTTTCCACTATAACTGTTGACGAGCGCGGCTGAGCCGCCATCATTCGGGAAGGCCTCTGCCTGGTTCACAGGCGGGAAAGAAGAATCCGTTAACCTGCCCTTGGTGTTTGGATCATAATTCGAGGCCTCGCTCAATGCTGATGTAGACCTCGGTGGGGGCCCTACAGCACTAGGACCACTATCATAGTTACGGAGGTGCTGGGATGTAGAATCTCTCTTCTGCCCTGATGCTCCCGAAGGAGTAAATACAGCGGTCTTTCCTCCATAGCTGTTATAGTCAGCTGGAGACACATTTTCATGCGAGCGTTGCGGCACCAGAGGAGGTCTGCTTTCACTGGGGATGGCATAGTGAGAGTTGATATCAGTCTTATTTGGTGTCGTTGATGTGGGACTTATTGCTACACTTTTCCCTCCAAAGCTGTTGAAGTCGACCGAAGAGGTAGTGGGGGACACCAGTGATGGGCTGGGTGCTTTGGGTGTTATGTTAAGGCTACTAACATTGCTAGTCGATAATGGGCTGGGTGCTTTGGATGTGATGTTAAGGCTGCTAACATTGCTAGACAATGAATCAAGGTCAGATGTGGACTGTGGCCTCGGTGTCATGACTCTAGAATGGTCGCTGGGCAAACTTCGTTTGTGGGCAAGCCCCAGTTTAGAAAGTGCCTCCATTCTCGACCTGTCTGGAGATGGGTCCTGGAAGGATGTGCTCCGATTTGGAACATTCCGCACTCGATCTTCGTCCGGATTCGCTAAGAGCACCCCGCCAGGCAGGTTGGACAGCATCGCCGCTCGTCGCTCGTTGACGTTGACGGCTGCCTTAGCTATCGTCTGGTTGTAATCCCTGCTGCTCGCAACAAAGCTGATGTTGTCTGGATAACGAGAGGGTTTAGCCAAAACGGGTGGGCCTTGTTTCACCGGACCTTCGGATGGAGGACTCGAGGATTCCACGCCCTTACTCCGGCTGGATAAGACCGAGGAGGGTGTGACGGAGGTCCCGCTGCCCTGGTGCTCGGCAATTTTTTGGGCAATGAGGGCAGGAGTGGGGATGCACCCAGGAGGGTGGTAGAGGCTGTGATTGAACCCGTCCTCGCTGGGTAATGACACGGGTGGAGGAGGGGCAGGAAACTGGAACTCCGAAGGAAAGTTCTCCGTCGGTCCTCGTTTGGCTTTTATCTCAAAATGGCTGTCTGGGTTTATGGCCATGGTCCTAAAACCTGAAAATAAAAATTGCATTAATATACAGCATACTCACTTGTATTAACTGGAGCAGACATTAATAGGGGCAGCCTTTAGCCAATTAGAGAATGTGCTTGACTGGGACTCAGCGTTGGTTGTTTAGTCCCAGTGCAGCCACAGTAGAATCAGTGGAGCTGTATGACCAATGATCCATGGACTGACCCTGTACTGCTCCAGGCAAGATTGGCCCTCGTCACATTAACTGCAAGTTGCTCCAGATGAAAGCCTAAGCCTTTACTGTAATATAACACGGATCTTAAATTGTGTTCAAAACATATTAATAGAAAGTTCTGATGTACGTAAATAATAATTATAGTTCTTGGATGTCTTGGAATCACTGAAACATATTTTGATGTTTCCATAACATCACTGAATCAACATTTTCATATTTTAGGACATAGCAGCAGCAAGATCCGAATGGAATTAAGCATGTGTATAGTGTATGATCATCAAATCACCCACCACTCATTTATTAGAAATAGAAAAAAACTCAAACAGTGAAACAGGTTCCCTGCTGTTAAGTAAGTGTCCAGCATAAAACCAAAAGTTAATTCTTTAATACATTTTGCATAACATTTTTACGCGACAGACGATATCAAGACTGCAAATGTAACCTATGTTACTGAGAAAGGGAGTGAGCTCTGGTCACCTTGGATGGGTGGATTGAATGGGGTCTCTCTATGTTCAGGTGGAGCAGGCTGGTCCCGGACGAGGTCGATGATGTCGTGCTCTCTGGGGCTGGGGGAACCCTCGGTGGCCATGACTGTGATCGGGCTGGGAGTAGCGGAGCGTCCATCCACTGAGGTGCTGCTCCCCGACGACAGGCCCAGGCCGGGGTCCTCCGAATCATCCTCCAGGGAGTCGATAGTCTCCTCGAAAAACTGGATGCATTCCTTCTCTTCCCGGCTCAGAAACTGCAACCTGTCATCATCCTGTAGGGGGCAGCACAGGGACAGGTAAGGCCACGGATTACAATCATCTCAATATCGGAAGGACCGGAGGCAAATTCCGTTGAATTGGTCTATTGAGTCCAATGGGAGTAGTTCACTGGCTCTAGACCAGGGGTGGGGAACCTCATCCAGAAAGGGCTGGTGTGTTTGCAAGTGTAGGTTTGCGGTCAACTCGAGCAACAACACACTTGTTTCCACACATCAAGGTCCTTAGAAAAGACTCGTGGTCGATTGGTGGAATAAGGCTGGTCATTGCTTGATTGGCACAAAAGCTCACACCCTCACTAGCCCTTCCTGGGTGTCGTTCCCTACTCCTAGTAAAGAAGTCAAGTCATGGTGACAGCCATGCTCGACAATTGGGCATTTTGGCACATGTGAATGCCTATTAGAGGCTTTTTTTTAGCATCAGAGGATTCACAGACAGAATAGATTTTTGAATGGAAAAATGAAGTCAAATATCAAACACTTTTAGCTCAAAAAAGTCATAGATTTGAATGGACTTGAATGTGGAAATTTGCTTAATAATTATCAATACCGCTTGTCGCCATAGGAGTTTGCCAGCTTCTGGGAGAATGTCAATTTACCTTAATCCCTTTTTGCAATGAACTCATGTGTGGCCCCACCAATATGGCAGCTGGCCTCCAGCAGTTACAATTAACAAATTAAATACATAATGCCGTTTATCTTATAATACATTATGGACCCGAAGACTTTCTATTGGGCAAAAATTTTGAGAACCACAGGGGTAAGCCACAGAAAGCAGTTAGACTAAGCGTAACCCAGCAAACGATTTCTTGACCAGTGACTAGTTTTCTACCTGTATTGTATTTCTGAAATTACTTCATGTCAAAAAAAAACTTTAATTCCTGCCACACTATTTGACATAATGTCGATCTGTGTGACCAACATTGATTTGAGGTCAAACTGATGTCAAAATGTTTTGACGGAAGTGCCTGATATCAACTGCCATCTATTAAAAGACAGCCAGGGACTTGAAGTAATCTTCACTACACTTCAAATTTCTGAATACAAAAAGGAAACATAAAGAGTTAAAAAATACAGAATAAACCTAATTAAAAATCACAAAAAAGGTGATTAAATGTGCACTATATTTACATAGCAGAAGCAAAACAGTCTGATGACAGCCAAAATAATTTCCTTACAACCCGGCCAGTTTCCACCACTTTGTAACTTAATGGTCACAAAGCGTCTCCAGCACGGTTATTTACTGGTGTTTTCGCAACCTGCCAAGTAGCTGCCGCCGTTATGCTACAACTGGCTCTGATGTAAACTGCGTCTCCAGTGTCGCACCGCCTAAGCTCTCTGAACACTTCCACATTATCCAACCAGCCGGCGAGGTCCCTCTTCTCTCAGGTGTGTGAGCGCGTGCGTATGTGTGTGTGTGTGTGCCAGAGCTTTTAAACACAGGGCTGCCTGTTCATGAAACACCCCCCCCCCACATACACACACTCCTCCCCTCAACACTCCACAGCCCTGCCCATGAGACAAACAAAGACCTGAGAGAGCCCTGCCCTAAAAACCAAGCCAACCAAGCCGCAGTCCAATTACAGCTGGAGAGGACCAACAGAGTAGCGAGAGAAGGCTTTCAACTCTACCAACAAAGACCAGGACAGAGACTCTCAGGGAAGCTGCATGCTACTGTTATTCAGCTCCATTGGAACAATTACTGTAATTTGTCCTTTTTTGTGGAAGCACTATTATAACTGTGTGTAGACGCTGGGGGCGAGCCAGAGAGTAAATACAGCCATACACTGTGTTGTTTGCTTCATAATCCTCAATCTCCCCCTTCTCCCAGTCCCCAAGGAGAGCTTCCTGTGCTGGGTTTCAAATCCTGATTGATAATCTGGAGACGAAAACAAATCTGAAATTTGCATGGGAAATAATCGAAAAAGAAACCGAACGATGTGGAGGAGCTCGCCTGACACGCCTGGGGCCTGCCATGTAGGCATATCTTCCCCGTGCCTGCCCTCAGAACATTGTGCTCGAAGGCAGATTCTAAGCGACAAATTATATCAAAAACACCTGCAACCCTCCACCACCCTGTTGCACTTTTTGCTGTCACGGCAACACAACAAATTACTTTTTTGACATTTCAATGTCACTATGGTAACATGACTGCCTAGGCAATGCAATGAAAACATGGAGGGCCCATTGTGGATGAGTTCCACACAATACCTCAATGAATCTTTCTAAAGACTAGTATAACAACGGTTTTCTTCTGGAAAGAAGAAAAGACCCTGAAATTATCAAACTAATCCCAAATATTCTTTTCAAGTAATCTTAACCTGTATTTAATTTAACCTGTAATCTCATTTGTAACCAACAGGTACTCACAGGTGGAGGTCAACTGTAAGATCTGCATCAGAAACTAAAGACACAAACCCGACCTGAAAAAGGAAAACCAGGCCCTGCAACAGCCAATGACTGGAGCAGATGTTGGATGTACCACAGGTGGCTACAGTAATCAGTACCTTGGCTCTCTAAGCCCAGGAAATGTATCTCAGTCGATATCTCTGATAAAACTCCGCTTCTGCTCCGCCAGGGGTGAGGTTTCCAGTGGTGTAGAGCCAGAGGGCTAAGCTCACTGAAACCTAACCCAAAACCAATCCTATATATGATGATCAGCACTATAAAATGCAGTACCACAGCACAAGGCTGCCTAACCTGTTTCACCACCCCCCCACCCGTATGTGTGCGTCAGCTCTAAGACATGCAAGGGTATGCGAAGGTTAATCCGGTTTGACTTCAGGATGTGCTGCTCGTACAGCACTGGTCAACTTTACTGAGTAAACAGTGGGAGAGAGTGGACTTCCTTCGCCGGACGGCCAACCACATACCACCACCCCTACCTCTTCATGCGAAGCACCCATTTTCCTCCCCAAGCCAGCACCCGGGCTGGATCACGATAAAGCGAATGTGCCACTATGGCGCAGAGCCAAAAAATATTGGAGGAAACTGAACAACGTTGCTTTGAACTTTAATCTCCCCTACCATGTTGCCAGGTGCACAGCCAATTAGCCCATTTAAAAATCTGTCTGTTGGTGACATCACAAGGATTAGACACCACTGAGAATAATAAATTAACTCTTTACCTCGTTGGCTGAAGTTGATCAGTCCTTCTTGACATTGAGGGGAAAATTCCCCTTGTGATGCCACAAAGGAACGTGCTCTGAGATGGCTATAATGGCTAATTGGCTGTGCGCCAGGTGACATGAGGGGGCCTTTAAATTTCTTTGCGGAGACAATTTGCAAAGAGTAATCAATAAAGCAGTTGGGCTGAAGTTTTTTGTTCAGTTACATGCTATATGGCACAAAATTGTATTACATTTACATCTTATTATTTTAAATCGTCGATGGTAGGTTCTCAGGGATAGAGGCAGGCAACAATCGGAAACTGCAAAAGTCGCTAAACACAAAAAGTTTCTTTAGTCCATGCCAACTTAAAAAAACCCACTTTCCAGAAAGTTCCTACAGTCATCATTTACACCTGCCCACCAAATGATGATAATGACTTTATTTGGCCTTTTTCTGCCATTGCAAAGTTGGTAGATCAAATTCAAAGATTAACTGAATACATGTAATATTTGATCAAAAGCAACTTCTGTTCTAAAAATAAACTTGCTTTAAAAGTCAAAGCAAAAACTGAGGCTATTGTTCTATGGAATGGGGGCAGGATTTTT
The DNA here is from genome assembly GCA_029721435.1 of Gymnothorax reevesii. NCBI lineage: Eukaryota > Metazoa > Chordata > Actinopteri > Anguilliformes > Muraenidae > Gymnothorax > Gymnothorax reevesii. The sequence continues at coordinate 24,506,888 of CM056579.1, read as the reverse complement.
TTAGTCAGCGCAGTCAGATAAGCAGGATATCTATTTAAAACTCATTAGACAAGGCCCTTCATTTAAGGATAGTGTTGATTACTAACTGAACGTGGAATAGCAAAAATATTTTTCACATTCCTTGGGTGTGTACATCAGCCTCTGCTTAATTGGTTTGTCAGATGTCCCATGCCCTATTGAGTCTTTACACAATTGTGTCATTGTGGTTTCTGTCGGTAGGGTCATTGTTTGTGGTTTGGGTGGCTATTTGCCATTTAGCAGGGTGGACAACTGTTGTCCGTATTCTTCCACGTGAATCCTTCCCACCCTAAATGTAAACGGCGTCTGCTGTTCTATGCATCCACTGCCAAACAGTTAGAAAGTCAATGTTCATGCACCTGTGTTGTTCAGGCAATGACAGTATCAGACCTTTGAAGGTCAATACAGATGCAATTTTAGTTCACAGCCCGAAACAGTATTCACATACTCAAACAGGGTACAACTTCAGATTGAAAAAAAAGAAAAAAAACACTACGACACCTAACTGCTAAGATAAAAAAGAACAGAAATTCTCAATGCTACTAGATGTTATGAGAAAATTCAGAAGTATGTAATGAGCCTATTTTGAGCGCTATTATTTTTGCGGTAGGCCTCACTGTACTGAATCACAAAGGCAAAACATTGCAACTATTTCTGTCGTTACTATGCCCACTGCTCTTCTGCTTTCAACGCGCAACTCTGGCATGAGCAACGCTGAATGAGCAAAATTAAATCAATGACTTTTGGAGAGCGCGTCTTCAGTTTGCGCACTAAGCATCATTGCTAACTGAATGAGTCAGTTTTAGAAGGTTTAAATAGGAGACATAAATCCCCGGTAATTTACGCAAAGCACGAATGCTCGGTGTGCCCTCCAGCGCATTTCGGGCTTTAAAGCTGCTTTCAAACCGGACGCGAAACGAATTTTTCGCAAGACAGATTACATTCAAAGTCAATGCAAAGATTCGCGTCTTTGCATTCACTTTGACTGTAATCTGTCGGGCGAAAAAATCGTTTCGCGTCCAGTGTGAAAGCACCTTAACACTGAACACATGACTTACGAAAGGCCTGCGGTGTTGCGAGTTTCTTTTCGAGCTCTCCTTAGTCCCATTGAGTCCGAAGTGAAGACGAGGATCAAAAGGCACATGAAAATCCATCTCTTATCGAGCTACAGCGCACAGCTTCTTGGCATCTTACGAAAAATCTCCGTTGCCGGCGTCCGTCTTCTCTGAATGCGAGGAAACCTCCGTTGTCTGGACTTACAGACATCCCATCTGCTCTCCAACACTAAAGGCTGAAAGCAACAATCAAAAAAAATAATGTCATAAATTCAACGTCGTAGGAAAGTAAACGATCAAGCGCAATGAAAGTAAGTGAAACTCAACCTGTCTAAACTCACTGCTCTCGGCGAATAAACTCTGAATCGACGTCATACATGCAAAAAATTACCTGCATACATTTCCTCTAGGTTCAGCCCGCACGTCACCTCACTGCGCTGCCTCTCTATGAAATCACGTTCAATTTGGAAAAGGGAATCGTGCCTGACAGTACCTGAGCAGCATTTGCAATATATCCAGGTGTATACTTTCAGCGCCTTTAACAATATGTAGTCTTATTTATTGTGCGGTAATTATCAACAGAAGCACAATTTAAATGAGAAGCTTCGTCGTCTAGAACGTCCCCGTCTCTCCACAGGTTATGAAAATGGGCTCTTAAACAGGGCTGTTTTAACGTGCGGACAGACAAGTTATTCCGGATGAGGTATGCTGGCAAACAAGTTCACAACAATCCCCTTTCAATGGCCTACAATAAGATCAACAAAGCTACAGGAAGCTTTTGTTTATGGCACTGTATTTCACCCAACATGCATACATGAAAGTATAACGATCTGAACAGCCAGTAAATGGCAAGAAATAAGACAAATAACTTTCCAAGGTCCTGATATACAGATGAATTTAATAAGTGTGCTGCCGATAGACCTTAGAACGAGAATCCCTTAAAAGCGTGAAAAAAGTTAAGCTTACCTGTTGTAAAGGCAATTATTCGGGAATTCACTCTGACATGTTATTACGCATGGACAGCTATTTAAAGAAGGACAACGCAAATGCCTTTATATTCCGCTAGTTCGAGTTGATGAGAAGCAGGTCGATCCGCAATAAATCGAAGAGCGACTATTGTTTCCTCTTTATCTATATTTCTAGCGACAATTACACAGTTACCGACGCCATAGCCCAGCTCCAATCTCAGTAGCCCAAGGATATGAGTCCCGATCATGAATGAGAACGAACATATTTTGCTCCCCTCAACGCAAGCGCAAAGAGGCGCGTCCCTCCCTAGTCAAACCTACTCCCGACTGCGGGATAAACCTTGATGGGCGCATCTCACAGCGAACACCGCTTTCGGGTAAACTTAACATGAGATGGAGAAGAAAACTTCTATAACTCCTTCTTCTGGCCATCTCATAATAACTGCTGAGAGTAAGCCTCTTTGAACTGCACAAAAATTGCACTGGCACTGCACTGATGGACACTGCGTTTTTGCTTCATGGCACGTGGTCCAGACATAGCTTTGGCAACATCAACAAAGACAGAGAAAACAGACCTATGCAAATTCAGTTTGCAGATATTTTTGGCGATGACAACATGTTTTATTTCCGCCTCTACGACCATAACAAGGTCAATAGACTTGAAAAGGTAGGCCTAAAAAATTGAATCATTGAGTTTCCAAATGGCCCAGCCCAATGAATTAGAGGTCTGCGTATCTTATAACAATAAGGGAAACTTTCTTGTAAGCCAGAAGTATACCAATGACACTTTCTTGGACAGAAATACTCTTAAAATAAGTGGGTCATAACATATGTGCAAAAAATTTTATCAATTTTTCCCTTTCTTGAAATAGAGTGTTCCTTGGAGTTGGGCCCTTTGGAAACTTATGGATTCATTGAACATACGGATCAGTCTCACGAGAACTTCTTGATGGTCTGAATATTCTCATCTGAATGCTCTGCCATCCAGTTTATTTTTAAGGTTCATGGACTTTATGCCCTCAACACAGTGACATTGTCCCCAGTTGAACAACTGGCATGTTGTTCAATTAACGAGGAAAGTAATCTCTGCTAATTAATGTGTTAATGAGGGATTTGTATTCACCTAGTGAAAGCCTATACACTGCCATTTTGGAAAGCCATTGAGATTTTGTGCGCCGAATGTTTTATTAAATATCACAACAGGAAATTCACGAGATACACAATGGAAATGAGTCGTTAAGGCGAATCAATAAACAGGATAAAAGGCGTCACCCTTCTCTAGTCAATGGGTACAAATTAAATCCAAGCATGCTGTCGCCATATCCAGTTCATTTTATGGCATTCAAAATAAGCTTTAATTAAATTCAATTCCTAGATTATTCGCTATAAATGATCACTTCTTGGGTCTATCAGAGAAAAGGTCAAATTGTCTGCTCCCTTAAATGCATACCCACTCATTTTTTATCATCATTAAAATTATGGAAAATTTATAACAGCGTAGAAAAGTAATTTGAATTGACCTCCAAATTTCTCCAGAAATTGCACATTTAATCATTTCACTGAGAGAATTTACAAACTTGGCAGGTCACGCCACTTGCTGCACTCATTTTCCAAAGTACAATTTCCAGTTGTGAGCTTTTGGCGGGGACGTGACTCCTACAACAGGCTGCACGTCAGAAGTTATGTTCGTGTTGTGGTTCTGTGTACTGCACCTGGGCAGAACAAAACCCCAGTGTCTGCCATATGAAAGAGCACAACTTGAATAGAGTAGTTCCACTGCGGTTTAATGGAATTAAGTTGTGTAATGCACAGAACGGAGATATCACCATACATTTTGGGGATTGAACCACTGACTCACCTGCGTTAGAACACAAATTCTGTTACGCTTCAGCGTTGTAGGTTAGGGATAATGGTTAGTAGTAATTTCACTACTCTCGATCAAACATTGACCGGATCCCTTCATTCTCACGGCCCCACCGTGACATCTCAGTTAATTTACAATGCATTCCAGAAATCTGTGACTTTGTCGTTCAGGGTCGCTTTACTCTCCTCTTCTCCTCTATTGTGCCATTTTCGGCGCAGCTAGGTGTCCCCAACACGAGCAACAGGCTTCCATGGATTCCATGCCTTCTTTCTTTCATTAGAACTCTTAATTTTCTGTACTCACTGTTATTATTCCGATGTCGTTCTTCATTGCTATGCATAATCCATATGAGTAAGAAACGACGAATAAAAGGTAATCATTGTCACCAAATTCAATTGAACTGGCTCAGTAATAAAGGTAACCGATGTGACGGTACATGATGAGTTCTGGTTTAAGATGGGCTCGCTTTTCAACTAAAGGAAATCATTCTGCAATGAGAGCACTCGGCCAGAGGACCATCCGAGCACTAACGTATCCCCCACGAGCACCCTTCTCCCCCACAGCAACCCCTCTGCCACCCCCAACACAGTCAAAGGAGCCAGACCAGGGGCCTGAATGACAAGCTGAGATGAGCAGTTGTTTGCGGAATCCATTAACAGTAAGGGTCAGGACAGATTTACCTTTTGGAGTGTTTTGGGCTGATTTGGGCCTACACTCAACTAAATGATTGAATAATCCAGTGTATCAAATTTGTTCTGGTTTAAGTTTGCATTTAGTCATGAGCCCAAAATGAAAGCAATCCTCAAATTTTTTATTTCTTTTCTGCATTGATGCAAAAAATCTCAGTGGTGAACGCAGTGGCTTTCTTCCGGAGCCGCAGTACCCCCTGCCAAATACTGTCAAGAGATACAACTAGTGGGTGAAACCAAATTATCTGGAGAAAGACTCCCCCTTGTGGCTACTTCATTTAAAGACACTATTTAAATGAAATGAATTTTGGATTTACTTCATACGGTTACCTCAACTGGTCCCACAACTCTAGATTCAGTCAACGAAGTTCAGTATGAGTCACTTAACACAGCTGCGTGGAACAAGGAGATAAAACCAGAAGCAAAAATAACTTTTCTATCAAATTTATTTCATGGCAACAGTACTGAACCTTCAAATAACATTCTGAGCCCAAAGTGATTGTCTCCCTCTGGAATATTAGTTGAATAAGAGAAATAAAATATAAATGTTTGAAGCCATTCTCCGGCCCAAAATTCTCAAAATCAGTGACATTACTCAGTTGTGAGCTCAATGGTTATTGCTGGTTGGACTGCAAGAAATGAGTAATTTTTTTTACATTGACTTGCTTTCATTTCATGTAGTAATTTGCCTATAAAATGGTGGGTAACATACAACTACATTAATGGCTAAAACTATACAGAAATAACTGGAAACTATTCATTGCATTCCCGTATTTATTCACGGTAGATTCACAATCAGCCCACTCAAACAATTCCTGATACATTCTCTTTCCACATTGTGTGTGGCGCGCAACTCAGTTAAACCAAGTTCCTCTCCCCTGAGATTGATTACGGTATATGAGTAATCACACATTTCTATGAAAAATGCACCAAGGATTTGTAACTTGGTGCATGAAGATTCATGAGACTCACGCCAGCGCAGAGACAATGCCTCATGAAAACAGGCCGTGAGCAGTCCAAAGACCTGCAGAATTTACAGTGCTTAACAAATTTATTAGACCACCACCCAATGTAAGGTTTATGCCACAGCTGCCCTCAATTAACAGTGTTGGTAAATACCAAAATAATTTTTAATGCTTCTGTAATGGTTAATCCACCAGTATGCGCAAGCTCTTTAACTGAAATGATATTTTTAATGTTAAAATATACGGTAACTATTGTTATCCATGTATTTTCAAATTTACTGTTCTACAAAAAAGCACAAAAAATAGTTCAGCACATGATTATTTTTTGATGAAGATGCCAAATAACAGTTATTTACTTATATTCCTGAACATAAAAATTTGTTTTAGTGGCTGAATGCAAGAATGCAAGCTGTTATCAAGGAAAAGAGGGCCATACAAAATATAGTTTTTTTTTGGTTTTTAATGAGCGAATAAGGACAATTTAGCTGTTTCAGTTTGTTATTTGCCAAAGAAATAACAATATGATTTGTAAAGCACTGTAAATGACACTCTTAAAGGCGCAAGGCCACTAATACGTGATCAGAATCTCCTCTGCTGAGCAGTCCGAAAGTGACGCAACAATCACTAGCGGTATCTGCAAGTGATGGGGTTTCTGTACCTGGACTCAAGTTTTGAAAAGACATGAAAAAAAAAGACTCTTCAAAGAGCTAATGCTACCTCAAGACGGCAGGAGATGCCATAAAGACTGGAATATGACACGTCTTCCTTGAGTCCGGCACACCCTGAGTGAACAGGGACCCCCGCAGTTCATCGACAAGTCACATAGGAAATTCACTCATGCGCCTTTTCCGCACTGTTAGTCCACACAGGCTTCCGTTTCTCCAGGAAGGCCCGGATGCCCTCCTGCCCGTCTCTCAGCGCCAGGTTGTCCACCATGACGCGGGATGCAGTGGAGTAGGCCGCGTCCCGCCCCTGCGCCATCTGCTTGTAGAAGGTCGCCTTCCCGAGGGCCACCACAGGGCGGCTTGCCGCGCACACCCGCTGGGCGATAGAGAGCGTTTCCTCCTCCAGACGCTCCTCGGGGACCACCTTGCTGACCAGCCCGTGCAGCAAAGCATCATGGGCCGAGATGGGGGCTCCAGTGAACAGCATCTCCATGGCAACCTTTAGGAGAGAAGAACTGGTGCTGCTTACTGGGCTCGACAACAGAGGAAAAAATAAAATAAAAACAAAGAAACAACAATAACAAAAAAAAAAAAAAAGTAAAATGTGCATACAGTGCTGACTATAAGTATTTGGACAGGCAGAACATATAAAATACAACACTGAAATTCCTCAATGGTGCAGAAAGATCGCTCACCAAATACAGCTTAAAGTCATATTCATGGCTGTCACATCCAGTGTGCGAAAGTTCAGAGCCAAAACCAGGAGCTGTGATGCTCAAAATACCCATGGACTGCACTGCACATTATACAAAAGTCAATAACATGAATACTGCCCCACAAATATTCATTTCAAAAGTACAAAATGACCGTCAGTATATCAACACTAATTTTGGTCATTTATTATCCCTCAAAATTCACTTAACTAGTTACTGGTACGGATTACCATTATCTGCAATCGTGATGCCATAGTTTTAAGGGAACCATTTATTGTTTTGTCAGACTATGTAAATGAGTGTCATGTGGGGTGCCCCAGAGTCCCAATAAAGGCTACAGCTGCTCTACAGCAGCATCTGAGTCCAACCAGAATGTTCTAGAACAAGACAGAATTTACTGGAATGCACTGCAACATCAGTCTGTGAGCAGAACGTTGGTCACCTTCCGGGGCACAGCTCTGCCGATGGCGACGGCTGGCGTGGAACAGAATAGCCCCACGTTGACCCCCGGGGTGGCAAATGTGGACTTCTCCGTCGCCACGGCGATATCGCAGCTGGCAACGAGTTGGCATCCAGCGGCCGTGGCAACACCGTTTACTTTGGCGATTACAGGGACTGGGATGTCCTGTATCAGGGTCATGACCTTAGATGACGCAAAACACAGGAAAGCAACACAGGTTTGGTAACACCTCCCCTCTACAGCCTCATCACAACGAAAAATTATACACTTTTAAAAATGACAACCTGTACACAATTATTCTTTTATCTTTAGAGAGCGGCTGAATTATTCATGCTTCTCTCGTATCGCGCTAAGCTCTCTTCCTCTCAGAGGCTCCAGGATAAAGCCTATATTGACAGTGATTATTCCACATTACAGGCTGCAAACACTTCAGCGGAGAGCTCAGGGACATCTGTTGCCTAGGATACCAGAGACGCTGAGGCAGAAACCGTCTGCGACAATTAATCTAATAAACCAAATGACTTTGTGTTGGTTTAACTGGATAGGCTTTCAGAAATGAAGTATATCACGTACAATTTGATACAATCCCCTCGCAAGAACAACAGGACATTGAGGGCGAATTACTTTCGAGGGAATCCATTATCACAGCTGTCAGAATCAAGAACGATGACGAGGCTATAAGCCTTTGATGGCAAACTGGCCTACGATCGTGGCGCATGGGCGTTTGATGCTGCCACAGGACATAGCACTAATTTCATACGAGTCCACTTAGATGTTACACTGTTAATCGTATACAAATTTGTCAGTCAAAACAATGAGAACTGATGTCAACTCAAGTTCTTTGTGTGACTATGATAATTAGCTTGCATTCACTGTGCAGTGGCACCATGAGAGGGCATCATTGCAAAAAGGGGGCGTCAAAATTTAGTTTTGAAGGGCTCCAAAATTATGAGCCAAAGGTGTTGGGGAGTAGCCTTGCTCCCGAAACTGCAAAATGATAAATATCATAAGTTCTTTTTTCATTTAAAATTTAAAATATCAACAAATAGACAAATGTGTAGTCTCACTTTTCTGACTGAAAAAGCCACACATTTGCAAACATTGTTGATTGTTATTTCTGCATAAACAATATCAAGAAACAAGTCGACATGGTCTACAACATCCCCCGCCAATCGTGTGCTTCTTATTTTCGATCTCCATCAAGGCCTTTATGGTCTGAAGCTACACACCAAATTTGGTTGTCCTATCTGTAATAGTTTCTGAGAAACTATTCTGAGTTGTTCCCTTTCTGTCGGACGGACGGACAGACGCACGCACGGAGGGACGGAGGTCAAACCTGTATCCCCCTCCCACTTCGTGTTGGCGGGGGATACTAAAGCAAGAGTCATTGACTAAATGGCTGCTGAAAATGGAAACGCACCGCTTCCAGATTGCCCAAAAATGATAATGACCATCCAACGAAAAATGCAGCTATTTTTTTTCCTCAACAGAAGTCAACTAAGCCACACTTGCTTTTATACAGAGTTTGTACTAATGGCCATAGCAATAAACTGAAATGAGCAACGTGATAACCGGAAGACAATTTCCCAACAAAGTAATTAACAGAATCAAGGCCAGGCCAGGTTCTTCAACAGGGTACAGTGAAATAAAAAGACAAAACACACCCATGCTGACGCATATCAAACCCTTGGTAAATGTTTATTGAAAATGAGCTTCCTGTTTTAGAGCGGATGGGCTTCACCCGAATTTAATTTGATAAACTGAAGCACATTTCCTCTGTCTCCCTCAATTAGTCCACTTAAATTCTCAATAATCTGAAGACATCTCTGGCTGACATTTTTAAGGTGCTGTTTGCACCGTACATGTGATATTTTTACACTCATCTCTTACCTTCTCATCTTTAAGAGAGAGCTCTGATAACTCCAATCGATGTTTTCAGCTTTCACAATAGTCTGAATATGGCACGGTGAATTTCAAGAATGTAAACAGGATGTTGCTCGATGGCAATCACTTTCCTTATCGCTCCCAGGTTGGGCTAGCCTCATTAAAATCCCCCCCAAATTCCTGCATCTCGCTAAGCACAGCAATATTCATAACGACGTTAGTTCAACTCCGTGAAAAACTTTTCATCATTTATGTAAGGACAGGCCTTAGAAATTTTTTTCAATAAGACAAAAAGTGCCAGGTGAAACACTGCCTCAAACTTTCTCCATTTTCCAGACGGATGATTTTGAGTCCTCGACAGTCAGATTTAAACATGTTTCCTTAATTGTCTTTCCTCCTCAGATAAGCTGCAAAGTCCGTTGGAACAGGACAGCTGTACACAAATTCAAGATTTGATGTTTATTCAAAGACAAATTTACACAGCCAAGGACATGGAAACTCAAGCAACCCTTCTGCTCAGAGTGCAGTCGTCACACAAGTAATAAGAGTGGGATGGCGAATATCATATGTCACCCTGATTGTGAATGCATTATAAATGCATTCAATTGGAAAAAAAAATCCATAATGACTAAAAAAAATTTTTGAAAGATAAAATGCACCATTATTTTTTCCACAGTGCAGAAATAACACACTTAAAATAAACCCAGGCGCAAACTGTTCCAGTTTCCTCCAAACTGATGATCGGTTTCAACCTCGGCCCAAACGTAAAATCATAGCTGCTAAATGAACAGCTACACTTCAGTCTCACTGAAGTAAAATGCAGTTAAACTGCAGTGCAAAAGAGTTCCATGTCACAGTTACTGCATCTGAAGCAGTGAAACTCAGCGAAATGCAATACACCTGCAGTTAAAAAAAAACAGTATTCAAAACACTATTTAATACAGAAGTAATGTAGAAAAATCAGCAATAACTAGCCAACTGCAACAAGATTACATTGCCATCAATATCCCCCCCACCATAGAATCCCATTTTTGAGCATCACGACTAGTAACACACACGCAAAATTTCATTTGTCTCCATGAAGTAGTTTATGAGAGAACTTATCCCCACTTAGGGGGGGCAAACCTGCGGTGACAGGAGAGCATTGCAGGGCCTCACCTCAGAGCAGACCTGAAACACCTCTCTGTGGAGTTCTCTCCCCTGCGCGGACGTCAGCTCCTTCAGGTCATGACCGGACGAGAACACGGGACCCTCGGCTAAGACAAAAAAAAATTATATTCTCATCCTAACCAAGCCAAAAGGTTCATACACAGATTATGAGCCTGTTAGTGAAGTGCTTGAGCAGAAATGCTGAGCACGACAATTTTCAGAATTCTTTCCACAACATTCTTTACACGATCCAAGCAGGGTCCATCATCGGCCCCTGTAAAAAACAAGTTCTGTACTAAAAACTCTGCAATAAACTAGCCCATAGTGCAAATTGAGAATAAGCGGGCAAAAAAAAAGAAAGAAAGAAACAAACAAAAAAAAAGAATAACGGGGGCTGCGCGCTGGCTTATTATGTCACATCACTATTCGATTGCGTGGATGAGTCCAATTGTCCCATACAGAGTCCGAACAAAACCAGTGCTAATCACGGCCAACAGTAATGCAGGACAAGGCAGGTGGCAGTTGGTGGCAGGAGGGATGTATTATGAAACTTTATGTACCCCACAACTCGATAAAAAAACCAGCCAGGGGAACCTGTGGATCATCCTAAAATCGCAGGGCTGAATTTCTTGAATAGATAACTTAATCTCCAACTCAGAGTAATACTAATAAAATGCATATTGTTCCCCTCATCTGCTTCCAGCCACAATAGAGTAACACTGCACCCTGAATGCTCATAATCCAGAAATGACTTCCATAAATGTGCAGATAGTTCTGATTCAGCGTTACCCCCAAGATTACACACCAGCATTAAAAGAGAGAAGCAAATATGATGAGATTAAATGGTAGAGCTATACCTGATATAATTATGACCCTGAGATCTTCACTGTCAATGTCAGCCAAAATGTCTGATCGCAGGGATGTAAGCATCGACAAGGACAACGCATTCCTCTTCTTGGGATTGTTCAAAACTATATTCCTAACGGTAGAAGAATGTTTTAAAGTTATTGGAAAAACAGGGGCAGGCAAGAGACAACTACTTTACGTTACCCATATCTAGTTTTTACATGAAATATTGCACAAAATTTCATTAAAGCCTTCCGTCAAAAGACATGACTGATTCGCGACAGCCAATCGAGATTAAAATTAAGGAGTACTGGTGAGATGACAGCATGTACTAAAATAATTTATGCTCATGAACGGTGAAGGGGGCATGCAGGAGCCAATAGGAGGACTCAGATGAGGTGTACCTTCGGGTTTCACAAGATGGCTACTTAACCTCTTGGGTCGCTTACTATCATTAGCATATTTTCAAAACCATAATCACTTATTATCACGGCACTATTCACTTTATTGTCCCGAATATGTGCTTAAGAATACTTCCAGAAAAAAATGCATTGTTTTCCATCTAGAAGCCTTTTTCGGAAACTACCAATATGGCAAGCCAGAAGTTACCTTATTCCATTTTTCTGGTGCCTGACTGTCAGCCGTGTTTGAGATCGCGTACACATACACCGCGCATCCGCGATAAAACCCGAGTATAAAGGCGCCCTTCTGCTTAATAGCACAGGACGCCAAAAACGAAATAAAGACGCTGAGGCAGCGACGGCAAATCCACGGACAGCCATTTTTCCCAGCCCTGAGGAATCTAAGCAATAACAAACCAGAGAAGGAGGGCAGATATGAAAGCTTATTCTCCACAGCGCCCCGCTGGTTGGCTGAACGGAGAAATTCGTTCAAAAAAAAAAACCAAAAAACATATCACTCCACTAGGTGGCGGAAATGACCAAATCCCAAGGGAACGAACGCGGCAAGTGGATGTTTTACTGCAGGGCTCCTCAAATCACGGTCCTCAAGGTCCGAGAACTGCTGGTGTGGAACGTGCTGGCGCCCTCCTCCTCGGTGCGTCTGCGCTCTGACATTTGAACTTGGCACATGATGGCAGCAGCATGACTGCAACAAGAAGAGAGACTGGTACGATGCATAGATCTATTAGCAAAAGTAAGTGAAATCATGAGCTCACAATATCTGCTGTGACACTTACCCTGCCATGCATGTGCAGTTAGCGTTTAGGATATACCCAAGATCCCTGTGCACGTACACCCAGGCATCATATGGTTTCGTCTTTAGTCCCTGTCTCTGGCTGGGCAAGACACCTTCCCTCAAAGCAGAAAACCCCGAATCTGTGTCATAAAACTTCAAGTTTTGCACATGACCACAAAGTATGTAATTATACTTATCTTATCTAAAGATTTATATGCACGCAAATGGCTCTTTGTGTACACACTGGGATTCTCTATGATATAATATTCATGTGGCCCGACAAATAAAGTTATAAGAGTCTGGTAATGTCTCACCATTACTGAGGATCTGTTTCTTCAGGTAATAACTGCAGTCTGAGCTGCTTTGGCTGTTGATATAATTGGTCTGAGCCATTTCTGTCCCAGAGTTAGCTAACGAGATGTCAGACGTGTAGTGTAACGTATATTTACAGTGAAATTGACGGTTAGTTTTTCTTCTAAATGTTGGCAGGCCGTAAAGTAGCCTCGTCGTAAACATTTTTACTATGACTTTGTTAGCGTTCACGAACGCAACCACCATGCTCCTGATATTGTAGACATCATCACAACCTGGTAAGTTGAGTGAAATTCATGGACGTTTCAGCAATTGTTTTTCTGATTTGTGATGCAATGAAAATGACAACGAGTTTTCTATGAAATTACATTTTATTGCAACTGAGTCAGCGAGAACTTACTTGTATGAAAAGACAAATTGCAGAGGGGGCAAAAACTAACCCCAAGCGCTTTTTTCAGTCCTGAAAAAGTAGCAGAAAACGAAAGTCAAGAGCTGGACTTATTTCTTGAACGTAACAGTATCTTGAGGGATAGCCAACATGGTTTCCGCAAGGGAAGGTCATGCCTGACAAACCTTCCAGAATTTTTTGGCAACCAAGACTTATGACCAGAACAGGGCTTATGACATCATATACTTGGATTTTCAGAAAGCATTTGATACAGTACCATATAAGAGACTAATTTTTTAAATGAGCTCCATTGGAGTTACAGGAGGTATTCTGGAGTGGATTCAAAACTGGATTCAGGATAGAACACAAAGAGTGGTGGTCAGTGGTATCTCATCTGAGCTAGGTATGGTGGGGAGTGGCATCCCCCAGGGATCGTGTGTTGGGACCCCTGCTGTTCCTCATCTACAAAACCCAAAACCAGTGAAGTTGGCACGTTGTGTAAATCGTAAATAAAAACAGAATACAATGATTTGCAAATCCTTTTCAACCTATATTCAATTGAATACACTGCAAAGACATGTTACTTAATGTTCGAACAGGTAAACTTTGTAATTTTTTGCAAATATTAGCTCATTTGGAATTTGATGCCTGCAACATGTTTCAAAAATGCTGGCACAAGTGGCAAAAAAGACTGAGAGAGTTGAGGAATGCTCATCAAACACTTATATGGAACATCCCACAGGTGAACGGGCTAATTGGGAACAGGTGGGTGCCATGATTGGGTATAAAAGCAGCTTCCCTGAAATGTTCAGTCATTCACAAACAAGGATGGGGCGAGGGTCACCACTTGGAGAACAAATGCGTGAGCTGATTGTTGAACAGTTTAAAAACAACATTCCTCAACGAGCTATTGCAAGAAATTTGGGGATTTCATCATCTACGGTCCGTAATATCGTCAAAAGGTTCAGAGAATCTGGAGAAATCACTGCACGTAAGCAACAAGGCCGAAAACCAACATTGAATGCCCGTGACCTTCGATCCCTCAGGCGGTACTGCATCAAAAACTGACATCAGTGTGTAAAGGACATCACCACATGGGCTCAGGAACACTTCAGAAAATCACTGTCAGTAACTACAGTTCGTTGCTGCATCTGCAAGTGCAAGTTAAAACTCTACGATGCAAAGCGAAAGCCATTTATCAACAGCACCCAGAAATGCCGCCGGCTTCGCTGGGCCCAAGCTCATCTAAGATGGACTGATGCAAAGTGGAAAAGTGTTCTGTGGTCTGACGAGTCCACATTTCAAATTGCTTTTGGAAACTGTGGACGTCGTGTCCTCCGGACCAAAGAGGAAAAGAACCATTCGGACTGTTATAGGCGCAAAGTTCAAAAGCCAGCATCTGTGATGGTATGGGGGTGTATTAGTGCCCAAGACATGGTCATCTTACACATATGTGAAGGCACCATTAATGCTGAAAGGTACATACAGGTTTTGGAGCAACATATGTTGCCATCCAAGCAACGTCTTTTTCATGGACGGCCCTGCTTATTTCAGAAAGACAATGCCAAGCCACATTCTGCACTTGTTACAACAGCATGGCTCCGTAGTAAAAGAGTGCGGGTACTAGACTGGTCTGCCTGTAGTCCAGACCTGTCTCCCATTGACAATGTGTGGCGCATTATGAAGCATAAATACGACAACGGAGACCCCGGACTGTTGAACAACTTAAGCTGTACATCAAGCAAGAATGGGAAAGTGTTCCACCTGAAAAGCTTCAAAAATTGGTCTCCTCAGTTCCCAAACGTTGTCGTTAAAAGGAAAGGCGATGTCACACAGTGGTAAAAAGGCCCCTGTGCCAACTTTTTTGCAATGTGTTGCAGCCTTTAAATTCTAAGCTAATGATTATTTGCAAAAAAAAAAAAAATTTCTCAGTTTGAACATTAAATATCTTGTCTTTGCAGTGTATTCAATTGAATATAAGTTGAAAAGGATGTGCAAATCACTGTATTCTGTTTTTGTCTACGATTTACATAACGTGCCAACTTCACTGGTTTTGGGTTTTGTACATTAATGACCTTGATACGAATATTGAGAGCAGATTAGTTAAATTTGCAAATGATATTAAATTGGGGGGTTTGGCAAATGTATTAAGAGTCCACTAAAGTGATTCAGGATGATTTGGATAGAATCCAGAATTGGGCAGAAATGTGGCAAATGAAATTTAATGTAGCGAAATGTTAACTTGTACATGTAGGTAATAAAAACATCAAACGGGATTACTTCATGAGAGGTTTAAAACTGGAATGTGCTGTACACGAGAAAGATCTGAGAGTGATTGTTGACCAGACCATCACAGGTTCTTGCCCTTGTGCCGTAGCACTTTAAAAAGCCTATCGGATGCAGGGATACATTGCCAAAAGTACTGAGTACAAATCTGAGGAGGTGATGCTTGTTTTGTACAAGGCTTTCATGAGACACATCTGGAGTATTGTGCACAGTTCTGGGGACCATTTTGTAAGAAAGATATAGAGGCTCTAGAGAAAGTTCAGAGAAGAGCCACTAAGCTAATTCCAGGTATAAAAGATGAAAGCTATGAGAAGAGGCTGAAGATCCTTTATCTCTTTATTCTAACGAAAAGGAGACCAAGGGGTGATTTGATTGATGTCTTTAAATATGTTAAAGGGATTAACAAAGTGAATTATGTAGGATTCCTCCGACCAAGTGTTGTGAGTAGAAATCGGGGTCACAAATGGAAGTTGACCAAAGGTAAATTTAGCACTGATGTTCGGAAATATTTCTTTACCCAAAGAGCAATTTCAATATGGAATAGCTTGCCTTACCATATTGTTGAGGCAGAGACCTTGGGGGTTTTCAAGAGCAGGCTTGACTTAAAGCTAGATACCATTGAGTCATTGAGTATCTGAAGGGATATATTCACAATAGTATAAAGAAACTGACGAGCGTAGTTGGGCTGAACGGCCTGTTCTCGCCGTTCATGTTATGTTATTTTAGCTTGCTAGCTCCGCTGTGCGTCGTGCCTTAGAACGCACCTCCGCCGTAATGAAATCATTGTAACCCACTGCTTCTCAGGACTTATTCATTTAATAAACTCCGCAACCATTCGGGATTAAACTTAAAACAGCTGATCAAGCTAGGCTATATAAGATCATGTCAAAATCGTGAAAGCTAACATTAAATAAAAAAAAAAAAAAAAACTTTACCAAAACCAGTCACCGGCAGCTCATCCCATCATTTACCATCGTGATTTATATCTGTTTAGTGAGAAATAGAAACTCCATAGAGTTCATGACTGAATTCCCTCAGCTGACCAAGCTAAACTAGACGCAAAGAACATGAGCCTAAATCATCGCAACCTCTTCAGATTAAAAAAAATATATATATATTTTATATATATTTTCGTGCCGAACATACACAATTGGAGATTATAAATGATACATGTCCACTAATATGATATAAACATTTCGTGAATCATAAGACTTCAATATTTTATTACTTACTGTCGATGTTGTCTCAATGGAAGTGAATTGGTATGAAGCTGCGAGAATCCTCTTTTGGAACTATAGGAAGTTCCCAGACCCTGAAGTGCCCCGCCATTTTTCGTACACGAATGTCAATGGGAGTGTTGCAACTCTGAGAATATCAATGGCTCTGGGTATAGTGACAGGCCAATCAGATGGAATAATTGTTCACTCAAGTCCCTGCCCTGGAAGGATGGAAAACCGGGGTTGAATTTGGATTCGAGGGCCAAATTTGAGGAGCCCTGCTTTACTGTGTTGTGAATGGGTAAGCATTCAAAATATATATTGTTTCAGCTCAATCCGGAGGTCACTAAATGCAATACTTTTATTTTGTGTCTTTGACGCTGGACACTATACCTTGTTCTCAAGACCACAGTAATGAGGTGATAGTTGAAGACATTCCGGTGGTTCTCTGCCATTTTCAGCATTTTGTTTTTTTTTTTTTTAAACTAACCTATGTATGTTTATTTTGATTGTTCATACATAGGCAACCTAAATTGGGATTATTGTGTCACAACAAAATGACAACTCATCATATTCAAATTGAAATCAACCGACGAGTAGGTCCAGATCAGTGGTCTGTCCCTTCATTTATGTATAATTCAGACAAGTCATTAATTTAACAGAATACAAAATATGCTTCAAAGCTATATTCAACTTATCATTTGAACAATTATTTTGTCGAGCGTTTTTGGAGCTGAGCGTCCGAAATTTTCGCTTGGCATTCTTCAGAATGTATTAGCCAATTAAACTAAAAAATAATAATGAAAAAGTACATAACTTCACATTTTGTTCTGGGATTTCAAAATTTAAAATGGACTAAACAAACTCTACAAACAAGGGTATATAAATACTTTTTTTATTGATTAGGCAACCGTATTCACTTAGTACTACAGTGGAAATATGGGGATGGGGACAACATTCCTGTAACAGGTTTGACAAAACTAATCCTTGCGATCAAGGAGCACAGGAATGACACAGCAAGGCTGCCATGTTATAACTTGGAAGTCAAGTTAAGAACACAGTGGTTTAGTTGAGTTTATTCCTCACCATTAAAAGCAACCTTTTCATCTTTGAAAGACTACATTTCTGAGGTCCAAGCACCAGGAGGATGCAGCAGAACAAACTAATTTAAAATCCTACCTCAATATCCCTTAAAAACGCTCAAATCAGCATGTTTGCCCGTTTTCACCAGGGATCTCGGACTCAAATCCTGGAGGATCGGCCTGTTGGATTTTGGCATTCCTGCATTTATAAGTGCTTATTCTACGTCACCGATTGGCTTAAATAACTTGCTCACCTCGTTTCAAAGCTCAACACTGCCCGCGGTTTAAAAAGAAATGCAGGAAAACCAGCAGGGACCATGGACTTGCAGGGCTGGAGTTAGACAGCCCTGAATCAGACAAATATAGCAGAAGAGCCTGAGGGTAGTTTAGGGTTAATAAATTAATGATAGCATGCACATGAGAAGCAAACTTAGCCTTGACAGTCAAGCAGCTCACTCAGCCACAATGTGTGTGGACGTCAGCAGGGCGAAACACTGCAGTGCTATTGGCCAGTTCAGAAATAAGGACTATTGCTCAAGAGAGCGAGATCATTCGGCTGGTTTCAAGATCAAGTGTACAATGAGCAAGCCAGACACTGCAAAGTAGGTTACTTAATATGCATTAAAATGATTCCAAAATAATGATACAGTGCTAGTATAAACCACTCCATAAGAAAATATAGTGTATTAAATATATAAAGTTTTTTTTTTTTTACCCCTCTGGTGAACACACTGCTTGTCCCCCGCCAACAAGCAGCCTTAACGAACCACTGCGTTTCCCCTGAATGGAGAGGTAGGGCAAGCAAGTTGCCAGCTACACTTGCACAATAAATGCCACTAGTATCTATAGCCATGACAGATGCATGTTGACCCCTGAAAGGTAGAAGTTAAGAGACTGCAGATTCTTTTCAGCCAAAGTGACATGAGGAATGACTGAAGCATGCAAGGTGCTACAATGTCAAACAAACACAATAGTCTCATCGCGGGTCGGAATCGGTACAGAGGGTGGTCATTCACATTGTACATGACTGAACTGAAATAATCGTATGGAATGACTGTTGATCTACTGGTGAGTGTTGCAGTGACAGACTTGAATGTGATCTGTGACATAATAAATATAAAACTACAAATGCATGCTAGTTATGCGTAGTGTAGAGCGCCACACAAAGTGGTTGAAATAGTCTTTAAAATAAACCTTTAAACATTATTTCCACATCCTGACTCTGCTGAGAAACTTGCATGAGGTCGCTCTGTATCTGCCATTTTCTTTAATTGAGCATCACACCATCAAAGATTCTGTTAATGTGCTGTTAATTTGAATTTAGCTTCATTGCAAAACAGTTAAGATTGTGAATTCACCACCGAACTGAAATGATTAGATATACATGGAATACTTATCAAATTCCCAGTGTAATCTTGAAAACTCCAGGCAACACATAAAATGATGTACACATTACAAGAAAAATTAAACAAAATATTTCATTCAAGGAAATCAATACAGTTAATGTGGAAAAATTACAAGAATCATCTCACAACTTGTAAGAATTACAATAGCTCCGTTTTGTCAAATTCTCTCCAGGTAGAGCTTTATTTCTTCTTATGGAATAATATGATATTCACAACTATATAAAAGAAACTGACCTCTATGATAGATGTCTGGAAGAAACCCAGTAAAAAACAAGAATAAAGATTTCAAAATAAAGTTAAGGTATTTTAGACATTTGGAGAAATAAGGAACTCTATATCAGTGTATCGAGGAATCATAAACAGTTCATTATATTAACTAAACTTTTACTGTACATTTAGCTCTACCCTATTTGATAAGCAATAGACATCTCATATTAATGTTTAAACAAACAAAAAACTCAAAAGTACTGAAAAGAATAGAATTCATAAAACCTCAGAGCTGGATTCTGCTCCATCACATAATTGTGAATAAAGCTCAGTATTGTCAAGTAAAAACAACAACAAAAAAAAAAATCCCTCGAGGGGACAAAATGAGAATGGTCACAACTTTCCCTGCTTTTGTGACGATGCAGGGGACCCTGTCGCAGTTCAGTATCCCTCTCACTCACAGTAGCATAGACTCTTGCATGGCGAATGCTTCAGGGGCATGCCTGTAGTGTGGTCCTCCGAACACTGGGGGGAGCTGCTGCCTCGGCAGGGGCTGATGCTCCTGATACTGTGTCCTGTAATGGTTGGGGCCGTCTGGACCGGGAGGGTAGCGGAACTCGTTAACGGGCGACATCTGCGCCCTCTGGAAGCTGGGCGACCGGGCCACGCCACCCGGAGACGGGGGGGAATTGTTTTCTTGAGTCCAGTGCTGCCCACCACCGACCCCACCGCCATTATGTCCCTCAGGATGATAGTGTGGGTGCTGATCCACCCTCCTCCACCTGTCCTGCCCATAATCTGCCGGTGGGTACACTTGTGCACTGACCAGCCTAGTAGGCTGCCTCAAGTAGCCAGTGGAACCAGGAGCGGAGTTCTCAAATTGCACATTTTGGCCCGCGGGGGCCACCGTAATGCGAGCAGACACGGTGTTGTTGGGGGGCGACCGGTGGTAAGTGGCATAAGAATGGTTCATGAGGGCCTTTTCGGGGGAGCTGCTGGTCGGGGCCCTTACGGTGGTGTTATAATTGCGCTCCTCCCCCCTGTGAGAGACCGGAATGCTGTACGTGGCTTGGAAGGCTGGGGCTGCGTGGTAGGGATGTGCCACATCAGGCCCTCTGGGGGAGATCTGGCGGGGTGGCCCGAGGTACGAGGGGTTTGAGTAGCTGGGAGCAGCGTTGCCTATGTGCCTTGGGTCTGGGTTGACCATCGGTACCGCTTGTTTATGGACCCTGGTACCAGTTATACTTCCAGTGCTGCTCGGCGGCCGGTTCGGGCTGTTCTGTTTGGGCCCCGGAGTCCCAAAATGTCTCCGAGCTGGTGGCTGCTCCAGCTCCATCACCTCCATGAAGTCCGGCGGCTCCAGGCCGGGCACGTTGTCGTACTGTGATGCGTTAGAGCCGCGGTCGGCATCAGCCACGAAGCCGCCTCGAGAGCGCGGCTGGCGAAGGGGGAGCTGGGAATCCTCCGGCCCAGAGGAGTGCGCGAGATCCCATACCCTGCTGTTGCCGCTGGCTGCTGCGGACCGGGCAGCTTCCAGCTTATTCTGCGAGGGCTTCATCCAGCGGGGCGTGATGTCCTTGCGAGTTGTGCTGGAGGCTGCGTTGGCGTTGTGGTTGGCCGTCGCGTGGTTGGCCGTCCTAGCGTCGTCCTGAACGGCAGCATTTGGTATCGCGGGTCCCGGCGACGGGGTCGCCACAGGGCCTGGCGCTTGAGGCTCGACCTCCCCGGACCCCCGCGAGCGAGACCCCCTCCGCTCTCCTCTGTGCCGCGGTGCTGCCTTCTCCAGTGAGTTTCTTCGAGCCCGGCTGTTGGGCCGGCTCTCCTGCGGTCGCTCCGGACCTGAACCGCGTCGGTTTTGTTGGGAACGCTCAGGGCCAGAATTGGGCCGGCTCCTTGGGGAACGTTCCGAGCCGGGATCAGGCCGGTTCTCCGGCAGACGCTCCAGATCTCCGCTGGGCACCAGCTGCGCCTCCACCGACCTGGCGTTGTGGCTCTGCCCGTTCACCATGTGGTTGGCGGTGATGTCCGCAGGCTCAGGCGGTAGCTGACCCAGGGGCTTCTTGGGAAACTCATCCTCCTTAGCTGGTGAGGCCAAACCACAAAAAAAAACAAAAAAAAATGGCATTATTCACAAGCCAAAGAATGGGAGAAGGAAAACACCACTTTTACAGCCACGAACACAGAAATGCATAAACATCATGCAGTATCACAGCCTGAAAACAACGAAAGACAATCACATACATCCAAATTCTCAAATCACAGGAAAAATGTTTGAATATATTATCCACTGCGGCGACTGTTTGCACAGCTCCAGCAGTCCAATTACCAGCTGCCCCTCATTCAGCATGTTGTTTGCATATGACTCGAGTGCACTGTGTGCAAACACACTGTGGAAGTGAGAGGATTCTGCTCAATAAATAAACTACTCAGTGAAAGAAAAAATACCATAAAAACACCATAAAATTTGCAACGCACAATGAAAAAGCTTTCGCAACTTAGAAAGACATTCTGTACATCGTTCACAGCTCATTGGGAAGGGAAGCAGAGTTCCCAAAAGAAACTGGGAAAACACACAAAAAAAAAGAAACACATCTGGTATTTTTCAACCAGAACAAGAGATCACAAATCACACTGCGAACATGACACATAAAGGTATACAAAATGGTGGTGGTGACTGTCAAGATGATGACAATGATGATGTTAATGACGACAATTCGAAGCAAAACGGCATAGGGACAGTCCTTCCACAGTTACTACAGGTGCTTGCAGGGGTGGTGTTTAAAACATACAGCGTCGAGAGAGCACCCACAGACTTACAACCTGCGGATTTTCATACGAAAGAAAAGTCAAGTAAAACTCAAAATGGGGAGGATGGAGCACAAGGTTCTATTCAGACTTAAACCCTGCAGGTATCCACCTGACTCCATAATTCTGCTTCATGTACAGGCTTTGGGCCTTATTGGTTTCCAGTGGCCACGTAAGATTACTTGTGTACGCAGCAATGGTCAATATGACACAGCGTTTTCATAAGACCAGTGCAATCGGCCGTTGCTCGACTACAGCAGGTCCCAGAAATTCTCTGCCCACACAGCAAAAAGGCTGTGGTGATTAGAATGTTAATTGAACTTGTAAAAACAAAACAAAAAAAACAAAAACAAAATCTGGCTCTCAAAGCCAAATACAGCCCTGGTTTTGTCTCCTCCGGGCAATTAATAGAACAGTTATGGTCATTCATCAGCCAGACTGTGGTAACACTTGACATCCAGGTGAAGAAGGGGGGAAAACCAGCAGTTTTCGGCCCTTGGGGACCACGATTTGAGGAGCCCTGAAAAGCACGTCCATTTGCAAATCAAGAACTCTGAGATCCTGTCAGAAATCCTTGTTAGGATAAAATCCAAACCTTAAGCAGTGATGAAATGGTTTTGTTGCGACCGTTTTAATTCAAGCTAGCAAGCCTACAACTAGGTAGGTAACTAGAAATGTTCAGTCAATTAATTTTCAAATCCTTGCTAAATCTATTTTAATAATGCTATTTGCACTTCAAAAGAAAATCTATATCCTAACCAAGGCTAAGCAAATTTGTAAACCTTTAATTAAGGAATATGATGCAATTACTGAGAGAAATCGCTGCAACAGCTTTAAAAACCTCGGTCCCTCAGGCTTTTAGACATTATGCAAGTACAATCTTTTACAAAAAAAAAAAAAAAGAAAATCACTTGAATTTTTCTTTTTAAAGCACCTATAACTGATGGTAAAGCAACTCTGTAGTAATCCCAGTACTAGAGAAGGGACACAGCAGAGATAGCCAGACAGTGTAACACCTCTTTGCGTCATGAGCGCACGCAAATAGCCCATCGTATTTTGATATGCTTCTGTGGTGACTCTGCAGTCAAGGCTTTCAATAAAATAATCCCATGAGCCGCAGTCACTGTTTGGTTTTTCAAATAGATTTACAAAAAGACCTCGATTTCTGAGGCCCGCCCTCACAGTGAAGTCATCAAACACTGATGTAAGGATTTCCACACCATTTACATCACACCAAGGAGGGGGGAGGGCTGGAAATGCAGGGAGTGGGGTGTACTGGATCAGACTGAACCAGACTGGAGACCATGCCACTCTAGGTGAAGTAAATGAGTGAGAGCCACCACGAGGCATCGATGGGCACCAAACTAGTGAACAGCCGCCAAGCTATCAGATTAGCTCCATGGTGCTACAACGGGGCACAGCAAAGCCACTGCCCAATGTCGGGAGGCCAGCATGCGTTAGCCGGAATGGACACCCAGGGGCAGTCTGTCGGACGAACAGACAGACGGAGGGGACGGACGGACGGACGGACACACGGATGAAAACACAGGGTGACACCATTGAGGCTTGCCCACCGCTTGCTGTTGAAGGAGGTATTGTGGCCCCCACTCCCACCCACTGATGAGAATCGGAGGGAGAGAGAGAAATGGAGAGATAGAGCAAGAGTATTAAGCACAGAAAGAACCTTCTAGAAAACAGGACCTTGGCCAAGCATAGAGGTGAAACAGTATCAGACTCTCAAGATAGGACAGTGCAGCACATATTTCCGCAAATTCCATTGCATGGCTTGAATTGGCCCTTTGGTTTTTAAGCAAGCATTATTATTCTGCGTACCCAACCTCAGCAAATTTAATAATTTATCTGCCAGGTATATACTGCATAATTTAATATCCTGAAAAATATCACATAGGGCAGTCATTTTCACTAAAATTATACACTTCCTAAATAACACACGAAAATATTGGAGGAGATCAAGGTATCACAATCTGACTACCACGAAGACTACAATTATTAATGGCAGATTATTTCCAATGAACAAGATCAAACAGAATTTGGATTAAGGTAATTTAAGGCCACATGTCGTCGTAACTTGATTGTTCTCAAGGCGATTAAAAGGATAAATATAATTTGTGGTTTATCTTTCAAGCATTCTTATTACTGCACTTGCCCCAACATAGTTTGTAGATGCGCACTGGCTCATTATCGCAATGACTATGCAAACAATCTACTGACCATTATGATACAAAATAGCATGTAAATATTTATGTATGCATTTATACACAAACTTTATGTTCATCATTGTCAGAGCTTAAAAATTTCCACTGCCCCACAGCACCTCACTTTAAAGCTCAGCAGTATGCCTTATTACAAGGCAGTAAATTACTGGCATAGCTTGAGGGATTATGTTCCCAGTGGAGGTAAAATAGGTTGTCTGAAGAATAGCCTCCTTGAGACCATCTCTCTGCAATGCCTACACATCAGGATACAGTACTACAGCACAGCTCCATCGATCTTGTTAATACCCCAGAAACCGAACACGATCGAATTGACCCGTTTACCACAGGGCCAGGGATGGACTAGCTGTAAATTTTACCCATGGCCGCTCCAATATTGGACTCTTAACTTTCAAGCACATGCATTAGAGAGAAAAAGTCAGGAATTATTCATCTGAAGTGAACTCTGAGGTACACTTGTGAAGTAGCACCAATTCCAATAGCCTAGCTTGATTATACTGGCCAGAAAATTCATGAAGGGGAAATGGAGTAGAGTCCCGCGTCTTTCTCCTGAACTTTTGCATTAGGTGCTGCATCTTCCTCAAACTACGTGAGAGGATCCGACAGTTTGATGTCATCAAATGCCACGATATACCCTAGTATAATGTTCCCCCCAAGCCAATCGTTGAGTTCTTAAGTATGACATACAAACCAGATGATGTGTGCCGTTAGTGTGCTCGACTCAGCATTAGCAGGGTTAAAGACCCAAACTATGTGCTTGGTTCACAAAAAGATCCAAACTTCTTGCGTGATTCAAGTCCGACATGAAAACTGACGGTGAGTCAACTTTGGGGGAGACCTAGGCCAAGAGTATAGACTCAAAAGCCCATAAACGTGTTATTTACTCAAATTAATGACCTCAGAACTATTTCATCTATGGATTTTAGTCATTCGCGTGAACCCTCGTTGATGGATGAGTGATACTTCGAAAGCGGAGCGTGACACGAGTGAACTCTGGAGGGCTTCTTGTTGAATTGAATGAGGATATTATGAATTTTCCCAAGAGGATTATACACACTTGGCATTTAGCATCCAGCCGGAGGCAGAACAGGAAATTCACCTGGTGCCGGCAGCTCCAGTTTGGAACGTCTCAGCTCTGACATGGAATTCTGCAGCTGCTCGATCACAAAGTCGTCTTCGAAGTAGAAGTTCTTGGACAAGGACACTTGCAGGAAATCCACCAGGTCTTCCATTAAGAGCTTCATCAGGTGCTCTGCGCAGGAACAAAAGAGCACTCCGGTGAGAGAAAGACTTAGTTTTGTGACTGCAGACAAATAATTGAGAATCATTAAGACATTTCTATCGGACCTCCTACAACAAATAAGGATGGTGTGCGATCTTATATAGGGTTTAACACCTGAAACTCTAACTTTTCACTTAAGTTTTTTTTTTTTTTTTTAAGGAAGTGGGTTCAAAGACAGAAAAGGCTTTTTTTTTTTAATATTGCAAGGCAGTATCACATGCATATTCTTTATCGCCTGGCTGCAGCAATCTACTGAAGCTACATCTCCCATATACAGAGAGAAATATTCAAACCCAGGACACCATCTCCTCATGGCCTCAGCGTTACCTCAAATGGAAAATATCCAGATCTTGTTCATCATTTTATACACATTTCCCCGTAATTCAGCGGGACAAATTTGGGATCGTTGGACCCCTTGGCATCTCCACTAGAATTTAAAATGGGTGTGAAGTTCCACAGGTTTGAATACAGCAGCTGCAAGACCCAGCTGCAAATATAGGGTCAAAAAAGGTTGAAGACTATCAAATTCAGCCCAAATGCAGGAGATCTACCATATTTTGTGGGCTTGATTTCAAACTATCCTCTGAGAAGCTTAACAAAATTTCTAGCAGTCAAATGATAAATCCTTTGTTAGGGATGGAGAGAATATCTACAGAACAGTAGAAGTCCAGGAGTAGACTTGGTCGGCTACCAGGGTTTGAAGATATACTGTACATTTCATGGGGACTGAAGATGAGGTTAATGATAAATGAAGATGGTTGGGAATGTTTAATGGGATTCAAGACATAATATCTCCTCTGAGGGCTGAGGATGATGCAAGCGTCTCACTTTTATGGAGTTTGAGGACAGTGTAGGACATGGCGGTGAGAACTCGCTCTCCCTCAAGGATGAAGATGTCCCATATCCTGAGACTCAAGGTGAAAGGCGTCTACACAGGATGAGAAATATCACAGCTATTACCATCATTACATAACAGTATGACACGTTGCACTGCGGCCACAGTGTTGCCAGGACAAAGACTTACATTTCATCAACAGTTTTGCCTGCAAAAGTTTACTTTGCGACTAATGCAACATGATGCATTCAGTTTTATAACTGACGACAAAGGTGAGAGATGAAACCAACCGTGTAGAATGTAAAAGTAGAAGCCGAGGGAAGTGAATAAAAAGAGAAGGTTGACTCACTCGATCGAGGAAGCACTGGAAGAACCACTTCATGGTGTACAGGCTGGTGTAAACTTCCTGGCTGTCCTGATGAACAAGACAAAAGACAGCATATTTTCCCTGACAATATCCAAAAAATAGTACTGTAAAAAGGGACTTGCATTTTATCACAAACTGCAAGAAATATAGCATATAGCTGATGCCATTTAAACAAACCATGATTAAAAACAGCCCCATAGTGCCAGGTCAGCCCGAGCAAGTACAACTGTTACTCTGCACCGAAATAAAATTTAGGCAATATACATACAGTCTTGTGAAAATTAATTGGGTAAAGCAGGCTGGAGAGAATAAAACCAAACAACAAAGGTTTTCAGGCTTTTTATTACTTTAATAGCATCTACACTCAGTACTCTGTACTAGATGCGTCCTCCACGGTTCCTGATAAGCTGATACACCCGTTTTGGCACGGAGCTGATTTTTGCAGGTTGCCTTGATTTCTCCATCATGATGGACACCTGCACAACTGCATCGATGACTTTGGCTTTTGTGCTGCAGGACTTTTGCTGCAGCCGTGACTTGATCACGGACCAGAGATTCTCAGAGGGATTGAGGTCGGGTGAATTACCAGGCCAGTCCAACAGTTACAGTACTGTGTTGATGATGCAATCACATTAGTTGCATTATCCAAGTCAAGGAAATTCATAACTGTGGCTAAGGCACTATGCAGTGATCTTCGAGGTCGTTATGTCAAAGGTCTATCACCTTGTACGGCCATTTGCCCTCCATTCAGCTCTTTCAATTGACAAGTACCTTTATCCAATTAATTTGCACAAGACTGCAAGTCTAATGGCCAGCTGGGAAAATAATCAATCGACAGATCAATCTTTTCAGATCACATCGGCTTGAATTGTCGCAGCTTTGGTCATAGAATGGACTCATATGATCAATAGTCTTTCATGAGACTTCCTTGCGACCATTATGATGGCATCACTAATCATTACAGGATGACCACAACCTTATTAACAGCCTGTAATTAATTTACAATATGCCTGCTGGATGCAGCCTGTTTGCTTACAGGCAGCTTTTTTCTTGGCCAGACAAAGGAAGTTGCCAATTTTTATCTCAAGTTCTCACCAGATGTTGCTTGAGTTTGGGCATCGTCTTCTTCAGGATACGGTCGTGATGCTCCTGAAACCTCAACAGCTTAGGAAATCCAGGGACAAAGAACCCTGAGGAGGTCAAAAGAGAAAATATGACGTCATAGGCACTGTTGCTGTGTGTGAGTGGCCGAGCAGAACGGACAAATTAAACTGATCATGTTTACAACTGGCAACAGCGGTAGCATTTTCAAAATGGGCTCGTGATGGGGATCATCACAGTCTGAAAACTGGGCAAACGAAAAGAAACTGTCAAACGTTTGGTGCTCCTTTCAGTTTTCACTCAGAGGTCAAACTATGACTCTTCATTGCAAACGGAAATTAAACAGTAAAGTTTGTAAATCGTCCTGCATATTACAGAATCATGTGGACAAACGAAAGTGATTTTTTTAATTTAATTTTTTTAGATCTGGGCCCGTATTCACAAAGCATCTTAGCGCTAAAAGTAGGTCCTAACTGCCAGACTAACTGCCAGAAACTCCTAGAAAATGGGCGTGTCAGCAAATTTAGGATTTAGGACTAATTATTTTTGCTAAGTGTTATTCACGAAGCATTTTAGGCCTAAAAGTAGCTCCTACGTCTGGGAGAGCTTAAAAGTAGTCAAGAGGATTCCTAACTCGCTAAAACCTATTCACAAAGAATCGGAAAATGGCCTCTGCTGTAGAAAGACGGAATGACTTGGAAATTCTGAATGATGTGCAGTTATTGAAAAGATATTGGATCGACCGTGAAGGGATTTTATTTGTCATTGACTTGGTGAGGGAGAAAATTACGCCTCCAACCATGAGAAACAACCCAATAAGACCCAAAATAAAATGTTTGGCAACACTTCGTTTCTTGGCCACCGGAAAAAATTCAACTTTGCAACGCGGACAATTTAGGGATTTCACAATCATCTGTCAGTCGCTCAATTCAATGCGCTCCGTGAACCCCATATCGTCCGACAGTTCATCCGGTTTCCAATGGACATTCGCCATCAAACCAATTCTTGTACATCTCAGGTATGCCCAGTATCATCGGTGCTATTGACGGGACCCATATTCGAAGTTTTTCGAATTATTTCTAATTTCGGTATTTGTAAACAGAAATAAAGTTTGTTCCATCAACATCCAGATAGTAGGCTATTTGATGTCGAGCACAATATTTTGGACATTTTTGCGAAATGGACAGGATTCATGCACGACTCTCGCATTTTAATGGGAAGCAGCTTATGCCGATTTTTTGACAGGCATTATGTGCCTGTGGAATGCCACTTGCTCGGGGACAGTGGCTTTGGTGCTGCACCTCCTCCTGCTATGCATGAATTATTTTATCACGGCATTGAGCGAGGGTTACATTTAATAGATCATCATAATAATACCAGCCAATGTCTTATTTTGTATGCATTTTTAAACTGTAGGCTATAAATTGTAAACCAAGCTTAGTATGTATATATACAAAAGTTCAACGCGCTTCAGCCAAGTTTCAAAAGTGAGGCAAGGTGCTCAGCAGTAAAGGACAATAAGCATAGAAAAAAGCCTTTTACCTGGGTACTTCAAAAAGACTACCCAAAAGTAAAAACACTGGAGCACACTTTATAAATCTGCACGTTTATTGAGGGGAAAAGATGACTGACGTTTCGACTTGCGTCTTCCTCAGAATCCTCAGGATTCTGAGGAAGACGCAAGTCGAAACGTCAGTCATCTTTTCCCCTCAATAAACGTGCAGATTTATAAAGTGTGCTCCAGTGTTTTTACTTTTGGGTAGTCTTTTTGAAGTACCCAGGTAAAAGGCTTTTTTCCAAGCTTAGTATGCTTTCCTATAGGCTGCGATCTCGGACCTCCCCTGCGATTGCAGCCAATACCACCGCTTCTAGCAGCCATCCGGGGGTGCTGTTCACCCCCGAGCCAAATTTCCCTCTGATTAGGCTACATGCTTTCGCTCCAGCACCAACTGGGCCAGCAGCAGTAACTGGTCATGGCTCCAGTTGGGCTTTCGCGTCCTTTTTGAACTTTCATCCATGACAGTTTAGGGCAAACAAACTTGAACGGCTCGATATTTAAATGATCGCAACATATTCTCATTCTTATCGGGTAATAAGTAGCTATTGGGGCCAGTGACGCGTTTCATTAATGAATCGTTTTATGCTATCAATGTTTTTACAGTTATCTCTTTCCTATGTAGGTTCATTTACCTAGAGCATGATATGTGGGGACCGTGCATTGTGCATTTTCAAAAGTGCTCTACATGTTATTATTTTACGCAGAGTCTGAAAAAAATGCCACCCCATAGTATTGCTGCAATAGCTGACTTGAAAGGATAGGGATTTGAACATTACATGCTGTGAGGAGGAGTTAATTTAAATGTCAGCGTTAAGGTTAAGGTTAGGATTAGGGTTAGGGCAGTGTTCAAAATTGGGACTGCCGTACCTCTCTACTTTGAAATGCATTGGAAAACTGCCGTACCCGTAGCAGCTGCCATTATTTTATGGGACAAACCAGCCGCTTGGACTATGGTTGTATGTGGGATATTTTTTTCAATTTGCCGCCCAGCCACCAAACAACCAATCACCGTGCTCATTGTCAAGACTCGTGCTGATTGACGTCATGCATAGCAACTGAGATTGAAGCCGTTTTCACATAGTACGTGCATGGCGCAGATCTCGGCTACCGCAGCCATTCATTGTCTGTGATCGCTAGGCGCGAGGGCGCACCATTCTGCGCCGAGGAGGGCGCAGCGAGAGGCTGGCGCCGCCGCTGGATAGGGCGCTGCGCCCAAGTTCAAAAAATTGAACCCACCTCGGCGCGTCCAATAGGAATGAATATTGGAATCGGAAAAAAAATTGGCAGATTTTGTTAGAAAGGCAGAGCAAAAATGGAGGAGAGCATCATTGTGGCGGTCTCTCTGCATGCAGAGCTGTGGGACACGAGACTCTGTGTCTACCGGGATCTCATTAAAAAAAGCCCAGGTATGGAGAGAGATATCCCACAATTTTGGAATACCAGGTGTGTTTAAAAACCGGCAGAGATATCGTTAGCCTCATAGCATAATTGGCTCCTAGGGCCGTCCGCACCTAGAAAGATAAATCGCACGACTCACCTCACTTCTAATGTAAATGCTGATTTAGCTACTTTGATTAGTTCACATTGGCTGTACTTTCTCTTCAGCGAACCCATTTTTGCTTCGTTGGAAAATTGACGTTGGCCTAGCTTCATGGCTACTATTCAGCGAATACATCTGACGAGTTAACGTAAAACAAGGTATCCTTTTGGACTTAGATTAACGTTATGTAATGAGTTTCTCTGCAATGTTATCTGCCATTATCTGTTATCTGTTGAATGAACATGACATGTTGAAGTGAAGCCCTATAAATTCCGACGGATTTGATGGGCGGTCAATTTTTCCATTGTTCATAAAATTGCTCTGAAAGTGATCACTGCGATATCGTTTGGCATCATCGTTGCCGTTATAGTTGTGGTGCAGACTTCGCCACCTACGTGAGTTGGAACGATTTTTGAAACTATCTTTATTGTTATCGTTGTAGTTATCTTTCTTGATCGGACTCATAGCAAACAGCGCCGCATGCGTGCGCCCTACTCGGTGCCATCTCTGCGCCGTCCAAACCGCGTGCTATGTGAAATCGTCTGCGCCGTACCCAGCGCAGAGCGCCGTCCAAACCGCGTGCTATGTGAAAACGGCTTTACTCCCACCCATCTCAGAGCTACTCATATTCTAAGAGTTACCAGTTTTCTTAAGTAAAAGTTGCTCTCAGTGGCTTTGTGAATAACTTTTAAGATTTTACTCCAACATAAAATGTTTTACCATGACTGAGGAGTACTCCTAGCGGTAAGATAAGATGCTTTGTGAATACGGGCCCAGAACTGATTAAGGATGATGATATTTGGGTCCACAAATAGCATCTATGTACCATGCATGGCGTGTTTCTGCCCGGACAGCAGCTTCACCAAGGCCCAGAAGGCATCCTCCTCGTTCATGTAGATTAGCAAGAGGGCCGTGATCTGACTCATGCCCTGACAGTAGCCCACTTCCTGCAGGGGGAAAAAAAAAAAAAAAAAGAGAGACAAAACAGCTTTATTCTTCTGCAACACAATGGTGTCCATTGTTAATTTTTAAAACCTGGCCATGGTCAGTTGAAAGTGCAGCACGACAGAAAAAAAAAGAAAAAAAAAGTGTGATGCAAAAATGGGATGCCACAGTTTAAAAAGTGAACCCATCCACCTCATACAATAATCCACTGAAGAAAAATCTAAACTTTGAAAAGATACAAATTGCTTTCCTAACCAATCACCCCTTTGCTAATTTTATCTTTAAAATCTATTCCACTCCATTATAGGGATGGCAAGTAATGGACTTCAGACAAGGTTTCACCCCCAGACTGGATAAATGTTGTTATCAAACTCATTGGTTCCAAGATATTTTTCATCATAACTCTCCATAAAGCTCAAATTTTGCTGAAAACAGTCCGATTCAGTGCACCCAGGGCAGATGCAAGATTAAATAATTCATCAGAGACTAACCCTGCTGAAAATGGGAGGGAATCTGCAGAATCAAAGACGAGAAGCAAATATACCAGGCTGCGCAATGAATCATCCAATCCTGTAAGAGGTACACAACCTTTTACGAACACTGTCAAGTTGCAGAGAAGAGAGATGTCATTCCAATAACCTGAGCAAACACAGTACCCACTCTTCCACAGCTGTTGCCATAGCACCCCTAATATCCAATCATTTCTTCCTGGTGTAGAGCCTAACATTTCGCAGTGCTTCAAGACACTATATTTTTTTTCCACCACAGTCAGGGAAACAAATGTCAGATATGAAGATATAAGAAATCAACCTGTCCCCCATCAAACACAAACGGAAGAGAAGTTCGAAAAGAAAGATGTTAAACAGTACAAAGGGTCGACAAACCCTTTCTCACGGCACGGTACATTTAGGAATCACACAATGAAGTAGCGTCGTAGCCTTTGTGGCTGGATTGCGCACACCTGCAGTCACCACAGACACTCGTCTGCCAAGGTGATCGATGCAGCAGGGGTTTCTGGGATAGTTAATAATTCATAATACACTCCTCGACTGCTCTGCGGCCTTCACCATTTTTATCAGATCTCACGATGAATGAGAAATGAAAGGCATCAAGTATGAGGTCCACGAAAAGCCTTTCTGGCACAAATGTACCGCAGATATTAACTTGTGAATTCTATTCAATTTAGCCCCAGGTAGCCATCTTTCTATACGTCAGCACCAACCAAGTCAGCACTCTTGAGACTGTGCGTGTGTGTGTGTGCGTGTGAGCATCTGTGGACATCCTCACAAGCCTTAACAGAAATCAATTTCTATTACATACACTGGGGATCATTTTACTGGAAAGTGGTGGATCGATTCAGAAATTATTGAGCTCTGTAAAAAATTATCGAGTGGTGGGCCAGATAAATAGCGAACAACAAATCTTCTTATTTGGCGGAGGGTGGTTGGCGGAGGGGCTTACCGTGTTGTACATGGAGTAGGCCGTGAGCACATGGAATAGGGCCTGCTGCCTGGAAACCAGAAGGTCAACGGTCATTATTATAGCTACGGAGGCCCATCTCTAATCATGTTACAATGACCATCATCATCATAATTTCAGATCTCTCTGGTTACTCAGAAGCTCCCAACATCAGTAAATCACTATGCGCAAATATTACTGAGGCTCCATCTGCAAACATTGGTACTACTCATTCTAAAAGACAGAATGTCACTAGCTGCGCTTTTACCACAAGAAAACAAGTCACTCGGGGGTTAATACCAATCATCATTCGTGTCCACACGCCCTGTGCCCTGCCCCTCCCAATTTCTCACTAATTATGTTGAGTAGGCAGGTGTACACAGTTCCATTACTAGAATTTTAACCACCATAAACAGCTTATCAAAGGCAGAGCTGCTCAGCTATGTTCCTGGAGATCAATCATCCCAAAAACCCTAAATCCCCTCTAGCCCTAAGCACAGAACTCATTCCATGGAGAGCTGCACACCAGTACAGTCAGGTGAGCCGAATGAGGGCTGAGATTGAGGTGTGCGGGGATGGTAGAGCTCCAGGTACTGGGTTGGGCAGCCCTTGTCTAAGGTGCATAAGACAGGCAGAAAAAACAAACCCCAGGCCCCACCATTTCACTTCTTAAAAAGTTTGAAAACTGCCACCAAGTAAAATCAAAAGCACATTCAATAGTGCACTTCCCATTGAAAAACAAGGGGCAAAAAAACCTTCACATATTTTTCCCCAAAACCAAAAAAATACAATTTATGAGAAGGAGTTCATGGTACACGAGGCTAAATATAACAACTGGATCAAATTCCCTCTTAAGAAATTATAAATGAGACCCAATCACATAGGGATGTCATGCAGAAATCAATATGACTGTACATTAGAATATCGAGGGGAGTTTATAATATGATGAATGATATCACGAATATCAAAATGAAACAAGACTGCCACTATTGCGGTAAGTTGAATGTATTATTGGGAGAGGTCAGAAGCTTATTGATTATGCTGCCTAGCTGTGACCTCAACAGATGGCGCACTATGTTCAGAGCAACTTTCGAACACTTCAGCGAGGCCTGTAACCCCACCTTGCTCTCGGTAAATTGCCCAAATTAGTCTAATCAATGGCAGGTTGTGTAGAGTGAAAGCACCAGCTGTAATCCATGATCTACCTAACATGGATGAAAATACCCTCAAATTACAGCTGACAATCTTTAGCCGCATCCTCATAATATCCATCAAACTGCACTGCTAGAGCACAGAACCAAACTAAAAAGGATAGATACTGGATGAGTATATGTGTCTACTGGGGACTGGTGGTTCATTGCAGCCCAAGAAGTTGTACTTTCAGACTTCAGGACTTCCGGCCTTACAACTCGATAGCATTGTGTGTCTAGTTGCACATGCGCAGTAGACCCAAAAATAAGTTGCTGTTTGTCACAGTCCAAAGAATTCTGCCGCACAATGTAACCACAATTACTTTTAATTTAAATTCTTGCACTCAGAAGCAAATGCTGAAAAAAACAATGCCAATATGACCCTTCTTGACACCAGCCCACTCACTAGCAGTCCAGGCAATTTAAACTGACGCGAGACAGACTGTGCAGACCTAGGGCCACCAAGGCCAAACAAAGCAACATAACTGGCTATAGAAATGGGTAACGGAGGAGAAATGATCATGCGCTGATCCTGATTAGCACACAAACACTTTCTTTATAATACATTTTTCATCACAAGCCATTATTTTCATAGGTCGCTTTTTTCATCCATGGGTCACGAGAGCTGTTCTGAAAAACAATATCAAATAATAACAGAGGCAGTATAAATGTACTGTTGTATTGTTATTGGATTGGGTTCCATCCCAAATCTGTCTGTCCTTTCTTCCGTCTGTCCATCACACTTTTCTATAGACAAGATACCTTGAAAAACTATAGCAGATACATGGATCAAATTTTGTATGCTTATAAGTTAGTCTTGATCTACATAGAGTTCAAAATGGATGTTCAAGAGTGTTTATTCACGGAGATATGGCCGTTGACCGTGGCAGGGGATAGTGATGACCACGTCGTCTCATTCTGAACCCAATCCTATTTCCTCTGAAAATGTATTTAATTAGAGACAAAAGCCCCCTGAGATGGGACCTGATACTCATGGGAGTTCCAATCACAGGAGACCGTCCAGTAAATGCTCATTACGAAAACCTGTAAGCGTGTATCTGACAGCTTTGCCTCAGGGGTCACTCTTAGTCCACACTTTCGATGTCAGGCGCTCAGTGCACCACTGTATTATTTGTGGTGCTAGATGGACAGCTGTGATATACAGGACTCACTTGACGTCGTAGCGGTTCATGAACATGATGTGGTCTCGGTAGGTGCGGTTCACGTCCAGGTCGATCTGACGGACGTCGGGAGACAAGGCTCTCGCCCTTTGCTTCAGCTTCTACAAGAGCCATGGGAGGACAAAGATGAAGCAGGGAAGAATGAGAGCGGGGAAAGAGAGAGAGAGAAGATGAATATTTTAAGCAACATTCATCCAGCCTCTTCATCGCAAGCGCTCGGAAATTCATAACGCCGCGCTCTGTTGGCTCAAAGCGCCTCAATATCTCGAGGTAAACTGCCTACACGGCGCCTGCCTCACTAATAATAAGCTCTCTTCATTACCGAGCCAATGAAGCCTCCTGTTAACTGAAGATTTTTTTTTACATCCTAATTTTTGAAATAACCAATAACGACATCCCACAAGTGACTGTGAAGTTCTACACACGCAGGGCCCTCGCCTCTCACTGATGAAGTTTGCACTTCGTAAAAGAAACTTCAATGACAATACAGCTATCAAAAATGGAACATGATGGACGGAATTTACAAGGACAGATTTAAGGCCCTGTGTGCATGATTATATGGATAAGTACACAGCGAGGGCTATGGCTGAGCGGAGATTCAGACGCGAATACCTCGTAGAAGTCCTTCTTTTCCGCCTTTATTTTGGGAATATCCAGGAGCAGGCACCAGACCTCTCCCCGGAGCTGCAGAGGGACGCCCTTATAGATCCTCCTCATCAGCTGGAGCAAAACATGAAAGGAAAATTCTGGAAACTCAACAGAGCCACAGGGACACGGACAGACTGGAGAAACACATTGGTTACACTCATTTATGTCAATAATCTGGGCTTTCAAAGGGTCCGTCTATACGTTTGCCTGACATACGAGTTGAGTGTAGTTTATAGACTCATATCCCATCCCAGTGGAGCTGGACTCATGCGTAAAAACAAAGACGAGATGGATTTTCACACACCCTCTCAGAGTATTTCAAATATGTTGGCCCCTCTCTGACAAAACACCAGGGGGGACCTCTACATTCTATTGCATGTTCTGGGCCGCATGTTTTCTTTAAAATCCATTCATTAACATCACTGCTTGATGTTCAGAGTTTGTTTTTTGTTTCTTTTTTTTTCCAGGAATGCAACAAGGGAGGGCGCCCGAGCCGATTTTCCGACTTTGCGGAACAATAGTAGAAGTTAAAAACACCAGACCCATTGTACGCTCACGACTGAAGCCAGTTTTCTGTATGGTGAATTTGCTGAGTTACCATGGGTCATATTCATAAAACATCTCAACACTCCGAGGTGATCAGAGACCAGCTTTTCTTCAGCGTAACCTTCCTCATCACAATCCAAAAGAAAAAAAAAAATGAACCCAGATCACCACATTTACTCTAAAATGCTTCAGGAACATGAGTCAATGTCTTAATGGGCCTTCCAGTGGTGGAATTAGCATCCCAATGGTGATCGATCATCAGCCATCTTTCTAAGGGAAAAACGCACCTCTTAAGCTCCACTCAAACTCCCACATCTAGGCTTAGCTATTGTACCAATTTAATTAAAGTCATTCCATCTTATTGTGCTGTTTTACTGTTTTAATTCCTCACTGTGGATGTTCATTGGCATAATTTCATGTGCAGGATGGAGACATTAGCACAGTCACCTTCAATTTAGCGCTTCGGTAATTTTGCATATACACCCACCGATGTGAGAACGCCTCCAGCCAGGTTTGACACTACACTCCAAAGGCTACATTGTGCACTCAAACAGCACTGTAAAATGAGTGCGATGTAAAACGATGTTACCAAGGCCAAAGAGATACTGTGACATACTCAGGACTCATAAAACCAGAAACCTGTTAAATTCAAACAAAATTTAATAATCCTTCTTTTCGAATAATACAAGAATTTGCAAGTGTGGCAGAAAATAAAGGTCCAAAACATATTTGTGCGGGGGATACAATTACAAATCCTCAGTAGGTTAAGTTTCTGTGAATGATGTACACATTTTATACCACATCATTATCTAAGCATTAGATGAAATACTAGCAAAACACTAGAATTCCAACCCACCTCCCAAAGCTGACAATAAAACCCATCTCTTCAGACTGCACGTGAAGCGTTTTTGTAATTTTATTTTCTATTATATAAATTTGGGTTCTCCAATCCCACCTGACGGTGGATTGTCATATTAACGAGCTTGGTACTAGCATGTTTGTATGTGACTCGAGCAGCCATCTAGAAGGAGCGCAGTTTGCTGTTCTCCTGCGAAACACGCGATTGTCAGCCAGCAGTTTTTTCTCCACAAAATGGCCGCAGAAGCGCGTGCACAAGTCGAGGGCAGAGGCAGCTTGAACACACGCTTGTTCAGAGAGGAACCAATGATGCTGAAATGTGCATTTTCTTTAAACAGATGAATATCTCAAGGAGCGATTTATATCGTGATCTTGCTATAGGGTAGATGGGCAGGTACAAAGTGCCAATTAAACTTGCGGATTAAATGCCCAGCTCCCTTAAAGGAGCAGTGTCATGATTTTTCTTCCTCTAGGACTACTGGCGATGGCAAGCAGCATACATTCTTCATATCCCTTGGATAAAGCTTAAAATAGCGCTTTGAATCCTTGAATTTCCTTAGAAAGCTCCTTAATATAATAAGCATAATGCCAGAGTAACTAAAACATATAAATACAAAGCAAAACAAAGACAGACTGGATAGACTCAGATAATGATCTGAAGCCAAGTAGATTCACTTTCTTAGGATGTAAGTTCTGAGCGTGCGCAGTAATCGTGACACAGTTCCTTTAAATACCATTACACACAACAATACAAACAACTGCCTAATTGTTGGTCTGTTTGGTTAATTTTGCACTTATTAATTGCACCATGGCCTTCAGTACATTCAAGATGGTGCTGCGATTTTACTCCCGTGAGCGCCATAGCTGTAACAGATTGTAATGCAAGGCTATTTTCATGTTTGATAACACACATTTCATTCAGTGTGAGCTTTTCTGAAATGAGGATTTAACCCATTCTAAAACCATGTTCAGGCTGAAGACACATACAGTTTTCCTTTCACCGAGGGAAATACCAAATAATTTGTCCAACCGTTCGCTATTAAGCCCGAGAAAGGAATTTATGCCCCATTTCACATTAAAACCCTCTAACAGCACATCGATGAAATGCTCAGCGATAGAAAACTGCGCCTCAGAGAACAGGTTTCATTGATTCCGGTAAACGTGTAAGTTATAGCGGCATGATAATGAGCACTCTTTCCCCCTCTCCGCTCCCCTCCCTGTCTCTATCACTTCCTCGACCTCCCTCCCCCTCTCCCTTCCCCATTCCTCCTCCCAAGGAATGCGACGGAAAACCAAGCTCAACAGAAATACAGATTGCATCTCTGCATAGGTCTCTACCTGCCCGTGGCAACATCTAACATCCAACAGACTCTTCTTTAATCGTCTCAAATCTCTGCCCTCAAACTCTCAGATGGATCCAGACATCGGAGTCTGTGAGGATTCAGTCTGTATAGCCCAGTGACGACAGTGCTCGACAGGGACTGGACGGTTGGTGGTCCAAAACCTAGAGCAAGTGGAACACTAAAACCTCAATTCCAACGAGCAGTCTGATTCAGTTCAGTTTGTTACACATTAGAACGATTATTTTTACATCTACAGTGCCAAAAGTCGTGGATGGTACCAAAACAACCGTTCCGATCTGTCTTGTTTTTTGTTACTCCTCTGTTGAGGTACCAGACACACTGATCCGATTCTAAAAAGGTGGTGCTAGACACACGGCAGTCTGTTGATTGGTCAAGAGTGAATCATCATTCTTTCTCAACCAATGACGTGGTTGGTGAAGCTATTACTGCCAAGGGTACCGTCTGCAGTGGAAACGCAAACCAGATCTGGGTTTAGGAATCAGTCTGTACAAGTTACGTATCAGTTCTAAAGGTAATGTGCCAAAATTTTGATGGAAACACGGCTAAAGAAAACCGCTCATTTGGCCTTTGAGCAAATCCCTTAACCCCACACGCTGTTTGGGGAGGGTCCGTCCCTCTTTAATCCACTCCAAGTCGATTCGGATCAGAGGTTCAGTAAAATAACAAAATTTTTATTAGGTACTTGACCTGAAGCACACCTGATGCACCTACTTTAGGGTTGAACGGTTGGACCAGCCAGGGATTCTCTCAACATTGTAAATCGAGTATCCTGGCCATAAGGACGATGACTAATCAGCCATCTACATTCTGTCATTCTACAGACCCATGTCAAACGGTTAATATCGAGCAGTGCATTTGCCCTGACATTTAATACAAACAAACAAGAATTAGCGCAGCTCTCCGGATTAATACCAACTAAAACCCACTCAACCATAAACACAACAAATAGAAAGCCAGGCAGTGCACACAGGCAATATTGATTGCCAATAATTCCAAGTACCATTACAATTGATCATCACACTACAATAAGCAAGCTAAGCACTACATGCTACAGATGGCTTCCCAGTGTCATGTTGGATCTCTTTAAATTGCATAAACACAGTAGAGGCAGAGAGCTAAGAATGGCTTGATGAAGTCAATGATCAGCTGGTTAAGGGCACTTTGGCCTTCGGTGACCAACACTACTAACACGCTGCTCGATCGATTTATTTTTTTTCCCCCCACCGTGAAACGAGAGTATAAAATAAACTGGCAACACCTATGAAAATTAGTGGGAGATATCCAGCCCCTTATGAAGTTACCGCCAATGCAAAAATCAAAAGAAAAAGATATAATGAAGACTCTTGACACGGGCGAAATGAGCAGAGGGATGGTAAAGCAGAGAGGAGCCCTGACTGCATCTTATGAAGAAGAGACACTGCATTACGCCCCAGCTGGCAATGACCCCCTCCTCTTCCGCAACCTTATTAAATGACTAATGACAGATGCCGGATGGTTCTGCGGATGTGGGGGTCAATCGATCAATCGACGTACGACGCAGCGCACAGAGAGTTCCTTCAGTAATAACGCCGACGCCTGACCCAGGGCCCTGCTGGGAAAAGAAGCCCGTTCTTTAATAAAACTGTAAAATAGAACTGGCGTCAGATGGGATATCTGAGGGAATGTTACGACCGCGTTCCGAAACGAAATCGACCGCTGTTAACAGAGCCTCTGTACGGGAATTCCAATTGAATCCAGTAGGCTGAAAATACAGTGACGGATAGGGGGCTAATGAAAGCTGGCAGATAGTACATTTCTGGATTTTAGGCTCCCAGTAGTCACCCAGTATTCCTCAAGGACTATCCCTGGGTAGAATCCACATTCCGTCATTTCTGAGTGGTTAAGAGCACAGGAGGAAGACTGGCCTCCTCTAATGGGCAAAGAACTTGAAGAAACCTAAAGCCAGCTGTTTCCATGATCCACACTGTTTTCAGTTAGGACTAACAGTCCACTGCTAATAGAGTGAATCCCAGAAGTGTTCCTCAGTCAAGACCGCAAAGGACTAAAAGAGTCCTTTCAGGGAGGATTGGTGTCTGTCTGCCTACCTGGCTGTTTGCTGGCACAGAAAACTTATTTGGGTAGCCAGTGATTTTGGACGAGATCAGAGCCAATTCGGACCTGGCAGTGATTCTGGTATCAGCTCGGACCGAGCCTGAAGTGTTTGGCAGGATGGAGGGCTCTCTCCAGGAAGATGGTGGATTTTCAATGGATCTGGGGCTCGAACCCAATGACCCAAAGTTCCAGGGATCCTTAAATCTGGCCCTCGAATCCAAATGCAGCTAATGTTTTCTTTCCTCGTAGGAAATTATAAACAATCAGCACTGCAGATTGGGCCAAACTGGTTTCAAGCAATATTACCAGTTGATAAAGGGAATGTGGAATCCAGCCCTTGTCGGCCCTTAAAGGGTAAATAATAACTAAAAGAGTTAGATAATGGATAGATAGAAGGATATGGACACAATTAGTTGGTCTTTCCTGGGATACTCTTCTTCGAAACCTTGAAATGCAGGAACACAGCTCTGATATCCACTTCCCCTGACTGAAACCCTCTAGAATAAGGCATTTCAGAGGGCGTATGGAATGCATGAGCTGATTGGCCAGCTACTGTGGAGAATGTGTGGTTCAGCTTTTTTATCCTGAGCCCTGAGCTCCATAGCAACTCTTTGTGGTCCGAGATAGAAGTCATTAAACCTTCATG
The DNA here is from genome assembly GCA_029721435.1 of Gymnothorax reevesii. Classification (NCBI taxonomy): domain Eukaryota; kingdom Metazoa; phylum Chordata; class Actinopteri; order Anguilliformes; family Muraenidae; genus Gymnothorax; species Gymnothorax reevesii. The sequence goes on along the minus strand of CM056579.1, from coordinate 24,464,868 downwards.
GAGGTTAGTGCTTTTATTCTTGGAAAGGGTCGCAGAGTGGCTAACCCAGTAAATAATGAGTAAGCAACAGGAAAAAAAAAACTCCTCATAGTTCGCCAATCCCTGGCAGAGATAATACTCCATTCACTCATACCAATGAGCAATTTAACCAGGGATGTGAATTGGGTGAAGTGAAATAATCTGAAAATTTTGCCGAGGATCTGGGCGCCACAGGCCCCCAGCTGGGTCCAGGGCAGCACCTTGGTGGGCGGGGAGGGATACGGGGAAGCGAAGCCCCCTGAAGCTCCTAGGTTTTAGTGATTTTTAGTGCCCAAAGTGTACTAAAATTTCAATAGAATAATAAAAAAAAGAATTATTATCCAATGTACAATCAAGCCAACAAACACATGCAATCTTTGATTTCTAAGTCGAAATTAGTCACAAGCACCAAGCTTGTAAATAATTTAATCTGCCACTATTGCAGTCAGATAAAAGTCAAATAACATTCATTGAATATAGCCGATGTATCAATAAAATCATTGACTTCTTAGTGAACTCCAAAATCATATCACGAAGTCACATGCTCATGGGATTTAATGAATTTAGACTTCCCTTAATGTACTGACTAATAGCAAAAATGAAAAATAAGAACATAATCACTGCAGATACACAGCGCTAATAATTTTTTTTCTTTTTCCAATCATCTGTAGAAACCATCTATGAGTTCTGTGAGTATTTTTAGCTTCCAATTATTGACTAAAAACACAATCCTGATGGAACTCCTGGAAATATGCATTACATATTAACTCAATTAATAAGCCAAACGACAACGGAAAATAGTGTCACTAACTAGCCACATTCGGCTATATTCAGTGTCCAGTGACGCTCAATTTACATGAAAAAACATGTAAGGTGGTGCTGAACCTTTAATTATACGACACGATAGAAAAGTTGCGTGTCGTAGTGGTATCGTTCGTTAATATTGCTAAAGGTCATGGATTAGCTGGGCAGCTGATGAAATAACCATGATTTAGCTTTGGAGCGAGACGCCCAGCTGCGTTAGCACTGATAACCCGTGCGTATGCTGGCCACAGTAACCAATTAATTCAGCATCACCGAAGTCAAAATGTGGGGTGATAATGCTTCATATTAAAGTGGGCGAAAGTGAGGTAGGAAAATAAAGGTCCATCGAGTTTGTTGGTAAGCTTACGTAATGCAATGTTAAGGCCCAGTCACACAGCGAAAACGCATGAATTACGCACAGATTTTCGTTTCTGCGCGGAGCGTACGTCGTATGCGTAATTCGTAGGTGGAACGAACGTGGACTGTCAGTGATTGTAAGTGGATGTGCGTGATTTTGAGTTTTGAACGGTTCAAAAATTTTCCGACGCACAACTGTGCGTTGGTGTGCGTAATTCATGAGTCGGCATGCGTAGTTTATGCGTCGAGTATGCGTAACTATGCGCGGGATACTCGTCGGCCGTCAGTGCTTATGCGTCAGAACTGGTTTGAATCCGCGCACGTCCACGTCCGTCCACTGATGCCCCACGTTCATATCACGCATGAAACGCGCATGTATCACGTTCATTCCACTGACATCCACTGACAATACGTGAAGCGTTCGTGTTTGGACGTGCTCCGCCGGTGATTCATGCGTCGGGCGTGCGTCGAATGTTCGTGGAATACTGCACCGTGTTTGCTATTATGCGTCGACGTGCGCGATATGTCAGTGATTGTAAGTGATACATGCGTGGTTCATGCGCGATTCATGCGTGATTCGTCCGAGATTTCTACCCTCGACACCCCGAAAAATTGGTCAATTTCTCAACGCACAAGCACGCACAAACCCAATCTGTGCGTGATTTGTGAGTGATTCGTGCATGATCGGCTGTGTGACTGGGCCTTTATGGTTTGTCTGGCCATACTACCATTAATGGGAGCTGGCGAAGGTGCATTAAAGAGCTAAGAAGAGCACCCACTCACACTCCCGGGGGATACTGATACACACTGAACCAACCACGCAACTTACCAGCAGTGTACAGCATTTGTCTCGACGAGTTACATAAAGGGATGCAGCAGTGTTCAGCCGTCAACAACTCACGCCGCTGAAACTTAGGCTACAAGACTGCTACATCCTCGCTCCACTAGCCGAATGGGCTACACAAAATACAGGTATAAAGACTATGAATTATTATTACTATACTACAAGCTATCTGTCATCTTGAATACCCGCAATATCTAAGTCCTTCTTTTCCGCAGTGTTGAAACTTGCCGCCGCGGCACCGCCCACACAGCATGACATTTGACCGGTGTGCCTCAGCTGGCTAATTTGAAAACGGAAGTTCTGTAGAATGCATCATACATAAGATCAATTCACTTACGGAAATACTAAAAGTCGGAATGCTGTAGATATGAAATCGGATTTTCATGACTGAAAAATGGGAGTTTTTTTTTTTGAAGATGGAAAGCGGAATTCCACGAATTAGCGGAATAATCACATCCCTGTTTAACATGTCAAGTTAGCCCGACGCGCGTCCTCGGACTGTGTCAGGACACCAGAGCACCTGCAGGAAACTCTTGCAAATATGAAGAAAACATGCAAACGTCACGCAGAAAAGGCCGCAGTCTGGATTCAAAACCCACCATCTTCTTACAGTAGCAACTCCAAACCCATTCATGAATATTCATAATTTTTATCAAATAGAATCTTCAGCTTCAAATGGATAACGACAGAGGGCCGACCAACTGGTCACTCTGAACACTCTGTGGCTTGATGCATGTTAAACAATTCCTGGCGTCCTCTTCTACCACACGGAGAACACAGTCGACAGTTCCGCACCACACTCCAGTGAGAACACCCGAATAAAGCCGTTTGAAAGCAGCTAAGAAGCCCAGCGCATTGGAACTCAAGCTGCTGGAACAGCGCGGTTAATCACTGCGAAGATTATTCTTTCAAATTCCATTTAAATCAACTTCCTGGGGGAAAAAAAAAAGATGTACACTTTGAGTCACCCACTGAAGTGAGAGACAGACTTGATGACTTGCATCTAAGCCCATCCATTTAGATTATAGGCAATAAGGCTTCCTACTGATTAATATCGCGGGCGGCGTAATTTACAGAGAACACTGCTCCCTATTGATCCACTTTAATCTAAACTCTGACAATACGGCCTTCGCTGCATCCACAGTTTTCCTCAGACATCAGCGCAAAAAAGGAAATCGCAAGTTTGCTTACCGAGCAAAATCGAGAGCCGAGGCTTAGGGGAGAAAATGTTTATTTCTAAAATGGCTGAATGTTAACACTGTGGCACCTTAACACAAAGTGGACACTGCCAGTGCTTAACTTTTAAGGGGTTTACAAAAAATGGAAGTGGTTTGTAGAGCAGAGGTCAGATCACAGGAAAAAAACCGCAGCATTTTGGGAGAGAACTTCTCAAAGAGAATGAGTTGCCGTACGCTAGAGGTTAAAGAAAATGAGTCGGAATAATCAGAATGACTCAAAGACACCCAGGGTGCATTATCAGGACAGAGAAGGTAAAGGCAGAGCAGTGAATTCAAGTTGCTCTGATTTAGCTGGGCTGCACTCGAGAAAACATGAGTCTGGTCATGCATACCATTACACAAAAGTTAGTTCAGACCGAGTAATTTGATTGGACGAGAGGCATTCCATGAGTGCTGATGATGGAGTACAACATCACAGGGACATATAACAGCTAAATCACTCCGCTCACAGGTGTTTTAATAACCGTTACACGAACTGCCGACCACAAACTTAGCAGTACATTGTTAGAACCAGTCGAGTCCTGATCCATTCGTGGAACAATCTGCGCTGGTCGAAGGCACATAACTGATTAAAGAAACAAAGAAATCATAATCCGTTGTTGCTGATTGCCATAAACTAATAAGTGGCAGTCGTAGCACTGTTGCATAAAAGCAATATCACATGTTATTGCTGAATATCATCACGGCCGTGACATCTTCGGCATCACGACCGCATCACAACTGTGATGATATTCAGTGACAACATCACTCCCTCTCGTGTGATACTGCTTCATTATCACATTGTTCTAGGGTCCATAATGATGATCACTTACATCTTCAGGATTACGGCGCCAGGCAGCTAGCCTTATTGTTTTTTTGAAGGGACTGACACTTGATGAGGTCTCTAACTGCGGAATGGACTTGGCGTATAAGGGCCAGTACACTCAGGTAATGCAATAAAGCGATACTCAACAGGCTGCACTGTGTACTGAGGAGTGCGCCACCTCGCAGTAATTATACACCAACTTCCTAAAGACCGTTTCGGTGCACTGACATTGTCCCGACAGGAATTCGTGTTTACAGCTCCTGATTTCTGCACCCCACTGCCGCTGTTGACTGCCAACTGCATTATGGACCAGAAGTTTGTGCCAGCCAGCAGTACAGAGCGCAGGGTCCCAGATAAGAGGTGTAAGTGGTGTTATGCAGCTCCCAAAGTCCCAACCACCCAGATATCATTAAAAGTGAGAAGAAACTGGAACAGCTGCTCTATTTTCGCCTCCAGCTATTAAAGATGCATTGGGTGTGAAAGACAGAGAGCTAGTGTGTGTGTGTGTGTGTGAGAAAGGGCGTGTGCGTGCGTGTATGCTTGACTGTGTTTGTGTGTGCGCGCATGCACGTTTGTGCACTTGTGTGAGCTGGAGTGTGTGTACGTGTGTGCACATGTGTGCGTTTGTATGCGTGTGTGTTCGAGTGCGTGTATGTGAGAGATTGGGTGTGTGCGTGCATGCTTGAGTGTGTTTGCGTGTGCGCATTTTCTTGTGAGCGAGTTAGAGAGCATGTGCGCGTGTGCACGCGCATGCGTGTTTGTGTGTTTATGCGTGTGTATGGGTGTTTGCGTGCGCGCTCGTGTGCGTGTGTGTGTGTTCCTGTAGTGGCAGTTTGAGAAGCTCCACGGGGGTAAAGCATTTCCTGATCTGCAGCTAATTTAGAAGACCTTTACACCCAAACATCAGTGAGCGAGACAGAGCCCACCTCAGCCTCCTCCTTCTGAGCAGGAGAGCAAACCAGGAGAGAGAGAGAGAGAACATGGGGATGCAAGAGATAGATAATAAACAACCACACTTTCCACTGTTCACACACACACACGCACACGCGCGCACACACACACACGCACACGCACACGCACACGCACAAAATGGTACTGCACACCATACAATGCTCTATATAGTGTGTGAGCGTACATTGATCTGCACACAGCCATAGATTATGAGTCTGACCGTTACTCACAGGTTAAAGAGGCCTGTAGTCTCTGACTGATGAGGGAGCTTATTGTTTTCAGGCCATCACTGACAATCTTGATTAATTTATTTTCCAAAGCTACTTGGTATCAGCATGTAGTTACAAAAACTAATGAACCAAACTTTAAAATATCAGTTATCTCTTGGTCACATAAAACAACAGAAACCGTACAATGTTTCAGGCTACATCAAAGAATGCAACACAGGAGCAGTTTTTAACATTACATTATCCCCACCCCCGCATTTTATTTTTGTACCAATCACAGCAGTAGCCTTTTCTAACCTTTTCTTAATCAGGCAGGTCAGTTAAGAACAAACGCTTAATTACGAAGCCTGGGAGAAATGCCACAGAGAACAGTAGAGAGAAGGGAGTGATGGAGTGAAACAGGGTTGCGGCCCCTGGGGTAGTTTCCACGGTTAAGGGCCTTGCTCAAGGGCCCAATCATGTAGTTCTTCCATCTCTCCAGACGCGAGCCTGAATTCCAACTCCTACCAACCAGAACGCTACAGTCATCAGTCAAATAAACTCCCACAGGGCTACCCTGCGATGCACAAGTGTTTCAAGGTCAGCTTCCTTCTGTTCATTCAGGTTCCACAATTCCCGTTTTGCACACAAACGCAGGTACTGCCAAAGAGACGCATCGCAGAATCACCTTTTCGCTTTCTCCATGTCAGGGTGCCATGGAAACCAAGTTCTACCTGAAGTGTGACAGACATGACCGTACAGACAGAGGGTTTTTAAATCAAACTGCAGAGTATGAAAAGGGTTCCTACGTGAAGAGCGGCGTTTGCATGTTTTGCCGGCTCAAGGTCGCAGGAAGAGAAAGATCAGAAGATGAGGAACTTAAATGAAAGGAGCTAAACAAACTATGAAAGTGAGTCAGTTCAATGGAAAACCCCATGGCATCACAGTCAGGGAGAGCTTATCGGGGCGAGGAAATTCGCACAAAGCACACAGCTCACCTGCCTACGCTTACCAAAGCACACTCACACACACGTAAAACAAAATCACCATGCACTGCGGAGCAGGGATATTTCTCCAAGCGACCTTTCCGAAATTTTCCAACAGCAGGTGAGGCAGTCTCACCTTATCACTGTTCTTGTATTTGTCCCAACTCCTCAACATTTTCAGCCATTTTGTAGTTCTTTCCACTTCCTGGTGTTTTTGCTGGGGAGGGAGAGAGCCTGATAAGAGCCGAGGGTCGTGTACACGTCCAAACAAGCTTACTTCATTTGCCTACTTCAGAGTATACGCTTTCTAGTAAGGATGTTTTGGACACATGGCAATGAGGGTAGTCTGGTGGCCTGTACACTCAGTAGTTCTGAAATATAGTAAACCCATAGACTAAAGACTAATAGGAGAATTAACAGCTGAAAATTGTATTCAAGTTCGCATAACGCACTCGTAAGTTTGTTTACCTTTTCCTCCGCCAAGTCATAGGATGGAAGTTCCTTCGCACTGTTTGGGAGAGAAAACAAATAAACATCAGGTTTCGCTGTAGCGAATCAGAGATGATTGAAAATTCACAGTTTAATATGGCCTCTATCCAGACAATAAATGAAATGCTGAGGATGTTCTCTCTACTTGTAAACATATGAAACAAAACCCATTAGCCACAGCGAATTTGAGGTGACCCCTCTCATGATGCCAATGCCTCTGTTTAAGGGTCTCAAGCAAGTGAGAGTGTGTGCGCGCCTGTGTGTGTGTGTGTGTGTGTGTGTGTGTGTGTGTGTGTGAGTAGGCAAACAAGTGAAAGCATGTCTGAGCAATTTGCCAGTGAATGAAGGCATTAAATCAATCAAGGATGCAGGAGGCATTTTATGAGATGCTGACAGCCATGTCGAGCATAGTGGGGGTTAGAGTCCTTGTGACCAGTCGGCCATGAATGCATATCCTGGGAGGTGGCTGTGAACTGAATATCCCTGGGCAAGGTAAATGTGTAATAGCACTCCACAATGAGAACCACAGACTGTGTCCATCCCTGACCGCCTTTGGTATGTAAGCAGAGAAGAGAAGGTCCTTCAATCGCGACGCGGAAATCAACAAGAAGCCGCAGATTAAGAAGTGCCTCTGTCGGCATTCGAGTCCCATCATCTCAGCTCTTCTGAATCGTCCTTACGCCGGCAGAAGCAAAAAAAAACCAGCCAGACTTGTTATGATGCGTGAATACACCAGTCTCTTCGGTGGGATTTCACGGCAGCCAATCGGCTTTAAATGCAAAAAAACCCTCCAATGACATTCCCCACACACCTAAAATAGCGTTCAGATGAGGCAGAATCTCCATGTTGCCGTCTCACACAGTGGCGGTAATAGTGCATTAGCGTAATTGGCCTTGGTGAGTGAAACCGCATCAGGCACCATACAATGGGGACAATAGATATCAGACCCAGGGCACTGCACTGACATTTTTCTCCCAAAAACCTCGTCCTTATATTCTGGAATATTCATGAGCAGAGAAACACATCCCAAAGAGTAGATGCACTCAAATTATTTTTACCAGTTAGCGCACACAGATTTTTAGGGGTAAATGTTTGTAAATGGGGACTACTTTAGAGCCCAGTTCCCAAGTGAGAGATGAGCAATGAGGAAAGTTGGTGATCTTCGTGTTTTAATACAAACTTAATTTCCTCCACTGACAGAGCAGCACAGCACAGAGGGATATGTTGATCCCACTCCCTGCCCATTATGGGGCAGGTTGCGTCCCCACAGGATGTGACCCCGCTGCCAGCCGATTACCATTCCTCCACTTCCTGTCTGAGCCCTGTTAAGATCTCCAGCTTCCTGCTACAGCCTTCCTTTCATCCGCGCACGAGACGGCTTCCCACCTCTGCGGACCTCCAGTGTAAAGCCCCAGAGGCCTGAATGCGGGCATGTTTGCGCGCACCAGGACAGCACTTAACCCTCTTAGCGGCTCCGGCATCATGTAAAAGGTCCCCTTGTTGCTATCAATGTCAAACTGCATAGGCCATGTCTTTTTCAGGGAAGGTTGGAATCCAGCGTAAGACAAGTTAAAATGCGCCAATTTATAATCGTATGCCAGTAATGGAGTGACATAAATATGCACCCGCGGAAAAAAAATGGAAAATGTGTTTAATCATTCCGCAACGTGAAACACACACCAGTTAAAAATCATGTGTGCTAGTGCAGAAAACGAAGACAAATAAACAGAAAATAGCAACATGGCGCAGAGCATCACAGGTGTTCAGGGAGAGAAACTTATGCCAGAGAAGGAAGCAATTCTTTGCAGCACCTGGAACCTTAGATATCAGCTCAGAGTTTCCAACAGGATTCTACAGCGTCACCTGTTGCAGCCCAGATTACCCATGGTGCACTGCTCTCTCCCCTGCTGCTCTCTGGTAGCCTGCCAAGGTGTCACTGGTTAGCCAGCTCTCCGCACATTATGTGCGACACAGAGAGCCGCTCTTTCATACGCCTCATTCCCCATCCCGCCAAAACAGGCCGATGCATTACTTCACACCATTCCTCCCAGGGTACGAGTCACTGGTTCCTCCCAATCCTCACCCAGAGAAAAGGTCTTAGTTGTGGGCTTGATACTGCTCATACTGGCACTCTGTTATTACCCCAACCCCCCCCCCCCCCCACACTTCCTGCAAACAGCCCCAAATATAGCAGCCGTGCTCCGCTGCGACTTCGACTAAAATTGGTAGCTAAAGCCGCACGTAGGTCTTTAATTTCGCAACATTACAATTAATAGAAACTTGGACGGCGTCCACCAGCTCTCTTCAACCCTGCGGTCGCGTCCGCAATGCGCGTTCATTCGCGAAACCAGAATGCGCCGAGACTCGAAAACCAGCGCACTTACTGCAGGAAGCCAAATCGGTCGATGACTTTGTACAGGTGGAAGTCAGAGTCCTCCCAGGGTTCCACAGTGGCTCCGTCTTTTCCCTGGAAACAAGGAGGAGGGGAAAAAATGAGAGAGGAAGACACTTCAGAAACACTTATTGCTGCAGCAGCACATTAATGTGGCCCCAGCAGTAAATACGTCTCAACAGGCTGTTTTTATTGCCCTCATATTTTTCAGCGTTGGCAACAAATATATTTTGAAATGATGAATGGAAGATGAAAGTTATAAACGAGCCGAAATATAGAGCTCAGATAAGTGCCTTCCGCATACGCGCTAATTAAACTAATTAATATCCAGGGGAACGTTCTGGAACTGAAAACCGAGCAGCAGAATAAACCGACTGTACTACTTAAGACTCTCAAAAGGGCACATTCATGCGCACAGTTTGACACATCTTCTACATTACTGCTCCCTGATAAATATAATTGCTCAGACTTAATACAGGTGTCTGAAATTACTGCCCATTTTACCTTCCTTCGGTGGATAATTATTTTCTCATCGAAAAGCGAGCACAAAATTAAATGGAGAAGAGAGAGAGAATGTTCTGCACTTACTCAAACCCCGTACGGCACAAAACTCTAATTAGGCTCCTTCTGCAAAACTCAGCTGTACTTGTAAAGTTATAGCGGTACTTTTCTGCCCCCCCACCTGCCAAATTTCACTCCTTCCTAATATGCAGTGGCTGATCTGGGGCCTGCAGACAAACAAGCTCTGCAATGTTGCTCTGCACTTATTTAATTAATTACAGCACTTAATTACAAACCTAACGCACTTCGTCTGGGTACTTGGGCCTGAGTAGGGTACAGAATTTAAAGTCAGAGAAAACAAAAACTGGGTTCGTGGTTCTCCAGGATGAGAGCTGCGCAGGCCTGGAGCTCGAAGTTTTCACAGGCTCCTGACGCTGGTATTTTCTGCCCATTACGCAAACCAGCACTGTTCGCTAAAGCAGATTATATCCGCAGCTTCATTTCCCAGTGAGCTGACTCTGCAATCCCCCTATGCTATAAAAACGTGTTTTGGAGGGGTTAACTGCACGTCTATCCAGCCTATATGGCACTCTCACACAACAGGGGCAAAAGTGTAGGGTGCTTTAACGCAACAGGGGCAAAATTGTACGGCACTTTAACCTAACTGACTGAAGCCTACTTTCACCAGAGGACGGCTCGACAAAACACACGCTAGGCCGTAGGACTGACATGTAAGCCACTGTATGCGCTCTGGCAATCCAAAAACACACAAGACTGTATGATGTGTGATGAGCGACACTTGACCATTGTAACAACGCGGGGAACGCCCTCATTTAACGATATGGACCCCGCGCCAGCCGATATCAGATCGTAAATATTGAAAATGTCTATTCATTCCGAATAGAAGTCGCTGTGGCCTAGAAGGGCTTCCAAGCAGCTCGAGTCTCGTGACATCAAATACACTCTTAAAACACTTCACACCACAAGAGAATGCAGCAAGATAATCTGTGTAATTAAAAAAAAAAAAATCAGGCTTTGCTTAAGATCATCAGAAGGTGGGGGCGGGCGAATCGTCTTAATTGTCCTTTGATGTCAGTCTGACTCAGACCTCAGAAGCAGTGACATAAATTTAAAGGGCTGTAATCCCAACACAGTTCATTCAATACGAGTACAAATTGAAACATACACTTCCAACATTAAATTGAGAGTATAACAAGAGTTAGTCACTAAAGTGACTATATCCCCCGCCGTTAGGTCACCAAAACCGACTGGTGTCTGCGCATTCCCAGTAGGGAGGTTGGTACCAAAAAGAATTGAAATAGGTTGACTCCTTCTTGAGATATCGCGCTGACAATGTTCGGGACGTACGGACGGACGTACGGAAGGAGCTGAATACTATATCCCCCGCTTCGCGCTAAACGCGCGGCGGGGGATAAAAAAATCCATATTGATTGACAATTGTCAGAATTACAGCCCTTTAAAATTCTGTCACAGTCCAGTAACGTACGGACTTAAATTTGCATTTATATCAGCTGTAAGACACCCAAAAAAACCACACAGGATAGAGACTCTCCCAATGGTAAAATATAAAGATGTCTCCGACACTCTACTACTGGGAATGGTGGAATCAGCATAAAAGACTAAACATAGTTGGCTGTCTGTAATGATGTAGTGAACACAGTACGAAGGCAAGAGATTAAATTAAGTCATTATCATCCTGCAGTATTACTCCTCATTCAGAATAAGGACCAGTTGTTTGAATGCATTTTATTTTCTCAGATTAATTAAAGCCCTGGTGCTAAAAGTACTTAAGTCACAAAATGTCTATTTTGAGAAAAAAGTATCTGAATATATAATAGATCCATGAAATCTGCTAATTGAAGACCCCAGTGCTATAAGCACTAAAGTTGCAAAATTTCTATACTGCGAAAATAGAAAAAGATCGACTTGGGTATAAAAGGCATTTTCCCATCCTTACCTTGTGGTGTATGTATTTGAAAAGGTGTAATTTACTTGGGATAAATGTTCATAAATCAGGTAGCACTAGTTTGATATACTGCACTAGGTAACACTGAACAGATAAGAGCAGTAGCTCCCTGAGCCTCTGGCATCTGCAAAGATGTGGAGCTGAGATCGTGTCTCACTGGCATTTCCGCACATCCAGAGACGCCAGACCCAACAACCTCACTCTTAGTCAACATTCCCCACCAACGAGTGACGGTTCACTGGATGTTACCGTTGTTTATAAAGGGCAAATTAACTGACCCCTTATGTTCTTTACCAGAAATGCTCTGTTATCTCACTTCGATTGCCCTCACCAGCATGTCTCATACTGCAATCAAATAAAAACTCAATACGTCATGAAAGGACTACTTGAGGATGTAATTTTACTCCAGAAAAAAAATAATGACTTTAACTTACTTGAATTAATTATAACCACAAATTCATACTTAGAGGTCAAGGGTTTTCAATCTTCAGGGTTCTGTGAACTAAAGCTGATACACACACAGTGGCCCTTCCTGAGTGAATGGACACCGCAGTCAAAAATTTTCATCTAAAATTATATAAATATCAAATGTGGACAAATCGCAACACTTATCAGAAATCATAGGATATATTCCTGAACTCCATGTAAATACAGCATAGCACTTCGGCCTACACCGAATTAAAAATCAATACCCAATAATAAAAAAAGTTTTGCAACTGGTATGCAATACCTCTCCGCTATCACAAAAGACTCATTCTGAACTGTTGTTTCATCACCATAATTTAGTCAGCCAGGGAGTCCAAGACTGATTTCAAACCAACGAAACGCGATGACACAACAGAGTAATAGCAAGCCAGCAGCGACACGGCTAATTATCCCCATACAAGTCACTCGCTGAGGCACCGCTATGCCAAAATCACGATGAACGTCTGTTTGTGATCATCAATCAAGTGGACCAATTTTACAGCTTGCGTGCTGAATTTTAAACAGACGAGACCCAGTCATCGTATACAGCCCAGCCTTCATTTGCTAAAAGGTAGGTGATCGACTGCTGCATTAAAATTCAAATTGAAATCAAAACACTGGTCCGATTCAGACAGAGGAATGATGGATTAATTTGGGTAGGACTTAGGGTGCGTTTTCAATCAACACCTTCATTCTGTCCTCTCGCAAGCCAATATACGTAGATATACTCCTACTATTCATTATTTATACAGCAGCTTAAAATAATGCCTTGTTAAAAAATACTATAACAAGATAAAGTCAGATAAAGCCAATTCCACAAGCTTTTTAAAGGAGAGTGAGTTGAGATCTGAGGCTACAAGAAAGGTGTTTAACTGGCAACTTCCTGTTTGTAATTCATCACTTCCTGTTGATGGAGACCTCATCTAATCTTTCTATAGAAGCCATACACAATTATCTTACCCTTTCTGTTTATTATTTAAAAAATGAAAAGGAATTTTAATTACTGACATGATCAATTTGATGGTGGACATATTGCATGACAAGCTATGTCAATGAATCTGTCATGCAAATACAAAAACTCTGCAAAAGAAAGCATGCTACTTCACTATACTTATAAAGTGGAGACAATCCTTGCTAATCACAGTAGATAATGCAAGTTACTTAAACCATACATATTGTTATGGTATGAAAAGCTACTATGATTAAAAGTCAAAATTAAATACACTCTGCGACCACAAAAGCCATTATTAGGGCCATTTTTCTGTGGCAATGAGGGGCTTATTTGAACATGGTGAAATATCATAATGAGATGAGAAGAGCTATTAGACGGCGTCGGTCTCATTGTAATAAGGAACTGGAGGCTTATCAAACCGGGTCAAACTGTGTAATGAAATTATAGGCAGGGTGAGAATGTGCGCTTTTTTCTCCTGGTTAATGAGGAGACTTGATTAAACTGTCAAACTGAAGCAAGGACAAAGGCCAACTTAGATTCATTCTCATCAGAGGGGAGCGCGCTTCCATTGAAATGCAGAAGCGCACACTGAGTAACTCAGAAGGGCCTATCCCGTGCACTCCACCATAGAAATCAATGCATTCCACGAGTGCTGGAAACCCCCGCTTACTCAGAAACAAAGACTAATCAATTACTTGCTCATAACTGATAGAACCAACTAATCCCCTTACTCAGAATAGAAAAGTGAGAAACTCCCAAGAAAAAAAAAAACAGAGGAGACCAAATCCCTGCTCACACCTGGGGGGAGACCAACCATCTCACTCACAACAAAAGACTAACCCCCATATTCACCACAGAGGAAAAACCCCTCACTCACTCATGATTAAAGACCAATCCCCACACCAATAAACAGCAGAAGACTAACCCCTCACTCGCATACAGATTACTGGCTTCCACAATCACAATAGAAGAAAAACTTCTCACTCAATCACTCATGATGGAAGTCTAACCCCCAAACCCACGCACAACTGAAGACTTGACCCCTCGCTAAAAAAAAACACAAGATTAAGGGGTATCCAGGGTAAAAATGTCAATTTTTGGATTTTCACATAAATAAAGGAATGCAGTGAGATGCAGGTAAACACCAAGAATTTATGTTTTTCCTCTGCCTCAGTTTTCACAAGTGACTTTAAATGCAAATGATTGAAAATCACAATTTTTACTGATTCTCAACCTTGTGGCATTCATAAAATCATTAATATTCATCTGATTGACTTGAAATTCGGACTGAAGTTGTAACTATTGGAGATCTATGAAATGACATAGGATTTCCTAGATGAGTGCATCCCTTAGGGGTTAATTTCGAAAATGAAGCAAGTTGATGATAGCGATTTTCGTTATGGTTACACAATAGAGCTCATAAAACATGTAAGGGATAATTAACGAGAAGGTGTGCATTCCACGGTTTTATTGCACGACGCGGAAGCAAATAACCACCCGACGCGAAGCGGAGGCTGGTTGCCTCCGCGAAGTGCATTAAAACCCTGGAATGCTCACCTTCGAGTTGATTATCCCGCTTATACCATGGTCATTTGCCTGCAATATCAAATCGCAGCATTCAGAAATTTTTGGTGAAAGTTTTGCACAAAAAAAAAAAAAAAAAACTTTATGCGCGATAATGCAGACTGTAGCTAGCTTGCTACCCACAATTACAATGAACTAATGACTGTTTCCGCAGTCAGAGAGTTGAAATCAATCTGCTGGCATAGCACGTAGCTAGCGAACTGTCAGCAGTTGCTGATACATGAGGTGGACACATTACCTTCATTTGTAACCGTACACAATTACAATCGTTTCATGAATAATGCTTGATTACTTCGCTGCTGTAATATTTCCGGCCATTACCGCTTGAGTACGAGTCAGCGAGCTGAAATCAGTCTGCTGGCATCGCACGTAGCTGGCGAACTGTCAGCAGTCGCTGATGCATGAAGTGGACACGTTAGCTTCATTTGTAACCGTACACAGTAATAATCGTTTAATGGATAAAGCCTGATTACTTCGCTGCTACAATATTTACGGTTATTATCGCTTGAGTACCTATTGTTAACCGCCCCGAAGGACGCAACTTATATGACGCCGCTAAATTTATTGGAGATAAATGAGCTGCTTGGTTTCTGTTGTTGGCCTGCCCAGCCGAATACTAGGTGTAATATCGCTAGGGTTACAAGTTGGCTAATGGATGAATTTCGAATGGTGAATCGACTGTACCGGTTTTAATGCATACCTGCCAGCCAATCAGAAAAAAGTATTCACCCAGACCATGGTATAATCATAAATGTTCCAATCAAAAAAATCCTGTCATTTCATAGAACTATCTTAAACCTTTCATATGAGACCAATTTCAGTAAAATCTGACCGTGGGTTATTGAAATATCAGTGCCCTTTTCAGATTTTGCCATTAAAATGCCATTTCCATGGCAACCATGTACATTTTTATCAAAATACTACATTTTATGAGTTAAAATAATGTTGGGTATGTTTATTTCTTAGTTTTTACATTATGGTGGTTATTTTAACGCTTTACCCTGAAGACTCCTTAACCCCCACACTCACAAAAGAGATCAAGCCCCTCACTCGCTCACTCATAACAAAAGACTAACCCCTCACTCTAAATGGAAAAGTAACCCACTACATAAACAAACAGAAGGCTAAGCACTCACTCACTCACTCACTCACTCACTCACTCACTCACTCACTCACTCACGAAGACTAACCCCCACACGCACTGCAGGATTCTTCACCCACTAAAGGAAAATAATCACTCAGTCACGCGCTCTCAACAGAAGACTAAACCCAGCGCTCTGTCAAAACAGAAGATTAACCCCCGCACTCACGATAGAAGACTAACCCCCCACTGAATTACCACAGAAAACTAATCCACTCATTCACAACAGACAAGTAACCCTTGCTCTCACTCACAAGATAAGACTAACCCCCTAACTACCATCTGAGAGTCAAAAGATTAACCTCCTCACTTATGGCAAAAGACTAACCCGGTTACTCATTCACAAGAGAGGAATAACCCCCTAACTCACTCATCTGAAAGGGAAGACTGCCCCAATCTGTCACAAAAGAGAGAAAGGCTATGCTCAACAGAGAGAGGACCAATCAAATCGCTTACTCAAAGAGAATGTGAACCATTCACACACACAACACTGAGAGAGCAAAAATCCTATCACAAACTCAGGGCAGAAAATAGCCCCCAAATAAATCTGCCAAAGACCGAACACCTCGTCTAATCCAAGAGTGAAATCTTCCCTCCTTAAACCTTACTTACCAAAGCTCATATTGTCAAGGAATTTGGGAAGACCAATAGTATTTATCTAAAACTATAAGCATCTTCTAAAGATGTTCTCAATGCCAGGAGTTTGAAATAGTTCTGGAGAGGGACTGACTTGGGTTAATACAGCACAGGCCAAAAGTTTGGACACACCTTCTCATTCAATGCGCTTCCTTTATTTTCATGACTATTTACATTGTAGATTCTCACTGAAGGCATCAAAATTATGAATGAACACACGTGGAATTATGTTTGTATCTAACAGTTGTCCAATAGGGCTGTTGGCTGTGTATCAACCCGACTTCTGCACAACACAACTGATGGTCCCAACCCCATTGATAAGGCAAGAAATTCCACTACTTAACCCTGACAAGGCACACCTGTGAAGTGAAAACCATTTCAGGTGACGACCTCTTGAAGCTCATCAAGAGAATGCCAGGAGTGTGCAAAGCAGTAATCAGAGCAAAGGGTGGCTACTTTGAAGAAACTAGAATATAAGACATGTTTTCAGTTACAGGTATTTCACATTTTTTGTTAAGTACATAATTCCACATGTGTTCACTCATAGTTTTGATGACTTCAATGAGAATCTACAATGTAAATAGTCATGAAAATAAAGGAAATGCCCTGAATGAGAAGGTGTGTCCAAACTTTTGGCCTGTGCTGTAGGTGCAGAAACGCACCACAAACCAGCAAACACAGCAGTCCCTCCATGATTTGCTTTTAGCCAAAGTTTTGTTTGTCAAGAGCTGAACAGCAGCCGTGTCACTCAGAAACCAAAGCTTACTCACTCACCTTGTCATATTTGGACACGATCTCCGCCCTCTCCTGGTCGAGCTTTAAGGCAGCATCCTGCTCCGTATCAGAAACTACACAGAGAGAAGGGAGAGAAGAGGGAGTCAGTTAGTTTCACAGTAATCTGATTCACAATTCGATTTACTTAAAAGGTACTATATTATGCACTTTATTCCCCTGGAGTAATCATATTCTTGGATGTCCAAAGGGAACTTTTGTGAATTTATAAGCTAAAAATCCCATAAAAATCTTTATTACTAGTTCATTTGCTGCCTACTCAAGGGTGTGAGTTAATTTATGATTTTGGGGGGGAGGGGGGGGGGTTGGGGGAGGACAAAGCAAATTAGACAGTCTCATCCGCAAGAATACGTTGACTTTTTTCATTGATGTTACATTTATCACATTACATTATTGGGGGGGGGAACATGTTCCCCAAACCCCCCCTTTGAGGAGTGTGTGGGGGGCATGTGCCCGCACCTATGCCCTGGTTCACAGTATCAGTACAGGATCATGGTGTCAGTATTGGTGGCACCACACTCTTCTGTGGATTCTATGGAGACGGACCTCTTGATTATGATTGGTCACATGAATCACATGTCTTCCTAAACCCAGCCTGTCGCCGTGCCTCACTTCATCCTTATCGCCTTCGATCATGTTCAGCAAAAGCACAAAAACACAGCTATTTACAATTCAATGCTGCAAGTTCCAGATGATAGAGTGCGAGTTGCTCGAATACGGAATTATTTACGCCGAGAGATAATTAATTGGAGCAGCAAAGAAGAAAGTAGAAGTCAGCAAATTAACCAGATAACTATAAAGAGCGCCTTCTCTGAAAAGCTCACCATAAATATGCCCGTTTAAACAGTGCCTGACTAATTCATTTAATGACGCATTAAAGGGAGTCTCAGTGTTCTAAACTTCTGCCAGAAACGCTAGTCAGCTTCTTTCTGGCTTCTATTTCACGGATTAATTCCAGCATCAAACATCCAAGTCCTCAGTGCAATTCCACTTCAGCAAGCTTTTCTACAATTCATTCATGAATAAGTGAAACGGTGTGCTTGCGGCAGGACTGTTTCAAAAAAATCAATTACAAACACCGAACCCTCCTGGTGAAATCAGGCGGCACCCGCCTGTTTCTCCATTCACTAGCTAGCTTCAGGTTCTCTTATTTCGCCACGAGACATACAGATTACAAATGCAAATTGTTGAAGCCTTCGCGACAACCCCTCACCCCCTTCTGCAGTCCACCGCTGAGGGGTAATGGAGCAAATAAATATGATTTACCTGCAAATGGAGCACGGTGCCTTGGAATGAATGCGTCAGCAAACCGAATCTATACATGATGACGCACGGCTTTCCCCCCTAACTATTGCACTGCTATGACAGAAATAATGACAGACCACCTCCACTGCACTCAATCACAGTAAAAAGGCCTGAGAGGTCGGTATCATCTGCCTGTGAACCTGGCCATGACCATTCTCTTAGTGAGCATAAATGCTCAGTGGCTGCGCGTCTTTAGCTGGCCTATCACTCGATCTTCATTCTCACAGGAATAAAATTCAGCAGGAAAATGACTCTACTTTTCTCCTCTGGGACAGAAGACCCTACGTATCTTACAACAGCAAAGGTTTTCTTTCAATATTTTCAGTTTTTCAAGGGCAGGTCAAGTTGGCAATTTCAATCAACATTTTATCGGTGCATGAAATTAATTCTCTGGAAAAAAATGATGTGACAATTAAATCCAGAGAAAGCATTTGGATGGGTGATGACAGACCTTCCAAACAGGCAACTGCTTCGTTTACCTCATCAACCATGTCCTCAGGGTAAATTTAGAACTGAAAACAACAGGGTCTTCCATCATCTTTTAGCACAGTGCACAGCCTCATATCCCAGATGTCAAGCCGATGATGAATTTTATATAATCAAATACAGTCAATCTATGTTAATAGGCTGAATGGACGCTCATCCATGAGGTTTTTTGCCCTCAAAATTGACAAGTTACCTCAACTACTCATGCATATGAAAAACTCCTCAAGGGTATAAAGCCCTGGTCCTCAAATCACGGTCCTCGAGGTCCGAGTACTGCTGGCTTTCCACCCTTCCTTCACCTTGGAGTCAGATGTTAACACAGTCTGGCCAATCAGGGGCACCAAGTGTTCATTTACTTACTTGGGATAAAAGAAATTGGACTGAATTTGGATTCGAGGTCCAGATTTGAAGATCCCTGGTATACAGTGTCAAGTTGAGCTCTTTGAGAATTTTGAATTTGAAAACCCTAACCCTAACCTCTGCACAACCATACTCCAAATGCTCAGCAGATGGAAATTAGCCTTCACTGATGCTGAGTCAACATATATTTGGTACAAGCAGGTGTAGATTTTTTGATTCAAATGCTCCGTTGTTACACGAAGCACAAATAACATTTTTAATGACCTTAAGTATTCCAAAAAAAAAACAAAGCTGAAATGCTGCACTAATAATCAATATTTTTGTTCAGCTTTCCTCGGCTTATTCCTTCTTTATTTTACAAAACCCAAAACCAGTGAAGTTGGCACGTTGTGTAAATCGTAAATAAAAACAGAATACAAAGGTTTGCAAATCCTTATCAACCTATATTTAATTGAATACACCGCAAAGACAAGTTAATGTTCGAACAGGTAAACTTTGTAATTTTTTGCAAATATTAGCTCATTTGGAATTTGATGCCTGCAACATGTTTCAAAAAAGCTGGCACAAGTGGCATAAAAGACAGAGAGAGTTGAGGAATGCTCATCAAACACTTATTTGGAACATCCCACAGGTGAACGGGCTAATTGGGAACAGGTGGGTGCCATGATTGGGATAAAAGCAGCTTCCCTGAAATGCTCAGTCATTCACAAACAAGGATGGTGCGAGGGTCACCACTTAGTGAACAAATGCGTGAGCTGATTGTTGAACAGTTTAAAAACAACATTTCTCAACGAGCTATTGCAAGAAATTTAGGGATTTCATCATCTACAGTCCATAATATCGTCAAAAGGTTCAGAGAATCTGGAGAAATCACTGCACGTAAGCAGCAAGGCCGAAAACCAACATTGAATGCCCGTGACCTTCCGAACTACAGTTCGTCGCTACATCTGCAAGTGCAAGTTAAAACTCTACAATGCAAAGGGAAAGCCATTTATCAACAGCACCCAGAAACGCCGCCGGCTTTGCGGGGCCCAAGCTCATCTAAGATGGACTGATGCAAAGTGGAAAAGTGTTCTGTGGTCTGACGAGTCCACATTTCAAATTGTTTTTGGAAACTGTGGACGTCGTGTCCTCCGGACCAAAGAGGAAAAGAACCATCCAGACTGTTATAGGCGCAAAGTTCAAAAGCCAGCATCTGTGATGGTATGGGGGTGTATTAGTGCCCAAGGCATGGGCAACTTACACAAATGTGTAGGCACCATTGATGCTGAAAGGTACATACAGGTTTTGGAGCAACATATGTGGCCATCCAAGCAACGTGTTTTTCATGGACACCCCTGCTTATTTCAGCAAGACAATGCCAAGCCACATTCTGCACGTGTTACAACAGCATGGCTCCGTAGTAAAAGAGTGCGGGTACTAGACTGGCCTGCCTGTAGTCCAGACCTGTCTCCCATTGAAAATGTATGGTGCATTATGAAGCGTGAAATACGACAACGGAGACCCCGGACTGTTGAACAACTTAAGCTGTACATCAAGCAAGAATGGGAAAGAGTTCCACCAGAAAAGCTTCAAAAATGGGTCCCCTCAGTTCCCAAACGTTTACTGAGTGTCGTTAAAAGGAAAGGCAATGTAAAACAGTGGTAAAAAGGCCCCTGTGCCAACTTTTTTGCAATGTGTTGCTGCCTTTAAATTCTAAGTTAATGATTATTTGCAAAAAAAAAAAAAAAAAAAAAAAAAAAGGTTTCTCAGTTTGAACATTAAACATCTTGTCTTCGCAGTGTATTCAATTGAATAAAAGTTGAAAAGGATTTGCAAATCATTGTATTCTGTTTTTATCTACGATTTACATAACGTGCCAACTTCACTGGTTTTGGGTTTTGTAATTTCTAAGGGATAATTCACACCATGGCTCATGCCAATACATCATTTGTTCCATGTAGGGTGCCACATAGTAACTTACCCTTGAACATGAATAACACGATAATCACCCACTGCAGGTTTGATCATTTTTACACCTACTTCCTCCATATTACATGAAAAAGTCCCCAATCATCCCATAAAAAGTAGCAGTGAATTGAGAGCAGTGTATCCACCTGTACAGTAATCTGACACAGACTTCTGCTCATCCTGCATTTATTTTTGATTAGCAGGGGGAGTACTTCATATGCAATGACCGCGATCTGTATGGCCTGATATGTTTTTAAACCATTTACCATTTTGATTAAGCTTTCAGCTCTTATGCGAATATGAAGGCTTACCCACCAAATGGGTGGAAAAGCAAACATCTAACTCCCCTTCTAAACCACAGTGACTATTTCACAGTATATAAGAGGCTATTTACAAGCTTGAAATCCTTCATCCTCCTGGGCAGTAGCCCAAGCAGCGGTTTTTCATTTGAAATGGACAGCACACTGCTGGCATACACAAAATAGTCAGCATTCCTGCCAGGTCAGAGGATATTTTTCACAACGGAAGAAGAAACATGGTAACTCAGTTTGCAGATTGACATGTAAATTTACGAAAAAATTCAGATGCGAATGCTCAAAAAACATCAGAAGCGTTGCTTTATGAAAAGTATCTTAAAGTTTTGCAAGTTCACTCCATGCTTTGGGAGTACACTGCATTTCCTCTCATGGCAACAGCATGAATCAGTTATCACATAAGTAACTAGGCCCCTCCAGACTCTAATACTACCACCAGAGTCAAATAGCAAGGGTAGAGGGCATGGGTATTTCAATTAGGGATGCACTGATAGAAATTCTGATATCAATCCAATACTTACTCAAATAACTGGTTTAAATATCTGGTATTGTACACCGTTACTTTAATAAATAACCATTCAATACATGTATATTTACGAATTTATGTCACATTTTGTTTCCCAAAGTTAAGAGAGCAATGTTTAAGTCAAGCCCGAAGTTGTGCTACAAATAAAAGAATGATCCCAGTCTCTGCCAAACAATGAGGCATACAGCTTATAAATGAAATGCTGATATCAGCACTCTGAATTGGCAGATAACCAGAGCCCAAGTATCCGGACTGAAAAAGCTGCATTGGTAGACTTATAATTTCAAAACCTAAATAAACAATCTTTAACCTTCCAAAGAAAAGAGATGCATCTC
The DNA here is from genome assembly GCA_029721435.1 of Gymnothorax reevesii. Lineage (NCBI taxonomy): Eukaryota > Metazoa > Chordata > Actinopteri > Anguilliformes > Muraenidae > Gymnothorax > Gymnothorax reevesii. The sequence goes on along the minus strand of CM056579.1, from coordinate 24,442,444 downwards.
TTTTTCACAGAACTTGTGCAATAAAATCTTAGTGTCTCTTCCAGAAAGACATTCAAATTCCTCCTCATATATGCCCACCGAAAGATATACATCATTTTCAAGATAAAGTTGCACCATGAGAAATGACATTCCAGCATCTTAATTAGCACAACTTTTCTCCAACTTCCTTCCCCTGCTCCCCTGTTCCAAATGACAACTTAGGGTGACTGGATTAGTGGGATGTGCCTGGAATAACTAAAGATAGGACACACATTCTAATCACAATATTTGGTTAAATAAAACATACTGACAAAACACAAATTGTGAAAATGACGCATACCACACCAAACACATTGGGGGATTCACTTTCACTCATGAAAAGGTTTTTGATCCCATCTAAAATTGGGACCACTACAATTCAGACAGGAATTCTGAATTCTGAAACTAGTGCTTTCAAACTGAAAGCGGTTATATTTCTTTCTCCACGTACCCTGCATCATACGAGAGGTAAATTCTTTAGCTTTTCAGGGGTCTGGAGATTCAGCTTAGACTCAATCTATACAGTTCTGTCCTTCTTCCAGTACTGTCCCAGGCAAGCTTCTATTCTAATAAGCAGCTTGTTGAATCAGCCCTTTCTGCCTGAAAGTACATACAGATGGTCCTTTTCAATACTAAAGTATGTCTTTTGGGCCAAAGCTGCCCTTGTTTTTTTGTTTTTCTGATGGCCCTTTAGCTTTCTTAACACCATATTGGTGGGGGGGGGACACTGGATGCTGGATCTTGTACACAGAGGACACAGGCCACAGCACAGAGCTTATATTCAGTGGAATCACCAAGCCAACGAAGAAAGCCTGAGCCAGAAAAAGTATTTAGTTACGAATATTAGAGCCCTGATTAACCCAACATATCTTGAACGCACACGAGACAGAATGTTTCAGCAGTTTTTGAAAGTTTTCCTTAAAGAAAAACAGTAATGTTGCCAGTATTTGACATAATAATGCCACAAAACAAGGATACCCAGCTTAGATAGGCCAGCCTATCTGAAACCCAGCAATTTTGCAAAAGGAGGCAAAAAAAGTCTCTGGCAGAAAATAGTATTATGTAGCGCCTTTTTTTTTTTTTTTTTTTTAAATCAGTGATGTGTCCTTGGCCATCTAAATGAACCAATTCCAAAGTACGCAAAAATGTCAAACTGTATGATTGCAGTGCAGAAGAAAAACAAAGGCAAATCAAACTTCCAGTAACAACAGACTCCTGAAATTAAAAAAAGTACATTGCACCATTCTAAAGGTCAACTCCCACTGTTTCCGGTCCAGCAGCGATTTCACTGGAACGTGCGGTCCATGCCCCTGCAGAGCGCTCAGACGGGAACATATGAAATGACAGGCCATTTTGGCAATTGCGCATCTCCAAATAGCTGTGATTAAAATGTCGCTCTAAAACCTCGTTTATTTCAATCATAGACTCAACCCCCCCCCCCGAGCCCCACACCCCACCTCTGTTCACTCAGTGGTTCTCAATCAAACAATTGCCAAGGGCATGTGGACTGAAACTACTCATTTAAAACATTTTTAAAGTGCTTTTCTCAGTACGCAGGGACAGAGGATGAATGGTGACAGGATCACATTATGATTCAATCCACAGATGATGGAAAAAAACTCGTCACTGAAGCCAAAATTAGCAAGAACTCTTTAAACCTCTGAAATTTAGCTTCCGCACTTCATGTACGACAATCAAGTCAGAAAGAAAGTTTGTGGTGAGAGTCGGGGGGGAGGGGGACACATTGCAGCGCACATGTTGATGTGAGACTGCCCAAAGGGGAACAAGTCATCTTTTATCTCATCAGACAAAAGGCCATCTTCAGGGAGCAGAAAGGATGGGTTATCTATAGCTCCTCCTCATGTCTCTTCCATATCCTTCTCAGCTCCAACCAGAAAAAAAAAGCCATTTTGTGTCTTGAAATGTAGAGCAAATTTACAGTGATGAGTATCCTGATCGTTTTTTTTTTTTTTAGCTTCATCTTCAACTGGTTTGTCACCAGTGGGAAAACTAGAAAAAGCCCCCTTTGAATTTTTCTTATGGCAGTTCGAAGTCCACACTTTAAATTTTTGGGACAAAATGGTGGATTTACAGAAATAACTCAATTAGCATAACTATGCTTAATTAGACAACAAATGTACTATGAAGTAGGGGGCAGAAATGCAAGATGGAGGCCATTTCTTTGAATTTCAAGAAGGGGGTATTTATCTCCCATATGACCACTGTGCTGTTTAAAGAGAAATCAGCAAGAGCTCAAGGGGCAGAGCTTGGATGGTTAAAAAAAAAAATAATAAATTGTATGGACTGTGTATGAAAGTGACTGTACATGGACTGCTGATGTTTGAAGTAAAATGGATGAAATACATTTGAACGCTCATTATGTCTTCAGGTTTTCAACAGAGGCTGACGGACACTTTCACATCATCATCTCTGGGTCTCATCTGGAGCCAGTCATGCCCCTTGAAGGAGCTGTACAAGTCAAGCACACCAAGGCAAGACCACAGACAGGTGAAACACCGCACACCATGACAACAGCTATGTAGAGCCCAACATGTTCTCATGAGGACTCTTCGCAATGTGATCGGGGCAGAGTCTGAATTCACAAATATTTTCCATAACCCATCTGAAAGCATTGCAGGCAGATCCTAGTCGGATCAAGTGCTTAAAATACCAGTACGTCATACATAGCATCAGGAACCTCAAGGATCATAACTCCTTAAATATGAAATACAACTGCAAATAAAAAGTTACTTCTATATAAAAAAAAGTGTGTGTGCTTGCTGCAACAAATATACAGTGTTTATTCAGGTTGTCATATCTGGCATAACAGCAGTTGAAAAAAAAAAAAAAGAAACCACTGGCAATCATTTCATAAGCAAAATACAGTAAGTACTATGTTTCCAAATGGCCTGAAGAATTTGCAGCTTTGATCAGGAGTATCTGCCAAATTGATAATGTGCAATCATCACTTACAATGCCAGGCAAATCCCTTGCAAATACCTGAATGCGATTTGGCAGGGAGGCATTTGATCAAAGATCTGGCTTTGCACTTCTTACGGCACGCAGCAAAATTCAGACAGGCGTTTTCGCACCCAAGCACCATCACCTACCTCTCTGCAAGCTCCCAGAATGCTCCTCAAGTCGACTCTGTACTTTAGTCCGCATCAGTAACACCAGGACTGTACATAAACGAGAGCTTCAACCCATTCCAGAGCAACTCCGCTCCCAAAAAGCTACTCAAAACCTCTCAGCGAGCAAGAACCAGTCTCGAGAGGGAGAGTGTCCGAGAGAGAGAGAGAGAGAGAGAGAGTCAGAGTCAGAAAGCAGCCCACACCAAGTAACATGTGCTTCACTCAGAAGAAGTGGAAGAAAGAGAGAGAGACGTTTGACGGACTCTGCCACAATGACGCTTTTTGTTTACACCGTGTGCAGTCCAGTGGAACACGTCACACCCCTGACCCACGCTTGGCATTCCTCACAAAAAACAAACAAGAGGCTCCATCAGGCCCTTGTCGGAAGATTAAGGGAAGTGGTACCGATAGAGCGGGACGTCCTTCCATCGCCCCCCCTTCATTTAAACATCAAACTTCCAAACCGATAAGAGCCCTACCCTCCATCCAGAGCCCTCCCTGAGGACAACAGGACCCAAGAACTTGTTGAACTGCATAAGAATACTGTAGGTATTTTAAGTTAGAAGTCCTAACTCTTGAAAGAATTTCTATAGCTTTTTATTTGCTGGGAAATTTGAAAGATATTGATGGGATATTGATTATTAAGGGAAAAAACCAAATTCTTACTTTCACTAATATGAGTGAATTCAATGTTAATGTACACTGGAGACATAAGGAGATCGGTCTCCATATAACTAAGTTGTTTACATCTTGTTTTCACCCTTCAACTTAAAAACCTCAACAGCCAGCGAACTTCACTACATTTCTTTAACTGCCAAGATGATGGAAGAGTTTAAGAGACAATGAACGTTCCAAACTACAAAAAAAAAAAAAATCTTTCTGGCAAAACAAGAAAGACTAAGTGAATCAAAGACAGTGGCCTGCATGGAATGCATTCTCCATAGCAATCTTTTTGAAAGATTCGTGTGCGCCTTGCAGCAACAGCACACGCACTTGCTTAAGAGGATCTGAAACTAACCGTGACGGCCAGCTTTCACTTCAACCAACATGCCACCCAATAACCGAGTAAGAAAGTCCTAACCATGGGGAGGGGCATATTAGTTTGAAAAATTAATATTGAATTAAATTTAATAAGTAATGTAGCTATGTTGAAGTTTTGTGCCAGTAGTACCCCGCTATAAAGACCGGTGGTTCGGGAAAAAAAAATCATTCATACGGTTTGTGGCGTTCGAGCCGACATTCTTTTTTCGGTCAGTTGACATGGAGAGACATCACAACAGAAGACAGTTATCCATGAAGGGAGAAAGAGGAGCATAGACGTGCCACTGTTCCCTTTCGCCTCACGTAATCCATGACGCTACAAACAGGGCGCTTCTGTTTGCACAGGGCAACAGACAAAATCATCACCGATGATGCAATGCAATGGTTTGAAGGGGAGAGCAAAGATTTATGCACAAGCCCTGGTGAGTTATTCGAAACTGCACAGCCTCCTGTGGCCAACTTGAGAAATATTAAATATAAATTTCCGACCATTTGAGAACTATGATCTTGATATTTATCTCCTCTCGGGAAGAAAATCCGTCAGTTTTATTGCAATGTGGGCATTAAAAGAAATAAATGGGCGAAGCCAGCGCACAAACATTATCCTTGAGCGAGCGCGATCAATCACCATTTGAAACAACGGCTCCTATCATTCAATTACTATCCACTACTGTACCTCACATTGTTCCGCTCGTCCGTCACTCACTTCCAAATCAATGATCGCATTACTGCGAGTGCATAAATAGTTGCGAGCTTATTTTCAAGGTTCCCTGCTATGATACGGTCTCGCTCCATATGCACAAAATGGGAAGTATTTCCCGCATTAACATCAGCGATTCTTCCGATGAACTGTATTCTGCCACCCGTCCCATCTTGCCACCTGAAGGCCATGGCCGTGATCACAGTCTAACCGTCGGCGGAAATTAAAATGCCGTTACTGTGGATGCGATCAGCAGTCTATACGCAGGACCTTCGCTACCTGTGATTGTCCACTGCATAGCACCCCTGATAGCAGCGGAAAACTAATAAAATATGAACTGCATCCCAGAAACAGAGAAAATATGATAAGAGAGAAGCAAGATGAGATGTACTTTATTGAACCCCGCGAGGTAATTCTTCCTTTTAATTTGACCTATCCCAGTTGGTTAGTAGCACTGGACATGACAGTGCAGCATCTCGGGGCCCAACTCCAGTTCTAAAGCCAGAGCCTTGGTCAGGGTTACTGGTAGGAGTGCAAACTCCACACAGAGTAGTCCACAAGCTCCCTGTAACAAAGCGACAGTGCTAATGGAAAGAATTTCCTCTCCAGCCTCGACTTATTTTGGCTTTTCGTTTGCCAGAATGATGTTAAAAGGCGGTGCAAATATATTTTGGGGTGTTTTATTAGTGAGACTGGGGTTTAGAATTCAATATTAATATTTAACATCGCGAATGCATGTGCTGCACATGCCCTAGCAACCCGGTGTATCATCAGTAACTTAGCCGCCGCCGCCACGCGCCATTACCAGGAATAGCAGCACTAGGAATTAAACTAAGTCGCCTTCACGGAATGTATGCTTGACATTTTTACGGGCCCAAATGTTTATCTGTGTACCAAGACATCACTCGATATCGGTGAGGTTGAATATGGAATTCTTTCAGCGCTAACCACTGTGCTACCATGCCACCCCAAAAATGATGAAAGTATAAAGTACGATTCTCCTTGCAGCAATTTTATCACGTTGCAGTGGTTTGACCCTCAGCTCTTCAGCAAGTCAGGGATGAAGAGCTGAGAGTAAGGCTGAGGGTCGAAATGCTGTACGCAGTGCAATATAAGGAGTTTTCCTTCCAATTATGATGGTATTCTCCAAGTTACGATGGTGACACTGCGATGCAGTGGTTAGCAGTCATGCCTCAAAGTAAGACGGTTTTGGGTTTGGGCCTTTCTGGGTAGAAACTGCACATCTACCTGTCTGTACACTCCAGTTTCCTCCCACAGTTCAAATTAAATATATACTGAGCGACAAAAGAAATGCAAGCTAGCTAGTTAGTTAATGTACTCTTATGGTTACTTAGTCAGAGTGACCACAAAATAAAGAAACTTTGATGAAAAAAGTGTAAATGTGCACACGCTAGTAATAAATTAGATTTTCTGAAATAATTACGCGCAAACGTATTTTCCAGTTTGCCTTTAATTAACTTGCGTTTCTTTTGTTGTTCAGTATATGTTAGGCTGACTGAATTGTCTGTAGTTATGAGTATGAGTGAATACATGCGCCCTGTGATGGACTGCCATCACGTGATCCTGCCTCTCACCCATTGGATGCTCCGATAGGCTCCAGACACCCTGCAATCTTGTCCAGGAATTAAGCAGCTGAGACAATGGACAGTGTAATAGATTCCCCAATAACACCAGCATATATGAAAATACTGTACATATACTTCCTTCTCAATTACAACATTTTTTTTTTTTTTTTTAACTCTGCACTTGAGGCTGCACCTGAAAATCAAACTTGCACAAGAGAAGCCAGCACGGGGCCCAATAACACAAATAGTTCTTTGGTTTTCCAAAGTGTCACATGATGCAAAAAGATGTAGAGTCCAGTTTTAATTCAGACTCTACACAGGAGCACTGCATCTTCTGATTTATTGAAGGAATGGTATTCCCAAGTTAAGAAAATATCACTGTTTCAAAAAAAATTTACATCATCCATATGAATAATTGAAAAGCTCAGATTAATAATAAAAAAAAACACTGACTACATGGGATTTGCTGCTCCATAAGTGTTTTATGATAAAATAAAAATAAATAAATAGATATAAATAAAAAAGTAAACAGTTCCTTACATAAATTTGCTGGAGGGTACAAGAGCTTTTCACACACTGAAGAACACAAAATTTCATAAATAAACTTCAGTTTTAGTTCAATGCAGGTATGAACGCATTGCAGATTCTCCACTTTGAAACTGGTAGGTTATCATTTTGTTCTTCAATGCAATCACTTTGTATTTGACCAGAAATGAATGCAGAAGGCACACAAAAGCCTACAGCTGTTTTTCCATTAAAAACAAGAATACACGGGGCGCTCCGGTGGCTCATCGGTCCAAGTGCACGTTCCATAAAGGCTGTGTCCTTCCCGCAGCAACCTGGGTTCGAATCCAGCTCAGGTCATTTGCTGCATGTCTTCCCCCTTTCTTCTCCCCAACTTTCCTGTCTCTCTACACTGTATAACTATCAAATAAAGGAAAAATCCCCCCCCAAAAAAATTCAAGAATACAAATCCGTTACACAGGCATTATTCAGGTTGAGTGACGGGTCTTGCATCAAACTGCCCTCCACCAGGACTGTGGTACAGTGGCACATTGTTTGATGTTCAAGAACTTCTTGGCAGACACAAACAAACGGAAATATGCCGCCGCCACCCCCCCCCCCCCCAAATTCAATTAGTGATTCTTTTAGTGATTCCGGTCAATTATAAATATCGGCCTCCTTGCAGCACCGCACTCGAGATAGGGCCTTGAACGAAAACTTTACCCCGTGACTTTGACTTCCAGCAGTAGGTAAAATAGTTTGTTCAATTTATTTCCCTGAACGCAGAAGAATGCTTAAAAACTCCATGTAAATAAACTCCTGCTAATCCAGAAAACCATACACTGTCCACACTGAACAGCTCTTGCTCCTTTAAATCCTGATTGCAGTTGTCCTTCGGTATAGCCGCAGCAATAAACTAATTGCAGGGTGCCTATTTTTTCAAAAGCCTACTTTTGGCTCAATCAGAAAAGGAATTCAAGAAGCACTTGCCGCTCCATTTTTCTGATCTCCCATCCCACTGGAATGTGGCATGTCAAAATACAGGAACTAAGCATAAGCCTGCTCGTACACACCCCCTGCGATCGGCTCAGCAGGGTGAAGACGGCTCCACAAGGTTCCAGCCGGCTGCTCTTAACATTGCAGCCACAACCCATGAATGCGGTTTCAAGCGGAGGAGACCCAATAATACGCCTGGCACAAAGCCACATGCCGCTGGGATGGCCAACAGCAGTACAGCAGTGATCTTAGGCGATCACGACAGCCATCCTAGTCCAAGCCTCCCCTCCCATGTATCCCTTGGACAACTGCAATCAGATTTTGAAGAAATAACTCTGCTGAGTACGGGCAGTGTATGTTTTTTTTTCCCCCATACAGTAAGAAATTATTCAGATGCGGTTTTAAAGTGTTCTTCTGCTTTTAAAGTCGACATAAATTGACTTGCAGGTGCATCTCAAGGAGTGTCCTTCGTATGTCTCCAGTTATGAATAACTAGCAGGGTACCAATCTTTTTGAAAGTCTACATTAATTAAGCAAGGACTTCAAGATCCAGTTCATTCATTTTTCCTGATCGCAAGGCCCATTTTAATTTTGAATCTCCAATTAATGAGCCGCATTGAACCATTCTCATATGTAGCCCCAGCAACCAGCTCGGGAGAGTAAAAATGACCTCGTAACATATGGAACCAGCCAGTCACTTTGTTTTCCATATTGCGGCTACAGGCCACGCATGCAGTGTCAGGCATCGGAGACCAGATTACATGCGAGGCACAGAGCCACGTGCACAGAGACTGGCTGACTGGAGCGGAGCAGTGAGAATGAAGCAGAAAACTGCCGTCCCAAGTCTGCATTTCCCCTCCCAGCTATCTCTTGGACAACTGCAAACATTTAAGGGAGCTAAATCTGCTCTATGCGGGCAGTGTGTTTCTTGTATAGCACATACTTCTTCAAATACAGTTTTAAAGTGCTCTTTTGCAGTTCCAGTTCCCTCAAATCTGTTTGCAGATACAAGAAGAGCCCTTTGTTATGGCAACAGCTATAAATTAACTTAAGGGTAGATTAAAAAAAAAAAAAAAAAAAAAAAACTACCTTGTGCACATGATACAGTCCTTAGGTACTCACTCTTATCCAGAATGAGCTGGTGTGGGTGCAGGCTTTCATTCCAAATTCGCTGGCTCATTCTGGATAAGTGAGAGCACCCCTGACACAGACCCACATAGCAACTGGACGGCAAACCAGACGAGCAGTGACCTTGAGCCATCAGTCTGCCATCCCTATCCGTAGAAAACCTCCTAAATATTCCTTAGGCAACCCAAAGGCAACTGCAAGCCACCCATGAAGGGTTACTGTCGACAGTGAGCACTGGCACCGGTTTGACCCATTCACCGCAGGTTGAATTCATATCCACTGAGGGAGCTGACCAACGGGCCTCCAGCTGTGGCTATGGACTGCACAGTTTAAGGTCAATCTGAAAGCTACAAAAACATCTGGCTGTCCCACGGGCTTGCTGAATCAATGGAACATCAAAGAGCAAAGTATATCTTCTTTTGTACAAGTATGTGAAAAATTCTCTCCTGTAAAACCCGGCATTCCTCCCAGAGCAACCGAATCAATTCGACACAACTTCAAAACGTTCAGAACTGCAGCGCAAGGCGGACTGCAGTGTCTGAAAACTCCCGTGAAAACAGAATTTTGGCCCTACAAGACAACTCAAGTCTACAAGTCCATACAGTCAACATTACATTACATTACAAGACAGGAGAAACAAAATACATTAATGACTGCAAAAGGCCTTCCACTGCTCCACCCCTCCATTCCACCCCTCCACCCCCCCCCCCCAACTTTTTGGGCTTTGTGCACCACCATTTTCTTATGCTAGTGAAGACTGCAAATCCTACACATCATTATTGCAGAGTTCCCAGTGGACAGTACACAATCGTCAGTGGAAATGCACGCCAGACATTCACTCGTCCATCACTGTGGCTAAGAGTGTGGAGATTGCTGCCTGGGAGAAACCAGAGAAGATGGGCAGGCGTGGAGATATAGAAGCCTGACGAAAACAACAGCCCCAGGAATTTATGAAAAGCTACCATCATCACGCAGCAGAATGCTCACAGTCCAGGAAGTCATCACATAGAATACGTGTTCAAGCTTACTGACAGCACAATGGCTGCCATTTTCACTTGGGCAGCACAGACACCTGGGGCCAATAAAAGTGGTGTCATCTCCGCCATTATGCAATTATACCAGAATTTTTCATCGCTGATGAACATAAATGCACCAATCAAAAGCGGAGGTGGGTGAAAAGGTTCGTGACTGTTCCAGCCAGGCTTTCATGCCATTTTCTGGTCTTAATTGCTTAAGTACTCATACCATTTATAAAATCTGACATTTTACCAGCAATTCTTAAAAAGCTGGTGAGCAACTACCGAAAACTGTTCAGGTGTCCATTAAGTCATGATGCAATCAAATTGGGATTTTTTCCATTTTTCAGTGGATGTGCACAGTCACATCTAGTGTGTTTAAAAGTGTGTGGTATATCCAACCATGGATATACTACAACGTTGTAAATCCTCTCTCAGGCCGTGATGTCACCTGGTGGAAACTTTCTGAAATAGCCCTTCTTCCTTCTCCAACAGAAGAATCTTAGCCAATACCAACCAACAAAGTCAGGCTTGGCTACTCCCACCTCAAAGTCTGGACACACCCCACAACTTTACATATCCCCGCCCAGCAAAAAAAATACTTTATTTTTCCATTCAGAAGTATGTCAAATTCAAGAAGCAAAGTGCCAACTTCCTTTGCACAGTGACTTTAAACTTCAGAATGAGGAAAATTTTCTGAAAAACAATCTAAAGACTCATACAAAAGCAAGACAGCAGTGTCACCACTATCCCCCCGCCTCGATCAACGGACCAGAACTCAGTAAAAAAATATTCTTCGACATCCATTTTCAAACTCAAAGTAGATCATCAGTAGCTTATTAAGCAGACAAATTTTCACACATGTAGGTATAATAGTTTTAGAGAAATCTTCCTCATTGTGGCCCGGAAGAACGGACCCAAATCCAGAATCCCCCATCCCACTTTGTGGTGGGGGACAATAACTCGTATCAGTCATCGCTTTGGACCCACTAAAAGTGTGTGGGGGTTCCTGTATCTACAGAGACCCTGCTGTCTGCCTGTATTTTCTTATTCTGCCGACGTTTCCGGGCGTCAACCTTTGGGCGTGTTGCCCCAAGCCAATAACGACACAAAGAGTGAAGCCAGGACTCCGTAAAAACAGAGAAATGGCGCGGCACTACTGTGAAGTGCTTCTAGTGATGCTGAGCAGAGGCCAACTTTGAATGTTGTGTTTACAAACCACAATGGACAAACGTAACTCAATATGCCGTTAAATTAACAGCTTTACTGTGATCTAATCCATGAACAAAACAATTATTTGTGAGCACAGTCAAATTGGCTCATATGGTCCGGATAATTAGCAGAAAGAAAAACTTGCGTGCACACGTCCCTTCAGGAACGAAATTGCTCATCCCAGGTCAAGGGAATGATGGGAAAAGGTGGACAGACTGATAAATTAATGCACGAGTCAAAAGCGCAAAGTTCTTCCTGTCTAATCCATCAACTGGATTGCCGTCGTGCGCCCTGGAGGACGCTCTCTGCAGCTCTTCAAAAGTCTCTGAGGCCGAGAACATGTCATTAATTACAATTGGTTTCTGCACTGCAATCAATCCACTTTAAGTGATGAAAAATAATTAGTGTGCTTTTAATCTGATCAGATCGAGGCCAATTAGGCAATAAGTATAAACATTGAAATTAGAAGAATTAACTTAAAGGTTTTTGAGAAAAACCATACATACATCACGTCTTGAGACTGAAAATTACCATTTGCATGAATGCTTTGTTTGCTTGCGGTATAGAACACAAACATCCTGAGTTAGAGCTGAAATATAGCAATAAACCTCAGAGCCTGACAGACAAAAGTAAACATGAACACGTGTGTGTACACACACACACACACACACACACACACATACGCACACACACCTCCGTGCCGGTTGGCCGCTCTCCTCCGCGATGGGGACACCAGCTCCTTGACGATCTGGAGCACCTGCATCTTCACAGGGGAGCCCGTGTGCAGGGGGGGCCAGCACACCCGCGGGGTCACCCCGATCTCTCATGCCTGTTGCCTTCCGCCCCCGACGGCATCACAGACCACCCCAACCCCCCCCCGTCCGGCCCTCCCGCAGCCCTCGTCACAGGGACCTCCCCAAACTGAACTCTTCCCTGAGGAGCATCTACACAGGCACCGGCCCTCCTGCTCGCTCAGTAACTTCCGTCCCTCTGGGGTTTGGGAAAGGTCTGGAGCGGCATTCCCAGGGCGTCCGCCTCGAATCTGCCCTTACCCCACTTAGCCCCTCTCTGTCCTCAGCTCAGGCCGAAACTCCGAGCCGCGACATAAACAGCTCACCTCCACCCATCCTTCTCCGCTAACAGACACCCCTCACGAAGAGATCAGGAGGAGAGGATGGACTCCAGCGGCTGACCAGGAGGACTGGAGCCTGGGGGCCAATCCCGGCAAAAACGTGTGGAGTGAATCCAGGAGGCTGGGCCGGGAGTGACAGCCTTCAGCACAGAGCCTCCCCACCCACAGACCTGGCGGAGGAGAGAAGGCGCACGCTCACAAGTTTGAGAGATGATCTAGTGGCCAGGGATGAGGGCGTCCGTTCACAGTCCGCAGGTCCCTTCGGGCGTATGGCAGCGCAGCGTGGCGGTATAAGAAAGGAGAGGTTCCCCTCCCTTCACAACCCCCATAAACCGCCGGGTCAAAACCAGAGCTGCAGCTGAAGCCACAGCCAGGGCGCGAGGCAGCGCATACTGCTTACCTCTCTCTCTCAATCGCTCCCTCCCTCTCCCTCTCCCTCCTTCTTACGTTCTCACTCTCCCTCCCTTGCTCGCTTGTCTCCTAACTAAGCGAACGCGGTCCGCATCCCTATCGGCTCCCGGGGTCCGCCCCCTTTCACACTGCACGTGCTCAGTGCGCCGGGACATGAGCTGAATGGGTATTAACAGAAGAGCAGAGACAGAGCAACTGCTGCACAATAGCAGCTGTGAAGGAGTGTTTGTGTGTGTGTTTGTGTGTGTGTGTGCGTGCGTGCGTGTGTGTGTGTGAGAAAGACAGGGAGTGAGAGAGTTGGGGTGTCTGTATCTGTGTGTGCATGTATGTGTGTGTGAGATAGAGTGGAAGTGGGTGTGTCTGTGTGTGCGTGTGCGTGTATGTGAGAGAAGGCGTGTGTGTATCTGTATGTGTGTGTGTCTAAATTTTGCGTGATTGTGTGTGTGTGTGAGAGAGGGAGAGAGAGTGCGGGCGTGAAAACGTGTGCGTGCGCTTGTGTGAGAGACTGAGTGTGCCTCAGTGTGTGCTTGCTTATGCATGTAAGAGCAGACTTGTGAGAGCATGTATGCATCCGCATGTACTCGTGTGCGTCAGTGAGGAGGTGCGTGTGAGATAGGTTGCGTGCATGTGCGTGTGTGTGCATGTATGTACACGTGTGCTCATGCGAGAGATGGCGAGTTTGACCTAGCCTCAGAAAGCATCAGTTAGCGCCCATTTGCGTTCCTGTCGGTGTGCGCACCTGCGCCGGTGCACGCTGTGCGTCTGCGTGTGTTTGACTGAGCATGTGTTGTTCTAGATGCATCATTACCGCAGCAATCTACAGGTTCCATCCCTGTCCGTCACGCTCTGCTTATCGCTGAATTACCTTCCATTCTCTCTGCCAATCGCCATCAATTATTCTGTCTCTCGTTCAATGTCTCCAACACACGCACACCAATCCTTGTACTTATATCTTTGTGAGGACATTACATTGACTTCCATTCATTCTTCCTCTGTCTCTACAGCCTTTCCCTAATCTTAACAATAAGCAATGTATGCCTAACCCAAATCCTTACCCTAACCTTAACCTATCCCTAATTCTAACCTTGCCCCTAACCTTAACTAATAAGTCACAATTTGCCTTTGTAGTTGTGAGGACCGGCCAAAATGTCCTCACTTCCCAAAAAAGACTTCACTTTGTTGGTTAAAAACTTCTTCTGGTTGTCAGTACATAGCAGGTACAAGAAGGCACACACACACACACACACACACACACATACATAGACACATACACACATACACACACACTCACAAATGTTTACCTGCACCTTTAACTTCCCTTTAAAAGTGGTTCCTCTAAGTCCCATTTCACATCTCAGCTGTGAGTGAGCACCCATCATTCACCCATCTTACCCTCGTCTCCTCTAAACTGACAGGGACAGTAACTCTAGTGTCCAGAGATTGGAGATGACAGAGAGACCGTAAACCTGTATGAATCATGACTATGGGGGTTTCCAGCCTACGCTGAGCTAAGTATCTCCGCTTAATATCTCTGCACATTCATCAGTGTGTAATCACAACGGGTAGCCATACTGATGCCAAATAAATAACAAACAAGTAAGGAAAACAAAGAAACTGCATTTGAATTAAATGAAGAACATATTGTAGGTTGAACACTTCAAAACTAATATCATGGAAGGATGAACAATGCAGTTAATAAGTGTATGGACAAGGACAGAATTCCCATAATTCACTCTGCTCAGATGCGAATACTGCCAGGTTATCAGATTTACTTTGAGGATATTGACATCTGTGTATATAGAAATTGGCTTAATATGAAATATGTACGGGCTGCGTAGAAATTACAGCCCTTTAAGATTATATCTACGAGAGGACCACAGTAGTCCATTGAGTCTGAGTGCGAGACCATGCGTGAATGTATATATGAGTCAATGAGCATATAAGACAAGCGTTCCTGTGAATGTAACAATAATAATAATAATAAAAATATAAATAATAAAGGTTTTATTTATACACTTTAGACTCAGTCGCTTTACACCCCACACAGAAAGAAACCGTAAAACAAGGCTATACAAACATGATACATACAGTAGTGACAGGACCAAGAGATCAATATACAATTGGGGGAGAGAAAAAGACGGTCATCAATAAAATCAATAATCATCAACTAAATTTAATGTGACGGTAAGACCCTGGGTTCTGTCTTCCAGCCTTCGCAAACAAAACACATGTAGCGATAATGTAATCCACAGTTTCGACCAATATGCAAAGGGAATATTAATCGCTTCACCCAGTTTGATGGTTTTTTGCTCTGAAATATAGCCGTCTGCGTCTCAGTGAGATGACCAACGCATTCAGGGGTGTGTCGATGCTTAAAGCTAGTTCTGCGCGTCACAGATATCGTCTGCATTCTTACTCACCCAAACCACCTGTAAACGCAAACGCTGTCACTCCATGGTAGTTTCGTGGGATTTAATCCAAACCAGTGAAGCAGTTAAAAAAGAATCCCTTTTTAATGCTCGCTTCAGTTATGTGCTCCATAAATAATGCCTTAAAATGATGGTGGGGTCCAATGGAAGGGGGGGGGGGCATATTGTTATACTTGTCAATATGTTCTTTGTTTAGAGAAATTACAAATACAAAACTTCAGTATCATCCTTGTATAAATACCATGAGTGCAGTTTTGCTCACGGTTTAACTGGCCCACAGTAATGCAAAATGCATTGGCGGTGGGTTCGCTATCCTATTCTCCTCATTATCGAATTGCTTACCGCACTGGACCACCATTCTCAAAGGACCAAAGGTGGTAGCAGAAATACAAGCAAAGTGCTTTTTCTTCAGGTGATTAATTCGTCTTTGTCCAAATTCGGGCCCTACATGTGTGTATGTAAGTGTTTGAGTATGTGTGTCTGTTTGTCCGTGTGCACGCACAAGCATCACAGGGAGGACAGAGTGTGTGTGTGTGTGATTTATTTAGATAGTGTAGATGGTCAGCGGTGAGGCTCCTGCAGTGTTTGCTGAGTGCAGACTGTAGTCACTGCATTGCAGTGCGGTGTCCAGGAGTCCAGAGCAGCAGTGAGGAGAACAGAAACTACTGCACTTCTCAACTCCTGAACACACACACACACACACTCATACACTCTCTCACACACACACACACACACACTCATACACTCTCTCTCACACACACACACACTCATACACTCTCTCACACACACACACACACTGACACTCTCTCTCTCACACACACACACACACCCCCACACATACTCTCTCTCTCACACACACACACACACACACCCTCATCCACTCTCTCTCACACACACACACACACACACTCATATACTCTCTCTCACACACACACACACACACACACACACTCATACACTCTCTCTCTCACACACACACACACTCACTCATACACTCTCTCTCACACACACACACACACTCATACACTCTCTCTCTCACACACACATACACTCATACACTCTCTCTCTCACACACACACACACACACTCTCATACACTCTCTCTCACACACACACACTCATACACTCTCTCTCACACACACACACACACACACATACACATACACTCTCTCTCACACACACACACACTCATACACTCTCTCACACACACACACACACACACACACATGCACACTCACTGACTCCCTCTCTCTCACACACACACACTCACTGACTCCCTCTCTCTCTCTCTCCCTCTCTCTCTCTCACTCTCACACACACACACACACACAGACACACACACACAACGGCACTCCAGTCCTGCATGTTCTCTCTCAGCCCCACTCACAGGTCCACAGATGGATTACACGCATAAACAACTCCAGTGCCCTCTGTGTAGCATCTGAACACCAGCAGGGCCTCACACGCATTAGTGGTATAAAGGCCATTTTAAGATGTTTCTGTCAGAGTTTGACAACCAAAATGATTGCTACAAAGACAGAAAAAAAAGTCGTCAGACAGTGTCTTGTACACGGTTACTATGGAGATGACAGTTTGCGCCGCAGACCTGGTCCTACACTTTGTTTGAGCACATACGCATCTGTGCCATCTGACGCTCTTCTTAAGACAGCTGTTGACACATTTTAGAAGTATAATACAGCCTTACTGGAAAATTGACGGAGGAAACAGCTCATGATTTTATCTGTATACTGATTTTATCTGAATCTGTCAACTGTCAGAACCTCTCTCATTTGTAGCAGCCATTTTGAATGACAGGAAAATTCAAACTGTAACTGAAACCAGAAGCGAAAACTCTACTCATAAGCAAAACACAAAAACGTAACACACAAACGTGACACACAGGCACACACAGGGATACTGGGCTGTGCGCTTGAGCTGGAGTAGCCACTCATCTCCAGTCGTCCTTCATTAGAAGCCTTCGGTGGTTGTTTTTTCCTGAGGACCCTGGGCTAAGGCTGACAGACACTGGCTGCTGGCACAGTCCACGGGCTCCAACCCCGACCAAACACTAACAAATCCACTGCTACCCCAACAGCCATGGCTACTGCTCTTAAAATGACCTTCAAAACGTCCACAGTGTCTGTGCGCACGCATGCCAGAGCACACATTAGACAGTTCTCTCCTGTAAACCCATATATTTATATTTCCTCTTTTTGTAGTTTGTATTTTGCAGTCTTCGAGGTCCACGACATTCTGCCATTTCCACAGCAGGTGGTATCTTATTAACGGAAGCTGAAAATTTAAAGGAAAAGCCAGATAAAATGGGGCAATTCATAAACATCTCAATGACCAAACTGAAGTGGTCAAATCATCAGCGGGTAACCAAGGGCGCCTGATTGCCATTTCTTTGGCTTTTCCAGTACTATTGAAGACTCGATTATGGAAAGAGGGAAAATGTCGGTGTTTATAGACACAAAAACGTGATTTTATGGGCAACAGTAGCAGAGCGAACTCTAGTCCTTTCTTAACTTTGATTCAGGACAGGGTCAGTGGTTGTAGATCAAATTTATTTGGACTAAAGGGATCCCCATTGCTTACCTATGAGGCTTTGGCTAAGATCTCACACTGTCGCATCCCCCATGCAACCCTAAGAACCAATCACAATGTCTTCTAATACCTTCCAGAGTGTTATGTGGTTTCTTTCCTGTTCAATAATAATAATGTGAACACCATTTCACAGCATTGAAGGCAGGATATAGGCCCTGGTGGTCCTGCAGACTAACTATGTCAATGGGGCAGCACAGAGCCGCATTAAGGGGCAACAGTTTTCTGGACAATGACTCATATCTGTCTGGCCCTTTGGCATCGCTGAAGAGATCTATTCAACCTCTGGAAGTCTCACCTCATGCGCCATTCAAACTGAAGGTAGCCAGTGTTTCACAGGGACTCCCGAAGAAGGACTTTATCCCGCCCACACGCTAACAAAATGCAAACCTGACCTTGGAGCGCAGCATTTAGCTTCAAGCATTGGAGGTTGCCATGGTTCCATCGTGACACATCCAAAGTAATGAGGCCTTTATTCAGATACACCGCTGTGCCGTATATTATAGTTCAGTGCGTTCCAAAGGCACAGATGGTGACCGTTACAGATAAGAATGCAAATGAGAATGCTGGAATCGGCGATGTGGGCATAGGCACTGTAAATGCAGTCACGGACAGTTCCTGGTACAGTCTGAATCACACACACGCGCACACACACATACACACACACCCTGCACTTGCATACACAGAACATGAGTAATCAGGGTAGTACTAGTGGATTGCATGACTGGAAACTGGAGAGTTACTGGTACAAGCCCACAGTAGGAATTGGGATTCTGACTTGATCTCTAGAGGTGAAGCTGGGAAGGACGTTGGGCCCTTGAGTGAGGCCCTTAACCTCAAAACTGCCCCAAAGGCTTTAAACCCATTTCTCTAGATCCCTCTTCATTAGCAACTGCTCTATCTGGAATTTCTCCGAGCATATCCTTAAAAAAGAAACATGGAACTTTGGAACTTTCCCTGGTTAAATACAGGCATAAAAAACGTGCGCGCGCACACAGACACACAGACACACACACACACACACACACACACACACACACACACAGACACTCTTACATGTTCTCCCTTACCTGCACAATCTTTTTCTCTTACATGCACACACTCGCACTCTTACAAGTACACATCCTCTCTGACGCACTCTTTCTTGCACACACACACACACACACACACACACATATATATATATATACACACGCACGCACACACATGCATATAAGAAGGGCACTACCATTACGAGAGCGATAGACATCATCGGTGTGGGCCAGACGGTACATTAAGGAGCACCGGTTGAAACGGTTTAAAGAGCCGCTCAGTGTGACAGGAATGGACTTGCAGATAAATCTCTGCAGGAGGAGCTCGGGATGCCAGTCGTTTCAGCCTGTCGGCGACACCACACGCGCCGTGATGTCACGGCCCACCTTTGAGGCTCATTACCGGCTCTCAGCGAGGGAAATTACAAACACACCTGACCCCGAGGGAGGAACCGAGGTGACTCAGCCTATTCCCACAGCGTCGGCCTCCTGAGGGAGTAGGGCGCAGGGGAACGGCATATCAGTACAACGAGAGGACGTGCTTAGCGACATACACAACGTTGTGTCGTTTTGTTCAGTCCTTATTGATAGATTGTATACGCTGCACGTAATCTCTCCCACTGCTCAGGTGACCCTCGGTACACTGTAAGCAAATGCCTGTGCCTGGTAAATACATACACACACGTCAAGCACATACATGTCAGAGCAGGGACCAATAGGAGCACAGCAAGCTCCCTTATCAAGGCCATCTGAGGCACCCATAGCCACAGGAGGCTCCTTCTGGAGAATGACGATTGCAAAGAGTAAAACGCGCTTAAACCGGTTTGCAACCAGAACACCCAGCCCCCCACATGCCCTCTCCCCCCCATGGCAGGCAGCCAACACACATGCATTGCGCGCACACACACACACACACACATGTACAGGAGTGTGGCCCATGCATGAACCCCAGTTGAGGTGGGGAACTGTAAATGATACAGGCAAGATCAGGGTTCTGCCGATGCTGGTCGGCGGCAGTGGTCGGCCCGACCAGCACTCGGAATCCAAGGACCACCACTCAGTCCAGATAGTGCTTTTCCCGCTCGGCAATATTTTTTCAAAGATCAGTTAAAATAAGTGCATCCAGTGTCCGATAAAATCGATAGAAACAAAACATAAATGACCCTAAATATGTTCCACTCCTTCATGTTATTGTCAAAATAGCGGACTTTCGTTTTCGACCCGCGCCCCGTCTGCGCTGGTCGTCATTGATATTGAAAAACCTGCCCAACAGTGATGGAAACACCGAGTGGCACCCGAGCCCGCGTGTGCTGGGTATTCATGGCGAACTGAATCTGAGGCTGTGGAGAAATGATCGGTGCGGTTGACTCAATCTAATGAAAGACAAGCAATTATAAATCGGGCAGTGTGATTGATTTCTGTAGCGCTGTACTTCGCATGTCGAGAGAAAAGTTTTCTTGTTATATAAACAACAGCAAAGCTAGATAAATCTCTGTCAAGGACAGGAACATTCTTTACATGTTAATCTATCAGTGTTTAATAACAGTGGTAGTCGGTGGACGGAAACCGAGGGGGCAGAAAACATACCTTGAAATGGATGAGATTGTTGACCTGATTTTAATCATTGTTCTTGGTTAACATGTTTTCCAACAATATGAAGAATCCATTGGCAGTAGAGTACACAGTTTCCCTTTTAATAAACTATCAAGGCGAGTGAATAAAAAATTCAAGTAAAATGTTTAATTCACGTGTCTTAATAGGTAACCCTTCACAAAAAAAAAAAAAACTATTGTGGATTTGTCCGCGTTAACTTTCTCCACACCTTACAAAGCAGGCAATCAAATCCTCGCTTCGTGACTGTTACATTGAAAACAAAGATTGAAATGCGCACTTTTTGCCTTCACGCATTTTATCTCTCGTCTTAATGAAGAAAATTAGCTACACCTAATTAATTAATCAGATCAAGACTATTCGCAGTTTAAATACGTTAGCACTACTGCCCCACAGCAAGAAGGTCGTGGGTTCGACTCCGGCCTGGGGCTTTTCTGCGTGGAGTTTGCATTTTCTCCCAGTGTTCGCGTAAGTTTCCTCCGGGTACTCCGGTTTCCCCCACCCAAAAAACATGCAGTATAGGACCACTCCTGAATGGCTGTGTGTGAATGTTTGGTGGTGATCGGAGGGGCCGTAGGCGCATACTGGCAGCCACACTTCTGTCAGTCTGCCCCAGGGCAGCTGTGACTACAAAAACGTAGTTTACCACCATCAGATTGTGAATGTGTGAGTGAATGAATAATGTATCCATTGTAAAGCCTCTTTGAGTGTCCAGAAAAGCACTATATAAAACTGATGCATTATTATTATCCAATGGGCGCCACTGAAGAAATGTTTGAAACATAACTGACAGTTGTTAAGTCGTATTCAGAAATTTAATCAAAAGTATTTGGATACAAAATAGAGAAAACAAGCTTATGAATATGGCATCTATCGATGAAAAATAGAGGCATCTTGCTACACACCTTGGAGAACATCAAAGACACACCGCAATCTATGGTGACTCAGAGGCAATATCAGCTTTCAAACTGTCAAATTTTTCCAGCGAATGCTCGGACTACATATATTCATAGGAACATTTTCCGTTCAGCACATCCTGGGCAGAACCCGCAAGATAAAGTGTACAGTGGACCAGAACTAGTACAATCCAGGTTCAAAAAGTAGGAGTCGCCTCAGTACTTTGTTTTAACCAGCTACATTTGCTAATACATAAACCCTTCAGTCAAAAAGTCAAACCAATTTGAGGGATCACAATTAAATATCCAAACCTTACTAAGAGCGGCGCTAGAATATTTGTATATTGACACGCGTTTCCGGTTTCAGCGTGCAAAACTGGTTTTCCCTTTGCACGTTCATGTAACAGACAATGCAAGCAAGTAATCATTTTGGGACCGTTAATGTATTTTTTTCCCCCTGAAGATTCAATCAAATAGCAGCTGTCCAGTATTTCCTTATAATTATGGTATTCGTCTGGAATATCGTATTGTTCGTGCAAACCAAATATCGTAGCAGAACAGTATATTGTACAGTGACCAAGGATAGCATTGCTAGAGAAGATATTCGGTTGCTGTTTAAGTGCTGTTAACAAAATGAGGAATTGACCTCCTTTCACCTCTAGCGTGTCAACCAATCACATGTAAGGATTGGCCGGATAATGGCAGTAGCGCGAGTGGCAGTAAAGCTCAATTGCAATCCCTTGGAGAAGTGAAAGCAGACCCTGTCAGGGTCAGGGGCCAAGTCAAGTTCTGCAAAGGCCGGAATCAGTTGGAGACCTCAACCACTGGAGAAGCTGTCACTGCACGGCGTGCACGCCCTTTCCTGCGCTGTCGACCTACAGTCACCCAACTTTCTCTCCCTGCCTGCTCTGGGATCCCAGTACCACGCTGCTTTGACGTACACACCATTTCTCTAAACGACATAATACTTAGTTCCTCTAGGAACTCTACTGATTGCAAACTATATCGTGCCTCCAAATGGCCCTGAAGATCAAGGATCTTGCTCACCAGATAGCTTCCACGTTAGCTTTTCTTAGCCCAAGTTAGTCTTTGCCCGGCTATGCCATGTTCTGCGGTAGGCCGAGCAGTTAAACGATTGAGCACATTCAATCAAAAACAATTTTATTCCAGGCCAGTCACCTCAGGCCCTTAGTGCAACTGCAGCGGGTTTCTTGCGGTATAAGGGTAGGGGTTGTTTATGTGATGAAGCTGAACTGAAAACGAAACTCATAAGTAAGGTAGCACAGGGCTGAGCACCTTCTCACTAAGCCAAATTAACTCAATGCCGCTCATAGGGCTGGTTTCACAGCACCAAATTCGTCAATGAGAAGGGCAAGACGTGCTTGTTTGAGAGTGTCTGAGAGCCTGACGGGCTCACTTCATCGTGCACACCATCCTGATTAAAGCTCGGGAAGCAACCAAGTGAAGAAATCTTAGATAAGTTCAGGAGCTCTGTCAAACTTGGCAGGCCAAATATTGCTGCTCCCTTTATGCGATTTAAAAAATGAGAAGCTAAGCAACTCCAGGCTTTAACAGCATCGCCTCTGCTAAAAAAAAAAGTTATATCCTCCATCCTTAAACAGCAGTGCAGCCAGCCGAGGTCCTGCGAAGTCGCCCCAACTGCAGTACATTCACAATGAGAAAAAAAATTCACTGCACTGCAAATTACTCCAGTGTAAGAGAGCTTTCTGACTTGGTCTCTAATTGAACTCTCCTCTCCAGGAGAAACTACGCCGAGCCCAACCTGGCAATGAATAAAGTAAGTGACTGTGTCTGGGTTAAGGCTGGCCGGTGAAGTGATGTAATGAAATGCCAGTACTGATACAGTTTGTTTACCCCTTGCTGAACAAGAGCAGGACTTAAATTCTAGCAGAGGTCTCCCTGTAAGGACTTGGTCTTTCTTCGCTCCCATTGGCCAAAACCATGATTGCTAGGCTAGATACAGGCTTTTTAAAAATAGCTTGTAGATATAACTGTGAGTGAATGCAAGAATGCGTGTCCTACAATAGATTATGAAACGGTACGCAGGTAACCACAGCCTCTTGTACACTGAATGCTACGACAGGGCCCGGCCTCTGCGCGATTCTGACCAGGATTAAGTTGGTGAAATAATAAATAAGTGTAGACAGAAAGAACCATTGGTCTCCCAATGCTGAAATTCTGTCTGTTCCTATGAAGACCCTTTTAATGCCAGCTCTAGCTGGGTCTCTCAAAGAGACTGGACTGACGATGCGGCTGCCTAAGTCCAACGAAATCAATCTCCGCTTTCCTTTCTATCTCCATCTCAAATTTCTCCCTCGCAGGGAAACACAGGCAAAACAAGCCGATTTCAGCTCGCAGGCCGGCCAAAGTTTAGCCACTGCAGAGTCAGGAGCAGAAGACATTGATTAAATTGCATCCAGCCCTCAATGGAATAAGCGCTATTTAGCGGAAGCAGTTGCAGTTTAAAGACTTTCTTCCCTCAGTAACAGCACAGCAATGCAGTGCAAATAAAAAAATAACAATAATACAAAAAAAAAACTAAAAAAAACTATGTACTGCAGACAATCTTTCAATGTGCTGGAAAATAAACAGTTTTATTTAACTGGAACAAAAAGCCATGCGCTTACTATGCAACTCCAGCAAAAACATTACTGTTTGGCGATCAATTGTGCACAGCCCTCAGAAACGATTAAATGACGATAATTTATTGATTGTAAAAACGCTGAGTAGAAATGAACAATACCACTGCCGGCAATAACTTGCAGTAAAACAACAAATTTTTATTACATAACAAGCCATTATCAAACCGCTAATTCCTGCAGCCTATCCCAACATGCAATGGGAGAGAGGCAGGAGCACACCCTGAACAGTGTGCCAATCCATCGCAGGGCACTCACACATACCCGCCACGTACTCATTATTGTGGACAAGTGTACGTCTTCAGTTAGCCCAAGATGATTCTCTATGGGCTGAGGGTGGAAACAGTGTGACCTGCTCGAAAGTCACACTACTGTGAGAGGAACATGAAAGCTCAAAACAGACAAGCCCAAGGATGAATTCAAATACAGACAATCGCTGTTACAGCCCATTATACCACCATTACATGTCAAATATTGCACCGTAATAACACTCTGGAGTAATAAATGAACTAACGAGTTTGGGGATGGATGAAACGTGGATTCTACATCTCATTTTGTACTCCAATGAAACAAGTCGTCATGGTAGGCTGTAATATACTTACAGGGGATTAAAATGAACCAAAATATTTACATTTAATCATTTTAATTTGTTATGTCACCAATTTGGGATAAGATATTAAAAAATAATCTTAGTTGCTCAAGAAAATGTTTGTCTTTATGCAAATACTTTTGATAAACGGTAATGATTTAATGTTTCCACAAGTAGCCATATTTCCACAGCTTTATCACTGCAAAAATAAAGCACAGCACTGTATGTACCATGCATTACAGATTAACAAAATAGAGATCGTTGGTGTTGACGCAAATCTCACTCCCCATGGAGGTCCCTCATGCTATAATGAGGACAGGAGCAGGGATTAGATCTTGAGGCTGCAGTGTTGATGGATGTGTGTACTTCGCTGTCAAATGCTGCTCAGCAGCATCACAAACACAAGGTTATCCAGCGTCTGTTTGTATGGCCCCAGAGAGTCTTCACCGAGAACACCACATTAGGTCAAAATTCATCATCAGTAACGTCTCTCAAAATGCCTCGCAGGGCGGACAAGCATAATGTGCACTCGGGGACAGGGGGGAACATTGGTCCTCTGAGATAATGAAAAAGAGTGACATCACCGCTCTCCCTCTCACTTCCTGTTTTCCCCTGTCATTTCCTGTTACCTTCACCCAAACTGTACTGTAAACCCCTCTGCGCAGGAGGGGAAGAGATGGCATTCTTCTGCTCGATGGGAGACTGGAGACTGGCTCCAAGAGCCACTGACGCCTGGTCACTGCTGTCATAATTGGGGGGGATGCTGTAACCTGATGGAGGCTAACCATGATGGCACACCATTGTTACTGACAGGGACAGAAACGATGCATAGAAACGGTGCCTGTGATTTGCAGAGGCAGCGCGGCGCTCATTTGTGCAGGAGGCTGTGATTGGTGAGGATATAGCCGCAACCCTCGACTCCCAGAGGGGATTTTAAAACTTGCTGACAGCAGGAACTCATGAATTCCTCTCGGAGGGAGAAAGGCTGTTTATCGGAGGGGAGATGGAATGTGCTCATATTCCGCACTCTATTTTCATAAACTGACCCTCATCATTACGAATAATCCAGCGTCAGTTCCAACTTTAAACTGCTGGTTGTCTAGTGGAGTTTGGACTGAGACCAAACTCAGCCTAACTACATCAGATTCATCAGATTGGGCATTTACAGATAAACAGAGTTCAGCGGTAAAACAAAGACCTAGTTCCTGCTCTTTATTCTCATTATTACTACCTCACTGTGATGTGGGGCTGCCATGGGGCACTTCCATTGGCTGCTGCTCCACCCCAATGTGGTCACCTGACCATCACACACAAAAAAAGAGCAGAAGAGTGACATTGTGGGCCTGAACTCTAATTTATTCCTCTTCATCATCTCTTCAGAGTTGTGCTTAGTAAACCGATTAAAAAGTAAGCAGAATAAATCAACTAATTTCAAAAGATGTGACGCCAGATGTGCGCTTCCCATCTATTTCAGCAATGGCCAGTTTCGCTGCTGAATGCAGCCCAGCGCTGTATGACCATATAAAAGACTAGGAATGTGAAAAACAAGTGGCCCATGCCTTCGATGTGCGTGCTTAGAAAACACTGCGGCGTAAATCACAGAGCCAACACCCTTCTGCGATGGCCATTTGTCATTCCCTCCAGATAACGCAGGAGGCGGCTGCCGTCGTCGGCGCCTGAGCCATTTTCTGATATTTATGAACCCAACACCCATCAACCCGCGGGCTGCGGAGCATGAACCTGGAAGAGGCGGAAAGCTAATTTTCCAAGTCACATGACAGATGTCGGGAATAAGAGCTCAGGGGAAACGCGCAACGTGACCGTGACCGTCTTTTCGCGATTCAGTGCTGTGCAGATACTGTTGAGTCGCTCGGTAATTAAGAAGCGCGCACTCCGGGCAGTAGTGAGTGAATTAAACAGGGCACCGCTGCGTAAGGTTCACACGACTCTGCAGTCAGCAGAGACCCACCGCGAGGTAGAAGTTCTGCCAGGCTTCTCATTTTCCTTTCAGTAAAGTTCACTTCTCTGCGCCGCAGACTAATTACGGTCAATGTCCACTGTGAACCACAACAGCAACTTAAAAATTACCATTATTCCCTTTTCACGTGAACTATATTACTGTCAAATTTTAGCAGCATTAGACTTCATCTGAAACCCCATTCTCACCTGCTGCCGCTGACTGCACTTTCAAAATAGTGGGCAGGCTCGCCATTCATTTTCTGTAAGTGCCAATTCGGATTCCAAACTGCTACAGCGGACCTATGGGCTTTCTGAATGATGTTATGGGGAAATCCGCGGTTTTCGTTTTTACAGACAGAAAAATTAACTTCAACTGCGGAGCTCTGTTTGCAGCAAGTACCCTACATTAATTTTATAGCTTTCTGTGCAGGCTCTTATTGGTTATTTATTGAGCTCTGGAGTCGCAGAGTACTTGAACTATAAAAGACAGTTCCAACAGAAAATAAGATTAAACAATTTTTTAAGGAGAAGACTCTGAAGGCGCAATGTCGGTGGATAAGCTGCTTTGGGATTTAAGTGCATTTTCTAGCTTTGAACGGCAAACTCGCAAATACCTTCACTGGACGATATAGAGCTTGAGGGTCTCCAGAAAATCCAGCAACCATCAAAAATGTCCTTAAATGCACACAAAAACATTCACTGCCGATGGGAAACAAGCGCTAAATCTGATTTAATATTAAAAATACTGCAGATCCATAACGGCTGCGAGATAAACACAGGATGTTCAGGGAAAATAAACACGGGTCAAGAAATACTCATGTGTGCGTGTGCGCAGCGCAGCATGAACACACACACACACACACACACACACACACACGAATTCGTCATTTACAACTGACAAGCAACACAAGTTAAATAAAGCAAATACAGAACATTAACGGAGAACGACACAACAAATAAAAAAATACAAATTCTTCAAAACAATAAAATGACAACACACAGGCATACTCTCCCCCCCCCCCCCCCCATTCAGTGATTAAATTATTAAAACAGTTATCTTTACAAGTATTCTTGGCATACTCTCTAAAATCATTTTAAGGTAGGAATCTGGTAGAGCTGGGTAACCTGATCTCCAGAGTTAAGGCTCAAAAGGAAAATTTACATTAGCCCCTATAATTTCTGAAGCATTGAATCACCTAATCAGATGTCATTACAGGCAGCAGATAAGGCCTTTGTCTCCCTTTGTAAAACTTAAAGGCAATTTTATCTTATATGAGACCTCATACAGTGCACCACCAGTCCCGTGATTTAAGGGTTTCCTAAAAGATCATCCCTACTGCCCCATGACAGTGCTTCACACAAAAATAAAATAAAATAAAAATATATTCAGTATATTTCCATTTAAAGCATAAATTCAGAAAATGGATACTTAAGTAAACAATGATGGGTATAATGTTTTTTTCTTTTGAAATAAACCAGTCTCCTTCCATCAGGCAGAAAGGTCACGGAAGATGCATTGTGGGAAAAGACACTGAACGCAGACAGAATGACTGTTACTGTGATGGACAGATGAGACATTTTGAAAGCAGTGTTTTTTTTATGCACCGCGGCCTTTTATTGGTAGTAATTGCACACATCATTTTGTTGTTATTTGGGTGGCTCCTGTACCACACACACACACACAAAATGTAACTAACTGTCCTCAAAAGACAGAGCCTCCCAGTTTGTTAAAAATGTTTTTTCCTAATAAAATGCTGGGCCTTTGAATGCAATTTTCTCAAAAACAATAACGCCCACCAAAACCCTTAATCATTTCTGTACTTGTTTCCTTTGAGAACTCCTTTCATCCTTCTCAATGAAGTGTCACTTTTGACAGCACATCAATGGAGAAGTCAAAAGTCTAATCATGTCCTTGTGAGCGGATTGTTGTTTTGAAAAGGAAAATTTGATCATTTAGAAATAGAAAAGTATTTTTTCTGGCATTTCTACTCCCCCTGCCCACAGCTTTCCCGATGCTGAATAAACTAACAGTTGATTAACAAATACTGAATTCAGGCTCGGAAGACAGGAAGCAGACAACCTCTGAACATTCAAAAGCTGCGCTGAAGGTCAAAGGTGAAGTGACTGCTCCATCACTGCTTCCACACAAGGAGATGAATGCAACTACATTTCCAGGAATATTACACTTCAGACGCAGAATGGCACAGATATGAGAACAGATGCAACTTCTGTCAAACAGGAATAAGCAGATGGATGATCAATGTGTGCATCTGATGTCAGCGCAACAAAAGGATCATTACTTTATGATTCGTGAGGCATTAGAGTCGACTGTACAGTTTACTGATTTGCAGTGAACAGCCATTCCTCGGATAAAACAACAAACACCAATGCTGTGGCCCTTCAATGAGTGTCTAAGCACAGCCACTGTACAAATCAAGCTATTAAAATTTGGCACTGAAGAGTCTGCTTGTTCTTGTAAGTGCCTTCCAAAGACATTTGTGGCATAATATCATCAAAGTATTTATGCATTTAATACGCCATGCCGTTATGAATTCAATATCTCTTCATCGTCATTGTAATATCTGGGACAACAAGTTAATTGAGCAATAGATAAAAATAAAGTGATGACCACACTGTCCCATAATATCAGGGGAGCAAAGAATACTGTGCATTGAGAATACAACAAACAAATCAAAACTATTCCTCCAAATTAGTGATTCAGTTTTTTTTCCCCATCTACATATTGAAGACCCAGTGAGTAAATATGGTAATTTTGGAGGCTGGATAGAAACAGAGCGAGGTTTGGTAATGACATTGGAATAATCAGAAAGGCCGTCCAGCAGTTATAGCTGGCATTCAGACATACTCAGGTCCCACAATAACTGCCGTTATTCCTTCATGTCCTGTAACGGCTGCGGAGAATGTTCTGCCCACACGAAGCCCGAGGCCAGTCTTCCTGGCATCAGACTGTTCCCTTGTCTTTTCACTTGTTCAACTTTGATCCATTAAGCTTCTCGAGAGAAGATTTCTTGGATAGCGGAGTCAAAAGCAATCGTGGGCTCTAGGCGCAAAAACAGTCACAGCTTGAACCCAATACTCAGGTAGAGAGGGATACATAATGAGGGCCCAGACCAATGGGAGGGTTTCTCACAGTCCTCTCAGAAGCAGACCTAGAAGCCCTCTGTGTAATCCATCCCTCACACGCCAAAGCACACGTTTGCGCTTCACGAAGTCGACCCCGAAAAGATGGCAGACAATGTCAAATCTAGTTAACTTAGAAGTGCCCGACTTAGGAACGAAGCCCGCCGTTTTGCTCAGGCCTAAAGCCCATTACATGACCAAATATGGCATGATGTCTCTCATAACCCGAGCGACCTGAATTCCATCTTGCGTCATAAAGACACGCTCTTTAGGATGAGGCAAGAACTGGAGTTATCATGTCACATGACTCAACGACAAGAGACCGTGGAAGCTCGAGTGTGCCTGACTTCAAACGGAAGTGGGGCCTCACAGGACTAGAGCAGGCCACGCAGAAATCCCAGCCGTTCCATATTTCCCAAGTGTTCTTAGCAGTAAAGAAAGTGATGTCATATCCTGCTGCAATCTCATTGGCCAAGGCATCAAATCGGATGGGCTAAGGCCTCTGAAAACTATTAATGCAACAGAAAAATTTCCAACAGATTGGAAAATGATCCATACATCTCAGACAGCCCCAGAATACCTCGACAGATTGAAATGTGATGTGCTGACCTGCACACACCAGGCGTGCAAAGCCGCACTGTTTTTGGTCCCATCTTGAAAATCTGTGTAGGACCGTTTGAGACGCCTAATCGGATGTGATATCGTATGGTGTGTGCGCCTCGTCTTCTTAACCCCCACGTCTCCGAAAGCTTACTTCACTGAGTGGGACAGAAGCACAAGCCTTCTGTTGATGAGAGCTGGCTGTGGTCCTATTGGCTGAAGACCAGAACCGAGCGACAGTGCCATGCCCCCACCCCCCTCGCCCACCCAAGGCTCTGATGCGCACTTCCTTCCTGAGGGAGGAGTCTCGTTACCAGGCGGTTCCCATGGAGACGAGCCCCAATAACACAGTAGGAAGTCAGACTGGAAAATACAGAGCAAAATGTGCTCTTTTCATCAGGAAAAAAAAACACACAGAAAAAAAGGTCATCCTCACTGGACAGGAAGTCAGATACACTCTCGGCTGCTGGACCTTTCTAGACCTTTAGGGTGCAGACACATGTACGACCATAAACACACACACGCACACACAGACACACACACGCATGAACAAACAGACATACAAACGTGCACAAATACACACATACACGCGCACTAACACAAACATAAACCCACACACAAACACATACATGGGCACACACACACACTGAAACACTCAAACGAGCTCACCCACACACACACACACACACACACACCCCCATATGCACGCTCACTTACACACACACACACACACTTGAATGGCTATGCTTGTGAGGATGTTGTTTGCGCTTAAGATTCATTTTGTAAAGCCTTTCTATACCAGACTCAAAGCCAAATTATGTCTAACCCTAACCTGAACTGACCTTAACTGCTAAAGTGAGCCTCACTTAAGTCAATTAGCCATGTGGGACCACTCAAAGCATCTTCGCAACATCTGTGACTTCAGAAGAGTTGTTTCTCACAAGTACAGATGCACAGTACAAGGCAACATGAACACATACATGCAGATGCACGCAGGCAGGCACTCTCACACACACACACACACACACACACACACACACACACACACACACAACAAGCACACCACTGGCTGAAAAGACCTCCCCCTCTCTGTCCATGGTTGCCTCTCAAATACACAAACATCATCTCATAAATTCCACCAAAGAAACCCACAGATACAGCATTCACACACCATTAAACAAACAGGCCCGGCAGCGGACTGGCAAAAGAGAAGACTTCTTGCACAATCTCACAAGGGTGACCGACAGCACGTCAGGAGCACGCAGGCATAGGCTGGAGCGTTTAACGCGTCAAATTCCAGAGCGGAGGCGTAAAATATGCTTTGACTCTGATGAGAGAAAGACAATTCTCCCATCAAAGCTCTGGAAAAAAACAAGGATCCCATTACTGGCTGAATCCGCGTCTCCATTTCCTACCACACCACCGTTTCCAGGGAAATGTAATAATATTCCAGCAGGGCTTCCTTCCTGTACCAGACAAGCCCTGATGCGCCCCTGTCGCCCAGTTACGGCCAACTTCTGTGAAATCACAGGAGATGGAATGCAGGGATTTGGAAAACACACTTCCAGATCTAGTGAGGTAAATAAACAAAAACTAAGGCTGCGCCAGAAATCGGACGCTATGCACTACATACTAAACATATGTACTACCGTTCAATTTACTTTTGTGCATATAAACTGGAGTATGGTTTTTCTTTCAGACACACTTAACTGTCACTTCCTGAAACGTTCTTGCCAGTTGGAGATGCGTTACACTTCAGCCCCATCAGCAAACAAGATAGATAATCTCCACAATTACCGGAGGAAACTAAAAACTTTCTTCATTGCCTATCCCTTCTCACCCGCGTAACATTCCCAATGTTAACGATCAATTTACGTTGGAAAACATTAGCTCCAGCGCCAACATTGCGACCACGACAGTGCTTTTACAGCTAACGTCTCATACAATGCTGTGGCCAAGCATTTTATTAGCAAGAATCATGACGTCTGACCTAACCATAAAAAGAAAAAAAACTCTACAACACAATGTTAAATCTTCAGACTTATATATAAACTGAGTAGTTATTGAGATGACAATGGCAGAATCTTAATAGACCGTATGACTAGCGTCCTCTGTCCACAAACGTGCAACAACATCGACCATAACAGACAATGGAGGACAGCGATCTCAACGCCTTTGTCACCTTAACAACTCAATTTATTTGTTAGTTTCATATTTCACGTTGCGTCGCAAAGTTTTCAACCCTGCAGTAAAAGCGAACACTCCAGTAATTGTCATATTTTAACCACGGGGTGGAGCAGACTGACGCCCTGTAATAGACGTGGTCATCACCGCACTGCATGATGGGATGTATATGCCGCCATAGTGTCCAGTGTTTGCATACTGTAATATTTCTTCAGAAATAGTACGCATATCGCATACTACTGGTTTCATACTACGGTTTCGGACATCCTCAGAAGTCACGCGTGACGTTTTCCCGTACTCTATAGTCTGTTAGTATGGAATTTCGGACGCAGCATGAGACAACTTTAAAGTGCTGCTTTTCCAACATGCTTTACACCATAAATATCCCACCAAAAAGATCAAGTGGGCCAGGTCACGCGTTAACGGAGTTACAAAATTGGAGTACTTTGTAAAAGAGCTTCAAAACTAAGTAAGATAGAGTTACAAACTGGTCGGCAAAGAAGACGGACCAGTTTTTGGCGTTTTCACCCAAAATAAATCAAATGACCAAAATTAGCGATTTTGTTTTTTGAAGTACTAGAGCAGACCTACACAAAGCCATTGTAACTCCATCTTATTTAGTTTTGGAGTTCTGATACAAAATACACAAACTCCGTTACCGCGTGACCTGGCCCAAGTGCAAACTGTCTGCTATAATTTGAGGGCATTTACATTGATATGGAGCAGACCGTGAGAAAATGACAGCCCTTTAAACTCATGTCAGAGTCCAAATTGTAATAGATCCTGCCATTTCTCATTGAGGCGCACCAACTGCTGTATTCCAATGCAGAACATTCCAGAACTTCAACAATGGAAAACTGAGCTTGAAGCTCCAGAATCCCTCTACACTGCGAGTCTCTGCAGACATGTATTAGGGCATGTTAGCAAAGGTGCTAGCTAAGCGGAGGGTTCGGTGTCACTTCCTGGCGGTGATTCGGTATGACTGCAGTGAAATGGAAATTAGAGGGAACAGGGGGGGAGGTCACCCAGAATGCAGACTAATGCAATTTCTGTTAGACCTAGGTACTGGCATGCCAAATATGTGTTACTACCACCAGAATACAGCGCAATGACATAGAACAGCCTTAAGTAAAATTAAGATGACAGACTTGAGAGCCTTACCTAAAAAAAAAAAAAACACTATAAACCTGGCAAATAATAAAGACAATAGAAATCAAAAGGTAAAACCGAGGCCCCGTGTGTTCACTCTTTTTAGTGTGAGAATCCGCACTGGTGACCACTCTCCTGTCTACTGTATCCCCTCACCAAGTGGTTTTAGGTGTGTGTTTCTCAGTGTCATTCCCTTAGGGGGAGAATGAGATCAGCACAGTTCATGAGAAAGAGGTGAGAAAGAAACAGGAAGAGCCAGTTGAGAGGGAGGGTCGCTTCCAGTGTAAAAACAGTACCGCGACCGCAGTTTGCGGGGAAAGCCCAGCGGAACCGACCTAGGGAAACGAAACGGTTTCAGCGGTTGCTTTTCCTGAGTTCCTGCCCGACCTGCAGGTACTGTAAAAAAGGGTTCCTCTGGTCCCGTAAACACACACCCTCTCGCACGGAGTGGAGGCAGCCATGTCAACTGGCCAAACCAGTTACATGAATTTCTGTGACGGCTTACGACTACGACAAAAAAAAAAAAAATGCGGTGACCGATTTCAAGTGCCAACCTGCATTATCTGGGCCAGGAACAACCACCAAATAACATTACCGTCTCTGCGCGGTACACTGAGCACTACAAGTGTATGTAACGGCGTGTGAGGCAATTTCGCTTAACTGTACAGCGCGTACATTCACGGAAGTGCAATTGCTGTGTTCTGGATGCTTAGTCTCCAATTTGAAGGGTAATATTCCAACACACCGTCGTTCTATCCAGTTCTTGAGAAGAGCATTACCGTCCAAGTCGTTTATTTCCGCTATGCTCCTGCTATGCGCCATAAACATCGGCCTTAAATGGAGGCCACATGATGGCGTAAATATCACCGATAATTGCTCGCTCGCCAGGCCATGGTCCTACAAAATGCAGTGCTTAAATGAAGGGGTGTTTTCTATAAAGAAGTACGATCACGACTTACGAGAAATGTCAAATGCAGCCAGCCACTGAAACCTGAGGACTCCTGTGAGCTGGAAAAACCTATTGCGTGTGTCACTTTTGGGAGAAACTGAGTTTAAACTTCATTTGCAGTAATTAAGAGTGGTGAAAATCTTAAAACACTAGCTATTAGTGTCATTTGAGCTTTCAAAATCAAGTTTCTATCATATTTTTTTTCCAGTTAGGAAAAGTCCAGAACCTAAAATTTTTGTTCAATTGCGAGATCTTTGCCACTGATAAACTTACTTGGTTCTTCCAGATCACAGGAGAGGTCATTCATCTGGGGAGACCGTAGACAGACATAGGCAGTATCCGAACCATCTTGCTTGTCTAATGTTGAGTATAGGCTGTATGCAACTTCTATGTCGCAAGCTTGATGAAGGGCAGGTCTTTAACTCAATCCCTACAGTAAGCCGGTGCCAGCGGCGTGGATGACCATTCGCAGTCCGATGACAATGCGAAATCAGTTGACGATCGCGGTCATGGGCCACCTGTTCTTCAATACTTTACATCGTGTCATTTTCGGGAAAAGTATTCCGTACAAACGTGACAATTTTATATTTAAGTATTCCGTAGGGAATGAGTTAAAGAATAATATTTCTGTCCAGGTTTACATCTGCCTGTGTCACCCAAAAGCATTCTGCCGACTTTACATCACATTTATTTGACAGATGATTTCCTGTAAAATTAGAGCCAAAAAAAAATAAAAAATCTAACAAGGATCTAACAAGGCATAATTTATGGAGAGAATAAATCTGTTCAGTCATGAACAAGACATAAATAATGTGTTACACTGTAATAATATGTAATATAGAATAGTATAATACATATTACAATATAATATGATCGGTCATGGTACGAAAGGTCATCATTAAGTTCGGTTAACAGTCAAAACCTTTGAACCTCACAACTCATAATTCTGATTCGTTTCTTACGGCAAGCGAATCAGTGCTGCCAAGTCAGGCGCCAGCACTCCCCGCAGAAATGAATGGCTTACTGCCACATTAAGCACATTTGACACTAATCATGTTCTCGCACCTCCTTCAGAATGAGAAATGAGGGTTTATTTGTGGACAGCCTTAATGTTTTCAAATGCAACAACACCTTAATGCAGTGTCTAGAGTCAGCGATCACACTCGCTGAGGACCTCTAGTTTAATAACCCCCCCCCAACCACAGCAAATTCTGTTTGCCCTGCGATAAGACATGTTCATTTCCTGACATCTCTGCATCAGACCTTCTAAGCTGTATATGCGCGGAACTGTCATCAGAGCCGTGTATGGAGATTCTGGGATTTGCGTGGAAAAGCTCTTTAGACCACCGACAACTCCGTATCCCCGGGCAACTCGGGCCACTTTCTTTTCCCCTCCCACACATTCCGCAAATCCTCCCATCATTAATGAATGACTCATCGGTCTCGAATTAACATAGGGTCATTAGTGTGTAAATCTCCATGCACCACAGGTGGATGCGGCTAAATTAGGCTAATTAGAGCAGGATGGCAAAGATATGAACTTTACTGATTAAATCCATTTGTAATGGAGGAAGTGAACTCCGCATTAGAGGGGTTCTGGTAACAAAATATCGTCAACAAAGCTTTTAACCAAAACTCTCTTAATGGGCCGATGCCTTTTTTTCCCTGCTAGTCTAATGCCACAATTGTAACCCACTCATCCAATCCTATATGATTGACTTGCATTACATTTCGGTTGCATCCATTGTACCCTACCTCCTTACTGGCCATTGGCGAAGTTCCTTCTACGGTTTCTTTGTATATGGAAGATTTTCCTCGCTAATGCATGAATGTTTTTCTCCCCGCCTCGCAGTTTTTTTTGCCATAATGAGTCTGCCATCTTGATTGTGCCATAATGAGTTTATCATTATGGCTCAGGCTTATGGTTTGGTCCTCCTACTCTGCCATTTCTCTGTAAATCGTCTTTGCGAGAGCCTTGTGTAGGATGCGCTACACAAGTGGACCAGAGTTAAATGAGCTGCCTACAGTATGAGTGCATTTCAATTTGCAACTGCAGCCGATTTCAATGTCCATTGCTTGGGTAATTCATTCATCCAGAAAGGTGAGCGGACACCATCACGACATAAAAACTGAACTGCACACCACGTCATGCTTCTGTGGAGTTCTAGTTTGGGAGGGAACACCACGACACATCTTACCGAAATGTACATGCTTTTACAGATCTACATCTAAAAACCTGGCAGTTGAAGAGTACGACCTACAGGGTTGTGCTTTGATTTAACATGCATTTTTATATTTTCAGTATTTAGTCCTGAAATGGTCTCCACCGCCAGTCTGTTCCCACGGGCTACAATACTCACCGAAGTACATTCTACACCCGCGGGTCCCAAACTAATCCTGCAAATCTATAAATAATGCAGTGCAAATGCCATGATTTCCACGAATCTCGCCTCAGTAATTACATCCAAATACAAAAATAACTTTCAAATTGAGAAATAAAACTAGCAGGTAAAACACACAATATTTCAGGAGTTTTCAGCAGTTTGCGTCACTGGAGCAGTTTTACTGCAAACTTCTGCCAAATCTCCAGTGAATATAAACTAGGCCCCGGAGCTCGTTACTGGCCAAATACATTCACACAGCAGTCTGCAGTGGACTGCAATACAGATGAGGCAGGCAGCCGATTGTTAAAAAGAGCGCAGACACGACTCAAAGTCACTCTTT
Source organism: Gymnothorax reevesii (assembly GCA_029721435.1). Classification (NCBI taxonomy): domain Eukaryota; kingdom Metazoa; phylum Chordata; class Actinopteri; order Anguilliformes; family Muraenidae; genus Gymnothorax; species Gymnothorax reevesii. The sequence continues at coordinate 24,405,044 of CM056579.1, read as the reverse complement.
GGCCATGTTTGTCACCCCTAACTTACTATCCTTATACTGAGCGTCTCCACTCATACCCATTCATGATTACGTCCTTTCAACCGTCTAGCCCAGAGATCGATTTAAACGCAACAGATTCAGCACGTAGACTTTTAGTTTGGTAAATAGACCATGTCAGTATCTAGGCTACTTCACAGCAAAAGTAAAACAAGCGATGTATATAATAGACTACAAGAACCAGATAATAAATGGGAAAGTAAGTGAATTAATAAACAAATGCATGCACTTATCAATCCAGTGATGGATAAAAGATTTAAAACAATACCAAAGCAATATGGTATTTTAACAGGGAGTTGACGTGAGTTGTTTCGAATCTGCCTTGTTTAAGAATTTGAAAACTGCCTCTGCAGTAACCTTCATGAGAAAATAATTTGAGTGCAGACTGACTCAATAGAAATAGCATAAGGTCGTACAGATTGAGTGGGTGTGAGGACTTGTGTACCCTAGAGAGCCATGACTGTGAATAGTGACTGTGACAAAGTCAATTTACCAACTCAGGTGAAGGCGCCACTGCACTGCACTTATCACAGAAAAGTAACTTCCACACCCAGTGGGGGGTGGGCGACCCGCTCCCTTATGGAGTTCCCGCGCCCCCTTGGCTCCCAGTATGCAATGCTCAGTTCACACACAGTCCCAGTGGAAAGTGTGGCCGCACCCTCCCCACCCTTCTCAAGCACATTCTAATAATAAATGGTGCATCGCTGATGTCATTGGGTGGAACAATCTCCAAAATCCAATATGGCATGATTACCAAGTGGCCAGGCAGCCAAAGATTAGAGATGCATTACACTTCACCGCTACTGTACGTACGCTGGGGAGTGGTAGCACAACCAAACAAGCCAACAGTCTAGACATTTTTGCAGTAGTAATTTAAAAACCTGTCCACTGCCATTGCACACAGGGGTTGTGTTTGTTTGGCACCAAGACTTTGCTGAAGAAGAACACTGGCAGGGGTCACTGAACTCTCTCCAGAACCCTGCCGGGCGTCCATCTTGCACATTGCAGACAGGCTAATAACAGAGAAATACCATGACGGCTCCACCGTCATAGAGACAGACTGAGTATGCTTAAAATATGAACATTTGGGTGTTTGTACACATTCTCAAGCAGTTTGAAATTCGTATCCTATGCATATTTCCCTTTTACCATCACGATGATGAGCTCATTTCCAACTTGCATTGGAGAAATGACTTTGCTCAGTAACTAAGAAAAAGAAAGAGCTGTCCATTGTTGTGGCATACATGGCTGTGGTAAAAGCAGGTGAGAGAGGTAGGTAGGATAGGATAGCCTACATGCTCCTCTTGATTATACAAGAGGAATAAAATGCACATAAAGCAGTATTTTGTGCAACGTATATACAGTCAAATGACCATCAGTCCGACGCCTATTCTACAAAGCAGGATCACTCCGTTAGCTGGATAAACGCACCGCGTAAAACCAAGAAACCTGCAATATCGGAACACGGGCCGAAGTGAAAAGAGCCGTTTCGGGTTTTATCGTGAGCGGTTACCGGGCAACTCAGAGATCTTGCTTTGCGAAACAGGCCCCTAGTAGCAGCGGATTACGTACAGGCTTAGTTTGATTGCCACCCATGTACAATACGATCGATCAGTGTTGAATCTGAACCATCGTGCTTGCTGGCCGAGTGATGTCATTTGACGCAATTTTGCTACCAGAATTGAAGCACCTTGGGAAGGCAGGTAGAACTCAGGTTTGATATCACAGTTTGACATCACAGTTGCGCATTTCAAACTTTTCATCTCTATGATATTTAAAAAAAATGAAACAAATCAAAACTATGCAAAATATATTAAATAATGCGCAAAGTACCTCCATGGCATATTTAAACTGAAATAACTGCCAAACTGTGGTAGTTTTGCCCACGAATCACAATTAATAGGCCTAGGACAAGGCCAAATAAGTCGGGTCCACAATCCATCAGACCTTCAAACGCGTTCGAGCGCAACTGGGGTTGAACATGCACAGTCAATACATATGACCTCATATTCACAAACCTAGGTAGAAGTACAGTTAACCAATCAAACTAAGCCACAGTTACAGCCCAGGATCACAGTGGCCATCATGTAGCACATCCCGGATACTCACTCATGGTGGGAGAGAGGGTGAGGTGGGGCGGCCGGAGGCCTCCAGATGAGGACTCGGAGTGCTCAGCTTCTTCTCCACAAGCCCACTGCTAGAGGCACTCATGACCTACCGAAGGCAAAGACCAGCAGGTGAGGATTTCAGGGTTAGGATGGACCACCTTTATTAAAAAAACACCAGCCTTTCCAAACAAAGGAGCTTGAAGTGTATGATTAAATACTGTAAATTAGCTGATTGAGTGACTAAGGGGGACATTTTTCACACAGGGCCAGTTGTTGAAAAGCTTTTTGTCTTTAATTCATGAAACCATCATTTTAAAACTGTATTTAACCGTTTAATCAGGTCATCTTTGTCTCAGATCAAATTTTGTTTGCAGATCGCAAAGCCTTCACGGCTAGATATAAGCAAATATAAAGGAAATCAGGAGAGGGTCGGAAACTATCGAGCCATTATAGTATGCAAAATAAAACCGTTCATCCATTACACACACTAGACCTGACAAAAATCAGTTGCGGGCCTAAGCCCATTGACTCGTGAACAAAAAAATCAGTTCAATGAATCTCCTGACAAAACTCATTTCAGTCCAGGACTACACTTAGTCCGAGCCCCTGAAACCAACCAATAATCGACCATAAACAATACAAAAATATAATTTTGGTAACGTTGGGTACATGGTAAACACAAATCTGCCACCAATAGAAACACTTAAAGAGAACTCTCAGATCTAAGCTTTTACAAGCTGGTGTAAAAGCTTTAATTCCACTAATGGTGATGGGGGGATGGGGAGGGGTATAACTTAAACATTTGGGGGGCCTCATTTAACTAGCGTATAAAAATTCTGACATAATAATTAGGGCTCCAGACTCGTGGCTTCAGTACCCAGCAGTAAATAACTGTAATTTAATGATGGGGATGGGTGTCGCTGCGCAGCTGTAATAACCGTAATTTGATGACTTCCGTGACGATGAGCATGGAGGAAATGAGGCTGAAATGACCAAATGCTTCTGATACACTGATCAACCTCCCCCTCCCTACAGCAGCTGAGCAAACAACATAAACGGTGAGGTTGGAGTGAAAAAAACGAATGGTGGTATAACTCAAGATTCACCCATCCTTAGATAAACGCATCCAAGCGACATTACGGCTTCTGTGTAGCATTAAAGCAAGTTAATTAAGCAAGGCTAATATGTTCAATAAGAGTACACACACTTATTTGCTTTTCTTTGGACAAAGTTCAAACCCCAGCCCCGAAAAAACATGAGCTCCGATTAAACCATCGAAGATTCAGTTCAGAATATTTTTTCCCCCCAAAATCAAAAATTGTAAGAGTTGAAAAACTCCATTACTTTCAATAACTCGTGTTATGGTTTTATATCAATGTTAGGATTCTTCATCGAGAACATCCTGATCTCACACCTACAAACACACATTCTTTAAAAAGGGGCCTGGTCACAACGTACAGAACTTTGCCCATGGCGGAGATGATCCATTGTGTAGTAATGGTGATGCCATCTTCAGCTGTGTGGTTTACCTGAAGGTTTAGGGTTCCAGAGCAGAATTGTGGTAATATCGTGGTTCAAACTATAAGTACGAAATTAAGAATAAATGTCATAATGGTTAATATAAGCCCTCTCTGCCACCCAGTCTCTCTGGTGAATCATCTCATTTAAACACTGTGTGATGAAATAAAATATAAAATAAAAATTGGTTTGCAATACAGCTCAAAAATAAGAATATTGGTCGTAAAATGGGCCACCTCGTGTGAAAAAGACAGGGCGAGATGGACAATAGGCCGAGTGATACAGCCTATTGCATTAAAACAAAATTTAGCATACTGAGGTTGACAGTACATGACTACCACTTTCAACCAAAGGTTTTAGAGATACACACACACACACACACACGCGCGCACACACACACATACACACACACACACACGCATACACACACACACACACACACACACACACACACACACACACACACGCATACACACACGCATACACACACGCATACACACACACACAGACACACACACACACACACACACACACACACACACACACACACACAGCGATACAGTTCTGCCCCAACAGGGAGAGGAAGGAGATCCCATCTAGCCCATAACACACAAAACTCTCATAACACTGCTGCAATGTAATGGCAACGTTATGATACTAAAAAATATGCTCCAGTCTCAGTGTGAAAACATTCTGCAAACTCCAGAGCCTGCAGGCGGGGGAGGGACGAGGAGGAAAGAGGGAAGGAGAGAAAGTTAAGGGAAAAAACAGGAGTGGAAGTGGGAGGACAGGTCAGAGAGGAGGAGGAGAGGGGTCAACGGGGGGTCAGTGCGGCGGGGAGATCACAAGGAGCAGGCCAATAGAAGAGGAGAGGGAGGGGGCGGAGGTCAGGAGGTGTCGGAAGAGGGGAAACAGCAGATCTGCATATAAACTCTGCCTGACACTCAGGCCCTTCAGTGTTTCAGTCAAATAATGACAATCCATGCATTTCACCTCTCCCTCTGTAACAGCATATTCATCTACTTTATGTTATTTTCACCAGTCCAGCAAAAAAAGGCTCTGTATGTTGGTGAATCTTACAAAAAGTTCCACTGTCCCGTTTCAGTGGCAATGTGCTTTTCATAAATTAAAAAGTGACAAGATTGGGGCACCCCGGTGGCTCATCGGTCTAAGCATGCGCACCATAAAGGCTGTGGCTTTCCTGCGGCGACCCGGTTCGGTTCTGGCTCAGGTCGTGTGCCGCGTGTCTTCCCCATTCTTCTCCCTGGCTGTCCTGTCTCTCTCTACTGTGTGACTATCAAATAAAGAATCCCCCCCCCCCCCCAAAAAAAGTGACAAGATTGAGATTCTATATCTGAACAGAAGAGAAGTAAATCCCTTCATGATCTAAAATACTTCTCCCTCACTATAATCGCAGGGTAGCTGGTGCCCAGTGTAGCTGACTGTGAGCGAAAGGCCGTGGGCAGCTTGCCAATCCATCGAAGGACGTGCACATCATTCATACACCATTCATTCACATGCTCAAACCTACGGGCAATTTAGAGTCTCTAATTAGCCGGCAAGCATGTGTTTGGACTGTGGGAGGAAACCGGAGTACCCAGTGAGAAACCCACACGAACATGGGGAGAAAATGCAAACTCCAAGCAGAGAGGCCTCGGGATTAATCCCAACCCACAACCTGTAAACTGTGAGGCAACAGTGCTACCCACTGCACCACCGTACTTCCAAAAAAAAAAAAAAGAAGAAAAAAACCTTGAGAGTAATAAATTAGATGGATTTGTTTTTCACATTTTTTGTAGCATGTAGCCCCGAACCCCTCTCCATGTCTCCGCCTCTCCTGGTACGAACAGGGCCAGGGCTGAACAGACACCTGGCTCACCAACATTAGTGCGCCGTGAAGGGCACAGTCTGTTCCACAGCCGGGCAGGGCCCACGGGGCAGGACCCACACGAGGAGCGGGCAGGGGAACACAGGCCAGGCTTTCTCCTAATTTACAAGCGCCCACTGTGTGCGTGTGGCAAGCCTCCGCCAGTATTCCAGTCAACATTTAAATCTTCCTAAGCTTCGGTTCTTTGCCTCTCGCAGGACATGTATATGCCCATTCGCGCTTCGAACTATCACTATAAAGATCACAATCATGATGTGAGCATTCTCACTGAGAAACAGTAAATAGGCTCTCTGGCTGTCCCATCTGCCATTTTGAACAAGATGCTCTGATAATACAGATGAACATGACTGACGGTCAGCGTTTCAGCTCTTCATGCAGCTAGAAAAATTGATCTCAGATTGATCTAACCATGCCTTACGTCATTGTTGCTGACGTTGTAGAGCGCAAGACACCAGTGGCATTCACTAGAGATAAAAACACAATTTTATAAAAGATGCATTGTAGTTCATTCCTGTGGACAGACCATTCTCTGCCCTCTTACCTACCTCAACAAACCCGCACTGTTCCCTGCTTTCTGCCTAAAATCTTCATAACTGACACCAAGTCATCGCCTGCCAGCCAATGGACAGCACAGCGCTGACCGTGGCAACGTAAATGAATGTCCTGGTTATTCATTTATGGCTTAATAAAAAACCAGCACAGCTTTACCATATAATGATTAGCGAAACCCTGACAGAATATTTTTACATTTATATTAGTGTGACTAGTCATAAGTTGGACTTGAAGTGGATGGATCTCACATATAAACGGTGCAGAGGCTCAGAAATGGTACGTATGCCACTTCCCTCGCGGATTTTGGATTTGTAAAAACAAACTTGACATTAAGCATAGAAAAATAATAAGATTATGCACACGGGAAACATTCAAAGCTTGTCCTGATTAATTAAATGTCACCAACTGAAAAGCCTTGTGATGGAAGTAGTGAAGTCACAGCTTCACGCATCATGAGGTAAGGATGGGAAAGTGTCTTTTACAGTTACCGAAGTCAATTTTCTCCAATTGGACATTTTGTACTTAAAGGAGCAGTGCTACAATCACTGCACACGTTCAGAACTTACATCCCAAGAAAGTGAATCTGCTTGACTCAAAGTCATAATCTGACTCCATCCTCGCCAGTCCAACTAAGTGTTGCCTTGTATTTTACATTTTAGTGACTCCGGCATTATGATTACTACCAAAAATGATTGAAGAAGAAAAATACCTCCTAGATTTTGTCTTGGATTGGATTTACTTTATTCAAAGTTGTGAGCACGTGCAATAAGTCTGACACAGCTCCTTTAAGTGCTTTTAGCACTGGGGTCTTCAATTGTTATTAGTCGTTTTTCTATTTCTGAGCACATGCAACGTTTAGGTACAAAATGCACACAAATTTTACACACAAGGTCCAATTCCTTTGAAGGAGAAGCGGCAGCTTTATTAAATACAGCACAGAGATGAGAAAGGAGAGGTGGCAGCTTTTAGCAGCTGGCGAGGCGGAACCGCGCTGGGCTTAGCTCGGCTTACCTGCTACAACCAGAAAACTTTTTCACTTTGATACACTGATAAACTGCTCACAGTCACTTAGCCAAGATCAAAAGGAGGCAGTACCAGGACTGCAATTCCAGATTTGAATTCTGGGGAGGTTACAGTCCTGGTGCATCACATTTAACGCAAATTACTTCTGCAACCATGCAGCTGCGCTAACAGATCAGGAATATAATGTAAAAATGCAAGGGTTGAAATGAACTCATATTTATACATCTGCTAAGGAAGGACGATAATGTCCTCTGTCCACGGTTCAGGTCTTTACTGAACACATCCACAACGTTTACACTCGTTTGTGTCAGCGACAGATGCCAGCTGTTTTATTCCTTATGTTTGTGTCATGTCTGTAGCCTGAGCTTGAAGACTGAGGCGACCAGGGACAGCATAACAAAAAAAGGATCACATAAAACCAGGCAGACAACCTGCTCCCAACTGTACGGTTAAAAAGGGTATAAAAGGACATTCATTAATATTAACAGAACCCAACTGCTGCTTGCCAGAGCCAATTCTTTGAGCACAGCGAGTACTGGCACCACATGGCGACAAAAAATCCGGTCCTTCCTGCCGCGCGCAGGGTCTTTTGCATCAAACGACCTTCTCTGATCTGATTTGAGAGAATTGTCAGGGCCACCTTCCCCATTTTATTCCTTTTTTAAAGGGGAGGGGGGACTGTAAAATTTTGGGTGCTGGATTACTCTGAGTGACAGACGGAGAAGAATACGCAGAGCAGAAAAATCTGACAGTTCAAAGAACTGGAATGAGTGATGGGATTATTTATTTGGAAAACCATTTCTGTGCCCTTTTCTTCCCCTGAGCTAATGCATTCAGTCACCAGCACACCACCTGCACCCTCGCAAAGAGTCCTGTAGCAGGAGCACATCAGTGTATGTGCCAGAGTCCTTGAGTAATACCTCACAGCAACACAGAGGAACATCAATTGGACACAAATGTCCCACAACCTGAGTCCAGCGTTTGCTTGCGTCAAAGACCAGATGAACTCACGGCCTTGGTCATATTCTGTTCAAAAACAGATCTTGTGGCTATGAATTTTGGCTAAACCTGACGTTTATAAGGTAGTTCCCAAGTCTAGCCGAAGTGTTGAGAGCGTGTTTTTTAACCCATTTGACGAGAATATCGGTTCATCACTAAAAGTGAGCACTTTGCATTTCAAAATGCGCTTTAACGAGGTTTCATCTTACCACAAAGGGGGACTTGTTTTCAATAATTGACTTTGCTTGGGCACCTGTAAAATACTGAAAGATGATACTAGTAATTATGGAAATGTACTGTACTACACGTGGCACAGGAGTTATAAAGAGTACTAAAATATAGGGCATGTTCATCCATAAACTCTCCTTTTAAGCAATATTGGATTGCATCCTTGGCATCAGTCTATTATTTCAGAGTTGCAACTGCCACAGGAAAAACATTTTTGGGAATTTATACAATGTACCATAGGCAGCTGCAATATCCAGAGACCCAAACAATTTAAACACAGTGTTAGGCCAGATGAGGTAATTCAGGTTTTCCCCGTGTAATGCAACCAGTTAATGATATAGCAGTGGTCTGAAACCGAAACCATAGGGTCCGAGCAGGCACCAGCAGAACCACAAAGTAGTACTGCCAATCTCTTTTTATTTCTGTAAGAACTTGGCAAAGTTATCCGGGCTGACAGGGCTCGGTGTCCACAGAAGCAAATAATACCAAGTTAAAAACACATTTTATGCTAGTTCCCTGATAGCAATTTTTCAGCTGGACCTAAACTGTTCCATTCACTCGGCCTGAAGTCTGCTTTCAGTAAATTAGCTTTATCCTACAGCGTTTCCTAACCCTGTTCCTGGATATCCACGACCCTGCATATTTTAAATGTCTCCCTAATTTAAGTCAAGTTATTTCAAGTAAAGTTCACTTACAAATCACATTTAAAAACAACATACGTTGAGCCAAAGTGCTGTACAATGATTATAAATAAAATGGGGGAACTAAAATAATCAATCTATAAAACATCAACAAAGAGAAGCTATACATAATAAACCAATCAGAAAATAAAAACAACGCAGAATGCACGCAATTATAAGCAATAGATAAGAGACGGAACCAAAAAAAGCAAAACAGGAAAACAGCACAATAAAAACTAAAAATAAAACATCAAGCAGACTGAAAAGCAAGGGAGTACAAATATGTTTTTAAACACAAGTTAAAAGTAGCAACAGAAGGTGTAGACCTGATTTAACCCACACGATTCAGCTGATCAGCTCATTATTGGGGAGCTTGATGAGCAGAGCTGGGTGTGTTAAAGTTTCCCTATTATGTACCAGGTGCACAGCTAATTAGCCATTATGAGCCAGTTCGAAATCTCCCCCTCCTGACATCAAAAGGGGGAGCGACCACCCAGAATAATGAAATCTGATTGACTGCTCGGCTGAAGGTGATCAGTTCTTCTTGCCTCTGGTTGGTTACTTCCCCTTGTGATGTCAAGAGGGGAAATATTTTAAAATGGCCTGTAAAAACCAATTGACTGTGCACCAGGTGACAAAATAGGGGACCTTGAAATCAGGGAGACATATAAAATAGGCAGGGTAGGAGTGCTCTAGGAACAGGGCTGGGAAACATGGCTATATGTTGACCTGAAATAAGGCCTAATTGTCACACAAACTCACCAGTGTGTTTCCAGCTAAAATGGAATCAAATCCCTGCTGCAATGTTCTCACATCCATTGAAAAGTCTTCAAGGGTTTTTCATCAGCATAGCAGTAAGTGCGAGGGGGTACCACCTTCATATTTATACGTATGATTTTACTTTGAGATGCTGCAGGAGCTAGCGTCCGTACACGTTATACTCCACAGTCCATTTTTTCCCCTCAGAACTGGCACAATGCAGCTCTAAATCTGTGGATGTCCCAGGCAGAGTGAGCCAGTGACTGATAGAGTGAGTGAGTGACAGACTGACTGACTGACTAAGAAATACCATTAGTCGGCCAGTTGAATGTACCTTCCCCATAGGCCTTTGCTGATTGCCCGCTATTGTGCACATTGACCATAAACAACCCAGCCATTTGACTGAGCCTTGTTTCAAACAGAAAAATTGTGAATCGTGACCCTCTTGCATTGTTGTCCCAGGTTTTCACTGACAGCGGTTAACAGAACACATTTCTAGCCATAAAGCACGGCCACAAAAGGCTAGGAGGGCACGCTATACGGGAAGCTGAAGGTCACAGAGAGACCACATCAGCAGGTCTTCTGTGGCACGGTCAGCCCAGCGGATGTTTCTCATTCCAAAGCCTCCATTCACTCAGACCCAGCAGGAACGAGAGCAGTCCGGTCGCACACCTCTATACATTGGTGGTCAGCAGCGAGGCCACGCAACCATGTGGGCACGTTGCCATTTGGCCATATAATAAAAACACAACACAAACACAGCAGGCAAACACAGACCTTCCCACCGCCCCTTCCTCCCCGCCGTCTATCTCCTGAAGGGGTTATAGAACAGATCTTTTCATTGGACTCTGGAAGAGTTTTTTATTGAGGGGGTTGCAAGGGTAGCATTATTTTATTTACTGACCGCAGTAAAGGTAAAGTGCAACTGGAATCAGTCAAGGAGAAGGAAGATGTAGGAGGAGAGAGAGACAGTTGTGACTTTACAGAGCTAAAGAGGTCAGGGATAGTGGACGTGAGAACCCAGGAGGTACAGTACCTCCAGCTCAGTGAAATGCCAATTTGTCTTTTAAAGGCCCCCTATCGTGTCACGACATGTAATGGCTTTTTGGCTGTGCAAGTCATTTCAAATATGCTCTTTGTGACATCACAAAAGGGAGCGACCACCCAGAATAATGAAGGAACTCATCTGAGGTTGATAAGTCCTCCTTACCTCTGGGCGGTCAATTCACTATGTGACGTCACAAGGAAAGATTTTGAAATGGCTAGTAACAGCCAATTGGCTGCGCATCTGGCGACATAACAGTGGACATCGAAAGAACCACCCAGCAGGTGAGCTATTGCCCATCAAAACATAATAAAACTTGCAAAGAAAAACCATATCCTGCCCAAGTCTACTTAGACCTTCCATCTTCTCTCTCTCTCCTTTCTTATCGTAACAACCACGTGCTCTGCCATTTACAGACATGTTAACTGTACAGGGCCCATAAACACGCAACAGCGCTCCGATCAGGTGGTTTCAAGAGACCACTCCTTCGCTCGACTTCCTCATACACCTCATCAGCAGGTAACACCTCCTTCCCATATAACAGTCCACACTGCCTTTACCGCGTGTTTACAAACCGAAGCCATGCCACCTCATTAAACGCCGAGATGTGCACTACATTTTGGGAGAACAATAAGGCGGTGACCTAACGTCTCCAAGTGTCACTGCCACAGTAATGTGTATTTGCCTTGCATGATAAATACCACCTTCGCTCAAACACACCAAAACACAGGGCATTTTAGCCATTATACAGTACCAGAAAGAAGTCCCCATCCAACATTCTGTACACGACTAGGAATGCGGCACCTTAACTGAGTGAGCTAACCCGGCATTGTGAATGTTTAAGAGCATGTTTACCGATACTGATCGGTACCCACCCCGGTAGTGCACCTTCAAACTCATTAAGCAAAACTGAACTCAAAAATAAGGTTTTAAAAGGGTCATGCCTCAAAAATAGATTGACTGAATATGGCAGTGTTTATCCCGTGAACACTGGATCCATTTTCTTCACCTCTCAAGTCAAACAGGCCTCTGTGGAATGCCTGAGTCACGTGTAACAGCATCATTTCCCATTGAGGCCGACGTGAGCATTTCAGTTCTCCAGGCTCGACAAAGGGATCAGCTCTCGCACACGAGCACTTAAATGCTACCACAGCACAAACCTTCCAAACCGGCTTTCTCTCCCCAACAGCATAATCTCTGGCTCTCAGGGTGAGCTGGGATCTCAATGGGGGGCTTTGGACTAGATAACATGCTGACGAGGCGTGGGGGTGACAGCAGGCATTCAGAAAAAGCGGAGTACATTGGGTCTCTCCCCATTTCAGGCCATTTCCCCTGGAATAAAATGAATGTGAGGCCCTGAAAGTCAGGTCAGCAAACAAAGAGCTCTGATCAAAGATTTCCCTTGAACAAAAACAAGACTTTACCCAAAGCTGGAATATATTTTACTGCTCCATGATCCTAATGTAGGAACTCCTCAACAATGCAGCAGTCAGAATCAGTTTAGAGATCAAGTTCTAACCCGAAAAGGCCAACACTGAAGAAACAACGTGACTGGCAGAAGTTCGAAAACACTGGCTTTAAGGGGGGGGGGGAAGAAAAAAAAAAAACACTGCAAAAATTAAGCTTACTCTTCAAATATTTAATACACTGTATAGTACAGTAAGAGCAGAGAATCATTACCATACAGTTGTGGAGGCACAGGAGGCAAAACAAATATCTGATCGGAAAACCTTCACAGCAGTCAATTATTACTTTGATCTAGATCTGCGCAGCGATTCGCTGGAGCGTTTTTGTAATCACACAAACAGGAAACAGTAGCAGCTAAGGAGGCTTGGTAAATATTTTCGTAAAGCCCTGAGATTAAAAGAGACAGCTGGTGTTTGTAAAGCATCATTTAGCTACATACCACAAAGGCAGGCCATGTAAAGCCAAATGATTTACCAAGACTGTTCACACTGAGCAATCACTGGGGTGGACTTGGGGCCAAACTCCAAGTGATTTCAACTGACCACACATGCCTTGGTTTGGTTGCAGATGTCTCTCTTTTGCACCAAATCAAGCTTGCGCCAAGTGTGGCATTTATGGATTCCACTACCGCGAAGAATATGTTTAAATAGGTGCAATAACATGCTGGTACAAAAACCAATGAATAGTTCTACTGTCATGTAATACTACCTCAGTACGAGGCAATGAAAGGTCCTCATGCTGAGCGGCTAGACGGAAAAATGACAGCATGTTGAACGACTTTTTGAAGCACTTATTTTTCTATCATCCATATTTAAGGTTGGGATGATAATAAAATAACAATTAGCATCGCAATATATCAAGAAACCTAACAAAAGCCACAACCTGACGAGAGGACTCGTCATCACGGCCGTGAAGGATCCATGCTCCATGCACAGCCACATACATTCCGCTCAGCCCACGAAATAATGAGGCTAATAATCGTGAAGAAATGATTCGCTTTGTGACTCTTTCCGGCCGGTACCGTCGTTAATCTCTCGCAGGGTTATGCAGGGCTGCTCAAGGTTGGAACACCTGGTGACTAACGCGTATCATCCCCGATTGCGGTTCAGATATGATGATTCATACATTGTTTACAAGCGAAAATGATCATGAATAGTAAAGTACCGTAGACATGGGCGGGTTTCGGGCTGTTTCAGTTGAACGCAGTGGACTGTGGACAAACGATGTACCGGCTAATTTCCTCTGACATTTGTAATGTGACGTTGCAATCCTAACGTAAGATTCTCACCACATGATCCAACGAAGCCCAGGACACGACACGATACGATACCGCGGGTTGAAAAGAAAATGTAATGCAGCAATAAAACACATTAACTACGAATACCTAAAATACGGGAAATAAAACAAACGTTGGCTATTGTAGCAGGATGCCAAAGTAGTGTACATAAGTATAGGCTACTCTGAAATAACGCAGCAAATTATCTTGCTGCTTGTGCGGATATGAGGACAAAAAAGCAATATTGCGCACATTGGATACTTTCAGGACCACATGAACTACTGCGCTCTTTGGCAGAATTATAAATCGTGTTTAATTATAAGGAGATGCAGATAAGCCCATTGGCTGTTTCAATGTTTCAAGCATGTGTTCGCAGGACATACATTTCGGTATATTACCGCTATCACGAAATAACAGTGTTAGTCATGACGTTAAACGTTTGCTCGACTACAGGTTATTCAGCCGAAATTTTTTTATTAAAAAACATGAAAAAGTAAGCCGCATTATCCTCAGCTTGGATTGAGGCACACAAAGCGCAATCCTTCCAAGGAGCGACACACGGACCGAATTTTAATCCAATGCGAATAACGAGAAAATGAAAACGCATATGTACAATGACAGTGCACATGGAGAGCTGATTTTTACAAATCTCCGAGTTCGTTAGAACTTTTATTACCAACAAATTTCACATAATCTTTAAAACTGAAATCGGTTTCAGTCGGAATAAATACATTCTCACGGACGTCAAATGAATGAAAGCACAGGCCAGCCAATGAGAGCCTACGAACAGAGGCCACCCACCAATCAGATGCCTTGGTGTGCGATTCCGCATAGTACATCAACAACAACTCTATTGCGGGTGGCCGCCAGTGGGTTTGGCTTAGTAGGCCTCAGTGAATTGAAATAATGATAAAGTTTTGAGCCGATTCAAAATATTATAAAATGTATATAAAGCTCCCTGGTTGACTGAAAAAATCTATTCATGCCCTCAAAAGCTTATAAATGAGCACCGTATCGGTTCAAAATAAAATAAAGCACGCTTTACACAATTAAAATCAACGCATTTTAGTTTTAGCTTGCTAGCTAACGTTCGCAAGTCCACGGACAGAGGGTGTCCGTCCCGGGAACTTAAGCGGTTAATATTTCAAAGTGATTAAAAGAATACCGGCGAATTTACCTTCTCCTAAAGTGCACCTATCCGTTTTGTTCACATTGCCGAGGGTTCTCTCCCGGGGAAATCGATGCAAAATATGCCCATGGTCCTTTACCAGGAAGTTAGCCCTCTCCGTACGGGACTGAACACTTCTGAAACTCACTATGGAAACCCCTGCAGCGCGCTATGCATTCTGTCCAATTCAGGTAGCAATGCGCCGTCAGCCGGCCTGATCGTGCCAGCCATGTTGGATCTGAAACGAGGTTGCGGCACAGGATGTTCGGTGGTGTGCGGAATTTTTTTGGTGTCAGTTTTGTGGGAAAAAGTTAATTTAGTTCATGCTTTTAAAATGCTGTGTTATTTTATTGAACATTGCTTTATGATGAATTACAGACGAAGTTTGGCCAGGTCCTAAAGGTTTATATTGCGATTGTACTTAAGTTTGATTCCCAGAATCTTCAAATTAATGGCAAATTTATAAATTGAAGGTAACAACCGATATTCAGCGTCAGAATTGCTGGACATATCAGGTTTTATTATTGGATAATACACTGTAACTGAACTGCCCTTACTCTTTTAACTGTAACATTTCGTGTGTTTGCACAACATTACTCATGCAGGTTGTGGGAGTAGGTTGTACCGATTGGCTTGGAGACTATGAACGGGCTTCGCACTGTGGGAAAACTGCTTAAAAGCTAAGCCAGACAGCGCGTTGGCATTTAGTCTGTCTTTCAGAAGTTCAGCTGCAAAGAGTTCACCGTCTATGCAAAGTTTCAATTATACCATCGGTTGCTTATGTTCCTTTTAATGATTTTTGCCCTGTAGTTCTTGACATCAATTGTGTTGAATGTCTTCTAAAAAATTATAAACGATACGATTTTAATCACGAGACTTGGCACAACTACATCAGCTGTGGTTTGCCCATTATGGCCAGAGTTGGATTATATTGCATCTTTCTTAACCAGGTCCCAAAGCATCTGAATGAGACCAAAAAAAAAAAAAAAAAAAGAAAGAAAGAAAAACTGCAATCACTTTTTGTATACTTTTTATGAATTAATAAACATTTCATCTATGTAGCGCTTTCTCGTAGACACTCTTGGTGTTCTTCAGCCATAACAGGTCATTTTATCTCTCCATCACTAATGTGCAGCAGCACCCACCTGGATGATGCGACAGCAGCCATTCTGCCCTAGAACACTCCCCACACATTTGCTGGAGGTGGAGAGAGAGAGCCTGGGGAGGACAAATTGCAAAACCAATTAGATCCAGGGATGAATAAGTGGCAGTTTGAAAGAGCCAGGTAGGGAATTTATCTAGGACACTGGGGAACCCTGTACAAATATGCTTTTAACTGCAATCAACTTCATTATGCAATTTTAACAGGGCCTACAGTCTGGTAGGTTTTTGTATCTGATAGATTGCAGAGGGTGAGGATGACTAGAGAACTGTCCAGTAAATTAAGGTCCTCCGCATGATTGAGTCGTCTCTCCCCTTTCATTTGTTTCAGACACTAATAACTGCCAATACAGTTATGAGAGCAGACATATCGCAGCTTGGAGAGTTATTTTGTGCCTGTTGAGTTGACATTATTCTGCGCATAGCTCATTGGCAAATGGGTTTGCTGAGTAGCGTAGGCAGTTGTTTTTTTCCTGCAAAATAATGTTTTAAAAAGTAAGCAAATGCTGATTGATTTTCGGAAAAATTTCCCTCTCTGTTTATCTTCTTTGATGCAAGACCAGGCAGTGGAAGTGGCCTAACTACACCAGTATCTTGAGGCAGTCCTTGGTGACAAACTAATTTCAGCCTAATACTGATGCAGTCTGAAGCAAAGCTCTTTAAGGGCAGTATGGTTTTAAGAAATTTTGCAGGTTTACACATCCCTCTATAGAATCTTCTATTCCTTTTTCAATGAATTGCTTTCAGTGTTCTCATTGGTCTGGAGGCTCCTGCCTCGATAATAGGACAAATTGGGAGGGAATGATGTGCAGCAAGATTCTGGTTGGCCCTCCTGAGGTTTTCAATGAACAGGAATAAAAACTCCTCTGTACCCACAGCTAGTGCTTTTATGAAAAAGCACTTGCATGTAATGTTTGTGTATTTTCATTTTCAGCGGTACATCTCTTCAACTGTTTTTGTTTGGCAGCTGGCTGTAGGCCTACTCCAAATGAAAACTTACTCAACTGCTGGTTTGCTACTGATTTTTTAACACAAATGTGCCTTTGATTTATAAATATCCATTCTATGTGCACTCAATCGAAATTTTCTTCCTGGGACAGTCACAGTACACTTGTACCCTACCATTTGAATTTTATTTCGTGACCTGTTTGTGGTAATACATACACATTAGCCTTTAGTAATATACACAATATGAAAAATGGATTTGCTACAAGCATCGTAGTTGATCGATAAGACTGATTAAAATTTGTGTTCCTGTTGGCGTTGAGCTTTATTGACTAGCGGTTTTATACATTGCTGCACCTGGCATTATCGGACTTTTGCATCACTCCTCTCAATTTCTCCTTGTAGGCCCCCATTGTTGATTTCATGGCTTATTAATTCCTTATTGGACCAGAAGTAGGTTTGTTGCTTGAAAGTGTATCAATTTTGAGAATCACTCTACTACCCGGAGGCTTTCATTGACTGTACGTTTGCTGGGCTACGTTGGGTGGAGAGGAGACGTAAGATGAATGAAAATCCTTATTGCAGTCGCCTTTACAGACATGCCAATTTGCAATGAGGTAGGCTGTTGTGCAGAAGGATTTTTCGTAATTATGGGGGATATACCGGCGCAAACCTGTGCGGAATGTCGGCATTAAGGGACACCTTCAGGTAATAAGGTAAAACAGATTTTGAGGGGACCCGAATCACTATTGCATTGTGATGTCAACTCTCCATCGGCCAGGCGGGTTGTGAGGGAAATGCTGGGGGTGGCGGCATTTCTACTCATTTCATCTACTCCATCGAAGTTCAGCCCGAGCAATTGCCTGAATTTAGGGGAATTTCCAGCAGGTTTTACCTCAGAGAGACGAAGAAATTCCACTTGTTTTTGCGCAGGAAAACTGGGACGGTATCAAAGATTTGTGATCCCACAATAAGCAAACAAAGCGGAAGGAAAGAAGAACAAGGAAACTTTATTTTTAGCGGTTTTTATCAACACTTATTTTTACCCACCATACACTCGTACTGCTGCAGGTGACTCCCAGAGCTTTCCGCAGAGCTTAGAAATGTGTGACCGAGAACTGTAAATTTGTCAGATTTGGTGTCGGCTGTAGGCTGTGAACACATGAAGCAAACGGAGCAAGTGGAGCTGAGATACGGGAAACAGCTTCGTTGAATATAGATTACAGTAAATGGTCCTCTAGTCCTTTATAAATAAATACACTGAACACTTTGAAGTAAAACAATGTAGCCTATTCAAAAATCTATTTTTAAAAAAAAAATCTATCCAGATCGGCGAATATATGTGTATGTTTTGATTTAAAATATGAACGAGACTGTTGCACCTACAAATTTGGAGAAAGGCCTTCTTAATTTTTTTTCTCTTTTATTGATGAAATTTCTGCAATATCAATAAAATAGTCAGATTAATAGGATATCCAAAACTTATCCTTCAGCCCGACAGCATTCCGCTGGTAAACGGATTCATAGTCTAGCCATATTTCAAGTTAAGAACCGAATACCTCTTTAGCAAAGAGCAGTGTAAGCCTGCTTCAGTGACCACTAGATGGTAGCAAACCACTCCTTAACAGCAAACTAATCAGCTCTTCGTTGACCCTGTAATAATGAACTGTTTTATTAGCCATATGGTATGATTCATACGGCTAATATGATGAACAAATAACATTTTTTTTTATTTTTTCCAAAAGGTCAATTTGTTGAAAAAAAAAATAGCCTTTTGATTCTCCGTTGATCCACTGTACAAAATTGTTTTCTCATGGGAAGAATACAGACAGTGATGAACATTCTCATCTGAATCATGTAATTCTCTTGTTCTGTGGAGACGATTCACATTTATCAAAAATAAAAAAAAAGATTGAATGTTTATCGCAGAGGTTGGTGAGTGTTGTCCTTAACAGAATTCTCTTTTCAGGACATCCAAAAACTGAACTTGAAGGACAATACGAATTTAAAAAAAAATGCAAGATGAATGTTTCGTTTCTTGCTCAATGAATTTTTCGTGAATGACGGTGCACATTCCAGAGCACTCTGGAAGCATAGAACCTAACCTTATTCCCATTGTCACTGTTAGAAAATGTTCAGAAGCATGTGCTTCTCTTCTGCTTAAGATTTTTTTTTCCTAATCTGCTTCAATGTCTGGGTTACGTCTCTGACTGAAAGCCATACAGCCCGATAAATATCTGGAATAAATATCATTACTTCACTAAGATGTCCCCTGCTCTCATCAAACATACCTACTGCAATCATTACCCAATCAGCTCCCACTTCTACTTGGCATGCGCATTGATTTCCATCGTGTAATAACATCCATTAAGCCTTGCGCTGCTAGGCAAACATCTGTTCGCACCTCCTGTGAACCATTCAGAGTTAAGAAGCACAGGAGTGCTTATAGCTCTGGTATTGAAGAACCAAGTGCTGCCTCCACAATGCTTTCTGTTTGCTTAGAGGCAGACTTGCTGAAATTTATTGAACCGTTCATAGCCTGCGCAACTTGCCAAAGCTGATTGACAGCCGTTAGCATTTTAACAACAGACGATTGAGTCCAGTTTTGAACTACAATCAAGCAGTAACAAGCCCCCCCCCCACATTCTTTTTCTCCCCCCACGTTGTAATAAGTCCAATGTACTGTGCTCCGAAAATTCCACGAATAGATTACTTTTCATTTCAAAAACATGGTGGCCATTTTGATAATTAAAAAAAAAAAAAAAAAAACCAAAGGGCGTGTATAATTCCTCCTCTTCCATCTACACCAACTCTAAAATTGTGGGTAGACAACTTTTAAGCAGCAGTGTATATGAAATGAATGAGGAAAGCATGTGTGATCACTTTACCTTGAACCAGTGCTGCCCAACTGTAATTTTTGCTCCAACTCTTACAAAGAAAGCTTGTCTCACTTAACAGCAAGAAATCTCGTTAAGCAACTAATTAGCAGAATTAGGCGTGCCAAATTAGTGCTGAAATTAAAATCTTTTCTTTCTTAAAACGATGCGAGAGAAGACCGAGATGAACAGAGGAGAGGCGCATATTAAATTAGTGATGAACAGCAATCTGAAAATATGATGCATACTTTAATGCATAGATGCGCGCCCCACAGTACCCTGTGCAGTGGACAGCATCTGCTGCTGGCTCAGGAGCTTGTGTTTTGAGATGCTTACAATAGGACTGAATTTCATGAAATCTATAAAAATAATAATAACACATATAAAAATGTGACATGGGAATTTGCCACTGGTTTCCCAGCTTGGGTTTCTGCATGGTGAAGGTATCCAAGTCTACTAGGGTATCCAGAACATGCAGACAGTCACGAGCGCAGCCTTATAGAGCCAGCCTCATGCTGCTAACTACCGGGGGTAGCCCTACTGGGCACTTGCAATTTTAAGCTATGGTTTTGACATCTTCAAACCTCTAATTAAAACCATAAGCCTTTCCGGGGCTAAAACCCGTCTGTCAGCCTTTGTTCCGGCCAGCTGCTCCCAGCCTTTCACAGAACAGCACAGGGACAAGGCGTTGTGAAAACGAAAACCGCAAATTATCCGCATACCGCTCAATTAACCCATTTGATGCACTACAGCGATTGTTACTACGATTTCTGCTTTGGTCTTAAAAAAAAAAGAAGTCAGAATCCGCTGTTTCACCAGTGAACTTGAATTTGACTCAGTCAGAGAAATAGCTCCATGACTGACAAGGTCTAATGCGGTCAGAATCAGCGGCTAGTTCCAATCACACCCTAGTCAGCGGCAGACATATTATGGAGACCTCCGCCTCCTCACTGAAACGGTACGATCAGCCCACCAAAAGGAACCAAGGAGCAATCTCTCTAAAACCTTCACTCCTGTCCTCTATTCTCCTCCCTCGCTTCCAGAGTGGAAGTAAAGTGCCTAAATGTTCCTGTAAATAACGGGACATACCCACCAGTCTTCTCCTACACTTCCAGATGGGAGATGATGGCAGTTTAAGGAAGATGCATTTCCTTTAGTACAGGGATGTGTCCTCCCTCATCCCCAGTTCAAAAACATAGAAGAGCCGAGAAGAGGAAATTATACTTTTCCCACATTTTTCTGATGCTTCTCAGCCATCTTAAGCACTATTACTTGATGAAAGCCACTGAAAGCTGAAATGTGAGGACCCTGGAATGACCGATCTCTGTATTGCGAACCATTGAAGTAAGCGAAAGGAGAGTGCAAGACTTATCCAATCAGTGTGGTGCAAATAATCTCACCTGATTGGTCCAGTTGATGAAAACCTTCCAGTGTCCACTTCATGACTCACCTGCATCATATTCATTTCAGAAAATGGCTTGCACGACCTTTCTTTTTTTTCTTGGATGGAAGTGTAGCATTTTATTTTGGAGTTCAGGAGAAAATGGCTTTCATGAAGATGCATTTCTCGTACAGAATGTTCTTCAAATTCTCTTCCCAAGACTTCATTTCCACAACCTATTTTTCCAACTGTGATTTAGCCAGCATCAAATCCAGAATTAACACACGTGAAGTCGGCCTACAGTAGCATAAAATCCTTGTGCTGGACACCTTGCGAAACACTTATTTGTAACTCTCTTTAATTGACCATTCAACATGCTTACGCAGTTTGTGATTGGTGAAACCAACAAACCAGTTGTTCCGGTGGAAAAAAAAACAATGCATGGCTAAATTTCAGCAGAAAGTTGCAAAGCCAATTGAGACTGATTTTTTTTTTTTTTTCCAGAACTCGGTAAACCTACCAAAGGGCACAAAATTGTTAAGTTATCAATGCCCACCAACTGCAGCTGACATGCTCTACGTCAGTCTCATGGTTCGAAAGTTTCACTCGCAATCTCTCATCACAGTCATTGATGGAAGACCAAGTTACTCAGCTCGGTACATCTGAGCATCTCTGTAAGCACCAAGCTTCTACACTGATATAAAGTGTAATTTTTTTCTTCCCTGGAAGTGGCTGGTTTGTCGGCTTTAGCCTATGAGAACTCGAATATGTTACAGGCAAACTGTGAATCAGGCATTTTGTGAAATGCCTATAATCTTTAGGCATTTCATAAAATGACTGAATTGAAACCCAGGCTTTTCACAAAATGCCTGATTACAGTTTGCCTGTTACAGTTCACCTGTTACGCATAAAAGATAACTGAGGGGGACTGCTGATAAAAAATAACTAAGATCAAATATGTTTTCTGGGGGTTAGAGGCTTTTTTATATTTTGCAGACAAGCAGAACTGGGGTTAATTCCATTTGTGAAGGCGGCCAACTTTTATCGAAACACATTTTTTGAACAAAGTGGATCTGGCTGACGTGGAACGTGTGCACTTACCGATGAAAACTTATAGGCTGTTTAATTAGCTGAGTGGAATTGTTGCTTTTGAGTTGTGGGCTGTGGGTATTGATGAACGACAAATGGTTAAATAACTTACCATGTCCTGCAACCTCTCCAAGAAAAAAAAAGTGTACAAATGAAAAAGTATGATGAGTTGCCTCATATTACCATCAACATGAAATTAAAAAACCAAACCAAATTTAGGAGACAGTTTTAATGCAGTACTATTTACCATCACCGCAATGGGATGAAAATTTGAACACTTAGTAGTTTTCTGCATTAAAAGGGAAAAGGCAGTAAAAATATTTAAGAACAAATTTTTATGGAAAGAACCCACTGATACGGGCAGAGAGAGAAAACTTATCTTCATTTCTTTAAATTCAGTTTAATGCATGAAAAACTTGCGCCAGGTTTTGCGGAGCATAAAACGATCCTTACATAACCCCTGCAATTCTCCAGAACATAAGTGTGGCCTTCTGAAGTTCTTTTGAAATTGCACGCAAGCAGTGGCTTCTGCTGAGTGCAAGCATAAACGCCTAATGGTGTCAATGCTGAGTGTTCACTACATGATTGTAAGCTTCTCTAAGGTAGTATTAAAAAAAAATAAAACTTGACCGACTGCTACATCTCAGAAGAAACCCAGTGCAAACAGGGCTTTGTGCTGATTCAGACAAATGAGAATATTGATTCTGAGTCTGGTACCCATGCATGTCATTGACAAAACCTACTTAAAATTCCTCAGGAGGTGAATTAATATTCTCTCCAACCACCGCTAAGTAGGTCCACTTGTAAGTTGTTACAACCATAATCCACACCTAATTTGGAGTTTTCTCCAAATTAGATGTCGTCATGGATTTTCCTTCCAAACCACAGCTGGGCAACCCTTATAAAAATTTACTATAATTAACTATAGTTTACTACAGTAAAATTGATGTAAACTATAATGAACTACACTTAACTACAGTAAACTATAGTTTGTAGCAAATATACTACAGTAATTGAAAATCATTGCTATAGTTTACTATAGTAGAGTTTGACTTTTGTCATTTACTTTTGTATCACTATAGTAAACTACAGAGTTACTATAATATATCTATAGTAATTCCCGTAATATACCATAGTTGCTATAGTAAACTATTGTATTTTTACTGTACTGTTGCGGCAATTTTTCATGAGGGAATCCAGGAGGTTACTGGCAGGTTTTTCTAAAATGAGGTCATTTAAATAAATCTCCTTTGGGTCGTTTTGGAGGTTTATTCCCACCTACGTGTTAATCACACATTTTAAATACACCCACACAAACACGTGCGTCTTTCTAAACTTGTCAACTTATATAGTTGTAACATAATTTACAGTAGACAAGATGTGACATCACCCTAGGGCAGGGGTAGGGAAGCCCTGCTGCTGTAGAGCCATGGCCCTGCATGTTTTCAATGCCTCTCTGCTCTAAACACGCCTGATGAGAAGAACACCCTTTTTATTAAACCATCGACATGTTACAAACATTTGAATCAGGTGTGTTATAGCACAGAGACATCTGAAACATGCAGGCCTATGGCTGTGCTGGAGCAGGGTTCCCGACTGATCTCGGTCACAGATGAAATTGGATAGATAACAGATAATGTTTGAGGAGAAGTGGTCCTCACTGACCACCATGCAGCAGTCATACAGGTCGTTAAACTCTGATCTACAAATAATTTAGCTTAATCCATTCAGTAATTACACTTAAGTGTTTAAGTGGCAGGGACTGTGTCTGGTGCCGGCAGACTGTGGTCCCACTGGACCTGGGTTCTGCAGTTTTAGTGTGGAGAGAAACCACACCATTTTTCCACTGGGAATACTTCAGAATCCACCTGGGGCCCAATACGGGTAATATAAGGATGAACCAATTGATTAAAAGCACCCGTGGAGTGCCATTTCCAAAGTATTTGCAGAAAATTCAGCACATAAACTCAAAACCCATTCTTACCACCACAAAAGCTGCTCAGAGTATCAAACTTCATTTTAGGTATGGCTTCTCCGTTGATCCATTTAAGGGAAGTTTAGGTAGACATGATAGATAATCTCTATGAATGGTAGACACGTTGAGACTTCTGATATCTCTCCATTGGGGGCGGCAGAGACAGACAGACAGACAGCGGGTCAGTGAATTTAGACATGGACACAAGGTGACAGAGTAAAAGCTACAAAAAGCTACGGCCAGAGTGTCAGTATGGTACAGTCGAATCCAGCATGCCTGTATCAAAGACTGGAAGCGGAGATTCATCTTTAAACTAGTTTAAACCCGGACAGCATAGTACCAAAAGATGCACTATGGCAATGAGTCCTTTAATTTTTTTTTTTTTTGGGATGTATTCCATTTAGATCACCAACAGTGCCGGCAGTAAGGGGGTCTTATTTGTACTGAATGCGTTCATTTGAACAGATATGGGGGAAAATCGAGCATAACATTATGTGATCTGAGAAACGCCATGCCTGCCGTCGCGACATTTACAAAATATTCCCCCTCCTCCATAGCAATTTTTCACATTTTGATTTCATCACAAGGCTTTGAGAACTGCAGAACGGCAGCATGTCATGTTACACAATTCTCCCTTTTTTTCCCTGGGAAGTTCAGCTTTTCCAAATGCTTTTTTTTCCCCCCCGTGTCACAATTGGAGAAACAAAGAAATATACATACCCACAGCCGTATGTATATTTACGGTGTTTTCTCATAAGACTCACGAGTAACTGTTTGCTGTGATGGAATCGACTGTAGTTTGTGGGGGGAAAAAAATGGATGACAGAAAAAACGAAAAGACGTTAAACAGCGCAGGGGTGGTGGGGGTGAACGTTGTTACAAGGTCAGACAGGCACCAGAACACAACACAACACACAGAGAGAGACGAGTATTAGGAAAAATGGTTTAATATCAGAGACAGAAGCAAAAACCTGCATCACACAAGAACATACGATTACAAAAATAAGTCTGACCGTTCCAGCTACACAGTTAGGTTTACAGCCAAGGACAGAGAAACCAGAAAACCTAAACAGCTAAAAGCAAAATCCTCTAATTTGTTTATCTTTGTTAAACTAATACATTTATCCACAGAAGGTGACTAAATACGTCTATTCCTAATCATCTTATCGTGTAAACGCCACAATACAGAATTAAATGAAACTTACCGCTTTTGTATAGACAAACCTCTATAATTATGTATAAGTCGAAAAGAAAACACACACCCCCTTCCACAAAAGAAAGAAACACAAAATAAGAAGTGAGGAAAAAGAAGAGGTTAAATAAATCAAGCCAAAGTTCTTCTAGAAAAATCTTACATGAAAACCCCAACTTTCCAACTGATGCCTACCACATGACAAACATGGAAACCAGCAGACACGGCTGGCCACAGGACGAGGCCGTACGATTCCCCAATAGGTTATTTTTTCCTTTAATCTCCAGTATAAAAAAGTTCCACTGGTACAAAATGCATAAATACAGTCAGCTGTAGAAATAGGAAAGCCTGCTTTTTTTGTACTTTTAAAGTCCATCAAATGAAAGAGCTGGAAGTGTTGTAAAACAAAAACAGTTCACACCGACAGATTCCACTGAAATACATTGACTTTGGCTTTTCTCAAGACTATACTTAAAACTATTAAAATTCTTCAGAATCATGAACAAAATGATATTAATCTACAGACAACAAGCTCTTACGGCACAGGAGAGAAAACACGTATATATTTTTTTTCCCCAAAAATCTGACAAGCCAACAATGCAAAGAAACAACATTTTTTTTTTTTTATTCCATCCTTGTTAAATAGCACTTAAGATGATTAGAAAGGGAAAAAAAAAAGAGCTGAAAACGGTGACAAGTTTAAGAAAGAACAAGCCTGGTGACGAGAATCTGAGACTGAGACACTCTGCAGTGACAACAGCGGACCCCTTCACATTGTGCTTATCACATTAATACTCTGCTGCTCCGTAGCTAGCTAGCGTCTAGCGATTAATCCCGACCCCCCGTTCACTGCGCCAAAATTCTTTTCATTCTCGGACAAAATGCGGCAAGGTACGTCGGTGACCAAAGCCCCGGGAACGAGGATGACCCTTAAAATCTGGCGGGGCGAATTTTCACACAATACGGCTGGTATGAGTTAAGAGATGAGCCCCAGTGCGCTAGGACACGGATAGACCAGTAACGGAGAAAAGCTACTCGGTGTAAGGGAGGGAATTTGCGGATGAAAACGTAGCCCTAATGACCACACGCCAAACAGGACCCTTTCATATACATATATAGTATCCTGCTGCGCGTAAGACAACACTGAATTCGTAGTTGCGCGGCACTGTGAGCCAAATACTACCAGCAATGAGAACAACAAAACATCAACACCACTCTGTCGTACCGAGAGATTCATTCAATAAATTATTTTATAAAACGTCGATAAGAGTGCAAAACATGCTCCACAACAGGAGAGGGTGCCTAAAAGCTTCAGCCAATGGACAGACTGAAGGTCATTAGGAAATTATATTGCAGCAAGTTTTTACAAGAAAAGGCAAATATTGGCATATGGTGACGACAACGGTTTTAGCAGAAGCGCACGGCACATTAACTTATGCTTCTGGATAAAGGAAAACACAGACAGTAAGTGCCCTTGAGAACTGCATTCTTAAAAGCACTAGTAAAATTGGCACTGACATTACTTCTGTGGTAATGGAGAGTGAATCACCCATGTTTGGCACGCAATTGTAAGTTGTGAGCTAAAAAAAAAAAAAAATTCCCAAGTGTCAAGATGTTTTCTGTGTACAGGGAACTCTTCCTATTCAACTGTGACAGCAAAACAGACCCAACAGCAGTTTGAAGTACTCAATTCTCACAGATTCTCTACTATTATAATTCTTATTATTAACAATAATAATTATTTCATTTTCTCCTGCATCCCACTCAGCTGTCATCCCTACAATTTTCTGAGCATTTTCTTCCGCTTAAAGCCAAAAGGTACAAACTGAAAGGCGATATTCAGTCCGAGGCCTTTTCAGACTCCAGAGTGACAGGACTACTCGTTTTCAGCAGAGCTACACCTGAATTCCACACTGAAGCAACGGGACTAATGCACACTGACTACTGCCTTCCACGCAAACCTAAAATACTGATACATCAGACCCTGAGTTAAGGCCATGGGTGAGTTTAATTCGTAACAGCGAAGTCATTTCATAAACGGGCGACGAAGCCGGCGCGGCATCGGCTACGTGGGGGTTAATACTGCTGAAGTCACCAACACACTTCCCACTGCTGTGCGAATGTGCGGAAGGCCAGAGCTTAACTTCACGACGGATGATTATTCAGTAAGACATGTCCACTGGCCATCGTTTCCAAGAGGCAACACTCATGTGCTTTACAAAATAATAATAAAAAAAAAAAAGAACACGCAAAAACTAAGAGAACTCGTCACTTTCTGTGCAATCTGTGTACTCAACAAGCGAGTGAATCGTACATTTTGCCACATTACTACACAAGTTTCTCAAATAAATAGAACACGTAAAAACTTGAGGCCTTCCCCCCCACACATAATGCTGTTCTTAATCGTACGGCTGTCACCATTTCATATTAGACTTACTATTAACCACTATTAAGCAGCGCCGCCTGAATTTTAAGTAAACGAGAAAACCGCAGGTGCAGCTGCCAAACGCTTTCTTTGTATGCGAGACAAAAGGTGCACAATTTCAAAAACGCCCCCAACCACATCCAGCATTAAGACAGCTTATGTAGAACTAAAAACAACTGCAATACTGACCGGTGCAACCTGCACTTTTGTGTGCAGGGGTAAGAGTGTGGGGGTGGGAGGGGGACAAGTGCAGGTACTGGGGGGTCCTGGCCTTTTCTGACAACAAGAGAAAAAAAGAGATCACATCTTTTCAGAAAAAATACTAATAAATAACCATTGAAGAAAGGCCACTATAACATGCATTGGGGGGGGAAAAAAACAACTGCCGTGTGCTTGTGAGAAAGACAGAAATAAGGCTTCACATTTGACCCTTGACCCTATTTGGTGTTGGCTGTTCACCGTACACCCGTCTGTTGCAGGGCGACAAAGTTTACGAGTGTATACTAGTGTGTGTGCTCATGCGTGTACGTGCTGCTTGTTTGAGAAAAGGCTAGCTGAAGGGCTTAAGCTTCCTATGCGGGCACGCGCCCGTGCGTGCGCGCGTGTGTGTGTGTATGTGTGTGTGTGTGAGAAAAGTAGACTTTAGCGCGACTGCAGAGGACCTCAATCCCAGGAATTCTCCCAGACACAATGTGACAGAAAAAAACTGACAGATTTGCTTTTACAGCACAGGAGTGTGTGTGGAACATGGGCACTTTTTACACTTGTACATAGTAGTAAAATAAAAACAAACAAAACAAAACAAAAACGGTAAAACAAACAAGAAATCAAAAAGAAAGCAAAAAACCAGAACAGTTTCAGGCAACAAGACCACAGAATAGCAAGTTAACAAACTCTTTTAAATCTATATCTTTAAATATGAGGGTTCCATATAAAACACGTAATAAAATACCCATGTTATCAAATCATTTCACGAGAAATACACTGAAAGCTCTAGGCAGGAAGTACCTTTGGAATTTGGCACTAAATTCCACTGATTTCATTTTTTTTTTCTTCAGAAGAAAAAAAAAAAAATCACATTTTGCTGAACAACAAAACACATCTAAATATTGTTTCCCACGATAAAAAGAAAAAATAATTATGACATCGATGCTTCACAAGCCGACATTTTTTTGTGATTTTTTTACATTTTTACCATTTTTTAAATTTCATACCGCTAATTACCCAACAAGAAATTTTGCAAATAGGGACCCATAGAAAAAAAAAAATAATAGTAATAGTAATAATATGAAAGGCTTTGTCTATTGTTCAAGTAAACCGATTTTAGTCTTTAAAACATGAAACACTCAGGACTGTTAGACTCGTGATGAAACCACAACTTAATCCACGAAAAGCACCAACGTTAACGCGGGTTACAGTTAATCGTTTTTTTTTTTCTCTATACATGTAAAGAGTATAAAATATAGGTCATTTCATGTGCATTTAACCACGGATTGTCTAACTGAGTCAGTTCAGCAAAAGGTGACACAAGTAGGTAGCATTTTCCCCCCAAACAGGGCAAATCTTTTTAAATTTTTTTTATAACCTTTAACTACTCTAGAAAAAGTGGTTCTATATATATAGATTTTAATGAGAAAGTGAGCCGCTTCAAATGGCCTTATCAAAAAACTACTTTACACTGCCTGAAAAATGTAAAAACCATTACAGAGAGATTCGAATATTTCAGACAGTTTCTCTTCAAAACTGTATGGAAGTAGTCTATTTATCTTAGAAACCAACACAGGTCAAACTCCTAGCCTCATATTGCTAGTGGTGCCAAGAGTGAGACCCTATGCCAATCCCTGTATTGATCTTTCAAGTTTACTTTAATGAAAACAAACAAAAAAAACAAATAAAAAATAAAACAAAAAGAATGAGAAAAAAAAACAACAAACAAAAGAGAAAAAAAAAAACACTTTGCCACAGGTTTGAATTTTTTTTAAACTACTTCTCTGCTTTTTGTTTTCTAAAAGTGTTCAGTCTCTCGTATGAATGCAGCTAAGCTTTCACATTGATTTACTTAATTTCCTGCCCCCTCCCTCCCCGTCTCCCAATATTCAAAAGCTCAAAATGAGGTCACATGCAAAAAATTCCAAAAGGTCAAGCTAGGTTCAAAGGTCAGTAGGAGGAGACCAGGTTATGATCAGGTGAGCTCAGAAAGACATCAGAAACAATGACGGGACGATGAGACGTTTTGTTTTTTTTTTTTTTTTTTTTTTTTTTTTGGACGCCACGGAGACATGCTAGGCAAACGATGAGCTAACAGCATGGAGATGTTCTAGGGAAGAAAAACGGAGAGGAGAGAGAGTTACACACAGACACAGAGCTGCCGCAGCACACAGCTGAGTCATTAAAAAACCATGAGAACAACAAACAAAACAACAATGCAAATCACCAGGTTATAACGAGGCTAGGATTCACAGTACAATTTGCATTTGCATTTCCAAAATAATACACAACTTCAGAGGCGAAGAAGACAAAACACACGCACACACACCTACACACACCTACACACACACACACACACACGTGCACAGTACACACACGATACATACGTACACGCACGCACACACACACGCTGACCACCCAAACGATCCATCCACAACAAGGCCCCGAGAGATGGGGACAGGCTGATGGATGTTATTTTGGGAGAAACTATTCGAAGTTTGTAAACAAACTCAACGAAACACAACGTAGGAGGAGATAGATCGAAAAAGCTGACGTGTCACTACCGATGGAGGAGAAAAACGAACATAGATCGTCACACAGAGAAGTGACACGGAACAGAACAGAGAAGCGTGACTTTGCGTGGCTCCCAGGAGCAAATATGGAGCGGGGGGGAACAAAAACCTGACTATAGAGTTCCTGGAACTTAACAAAAAAAGAAAAAAAAAAGACTTCCGAATTTATAGAAGACTACTTCACATAATTCTATCTAATTCAATGAGATCTGCGCTTTAGATATCCGATAAATTAACAATAGGCAATAAATAAAGTCCGTTATTTTATCATCTGAGGCAGTAGAAATTTTGTACAAAAATAGAACTGCTTTTTTTACAAATAAAATTTACAGGTCTGTGGCTTTCCGTACGGTAATTTTTCATCTTTCAAGAAACGTCAAGTATCTTCAGTATCCCCCCCCATATCACTGTTGTGTAATAAACTTTAGACAGATTTTAAGCTGTTTTTTCTGCTTTAAATGTTCTACATAATATCTCATCCCAACAAAGACCAATGTGATGTGACCAAGTAATGTATATTATAATCTAATTAGAGAAATAAAAATATTCCTACGAAAAGTAAACATGAGGGTGGAACATTTCCCGAGTGCATTTTAGGGATTCTGATGCTGTTGAACTTCGGGGGTGGGTCACTACAGCATTAACCCTTAACGCTCTGGTGCCTGCAGAAGGTAAGGGGGGCTTGTAAGGGGAGCAGCAGAATTCCCTGTGTGGCACCAGAGAGCCGGTGTTAAATTGCACATTTTTTGTTTGTTTATCAGAAATAAATCTAAAAAGACAAGTCTCAGCTTTTGAGAGAGCATTCGTTTTTTTTTTTTGTGTAACAAAATGTCAGTAATAATAAATAATAATAATAATAATAATAATAATAATAAAAAAACATTTAGTTTACACAAACTCAAAAGCTACCCATAACAGCTACTATTCCATTTGCAAGTCGTACAAAAAAAAAATGGCAAGAAGAATGGAAGCGTTCATGTGAGAAATTGAAAAAGAAAGTAATACTTTTATTTAATTGCTCAAAAGTAAATAGGAGAGCTTAGCTCCCCCTGGTGGTGAAAGGTGGTTGTACACCCTCCCTCCCCAACCCTCCCCTCCCCTCCCCTAGTCTCCAGTGAGGTGACCGTGGCTGGCAGGGGACTTACCCTCGCAGTGCTAATGAGAGAGTGGTTAAGCCCCAGTGCTATGATCAGTACGGTTTGCTGTCGTTCTTGGAGCGCTTCAGTTGTACCTTCAACCTCTTCATGCCAATCTGGAAGCCATTCATTGCCTGGATGGCAGCCTGCGCCGACACTGGATTGTCGTAGCTGACGAAACCTGGGGAACGGAAAGAGGAGGGGAGAAAGAGAAAAGGGGGGAGGGGTATGGTATGAAGAGGGGGAGAAAGATGGGTGAAAAGAGTGGGAGAGGGT
Source organism: Gymnothorax reevesii (assembly GCA_029721435.1). Classification (NCBI taxonomy): domain Eukaryota; kingdom Metazoa; phylum Chordata; class Actinopteri; order Anguilliformes; family Muraenidae; genus Gymnothorax; species Gymnothorax reevesii. The sequence goes on along the minus strand of CM056579.1, from coordinate 24,373,061 downwards.
CATAGTAGAGAGAGCAAAAGAAGCAGAGAGGATGGAGGGAGAGAGTGGGAGAACAGACATGGAGGAGAAAGAGTGCGAACCAGGCGAGACGGAGGGGGAGACGGTTGATAAAATCAGAAGAACATGGCAGATGGTAGGGAATAAGGAAGGATTGTGGAAGAGAGAGAGAGAGAGAGAGACAAAGAGAGCAAATAAGGTTGTGGCTCGGACAGTTGGAGAAGTATTCTTCAGCACCATACCCCCGTATTAAACTCCATGTTTTAATCCCCGGAAATTTCCCAGTTATATCGCCAATTTTGGCCAAATAAACAAACAAGAGGCACTCCTAGGGCCTTATCTACTAAGATCCCAGGTAAAGAGCACTAAATTGCGTGCTCATGGTAACATTTTGCGTGTTTGGTTTGCTTACGTTTTGTGGGTGATCTACTTAGAGTAGTTGCCTAAATGACTGCTGGTGCAAACAGTATTATTTCAATGAGGACTTTGCATGTTGCAGCCATTTCCACCATGGACAGTTTGGAGAGAAAAGACGAACGCGAACGCAAGATGAAATTCGACTCGATGGCGTCGGAGGTGCTTGTGGAGGAAGCACATACACGGTTATAAATGGACTGAATTTTACAGTTAAATTAAAGCTTTGTCTTCGCGTTATTTTAACTGTAAGTAGAGCACTGCGTGCATTTAATTTCGGTTTACAGTTAACATATGTGGAATTCGTGTTTAAAAACTCACTGTAAAATCTCAGTTAAAACAAGTGGTGCCAGGAACAACAAACTCCGCCCCTCGCACATACTTTCATCTCCTCTGACAAAATTCAACAGGGATCTATTCTGGGTCAGTGGCAATCAATAAACCCAATTTGGGGTGAATCTGGCCATTAGTTTTGCTGCTAGAGTGTAAAGAAACAATAAAACAAACACAGAAACAAACCGAACCAAAGACAATACCCCTTGCCTCAGCCTTCGGGTGGGGCGGGGTAATAACTGGCAAAAAGGGGGCAAGTTTATAACTACATGCTCAGTGTTTGAGGGGGGAACAATTTGCAGAGAACAGTCAATCGCTCCAATTACTCCTGGGAAGCGAGCAACTGCATAAAGCTCATGTTCGGTTTCATTCAGTGCTTCCCGAGTGGAAGTAAACCTCATGTACCGGCCCATCCTGCGCAACATGGCATCCAGTGTTTGAGACAGTAAACACAAGAAACTGTTCGCTGGAACGAACCAGTTGCGTGAAAATTGAGAATAGCAAGAAGTTTCGTCATTGCAGGAATGGCATGACTTCTTGTAACTGGTTCCAAAACAGCGCCAAAATGACATTGCTGGATAGGCCTTATGTCTGGATTATTCTCTCCTCTGACATCCCAAACATTGACACGCAGTGAACTCGCCGCCAGTGTCTTCTCCTCGCTGCAATAATGGCAGCCGTGTCTGTGCGCAATTACGTGGAGCCAATAGGTACCTACCCTAAAGTAAGTATTAAATTGAAAACGCAATCGCCATCACTGAAATTGCCTTAAGGCTTGATGAGTCACTATGCATGTACTAAAATTTTGTATTTGTAGTTTCTCCTCCCATATTTTGCACGCCAAGATGGGCACGCCCCTTATTACATATTCATCAGGGCCAAAAGTACTAACTGCATAGAATGTTCAAAGACGCAATTCTCAGTGCACACCCTTAGTAGGTGAAAGTGCTGGGTAATTTGCGGGGGATATGGCATTTGCACACGTCGTTATACATGCAAAGCTTCTGTCGATCAGGCCCCAAGAGTGAAAACCTCCGTCAAGGCAGCACAGTCCAAATCTTGCCGAGTGGAAGCAAAGTTCAGCTGTCGCGTGTCATAGGATTTCAAGATGGCTGCCGTGGCGGCCATATTGTTTCACTGAACGCAGGTCAAAGTCAATAAGGTCCATCCCTGATGTAATAGCGACCCACCCACAAAATTTCGGAGATATCCGTTCATTACTTATTACCTTGTTCACAAACTAAAAAACAAAACAAACGGCACCGATCACACAACCTCCTGCCAGCTTCGTTTGGCAGAGGAAATAATAGGGCCAAACCGAGGCTGGCTCATGTGCTGCACGGGCGCACAAAATGGGTCTACAGGCACATTCTGCACCCGCACTGTGCTGTAAACGGCACAGCGGTCGGGGAGCAGTAACGATAAGGCCACTGCTAAGCGAATGGGTAATGTAACGTAATGCAGAATAATGCATGCGCATTGATTTAATTTGCCCCAGAACAAACAGATAGGCTCACGGCAGACGGAGCTCTAATTGAATTTAACACTGCGCTGGAGTGGAGGACAGGCAGGAGCAAATTACCGCCGCATGAGCGATCCGGGGGAGGCCCGCTCATCACTCCGGATGATCCCCTGATTTCAATCACGTCTGATCGAGTCGGACTGCTGATTATCGACGCTTCGCCGAAGACGAGGGAGGACTCGTGGCCTTCGTTCCTACCCGTGGCTCGATTTATCTAACGTTCCGTTGATTCCAGTTCGCCGCGGCCAGTGGTGCGAATTATGAGATTTGTCAGGCGGTTGATTTCAGCCACTGCCTCATTTGTATGGGTTTATACTGACCTCTACTGCGGCACTGCTATCGCGCTAATATAATATTTAGTTTCAGATGGCAATATTTAACCGGCAGCGGTTTGCATTCGTCTCCTAAGTGGTCCGCTTACCGAAGCACTTGCTCAGATTGGTCTGTTTGTCGATGAAAACTTTGGCGGACACCACATTTCCAAAAGGTATGAACATCTGCAGGATGTCCTGGTCACCGAACTCCTGGGGGAGGTGGTAGATGAACAGGTTGGCTCCCTCGGGCCCTGAAGGAACATACAAATCACAAGCAATTAGGCAAATGGCCACAAAGGCGACAAAGTGACAGGTTTAGTCTAGGGCCAGCCCAATCCAGTCGCTAGAGATCTGGAAAGCATTCCAGTGTTCTCGATAGAATCACATCCTCTTTTCCACAGTCCATCCCCTTCTTCTGTCTGGAAGTATGGGGTAATGAGTTGCGGGATTAGAATGCATTTTCGCAAGTGTGCTGATGCATTTGAAATGTCCGGATAGGTTTCATTACAATCCTCAACTAAGTAAGTCAGATGCGACTATTCAACAGCTGAATGAGATCGTTAGCTTTTGGAAGGTGAGCGCTGTTAGGGCTGGAGTGACAGCCAACAGAACAGATCTCCAGGAAGAGGATTGGACGACCTTAATTTAAACATGTTTGATGAAAAAACTGCTAGTCAGACTGGTAACAGCAGACAGATGACGACACAGCGACGCAGGCTAGCTGATTCCCACAAACTCCAAATCAGTCGGGCCCAACGAAACGCTTCTTCCTAGATCAAGCCAACAGTCCAGCGACCATCTAGCCTAGCCCTGCACGGCTATCTCACTTTCCCCGGCAGGCCACAGTCAAAAACCCCAGTCCTACGGCCCCCAACCCCAGCGCAAAACTCACCTTCTTTCTGACTCCCGGCGGCGCTCTGCTGCTGCAATAGCGACTGGCTGTAGAGGGTGGGTAGGGCAGCAGCCGCGTACTGCTGGATCCCTGAGTAGGCCTGGGTCAGGGCATCCATGGTGCCCGCCGTCCCATTGGTCAGCCCTGTGGCACCGAGGCCCCCGTTAAGCGCCGCCATACCTGAGAGCATTTGAGCAACTTTACATAAAACCCAACAATAAAGAAAGAAGATTGCACTTATTCATTAGTGCTTTAACCCCAGATCGCTTTTCTCACACATCAACATGCGTGCTCACACACACACACACACTTTCGCAATTAAACACAACCGCAATTGGGTAATTCCATATCACATGATGTAGGCCTGGCACCCTCCATCTCAGATGTTGCTGAAACTCTTTCAGATGGCACTGTGACGGAGGAAGTTTTCTATAAAATTGTTTATAGGTTTCATTAAGGGAGTTAATTTACATGGGCTACGCCGGCCATTTTAACTGAAGATTTTTTTAAAAACTCTCCAACTTAAAAATTATGACTGATTTGAATGAGCTTAGGCAGTATGACTGATTAAGAGAAAAGGAATCCTAAACATTAACCAAACGTCCCTCATTAATCCTCAAAAAAAAACATCAGAAATCAAAATGGCTTGGCACATTTCAATGAATCAATATTTATGAAATCAATAAACATTTTTCCAAAAAAAAGTTTTAAGAACTAATATTTCATCAATGTATGTGATCTGATTTCAGCAACATCGGAGGCCGTGGGGGTCAAAACCTTGTTTCTTCGAGTTACGGGAAATGGAATACCCCAAATACTCACTCAAACACGTCACTGCACACACTCAGAAATATAAACACATTCATGATAAAATTCACAAATGCATTTACAGAAAAACCCACACGAACATCATTAAAACATAGAGAGACACAGACTTGCACTCAACTGCACGCACAGTTCCCAATTAAACATGCTTTTTCGTAAACTCTGAGTCCAGGGGTCATAAAGCAAAATTCCTGCAAAAGACCCTCCACCAAAGAACTCAGCCAGCTGAATTCACCAATTAGGCCCAAATCCTACCAAAACAATTACACTAATTAGCAGACCCAGAAGATCTAGCAAAATACATCCTTGATGACGATCCTTATATTTATCTTTATGTTAGGTGCTAAAAAAAAACCCCAACCTCGGCCAATCCAAAGCACTCAATTAAAACCGAAATAATATTTAAAAAAAAATCAAAACATGAATAGTCTCTTTAAAAGACGCAACACCTTTTCATAACTGGCAAGCATCTAGTGCAGAATTAGGCTTCGGTGCAAAATAAGCAGTACCCATGCAGCACATATTCTCTCCCTAACTTGAAAACTCAACTGAGCTTACGAAGTAAACTGCTAATATTCAACAGTAGAGCAAACAAAAAGGAGGATAAAAGCACCAAGATTATTACTGCACTAAAGCACGAAGATTCACTAATGAGCTGCGCCTCCTAGTTGAAAAGCGGTGCCAATTAGAAAACTTGAAAAAAAAACACAGAGGAGGGCTTTCACTACCTGAATTTATTCACATTGTGCATACACTCACGCGCATACAAACACACACACACACCCACACAGACAAACACACACACACCAAACATTGAGGCAAATGGAGAGCTCGGACCGTGCACACATCAAATGGACAGCCCAAGTGATGCCTCGTGGGTGCCGATGGCAACAGCCCGGTAACCACGACGACCCCGCGGCATAATTCACTGCCGTTACTTGAGGCCTTTGAGGCGCTCCTCAACCAAAAGCTATGGCGGCCGCACTGTTGGCCAGAAAAAATTAATGGCCTTGCCATCAGGGGCCAAATCAGCTATGCTAATGCGCTGTCCCCCTCAACAGGCTCGATGAATTGTGCAAAACACCAATCAGGTACTTATGGGACACACACAGCCTCCCCATTTTTTCACTGAGGACAGTAATGGGGTTAGCGTTGACAAGCTACAGTTGTTAGAGTGAATTTACTGCCTGATGACACACTTTCTTCCTACAGGTTGAGTGCTTAGATACGGCTGGGCTTTGAGCCCTGAAAACGAATGGCCGGCGCTGCATGTGGTAATGGGTCATTAATTCACTCTGCGATAATTGTAACTGTGACCTTTTACATTAAATTAAATAGCAGATGCCCTTAAATTAGAAACAAAGGAGGGAGGGGTGAGCGAGATTACATTTTTAAATGTGTACACCCATCAAACATTCAATTTGAGGCCCTGGTGATTAATAAGAGAGACTGTGGATGGGTTAGGATGCCCTAAAATAGCAAGAAAAAATGGTTCTTTGAGAAAGAGATTAAGATCAGCTCATCAGAATGGGCTCAGAGGACCAGTATGATAAGGCCAGCCTTTAACACTGACCTCATTTCAGATGGTACAATAAACGAGGGCATTGCGGTCCATGTTAGCACTAGAATTGTTTTTGATCACAGTCCAAATGACTTAGGATTCATAACTGTTCCCCAAACAGTGATTCAACCAAGCATAAAAATGAGTGTTCTAATGGCAGCAATAAAAATATGTTTTTTTCCCCACATCAGCGGACAAGGCCAAACCAATTGCTTTAGGAGTACCAAGAAACAAACAGTTTATCTCCAGGCCAGGGGTGACCAATCATTAGAGGTACCAAGATATAAACAGTTTATCTCCAGGCCAGGGGTGTCCAAACTTTGCTTTGTTTTAACCAAATACAAAAACCCCCAGATTGTATTAATCATTGTCTTTTTGGAGCCTATAGTCAGGTAATTGGTTGAATCCGACATTGTAGTGCTGGGTCAAAACTGACCCTTGCTGCATAAGATTAGGCACACTTACTCCTCGCCGATAACCTCAAGAAACGCCAAAGTTAAAAAACAGCTTTTCTGCACATGAAACCACTTCGCGTATGAGCACGTGATGAGATGCGAGTTTGCTCGTCTGCAGCAGCCAAGCTTCTGTACACTCAAAAACATGCAATTCACAAACATGGCGAGTAAACACTCACACAAACACAAGACACAAAACCACTCAAGACCAATATCGTAAGAAAACACCAGAGAGATGTCCAACTCCCACAGAAAGCAGAGCAATAGAGCACATTGAGGTGGTATGGGAGTTATGAGTTTAGTGTAATGCCATTTGGCCTACACGGCGAGACCTGGAATCAGCCACAGTAAGAAAGGGGAGGTGACCAACTCAAACATAGGTCCAGATATGGGAGTTAGGTTTGCCTATCCATTTCATACATCCATAAAATTTTATTTTAAAAATCCATTTACATTTTTGATGTTTTTTCCTGCACAGAAAATGATGTTTGACAAAATAAAAATGTACATGGCATTCTAGGATTTAAAGTTAAAAGCAAAGAACTGCACAAAAATGCATTCAAAGCACTCAAGATACAACTGAACCTAAAGAAACCCCCATAAATATTTAAATATTGACAAATCTAAATGGCTGAAATTCCCAGATAGATCAGATTATACGGAGGGAAATGCCCTCAGATGCCCGCAGTTTTATCATTCTTTATTGTCATTTACTGTTAGCAATGATACTAAGGACTTATGGTTCGCTAATGTTAACGTTAGCCATCTTGACAAACAAATACCATGACAACTCCATTTGAAAATGGGGGCATACACATCACGTGTACTACGTGAACTTTGTAGGACTTGCAGCCCTGTAAATTTACGCCAGTCCAACAGCTTACTATCCCCATAATATTACTGTTATTCAAATGGCCTGTGCAGTAATGTTGGACATCCAAAAGTTGCACATGCGCATATGACCTGAATATTCTTTAAAAATTACGTGTAATGAGCTGCCGGATAGCTCAGTCGGTTAAGGCACTGCGCTGCAGTGCTGAGGTGACAATCACGTTGCGGGTTCGAGCCCCGGCGTACCCACCGGCAGGGGACGGCAGCTTTTTCAGAGTAGCGCACAATTGGCCATCGCGCTACAGGGTTCCAAATTGGGAAGGGACTGCCGGATTTGGGGATACAATAGTAGCTTTGTTCGTTGCTCCAGCGCCTCCTGCTGGCCAGACGGGCGCTTGTCAGGAAGACTCTGGGTTTGTTCATGTCCGCGTATCCTCCGCCCTCGTTCTGAACTTACGAGGATTCAACCAATGAGTGTATAAGAAGCAGTGGCTGACAGGCACGTGCTTCGGAGGAGAGCCGTGAACTGTCTTCACTGTCCTGAGTTGGCAGCAAGGGGTCGCATACGAGCAAGCTTTGTACATAATTCACCAATTGGGCATTCCAGATTCGGGTGGGATTGGAGATGCCAAACTTATTTAAAATAAAAAAAAAGGCGTGTAATCTCAATTTGTTTGAACATTTGATCAGGTCTTGAGTTCCCCATGAATTCTCAATAGATGTTTAAGCAGGCCAATAGGGAATGGTGGGCATTAAGTGATAGCTAACCAATCACACCAAACTGGGCTTGCCGGGAGGAAAGCGGCCTCCCTAACTTCCTGTTTTTAATTACGTAAATATGGGGAATCAACCGGCACTCTGCTAGCCATTTCATGGGGACTTTAACTTTCGCTAAAGATGCAAATAACCATACACTGCAGTTCTCAACATGTACACATGTACACTACCCTTCTGAAGTTTGGAATCAGGGACATACTAGAACCCACGCCAAAATCCAGTGAGAATGAAACCTTAGAAAATTTAATATCCTGACTTACTAAAATTGGCAAAGCAGGGATTAAATGTCATGGAGTATGCTACACTAGAATGGATCACTGCTCTATTTGTTAGTTGAAAACTTTGACAGCCTAAAATACTATACAAAACCTCCAAAGATAAACAAACTATAATGCATTAAAGTAAACTAATAGTACACAATTATGTTGACACTTTTATTGAACAAAATAGACTAGTGCTTCCAAATATTTGCGCGGTAATGTGTGTATATAGTGTATGTTTAGGTATATATTTTTTCTTATTTTTTTTTTTGCATTTTGAAAATGCATTTTTTTTATCCTGCACAACAATGTCACATACATGTTCTCTTTCTGCTGCTTGCAGCGCTTCACTGAAGCGACATCTCATTTATAGAGAGAAATATTCAAAACCAGGATGCCATGTTTTTATGGCCACTTGGATGCATCAAATGGAATGGAATATCTAGATTTTGTACATCATTTTTCCACACATTTCCCTGTAATTCACCAGGACATATTTGAAATCAGTAAAATCCTTGGGATCTTCACAAGAATTTAAAATGGGCCTTATGCTCAACAGGTTTATTTTATTTATTTTTTTTAAACAGCAGTCGCATTTGACTGACCCATATATGGGTCCACTGTTTTCATGAGGCAAAAGCACTGATTCCCTAACTGTGCCGTGGCAAGCTGGTGTGCCGTGGGATTTTGTGACAACCATACATTATCATTGTATGGCACCCGGCGAGAGCTGTGAGAAGAAAATACAAATAGGGCCGGTGTTTCACAAACATAGATTAAGCTTAATCCTACACTACATTCAATTTTAAACAGAAAATCTCCACACAAAACTCTGCTTAGTCCAGGACTACACTTAAGCCATATCCGTGAAACCGCCCCACACAGTATTATACAGTATATCAAATTTATTAGGCCACCACCCAATGTAAGGTTTATGCCACAGCTGCTCTAAATTAACAGTGTTCGTAATTACAAAAATATTTTTTATGTTTCCGTAATGGTTAATCCACCAGTATGCGCAAGCTCCTTAACAGAAATTATATTTTTAATTCTAAAATATAATTATTGTTGTTATCCATGAATTTTCGAATTTACGGTTTTACAAAAAAAGAAAAAAATAGCCAAGCACATTATTATTTTTTGATTAAGATGCCAAATAACAGTTATTTTCTTGCATTTCTGAACATAAAAGTGAGTTTTAGTGGTTGAATGCAAGAATGCAAGCTGTTATCAAGGCCAGAGGAGGCCATACAAAATATAGTTTATTTATTTATTAATTCTTTTTATGGGTAAATAAGGACTACTCAGTTTGTTATTGGCCAAAGAAATAACAAAATAAGTTTCAAACAAGTTTGACAAATTTCTTAAATATTTGTGTTTTCTCATTTTTTTATGACAGGTGGTCTAATAAATTTGTTAAGCACTATACATTTTGTGGCCACAAGATAGAACTAATTCCCAGGATTCAATTAATTTGTGCCCACAAAATATTACTAGTTTCCTCAATTTCATTAACTCCAACCCATGATCAGCCAATCCGTGGCCACGAGACGTGTGCAGCAGGCTTCTCTTCCTGACCCCAAGGAGGAGACGGTGACTACAACAGTCAACGCTTGTCCCCGAGAGAGAACCTCTGGGAGGTAGACCCATTCCCGTTAAGTGGATTACTGGTAAGGCAGCTCACAGTAGTGATGATGGGCGATTGAAGCACCCTGAACCTTTTAAGGCTTCTTTGCGATTGTTCCGCAAAAATATTGGGTGCTTTGAAAGTTCAGAAAGCACGGTGAGAGCTTGTACTGTGAAACTGATGCTTGGCACAGTGCTCAGCAATGGTGGGTCATTCTCAAAATACGGTGAAAAACATGTCCCTGCATTTTCCAGACACACAAATGCTCAAAAATTTTAAAAAATCATCCACATTAAACCAAAATTATGTAATTCAATACCATTTTAAATGATGATGATAATTTCAGTTTATATATTTGCAATTTTATTTTTTTTTTTCAGTTTTAATTTCCTTTGTATCTAAAAAAACGCTTGTCCCAATGCCATGATTCAACGGTATTTGACAGTGTAAAAATATTTCCTCTTTTTTGTTTGAAAAAATAATAATTGGTCAAATATGGACAAACATTGTTCTTAATATATGAATAAAATTAAAACTAAATTAGCTATTTAATAATAAAAATATTTTTAAAAGAATATCTGTCCTTTGATTGGGTGTCATTGGTGTTACTGGTATCACAGACCCTTATTTTGAAAGGTGAAGAATGTGTATGAGAACCACCCAAGGTCAGAAAGAAGAAGAAGAAGAAGTCATTTAAGTCCATACATGGTGAGTGTCTCTGTACTGAGTAAAAGTAAGATATTTTCAGTTAAATTGTCATTTTTCGACATGGTTCTTTTTGTTGTGTCATTGGTGTTTCTTTGATTTGTGCTAGAGTGAAATATTTTTATGGAAAAACATAGATTAATTAGTGTAATTTATAGATTTTAAAATGCGGACTCATGCTACATTTGAGCTAGCTTGGACACCATTTTGTGCAACTAGCCTGTTATAGATATTTGTCATTGGTGTTACTGTCATTGGTGTTACCGCCCTTGCCTGTAACACCAATGACTATAGGCCTATGTGTATCAATAGCATGTTTTATCTCAAGTAAATAGACATATAAATGTACATTTAATAGAAAATTTAACAGTTATTTTGATTATTAACCCTCGGCGCAGCGCAGCGAGGGTTACTGTAGTTGGGTCTGTGTGTCCGTTAAGTCACATCTCACCTCTGGAGCGTCTGTTCGTCCTGAAAATGCTGTCTCGTACTCAGCGGGCAACGGAGGTCAAAAAATTTGTGGGGTTTTTTCTGAAACCGTTCCGTTGCAGAGATTCAGCACTCTCCGTTGTACGGCCATACGATTTTCCTGCCGAAAGCGCGCATTCGATTACAGTCCTATACCGCGTGGTACTGGTCATTTCTTCCTGTGTGGTGTGCAGAGAAGAGCGAGTAGTTTAGTGAGTTGCAATTGGTCAGCTTACAAGCAAATGAAAATACCTACGGCTTCCGAACGACACGGAGCAGATTATTATTAGAACAGATTATGCTATAAACGGTTCATTCAAAAGTTATAATTATGGCGTGAAACACAAGCGAAAGAGCCTATTATAATATGCTAATTAGCTTACTCTGGCCTACCCGCGATCAGTTTTCCTGTTAGATGTACAGCGAAGCACCAGAGGTTGCTGAGGGAGTACAAGCATGTGCACTGCTCCGGTCAAAGCTATAGCGCTTCCAGCAGTGAAATGCATGAAATTAATTGAAATTGAATTAGAAATGAAATGAATTGTTATACAGTGTTGTACAGTGCCATTTCTTTGAATGTTAAATGTAACAATGAATAGAAATTATTTGTCATACATTGTAAAGTCATTGGTGTTACATTTGCGTCATTGGTGTTACTACACGGAAATTTGAAGGTCATATAACATTAGACATCATTTAAGATAATATTAGTACTTATGTCAGTGCAATTTAATGTTTATCCAAATATATTATTATTTGACTTCATGCATAGTAAATTTCAGTAATTTTATCAGCATATTTCGTCTTTTATGAAAAGTACACATACAGTCAAATCAAACATTATCACTTAAATTGAGTAATAATGTTAAATATTTCTAAATTGATTCCAAAAGTTACTGTTTTATTTCATGGAGTTTGTTCAACAGTTTCTAGATGTTGTGACATGTGCCTTTTGATTCATTTTATTGCATTCATGAATCTTGTAATTATAACCTAAAGTGTGGTAACACCAATGACAGAAAACTAAGTACATCTTAGAAATAACATAAAAAAATTTTAAAAAGACAAATGTCATAGTTGTCCATTACAGTTGGTAACATGGTCAACATGCTAATAAATATTTCCCATTAAATAAAATTTGTGAAAACTGAATTAATTTTTTATACTTTTTTGACTTGGAAAATCACCGTATTTTGATAATGACCCTGGTATGTGTGCTCGTTTCTCGTCTTATTTGAGATCATGTTTACCCCTATTGAAGCGCATAATAAATGCCCTAAAATACAAATTTTTAAAAATCTTTTAGCAATCGCTTGTTCGAACAACAAATGCCCATGCTCACTTAGAAAAGTCTTTCAATAAATACGCAAATCAATATAAGTGTCAGTGTTACTACTATTAAAGGCTAATTTTGATATTTACAGGAGGTAATATTTGGGTAGGGTTAAGAATGGATAAAAATTGTTCATGAAACTGGGGACAGGGTGCTTCCTCACTGTGGGAAGAAAGATGACAAAATGTCCCCCCCCAAATAAAAATTAAAAAAAGCTTAATGATGTTATGGCTTCACCTTTTTAAACAGAACATCCGGCACTCCAGTCAAAGCCATCACAAGATTAATCTTGCGATCTGTCTGATTTAAATGGGCGCCGCTCAGACGTATTTTACGAAGCAGCACATAAATTTTTGTACTGTTTTGAATAAACATTTCCTGAATAATATAGTTATTCTCTTATTTCATTTGGCATTAGTAAATAAAAAAATAAATGTGTACAGAATCTTAACATGTTTAATAGAGACTGTTTTGCATGTATATGAATGCAGTCATGCAGTCCTGCCCTTTGGAGTTGCCTTGGGCACTAAAACGTTGAAAAGCACTGCCCTCAATTTTCTACAGACCACAAATCCCCAAATGTCACTTTATCAGCCACTGGTAACTGGAAACTAATGAATTTGAAATACCTTTCACTAAAATTAAGTAAAAATTAAGCAATCTGTGTGTACGTTAAAGCTGAAATAATATTTATTAAAAAAAGAAAAGAATTTAAGCTATTCCACTGGAGTACCCACAGCAAAGTAAGCTTTCAAGAATATATATCCCCACTCATACTCCAGGCCTATACATCTTCTTTCCCGAAGCCTGACAACTCAATACAAAATAAATTGCTGGTTTTCTGCAGAGGAACAGCGACACAAAAGAGACTGTATATTTCTGAACATTAACCTCAAATTACACCATGCAAAACAACTCCATTAAATTTGTTATTCAGTCGTTCCCTTCCCTCAACAGGCTTTCTGAGGACACAAATGAACAGAAGTCCTGCCCTGTACGACAAGTATTCAGGACGAACTCCCCAGAAAAAAAGGTTCTGTCTGGCAATGGCGTAACATCCTGCCCAAGAGCCAGCAACGGAAATCATTCCATTGAGATGCGAGAAATTAACTGATATCAGCGAGGATGCGCAAGAACGGTTTAAACACACATTACAAATGGATCCCTCTCCCTCCACCCACGTACCGCGCTAAGAGGACTCGACTCAGTTCAACAGTTCACACGCTAATCTAAATTCACTTCAGAGCGAGAAGAATACAGTCTCTTGGTTAGACTCTCCTTTTCAGGGATAAACATGTCTGGTAAAGCATTAAAAAAAACTCCTTTCACAACACTGAGCTGCAACTACAGAGCTGAATTGGTCGATTTTAAATCGTTGAGAGCACAAAGTTGGGACAGGCTGTCCATCACCGTGGTCATTGCATCAGTATTCAGGCAAGAGCTACAGTCTACTCCAGTCAGAGTCCAGAAATGTACAGTACCAGTCAAAAGGTTGGACATACCCTCATTTTTTCTTACAAGACATGTTAAACAAAGAAATAGGCGACGTTTATTTTGCGAAACAAAAAAAAAAAAGATCTAATTCTTAAATCGATCAAACTAACCAGCATTTGCTGTCATATTTGCAGATCATACTCACTTTTTTTTTTTTTTACTAGAGCAGTTATATGACTATAATGAGTTTGCTGCTGAGCGGCCGTCTAAGTTCCCAAAGATGTGCTGCACTTATGGTTTGCTTTTCATCGACTTTTTTGCTCAATAATTTCCAAAACGGGTTTGTCTTTAATGTGGCTGTTGGAAAATGGAAAGAGATTGTTTGTCTGCTTATTTTGCAAAATATGGCTTCTTTGAGAATTATAAAATTTTGGACACTATTCAAACAAGTAAATTATACTCTTTTAACTTCTGACTGTTTACCTCTTACCAGGTTCCATTTGAAATTATATTAAAAAGTTCAGCTGGTTAAATTTCTCTGAAAACAGAGTGCTGTGACATTAGCAAAGTGTGTCCAAACTTTTGACTGGTACTGTACGCTTCAAATTCATGAGGGAGGTGAATTCTGGTGCTATGAAACGAATGGCGTGGAATATGCGAAATGACCCAGTATCAACTTGTTGTTCCATCCTTAAATGCATACTTGAACCCCCCCGACATAAGGCCAGCACAGCACTGTCATACAAATGACAAAGCAGCTTTCGCAAGACGGCATGACCAATAACGCTCACGTCATATGTCATAAAACCGCCATCACATTAAACAATAAGACTAATGATGGTAACATCCATTGTAACGTTAATCATGGACGTTCTTTGACGTAAACAGAGTTTATTGATTCTGAGATGTGTACTGGGACATATGACAGTGCTTCAGTGCCATTTCAAGTGTTATGTTGATCTACACGCATGTGAAACTATTTCTGGCTACTTTTTATCAGTCTCCGTTCTCTCTGACTCACAGATCCGAACCACGTGTACCGCCGCTAACAGAGTGATATTTAAGACACATTTAACTCCGAGTAATGGCGCTAATCACAGGTAAAGTGCTCTCGTGGGACGAGCAGTTACACTCTCCCATCTCCCCGTACGCCAACCTGAGTCATCCGAATCCCAGACCGAAGAGGCGGCTCGATTCGTGCTCCCATGTCCATTACGTGACTGCTCTCAACGGCCTGTATCATCTACCAGGCACAGCCAATCAGGGACAGTGTTCAAGGTATTGTGTTGCCTTCTTTTTAACAAGATGGCAGACAATTTACTCATGCAGAACGGTGAGAAATTGTAACCGCATCGGCTTCAACAGAGACAGGTTTGCAGAGCTATCACAAGCCAGAGCTTTCCCAGAAATGACAAATAAAGCTCTGAGTCAGCCTAGCTCAGGGTACAATCGCAGTCAGTGGGGATCAGACAATGCAACAAAAGCAAATTGAGTGAATCATTTAAATACAGTCGCAAGTCACGAGCTATTCAATATTTGCTCAGGATAATCAGATGACAAATCAAACACACATGTATTTTGGGGGGGGAAAAAAAAAAAAAAAAAAAGAATGGACTGATTTTACCAGTTCGTCTTGCAGAAAAATGCCTCCTAAAATGCCTTTCGAGAAGGCTCCGCTGTTATTACAGAGCTGAGTGGTTCTTGAAAATGCGAACTAGCTGAACTTGACTTTCTCACGACTGGCCATCTGTCACTCTGTTTGAGTTTCAGTGTGTGAGCTCGCCACAGCTTGGTGGTTTTTGGAACCAGGTTTTGGGGGAGGAAGGGCTGTGATTTTGGCAGAGGTTTTTTTTTTTTTTTTTTCTCGGACGGCTCGCTGTGCTGCCAGCATGGTGGGTGGCGACCAGTGATTGGATGGCGGGGGTCACGTGGCGCGGGGTGAGGCGGTGGTGGCGGTAGCAGGGTGAATCAGCGGATGGACGGTGAATACTCACTGTTGACGCTACCTGCTAGTGCATTAATGTTGTTGAGCCCCACGGTGGCGCCAGCGAGCCCCTGCAGCGTTCCCAGTGAGGTCAAGGAGTTCATGGCCGCCCCGGCGTTGGAACTGGCCGTCGTACCAGCTGCATGGGGAAAGAAGGGAGGGAGGGAGGGAGTAGGGGGGAGGCAGTGAGAGAAAGAGGGGGGGGGGGGGGATAGAGGTAGAGATCAAAAGAGAGAGAGACCAAGGGGAATCGTCAGTAATAGAGGGATGGGGAGGTGGACAGACAGAAACAAAGGAAAGAAAGCGATGGATATACAGACAGGGAGAAGGATTGAAAGACGGCAGGGAGAAAAAGGGGGAATAAATGGCCGAAATGACAAGAGATTAGGAGGGAAGGAAAGAAGACGAAGAAATGAGGGACAGATAGAGTGGCGGTAAACATCGACAGTGATGGATGGCGAGACAGTGAGAGCGATGGTTAAAAAAGGGAGAGAGAGAGAGAGAGAGATGGAGAGTGTGATAGAAAGATTGAGAAGGCAGAGAGAAGAAGAAGAATAGATGGCAAAAAAACGCAGGAGGTGAAAGAGGAGGGAGGGAGGTGAAAAGACAGAAATAAAGGAGGGTGTCAGATAGCAGTTCACACAGCAAGCCTGGGAGGCTGCTGATGATGTCACTTCTGCACACGCTCAAACAGAGCCAAGTTTACATGCCCACTTCCTGTCACACCGCTCGCTGCAGCTTCAGGAGACAGCAGCACCAAATATTTCTATTTAAATACCCTGAGAGGAGTACTAGTTTGGCTAGCCAGTCTTTTACAGCAGTATTTTTCGGTACACCCAAAAGGCCAAATCGGAGTACGTCTACTGGCCGTGAACAGGGAAGGGCTCTACATTAACCGGGTTTTGTCCAAGGAATGCGTGTGCATTAATGTCGAAAACTTAGCCGGACATGAACGCGTTCCAATTAGCGAGCCTTCTCCCGTGTGATATCACTAGTTGGAACACGCCAGCTTTCAGAAGTGCTGTAATTTTGTGACCCAGAAATGGGAGCAGAGCCAGAGAAGAAGAGGTGGGGGAGGGAAGTCGAGAAGATTTCCTCGAATCCCGGTAAAGTCCCTCCTCGTTAGACACACTGAAGGTGTCAGGCTTTTTCCACGGCGGCCTTACTTCCTGTCTGCGAGCCCACTGGCTCCCGTATAAACCATGTCCAACCAGCTGTTCTTTGAGCCAACGCACTCATTTGTGCTCTTATCACAGCGTTTTCACAGCTCAGGGCCCGAACAGCGCAGAGGAACCAGCACGAGCACACAACATCCTACCAGCAGCAGAATACCCTTACACACAACACTGGCTGCACACTTATCCTCAGGTATGAGAACATATGAAATGTCCCAGTGTCGCAATGTCCAGGCGGATGCTCATGTATTTTGTACATTTAAGATTTCCAATGATCACACAAAAATACACAGCAAGTAGCAATGAGTGGGAGGATGATTATGGGTGAACCAAGAAGACGGATTTCAGAAGTTTTATTCATTTCTTTTTATAAAGGCAATGACGAGACGTAAACGGAGAAGACAGCTCAAATAATCTCCAATTAGGTTTTCTCAGAGGGACAATCATCTACACGAGTGAGACTTTAAAACGACACAAATTCTCAAGCAATGAAAACTGAGAAACACAAATGCTGTGATGATTGGGACAATTTGAAGGGAGAACTCAGGTCAAGATCTGCCTATTGATTATGTGCATGAAGCCAAAAAAAAAAAAAAAAAAAAAACAACTAAGTACCAAAATGGTAGAATAAGTGAGTGGGCAAGAGTAATCAATACTCCGTCAATTTAATAATTTTTACAAGCTTAAAAATAAAAAATACCATCTTCACTCTATCCAAACGTCAGTAAAATGGAGAGGGCTTTAGTGCTTAGTGTATACTAAAAACATGGAAATAGTAAAGTCAAATGTATTACTTCAGAAATACATGACTTAAGGCCCCTGCATTTGAGATCAAAAGATTCATGAGACAAAAGTTAACGAGACTAAAGAAACCCCGACAAATCCTGAACTCTGCTATAATTTTTGAACATGCCACTCCGTAGGTAACAGAAAAAATAAGTTTATAAGCAAAAAATACACTGGTCTGTGCCCTTCCAAATTTACCTAGAGTTGCCACCATCCATCATGGATTGGGATGAGTGAACCGATTTCAAAAGCAACTATACATGCTCACGCCACGACACAACCTCCACCATACTTCACAGAGAGGACTGCTTTAGGATTAGGGGCTACTCCCATCTCCAGATTTTTGACTTTCCGCCTCTTTATTCAAAGTTTATTTTGGTCTCATCCGTCCATAAAACCGCTCCAGAGCTTTTCTTCACAGCTCGTTCATCTGTCATCAACCGCAGTCGCGTTCTTTGGCAAACCTGCGAAGAGCTTATTTCTGAGTCCGCCAGCCGTTTCTTTCTCTTTTCTCTGCCTTTTTCCAAAATTGTACTTGATACACGCATTCCTAGTGGCATCCTTCTTAATGAATTCTGCTCTCAACCAAAATGTAATGTCCACAGATGAATAGCAGACCACAATCGAACTAGTTTCTTTATACTCAGCTGTTCAAGAGCACTCCGTGAGAAAACAGACCCGAGCGCCAGCGAACACCCGACAGTCTTCGGTGACATACTCTTACACAGCTGAAAACGGGGGAGGAAATCAAAATGAAACTGTTGATCCCGTAAAATACATACAAACACTGAAAAAATCTACATGCACCATGAAATAAAAGCCAACTGCCAATACATTTGTCTCATTCATCTTTTCATCTGAAATTGAAAAGCTTTAAGTAAACAGCAAACACTACAACTCATGAAACTGTCACAACGTTTGCGGAGGTGCCATGAAAAGATGTCACCTGACTTCCTCTTTGCGTGTGCCTGCGTGTGGGTGAGTGTCTGAGTGCTTGTGCATCTCCGTACTATCACTTTTGTGTAGCTGAATGGACAAAGCTTGCACATCAACTGATGAAAACCTTAACTTTCCACCGTTGCATTCCATCCTGTAATGGCAGGGAGATCAACAGGTGCCATGGAGGGTTGTGAGAATGAACTTCACTGCACGTCGGTAGAACAGAACTGCACACTACAAAGCAAGCAGGCTAGTCGGCAGGCAAATGAGCACCTCCACCTCATTATATTTGCATGAGCCACTCAAACAGCAGGACGAGGATGACGCTTCTGCTTTGCGTGTCTTACATTGACCATCAGCAGGAGAAGGACCAGAGTCGGCCCGGGGTTAAATGAATGAGTGCTCGCGCACTCTCAAACTTTCATGCAAGTATGTGCAAATACGCGCGAACACATTGAGGCTCCGATCCCTTTTGCAAAAGCCCACACATGCATGCGCTTACACAGATATTCAGCACACAGGTGCAAACAAGCATGCACGCACATATGCACAAACACACACACACACGCGCACGCACGCACGCACGCACGCCCACACACACACACACGCGCGCGCACAGGCATGCACACAGGTACACACTGAAGCTGGAAATTTACCCCGCAGTGCGCAAGTGTACATTCGGGTCAGGCGCATTCTCCAGGTCAAACGGCAGGACAGCAGAGCGCCATTTGTGGCACTGTGAACACTGAAGGCCCATGCTCATCCCAGAGTACAGCTGTGGCATCCATTTACTCCTGTCAATTGCCCCAGAAGCCCCATGCACCTATCTTCGCTTTCATTGGAGTGCAATAGAGAGCATGGGATGGGAGGGGCAAGGAGGTATGACACAGCAATGAGGCTGGAAACAAAAGACCTACTTCACCTGCAGTGTTTACATCCAGCCGAGGGCCAAAATGTGAAACACTGACAGCGTACTGAGGCACTCCAGGGCTGAAAGACTCAGACGATGCTACTTCCACTCTGAGAGAGGGAGAAACTCCAGGCTTATACACAGTCGGCTGCACCTGACTTAATGGGCGAAGTAAACTGGAGCTGCTCTATTTTACCTAACGACTGCTTCAGTTCTAAGGCTTGATTGAAGAGGAGGGCTGGGTGTTTATACGAGCAAGCAAAAGAGTGTGTGTTCATTACAGCACATTTTACCAAATAAATGATCATTCTGAAACAGGGTGTCGGTCAGAGCGAACAAGAGGGACATTGAGGACAGAAACGAAGACGGAGTAGAGATGGGACGGTCAATGGTCATGGGAGAAACAGCGCAATGTCACGGACAAATCGCGAGCGTTAAATAAGGAACGGGGAGAAGATGAAAGTGCAAAGGGAAATAAACCACCACGAAGATGAGTGACCCCGTTCCCCGTGAGACAAGTGACGCCCCATTCTCCACATTGCCCAGAAAAAAAAAAAAAAAAAAGAACGGATGAATAATGCCCAAAAAAAAACCGAAAAAAGATATGATGGCATGGGTAACACAGGTAAAATGAGGGTGACGCAAAGAGAGAGAGAGAGAGAGAGAGGGAGAGATAGGAGGCGGGAGGACGTCCTGAATTTGGCAACCCCCCTCCCTTCCACTCCTCTCGCCCCCTCCCCCTCCCCTCCCCTCCCCTCGCCCCCTCTGCACAGAGGGTTACCTGGGCTAGCCAGCGCTCCGAGTGCTGTGCCACTGGAGGACAGGGGGTTTGGATTGGACGGGCTGGCCGAGCTCTGAGCGGCCGCTGCGGCCGCGGCTAATGCGGCCAGGTTCTGCAGCTGCAAAGCGCTCATACCTAAAGAGAGGAGCCAGAGAGGGGTGGTCAAACCAGTGGGGGGGAGGGAAGGTTAGGATGGGACGGGAGGGGAGGGGTGGGGTGTGGTGTGTGGGCCGGAGCGGGGTCGCCCGGAGGAGGTGGTCACCTCTTGCTATTTTGCCACACCCCCAATAGGAGGAGATGCTAGAAAGCAATGCTACGCTAAAGGGTGCTCCTATCCACAATTTGGGGGTGGGGTGGGGGGTATAACCCAGCACCCTTCCAGGTCTAGATGCTCCTCAGCTACAAAGCTCTGGATAGGAAATGCTGTCCCAAAGCAGGAATCTCTGAATCTGCCCCGTGAAGCCAAGTCCATCCCTTATTGTTCTTTCTCCCAAAGTAAGTTACTGAACAGTTATTAGGGAAGGTGAAAAGCAGCAGTTCTCGAGCCCTTAGGTCCATATTTGATGGTAACACCCCTAAAATGTGCCCATCAAGGAATGTGGTTCTCGTCTGCGGACCTGAACGGGAGCGGCAGACAAGCCAAACCTTGGGTTGAGTGAAGCCCAGGGCTGATATGGCACGTTTAAATTAAGTACAAGTTTCCCTTACCCTGTGACTGGCAATTACACCGCCTTGTAGATTTTCACTTTGTCCCAAAGAAATCACAGATCACTCAACAGACCGTAATCTCACTGAGCTGCTAGTTTGAAGAATCATTCTTGCCAAATTACTGTTGGAATGAAAACCTAAAAGATGGAGGACTTCCAGGAACGGTGTTGGGTGACCCTAATCTGGGACATTTTAGCCTCAGTGTTACCTGCGTAGTTACTTTATCGTTGTAATCAAGTGATTAGCACTCGCTGTGACAGAAGTAACTGATTCCTGACACTGTCACATACATATAAAACAGAACAATAGACAGACGACATTGTCATCAGAGGCCCAAACATAATCTTTTGCCTCCAAATCGTGGATATATTATTCTGACACAAGGCACAGCGTAATATGAAGCGATTTGGACCAGATCTGCATCTTCCTTCCCCCTTGGAGTTAAACTGCGATAATTTCTATTCTCTGGCCTCCGCGGGAAGGCGGCTTCCGTCTGTACAATGCTTCTGACTCACACTGCTAAATTGCTCCCCGTTGACATTTACATAATTACCACTCTAAATACTGCCAAGATGCAGAATAAATCGGAATTGGAAGAATTGGTTCCTTAACTTCACATTTAAACATTTTAACATCACCCAGTTCCAATGCCCTCTTGGACTCCCAGGACATTGATGGCGAGCACCAGCGGTGAATTATTAACAAACTGCGTGGTAGGATAGCTGGCGTGACGCGCATTAAATACGGTACCGTACAATGAGCAACGGCGGCTGGCGCGTTTGAAATTACAAATGACGCAGCTCAGTGTGCATCGCTCAAAAACCAGCTGGCTTCAGTGCCAACAGTCGTTGATTAATTCGACAGCGCGCAATCTGAAACTCAGGACCGCGGCCTGAAGAAATTTAGAAGTCATTAGAAGCGGCTGTATTTATGCAAAAACCCTGATGAGGAGGTGGAAACTTGGTTAATGCACAAGTATGCACCGTATATACAGTTTGATTGTATATACCATGTATATACACACAAAGGACAACACACAGGAGACTGAAGAGATTACATCAGGACAGCATTGGGGATTGTGATTTGTCGGCGGGTTTGTCAGGGTTAAACACCAATTCGCACTCAGACGCTCCAGACTAGAAAAGGGTGACAGCTTGTTTATTTGCATTCCTGAAATGCGCTCCGATCTAAGCAACCAGCGATGACCCCGGCGAGCCCAGCCAGTGAATTACGATAATTTGTCTCAGAGAGTGAAATCGGTCTCCTGAACCAACATGACAATCAGCAGGCATAAAAAAAAAAGAAAAAAAAAAACTGAAATCTGCGGTCTCCCACGAAACACAGTGATGAGACTATTCCAGATAAAATCTGCAAACACATCCAGTCCAACATACTGCCTTCTGAAGCCAACAGAATTTGCAGAGAGGATTCAAGTTTTTGTTTTTTTTTACCCAATAATTTTCCTTCAGCCACTCTGGATTGGGTACATGAAAAATACATTAACTGAAGTAAGAAACAACCAGCGAAAAATTGGCATAGTGATATATTAAAATGGCAACATATTTAAAAAAAAAAAAAGCCAGTCAATCCTGCGCACACTTAGAGAAATAATAAAAAAAAGAAATTTTATACTGCTGCCACCAAAATTATTTTCAGAAGAACCGAGGCTACGTGAAATTGCCATAGCTAACCCATTTCCTCTTCGTGTGCACGAATCTAGGCTAAACATAACCTAATGACTGGTCAAACGGCGATACGTCAAGTATTTCTAAAATCGGGCCAAGCCTAAAAGGTAATTACACTCCTCCTCGAAGCACAGCCGCGGCGTATGATGGCCTAATTAGGTAGAGCAGAGTTACTTCACATTAAATGAGCCCCTTTCCAGCCGCAGTGACAAGACTGCATTAAATGAACCACTCCTCCCTCAGAACACAGTCGCTCCACAACAGTCCGCACTGTCCTTTACCCCAACACCGGAAGAGCCGGACCCTCCGATGTTTCCCAGTAGAGAGGAGCCTTCAGGTTCAGTTTAGGCCTTTGAAAAAAAAAAAAAAAAATCCTTTATACATGCGCGTATTTAATTTCCCACAGGAAAACCATGCAGTGCGGCACAGTTCTGTAGGTCTTTGGAAACAGAGGACCCAGAAGCCTTTGCACTAAGCCTGCCCCCCCCGGAGCTCAGATGGAAAGAAATAACCTTTCTGCAGCTTTAACTGAAGGATGGTCAGATGATCAAGCTACTCGCAGTTCATAAATCTGTCTGGGGAGAGAGTTGGAGCAGATGTCTGCTGTTGAGACGGTCTGCCAATCAGAGCCGGTTGCCGGGTGACAGATGGAGGACCTCAGTCTCCGGAAGCCGTGTTGCCAGACTTTGCCAAGAAGAAGAAGAAAAAGAAGAAGATAAAAAACGCTGGGCCTGACTTTTTATTTTTAAATCTAGAAAAAGAGCAATATTCAAGATAGAAACTACAGGGAGAAGGTGCCAAAGTGCTATAAACATAACTTCAAACTAAGGAACCGCGAAGGAGGGCTGAACGGCCAGTAAGACTCACTTCAAAGTAAATCCCAGGAACTGCTATTAGCGTGATGACCACATGTTGTGAAGCTAACCCATGCGGTGTAAAGCCGAGTGTGTACACATTATAATCATGCTTCCCTAATTCGTAGATACAAGGATATCCCCTTGAGACACATAAAGGCTATTAGTCGGAAATGCATACGGGAAAATACCACATGCACCCTGTCAGCCGTTCTCAACCTGATCCGCATTCATTTTCCAAAAGAAATCCCAAAGATTATTGCATTCAATAATAATCAAAATAGTGGGAAATATGCTTGAAAGATGATTGCAAAGCAATCTGAAGCACTGTCAGTTTCCTATACAGTTGATGCAAACTCAATTATTGCAGAAGGTATATTTTTTTGACAAGGAGGTAGTTCTTAAATGCAAATTGGATTCATAAAGCACTACAAAATGCTCGATTATTGAAATTGGCCATGCAATAAAGGGAAAATAGGCCGGACAAAGCAGAATGATCAACACTGCCCTTTTAAAGTAAGACACAGACACACAATAATGCCATTAACAGATGTAGGCAAATAAACCAAGATACAGCAAGTGCAGAAATGTATGCCTTTCTCTCTGAGAGATTAAAAAAATGTGTGTTTGAAATACCAAATAAAAGGCTGTGAATATTCAACCAAAATAAAAACAAAACAGAAAGCCTCAGTCATTATTTTAATAAGCAGCATCACAACATCGGTGAAAAGCGAAGTCTGAATACAGAGTCATTTTAGGAGAAGCATTTTTTCCCCACTAAACAAGAATCTTATTTAAATGCAGCAATGCAGATGGTAGGACTTGAGCCAATACACCCACGTTGGTAGCTGTTTTTACTCAGAGGAAATGTTTTGGAAGAGAAGTCAAAAAAGTATAAAATGTTTTTTTTTTTTTTCCACATTACTTTTGGACTTTTAGATTCCTTAAATAGATTATATCCGTTCAACAGTTCATCATCGACGGAAGTGTAGTGTTTTTATATTAATTTTGTAATATTTTACAATATGACTGCCATTCCTCCAATTTTGACACTTCATTTACACCATCATAGGCAAGGGTGACATAAACGTAAGTACCTGATCTGATTGAAAAGGACAGCAAGTTCTTTAAAATTTTGTAATGCAATTTTTCAAAGCTCTAATATAATTTTACACAAAAAGGTGTCATCAAAAAAATTGTTCTTTATTACTGTGGGACCGCACTAAGATCTGGGACATACATTTTTGTTATATTCGACACAGAAAATCAAAATCTACACAGCTAAGTAAAAAAAAAAAAAAAAAAAAAGATTATACTTAACATGCAATTAGAATGTTGTACAGATATGCACAGGTTATGATTATTATTGCTGGAGTATTGTGACGATATCGCTGCATGATTTATTCATAGCTTTTTCCGCTATTTAAAAATGACGGCTAGAAGTTTGGTTTTGTCAAATGAAAGGCAGGTATCTGCACATTGCAGTATACCAGGTATTCGCCAGCGAGATTTTAAGGGAAATGAGCAAAGCACTGTCAGGTCTGAAAATATTTCAGAAACAGGTAATGGCAAACACCGGCTAGAAACGCTGTCAGCACTAGAGGTGGACGCATTTAAAAGTAGCAGTCGATCACTGTCGCCATTTTGCAAAGCTTCTTTTGTCAGGATTTCTTTCGCCGCTCCTCTCCCCACAGCTCCCTGCCAGACTGTGGGCTCTTTGATCCACATTCATCCGTTTGTTGGACCCAAAGAAAAACATCAAATTTCCTCCGTTAGAAAAGAAAAAGAAACTAATAAGTAAAAACTCAAAATGCAAAGAATAATTGCCAACGCAAGGAATGTTGTTCATTTGGCTCTCTGCCCCGAATAGCTTTTTTTTTAATCCCCCCCTCCTCTCGTTAAAGGCGGTTACAAACGCGAGGCCTTTGATCACAAATGTGTAGCAATGCAATTAAGGACAGTAGGTTTTTTGTGGTCAAAATGACACTTTTCTTCTACAAAGTTGCACTACCTTATCCGAGGCCAGCAGTGTTAACGACTTCTCACTGACATGAATCTTTTACTTTTTACTTCAATGGAAATTTGTGAACTTTTGCGTGAAACTTTGGTAGTTTATGGCTCAGTGATTGGATCTCACTCAAAGAAATGCCTTTTTTTTAATGGTTAACAACTGTTAATGGAATGAACTGTTTGGTTTTGTTAGACATACGATTTTGCCTTAAAAGGCAGAGAAGGCCATCAGAAAAAGTTTGTTCAAAGGCACAATAATTCGTGCTGAAATAGAGCATCTCATAAAAGACAACCATTCCTAATGAACAGTGTAGGTCAGTAATGTCACCGCTCAAACCTCTCAGGTCAAGTTTTGATTATGGGAAAAATGCACTTCATGCAAAGCAGACAAACAGCATCGTATAAAAATGCTTTCTTAACTGAATTTACCCAGACATTAAGGGAAATACATTACTCAGACTAATGAGACGAACCAGCATTGAGCATCAGTTGTCTGTCACACTAGCTGAGACTGTTTAGGTAGCCTGTCATTATAAATACAACTTTATGGTCTCAAGACAGAGTAATTGCACTAATAATAATGACAGAAAACAGCAATGCCATTCGGCGCGGTGTTACCTAGCCAAGTTTTAGCTCGCCAGCTTGCTAGCCATCTGGTTGGCTAATTAGCTGGATATATTGCTCCAGCGAATGCGGAGACCAAATGCACTCCGGATAAGCTAAAATTAAATAACATTTGGGGTTTTTTGAAGTTGTCTTGCAAAAAGTTTTTTTCCAAGAACGTTGCAGATGGAAGCTTTATCCGCGCAAATGTCATTTCTGAGACGCCACACCTAGAATTACAACAAATAAAAAATTAAAATCCAGAGCAAAACTTGAATGTTACGATAGCATGTACTATGACGCAAGCGCAAAAAACAACCCCAAAACTGAAAAACAGAACTCTAGATTCTGCTCAGAGCCATTCTACTCCATGAACCATTTTCCTATCCAGTTACATTTTCACTGAAGTACAGAAAACTTTGTAGACTCACTCCGTACTTGATACAAATGCCAACACATTAATGCACATCAGCGATCGTTATAGCATTATACGACAAGATGGAGAAAAGCCACTGTGGCTACAAACCGAAAGAAATTAAAGCCAGCTATCCCAAGGTGCACTGCTCCACTGTATTTGTAAACAAAAGACTCAACTTTTTAAACTAAAATAGCAGCAGGGTAAGTGATTTTGGACAAGGGACCCATTGAGAGCTATAACAACAAGCTGCCTCCGCAGTTCCTGCCTCTTTTTCTTTCCCGCTAAGTGATCCCTTTTGGCATCATAATTTTTCACGTTTCAAAATCACCTAGGAGGTTTTTTTTTTTTTTGCCCACAGTTTGATTACGGTCCTGAAGATGATGCAGCCCAAAGGTTTTAAAAGGTTCTGAGCTGGTTTTTTCAGAACATTATCTCAAAAAGCAACTACGTGGGTAATTGAGTTTTATGGCGTATCCACACTGCACTCCTTAAGCAATTCTGTTTATGGTAAACCCATTATCTTGGCGTCCCACCCCCCCATTGTACCTCAGAATAGTCCACCTGGTGTAACAGTTATCCATTTTCCAACCTACGAATGAAAACAAACGAAGCCAAAAAACCTCAAGGAAAGAAAGGACATACAGAAAGAGGTAGGGTAAAAAAGACAAACCATTGTATAAACGCTCTAATTCACTCCTGCTTGGAAAGAACATTCTGGTAGGTTAAAAAAAAAAAAGCATTTTGATGAGTCAACGGGCTCTCCACTCTAAGCTCCTGAGAAGAAGCCCTAGGCCTTCGTCTAAACACCCTTGGAAGGGATTACACAGACGATTGTTTCCCTTGAAATAATCCCCTAGAAAGAGGAGCAGCAGAATTCGGTGGAGGCCGTGAGCATTCGACCGTGAAGGCTGGAGTGCGCGAGGCCTAGCTGCTGCCTCAAAGAGCGCGAGCATGACCCTGCACAGTTGTATGCAGCACAGCCCCTTAATCGTCACTCGCCGAACTGGGCCATCGATGGCTAGGCTAAGGTAGCCCAAGCCTTATGCCCAAGGTGCTTGGCCGGTGGTTCAAGGCCCAGTGTAGGAGTGATGAGATTAGCGCAGCTGTTGGGCCCAAGAGTAAGTGCCTCAATGCTCCATTGGTCAAGGAAGGAGATCAGGCCCTTGCTTGATCCAATCAACTGCAAGTTATCCCGGACAAAATGCGTCAGCTAAATGAGGGCAATAATGAAATCTAGGCATACATTTCTCATATCCCTGAGGCAGGGGCCTGCAGATCATAAATGATAAGATTCACAAAGCTCACCCTAATATTCTGACGAGCATGTGACAGCGGGCGACCGAGAACACACACTCTCCGTCTGGCTGTGGCTTTGAAATTGGGCAAGCCTTCACCAGGTCTCGTACGCATGTCTGAATATGGGGGGGGGGGACTGCGGAACTGCCCGAAACTCGAAGTTTACGGCCATAGGGTCATCGAAAGAATTGCAAAGATGGGCAGTAAATTTGGTCTCGACTGCAAAATGTTGCCAGAACCACCAACAGACCTCATTAATGAACTAAACGGGGCGAGTCTCCTAAAACCAAACAGCACAAATCAAACAGGCCGATGCATGTAAAGCTTAAACTTTAATCAATAGAAAACAACACAGCAGCAAGGGATCCTAAAGACCAGAGAGAAACCCAAAGAAGAAAGCGCAGAAAAAGAGAGGCAGCTCGCTTCTGTCTGCAGCGTTTCGTGTGCTTTCTTCTTTCGTTTTTTTCCCCCTATACCCCCCACGTCTCACCATCCCCAGTATGGGCAATTAGGCCTGACCAATTTCTATAAATATTCGGCTCCTATACTCGCTGACAGGCAGCAGCACACCCTGTGATTATGAGCAGACAGCTCCACAAAGAGGCCAGTCGCCCCAGCTTCGCCAGCCTTTATTCTACAGCCCGGCACCCGTGTGCGCTAATCACGCGTGTGGGGCGGCCGGGGCGAGGGAGAGAACGGAGCGCCCTGAGGATGTGCGGCGGAGGGATGCTGGGGGAAGGAAGGGTGAGGTTTCTTACAGTAGATGGTTACAGGCATTACTGCCCCTCGTCGGCTTAATCAGGTCATCCCGACTAGATTATACCCCTTTGTACTCAGGAGGGAGAACATGAGACCTAATATGGTGTCTGTGTGTGTGTGTGTGTGGGTGTATACATTTGAGAGGGAACATGTGAATGCAGGTGCATTAGAGCATCCTATCAGCTGTGAGAGTGCCTGAAGAAGCGTTGTCTGTCCGCTGCATGCGTGCGCGCGTGTGTGTGTGTGTGTGTGTGTGTGTGCGTGTGTGTGTGTGTGTGTGTGTGTGTGTGTGTGTGTGCGTGTGTGTGTGTGTGTGTGTGTGAGTTCTTGTACATGCTACAATAATAGAACAAGAAAATGTTTTTTCCCCCCTACAGAGTGCGGACAGTATTGGGAAGTGAGGACATTTTCTTGAGTCCTCACAACTACAAAGGCAAATTGTGACTGATGACTTAAGGCAGAGGTGGGCAACGAGGGCCGTATCTGACCCTGGTTTTCACATCAACTTCTGGCCTTTAATGAGTTAATCATCTACATTAGCCAAACAATTAATGAAATGTGGCATTTCTGGCACATTTCTTTAAATTATCACGAATGACCACTATAGACTGTTCTTGTTTCCCTACATAAAAAATTTTTCTTTGATCTAATCTTTGCAAGAATCTATATTTGTGTATGCAATCAATTAACTCAATTAGTCTGGGAAATTGATAGAACACCTGCGCACATACACTGGCCTGCCATGACCAGAATTGCCCACACCTGAGTTGTTAGGGGTAAGGTTAGAATTAGGGATAGGTAAAGATTAGGGTAACGGTTGGGGTTAGTTATGTATTGCTTATTGTTATGATAAGGGCAAGACTGTAGAGAGACAAAAATAATGAATGGAAGTCAATGTAATGTCCTCACAAAAATATCCTTTGTACAAGGATGTGTGTGTGGGTGTGTATGTGGGTGTGTGTAAGCTTGGAAAATGTGAATACAGGCGCATTTGTGTATCCTGATGGCTGAGTGTGCTTGCACAAGCATCTGCTCTTCGCTCTGTTGTGTGTGTGTGTGTGTGTGTGTGTGTGTGTGTGTGTGTGTGTGTGTGTGTGTGTGTGTGTGTGTGTGTGTGTGTGTGTGTGTGTGTGAGAGTGTGTGTGAGAGAGAGAGTCTTAGTCCTACAGATCAGAGCCCCTTCACACCACAGCCTTTATTTCCACCCAGCCGGCCCGCTGTCCCCGACAGTCTCCTCTCAGCTGCAGTAATGAGCGAGCTCAGTTCAGCTGCGGAACTCTCACGCCCGATAGCCACCCTGCGCATCACCCTGCTTGATTAATTTCCATCAATCAGCCCCTGCAGAACAGTCAGCCAATCGCAATCAATCATTACCTGGGAGCCAATCGAATAAATCTGTGTGACCCAGGTAGGCGTGGCCAGGACTCTCAATGCTTCAATGTGAAACAACAGCCTTGACCTCACTGACAGGGAGTGACATCAATTGCCAAGAAACACTTGACGCTCACAACCAGGAAACACACAAACACAGAACAGCCTCCCTGTATTTTCACACTTATTATTCACTGCAAACAAACACACTCTTGTTCAGGCCCTCTGTAAAACAATGAAAAGAAGAAATGGAGGATGTGCAGCTTCAAATTATAAAAGGATTCCTTTAAAATCAAAATAAGCAAGTGTTGCAATATCACAATGGGAGCGAAACGCACACAGAGGGACTGATTAGAAATCCTCAATTTTTAAAACAAGTAGAACGAGAGCAAAGGTGTTTGGTTTAACAGTGACATCACAGCCAATCACATGACTTCTCATTTGAGCATCTCAAAATGGCAGCAGCCTGTCCTTCAAAATCACGCTGCAACAAGGGGGAAGAAAAAAAAATAGATTCTGCGGCTTTCGTAGAGAGTACAATAGAAGTGTCTGTAATTCATAGACTGAAAGACATGAATTTCAAAAAAAGCAGCTAGAACAATATTAATCCAAGACAAAGAATCTGACAATTGCATGAACACTATTCTTCTCACAGTGTATACATCTGTACCAAACCCAAAAAATGCCTCAATTTAGTCATCGAGCTCCAGACAGCAGCCCCTTGCCTGTACTGAGTGCGTGCATTTCGGCAGGTTTGTGCACATCCCACACTAAGCTTTAACTTGTCTCCGGTTCAAACTGGCCACGCTTCTCTCCCCTGTGGCCTTACACTTAATACACCGCATTACGGCGCTCCACGCACCGCCGATTCCTCTTTCTGCCGAGTAATCCGGGACAGCTGGAGCCCAAATCGAACCCAGAGCTGCGGCGTTAGCAGCCCATATCACCGAGCGAGCGGCCATCTTTGTGCACCTATTGTTCGCAGCTCGAGGGCCTCTCCCCGTGCCTGACTGACAGCTCAGGGCTCATTCAGGACGGGATGATTGTTGTAGGTTGCTGACAGGGCTCATGTCCAGTCACGACCACACAGATGGACAGAGGTAAATGATGCAGGGAAAAAGCTCACAGGGCTTTTGATATTGACGGGTTGATATAGCCAGTGTTAGGACCGAACAGGATGGAAGTTAGGTTTTCCAGGCTGCATTGATAAGGTTTCTGAGCACACAACATGCAGTAATTGAAAGGTAAAGAGAGGCTGAAATGGAAAGAACTGCATTCACGGTTGAGATTAGTAGTTGTGCATTGGGCAGAGAGGGTGGGGTTTGTAGTTCTGTATTGGACAAAGAAGTGTGGTTTATAGTACTGTATTGAGCAGGGAGGATGGAGTTTGTAGTTCTGGTTTGGGCAGAGAGGATGGGGTTTGTAGCTCTGCATCGGACAGCGAAGGAGTGGTTTATATTGTGCATTCATATAGTGTCGGAATAATCGGAAAACCAAGTTCCTGACTGGGAAAATTCACATGAACATCCCCTCAGGTTGGAACAACAAATTGCTGAGTTGCTGACATCATCTACACAGAAACATAGGAGACAGAAGTAAATGTCCAGTTGATGGTTAGAAACTTTTGATTAATGGTGCCAATTTGCGTACTGCATATCAATTTTGGCAAAGATATAATTTGTAACAGTTAGGTGAGGTTGACACTGCAACCTAGATTAGTTATAAAAGTTATTTAATCACTGTAACAATGATAACAAGCCAGATAAAGCAAGATTATTTTGTAATATAAAGCTTCAAAATTGTTTATAAACACTATGAATGATCAAATTACGACACATCTTTGAAGCCTCCATGTTATTCCCACATTCCGACTTAAAAGCACATCAACACACTACGGTTGTGAGAATGACTACCCAACTAGGGAACGGGACCATCCGAGACACAGGTGAATGTGACAGTAGTTCTGTATTGGGCAACGAGGGTGGGGTTTGTAGTTCTGTATTGCACAGGGAAAACGGAGCATGTATTTCTGTTTTATAACTGAGTGGGGTTTGTAGTCCTGTGAAAATCACCTGGAACCACACTGAATTTAGGAATACTCAGAGGTAGCAATCTATAATTCAGAATGGTATAAATAAAATGAAAATGCAATCAGCAGGCAATAATAAAACATTTAAGTCTCTGAGAATGATTTTCAGCTGTCACAGAACATAATTATAACAAGACAAGCCAGGTACATCATACCCTGCCTCATGTTTTAGTGCTTTGGATGTTGAATAACCACTTGGTTACCCAACAAAACTAAATAACAAAAAAAAGGAAGAAAATTCAGTTGCTGTCCTGTGGCCATTGCAAACATGTAATAAGCCCGTCCCATCACTTCCTTCGCCGCGAATGAAATCACTGAATGGTCTAACCCCCTCTCTACTATGCAACAAATTACCTGAGTGAACCCTCCCCGTACGCTCACAGTGCATGCTCAGTGTCTGACAAGATAGAACTAATTGTGGTAAAGTAGCTCCTCATGAAAGAATTGGCAGAGAAAGTGCAGCCGAAATCTGCAGTTCTACCTCTGCCAACGACAACTTGCACTGCTTCACAATGTAAGAAAAAGAAAGAAAAATGACTAAGAACAGTTTGGGTTGACAGCCCTTCTGCCCTGATCCGTCCTCTTTGACCAGAGGTGCTGTGTTCTGAAGTATATTCAGGACTAAAACCAATACCCTAATTCTGGTGGGTCTAAAATGTGAATTATTGTACAACATGCCATTAATTTTAATTTTCAGTATGGGTCACCAATACACGACAATAAAATCACCAAGTAACAAGCAATTTAGCTAGGTAGGTAAGCACGAAGGTAATTGATTTAACTTTTGAGTGAAATGCAATACAAATGCAATATAAACATTAAAAACATTCTTTTGATGCATAGTATCCCAACCCTGTTCATTATCGTTTTGGTATTTTCAGAACATTTCGGCAGCCAAGGCATCGCTAGGTAGCCAGCTTAATTGCCGGCCGTATTTTCAGCCATTAACTTTGCTAGCTAATACAACTATACTAGCAAGGTATGACAGCTGGGATTACTAGAATAATTCATACTGTTTACCTTGCATAAATATTGCAAATGGCGACTTTTTTTCTGGCATTTTTTCTGAATGCTGCTTTAAGTGGTTGGATAAGGTTTGCGATGAAAACTAATGATGCTCTGTGCACCACTCGCTGCTCTCCTGCTGTTGACAGTTAAGGAGTGCGCATTCACGTCTTTAGGAGAGTAGCTTTGGAGCGAATATTTGAACAAGTGGGTGTTTTTTATGCTTGCGACTTCCAAAATCTGCCTTGCGCTTGCCGGTTTATCAAAAGTTGCCAACTCTAGCTTTCAGGCAGCCACTGTGAAAAAAAGATTTTTAGTTTTTGGTGGCTTTAAACTTGTCGAATTATGGCTTTAAACTTTTGTCAAGATTTTATCAGATGACCGGTTGGACCATTGCACACCTTTTCTGAAAATTTTGTGCAACTTGAGCAAACTGTTTTTTCACTAGACCGCTAGCATAAAAACACACAAACACATGCCAGAGGTAATAATACCCCTCCCCCCATGGGCAGGGCAAATACAGGGAAAATACAAGGCGTGAACAGCTGCACATTCTATTTATTCATCTGTTTTTGTCTCCATATAAAACATTAAACAACTTAGCATGTCTTCTTGCATACTCAGTATCTTCGTGCTGCGCATAAAATGACGAATAAAAGGCGAAGCGAAATAATCGTCCTTTCTTCATCACCCTAAAAGCATAACAAAGAATCTTTCTGCTGAAAGCATCACTTTTTTCAGCGAAGTTGGACGCAAGTAAAGTTTTGAAAGCCTCCGAAAATTCCCGAGTCAACAATCAAAAGTTTTCAAAGACCAAGATAAAAACATTTGGCAGGCTTATCAAAATGTACCGGTGCTGTGAGACTGGTGCCAAATCTCAAAATAATATTTGCAAAGCTACTCATTTACTGTTTCAAAGTTCATTTGTCAACAAGCAGTGCCTTATTGTCGGCCAAACTTTTGGAATAAATTGGCAAGCCGGCGACCTTCGTTTATGAAAGCTAAATGCGGCCAAAATAAAATGCATTTTCTGCATCATTTCAATTGAGTGGGCCACACCATTAGCCTGGCAGCTTGAGCTAAACCAAAGGTCAGGAGCAGTATGAAATTGTGTTTTTATGCGCAAATAGTTCTCACTCAAAAACTGATTTACAATCACTTCATAGTTTAGTTCATCGCCTTTTGTTAAAGGTTCACGAAAACACCACACAGCGGTTCACTGACATTCTATTAATAATACACAGCAATGATAGCAAGGCATTTTCTTTACACAAATTGGTTCACTGCTAACATAGCCTGCGTCTTAAAACACGTCGCTGACTATTCCAGGGTACAGAATATTCTTTAAGGTCAGCTGCACTGCGGTTGGAATACAATGCAGGGCTGCCCAACCGTACTCATGAAGACCAACTGAAGGCTGACTCTGCCGTCGGTTTCCACTTCAACCCCAACAGAGCTCAGCCCATTTACCAGCCGAAGCTCTTGCTGAGAAACTGCAGACTGAGGTGTGCCACAGTAGGTTAGAAATTAAACAGATAGACGACAGATATGCAGGAAGATGGTTGGGAAGGCCCTTCACGGAGGGTGCAGCGAGCGGAGTGTACGGTAACGCATTGAGGGCCACAGAGAGACCAAAATTTTGGGAACCAAAATTAGCCCCTAGTAAACAGCACACCAGCACACAAGATTATATCTTCGCTTTCAGTTTGTAAAGTGCGTACATTACGCAAGACATGGAAAATTTACTGCACCACACAAGAGGAAGTAAAAACTCCATAATGGCGCATTTAATCAAATCCTTGGCAGCAACTTGCGCTATGGTACCAGCTCCAGAAAGACGAGCAGTTAGAACAAAACATTTTAACTCAACGTTCTTTTATTAACCTCAAAGTACACCATCCTGAGAGATCATCCATTATTGCGGGAAGGAAAACCTTTTCAGATCCTTTGAGTAACTGAGGTACTGAAATGAATTTATGATGCTTATGAACTTTTATTATTATGAACTTTTCCTCGTCACGAGCAGAAGACGCGAGTGCTTCTCTCGAGAGCTGGATAATCTTCATCATGAGGCGACGTCTGAACTCGTAAATTCTCTTTACAGCACTTTACTGGTAATCACTGCCAACTTGCAGCAACATATTAAACAATGGAAACAGACAGGCTAATACGAGTTCAAAACACTGACAACAATGCTAATATTAGCAATGCCCTTCCTTGAACTCCATCTGGACTAATTCCCTCTCCCACCCCCCTCCCCCGAGCAAAATATTCACGATTACGGCTTGATCTGGAGGGTAACGTTGGGGTGTGTTGTATTGTATTGTTCTTTAACCCTGGTGTCTTGCTCAATCTTCCAGCCGAAAACACGAAGAAATGGGCCTATTGTCAAACGTGCACTCAGTGATAATGTGTACAATGTATGCTCCCCACAGAATGTAAGACCTTGATGGTCCAGATTTCTGAAAATAATTGTTACGTTGAGTTTTGTCACAGAAAAACCGGTTATTTTGACCCAATCACCACACAAGGGTTAAAGGCTTGGGTCAGAGTGGCTGGTCCTGCGTGGGGAGAGTGTGGGGAACGAGGAAGGGGGAGGGGGGGTGGGGGTGCTTTGTGCTGTCGCAGTGACAGGAGCGGGGACCTTAGAGGCGCTACACTCACCCGCCATCTGCTGAATCCCACTGAACGCACCCAGATTACTGGAGGAAGTAGCCTGCTGGAGGAGCTGTGACATGAGAGAGAGGGAGAGAGACGGGCAAGAGGAGAAAGGGGGAGAGGGGGAGCGAGAGAGGAGGGTGGGTATGGGGAGGAGGAAAGAGAATGAAGGAGGGAGAGACAGAAAGAGAATGAAAAAGAAAGGGAGGAGGGAGTAGAGGAGAAGGACAGGGAGAGTTGCAGAGGGTCAGGTGCATTGGTAACAGGCATATCGAGAGGAAACTGGAAACAGAACACTGTCTCATGTCAGGTATCATGACTTTCCAGTGAAACATGACCCTCACTATTGGCTTAGTACGGATATTAAGGATGAACAGTGGTGCCAATTGTTCATAAAATAAGAAGTACAGATCCCTCTGAAAGCAGAATACTCTCTCGCCTCTTTTCGGCTCTGAAAAATGCAAACTTTCACAGTTTGATTGGTTTCCATTGATCTCCCGCTGTGGCACTATTTTTTAAACCACATATTCACATATTTCTGAAAAAGGACAACATGTCCGTCTGTAACCTCAGAATTCTTTAAAATGCCACCATTCACAGTGAGCTCTAACAGGCTTTATGAACGCAAGCCACAGGAAAACAGCACCATCAAAGCCTGCGGCATCACTGCGTCCAGATAAGTGCAGGTCCTTTAATACAGACTCCTGAAAAAGTAAACACCACTGCTGACTTTAAAAGCAGCACTTCTGCATGAGAGTAAACGGTTGCCGCAGAATGAAAACGGCTGATCGGTGTACAGTGGCACTGATAATTATTAAAGGAAAGTTATGAGTTTCTGAACTGTATCAAACCTGGGGTCAGTTGCATAATCACTCAGGATTAAGATACTATTCTGTGCTTCACTGAGCTTATCTGGCAAATTAGGACCAATTAAATGCTCTCAAACAGTGACTACCCCACCTTACGGCCCTGTTGATTGGCTGAACTGCACCAGGCAAGATCAATGAAGTCCAGAAAAGTATTTCAACCCAAAATGATTATATGACTGATCTAAGTCAGTACGAAATAAACAGAAAGGGAGGGGTGGGGGGGGGTCGTATGATGGACAGCGCACTGTAAAAAACACGCCTTTCCTCATTTCAAAACATTAGAGGTGGTCAAGTTGACCAAAATTCACATCAAGTCGACTCAACAAAAAAAAAAAAATTAAGTCACGTCAACTGCAGAGCTTTGATTCTGTTAAGAGAATGAATAATTTTAAGCTGACGTGAAAATTTATGTTGAAATAACAAAAGGCAGACTTATTTAACTTTTTTTTTTTTACAGTGTGAGGTGGGGACGGGAGCGGAGGTTGTGGTGGGGGGGGCGGGGACAGCGGGCGGAGACTGACTGCGGCTGCTGCTGCGGCTGGATTGGCTGTAGGCGACGCGGAGGCGGGGCTTCTTACTGCCAGATACTGCGGGGTGAGGCCGCCCAGGCCGGTCAGGTTCCCCCAGGTGGTGGCGCTGTTGAGCTGCTGCATCTGCTGGGCCAACTGCTGCTGCAGGCGCCGCTGTTCCTTATCCTTCTGTGTGTCGGCAAACTTCACCACGATGGGCGAGGAGCAACCCTGCAGGGCGGGAGGGAGAGAGGGCGTCCTGAGAGTCTGATACACACACACACACACACACACACACACACACACACAACAATGGAGTCTTTCCTGCTTTTGGTACACCCTCAACACCCTTAAAATTGAAATGACTTCAAAGGCTAAACACACACGCACGTATGTACACAAAATAGCACACACACACAATCACACCCACACGCAACCACACACACACAATAATGTGGCTGTTCCTCCTAGTGGTAAAACCTAGTGGTAAAAAATTTGACTTCAAAGACAAAACACACACCACCCATTCACACACACTCATGCGTGCATGCAAGCATAAACACGCACACACATACACACACAAACACACATACACACTCTCACTCTCTACTCTTCGCTCAATCTCTCTCTCTCACACACACAAACAAGAACACCACCGAGACAGAAAGGGCCATTTCTCCACTTAACATACTCCAGACAACCCCAAAATTGAAATTCTGCCTTTGAACTCATCGGTAAAAAAAGGACCGCTGTGAATTTATTCCAGTGATTTCCTGATTTATAAAACTATTTCATCACCTCAATGAAAAGGAACAGTGGGAACGCTCAGATCTACCGGCTAGCATGCTGGGCTATGGCAACCTCTTCGCAACTTTCTACATGCGCCATCGCCACATCTACAACACAACTGTGCCACCAGGGCGGCCATTTTGTGTCGACCCAGCTTCCGACAGTGTGTATTCATTATCTGTTCGGTTTCCAACGTATGCATCTCTTTCCATGACTGACGCAACTCTTCAACCTCAAGCTCAAAACATGGACTGCAGAGGAGCAGAGACACACACTCACACCGATTCGTTTTTCTAAACTAACTTTTTTGGTGAGGACCAAAAAAGTTCTTCATAATCAAAACACTATTTCCCCACCCTCAAACCCTAATCTCAACTCCTTCCCTAACCTTGACCATAACTTGCAAATCCCCCAAAGTGACCCCAATTTGAACCTTAATTTGGCATGTGACTTTTGTAATGTGAATATAGGCCACTAGATGGCAGTGTTTACCTTTTTTTTGTTAATCTCAGACTGGAGTCATGTTTAGACATGTCCTGGACATGTCTGGGGCAAGTCTCAGAAAGTTAAAAAAAAAAGAGGTCTAAATGTGGGTGGGGTCTGCAAAAGAGTATATAAGGAAAAGAATTGAGACAGTAAAGTAGTAGGAGAAATTGCAAGAAGATGACCAGACCTGCCATTCTGTTCAAGACCTGTGACGTTTCTTTTGTGGATTTCTTTGCCTGTGTTTGAGCATTTTCTTCATCCAGGACATCACCAAGCCACCCCACCAAAAAGGGACTGTAATTATTTCTGTTTTTTCTTATTTATCAATCTTGGTCTTTAGTTGTAGGTTGTTATTAGTCTTTGTCTTTGTTAAAAATTAAATGTGTTTTAGTTGTTAAAACTGTGTTTGTCATCCCTTGCTGTTGCTGTTGTGTTATAAATGTAATAACAAATTGGGGCCATAACAAATTGGGGGCTCAAGGTCCGGGATAGACCATTTTGTGAGTCATTTATTAAAAATCTAACATTTCAAATTGTAAAAATTTTTTTTTAATTGAATACATATATATTGACAACAGCAATGGATGATTTCTTGGCATCACCAACCGTAGGGGTTTTGAAGTCTTTTAAAAAGACAGAACTGCTAGAAATTTGCAGACATTTAGAGCTGACAGAGGTGAAACCAGCCATGCGAAAAGCAAGACTGGCTAGAGAGATAGTTGAATATTACATTGATGAAAATGTGTTTGCACCAGGAGATCTGGAACAGTTTCCAGTGGAAAATCCAAATATAGAAATGGAACTTAAATTAAAAATGCTAGAGATTGAAAGGGAGGAAAAAGAAAAACAAAGGCAGTTTGAGTTGGAAAAATTAGCAAGAGAAGAGAAACAAAGAGAATTTGAGAGGGAAGAAAAAGAAAAACAAAGAGAATTTGAGTTAGAAAAATTTGCAAGACAGAGAGATTTTGAATTAGAGAAATTCGATAGAGAAGAAAGACTCCAAATGGAGCAACTAAAAATTAAAATTCAAACTGAAAATAAATTTCGGGCTAGCCAGGAGGTAAAACTGGTGCCTCCATTTTCGGAAAAGGATGTTGACAACTATTTCCAGTGTTTTGAAAAGGTAGCAAAGAGTTGCCAGTGGCCAAAGGAACACTGGCCTCTGATGTTGCAAACTGTCCTCAAGGGTAAAGCTCAACAAGCCTATTCGGCTTTGTCTGCAGATGATTCCTCTGATTATGAGGTTGTCAAAAAGGTTATTTTGAGAGCTTATGAGTTGGTTCCAGAGGCTTACCGACAGAAATTCAGAGGTCTGAAGAAATCTGAAAATCAGACTTATGTTGAATTTGCTAATGAAAAGCAGGTTTGCTTTGAGCGCTGGTGTACTTCTATGGAGGTCAAGGATGATTTCAACTCACTAAAAGACATGGTGTTAGTTGAAGAATTCAAGAACTGTGTTAAAGATGATGTTAAGACCTACCTTAATGAGAAGCAAGCACTGAATTTGCAATCAGCTGCCAAATTTGCAGATGAATATGTTCTCACACATAAGTCCAAATTTCAGTCTAGCAGTAATAATAGATGGTCCCAATTTCAGAAAAAGGGTTATGGTGATACCCAAGATTCCTCACCCAAAGACAAAGACAAATCTGGTGATGGTGCTCAGAAATCCAGTAACAGGTCTGATCAAAGTGTGAAAGCTGACAGTGACAAAAGTGGTCTAGTTTGCAGTTATTGCAAGAAATCTGGTCATGTTACAACTAACTGTTGGTTCCTTAAAGCTAAGAAAGAAAAAGAAAAGGATACCAAACCAAATGCCTTTGTGAAAACAAGGTTAGAAACCCCTGTAGTAGATAACCAATCTGCTAAATTGCCTGCTTCTTGTGGGGCTAAAAAGCCTGATACAGCTGACTTCGTGAGGGAGGAATTTCTTCCATTTGTGTCAGAGGGATTTGTGGCTCTGAATGAGCATACTACTCCTGTCCCCATATATATCCTAAGGGATACCGGAGCTTCTCAGTCACTTTTGTTGATGGACTCCTTGGAGTTACGTGATGAGACCGCTTCAGGGGATTTCATACTTGTACAAGGTATTGAAGGGAGGACTGTATCTGTACCCCTGCGCTCTATATTCTTGAAGTCAGATTTAGTTACAGGACAGGTAAAGGTGGGACTTATGTCAAGTCTACCTATAAAGGGTGTTTCTCTGTTGCTAGGCAATGACCTGGCTGGGGGCAAAGTAGTTCCCCCTGTACATCTTACTTCACAGCCGAGCACTGAAGATGGGGATGAGGACCCATCTCTGTATCCTTCTTGCGCAGTGACTCGTGCTATGGCTAAGAAGGCTAAAGAAGATGATGTTGTGGTGCCGTCCAGTACATTGAATAGTCAGGACTCAGGTGGTTCGCCTCATGACTCTGATTGGCCTACTATGGTTTCTCCGTTTGAGGACTTATCGGATACTTTTATCAGTTCTCTATTCAGCCAGCCGGATGGGTCTGGTGATTCTGATGTGTCTGGAGACTTGTCTCTGTCCAGAAAGCGGTTGATTGAGGAGCAAACTAATGATCCTGAAATTGGTGTACTAAAGAGGAGAGCCCTTCCTGAAAAAGAAATAGATGCAGTTCCAGTTGGGTATTATCTCAAGGATGGTGTGTTGATGCGGAAGTGGCGCCCTCCTGATATCCCTGCCAATGCAGATTGGGCAGTGGTCAGGCAAATTGTTGTTCCGAAGGTCTATAGGAATGAGATCTTAACAATGGCTCATAGTTTACCTTTAGGAGGTCATCTTGGTGTTAACAAGACTGTTGATAAGATCATGAAACACTTCTTTTGGCCTGGGCTTCGGAAAGACGTTTCCAACTTTTGCAAAACCTGTCACACTTGTCAGGTAGTTGGAAAACACCAGTTAGACCCACCTGTAGCTCCATTGCAGCCTATCCCAGCATTTGGGGAGCCATTCTCTAGGGTCATTGTTGATTGCGTTGGTCCATTACCCAAGACTAGATCTGGAAATCAGTACTTGATGACAATCATGTGTGCATCTACCAGATTCCCCGAAGCCATACCTCTACGTAACATCAAGGCAACTGCAATCTCGAAGGCTTTGATAAAGTTCTTCACGTTGTTTGGTCTTCCCAGGGAAATTCAGTCAGACCAAGGTAGCAATTTCACTTCAGGATTGTTTCAGCAGGTTGTGTATGAACTAGGTGCAAAACAGATTCTTTCTAGTGCCTATCATCCAGAAAGTCAGGGTGCCTTAGAGCGGTTTCATTCCACTCTCAAGACAATGATGAGGACTTATTGTTATGACCATGAGAAAGACTGGGATGAAGGGGTTCATTTGCTGTTGTTTGCAGCTAGAGAAGCAGTGCAGGAGTCTACTGGATTCAGTCCATTTGAGCTTGTGTTTGGTCATGAAGTGAGAGGACCTTTGCAATTATTGAGTGAACAATGGCAAGAGAAAGAGCCGCAAATCAGTCTTTTAGACTATGTTAGCAAGTTCAAGGAAAGATTGCGTGCAGCTTGTGACCTTGCCAAAGAGAACTTGAAATCAAGTCAGGGAAAAATGAAAACTTGGTATGATCATAAGGCTAGAAGCCGTGAGTTTAAACCAGGAGAAAAGGTCCTTGTGTTGTTTCCCTTGCAGTCCAATCCATTGCAGGCTAGATTTCATGGTCCTTATGAAATTCTGACAAAACTCAATGATCTCAATTACATTGTGAAGACTCCAGATAGGAGAAAACCAAAACAATTGTGTCATATTAACATGCTTAAGCCTTATCATGACAGAAATGCTAGGGTTGCAGCTGCCACTTCAGATTCTCCAATGGTCGAAACGTGTGAAGATGAGGGGGAGTTTCAAGATGATGAACCAAGAATTAAAGCTGAAGTTCTTTCATGTAAATTGTCAAACACTGAAGTGTTGCAAAATCTTGATGTAAAACTCCAGCACTTAGAACCCTCACAGAGAGATCAGTTTGAAAGTTTGATCAAGAAATATGAGGATTTGTTTCCTGATGTTCCAAAGAGAGTTACTATAGCCTCTCATGATGTAAATGTTGGTGATGCCAAACCAATAAAACAGCATCCATACCGGATGAATCCTGAAAAGAGAAAGATTGCTGAGAAAGAGGTTGAGTACATGTTAAAACATGATATTATCAGACCCTCCAACTCAGATTGGAGTTCACCCTGTGTGCTAGTTCCAAAACCTGATGGAAGTACTAGATTCTGTACAGATTATCGCAAAGTCAATGCTGTAACTAGAACTGATGTGTTTCCAATACCTAGGATTGATGATTGTATTGATAGTGTAGGGCAAGCAAAGTTTCTGACCAAGATTGATTTATTGAAGGGTTATTGGTGTGTGCCTTTAACTGAGAGGGCCAAGAGCATCTCTGCTTTTGCCACACCATCTGGATTGTACCAGTATGAAGTCCTACCCTTTGGCATGAAAAATGCCCCAGCCACGTTCCAAAGGATGATACAGTCTACAATCGCCGGATTGCCACACACGGGTGCGTACATCGATGACCTGATCACATGGAGTGACTCCTGGGAAGAACATCTAAAAGATGTAGAGACGTTGTTCCAGCGCCTGACCCAGGCTAACCTGACTGTTAACCTGAGCAAGAGTGACTTTGGTTGTGCTACTGTCACCTATCTTGGCTACGTCATAGGCCAGGGTAAGGTGGCACCCATAAATGCTAAAGTCCAAGCCATCATGGACTTTCCAGTTCCTGACAACAAAAAAGCTTTGCGCCGCTTCCTTGGAATGATCGGGTACTACCGCAAGTTCTGCAAGAACTTTGCTGAGATTGCTCTCAGTCTAACTAACCAACTGAAGAAAGGCGTAAAGTTCACCTGGGATGATGCATGCCAGAGAGCCTTCGATCGCCTGAAGTCTCTGCTGTGTCACTTCCCCGTGCTCAAATCTCCTGACTTCAACAAACCGTTCTCCATCGCGGTCGATGCTAGCGACCAAGCTTGTGGATCTGTGCTCCTACAGAGAAGTGACTCTGATGACATTGAGCATCCCGTGGCATACTTCTCCAGGAAGTTCAATCGCCACCAAAGGAACTATTCCACAATAGAGAAGGAACTGTTGGCTCTGGTCCTTTCTTTACAACACTTTGAGGTTTATGTTTGTACAGGACAAAAGCCAATGATTGTGTACACTGACCACAATCCGTTAATGTTTTTGAGTAAGATGAAAAACAAGAATCGGAGGTTGTTGAATTGGAGTTTGATTTTACAGGAGTTTGACTTGGAAATTAAGCATGTGAAGGGTACAGACAATGTAATTGCTGATTGCTTATCCCGTGTTTGAATGTGTATATATATATCATGTGTTTGAATATTGTATGATATGTATATATAGACAGGTGTTCACTTAACCATTTTGTATTGAAAAGAAAAATTTTGCCTTTATGAGTCAAAATTTTTCCCTTTTGGAATGGAGGTGTAATGTGAATATAGGCCACTAGATGGCAGTGTTTACCTTTTTTTTTGTTAATCTCAGACTGGAGTCATGTTTAGACATGTCCTGGACATGTCTGGGGCAAGTCTCAGAAAGTTAAAAAAAAAAGAGGTCTAAATGTGGGTGGGGTCTGCAAAAGAGTATATAAGGAAAAGAATTGAGACAGTAAAGTAGTAGGAGAAATTGCAAGAAGATGACCAGACCTGCCATTCTGTTCAAGACCTGTGACGTTTCTTTTGTGGATTTCTTTGCCTGTGTTTGAGCATTTTCTTCATCCAGGACATCACCAAGCCACCCCACCAAAAAGGGACTGTAATTATTTCTGTTTTTTCTTATTTATCAATCTTGGTCTTTAGTTGTAGGTTGTTATTAGTCTTTGTCTTTGTTAAAAATTAAATGTGTTTTAGTTGTTAAAACTGTGTTTGTCATCCCTTGCTGTTGCTGTTGTGTTATAAATGTAATAACAAATTGGGGCCATAACACTTTAAACGACTAATTCTGATACCTACTCTTGAAACTGGAGCAAAAACGTATCCCCTCGACGGGCCACTTTCTCCCCTACAGAAACCCCCCCCAAACACAGCCTAAGGGGCCAGACCCAGGGCCTGACTGACAAGTTGACATGAGCTG
This sequence comes from Gymnothorax reevesii, assembly GCA_029721435.1. Lineage (NCBI taxonomy): Eukaryota > Metazoa > Chordata > Actinopteri > Anguilliformes > Muraenidae > Gymnothorax > Gymnothorax reevesii. Next base: position 24,328,517 of record CM056579.1, on the reverse strand, counting down.
TTGTTTAAGGAGAGAAAGCGTAAAAAGAGCCGTCTATCATGAGAAATTAACCTTTTTGAGCGTTCTGGGTGTATTTAGGCCTCCATAGGCCCAACAGAGGGCTCAAGTCACTCGGTTTATCAAACGTGTCCTGGTTTTGGCTCCCATCTAGCCGTGCCAAAAATGAAAGAAATCCATGAATTATTTATTGCTTTCCTGCGATGATGCAAAAATCTCTGCGGCAGACGCAATGGCGGCGGCTTTATTCCTAGACCACAGTGTCCCCAAAAAGTCTTTCGGGAGAGGTAACTAGACCTAAGTTAAGCAAAACGTAAGCTCCATCATGACCTTAGACCTAAACCAAAACCCTTGGCTGGGATTGACCTTTCAGTAGTGAGGGCCAGAATAATGTCTTGATAGGTCAGTTTTCCTCAGACTTTCCTATAGTGGTGAGGTGAGGTTGTACGGTTTCCACAAGCCAAGAAGTGCAAGCACATGCACACGCACACGCACACAAGAAAATATGCGAAGGATTGTCAGGGAGCTCATCAATGCACAATTTAGGACACATGTTCATGCCAACTGCAGGCAGGGTGCAGTTTCCACTGCGGTATTACATGCAGTCAATACCCAACATGGCAACGCACAGCTCCTGTTTAAACTGTATGAGGTGGCGGGGCCTGTAACTGTTTCACGCAGCAGTACCAGACGTAACGCCATTTACGCACACAGTGCATCTGTTTCTCTCATGAAAATCTATCGTTACTCCGGCACAAACAGGCGGAAATTCACACATTCCAGCAGTCGGACACACACGCAAACGCACTCACACAATCAGACGCGTGGCACGAAATACTCGCACACACCAGCGCCCATTCCGAAATACAAACAAGCGCACCGACACACACAGATGCGATAAAAGGCTAACTTAGCTCGAGCATGACTGCGTACACCCACAGGCTCATGGTGCTGCACGTTTTTTGGCAGGACCACGCGCCGTTTTCAATCTGAAGTTAAACTAAACGATCCATTTCAACAGAGTATCCTCTCGCACTTAATACTCCTCCACCCTGAATTAATCAAACTGTCAGTTAGTGACGAGGAACGAGCAGATGGCACAGATATAATGTGTCAGCATCGCAGCATTGAGCCGCGGTGTCGACGTGCCGGCAAGACTGCTGGATACGTGGAGAACCTACACAATGCTGACCAGACAGGACTGGAAAGACTGATATCAATCTTGCTGGCCTACAAACGAACTTCACAATCCAGCCCGACCCGCTGTGAGGTCCAGAGGCATTTCCTCCGAGACACCAATCTGGAGGGCAGTAACTCCTACACAGTGCAGTCAATAAGGACATAAATAACCTCCAATTAAAGCCGACAGTTAGCTCTTTAAATTAAGCGTAATGACATCCATATCAAGTGAACCGTGCAGGACTGTCGTACGGGCTCTTTAATTTCGCATCACTGTCCAAAAGCTTCCGGAAATCGCCGCGCATTTAAAGCGCCCACGCTGGCGGATCTCACAAAGTGAGTTTGCACGGCGGACGACTCAAAAAGCAGCGCATTTTGTAAGGTCGGCTGAGTGGATTCGGGGCATTTAGAGATCAGAACATCACATATCATTTCATCAGCGCAGTCCGAGGGGAGAGACGGAGAGAGCCGAGGAGAGATTTATAACTAATGGAAAACGGCCCATCCTTCCTGTGCCAGCTAGGCTGGCATTACCGGCTCATTGAGGGGAATCTGATCCCACCGTCGACCTGGGATTTCTGGGTTTGCGAGTCTCGGAGATGTTTATTCCATTTGTGAGGGCATTTTTTTTTCTCCTTCATTGAGTGACACACGGGAAAAAAAAACAATCTGATGGAGGCGTCAATCAGAGGGGGGGAGGGTTCACTGGCTGCATACTCCGCCTCAGAAAGTAGCCTTCACTCAGCTAAATATCTCATTCCTCCTGTTGACAGTACACAGATTGAAACGGCTCTCTGCCGAGAGGCCGACACCTACACCGAATGCCGAGGTACATTTTCCCATCTGGGCCGAGAGGTACGTCACTGCTCCACACGAGTCATCGAGGCTGAGCAAAGTACTTCAACCCACATACCCAAGTAATGAACATCAGTTAGTTACTATCGGGGACATCAGACGAGCATGAACAGACAAGCACTAAGCCATAAAAACGATAAGAATATTTAATGGCGGTATATGCAGTAAGCTAGTACGAAGCTATCTAATCTCTAGCTAGGAGTCTTACTAGTCTACACAAAAAAATGTTTAATTACCGGAACTGGTTATGACTGTAGTCCACAATTTTAAATTGCCGGAACTGGCTTCGACTGGAACTGTAATGACGATGCGTGCTTTGAGTTTGTTTGTTCGTTTTTCGCAGCGCCACCTCCCACATGCTCCCAGACGCTGTCTCTCTGCTCTATTTTAGGGGGCATCAACACCCTGTTCGCTTCCACCCCTACTACTCTCACTACATAATTACATTTGTTTATTTCCGCTGCCTTCATTTCATAGCAGGCAAATTAAACCACACTTGAATTCACTTGCTAATCAATTCCTGTTTTGTTTAGTCTATCATTACTCGCTGCCGCGCGAGGACAAGAAAAATATTGGTTTCACATTTCGAGTTTTCAATTGCTTTTCCATTCGCCGACGGCAAAATATCTCCGGAGGGGGTTACAGGTAGGCTGGAGTTCAGACGTCTTAATGAGTGCGCGACGGCTGCAGACGATTAGGCGTGTAGCGTAATGAAGGAGCGCACCTTTCAGAGGACGCTGTCCTCTGGGGGGGGTATGTTCAAGAGCCTCGTCCGGAGTGGAAACGTGTTGCTTTGACAGGTGTCACGTCTACAGCTTGGTTCCTCAATCAGAACCTGACTGCGTTTGCTTTCGAGGGTAAAACGTGAAGAGGGTTGACAACGTCCATCGGTCTTCTAAACAGTCAGGAGGACACACAAATACGGACATTCTAGTTTACTGAAGCAGGGCCAAGAGTGTCGCTTTTGCTATGCTTGCTGACGGCGGTAAAACTAGACAGTTGGACGTCCGCTGGTCCACGTGCATCCCTGGACTCCCTAAAGAATTCGCTCCCAAAAATCAACACACCACACCTTCCCACAAGCAAGGCCCTCGCCAAATATGAAACGAATCGGTTGAAATTTCTGGCCTTTAGAGCGCTCACAAGCAAATGTCTATGGACGCGGCTGATCCATAGTATCCCCGAGTCATCGTCCGAGATGAGAAAGATAAGAGATCTTATCTCTTATCTTTTATATCTTATAAAGTTGAGAGATATTTCAAAAATATAAGACAGGATTTACAGCTTCATTGCATCTCATAAAGATACAAGCCAAACGGTTTAAAAAGTATTCTGGGAGATCAGTCCTCTCTGTCGCAAATTAAGAACTAATCACTAATCCCTCCCTGATGCGTTCAACTCATCCTGAACAGATCATTTGAGACATATGGCTTCCCCAAGGATGAGTTCTAACACACGAACGGCACTTTCAAAGCCTCTCAACCTGCTGTGAAGCACCTCTGAAGGCAGGCAGAGCAGCAGCGAAACAGCACCAGACAGAGCGGAAGGAACGAACAGGTGATCGGGCAGCTTCGTTCGGCTTCCCATCATAGCCCGTTAACTAGGGTGCCCATTAATGGCCAGTGTGTCGCAACCATCTCCCTCCAGAGCTCTCGGAGAAACTTTTCGCCTAGTTGCGAACAAAGTGAGCAGAACACTTCTGGGTCAAGTTTAAATTAGTCATAAGTACATATTTGAGATCCCGGTTAGGTAAGCTTTCAAAATGTGTGTTACCTGCTCAACCTGTCTGTAACCATGGTAACAATGTCCTGTCAATCAGTAAAACAGGAATTTTTTGGGCCCATTTAAGTGGGTCTCTGAATGGAAAGGGTTACAGAGCAAAGAAAGAAAAAAACAATAGCGTGGCCAGTGTTGCGAAAATAACAGACATATAGACGTGAGACTCCTGTGAGCCTCAGCTCCTGACGCTGGGGCCGACCCACGTCCTTCAGCTGGAATCTTGATGACCAATAGAAACAGTTCCAGCTCATCTGTTGCGGAAACTCCCTAGCGAGCACTGCGCTGTTGATGGTCAGTTCCCCTCTCGCTAGAGGGGTCTCATACCTACACCCCATTTCTGCCACACCGAGCCCTTCATCCCTCTCGAAAACAAAAGCAGCCGCCATTTTAAATCTCGAAGGGGGAAAATTCTAAAACTTCCACCGAGCAGACGGCCCACCATAAAGTTTATCGAGGTTAAAAGAACAGAAATGAGCTTCCAACAAATTCAAAAATAGATCAGCAATAAAAGGCTCGGTTGCTCTCGTGCTAGCAGGGAGTCGAGGCCGGGCCGGCTTTATGACGAACGCGCCTTTGTGTAACGCCAGGCAGCTGCTTCGCGTCACGTGCAGCCTTATTCGCCACAACAATATTCCAAAAGAAAGGGACGGAGAATGGGCCGAGGGAGGTGACGGTTAACGAAACGGCACAAATCTGGCTTTTCTGAGGCCTATAAATAAAGTTAAGGGGAGGGAAATGAAGTTGACCCAGATGACTCTCTGGTAGCGGTCCAGAATAAATACGGCGGTTTGATCAAACAAACAGAGCGGCCCCCATGTGCGCCGTTCGCTTTCCGCTCGCCATTTAACCCCCGCTATCGCGGCCGTTTCCATTCTCAGCATCTCATTTTCGCTTTCCTTTCAACACTGGACCCCTTCCAAAACATAATAACTACAAGACTAAATAGGCCACAGAAACGTCCAGCGGAAAAACACTGACAGCCACACGTCACTCAAAAACATTCATCTAAAAAACAAACGCATACACCAAGCTATGTAGCAGCTAAAATACGTGCCGTTTCTTTGCCCTCAGGTAAAGCGATGTATTCCACACCTAAGATGAAAAATGGGAAACGACACTGTCCTGCGAAATTTTCTGCTTATAACTACTCGACTACAGTTTAACATAACATAACATAACATAACATCTCTGTGCGTGTTCAGCAGACGTGCTGGCGGAGGGACAGAATTCTGTTGTCCTCGAGGTTTTGATCACCGTCTCTCATGCATTCGCAAACAGACAGACAGACACACGCACACACACACACACACACAGACACACGCGCGCATGCATGTACTGGTGTTTTACCACTGTATACCAGTCAGTAACAGGCAACTAACAGAACAGATGGGTTTGCTAATGTGAACAGGCAGTCAATAGCGTAGCGGCTAAGGTGTTAGACAAGGATTCAGAAGGGTCGGCAGTTCAAGCCACACAAATGCTGGTGCAGCCCCAAGACCAGTACAGCTGTCGGGCCCAAGAATAAAACCCTTAACCGCTCTGCGCCATTGGCCCCTCCACGGTCCAATTATGAAGCAAGTTGCTCTGAACAAAAGCTAAGATGCTGAGGCAATGTGATGTCAAATTGATCACTGGAGACGCAGTAGGAGTGCAGGAGAATGCCGGAAAACCCTTTGTTATGAAGGACACAACAGAAAATGCTGGACCTAATTCAGCAGCCATCAAAGGGGACATTCTGGTGTACATCTCACAGGGAACACAGTTAGGACTCTTCACCTGCACATGGAACATAGAAAACATTTCCAAAGGTCCGCCAGTACTGGTTTCGGGGCTGTTAGGTTATAAAGTCACTTCCTAGTTTCTCCGTCAGAGGTCCCCATTACATCTGAACCCCGTCGCTGTCGCCCGCACTCATATCCCTCATCCCTCTGACCGAGGGAGCAAAAAGCACTTCCTGTCTATTTCGGAGTCCCTTTCAACTCCTCGCCACCATCTCTTTCTTAAGGGCTTTGCGACTCAGGCATTAGCATTCGAAGGCTCTTTTGTTGCCTGTGTGTGTTTTTTTTCTTCCCCCAAACTTTCAATTTTAGCAAACGAATGCAGCCGTGACATTCCCCGAGCGACTCCGCCGCACAACGGCATCGGCAGAGCGCTCGAGAGAGGGGGAAAAGAGAGAGAGAGAGCAGGAGGAGAGGTAGAGATGGAGAGAGAGAGAGAGAGAGAGAGAGAGGGAAGCAGGAAGTATAGAGGGTGGAGAGATACAGTACCTCCATGGTCTGTGACTGGTGCATTGCTTTGATTGCATTCTGTGCCATAGCCCGGGTGGAAAAAGTGACAAACGCACAGCCTGCAACAGGGTGGGGGGGAGGGGATGGGGGCGGGAGGGAGGAACGGGAGAGGGGAGGAGACAAGAGAGAAAACAAAACAAGACAAAAGGGTTGGACAACTCGTTATAAACCCAAAAAACAGAGATTCTACAGTGAACGCTCCACAAGACAACATCTTTTTTTTTTTTTTTAAACTCAGTAGCGAGTACATGGAGAATCAGAACAACATCAGACCACAGAAACATCAGCCACCCCCCCAACACCCACCCACCACAGCCCCATTCACAGCCAAGACTTGTTAATCTAGAAGCTTCCGAGAGACCTTTTTTTGACACCGCGGGGTGCCAGGCGAGAACTCGAAATGGCGGGGGGCAGCGAGGTAAACGCTCCATCACGCACATGCGGTACTTTATGGGGATCGGTTACACCTGAGCGAAGGCCGCCGACTGGAGACGTGAGCCCCTCGGATTAGCATTTATATTCATATGCTCCACCTCTGTGGCCTGTAAGGGGACTAGTCTCGTCCACCCAGATCCCCACCCCAATTTGTCATCGCCCGCCGCAGGGGCCCAGCTCCTCATAATGATGACAAACGGCCCTCGCGGGGTCAAAAGGGAGTCGAGGACCGTGACCGGCGGAGCGAAAACTGTGCGGCCGCTCGACGATGCGACGCACTCGTGGACATCGTCCAAATTACCGCCTATTTTGGTATCAGCATCGCCGTTCGGCGGCAACGAGCTGCGAGTCTTTAAGAGGCCGCCGGGTGGATTTCCCTCTAATCTCGGTCTCCCTGCCACTGGAAAATTACTTTTCCTCTCTTCGATGGACAGGATCACAATTACGCATTTCGTTTCCGTCATTAATACCAGATCAGATGCGGGCTTTTGTTTTTAACTTACGGTCCGCTGACTGCGCCGATGAGAATTTTTGAGAGGTGTGCAAAACCTGTTTAGCTTTCAACAGTAACCTCTGTTTAGCAGTTGGAAGGATGATTAGGAAAAAGAAAGAAAAAAAAAAAAAAAAAAAAACACGGACTGAATTTAAAAACCGTTTCAGCTCCCCTCGGGGCGAAGCGGAGACAGGGCGGCCGTAAACACAGAGACACTTTATTAATAGATTAGTCAGGCCAGCGCTGGTGTTCAGCTCGACACGAAGCAGATGGAATTTACCAGATTATCAAGTCATGACTGCAGTGACATCTGATTCACAGAGCAGACACAGAAACAGACAGACGGAGAGAGAGAAAGAGAGACAAGGGGAGAGATAAAAAAAAGGCCAAGAGAAAGGTGGGAGAAGGGGGGGAAGGGAGAAAAAAAGAGAGGCGTAAGAGCTAAAGGAGAATCAGAGGGATTACGTGATAAAGAGCATCGAAAGAGAGAGGGAGAGATGATAGAGTGAGAGAGAGACAGAGAGAAGGAGTGAGCGAGAGAGAGAGAGAGAGACACGCTCTCCATCACCTCAAGCATTATCACTGAGCTGTGAGCTCTAGTCAGTCCTGTTCATCTCCCTCTTTAGGACGAATGCCAAAGGTTTCCTTGCCTCAAACCCTCTAACTAATGGCACTTACAGACAGGGTAGCTATCGTGTAATTACGGGCAGTTTCCTCTCGCAGCTGACAGACGAGGTAAGTGACCACTTATCACCACCCCCAACACCGCAAGAAACACAGGCCTCATCCTTCAAGACCCATGTTTACAGCAACCGAGTAAAAGAAAAGTGGAATTCAATTTAACACAATGCAAAATGGCAGAGATGGCATCAAACAGATTTGGATGGTAAACACTTTGTCTCATTAAAATGACCCAGATGCGTATTCTTGCAAAATTCATCATCCCGTCAGGTGACCCATTCACAGATTCGGGATGTAAACCGCTCACACGCCGATTTTCGCTCCCTCTCAGCATGCAGTCAGAGTTCTGAGCGACGGGAGGCCGGTTTTGTGTCTCCCGTGAAGGAAAACATACATTTCATTCCCTCGGAGTGTCTTAAGATGCCGCCATGTCGCGTCACGAGCGCCTCTTTTCTGCAGGGACTCCGTACAGAACAGTCCGCTGCGCTGCGGAGGAGGTCAGATTAATAAAACATCGCCCGAGCTCACGGCAATTTACTCAAAAACCGAAGAAAACTCAAACTCGAAATTTGGTAGCTGGATGGCGGAGACACCTAAAAATACGGCGGGCCGCATGATGTCGTCATGTGCCGGGAGAGCGGTCCTTTACGGAAAGTAGGGTACCTCCCCAGACTCCGGTTTCAGTATGTGGTGCGCTCCATATTTTATTAATAGCTGGATGGAGCTCCGCAGGACTGACTGAGGCGGCTGCTCAGCACTAGCGGAGAGGTACCCCGTGATCTGGGACTTGCAGATAAACAGGCCGCCGCCTTTAAGACCCATTTAGCAGCATCTGAGAGAGAGGCTGCGACCTCTCAGACTCCTCTCCTTTCTCTTTCAGTCTGTTTTTCCTCTCCTTTCAGGCAAACGCATTTCTATCCCAGTCCAATTTCTGTCCGCATCTCCCTCAGCATAACTCCTGGGAGTATGAGCAACCATATCAGACTTCATGCCTGGTTAAAAGACTATAGAGGTCACGAGACGTCGTGAGGGAAGAGAGGAGGATCTGTGAAAATTCAGGACAGCGAAAGAGTGTCGGCTGGTAATACGAAGGGGCGATGGACGAAGAGGCTGTTGGGAAGGTGGAGGACTGACGCTGGTACCGATGGTGCAGCCGCTTACAGACACACTAAGAAGAGAGAGGTGACAGATTTACAACATGGGCGACACGACAAAGCAACACCAAAAAAGAGACAACCGCAACACCTCGTACTGGATGACAGGACAGCTGTGACATGTAGATATCTGTACATGCAGATATCTGATGTCTTTTGCTTTTTTGACAGGAAATGTCAGTTATGAGGAGGCCATAGACTCTTGGGCAGTTTTTTAATTTTGGTAATTCACTATTGGGCAGTTTTAGTTCTGGTTATACTCCATTGGGCAGTTTTTATTTTTGTTATACTCGATTGGGCAGTTTTAATTTTGGTTATACAGTATTGGGTAGTTTTAATTTTGGTAATACACTATTGGGTAGTTTTAACTTTGGTTATACACTATTGGGTAGTTTTAATTTTGGTTATACACTATTGGGCAGTTTTAGTTCTGGTTATACTCCATTGGGCAGTTTTTATTTTGGTTATACACTATTGGGTAATTTTAATTTTGGTTATACACTATTGGGCAGTTTTAATTTTGGTTTTACATTATTGGGTAGTTTTAATTTTGGTTATACACTATTGGGTAATTTTAATTTTGGTTATACACTATTGGGCAGTTTTAATTTTGGTTATATATTATTGGGTAATTTTAATTTTGGTTATACACCATTGGGCAGTTTTAATTTTGGTTATACATTATTGGGTAGTTTTAATTTTGGTTATACATTATTGGGTAATTTTAATTTTGGTTATACACTATTGGGCAGTTTTAATTTTGGTTATACACTATTGGGCAGTTTTAGTTCTGGTTATACTCCATTGGGCAGTTTTTATTTTGGTTATACACTATTGGGTAATTTTAATTTTGGTTATACACTATTGGGCAGTTTTAGTTCTGGTTATACTCCATTGGGCAGTTTTTCTTTTTGTTATGCTTGATTGGGCAGTTTTAATTTTGGTTATACATTATTGGGTAGTTTTATTTTGGTTATACACAATTTGGCAGTTTTAATTTTGGTTACCCATAATTGGGTTGTTTTAGTCTTGGTTATACACTATTGGGTAATTTTAGTTTTGGTTCTACAGTATTGGGTAATTTTAGTTTTGGTTACAGGCTATTGGGCAGTTTTAGTTTCGGTTATACAGTATCGAGCAGTTTTATTTTTGGTTAAATGCCATTGAGCTGTTTGAGATTTGGTTATACATTATTGGAGTTTTAGTTCTGGTTATGCACTGTAGGGCAGGTTGAATTTTTCGTTATGCACCACTGGGCAGGTTTAGTTTTAGTTATTGCAGCGTATAAGGAACAGCTGAAGACCAAAGCCACCCCACTTTTCTGCATGTGGCCGACTCTTAAGGCTATGCCCAAAACTGCCACCTGCTGGGCACAAGGACACCTGCAGCAAAGGACTGTCGTGGCCTTGTAACACCTCAGGATGCCCAAACTACAGATGGGGCAGAAGAAAGACTTCTAGCACAGGCACCGTCAGGGAGCACTGAAACCTCCTTCTCCCTATGAGCTTCCAGCGGAGGACATTTTTGATTGAAGCACCATAGTCCAGCCCAAAATCTGCAGATGTCCTTGGCGGAGTAAGTGAGAGAGTGATAAAGTCACACCACTGGTTGCACTCTCCCCATTGGCCATTGCTCACTGCCCACAATTCCACGCATAGATAATAAACGGTCCAGCCAGATTTTTGTGCGAGGCTTTGACCAAATCTTGCTTAATTTCAGCATATCACTAGCTGCAACTGGACTGAAAAGGAGTGAGCAGGGAATACAAGAGAGAGAGAGAGAGAGAGAGAGAGAGAGAGAGAGAGGAACAACAAAAAGTACATGACAAGATTCAACAGAGACAGAGCAGTTTTCCACCCAGTAGTCGTATGGAATAGTCACATCTTTGAGGTCAGTATCTTTTAGCCCATCAGTCAAATGGGAAAGTCACACCGTTAGACCAGATTTAGTTCCAGGATTGCCGAGAGAAGACACAGATCAGGCTGGCTAACGTGACTGTATCCAACAGCTTGTCCAGGACTGTACCGCTTACACCTACTCCTAATGTCATGTAGTGAAATAAACTAGGAAGAACTGATCTCGAAACAGTGCATGAGGCAAGGATCCATCTTCACAGTAGATGCAAGGCCGCAGGAATGAGTCAGTCATACAGGGTGTAATAAGAGCATAAGCCGGCTGCAAAGAGAGACATCAACTTTCTTCAGCGCCAACAGCTCACACGCAGCAGGAGTGGACTCTTACGCCAGAATAGGCCTTGAACACATTTGCTGAGACCACTACACACAAGGAACGAGGTAACAGCTGCCTGCCGTATGCTCAAGATGTCGTATATGTATAAAAAAGATTCCAAAACATCTACTTTACTGTAGTCTTCTGAAGGGTTGTGAGGGAGGACCACAGGTGACTAAAGTGATTGCAAAATTATCAGTGTGTGTTTGATGACTAGCGTGTTTATAGGCTTGTATACGTGCTTATATACGTGTGTTTGTGCGACCATGTGTATGTTTGTCAGTGATTGCGTGCGCTCGCCGGTGGGTCATTCTGTGTCAACTCACACATCCTCCCATGGTGACCGACTCAGATTTTGCTGAGTTCATTAGATTCACTGTTCATTATATTCAGAAAAGCGCTTTTAGTGATTTTTTTTTTCAGCGAAATCAGAGTGTGTCACCATGGGATTTTTCGGAAATTGTGTGAATTGACACAGAATGACCCGTGTGTGTGTGTGTATGTCTGTACATGAAATAGTGCACATGTGCATGATCATCAAATGGGGTAATTGAGACTGAACTCTTTTCATTGAGGTTACCATGGAACCCAAAATGTGGGGGGGGGGGGTACAGAAAGGGGAGCAGGCTCACCTCTGCTCAGCCCATCTGGTCCTCGCAGGATCCGGCACTCCTCGATCTGCCCGAACGCAGAGAACATCACTCTGATGTCATTCTCGTTGCATTTCTTCGACACCATTCCGATGAACAGTTTTCTGTCTTCCACCGCTACAAGACAAGGACATAAACAGTGGAGAGAATAAGATGCCATCCTGCCTGGTGGCTGTGATCAATACTCTTACGCCACATCAGCCCTGCGATACCGAGGTCTACGTCTCCACTGTTCTCACTGGCCTCACTCCCTCCTTTACCCTCCTTTTCGTCTCTCCCTCCATCTCACTCTCTTCCTCTCGGCAGCGTTCCTCTCTCCAAATACTTCCTTCATTCTCCTCGCTTATTGTTCTCAGAGGTACTATTTTTCCTGATCCTTTGTTTCCCACGTCTAACTCGCCGTCTGTCTTTTCAGAGGTCAGGAACAATTTTCCTCCCGCCTCCCCCCCAGGGGAGAGAGAGAGAGAGAGAGAGAGCGAGAGAGAGAGATGTACGTTTCCAGTTTCCCCAACCCTACTTATGTCCTTAGGACCGACCCTTAACATTTCTCCATGCTTTCAATTTAAAATGAAAAGAGGTGAAGCTGACCCTCGATGTCTGGCATGACGTCATTGATCGCTCGCGTCCCTCTCTTTCTTGCATGCTGGTTTAGCCGTTTTTGCGGGCGTCGGTATTCTCGGGCAGAGCCCTCGCGTGAAGCTTTGTGCAAAATTCAATAGAGTATTTGTGACCGTCATTACTATTCATCGGTAGTTTTCGAGGTCAGACTTTGCCAGATATGATTTGACTTGCCAAAATAAAAACATCATCTCTTTCAGGTTTAGTTTTCCAGTCAAAAGCTGAAGTTCTGTTTGAGTCATACATTGTTGTTTTAAAGATGTTTTTGTTACTAGTTTAGCGGGATCGATCGGCAGTTGAAACTGCTGCACATGCGACGAAACACCTTAGGACACCATCACAGACAAAAACTAGAACGGGCACTCGGTAGAGCGCATACCTTCGCCGACGCCACTGAATCCCTCGCCACTGGCGTTGGTTTCATGCCGATCTGATAAAAATTGACCGAGATATGGCCGAAAGTCGGTTTTGACCTTTTCGTGGCCTTGACCTTGACCTTTGACCCGATCACTCCCAAAATCTAATCGATTGATCCTCAGGTCATGCCAAATCAACCCACCAAATTTTATGAAATTCCGTTTGGTACTTTTTGAGTTATTCGATACACATACAGACAGACACACAAACAAATAAATACACGGGGATCAAAACATTACCTTCGTCAGCGAAGTCGCTGGCGAAGGTAATAAATACACGGGGATCAAAACATTACCTTTGTCAGCGAAGTCGCTGGCGAAGGTAATCACAGTATTCTCTAGAACATAATCGTCTCAGTTTAGCACAGCGCCGTTCAAATGTACAGTGCTTGTACAACATCTTGAAAACTTTGACAACTTTTTTTTGTTCTTTCAGTTGACTAATGTTTTTCACAAGTATGTCAGTTTTTGCATATTTAAATGCTGAATATAGCGTACACCAAAATCATTTACTGGTAGCATGACTCTCTCAGGATTGGCATATGCTTACATACTGCTGTGATGGAGGAAAAAAAAAGAAAAAAAAAGATCACCATCCTACCCTAATTATTTTACAAAAAAGAATTTCAGCAAAAAGAAGAAAATTCCTACCTGCCCTACCTTTCAAATCAGCATTACAGGAAGTGCACCTGTTATTTTATTTTGCCTAATGCAGCCTTGAAAGCCAGAAGAAACAACATTTATGTCACATCAGGATATTATGATACCAATATCCCACGATTTGAGAAATCTTATATCACAATATAGAAATAATACTGACATAATGCCGAGCCCGAATAGATGTCAATGCAGAAAATCATTTTCAGCTTTCCAATCATTGTAAGGACCACAACAGATATTCAGTCAATGTCACAACTATATGTCATCTCAGTACCAGAACATCAAGAGCAAGTCTCACTGCACATAAGACAGCAAAACATACCGACGAGATTAAAATTTTTTTCCACCATACACACGTTTTAAAGCGCGGCAGAGTAAATTTGGCAGTGCGGTCACAAGACACGCCATCAGCGAAATGATTAAGACGGCAAGTTAACGGAAACAAGACCCAGTTATTTCATCTAGAGCAGATATTCTATTTCCCTTTTTCAATTTGCTCAGACATCCCAAAGGTCCTACATGCCAAATTAATTGCATGACAAATAAAATCCATGGTAATGATGAAGGCTTTCATATTGCTCTCCAACAAGTAGTCCAGCGACAATCTTTCATTTCCAACGGCCCAGGGCCATCCGTTCTCAGTCAGCAATCTTCAAATTTGAAAAATTTATATCCATATTTACAGAGCAGTATCTGGGCACACCAAAGCAGAGAACTTCTTGATGAAGTGAATGTGCCAATATACTGTGTTTGCTATATACTATGTATCGGATTCCATTGTGAATTATAGTCAGCACATGCAACTATCCATGGCTTAACCCACCCTTACTGGTCAGGGGAGTAAGACAGTGGCCTGTAGCTGACAATATTCACAACATTCAGACTATTTAAGAGTCTCCAGTTGGCCTGACATACATCCATCTTATTGGACGGTGGGCGGACACCACAGCACCTGGCGGAAGCCCACACAATCTCCACACAGAAAGGCTCCAGGTAGGATTCGATCCAACGGCCTTCTGCAGTGAAATATAACATAAGTGGCGAGAACAGGTGGTTCAGCCCAACTAAGCTCGCCAGTCTCGTATTACTATAGTGAATCTATCATTTCAGATGCTCAATGACTCAGTGGTTTCTAGCACTAAATCAAGCCTGCTCTTGATTGAAGTATTCACTGTTCTGGGTTAAATAACGCTCCGTCATCTCTGAATGCTGAAGATGAACTGAGCAAATGGAAATAAGAAACAGGAAAAGGGAGCCGTACACCAACGGACAGTAACGTCCTAAGACGCCTCAACAACACTACGCATCACGTGTTGCAGGTCATCCGAGGACTGAGCTGGAAAGCGGTGACACACAGGATGACGTTTGGTCAGTCAGATGTGCAGTGTTCCCAAAACAACCCAGCTGTCGATCTACAGAATGCAATAATTCTACATTTCCAGGTTTAACCTGACAATGGCCTCAGTCAAAACATTTTTTTGTTCTATTGCTTAATTGTTTTCTTTTTCCCCATAACACTGCTCCAAATATTCCCAGAGTTGGCATCTTTCAGCATTTTTTTTTTTTTTGGCGCATGACTTTGTGGCGTGTGTGAAAAAAAATTTGGCTGTTTTTGCCAAAGTATGAGTGTGAGTTTGTATGAGTGTGTGTGTGTGTGTGTGTGCACATGTGCCTGCGGCAATAAATGTGATGTCTTCGTATCAAGTATGTTTGCCTGTATCTGACTGCGTGTTTTGTGGGTCTGTGTGTGTGTGTGTGTGTGTGTGTGTGTGTGTCTGTGTATGAATATGCATGACTGAACTGCACTCAGTGTTGATTTTTGCCAGAATGTGTTTGAATGCACTGTGCTCCGGGTGTGTGTGCACGCGCGCACGTGAATATGTATGACTCTACAGCACTCAGGGTGTTTTTACCAGAATACATTTGAATACTTTGCATGTGTGTGTGTGTGTGTGTGAGTGAGAGGGAATACACATGACTGAACTGTGTTCAGTGTCCCTTTTGTTTGAACATATCGGAAAGCATTGTGCTGTGTGTGTTCGTGCAAGTGTGTGTGTATATGAACCTGCACAATTGTACTGTACTCAGTGTTCACTTTTGCCTGAATGTTTGGATGCATTTAGCTATACGTGTGTGTGCGCGCACGCGTGTGGGAACATGTGCCGCTATACTGTGCTCGTTGCGTGCGGGAGCGTTTCCGCGTGTGAATCCTGCGCCGCTCCGCTCCGACACACTCCGCGCTACGCTAATCCAATTCACTTTAAATGAGGAAACTGTCAGCTCTAACCGCGAGGCCAAGGAGATAAGCAGGCTGTTGCACTCTGGGAAATCAATAGCGCACTTGTTTATTTTGTTGTCTGAATTGTTTGTGCATTTTTAAACAAACCGTCAGGATATGCAAAAGATACGCCTCGTTTCAAAAGGCCTTCATCCCTCTCCAAGTGTACCGTAGCCCCTCAGAGAGAGACGTGGGAGTTTCTGTAATTCATTTACACACAGCGGAGACTTAGCAGAAAGAAAACACATCACTGTCGCGTTAAGTACACACCAGTCCTCAGTAAACTGTGTAAATGTATTCCGCACGCAGACAATCCGCGGAAGACTCGCAAGCGTCCCATCGCCGAGGAGCTCGGCTTGGCGTCACCTGACTATATCCTCCGAAGTGCAACCTCTACACCACTTTTAACTCCCTCAGGAGTACAATCATAAATATGTGACTAGAATGTTAACAGAACGTTCAAATGCTGGTGTACGAAACAGCACTGTCAAATAAAAATAATCCAGGTCTAGAACACGGAGTCTGAATGTTAACCAACATTCCAGATAAAATTTAAAAGTCCAGTCAAAACGCTTCCTGGCGCAGCGTACAAACAGGACACGTTAAGCATTACAGATCGTCTTATCCCGAGTTACTGACTGTCTGAAGAGACCATGAACCTCGATCTCCATCAATTGGCAGCCAAGTGAAAAGAAAGCGCAAAAACCTGGAGATGGAGCGGCCCTCCAGGACCGGAGTCTACAGGTACGTCCAACAAGGACAAGCTGCACTACGAACTGTAGCAGTTCTATTATTTTTACCCAGGCAATGTTAATCATCTTGACAGCCAATAACAAGTCAATAACATGCAGGAGAAAATCAAGACCGCCTATTCAATATTGTCTCTTCACAATCTTTTCTTTTCAGCAATATTTTGCTTTCCCCCTGGTAGGGACTCGCTCAGGTCGACCCCCAATCCCCTACCGTATGGCAACGATGCAAATTAACCTCCCACGCCGCTAAACAGCGCTGCGGATATTAGGACGAGCGTCTCCTTCCTTCAGTCTGCGAATCTCTCAGCCACAAAGAGAAAGGGCTCCAGGGAAGAAAAGGTTAAACAAAGCAGGAGGGAAAAAAAAAGTCAATATTTTGCAGAAAAAGTCACAGTTTGTTTTTGTCTCGTCTGAGACGGGAGGTTTTTTTTTTAAAACAACTTCTGCATGGCGATGCAAACGACTCGGTCGCTTTGCTGAGCCGCAGTCACCTGAATGGCCGGGGGGGGGCAGGGACTCATTTTCAGGTTAGCAACGTGTTAGCGTGAACATATGGCACCTCGTGATGGGTCTTCTGACTCCGTAAAGCTCTCACCTTGAGGGCTCAGTTTTACAGTTATCAACCGCGGCCCCGCCCGTCGCAGGCCTGCTGAAAATGGCAGCCTCGAACGGCAAGGCGGGTGAGAAACTGAAAATGTTTTCTGCGCAAAAATGTCGATGCCTATAAAAGCTGCTAGCACGAGCTGTTAGAAATGGCACTAATCCTTTCTAGTGTTGTGCTGTAGGCTGCAAAAAAAAAAAAAATGACGGGGAGGCGATGAATTAATGTAGTTTTAGACTAAAATCTCAGGTTTATTTTCCCGCTCATAATAATTCCTCACCATTATCACCTTCACTTAAAAGGTCAGCGCGTTTGTTTCATCTCAACAGAATCGCAAACTTTGGTTGTGGAAAAAAAAAGTTATAAACTGTTGCAACATTCGAGGCAACAGACGGAAGCCAATATTCTGCTTTGCCGTATTTCTGTAGCTGGTCAGACCCATACACACATGAATTTTCCTTCATCTTCATTTGAAACAAAGAAACGAAACGCTCTCAACCTTTTCATGGCGGTCTTACTTCGTGACATATGTGCATTGTCTCAGAAGGCAGCACGCTTGCCTATAACTAACTCATCTCGGTTTCCCTGGAGTCACTCTCCAGGGCCTTTATTGATACGGATAGCTCATCGCGGGCCCTAAATGACTTCTCCACTCCCGCCGGGGGGCGCGGGAAAAATGCGAACAAAACAAATGCGAGAGCTGGCGTTCGGGGCGGGGTGGGACACTGTCGGGCACACTGCGGTGAACTTTCCCCGACTCTGTTCGGGGCCTCAAAGAAGTCTTGCGCTTGTGCCCACAAAAGCAAATGAGCGAAAGCGAACAGACTACGGTCTTTCGGTCATGATCACGCCGCCATTCCAGCTGCGACTCACGACCGCCGACACTGACAAATGCTAATTACTCTGGCGTTCTGTATTCTGCGCACTCCAGGGCGAAGGAAGGGTGCAGTTCATCCGCCAGGAGGCAGAACTGCTAAACCCCTTAAACTCTTACGTTTTCCCTTAAGTTTCCCCTTAAGCAAGTTCAAAGTCGGAAACGGCTTTTTTTCCCATATTGTAGGACCATGTCACAAACATATTCTGTATCTGCTGGTTGTAGCGCTTCACCGAAGCTACATTTCGCTTATATTGAGAGTAATTTTCGAAACCACGATGCCACACTTTATGGCCACAGCATTACATCTAATGAAAAATTTCTAGATGTTGCGAATCATTTTATACACTCAACAAAAATATAAACGCAACACTTTTGTTTTTGCTCCCATTTGTCATGAGATGGACTCAAAGATCTAAAATTCATTCCAGATACACAATATTACCATTTCTCTCAAACATTGTTCACAAATCTGTCTAAATGTGTGATCGTGACAGGTGGGATGATTGTCTCAGCAAAGCAAAAGTGGTCACAATCACACATTTAGACAAATATGTGAACAATGTTTGAGAGAAATGGTAATATTGTGTATCTGGAATGAATTTTAGATCTTTGAGTCCATCTCATGACAAATGGGAGCAAAAACAAAAGTGTTGCGTTTATATTTTTGTTGAGAGTAGATATTTCCCTGTAATTTAGCAGAGCATATTTGGGATTGTGGGATCTTGGGATAAAACAGGCCTGAAGTTCCACAGGGTTGAATACAGTAGGCGTATTTTATGGACCCTTACATGGGTCCGGAGGTTTTATGGGGTTAAGCAAGATCAGTTGGCGAGTTAACGGTAAGACACAAAACATAACAGAGCAGTTACTTTCTGGCCTTTTTCTTTCCACCAACATCATGAAATCATATCTCAATGAGCCATACGCCATCCCCTGTCAGAGGGTCACCACACCCACCCTCACTGACCCTGCCCCTCCCATTCAACCACTTTCGCGTCAGCGATGACATCACTACCCGAGGGGCAGCACTCACCATTTGATTTCTCACTGTCGGCAGGTTTCATCTGAATGGGATGATGCATCTGTAAAAAAACAGAGAAGAAAAGAGAGGTACACGTTAAGGCGCCAGAGGATTCAGGTGAGGAAACTCAATCCGACTGGTAAATCAACTACGGCCTGTTTGCGGCCGGAGCCGGGCCCCGTCACTTCGAGGGCTCCATTTCTCTCCGTCAGCTGGATTGACAGCCTCCGGCAAGGGCTCTGCCTGAAGCCTCCCGCGAGTCCTCCATTTTACCGAAATGCTGCCGTGTGAACTTAAGACCCAAGTTAAAAAAAAAAAAAAAAATGTAAAAAAATAAATAAATAAATAATAGGCTTTTAAAGTTCGACATTAAACAGTCATGAGTCGCGTTGCAGGGATGAAGGGGGTTTTCGATTAGCCCCCCCTCCCCTCCCCGAGTTATTCCGGTCTGAAAGCGCTGGAGGTGGACATTATCGCGTAAGCCCCGATCGCTCGCACGGCGCTTAAATTAGCCTCGAGGGCGGCAAGTGGGTGTGTGAACGCATTGATCCCGCCACCGGCGCCGTCAGGTACGGCAGTACTGGGATTCGTGGGCTTTTGCTGAGAGTTGAGAACCACTTTCAAAGAGGGCTTATGAGCACAGAAATACAGTAATTGGGTCTTAAAATTGATTACAAAAACAGTGCATGCATGGGACCCCAAATCTTCCCTTTACCCTATATTTCCGTACCCCACCATACCAACCCTCTCCCCCCAAAAACATAGAGCAAATGAAGAGAGAAACAGGAAAAACAAGGGAACATCTGTTCTACGTGTGAATTCTGCCGGCAAAGGATCAGGACCATCCTTCCCTGTGATCTTCGGCCTCCAAATTTCACCCTCACAATTTCGAAAGCTATAGAATTAACAAACCAAGAACTTCTGCAATGCAATTATTTAAAATCATTTTGAATAAAGTGAGAGCGAACTGCCAAAAGTCTTAAATGTAAAATTCTTAAATAGTAAATGTTTTACATGTAACCCAGGTTTTCCTCAAACAAGGAAAAATGCAACATGATTTCATCAAATAGGATTTATTTCTGCATTTGACAAATTTATGCATTTATGAAAAATGTCCTCCCTGTCGTACTCAATTGATAAGCTGTACTTTGATCCTGCACAGGGAACGTGTCGAAGTGCTCACACACGCACAGACACACACACACACACACGCAAACAGACCAAGACACACACACACACACACACACACACAAAATAATAAGCTCAAACATTCTGCGCCATATTCTGTGGCAACAACTAATTTGTCCTGGACAGTGTAATGCTATAAAATTGCAAGTCCATGCATAATGTCTTCAAAAACATAATAGCCTTGTTAGGGCAGTAATTCTTAGTAAACTTTCAAACTACAGAAAAATAATGATGATAATAAGGATGGCCAGCATAATAAGCGAGCTATCAGGACACTAATCCGTCTATGCATCATTAGCAAGTCCAGAACAAAAACCACCATTTTCCTTCTCCCTGTGCGTACTTGAAGGTCACGACAATGTATTTCTGACAAATTTCTTACTCTTTTCTCTAAAATACAACCTCTCATTCCACTGAGGCAAAGACGGATTAAGTTCCTATTCAGAGCAAGGCAAGGCAGGCATTCGGAATATTTCTTTTCCCTAAAGCAGTCAAAACAAGGCTACTTCTACTCAAAGTTGGCAGAGGCATGGGTCAGTAGCACAACACTTAGCCTGGTGGTGTGAATGAGATTTGAGGAAAGTGAATTGGAATGATTAAGTGAATAGGACTTTCCAACTCATTAGCCAATGAATAAAAACCACAAACAAACGGCTGCCTCTGTGAAAGATCTCGACCATTCTGGCTAGTATGGCGAGTCAAAATAAAACAATGGCAGTGAACTTGTGCAAATACAAATGGCATGGTATTGTACAATGCTGAATGGCGACCATCAAAGAATCAAGGTAGCCTAGTTAGTGGTCTGTCACACCCGCACAGAATAGGAGTCATCCAGACACCCTACCGCCGGAAAAGATTCTCCGCCGGCCAGCCAACGTCGTCACTCGCCTCCCACTCAGTCCTTCTGTCTTCTTCTCTGTAATTATGTCAATGCCCGCGTGATCCACCGAGAAAAGAATGGTCCTAATTCTCCAAATTTCCACTAGTATCAATCACGCTCACTGATTCATCCAACAGAGTCAGAGGGCAGAGGAGGACCGAGTACCGCCCCCCAACACACACACATACTCACACGTACACATACACACATCCCTTCGCAGAAAAGCTGGCATTACAAGGAGAAAGGCTTCTGATTAAGACTCTCTTTGTCTGGAAGCCTTGCTGGGAGCGTACCCCAAAACCCCCATCTTGGCGCTCTGCGGGGGCATCATGGCCGACTTGAAAGTCACAGCGATGGTATAGCTTTTATCTTCCTCAAAAACCACCACCCCCCCCCCTTACCTCCCCACAAAAAGTAAAATAAATAGTCCAGCATCAATCGCCCAAACCCCCAATAAGTCAGAGGCAAACTTCTACAAGATTGAAATCCGCGAACTTCTGACCTCTTGCAATAAAACACTAGCTGCACTTTCTCTGAAGCCCAGGATGACTTGGCAGTAGAAAGGTTGAAGTGTCTGGCGGGAGGCATCTTTCCAAAGGGCTTGTCGCTAATTATGGCTAGCGCATTCGCACAGTGTCCTCTGTGCGTGCGAGATGCATGTCGCCGTGCATCTCGGCTCGACGGCCCCATAAATACCAGAGCCTTTCAGAGACGTCGAACGCAGGAAAAGGGGATCGTGTTAATGTCTTTCGAAGCGCCACAGGCTGTAAATCAATGACAGACTATCATTTCCCAGCCTGAAACCGTCAAACCGTCTGAGCTAATCGCCATCCGAGGACGGGGATTAATTAACATTTAATCATGACTAATCAATTTGTTCTCGTCGTCGCCCTACCTGGGATTACAAAACATACATCTTAACTGTGACCTTTGAATGTCCGCAAAAAATTTGCTTTGGATTGCCAATTACTTTTAACAAATAGCCCTGCTTCACAGGTGATCTTCGGTATGATTAAATGCTTCCTCTGAATGCTTTATCGAGAGCAGACAGTTCATCCAAATTGGACTATGAGGCCACCCATCTGTTTTCGAGCAAACTTCCTCACATTTCTCACCAACCCTGAAGTACTCTGGAGACGACAGAGCAGATGCATGATTGTACCAAGAAAGGTACAAACCGTGTTGCAGTGTTTCTGCTAAAACACACAAGATTGTGCACACTTTTACGGTTGAGGTGTGAACAGCACGGCGCACAAGTGCCTCCTAAATCGGACAACAGCTGCGTTCCGTTTCAACTGTGCCTCCGCAGATTTACCTGCTTTCAAGTCCTGAAATTACGATCGTACGACCTGCCATTTTGGCTCTAACCCGAATCTGTCAGCTCACAGCTGTCAGAGTCAACAGGACCCCGCAGCTGGGCTTAACACAAACCCGTACGCCGTCTGGCAACTCCAGACTGATTAGCAGTGAAATTTGGTAAAATGGATCCATTGTGACAGTTCTTTTATCACTAGAGGGGCATGTCACAGTGAACAGAAAGTTGACCCGGCTTAATGGGCGTCCACGCGTAGCTGCCTGGAAGGGCCATTCAAGACACGTTCAAGGTGCGGCGCTAGTAAAAGGCACCAACTGATATCGAAAAATGATGCCTCGCTTTTTATTTGTGAAGGAGAAATGCTGCAATTATAACAACACCTGACACGCAGAGCCATGCCTGAATTCTTTTTTTATTTCATTTTTCCGATGCGCTGTTCGGTGGAACTTTTTCATCTAGAAGCCAAATGCTGTTGAAGATAAAACCCTGCATTGGCAGTGCAGAGATTGACAGGGTGAGATTTAAACTAATAAAAAGCATTCACATGAATTCTGCAAATGCCCTCCGTCAGACAGACACTTGGAACGCACGCGGTCTGTCGAGCCAGATGCTAAAACAATGCGTGACCTCCGGCCGCCTATTTGACGAAAACGGCACTTGAAATCAGATTCGCATCACCCCCGCCCCCCACCCCCCCACTCCACCCCACCCCCCGCACCCACCCAATTTTACATTTTACCCTCGAACAATCTCTCAATTGGCACCGTTATTCAGAAACGGTGTTTCCAAATGGAGGAAGGCGATGTGACAAGTGCCAGTGCAAACAGAGTCCAATAAGTGAGAAGGATGTCAACACCCGTGGCGTTCCCCCCCCCCCAACCCCCCGCCTGGAAACTGGGGCGGCCGCCAATCAAACGAATAAAAGTGATTTACAGCGACGCTCAGTCAGTGAGACCCCGGCCTTCTTTTGAGAAGCCTGAAGTAGGCGTCCCAGCTGTAGATCTGAACAAGCCCCGCTAATGAAGACCTGGAGAGACGCGCAGGGCTGGATTCAGACGGGACTGTAATTTTCGCCGATGCCACAGTGAGGGCACAATATTACTCGAGTGACTGAAGGGGCCAGCTGCAGGGGCCAGCAGGGCAGCCTGGTTTGGGAGGAGGGTGGAGAGGGACCGATAAAGCTGACTGATGGGGATTCTAATCCTCCTGCATTGGAGGCCCAGGAGAAAGCGGACATTTTGCGAGCGGGACCGTCGTCTACCTCCCTCACACCTCTGCACGATTACGCCGCGTTCGACCCGAGCTGCCACAACTCGGAGACGAGTGACTGAGTGTCTCAAAATCTATATGAGGATACACCACCCACGGCATGAAGGTAGGAAAAAAAAGAAAGAAAGAAAGGAAAAAAAAAAAAAATCACAGAAGAGGACGTGGCTTTTTGTTTTATTCCATCAAAAGCAACAACGGTGTAATATTTAGCAAAAGAAAAAAAAACAAAAAACAACCAGTCTTCAATAGAATTTGATGTCATATTTATCGCTGAAACATCCATTATCTTCTTGCATAAGATCGAAATTATCACCGCTGAGGCGACAGTCCAGCTCATTTCAAGATCTGACAGACATTTTCTCCAGTGATTCCTGTCACCAATTTGCACTTGAGCTCTACCCAGAATCCCTCAGCGCCCAGCTCCTGCATTTTAAAAAGCTCTCCCCCCTTCAACAGGATGGGAAAGACTTTGATCTTCCAACTGACACGAGCTCTCCATAAAAATGAGGCACCCGAATCAATCATCCCATTTTAAATTAACTGGCTGTAATTGATTAACATCTGATTGAAGTCTACAGTATGATCCACGTCCTTGCAGGACAAAGCGAAGAGGGACGCGCTACTTGGAGCGCTAGGCAAAATCCGCTAATTAATGGTCAGGAAGGGTGTCTTGTCCTTGATTTTTGAGTCACAGAAAGTACTATATTACCACAACACTACACTGAGCAATATCTGAGTATCTCAATTTGTTTAATTGGTCCAAAACACAGTTTGACAGAAATGTTTTAATCGAGGAGCAAGAAACCTCACTAAAGACTATAAAAGAACTCTAAAACACTCAATTGGCGATGCTCAGATTGACAAAAGAGGATTAAAACCAATGCAAAGCATTGACGAGAATTCAGCAAATACCCACTGACGAGGTTCGGGATGTACAAGGTTTGTCCAGCCAGATGTTAGACGGCTCCCTTCCTCTGGATGCAGCTTATGAAAACGGTTTAGAAAACATCCTCGTGGCAGGACACGGCTCTCCAAAAGTTTTGCGCTTGAGCTGAAGTAGGTAGCGGCCCAATCAGGGGACTAATGCCATTTGTAAAAGACTGAAGGGAGGGTCTGCGTTTACCCCCGATGGACCCTTGAGGTGCGTGAACCACGCAAACTCGTGCACAGTGCTTAACAAAAATATCATTTTTTAAATTAAAAAAAAAAAAACAAGAAAACACAAATATTTAAGAAATTTGTCAAAAACTTGTTTAAAACTCTAAATTTTTTTGTTATTTCTTTGGCAAATAACGAACTGAAACCACTTATCCTTATTCACACATGAAAACAAAAAAAAAAAAAAAAAACTATTTTGTACGGCCTCCTTTGGCCTTGATAACAGCTTGCATTCTTGCATTCAACCTGTTATTTGGCATCTTAATCAAAAATGAACACTGTGCTTAACTACTTTTTCTGCTATTTCGTAAAATAGCAAATTCCAATATTCATGGGTAATAATAATTACATTTTAGCATTATAAATATCATTTCAGTTAAAGAGCTCGTGCATACTGGTGGATTAACCATAACAGAAATATAAAAATTATTTTGGTATTTACCAACACTGTTAATTTACAGCAGCTGTGGCATAAACCTTACATTGGATGGTGGTCTAATAAATTTGTTAAGCACTGTACGTCTGAGCTCAAATGCATTTACGTCTCTTCCCTAGCAGCGTCAAACACCATTGAAGGCAAAAATTGTTTTCTACAGCAGCAGGAATAATGATCACACAAGTCCAAGCTAAAACTAGCCAACACGCGTCACAACTGCTTTCAAATAGCATTACCAGAATCAAAACACACAACGCTACACTGGACGCTCAGAGGGGCCAGGCTGAGATGGTGCGGCCAAGAGATGACACGATGTTTCCAGAAAAAACAGGTTCTCTTTCTCCAAGAGTAATCACCGACGGTGCTCCCTTTTTCAGCAGTGGTGCCCAGGGGAGCGATTTCGTAATGCGATTCGCCACCTCCACCTGACGGCTGTAAGTAGGCCAGTGCCGAATACTGTGAGCAGGCCAGAGCTGCACGACCAGAAAAACCAAAGAGCAAGATGGTGTAAAATTTCCCCCCCAATATAGGAGAGGACCAGCTGCATGGAGGAAATCCTCTCCGTGCCCCCTTTTGCCCAGAAACGTACGATGGCAAGCGTCTGATGCCGACAGCTCCATAAATAATGGGACAGGAGGGACCGTGGCTGCGTGACTCATCACATTCCCTGAAATAAGAAACGCTGGTGTTTAAAATCCAGCGGACAAACCGCTGAAGCTCGCTAACGTCACCTGATAATCCCGTTTCCTCAAAACCGCCAAATACAGGGACCGCTGACGAAGGCCCTCAACCACCGAATTAAAAAACAAAAATCCATCAGCCACCGCGAGCCAAGAGCTCCCTCGCTTTTGAATTTCCCTGCCGTGATCCAAAACACACCCAGCTTCCAGAAACTTTAATGAAAAAGGGAGCACCACCATAAATAAATCAAATATAGAAAGAAAAGAGGCCATCCTCCCTTTTTCCAGGCTCGTACTTTTCATTTTCCTACACCTGGCCTTTGAGATGTTCTTCCTGGGAGGAGGATGTCTTCATTAAAGCCGGCCTCTCTCTCCAGTCAACAGCAGGATAATCTATGAAATTGAGGGATTTCCGATAAGCCCCCCGTAACCCCTGACATTTTGCTGCTTTATGGGCAGGTATCAGGCAGACGGGGGGAGGCTAATTAGATTTTACAGGGCCGGCCAAGTTCATATCTCCAGTATCCCACTCTCTGCGGAGAGAGCCCGCGCTTCGCTAACTGCGCGAGCGGGATACGACGAGCCAGAAATCGCCGTTTACGGCGGCTTCAGAGTAGTTTCTGCTATTTTTCCGGCTTAGAAGCGCCACTCGATGATTAAGCGGCCGGGAAATACTTCTCCCCATTTCTTTCGCTCTCGATCACGACGGCTCCTCCTCACCTCGCATTTTTACATCCTCCCTTCAAATCCAGCTCCCCCCTTTACCCCTTCCCCTCCATCCTTTTCTCCACCTTTCGGTATGTTCCTGACCTGCCCTCCCTCTGTGTGTGTGTGTGTGTGTGTGTGTGTGTAAGAGAGAGAGGCAGAGTGAGAAAGTGAGAGTGGGGAGGAGAGAGGGTGTGTGATAGAGAGAGAGGGAGAGGCAGTGAGACACACACACACACACACACGCACAAGCACACGCACACACACACACGCACACACGCACACACACGCACACACACACGCACACACACACGCACACACACGCGCACACACACGCGCACACACACGCGCACACACACGCGCACACACACGCGCACACACACGCGCACACACACGCGCACACACGCGCACACACGCGCACACACGCGCACACACGCACTCTGTAACGCTTGCCTCTGTTTGCCTTTCCTGCTTGCTGATTGCCAATTGCCTCGTCTGCGCATTACTTGTTCATTAGTTAAGGCGACTAACGCTCGATATGGATTGTGTCTTGTCTGGTCTGTGGCGTCAAAGTGTCAGCGACCCAATTCTATGAACCTACTGTAAGCCAATTTGGATAAAAGCGTCAGCTAAATAAATGTAATGTCATGAGAGGGAGAGAAAGAGGGAGAAAGTGAGTGAGAGAAAGTAAGAGCGTGAGAGAGACTGTGACAGAGGGAGAAAGTGATAGTGAGAGAGAGAGCGAGAGGGTGTTGTTTCACGTTCAATGCCATGCTTTGGCAGAACAAATGCAAATTCTGTCATGCCAATAAAGCACTTTGAATTAAATTGAGGGAGCGAGTTCTCTAACTCTGTGTCATATTTTGTTAGTTCACTGAAATATAGTGCTTATACACTGTTTCAGCGATATTGTCAACTCAAAAATATTCGCTTTGGCAATGTTTTCCATTTGACATCATGCCAATAAAGCTTCGGCTAATTTTACTGGATTGAACTGAGAGGGGGAGAGAGCGAGAGAGAGAGAGACAGAGAGATAGAGAGAGAGACAGAATGTGTTGGATGTAGGTCGCCCTCTCGCTCACGTCCTCAGCCCCAGTATCCAGACGATCAGCAGTCTGGAGGTGCGGCCGAGGCTGTTTTGAAGCCTAGGTGGGTCTAAGGTCCTCATGAAAACTGGATGCCATTCTCCTGTTCCTGCCCGCTCTCCGTGCTGCGCTCCAGTAAGCTCTGGACAGCTCTCCCGTGAAAAGCTTTTTTTTTTTTGGCCATTGATTGGCCAAGCAGGTAAACATTTCCTCCCGCGAAAAAGAAAACACCGACACCAGGAATGCGGTTAGTGCGTCTTCTGCTCGCTCTGAGAATCCTCCGTGTTCTGAGAGGTCGGAGGGCGTTCTGCCAAACCGTCGACAAGCAAGCATGTGACTAGAATACTGCCTTTATAAGACCCAATGGAGCTATAAACCTGGTCCAAGCAAACTCCACAGTTCCCAAAAACACGAACCATATAGGTAAAACAAAACGAAGCTGCCCAGCCCTGCTCCTGGTGTACCTCTGTCCTGCACATGTTATACACTGCCAGGCCAAAGTCACCACCTGGATTTAACTACGCAAATAGGTTAGAGCCTTCCATTGAATAATTACTGCAGTGACTAATATGTTTCAGCTGCCAACAAGTTAATAAACCCTAACTAAGGCTGTGAGTAGCTTCTTATTTCTTCAACAACAATGACCGAAGACATATCCTGTGCTTGCGGAAAAGATGTTACTCTGTTTCAGAAGGGACAAGTTATTGGCCTGCATCGAGCAAAGAAAACAAACATGGAGATTGCTGAAGCTACTAAAATTGGGTCAAGATCTGTTTGACGTATTATTTAAACCCGGAGGGATAGTGACGAACCATCATCTTCAAAGAAGAAATGTGGTTGGGGAAAAAAAATTCTTGAATGCTCCCGATCAGAGATCATTTAAACACTTGCTGAAATCAAATTGCAAAAAAAAATAAATTAACAGCAGAACTCAAGGCTATGTTTATTTGTGAAAGTAAGAACGTCTCCACATGCAAAACAAAAAGATAACTCAAGGGATTGGGACTAAACAGCTGTGTATAGCTGTTAAAAAAAAAAAAACACTAATCAATTGTTTTCAATTTGCTAGGGAGCATAAAGACTGGAGTCTGAAGCAACGGAGAAAGGTCATGTGGACCTTTCTGGAGTCCAAATTTACCCTCTCCCAGAGTGATGGGCCAATCAGGGCAAGAAGAGAGTCGGATGAAGAGATGCACCGATCATGCCGAGTGCCTGTTGCACAAGCCTGTGGGGGCAGTGTAATGTACTGGGGTCATTTCACTTGGTCAGGTCTACGTTCAGCAAAGATATGTGCTCGAAATATGAGGTCAGCATATATACCTATATACCTGAATATACCGAATGACTCGGGTTTTTCATTATCAGTCTTTTTCTTCCCCTAATGGCATGGGCATATTCCCACGGAGATGACAATGCCGGGATTCATCGGGTGAAAATTGTGAAAGAGTGAGTTCAGGGAGAATGAGATCATTTTCACACATGGATTGGCCACCATTGAGTCAAAACCGTAAGCCTGTGGAGAAATGTTTGGGATACGCTGAAGAAGATTTTAAGAAGCTGTATTGATGATAGGAGAGTCAGACAAGATCTATGTGAAAAGTGAACCCAACGCAGGACAGAAATAAATGTTGAGACATAGCATAAGCTTATCGAAATGATTTTTATCAAAGCTAAAGGTGGTCCAATGAAATATTACAATGTGTGACTTTTTTTTTTTGGCTGGGCAGTATATGCCTGCCTGATTTAACACGCCCATTTCAGCTCATCAAGCACTCCTGTCATGCGCTGACCAGCTGAATCAGGTGTGTTAACTAGGAAGACCTATAACACACGCAGGGCAGGGGTTCTACACCAGCAGGGGTGGGGAACAGTGCACTGGTACGCTATACAGCAAGAACACCAGAACCAATAAGACCTTCAGAGGAACTTCCCATAACACGTTCTACTGCCATAATTCCTGAAATGGCTTCATGATAAAAACTGAACCGTTTCACCAAAGCAGAAACGGGACCACACTGGCTCAATCAAAGACCAGCGCAGGAAAGAATATTACACTCAATACGACGTGCACTGCAGCAGAAACTTGTCCTCTTTTGAGATATCCCATCATGCATTGGGATGAGCACTGAAAAAAACTCACAGGCGTCTTCTTATTGTTATCACCATCACCATCATCATCATCATCATCATCATCTGCTACTACAGTTCTGTAGGTTTTCCGCATCCCCGCAAGCACTTGTGGCCACACTGCAACGTCTCCCCCTGAAAAAGGTTCCCGTAGAGGACGGCAACATTTCGCACAAGTCGGGAGACCGCCGCCAATTCGACAGGGCTGTAACTCCCATCTCTCCCTGCAGCTCGGAGCGGCAGATGAGCATGATTAATACATGAACGCGGACCCGGGGCGGCCAGTCGCTTCGATGCCCGTGACGCACCCGCAGACAGATGGCCTTCGCCGTGTGATTTCAATATCAACGACCGAGAGGGAACGAGGAGAAAGGAAGCCACACAGATGTACGACCACAGCCGCTGCCCTCGCTTCGCCGCTCTTTCTCCCCATACAGTAGATTTTTTTTTTACCCCCCCCGCGGCTTGACGGGCATCGGACATCCGTCGCCGAATCAATACAGTTAAACGCCGGCGCGCGATCCAATGAGGCAGGGGTGAAAAAGTTAATCTGAGGCAGCCAATTAAAATTTCCCCTTAAATGAGTGTACACAAGGCAGCCGGCACTTACTTCCAGTCGCGTCGATTGGGTACGCATTCTTAAGTCTTGTTTGCGATAGCATTTGCGCTCCGCTCCCGCAAATTACAGCCTTAATTAAATTGATTTCTATAATGAGTTTCTGTAATGATTCCACTCTGGGGTTTTGCGTCGCGAGGCCGTGGTAGGGAAACGTGCCCAGGCTGTGTTTACCCTGGACTTTCGCGGGTAAGCGAGTGGAGCATTCGCACGGCGCTGGCTTTCAAGTTCCACCCACAGTCTTCGAGAGTTCACACCAGTTTTTACAGCAAGCTTGAACCGGTTTTTGAAGGTTACATTTCAGCTAATCCTCCAAGTTTTCTAGAATCTTAATTCCTACTAAGATGCGAAATCACAAATAAGTCACTTAAAGATTTTCAACATAACATTCCACTGAAAACGCAACAGTCTTAACTGGCATTTGAAAGCAAAGGAGTTCTAGAATGGCGAATTCGAACTCTGAAAACACTTGAGACTAAACACATAAAAGGTTTAAACAACTACATTCTTAATAAAACACACCTGCTGTAACACTGGTGCCGATTCCACCGAGGCCTCCAGGACGGAGCGGTTCTCGCACACTTGAACAGAACACGCGCAACAGCCACCCAAAACTACATGCACACACATTTCAGGTGATGTCATAAATTCAAGCCTCTCGAGAGAGTTATGCAACAGGCTCTGCCGACAGGAAGTTAAGTTCACCATGCTCTCTCCCAGGCACTAAGAGCTGAGTAACCTGGTGGCAGCAGCCAAGTTTGAGAAAATTCTCTCCTCAGAAATTCCAGGACGGTTTGCCTAATCTTTTTTTCCGAGGTTTGGTGCCAGATTTTCTCTCCCTGTGACGAGTCAATCAAAGAGTACTGTGGGGGAGCGGAGATGAGGTTAGCATGTTAGCGGAGAAGTACACCGCGGCTCACAGTGTGAAAGGGTAATGGCCTGTCGTGCCCTTAAGTGCTCCCGGATGAATTCAAGATTAAAAACTACACAACAATGCGAACGCCACTCAAAGCATCAAACAACCTCCGCAACCAGCTCTTAAAATGAAAGACAATCCCAATTAACAAACAGCAATTATCAGGTAAATGGCAGTCCATGACAATGTTTGATCGGTCGCATCAAGTCCCTGTTACGCTAAAACAAAACTTTTGGTGTAAAAACTGTTCTAATTCTAGTCAAATCTGTAAAAATCTACAAAAAGTTGAACAGTTTTGAAAGCTTTAACTTTCTAAAGTAACTGCAATTTGTTGAACCAAGAGTAAAAAGGCATCCAATGAATCTGAAGCTGTAGGCCAGGTCAAGCAAGTAAAGCCACAGCCTCCCATTGAGGACTTTAACAAAGTGGACTCTCAGAGCATATCGGCTTGCAACACTGGAAAAGGTTTAGAGAAATCCGCTTTTTTCAAGCATCAGCACTCAACTGATCGTGTCTGAACCCTCTCTCTCAAATACTCCCTCAGGGAGCGTATACGATCCAGGAGGAAGGCTGTACCACAGTCGCTTTTCACCCCGTAAGTCTCTGTGTCACCGTAGTCCCGCACCTGGAGGGTGCTTCTCAGGACGTGTCCTGGATCGGCCCTCCGTCCTCAAGCTACCAATGAGCTCGCAGACGACAGCAGGCGCTCGGAACCCGATTAGCGCTGCGATCGGCTGCAGCCCATTCATACACCTGTCAAAATTATAATGAGACGCTAAATTTACCGGAAATTTCTGCAACAATCTTGGATGATGGAAGCGGGAGGACTGGTGCGGGGGTGAACATCGCGTCAGCAGTATATTACCGTAAAAACAAAAATTGGCACGAGTGCGCATGTGCGTCAATTTGTGTGTCAGTCAGTCTTAAACCCAGACTCTGGAAAAAATAACAATTTTTGCCCACTCTTGCACACGCAGGTTGTAGATTTAAACTAAAATCAGCCAACAGTCCTGGCACATTGCTCGTGTGACGGGGAAATCCTTAAATTTATGGACCCGGTACCAGCCTTGCACAGTGCATTTACGATCTGCGCCAAGCCAAGCCAAGCCAAGCCGGCGAGCCGTATCAGGGTGCGATGTCGCTTCGAACCTTGCGCCACGTTGGCACTGTGTACTGCACATAAAATCCCAAAATGGCTTCCCGGTCCATTTTCGTCAGCCAAGCCCACAGTTCGGAGCCAGGAAGCACTGGCATGGAGGCAATGAGAGCACTGGGACGATGGAAGCCCTGGCCACCCCCCGTCCGTTAACAGGGCCTGTACAGAGAAGCTTGCCTGGGGGCCTCACATAGGGATTTTATTGTGCCGCGTTTGCAGTGGTTTTCTTACCCATAGCGTAATGCCCTTCGGTCTGCTAAAACAACCAGCACTCCGGGCTTAATAAGCAGTTATTAGCCTTACCACACTCCCTCACCGCTTTTCCTCCAGCGATTTACAATAAGCCCCCAGACCACAAGGGGATTAGACGAGCTTCTATGGGCGAGCCAAGCCCTGGTCAAGGTTTAGACAACCCTGTGTCTTCCAGGTTAGGTAATAATAGAGCAGCCAATTAGGATCGCACCGAAAACATTCAGTTAATTTCATGGAATCCGGTCACTGCTTCCACCATTTTGGCAGAAAAATGGTAGCTTAGCTAACCAGCGGATATGATGCACTGCTTTAGACTTGGACGACTCAGTCTCAAGCGAAGTCTTTTTTGTTTCCCCCCCTCTTTGTTAAGTTTCAGCTAAGATTCAGGCTGCCAGTGAGTTGGGAATGCTCTAAGCCCCATTCTCCCTTTAAAAATCTCTATGTACTGAAAACTGGGTGCAGATTTTAACTTTAAAGATGGGGCTTTTATTAAATGTTTTTCTCCCTTAAAATTACAAGTCGGCATTCTAGAACTCCACTGCTTTGAAATAACCCCCAGCCACCGTAACTTCAGCATTAGAATGCTCAGTTAAACACACGCCCTGACAGGAACACTAAAATCACATACTTCTATACAGCTTTGTTACATACTCCATTCTGATTGGTCACTTATACCATTCAAAAGACTTATTTCTGAACAGCAGACCTCTGCCATGAATAACAGATCGTTGCTATGGTGTGTCAACAGCAAAGACCCAGCAGCAAGGAAACGTTCAGATGAATGAAGACAGTCAACGTCAATGCTCTCAAAGAGGTCCATTCACCTTGTTTCACTTCACCATCAATGGAATTGTACCCTTTAAGGTGAATTATAATGCTAAGTAGGACAATCTTAAGAAAGCTACAGAGTTTAAGATGCCGTTGATACGATTCCAATGGTGGAATCTAAGCACTTCTCAGTGGAAGCAAAAAATCATTTGTAAATCAATAAAATCATTGTAAATCAATATTTTTAATGTCAAATTATTGAATTTTTCAGTAAGCAGCCGCGTACTGTGCAGGATAACGAACTGGGAGTGGGTCATTAATGGAAAATAAACCCCTTCAGGATGATTCAAGACCCCTCTGCTGCACACTGGAGTCCTGTATCATTCCGCCCGCCTTTATTTGGCAGGAATGACCGGCTCGCTGTACATTAACCCTCACTTAGAGTTCTTCCGCCACAAAGGCTTATAGGAAGAATACGGACCTCACCAGGGTGCAGGTGAAAGATGAAAGTCTAAGCGTCATGGTAGCAGTGCATAACGGTGCAATATCTGACGCCCCATTACCACACTGGATCCCCAGGAACCCGCCGTTTCCATAGCAATTTTGGCACCCTACCCCCACATCTCCCCCTCCCTCTCACACTCACACACACTCTTATCCGCGATGCAGGTGAGGGCCCCGTGAGGTGCCTGGGTGCCTGGCCCCGCAGAGTGGGATTATCAGGGAGAGACACAATGAGAGCCTTCAGTAAGAATACAGCCGGGATCAGGACCATCACAGAGTAATGAGCCCTGCAGCTCACACAGGAGGATCAGACAGGCTGGGAAACAGTGGGAATTCTCTGCTCGGCCGCGCCGTCCCAGTGCATGATGGGAAAGGCTCAAGTGTCAGAGGTGGGGACGGATAGGTCGTAGTTCTGAAACTCCCACACACGCGTGCGCGCGCACACACACACACACACACACACACACACACACACACACACACACACACACACACACACACACACACACACACACACACACACACACACACACTGTGTACTCACCCCAGATAAGGTCTTAATGTTGTGCAGCGCGTTCTGTGCCTCAAGGGCTGCTTTTCTTGTATAAAATGTTACAAAACAGCACCCTGCAAAAAGGAGACAGAAGGAGGGAGAGAGAGAGAGAGAGAGGGAGAGAGAGAATCTTATTTATTTATTGGCATTTTATCGATTTTATCCCACTCATATTAATCATGTCTTAAGTTTCATTGTCCTGTGTTTCAGTGTTAGTTGCTTTGGCAATGTTGTACCCATACAGTCCTGCCAATAAAGCCCTGCTGAATACTATACAGAGCGAGGGAGAGAGGAGGGATGTGAAAAACAGAGGGACAGAGAGAGAGGAGACAGAGGGAGACAAAAAGAGATGATGGGGTGAGATAGAGAGGGGACCACAAGGGAGGGAGGGAGAGAGGAAAAGAAAAAGGGGGGAGAGAGAGAGAGAGAGAGAGAGAGAGAGAGAGAGAGAGAGGGGGGACATTAGGACCATCACAGCAATACAGTCCATTATTGTCGCCGAGTGCCACATTCCCGACAACAACAGAATTGAGATACTAGCCCAACACA
Organism: Gymnothorax reevesii; assembly: GCA_029721435.1. Taxonomy (NCBI): domain Eukaryota; kingdom Metazoa; phylum Chordata; class Actinopteri; order Anguilliformes; family Muraenidae; genus Gymnothorax; species Gymnothorax reevesii. Next base: position 24,293,397 of record CM056579.1, on the reverse strand, counting down.
ATCCCCAAATGCCCAGGTGAGACCCCACCGTGCAGCGATTCAACAAATATTAAAGTGTTCATGTTTAATACGGGCAGTACAATCACAGGTAATATTCCACCTTATGTTCCGACTGTCAAAACAATAAATGGAGTCCACACAAATTCTTATTAGCATCACAGCACATGGGACTTTGTGAGACGGCACTTAGCACTGGCACAAAATGCACGGTCAGAGCATACAACAGCCCTGTAATATTCTGTACCAGTCTCCGGGATTTGCAAATTAGCATTATTTTCTGCCAGCAGACGAACAAATTAATCCAGTCAGCTGATGCTGTCGATGGATAGAAGAAACGGCGTTTTATTTCCTGCATTCTGCTCCTCGGTAAAATAGGCTTAAGATGAGACAGGCTGAGGAGAGTGAACTGAACCGTCACGGAAGGTGCCGAGAAGGTCACATGACCTGGAGACTCGTTCTTGCTTTAGAGCCGGGATGCAGTTGCCTCGACGAAACTGGGATGCCTCCAGGAGAAAAAACGTCCGCTAGCGCCTTCGGGCTATCGCCCTCTGATGTCGAAGCAGTGCTCGGAGGTGTCTCGTACCTGCAGTTGCCCCCCCGCCACCCAAAACCCCAAAGTGCCATTCATGCATCCGGCCGGGGTGCAGAGTTCGCCGTGCTGAGGGCTCGGGGGCTCGTCCGGAATCCTGATGGCAGGTTCTGAAGTTCTGAGGACACGCGGCACGTGGCGAGAATAATAGCAGAGGAGGCTCCAGCTCTCGATGCAGCACCTTCGCTCTGCTTACCGCGAGCATCCCTTTCCGCCGCGACCGCACCCCGTCGCCTGCGGTGCTTCGGTTCAAGTTCATACTCCAGTTCAAAACTGGCTGCAAAGCAGCCCCCACCACGGGGCGCTCTGGCTTCCTCAGAGGCCTACACACCCTGCATATTAGTTATTATTGACTGCAGATACACATCCCCAGAGCCTAAACAGCCAGCAGGGCAAAGCTAACGCTCCAGATGTCCTTCATAAGAGCTTGGACCTCAGGTGAGAGCCGTCAACCCATCAGCTCCTCACACATTTGACACCCTGCGTTGGGTTTTTCCCGCCCAGAACACAGCCAAACTGTTTAGTCCACCGCGGCAACCTGCTCTCGTCGAGGCGAACGCTGCGGCACACAGTTCTTCTGACTCACGTGATGACCAGCCCTCGATTCTTTACACGTTACAGTCGCACCACCAATCACACGCTGCCTCTGCTGTCAGAGGATAACTTGGTCAGCGTATACTCGGCTCTTCTATTCTGGCCAACCAGGGGTGGCCACTGAAGAGCGATGACACAAATTCATTTAAGAGACGTAACTCCTATATCTGTGGCCAGGCTTCAACCAATGGCAGCCTCGGACATGCGGACCTCTGACCGTAGTTGGTTATGACATGGTTGGGATCTGAAAACTCAAGCGCAAGGCACCCACAAGAACATCATAGTTGAGTCACACAGAGGACCATTAAGTGGGTTTAGAGAATATTTTTTGGGTATTTCTTGGCCGAGTGAGTGAGTGAGAACGTCAGAGAGTGAGTGAGCAAAGAAGTTATTCTATTGGTCAGCCGGCCGAGTCCATTTTCTAAACTGGCTGTTGCTAAATTCCCAGAATTCCGCACAAGATGGACTCAAGCCATGTTCTCGGCCTTAAAATAGGCCCTGTTCACACGTACACAGATATTTTTCTTAACAGATATATTCCCCCCCTCCATGTAAAAAAAAAAATTCTGGCCTCACAACCTCGTTTAACAGAATATCTGTGCCCGCATGACAACGCAAAAGACTACAAACGGCAACATCCAGTATTCCCCACCAGCAGGTGGCGATAACGTGCACATTTACATGGGCTAATACAACCCGCCGAACCCTGTTCCTGCAGAGCTACTATCCTGCAGGTTTCTTCTCCAACCCTAATTCAACACACCTGATTCAGCTCATTAGCAGCTCATCAAGATCTGTAACTGGGAAAGCAGGTGTGGTTTGCTCTGGTTGGAGTGATAACCTTCAGGATGGTAGCTCTCCAGGTACAGGGTTGGGCAGCTCTGGTCTAATACCAGAGAAGAACATCACACAAGGCAACAATGGGTTTGCGCCAAAATGAGCCGTGACATCATCATTTTCCAAATGCTCTGTTTTACGTGTCCCACAAATGCAGAAACCGGCTCTTTCAAAAACTTCACTTGAAAAAGCATTATTAAAAAAATTTTGTTTATGTGACTCAAAATGCTGTTTGAATGTAGATAAGATGCTCAATCGAACAGAAAAAGCTATGCTTTCAAAAGTACCCACATAACCGCGGACGAGCCCAAGTCTTGTTTTTTTAACTTGGCTTTCGAAAACCCCACTGCATTCCAATGAGCAGCAGTGATCGTTGCATCAGCATTAGAACATTCGCGTACGAACATTACAATCACTAGTGACCTCACAAACGAATCCAGCGGCGGACGTGGAGAGGGGAGGAGTCACTGTGGGCTTCATCTACTGACGCGTGTCACAGATGTGCCGGCGAGGAGGAGCCACGTGATAGGTCGATTCAAGCGGTGACATACCGAGGTGAACACGGAGTCACATGGCGATAGGCTTCACTGTGCATTAATCACACTTACAGCTCAGCTATTCCAGGCTGTATAATTCACACATTGGAGAGAGTGCTGGAGCCCTCTGGGGTAAACACTGCCTTCTGCCCGAGGGAATGAAGGCCAAGTCGCCTTCTGATGCAGGTCGTGCACATTTAACACCGCTCCATACCGCCCTGCCACTCACACCCCACTCCAGGTTAAGTGGGTATGATCAGGCGTGTGGGTATGAGCAAGCGTTCACGCAAAATGCTTGTGTATGCACATAAAGGTGCGTTGGTGGGGGTTTTAGCATGTGTGTGTGTGTTCGTGTTTGTACAAGCACACGTGGGTGCATATGTAGGCGCTGGTATGCAAATGTGTATTAGCATGTGGATGTGCACACGTCAGCACGAGGGCGGGTGTGTTCCTGCATGCACGCACGCGCATGTATGTGTGTGTGTGTGTGTGTGTGTGTGTGCGCGCGTGAGAGAGAGTGTGTGAGAGTGGGTTTGGGCAAGAGTTTGTGTTTGAGAGTGCATGTGTCAGGAAGAGGGTTCATGAGTTCATGCATGTATGCGTGTGTGTGTGTGTTTGCGCTCGCGCGCATTCGAGGGTCCCAGTGCCCCCCTCTCTGCCACTTTATCCCATTATTATGTTAATTTCAGAAAAGTATAACAGAGATAGCAGCCACATCAAGGGTACAAAATTGCTGCCGTTAGATTTCCATAATTTAGATAAGCAGGAGAGCACCTCATATGCCCAGCGTTGGGGAGCGAGTGTCTGAGTGTGTGTGAGTGTGCATGAGTGTGCGTGTGTGTGCGCGTGTGTGTGAGAGAGATAGACAGCGCATGTGTGTTTAAGTAAATGTGGGGCCAATGGCGCCTGAATGAACAGCTTGCTGTTAAGACCACTAAGCTCCTCCTGAAAAGATGGGAGAGAGAGAGAGAGAGAGAGAGAGAGAGAGAGAGAGAGATCTGCCCTCTCATTAAAAGAGACGAGTCACAGTAAGAAAAATTGAGGGGGGAGGAGTGCGAGGCTGAGAAGGTAGAAGGGAGAAAGAAAGTGAGAGAACGAGAGAGAGAGAGAGAGAGAGAGGGAGAGAGAGAGGAAATAAAGGAGGGCAGTCGCCTCTCAGCTCTTTATCTTCCCCGTTGAGCAGCTGAAAAATTGACAAATTGTGACATGTAAAGAGATGCACTTTTAAGTGGGGGGTTCAGCTGTTCTCTCTGAAGAGATGCTTTGTGTTAAAAACTGACAGCAGAGTGTGTGTGTGTGTGTGTGTGTGTGTGTGTGTGTGTGTGTGTGTGTGTGTGTGTGCGTGCGTGTGCGTGTGCGTGTGCGTGTGCGTGTGTCAGACAGAGAGAGAGAGAGAGAGAGAGAGGAGCACCCTCCCCTACGCCCGCCCGCACCCTTCTCTCCCTCTACAGGGGGCTTTTCAGCTCAGCGTTTCCGGAACATTCTCTCTCTCTCTAGCACTCTCTCCCAGAGACTCAATACATCCCACGCCAACAGGGATTATTAATTTATCAAAAAAGAGAGAGATTGTTATCCACGCGAAGGAAAGACGCCTAAAAACGGTCCTGCTCCGAGTTGGGAAATGTCGACTGAAAGCCGGAGCAATTTAAGCAAAGACAGGCTGCTAAAACAAAGCCGAAACTGACGTTCTCAAAAAAGTGGTCACAATCCGAAATGAGTTTAGTGCCCGCTCTAATAACAAGCGTGCTGTCGGAGGAGAGAGCCCGTCACACGGCTGAAAGCAGCAGAAATCGTGCGTACGATGGCGGGACAGTCAGTCCCTTTCATCTCCCACCGCCACCCCCCCTCTGGCCGCTAACTGCAGCGTCTCGCCTAAATTATCATCGCCGGGCCGTAATGAGGCGAGGAAGTGATTTCGGAGCTCAGCACCCTCTCCCGATCTGATAAATTGTCTCCCAGCCGAGGCGAGCACGCTCAGTACAGACAACCGCACACACGCTGCGAGGAAACACATTGGGGGCACCATAGACGCTGCCATTATTGACCAGGAAGAACCTCTTTCACCGATATCTACACGTGAGGGAGGGGACGTACCATAGACGCTGTTCGCAGATCAGACTGTGGGGTAACTGACAGCACCATAGATGTCGGTCTCATTGAGAAGGCCGTAGGTAGTGGGTGAGGGGAGAAAGTGAGTGTGCCATAGAAATTTCTTTCACTTCATAGGGTAAATGAATCAGGGTAGGCAACGAAAAATGCAAAAAGTGAGCAACTTTTGCCCCAACAGACTAAGATCTAAGGGCTTCCCAAATGGAATGAGCAAAATTTTTCAAAATAACATTTCAGCTCGTTAGGAAGCAAGGATGCAAAAATAAACAGCAGTCCAGAGTCCCCGTGAGGTGGTTGACATTTATCATCTACTTATCTGGCAATGTTCTGCGACTTCAGACAATATTTTCCTCGACAAACACCTCGCCTGTGGAATAATTGACAAAATAATATTAAAAAAATCAGTTTCTATCGCCGCCCTTTGAGGAGACCAGCGAATAGAAAATGTGGAGCGTGTGAGCCGGCTGAGATTAGCACAACGCGCCGCACGCGAGGAAAAACTGGGTGGTTTTAGAGAAGCAAATAAACAACAAATAACTTGAAAAACCCCCGGTCTGGATTAGCTGGAGGAGATGTGTTGCAAATACACAGCGTACAGACAGCAGGAAGTTCTGCATCTCTCTCTCGCTCTCTCTCTCTCCCCTGCTTTTTTCCGCTGTGCTGTGCGTCAGAACTCAGGCTGTGCTGTGAACATTTGGCCAGGGAGGGAGGGAAGTGCCAAATCTATCTGAGGAATTCTCACCGCCTTTCAGCGACGAGAGAGAGGGAGAGAGAAAGCGAGAGAAAGAGAGAGAGAGAGAGGGAGAGGGATAAAAAGAGAGAAAGGGAGAGAGAGAAAAGCCATTGATGCGATTTAAACAGGGCTCAATCCCTCCTGGAAACATGGCGAACCACAGCTCTGTAAGAACAACTCCCCAACCGCACAGACACACACCACAGCTCCACACAGCAGGACCAGACATAGAGCACAAGTACGCACACAAAAAGACACGCTAATACACAAAAATACAAGCTCAAAAGCACACGCACAGACACACAGATCCGCAAGCTGTGGCGTGGTTACAGGCTGGGGGAATTCTGCTAATATTCATGGATTTTTGCCCCCTTTTCCCCCACCCTGAACACAACACAACTGTTTCACTCACTGCGAAGTGACCTGCTCCCATTGAGTCATGAGACAGATGCCACAGCACGCGATCCCTCCAACTCATGTGACGACGAGCATTCGCTTACACCGCCCATGTCGCTGGGGCATCAAGTAGAAAGTGTACAATTCAGTTCCTACAGCTACATGCACCTGGCCGACCACAAGTGGTCACTAATACAGAGCAATGAACTAACAAATTTTAACCGACTTTAGCCCTATTATCCCCAGCGAGGTTACTCCAGTTATTGTGTTGTCCATGCGGACCTCTGGCCATAGCCAATAATGGCGCGGCAGGACTACACGAATACCTTGTCATGGCATTTCAACAGGCCTCAGTGCACCGGCCAAGTAACCAGAAATGAATTGTAATTCCATTTTGAACCACTAGGGGCCTCAACTGAATCCATAACAGACCTGACTCCGCTCACCATGGTGATCACATCAGCATACAGTTTTGGTGGGGAAACGAGAGAAGGCATGGAGGGAACAAGGAGCCAGTGTGATCGCATTAATGACACAGAAAATGAAAACATTAAAATAATAGAAGGCACTCGGAAAGCGCATGTTCAACGAGTCTCCACTATGCAATCTTTACGCGCAAAGAAGTTCTTACAGATCCTAAATCAAGAATGAGTTTGACCTTCACCAAAATGTATTCACTTCCTCTGAACCACAGTACCTATCAACACACAACATATCTTTGACATCCATTCAGAGCTTCTTGAGATATTCCGTAAACTGACCAACTAACAACAGGAGTTGTGTCTGTCATCTGTCGCAGCGCCCCTTCCGGTTGCCTACCGCTGTCACCGCTTGCGAGTCGCGCACCTGTCTTGTCAGAAAAAAAAAACCGACGCATTGACCAGTTTCACTCTCCTACCAAAAAAATATTGCGTGTGGCGCGAGGAAGTGAGCAGCGCGAGTGAAACGGGTGAATGGAATCAGATTCAGAGGCACCGGTAAGTGAAAACTAACCAACAGTAATGAAATAATATTCAATTCCATATGTGGTATAAAATAAAATGCTCTCGTAAGGTTTAGTGACCTTTGTAGTCTAACGAACTATCATATCAGTTATATGTTTTTTCATAGGAGAAGTCTAGCAATCGGGGGGAAGTGGGTGGGACTTTGGAGGGAGGCGGAGTTGTTCATGTTCAAATTTTCACTGCGCTGTGCGACATCCCAGAAAGGTAAGAATTGCTTTAATGGCCTAGACACTTTCCGCTACCCCCATGGGAAATGCTACTGAATGCCCGCAATTTCCATCGCTCTCCCACATGGGGCTTGAAGGTGATAAAATGGGAGTTTCTACAAACCGTGTGTCCCTCTGTGACGCCAAGAATACGTCTCGAGAGCGAAAAAGCGAGACACAGCCTTCCCGAGTCAATGATTGACGACTGCAGAAGGGTGTACCTTTACCAAAGCCACACTGATGACCACACTAACGCAGTGGTCAAAATGCCCCAATATGCGAATGCTACTGCCCCGCGCCGATTGTTAGAATGTTAGAACAAAATATACACTTCCAAAAGAAGAGTCTAAGGTCTTTATCAAAAGAGCTATCCCTCTTTTAACCTGTAAAACAAATGAACCCATATGTGGTTCCGTCAAATGTAGCTGCTGTATTCAAAGTAATGGAACTTAAAGCCCTTTTAAAATTTTAGCAGATATTCCAAAGTTTCAAAAGATCCCAAACATGTCCTACAAAATTACAGTGAAATATGTTGATGTAATACTGTGGCCCTAAGAAATTGCATCCTGGGTTTGAATATTTCTGCCAATATAAGTGTGATATAGCAGATAAAAAATATGTATGTGACATTGTCCTACAGTACAAAAAAATGCTTTTGCAAACTTTGAACCCTCTTAAAGGGGAAATTCGATTGGAAGTTAGATTTAAAGGGGTTTACCTCCAAACTCTCTGATACAAAAAATGAAAGAAAAAATAAAAATCATGGGAGAGAATCGTGCTGTTGAGGGATGGGGGAAATTAATGTGCGTGTGAATGTGATGGGCCGAGGTGCAGAGAATTTCAATTCACAGACAGGCTCTCCTGGAGAAAACATGTTATGGGACAGACTGCATACTAATGGAGACTGTGGGGCTGCTTCCAGACAGGGGCAAACTCAAGTACGGCTGCAAACACACACACACACACACACACACACACGCACGCACGCACGCACGTGCACACATATCAAGACAGCACCACTTTTCATCCCCAGTGCTTTCTGAAATGGACTTGTTTCATTGAACAGGTACAGGCCATTGTACTATGAAAACAATTAAAAAAAGAAGCTGGGATGTCATGGTAGAGGCTAGGGTTTGAATATGACTGACAGAGCCGCTCGAATCGGGCTGGGCGCTATGGCGACCGAGGCCCCGCCCTGCTCTTACAGGGCTCATGTAAATGCACAGGTGCATGAGAGAGAATGAGGAGGGAGCACTGCTTAGCAGAAAGAGAGAGAGAGAGAAGGGGGTTAGAGAGAGGGGGGAGAGAGTCAGGCCTACACAAGGCCTCCCAGTCTGAGCCTGTACTCTCCTCTCCCGCAGTGCTGTACCCATTCACATGGAAATGTGCTCCCACAGAGGAGCTGGCGTAAACACAGCGACCCTGTACCGCTGCCCGCCATTCAGGGCCTGTCCGCAACTCAATGGCCTCTTCTCCCAGCCTGAGTGCGCTAATGTACAATGGGTGTGTGTCTGTGTGTGTGTGTGTGTGTGTGTGTGTGTGTGCGCGCGCATATGTGCATTTCTTTGAATGCCTGAGCGAGTGTGTGTTTGTCTGCGTATGTTTGTGTGTGCGCGTGTGTGTATGCACGCATGTATGTTTGTGTGTTGTTCATTCGGGTCTGTAGGCCTGAGTGTGTGCAAAAGTGCACACATGATGCGTGTTTGTCCATTTTATTCAGCGCAGTGTAAATTGCGAAGAGTGAAGGCAGTGATGTCCGCTCTAGGTCAGAGGCTTAAGATTCAGGAAGGAAGAAACGCCCCGATCTCCACTTCCTCGGAGGAGAGAGACGCTCCTCATACTGGAGGAGACTGTCACTTCACCCCACTACTGGGGTGTGCGTGTGTGTGTGTGTGTGTGCGTGCGAGACTGATGATGCGTGATAGAATATGTGTGTGTGTGTGTGTGAATGAGAGAGAGAGAGAGAGAGCGAAAGGGAGTGAGAGCGTGTGTGACTCGGGGTGTGTAACAATTTGTGTGAGTGTGTGTGCGCGTGTGTATGTATGTGAGACTGAGGATGCGTGATAGAATGTGTGTGTGTGTGAGTGAGAGAGAGAGAGCGAGAGCGTAAGTGAGTGAGAGCGTGTGTGACTGGGGGTGTGTGACAATAAGTGCGTGTGTGTGAGAGAGAGAGAGAGAGAGAGAGAGAGAGAGAGAGTACGTAAGGGCTGCTGAAGAGACAAATTACATACTGCCTACTAAAAGCCCCATCTACCTCTTGACCAAAAATTCTCCTCTTCACGAGCCCCACCCCTCCTACATGACCTTCTCTCTCTCTCTCTCTCCTCTCTGTATCTCTCTCTCTGTATCTCTCTCTCTGCACAAAAGCGCTCCGTTTCCTAGCCCCCGGGAGAGGTCGCTTTTCCACAAAAACATGGGCGCGAGGAGCGATCATCGCCGTGCTCCGTCCCGCCCGTCACACGCGGTACAGGAGAGGACAGAACCGCGGGCCGGACCTCGGCGGCTCAGAGAACGCTCGGCTCGCCGACCCACACTGCTGCAGGAGTTCTGAGAGACGTGCGGAGACAGGACCAGTTCTGCTCAAAATAAACACGAGGCCAGCTCACCCACCTCTCCCTCTCTCTCTCCTCTCCTTCATACTCTCTCCCTCTATTCCTCCCTCCTCTCAGGCATCTCTCCATTCTCCTTCATCATCTCAGCTACCCAATCTCCCTTTCCGCAGCGCACCAGCCCGAGACTTTATGGAGTTTCGCGAGCTTTTATAAGATTTGCGCTGTTTTATCAGATTGAAAAATTTTGTGGAGGAAATTGCAGGTCTAATTGCACGCGGAACAAGGGGGACCGTTTCCGGAACATTCTGCTCCAAGCGCTTCTGTTCTGCGGTAATGAGAAAGCAGTCTCCCACACTGTTCACACACACCACAGCTCGGCTCCCGCAGCAGAAAAGTTTCGCACTTTCTTTGGCGGCGAGGAGGAACATTCGTTGGCCTCCGAAACAAGGCTCAGTTGGGCCCAACACTCGCTGTGAACCGGAGAGAAATCCACAACTCCACTCAACTACAGCTATAAACTCAGAATCAGCAGTAACCGAGAAAACAGGGCGAAGAGGCGGTCGCACTGCACACTGTTCGGAGGAACAATGAAAGTTGCACGGAAAAAGAAAAACAACAACTTCGGAGATGACCTTGGCCACAGCTCCTAGGAAAGAGCGGCATCTTTACAGCGCCGGAAAAGCACAGAGAGACGCGAGAGGCGCTCAACAAACGGAGGATCCGCTAAAGGGCATAAACTCGCCATTGCGCAAACATCACAGCCCTGCGGGCAACAGCCTGCAGACAGAGCTGTTCTCCCATGGGCCAGGCACAAAAACAGAGGGAAGGGCACGGGGGGGGGGGGGCTGCAGATCGAGGGTCATGGGTCAAACCGCACGGCACTGCCAGGGGTATCTTGACCGATGAGTGGAGCTAGGTCAGGACAGACTGATATAGCGCCGTAGTCAGACTGTGCTAAACTATGCAGATAAGGGCTAAACTCATGGGAGAGGACTAAAGGATCAACAATGAACGAATGGTGCGGCATTTCCTCGCCGAGAACAAGGTTGCGTGAAAAGCAGCACGTTTCTGCTCGAAGGAAAGAGGCTAATTTAGGGGGAACAGGCTGTATTTATCGCAGCAGGGTGTAAACAAGAGAAAGTGATGTTGAGCATTTTTACCTTAAATACAGGGGGGCTAGACTCGGCGTTTTAAACTTTAATTCAAAAACCGTTTTCACGGAGACGAAAGTACGTTTACTCAGATGGGGAAACGCGTGAATAAGGACAGCGTTCACACACTGGGAACAGGGACACGAGAGAGATGGTGGCAACTGCAATCATATTTATGGTTTTGAGGGAAGAGTGATTGTATGTTCCATCCACGGTTACTCATGCATGGACGTGTATGTTTTGTGGTGTGGCGCGTGTGTACATTGTGCCATGACAGGGGGAAGTTAGGCACGACCATGTGTGTGTATCGTAATGTTGAGTTTATATGCATGTCAATACTTTCTGGTGGGTTGTGATGTGGCCCAACGTGCATGTGTGTGCGGTATACAGGGTGCTTGTGTGCCTGGTGTGATACGCTGTATGGATTTACTCAGCAATGGTGTTATGTCTTTCCCTGGATATCTCTGCTGCCTCTAGTGGCTGGAAGACTGTTCAGCGCTTTGTGTCAACTGTGTTTATTTGGTAGCAGAATGAGAGGCTCCAGGCATGTTTTCTCTGTTGCGATTACCCACCAGACTGGTCGTAACGGGTGGCTTGTGACTCCCGTCGTGTAGGGTGTTGATCCAGGAGTGTGTGTGTGTGTGTGTGTGTGTGTGTGTGTGTGTGTGTGCGCGCATATGTGAGGGGCGTGTGTGTGTGTGCAGTCTTGTGTGTGCGCGTGCGTGCGTGTGTATGTGCGTGGTACCTTTACTCTGTGGCGGGTTCTGGCTGCGGTCGCGCAGGATGTTGATCTGGTACACGGCTCCGTACGGCTCAAACAGCTCCTTCAGTTCCTTCTCTGACCAGGATCGCGGGATCTGGCCCACGAACATCTTAATGGCGTCCGGGTCGGGCTGGTCCGAGTGCTCCAGAGCCCCATTCATCTTGCTCCCGGTGCCGTTACTGTGGGACAGAGGAGAGAGGGGGCGTCCGGTTACCCTGCGGTCTCACAGCCTGCAGCCGAACTCACCGACAGTAACCCCTCTCCGGGACCACACTCCACCCAGCTCATTTCATTATTCTGCACTCAGCAACTGAATCCTGAAATCTGCTTTCGAGAAATTCAACAAACTTCAGACTGACGCAATGCACATTCCTGCAATACATGGGACATTTTGTAAACATGCAGACAGTAACAAATTTGTTGACTGCACTTTAATGATGATGTGTGTTACATTAGCACGAATACGGTGGTGCAAGTTCCACAGGCCCTCCCTGGATGGACATACACGCAAATACACACCACAAGTAAACACACACACACACACACACACAAACTCTGTGTTGTGAGTGGGCTGACGAGATGGGACTGCAGCTGCAGGTACTGTACGCAGCCAATAAGGATTAAGTATAGGAGTCACATGCCACATGAAAGGAAGCTCAAGGCATTCAGAGCGAAGCGCATACACACACACACACACACACACACACGCAGCAGAGCTGCGAGGGGGAGATTAGCGCCCATAGTGATGAAAGCAGAGCTTAGAAAGTGGGAGACCCCCCCCCCAACCCCCCACATTCCAGCCAGCACCTGCTCAGAGCCTCCATCTCTCACACTCAGCACTACACACACCCCCCCAACCCCTCACCCCTAACACTTAATAACCCCTCTGCACAGGCCAAACCCAACATGGCGGCCCAGGGCTGTATCCAAGAGACCCAGCTACAGAGAGAGAGAGAGAGCGAGAGAGAGAAAAAGAGTGAGCGGGAGAGAGAGAACTAGCTGGAGGGGGGAGGACTGAGAGAGTGAAGGCAAGGGAAGGGGCGAGAGAGAGAGCGAAAGTGCTGGAGAGAAAGAGGGAAGGTGAGAACAAAGACAGGCGCAGTGAGAGAAATACTGATTGACAGAAAAACAGCGAGCGGAGACGAAGAAAGAGAGACAAAAGGATAGACAGAGAGGAAGTGATAGAGAAAGGAGAGAGAGAGAAAGGTAGAGGAGACAGATCAGCACAGCATAGACAGACCGGGTTTTAGCTCCATCGTAGCCTGGTTCCCCTTGACCCCCCACAAACACCCACTTGCTAACTCACCACCCAGCTAACACGCTAACCCCAACATCAAAGCTCGCTATGTAGCGGCGCCGCGCTAACACTGAGGCAACATAATACTATGTTGCGAAAACCGCAGCTCACATTCACACTAGAGCGAGGCCAAGTAACAGTCCTAGAGCAAAATTACCGCGAACAAAAACCGTACCAAAGTCACACTAACGCGCACGTCTCGACTCATTGTCGAAGACAACGCAGTTGACGTTAGCACGTTACCAGGGTGCGGCCGCCATAGAGGAACTAAAAGAAACGCTGCAAAATAAAACAATACGCTTTAAGAATCTGGGGCGCTTTTGCGAGCAAACGATGGATTGCAGTCATGACATTCCCAGCGACTCTCTCAGGACGTAAACCAGCAACAGCAGAGCAGAAGTATTTGTGCGTTTCTGCAATATCGCTGTAAAGCCTAATAGCCGGGGCCTGTTATATTGGCAAATATGACAAATGGCCGAGGCAGCCGGACTACGGTACAATAGAGCCTGTTTCTGGGGAAAAGAAACAAATCGATGCATTTTTACAGCATTTTACACAATGAGCCTTTTTATTTTTATTCACTATGAGTAAAAAGGGGAGAGAAATCCACCGATGACCGCGGAGGCAGAGGAGATGGAGGGGAAATATAGGCCAATCTGAAGCTGTCCGAATACTAACCAGAACACCTGACTGCAGCCGAGTCCAGCTCGGAGCACAGCGAGCGAGAGAGGGAGGGAGGGAGGAACAGGGGGAGAAGGGAAGAGGGGAGAGGCTTAGGGAGGGAGGGTGAGAGAGGGGGAGAGGGAAAGAGAGAGAGAGAGAGAGAGAGAGATTGTAAGAAAGTGTGAGAGACAAAGATCGAGGCAACGAGAGAAAGACGGAAGAAGAAAATGGGAGATATAGAGGAAGGGAAGAGAGGACAGAGAGAGTGAGAGAACGAGTGCGAGAAAGGAAGGCAGAGGCAATGAGAGAAGTGCAGGAAGAGAGAGAGAGAGAGAGAGAGAGAGAGAGAGAGGGAAGAGAGAGGGGGAGAGAGGGCAGTAAACGAGGGCGAGGGGGAGAGAGGGGAGGGCAGATGGAGGGGTAAACACACAGACCTCTGCACTCGCGCCATCCATCTCCTGCAGAAAGAGCCAAATCGCTCGGCCGAGGCATCCATGTTTATCCTGAAGGACCGTAAGGACATCCCGGATAAAAGCGAGGCCAAACGAGGGGGCTCGTCCGCAGCCAGCTCTGCCGCCGACCCCTCCCCTCCCCCCCACGCCCCGCCGTCCGTCTCTCTATCGAACGAGCTATCGGAGGAAGCGAAAATTGGCCTCGCCGTCAAACTCCCGCAAATATCAAGAAGGGGGACGACCGCCGTTGCTGTCGATGCCTCAACCGCGAGCTGCGGATCGAGGCAGGAAATCCATACCGGGGCTCCTAAATCTCTCGCTGCCTCCGCCACGCGGGTTTAGCGGAGTCAGAGGTCTGTGCCCAGCTACGGCTTTCTGTCAAACCGCCGGACCGGGGAGGAGGGGCGGGGCGGGGGAAACAAACAAACCAATATTGTTCTGGGATCCAGGAACGCCAGCTCAGCCGGAGGGCACAATGGGCCGAGTGTACGAGGGACGCATCATAATGCGGACGGTCGAGCAGCAGGTCCCAGCACCGCCGATACATCACGCCGTTTATCAGCTTTAGTGGGTAAGTGGGCCAGGACCGCGAATACAGGTCGGTTTTTGCGGAAACGGCAGGCGCGTAGCTCACAAGCGCAAAAATACGACCTGGTTGAGGTCTGAACACACGCCGTGGGGGTTGAGTGTCACAGAACATTATGACCCACAATAGAACATGTCCCCCGGGCATTCATCGAATGGTTCGACCCACAGGACAATCGCTATCTCAGATGCACATCGCCAGGGTGGTCATTACGAAGCAGTTCCCTGGGCACAGATTAGGCTCTCGAGTGTTTTTTAGGTCCCGTCCTCACCACAAAACGCCAATAAACCCACCCAGCCACACCCACCTGTCCCGTGCCGAGCGTCAGGCTAATGTTGGTTATTTAAACAGTCCTGTCCAGCCAGCCATCTGCAGTCAGTCAGCACTCTGGTCTTCAACGCCGATCCTGGGGACCCACTGTGGGCTGGTTTCTGTTCCAACCGCTGTCGTAATCGCATGATTTCAACAAGCTGTTAATGTCTTAATGAGGTGTTTTTCGTGTTTAGTTGCTGTTTAGCCAAATGTTACATAGGAACATCCATACATGCTATAAAGAATGAAATACCCTTCACGAGTGTGATTATATCTATACTGCCAGAGATTTCAAGTAATATAACATTTCAAACAGATCAAATTAGACACTGAGGAAATCAGTAAACCCCAAATTAGGCTGCTAGACTCAATTGTGTCAAGTTATTTAAAAAAAACTT
Organism: Gymnothorax reevesii; assembly: GCA_029721435.1. Lineage (NCBI taxonomy): Eukaryota > Metazoa > Chordata > Actinopteri > Anguilliformes > Muraenidae > Gymnothorax > Gymnothorax reevesii. The sequence continues at coordinate 24,278,219 of CM056579.1, read as the reverse complement.
AAGGTGAACTTGATTAGATTAACACAACACAAAACTGGTTTGACTTATTACCATTTGCTAGTCAAAAAAATTTGTCATGATGTGCCAATCAGTTTTCAACAAAATTAGGAGCCAACTATATCTATAATTTGAGTAGTTACATTGTTTTCTCTCATTTTATGCTGTTATTTCCAATACATTGTAATGAGGGTATGGTATTTTTTTAATCTTGACAGCAAACACAGATATTTCTGTTAACTTGTGAGTTAAGAGGGCAAATAACTGCTCTAAACATTAAATGTACTTAAAGACAAATGAACAGCTTGTTACAATCCTGCGATTACAATTGCGGTTGGAACAAAAACCTGCACACAGTGGGTCCCCAGGAGCGATGTTGAAGACCACAGTGTTAGCAGATTGGACCATGGTCCTCACCACCACACCCAGCAACTTTACCCCCCCCCCACACACACACACACTCACACACTCATTTATACTTGAGGACATTGTGTTGAGTAACATTCATTCAGTGCAGCCTTTCCTGAACCCTAACAGTAAGTGAATTATGCCTAACCTTAACCGTAACCTAATTGTAACCGTAATTTAAAATTAAACCAATCATCCCAAATCCTCAATAACCTTCAGTGAGAACCACCAAAAATGTTCTCACAACCCCGAATGTCCTCACAAACATCTGCGGTTTCTCAAGAGTTGGCTCCAACAAGCCCAAATAAACACATGAACACTAATGCACACAAACACGCGCGCGCACACACAAACGCACACACACACACACACACACACACACACACAAGTATCTGAATCCAAACGATTCCATGCACCTCCCTCCTTCCCTCAGTTTCTCTGGAACCTTCCTCCATCAGCCGTCCAAACAGCTGAAGGCTCTTGAATCAGCCGCTTCCACAATTAATTTCACCCGCCCCCCCCCCTCCATTTAGGAGCAACGTCGCCCATAAAAATGACATTTCTGAGCCCCGGAGACGGCCTGTCAGCACAGGAGGAGTGTATGGGGGGGAGGGGGGGGTTTAACGTGCGCTCGGAGAGTAAAGCACAGACCAGAGTTAACATCAGTCCCGGCACTGACAGCTCCGCAGCAGGCCCTCCTCTGCAGCTCCTGACAGGTAACTGCTTAATAACAGTAATCAGCCCTGCCTCATGATCCAAATTAATCACATTTATAATAACACCGGCCCGCTCCGCACGGCACCAACACACATCCGCAAGCGTGCTGGAACAATAACACACATCCGCGAGCGTGCTGGAACAATCACAATCGCACACACCCGCACGCCGCAGCTGCGGGTACACACGAGGATACACAATCACAATCACAAGCATGTTCACACACACACACACACACACACACACACACACACACACACACACACAAAATATCTATCTGCCTCTCAGACAATGTAAAGGCAGAAAAAAGATGAAAAATGTACTCGTACGCTGTTTAATTCCCAGATACCCAATCTAAGATCTTAATGATTGTTAATCAAGTCCTTCAACACGTAAAAGAAATTATAATGATTTTCTCTTCAGATACCCTCCCCATCTACTTTTTCATCCTCACAATTTTATTAGCAATAACCGCGCACCGCTCTCCACCGGGTGTGTATGTGAGCTCCAGCGGACACTAGACTCCAAAAGCAGATCTATGTCGATAACTCGTGGTTGGTTAAGCGGCGTGAGAATTTGGCAGTCAAAAGTGATATCAAACAGAGCGGTCAATGAAAAATAGATTTTTCGAAATTTGTGAATCACCGCGACCACGAGAGGGTCTCGAGCAGACGGTCATAAACGTGAGGAAATATTAAGGAAGCACACACAGGAAAGCACAGGAATATATTAAGTCCGCTGGGTCCAGTACTTTTGAGAGATTAGCAGCGGACGCGCAAACGAATGCATGATCCCCTCCAGGTTTGCGCATCGCAGAGATTAAAATGCCGTATGCAGTAACCGTGCATTCACCGTTACAAAAATAGCCACAAGGAAAATTCTCCCACATTGCTTCAGTCTTATATTCCAGAAGCTCTCCACTGAACAGAGAAAGTGCGTTATTGGCCCGTCTTTACAAGAGAGAATAGCAATGAGGAGAGAAGAAAGCTGTTTTCAAAATTTTTATTATCATGCAGCAAACTCAGAAGCTAGAAATAACAAGCCATTACTCAACACGGCCTCCCCTGAGCTGGCTGTTAGCGAGCAGAGACAGAGGTAAACAACAGGCCGCCGAGTTATGAAGAACAAGCTTCCCTCCTATTCCCCTGTCCGCCTCTCTTCCGAGGAGGGCCACGCCCTCTGCCGCAGCGGCGGAGAGATGCTGACGACGACCGAAAAAATCGCGCCGCACGGCTACAGGAACAAACAAACAGGCAAAGAGCGAAACGAAAAGAGGGAGGCCATTCCGCCGTTCCCCGGGCTCCCTCTCGCAGTAGAAAATTTAACCCCGTAATGAAAACGGCGACGGTTTCGTTTTTCGGCAAGTCGCGGCGCAGCTGGAGCTGAATGGAGGACCGGCTGCGGGCAGGTTTCACGAACAGGAGCGTTGGCGGAGGGGGCGCGGAGTTCGGGAGGGGTGTTCGGGAGGGCTTATTTTTCACAGGAGACGACGGATGTTGTGCCTTCTCCTCGTTCTTTGTGTGGTACCGTTTCAAAACCCGCAGAGTTCCACCTTCAAAGCGCGGCGTTTCGCAGCCCGCCGGGGAAGGGGGGGGAGGGGGGGATGTTCGGGGGAGAAGATGGAACAGGAAGAAACACGGCGGGTTCTCCTGGGTGCGAATGGAACACTATGTGATGCTCTCCGCTTTCATACCGATGCTGGGAGTGCGTGAGGAGCAGGAGAGCTCAAGTACACCCTCACATTCACACAGAAACACACACATACACACACACTCTCATACACGCACACGCCTACACACACACAAACACACGCACCCACAAACGCATAAAAAGCACCAGAACAATACACAAGCTGAAGACAACTTCAAAGTTATTTGGTTGTTACCAACACCAGCCATGTCCCTGGAAGAAATCAATCTTTCAATATGGTTCATGCCGTCCGGTACAAGGCATACCTTGCTCAACAATAAGATATCTCACAGTGCTCCACAGCAGTAGAGTCAGGTGTGCCGAATCAGAGGCGAAACGGAAGGCCGCAGGACAGTAGACCTTGAAAAACAGGGTTGTTTACCAGCTGTCTGACAATGACCGGCTAACTGCAGCAAAGACCGCTGTAGACCACATAATGCAGGTCTTAATCTCCACCTGTTCCGGCCGTCACTGAAGCAGGCTTATACTCCAAGTCCTTCCACAGCTCCACACACCAACCGCCCCTCAAAATAATCTCCGATATCCCTCCTCAGACGGCGAGCGGGCGTCTAACAAAAAACTTTGGCGGACGCGTCTTCGGACTGTGCAGCACAAGATTCGAGACGCCACAGCGGTGGGACACTTCAGACGGCCGAATGACGGGCAGGACTTCGGTGACCCCAAGGTTACAGCGATAATCTAGATCCCGCGAAAGCTACTCTGAAAGGCTCACCTGCCAGTGGGATGGATTATGGAGGCGCGGCTAGCAGATAGCGGACAGGCTTGCTGTCACTGGGAAAAAAACGGTAGCCGTGTTCGACAGAGCCTCCTTCAGCAGTCACCGGATTGAAGGGGCCATTTTAGCACAATACGGCGCTCTGACAGAACAGGGTGAGGGACACCTATGGCTGCCATATTGATAAGTTCAAAACACGGCAATTATAAAACTGAAGTGCTTTAAAGTCCAAACGACAAGAGCACCGGTGTCTGGGTTTTTAACCTCAGACTTGCTGGCCTAGCCACTTAGCCAATGTGCCACATCGAAATCGAAATTACCAGATCTTAAGAAGTGACGACACATTTAATTTATTACATCTGCGCACCATACGTACATCACCAGTTCACTCAATGCCATCGTCCTCCACTGAATCTGCTTGTTTCAGCTGTAACCATGGTGACGGGCAACTCCGGGAATTTATCCAATGAGTGTCGTGGCGCTAATAAAGCAGCACTGAAAAGTCGCCCCTGACGACTTACTGCACGAGCTGTTTAAGAACAGGACCACTTTCCCCCCATCCACTACACACACACACACACACACACACACACACGCACACCAGTACCCCCAAGCACACACATCAAAGGCACACACTGGAATTCTCAGTGTCTTCAATGCCATGTTGGCTCGGCACACATCTACAGTTGTGGGAACAGCAGTCTCTTTTCCATAGGAATCTGCATGAGAGTAGCATCGAGTAACAGGTATTTATTCTCATCCAATCATCCCTACATTCAAAGCCCTCTACGCCAATGCACTTTCCTTAGAGAGCATGCGCTCCTCGCATCAGAAAAATACATGCAGCAGCGCACTAATGGACCCCAATCCATAGACAGACTCCCTGAATTTTTCTTACGGTTAGCGCTCATCAATTTTCATGCTTCACACTCCCAAAATGAACGGGCCGTAGAGCCCCTGTACTGGCTCCAGATCTGTGAAAATCACGAGCGTTTTGGACAGGAAATGATGTTTGACACGTCCTCGCATGCTCCAATTGGAAGAAGTTTGCCGAACGCAGTGTAGATTCATTAAAATTAAATGCGAAATCTGCGGCGCGGGGCCTAGCTTTCCGACTCCCAGAGGGCGACAAGACATTAGGGAACACAGCTCTACACACCTGAGTGACTTCAGATGCTAAAGTGGCGCCGCCGAATGTGGAAAAATCCCCAAAAACCCCGTTACGGCGACACGGGCTCCCCGCGGAGACGCGCGGCGGAGTGTCAGCCATCGATTCAGACGCCGGCGACCATTTCACAAATATCGCTGCCATTAGCGAAATGGAAATCGCTTTATTTATTTACTCGTTCATTTCGAGCAGGAGAGGGGCTGCTCTTCTATAACAGTAAAGATGCGTTAGGCCTCTCGCTAACTCCAGGCCCTGTTACTCAGGATAACGTGCAACGGCTTGTGGGAACTAGAATGACAGTCGACCTTCAAATCCCTCCAAGCCTCATCTGTATCTTAACCCTCGCCCTGCTGGTTTCTGATATATGGAGGCCCCACACTCGTCTCCCTGTGTGCTGGTCCTCGATATACCATTTACCCAGCAGCCACTTCCCTGTATGCCAGGAAGGATAAGCATTAGCCTAGAGGCAGGACTAGGGTTAAAAAACAGATACATATGTAGGCATGAACACAAACGTGCGCACGTAAGCACACACACACACAGACAGACATACGCATATGCATGCATGCACATATGTGAACACAGACACAGACACAGACACAGACATAGACACAGACACAGACACACACACACACACCGGCCTGCATGCGTGTGTGGGTGAATGGCCGCTCATCAGGCTGATGCGACAGGACGGCCGTGGACAGATGGTTGCCTGAGGCCCATGTAGCTCCAGAAGCCAAAAAATGTGCGACGGGCACGAACAGTCGCTCGAATCCACTTTATTCACCAGGGTCAGGGGTCAAGGGTTCCCCGTGCCCATTTCAAACAGCAGGGATTCGAGCGGAGGACCATGGGGACCTGCTTAAAATTCTCCCTGCTTTACGTCTGTAATTAAAAGGAAGTTTGCCATACCACATACAGGCCAGCTCAAATGGACCTCACTGAGAGAGGGCAGCTCACGGCTGCCATTAATGTTGAACGGGGGGGGGTAAGCAGCTCACAGACCCATGGGAGTGTGAAGGTAACCCACACCCACACACACACACCAAACATGCCCCAGAGCAACAACAGAAACCACGCATGCACACATACACAACCTCAACACGTAAACAAACACACACGCCCCTGAACCACAGCAGAAACTCCTCCTCATGCCCTCACACACACGCAAGCACACAATTTTGAGGGCCCACACTAGCATTCTTTCTGGGGGCCCAGAAATTCCCAGCAGCATCATGGCCGTCCCAGCAACCACAGTGGGAGTGGGCAAGATGGAGCCGCGGTGGGTGAGACTGACAGCTTCACCGTCTGGCTTCTGGGTCTCTCTTCCCCCCCCGCCCCCCCACGGTGCCCGCTGCCTGATGGAGGGCTGCCCAGGCTGGCCAGATGTGCCCTCGTCAGGCCAGCTCCCGCCCCAATGCCAAACCACCAAATTAGCCCTCTACCACTGAGAGCCGCTCCACCAATCAATGTAGAACCCAAAATCCACCTAACGCCCCTCTCCACTCTCACAGATGCTCTCAGTTAAGAAGGAGCAATGAAGGCGCAGGATATGATAGACTCATAAAGCAGAGACAGATGTATAAAAGGGAAATTTAAAATCAAGGATTGGGAGTTCAGAAGGGCGACGGCCCTTTGAGTCTAACCCTCCGCAGATTTATTTAATACAAGGCTACGGCGGAGAGTGAAGTTCTGCATCCAAAATGACTCCCACTGCCGTCTCCACAGGAACAGGAGCTGCTAGCCGGACCGCTTCATCTCCAAAATAAAGCGGAACAGGTCATTACCACTCAATAGTCAGTCCTCCTCAGCATTTTATTCAATCACTTGAAATTGCTAATTATCATCAATCTTAAACGATGAGGTAGAAACTAATTGCTGAAATCAGTCATTGACAGAAAAGCATGACAGGACTTCCTGACTCCTGGGGTCTTATTTATGCAAAAAAAAGGTGCAGATTTCATATCTTTAAAAAATAAAAAATGATGGCGCACTGTTAAAAAAATTCTAATTAATAAAACTGCGGGTGAGCTAAACTGCATAGCATTTTAATTTAATTAATCAGGATTAACTTTGAATTTTTCTTAAGCACATAATCGTATTAATTTTGCGTGTTTTTTGGTGTCAAGTTGGTTTTTATAAATCTGTAAGTGGCGCACGCATCGCTTCCATGCCACTGCAACATTTATAAACGAGACCCCAGGACTTAGTACCTTCAGCGGAAGTGTCGCTGACAGATTCAAGTTAAACAGTTGTAGGCTGAGCCAAACTATGTTTGAACAGGTTGAGGGGCACTAAAATGCATTCACTGCGAGCACAGAGCTAGTTTGCATGAGGAGGTGACAACGGGAAAGTCCATTCCCTTCAGTGGAGACTGACACGTTTGGCTCGATGCACATAGCAGTGGAGAGAGCGAATCATAGCTCTGCTCATTTTTGGCCCGAGCCCTGCGGAGAAAACGCCATAAACAACCGCGCCCCCGTCATTCGACACCGGCGTACGGCCGTCATTAAACGCAGCCGCTCACGCCAAAAAGAGAGCTCGCCACAGAGTCGTAAAATGTAAAAAACCGGTCCCGCGGGGCCTTCGACTCCTGGACCAGGCCCAGTTTCTCACCAAAGCAAACACACGCGGCACGGCCGCGGAAAGTACTTGGCGTTCTCAGCCGGCCCACATGAAGGAGAAGACTTTTTCTGCGCGGTTAACCGCCTTGTTATGTGCACTTGTATGATTACCCCTTAAAAAAAGCTTGTACAATAACAATCCTGGACCGCAGAATGCACATGCTGGAAATTATCGCCAACATACATTATAGTAATTACTCCTCGCTGCGACAATACATCCTTTTTCTGATGAACCCAAATTGCACTGTTTGAAAAACAGCCCTTTAATGCACTATGCACTGAGCTTATGCTAATAATAATACATCCAACAAGGACTGTAATGACACCTTATTAAAACTGTAGGTGGGGGAGGGGGGCGTCTCTTTAGTTTAAAATGCGCCCCTGTCAGTACTTCGATGAAGACCTTCCTGCAGTTTATACCCTTCAAAATTATCGCATTACTGTTGGGCCGTAGATAAAATCAGGTTGCAAACTTCCAAACAAAATGATTACTGGTCGCTTGCTTGAGAGCCAGTGGTCTCAGTTCTAGTACTCCATGCGTCCTACGCAGCCAACTGAGTACTCAAAGAATTAGGTACACTTTATTGGTACTAAAATGGCAAGCTTTGCTGGGCCTGTTCTCGCCATGCTGTTATATCATGTTATATCACAGCTGACAGTAAAAATAATCGCCAGTACTTTTCAGCTAATCCGACAGGACTGACCATAGATGGGTAGAAAAGAGCAGATTTCCTCCTAGAGGATAGATAACATCCGAGAACACGTCAAACCCACGACAAAACATGCAAACTAATGCCCGCCCTGTCCCGCGGTGGGGGGGGGAGACGAGGACATCTCATCCCCAGCCGAGATCAGACATCACGACTGCCATTAAACAGCATTTAGAGACTCTCTCGATTTCAAAAAAGGTGAGCGTCACACTTCACTACCCAACAGTAACAGCGCCCGGGGATTAAGAAGGCCTAACGAGCGATGACTGATTAGCTTTATGTGCACCTTGAGCACCGGGCGACAGATGTTGGCGGCGAACACATTGAGAGCTGGAAAGCGCTAAAAGCTGAGGCGATATAAAACAGGATAAACGGGACGATTAATGAGCGCGGGTAGAGTCTGGACTTCGGGCCGAACTTCGCTGCTGAACCCCTACTCTCAGGTCGCTGCCTTTCGGATATCTCGGCCGGAATGGAGATAATTGCCCAGGCCTTTTCGTGTAAAGAGAAATGGGCGCAATTCTGAGAGCTGCTGGAAAGGGGGAGTGAGGCGAACCAGCGATAAAATAAAAAGCAGGAAAGAAGATCTCCCCCCCTCCCTCCCCACGCGTTCATTCATTAGCCGTTCACGCTAGGTCCAGGTGCTCTTCCAACAGGCCCCGCAGTTCTTTTGACACTTTAATTCTACGATATTATCCCCCTCTGACTGCCTACCCCCCCCACACTCCCCCACCACCCACACCCCGGCTGCCAAACCCAGCTCCCTGCATGCGGGGGGGGGGTGGGGGGGGGGGGGGGGGGTGTGCTTGCGATGCTTGTGGAGAAAACCAGTTTATTAGCAACCGGCTAAATCCAGCCTTCACACACGTGCTCCGTTTTCTCATGGCAGGAGGGGGCGTATAAAAGAAGGAGAAAAAAAATAAAAAAACCATTTTGTGCTCGGCGTTCTTCAGCCGGTGTTAATTACCGCGTCAGGCCCAGTCACATTACGCCCAACACAAGAGCAGAGGAGACCGAGTAGAACACAGCTCCGCGGCAGTAATCCGCTTCATATTGCGACGTGATTAAAATCAACAAGAGAAAACAGGATAAACGAGCTGGGGGGGGGGGGGGGGGGGGGGGTGGATAGAGATGAGAAGAGAGAGAGGGTAAAAAATAATTAAGGGGCGATGGAGTGGGGGGGTGGTCGGCCTACCATAAATCCAAATATTAATATTTAATATTCAGGTACTTACTCTTGATTCAAAACAAATACTTGAACAAAAAAAATTTTGCTTAACTTTTTCTACAGACGGGGGAATACGCTTCGCTGCAGTACCCTCACCCAGCAGAAAGGGGGGGGAAATATTTTGTTGCAATGTGCCGTTTAAAGCACATGCAGGACTTGGGAGGAAAAAAAACAAAACCCCACGCCTTTTAGACCTCGGAGTTTAAGAGCTCTTTCTCCTACCGCCGAGACTCAATCTTCGGAAATGTCCCCCCAGGCATGGAGCTCAAAATGAACACGCGGGTCCATTAGACCTTTACTGCTGAGAGTGTATCCGCGCGCTAATTTAGGAAACGGCTTCTCAGAAAAAAGCTCATTACATCTTCATTACCGCTCCTTCATTTGTTTTTACGTTAGCGGCCATTTTTATTCCGCCTTCATTCAGAAGTCACTGTACGAAAACACCATTCAGTAAAGCGAGTTTCACCTACGGCAAGTTTGGCTGACAAGTTTCACCGACGCACTTCGGTCAGGTCTCGCCACCTCTAACAGGGACGCGCTGGGCCAGTCGTGCGCGTCTACATTTCGGGCACGTTTCCAACATCTCATGGGGGAAACCACTAGTTTGAGTTTCGCATTCAGGGTGACGTTTTCGCGGCACCCGTCCAACGGCATTGTTTCTGTCCTCTTCGTTACCGCCAGCAGCTGTCAACAGCGATAGAAGGTGAAGGAAAAATGTGAAGAGTTTGGCGGTTTTTTCGAGAAGACTAACGGCGACATGAATGTCAACGGGGAGCTTGTTGGAGCAGTCAGTAGGCATTTGAACAGTGACAACGTTTAAAAAGGGCCGCAATTCCGACAGGTGTGCACTCCATACAGATGTAAATATCAAATGTGTAGTGCAGACCTTCAGCTCGAAGTTACGGCTATTGACATGAATACTGACTAAACTGTCAAAGACTTGCAGTCCCTTTAAATATGTGCCACTACACAAACAGTTCCGGGCCTCCAGTCAAATGTTGATATTCATCACTGTCTTTATCAAAATAACGAGACAGTCCCACCAGAAATTATAAACAGAGGAGGGGTGAAGAGGAATGTGTATGTCACCACAGGCGCAAAGGGGGTTGGGAGAGTTTGTTTTGAAAACTGCTTTTTCGAGTCGGAGAAGAAAACGTCATCATCCGTACCAATTAGGAGGGAACAGATGGCGCGGATTTAACCTCGCACCTTCGTTTAAGCGCATCTCCCCGCCTCTCGCAAGATTAAAACGTTCGCCTCCCCTTATCCGTCAAAACCGCGCGGCAGAGGCCAAGCACGGCTGCCGCGGTCTGTTCCAACGGGTCCCGCATCAAGGTAAGCCGGTGTCTCCGCGAACAAACCCGCGATGGAGAGCTTGGACGAGACCGCAATCGAGAGGCATGTGACTGGACCACTCCAGTCTGACGCTGACCTACAGAACGCCGTGCAATATGCCATTTTCCCCGTTGAGAGAGGTGGGGGATGGACGAGAGGAGCCATATGCCTACAATTGAGCGCGATGGAAAATACATTTGCACACGGAGCGTCAGGCGCCAACTTGCTGCCGTAGAGCAGTGACAGGGGCCGTGCGGAGAAAGCCGACCGAGTGAAAGAGCAGAGTGACTTAAAAATGCGGGCAGGCTATTTACCCACCCCACCCCCCAAGCATTTCTACAGCACCCAAGAAACAGGCGACATGCATTAGCACAGCGCAGCTGAAAGGGACAAACACTCAACTTTAGCTTTAGCCCGAAGTACCCCGCTGGAATCATGAGGGAGGAAGTTGAGCTTCAGTTCTACCCTACAGGTGAAAGCTGGCGCGAATCTGTCACGATGTGACAGAGGTTAGCAGTCCCTCCCCAGTTGGCGCCCTCCCTCCGTGCTCATGCCAAGCTACTCCGGTTACCACCTAGGTCTGCAGATTAATATTAGCATTCCCGGCTAATGCCTGGGCATTTACAGCAACCTTCATTAAATGTGCATTGACCCTGTCAAATAAACTAATAGCTTAAACACCTAGAACTAATGACAGGAGACCACAGAACGAGCGAGCCGCAGATTTTTTTTTTTTTCCTTTGTACACTCTATCGCGCGTAATCGCCGAAGGGTCCACGCACGTACGGCGAGGCCAACGAGCTGCGATACAGTAATCTCGCACGCGGCGCGAATCCGTCATAATGGCCATCACGGGGACGACTCGCAGCGACACGAGATTCCCGGCAGGTAAACTGCTCGCCTTACATTCCGTGCTTTCCACGTGACCGCATCTGACACGGTTTGCTGGTTTTTACCCCCGGACGCCGACGTCGCGCGGATCGCATCCGCGTTGGATCTTTCAACAGGAGTGTAAAAATCTCTCTACAGTTGGCTCTTTTCAAACCATAAGCGAAGCCAGCAGTAAATATTTTAATGGGCAGATACTGTAGGATGGGGTAAGATGTGGTTGGGGCGGACTAACAGCATTCTCTGAGGGGTGTTAGCAGGATTGAAGCAGGCATCTGTGATACAACTGCTGTCTATATATAAATTCTTACATTACAATCCCATTATCTTCACTAGAGGATTTAACACTGCATCTGCCAAAAGGCATTACAGGTACAGCATCTGATATAAATATAGCTTGTAGCACCGAAGCTCCACTGTTTCACTACTTAAGCAATTCAGACTCTGACGGCGATTGTTTAAATCCTAATATTTAGACAGACTTGCCGATAAGCACATCAATTTTTTTTAAACATGCACCGACACAAACACTTACACTTACTTACACGCACACACACCCACACATACACTCTCTCTAGCTGGTAAAATATCCTAGTGGCTGGTAGATTTGCTTCATTCACCAGCCAAAAAAACTGTGGTAATCTATTGAGTGGCTTAACGACCATTTAGCTAGTGGTCAAAAAATTTAATTTTGCACCCTGAGCCCAGGTTTACAGTGCGTATTGGGGCCAGTGATTTAGGCGCATTGTACCGTGGATCAGAAGACACTCTGACCATTGAAATGAGAGGAAAGACGGAGGCGTTTCAGCTCGCGTCACAGGGCTGAGTTTCAGTGCATTTCACTGCACACGGAAAACTTCCTGCCCGGCCTGACACCGCCACTCTAGGGCGCTCTATACAGTCTCTCCCTCAACTGTCGACACACGCGATGACATGGTCTTCATGGTCTCAGCCCAACCAAAGGGCCACAATTAGTTTACCGCCAAATATGTGGGTGTCCGCCAACGAAGTTACCCAGTAACCACAGCGCTGTGTAGTTACATAGGCCTGGTGGAGTCACCGAGTGTGCATGCGGCTGAGGACGTTAAACATCATGCGCTGGCGGTGTTTACTCTCCGAACCGCGCGATCAGAGGCTCCGCCGTGTGTGTGGAGCCTGTGCCCCGCCAGATGTTGGAGGTGCTGCTTTCGGAGTGATTCTGCTCTCCTGCACCAGCGGCTCTACAGGCCTTAGCAGTGCGAGCGAGAGGAAGGAAGGCGCTGTGGCGAGACGCTACACTGCGCCTTTAATGTTTAACGGCGGCTTCGCCTGTGAGAGGAACGCCGAGCTTCTGGAGCTCAGGTTAGAGGGGAGGGAGAGGTGCTGGAGGGTTAGAGCTGCCAACTGCCTCAGTGTACTGTACTCCCCCACACACTCTCTCTCTCTCTCTCTCTCTCTCTCACCCCCCTCTCCCTCTCTCACCCCTCTTTCAATTCAACTGCTTTACTGGCTTGACATATTTCAAAAATACATAATGCCAAAGTGTAGTGGAACAACAAAAAAAATATTACAATTATTAATAAAATACTACTACTACTACTACTACTACTACTACTACTACTAATAATAATAATATGATAGACTTTGTTATATTGATTAACACATTTTATATTAATAAATTAGAAAATTTATTATAAAATCTATATAATATAAATTGATGTACGTATATCATTTTCACATAATATTATTTAGTATATTAAGTTGTAAAAATGAAAGAAGTTTAGTAATAAAGAAGAAAAAAAAACAAATAACATTTTTAAAAATTTGTGATTAAAGAATGTTTTATTTCAGATGGTAGAGGTTTCTCTCTCTCTCTCTCTCTCTCTCTCTCTCTCTCCATTTAGCGCTGTAGCCGTAGCTCGTTACTCCAACTGCAGCAGACTCCCCTCCTGGGAGGTCACCGGACATTTTACCGTGAGCCAGGAGCGACTGCAAGAACGAGAATTTAATGGAGAGGAACATTTTAATTGCGTCTTTTTCACTCCGCTATCAAATTTTTTTTCTCTCCTTCTTAAAGCTTTAGCAACTGTGTCATTTTGCTGAAGGGAAAAAAAAAAAAAAAAAAGGTAGACAAGGGAGGTAGTACAAGCCAGTTTTAGCCGGGGCGTCCATCTGAAACGACCAATCCAATGCCTGAACGGCTACGGCCTCGAGACAAAATAACCAATCCGATGCATGGCCGGTTACAGTGTGATTGCATTTGAGAGGAGCAGTGGGGAACAATAGTTTCTGGCCCAGCGAAAACACATGAGCTCTGGGGAGAACAGGTTAGCACTGGCCGGTCTGATGTCTGGTATCTGGCAGCAGATGGAAGTCTTACATCAGCTCTGTTCGCCGTCTGTGTCGAGTAACTCGGACTGCTGTAAGGCCGGTGTGTGCCGGTGCATGAGTGTGTGTGAAAATATGTTCCAGGGTGCGTCTGAGTGTCTGCGTGTCCTTACGTAAGCACACGCGCCTGTGCGAGTGTGCGCTCAAGGATGTGCATTTGTGTGTTTTTGTAACCCCAGGGGTACCTTTTCTGGAATAAACACTGACCTTTTCATTGTCAGGACCGGTAATCGTAACCCCTTTGCGCAGAATACAAATAATGCCAGTTTCTCTTGTTGTGCATGAGCCTATTTAGGCTTTATATCTCGGTATTTGTGTCGCAGAGACTGTGGAAAATTATTCCAGTGAAGTGAGGCATTTGAAAATTTAGCTGCAGAATTATTTAGAAATTCAATTTTGGGATTTATGGATGCCGGCGTCTATATCTGCGCAGAGGGGCTAATGGAGCCTAAAGCCTATTCCTAATGTGGCAAAACATTATTTCTGAGGTCATGGTTAGGTTAGGGGTCAGAAATGAATTGAGTAAAGCCGCTTTCACACCGGACGCGAAATGAATTTTTCTCACGAGAGATAACATTCAAAGTCAACGCAAAGACGAAACGCGTGCATTCGCATCTTTGCATTGACTTTGAATGTTACCTGTCGTTCGAAGAATTTGTTTCGCGTCCGGTGTGAAAGCAGCTTAAAGGTTAAGGTGAGGGTTAGGATAAGGCTGTCCACGGTGAATGGAAGTCAGCGCAATGTCCTGATACGGATAGCTGTGTCTGCGCGCGTGCCTGTGTTTGAGCGAGTTTAACTCCAGTGATCTGCAGAACCCGCGAACAGGCTGAAAGCACTGATTCCGGAACTTTCCTCAGCACACCGCGCGGCTCGATGTGGAAATAATTACCCGAGCAGAGCCCTAATCACCGGCCCCGCAAAAACGCTGCCTGCGCTCCCGAAGCTTAGACACCTGTAAAGGAGTATTGATTGAGAGCGAGCTGCTTTGTGGAGTCCATTAAATTATGGAGATAACACAAATACAGCATTGGCAGGCTGCTCAGAAAAACATCTGGGCTGTGGGGAGCGCGGTTTGGCAGCGGACGAGGTATACATTAATGAAGTCAGAACCACCAGGCCCGAGCATTGTATTGCAATCACGTCGGGATTAATAGCCTCAAAAGGCTGGCAGGAGTCCGTCACTGGTAAATTAATAAAGTTGTGTATAATTATGGAGGAATTAGCGCACCTAAGTGGGCTGGGGGGAGATTTAGCATTTCCGACCATCTTCTGAGCCCACTGAAGAACCATAATGACATTTGAAAGGGCAGATACTCGCTGTGTGAAGGAGAGAGGGTGGAAAGAGAAAATGGAAAGAGAGAGAGGGGTAATATGGTTGGGGGAAAGTGAAAGAGAGATGGCAAGAGAGGGCAGAAAAGCCACGAGAGAAAAGGAAGAACGAAAGAAAGATAGAAGAGACGGATCAGCACAGCATAAACAGGTCGTGTTTAAGCCCCATCGTAGCCTGGTTCCCCTTGCCCCCCCCCCTCTACACCCACTTGCCAACTCACCACCCAGCTAACACGCTAACCCCCGACATCACAGCTACCTATGTAGCGGCGCCGCGCAAATGCTGAGGCAACGCAATACCAGTCTGCTGTGAAAGTGAGAGAGTAAGACTTTCACTGTAACAGTTCAGCTTCGTTGCTCAAAGGCAGAGGTGTTCAACGCCGCGGTATTCGTTGGTTTTTTTATGCGTTTCTGTACTGGTGACTCATTTAAGTAACTGTTGCCCTAGGCTAGCTCCCGCGAGTGAGGGGTTAGGCCAGGGCTGTCAGTGAAGCGCGCTAAGGCAAGTCAGTGAAATGCGCTACATAAATAAAATTGGATTTGATTGGCAAAAAAAAAACAAAGAAATAAAAAACCTTGTTCCCAAAGCAGAAGCAGTCGTTGGCTGCGGAATAGAAGGTAAACACAAAAGCCAGCAGACACTGTGTGGTTCCCCCCAGTCATCCTTCCTGAAAGGTCACAGTGTCACTGAAACACTCAGAGGCTCAGAACGGCATATTGTCCCCACTTGCCAACAAGCTGAGCTTCCTTTAGGCATATAGGAGGACAAATAAACCTAGCCCTTTAAGAGATCAGATAAAATCAAGCCCTTTAAGGGATCACATGAAATCAAATCAAACTTTACTTCAGTCGGGTAATTGGCAAAGAACTGCCACAACGCACCTTACGGAGTCAACCCAGGCCTAGTGCCCCACTGGAGCAAGATCATAAATATACGATTGGAAAATTCTGAACAAGCTCATGCTGACGTTACAATAACAACCCATCCCCTTAAAGTTCAGGTACCCAGCCTGAAAATTATTAGAAAATATTCTAATGCACCAACTATTGAATAAACAGAATGAGGAGAGAGGAATATGATTGCAGAAAAGCAACACTGGGGCGATATGAGAATATTTTTCTCCCTCTAGAGTGCAAGTAAAAACAAGCAAAACATCAAAATGGTGGAGCCCTGATGAGACGGCTATCGGCGAAAGCCTCCACACTGCCGCTCTGAAACGTCTCTCGATTCAACAGCGGACCCCTGCGACCACCCCCCCCCCAACAAAAGCCACCATTGATCTTCACATCACGTCATGGGCCTCCTCTCGCACATCAAAGCCATTTCTTTTTAAAAGTCCCTAATTCACATGATCAATACGCCCCACTCTGCCCCCACTCTGCCCGCGCATGCGCTGGGTAATTATTAACGAGGGGGTGGGGTGTGGCGTCCCTGACATGACGGTCGGTCAGCGAGTGGAGGGGGCAGCGATACGATGTGAATATAAACAGGCGGCTTGAGGGGGGGGGCTGTATGGCTGCTCCCTCGGGGAGGAGCGAATGGGCGAGGGAAAGGGGGAGCGTAGAGAGGTATAGAAAGATATGGAGACTATAAATAATTCAGTCCGACAACAAGCCCCAGGGACGTTTACGTCTCTCCATTTATTACTGCAGTAAAATGACACTTTGTTTATATAGCGCTATTACATTTTGATATAATAGACCATTAAAATAACATCTTAATAGACCATGCCTCCCTTACTGGAGAAGAAAAGATGAAGTGCAAGCCCAGAGCTGCAGCAAACCAGGCCAGCCCAGGCATAACCTCTCCCGGCCACTGTTTTCATGCAATTACTGCCTTTCCTCAGGGTATAGCACAAAACACACACAGACAAAAAAAGCCTATCGCGTATGCATATACATACACATACACACACACAGCTTAACACATTAAATGCACACACACACACACACACTCTCTCTCACATTTATAACTACAAACCCCACATGCACAGACAGCCACACACATTTGGTGCATCAATAAACACAGACACATCACTGTAATAAGGCAAAATGACCACAGGTCCATCTGTGCGAGCCCATATCCATCCCACGTTTCACCGCTGAGCCCACAGCCTTTATTGGCGCAGCTGTACGACCCGCGCGCTCGTCTCCAGGTTAGCGACGTGAAAACAGATTGATGAGATCAGAGATTAAGTGAATGGGACGGACGGAGAAGCGTAGCAGTGCTAGTAAGTGATTAATATTCATACACCGCGCCGTCACCTTTGTGCTGGCAGCATCAAACCGGAACCGATTCTGCCTGCTTCTTCAGCACGTTTCCGCCAATTGGGTCATCGACCACTCCATCCTTTATTCAACTCTAATGGCAGCTCCATCACCTTATGAATTGAAAAACTCACAGCACGTCCAATTCATAAGGCTCATCGCGGGTCAGATGTGGGCAAGCAAGGAGCAGAGGCCGAAGGCAAATAGATAAGGCTAGAGGGCGGAGCCCGATGGAATTTGTTTTGAGAGGTGAGAGAAGGGATTCTGGGAGAAAAGGGAGCACTGAACAAAGGCCAGCATCTATTTCTGCATCTCCTGCCTCTCAGCCGGTTCTCATTTTGCTCACAGTGTCAACGTTTTTCGCTGCCCGTTTTGAAATATCGACCACGGCATCACCGTAAAATAAGAGCTACACAAAGAAGAGGGGGGGCCAATTTGTCCCAATTCCTGAAGGGCCAACCAGTCCATTTATGTTTCGGTGGAAAGGGCACCACCTCGACGGGTCTTTAAAGTGGCATGGGCCTCGGGGTAGGGCCCCCCCTTGACCGAGACTGGGGTCGCTGACGGATCAGACGGTGCGGAAAGGTTACGAGGCGGGCGCGCCCTCCCGCCAGCGATTGAATGCCGAGTGCCTCTGATCCAGTTACCAAACCCCGCTTATTTTTCACTGTCAGTGCTGTCTGGGCTCGGGATCCATTTGAGATGGCCGTGAGGGTGCGAAAGTTTACTGGAGTCACAATTGCTGGGGCCAGGAAAAGGTTGAGCTTGGCAGGGCAAGACACCCCCCTCCCTCTAAAAAAAAGAGAGATAATAACTCAAGACAGGCTATTTTACCAAAAAAAATGCAGCTCCCTTTAGAGAATGACAAATGAGATGAACGAGTATTTCGTAGAAAGAATGACCGCAAAGTCCTGGAACTTGGCCATTATGGTTAAATCTAAATCTGAGAAAAAGATATATACTGCAAGCAGAGTATTTTTCATGTTAAACATGGAAAAAGTCAATGTTTTAAAGCTCACCAGAGCGCATATTGTAAACTTTCAATAGGCCAATTAAAAGCACCACCTTACTTCAACATCTTCGAGTACAGATTCCATGGAGACAGCGAAATCTCTAGAAGTGGGAGAAAATCATACTTGCTTCGCCGTGAAAGCGAAGCAGGCTAAATTGTGTACATAATAGCATAGTGAGAAGAGTATGTAGGAGCGGTGTACTGAGTGAGGAAAATCATGTGCTTAATGGAGTCAGTAGTGCACCAAGTATGGAAAACAGCGCGCTCAACAGGGGCTAATGGTGCACTGAGGGGGTACGCTAACCCTTAAATGCCCAACTATAGTAAAAGTTGAAAGAAAAATCAATGTATTCTGTTAATATGTCCTGGGGAGGGGCTGATAACAATCCAGTAGCAATTTTTAATTTTTGGTGACCTTTGACCTCATTTAAGTTTTTATGATATGTCACTCCAAGTTTCTAGGATATAAAAAGAGAACTTTTATCCATCCTTGTTTTAGTAGTTGGCATACAGCTGGAGTATTAGGCATAGCTTATTTTTCATTAGCTTACCTGTCTGTCTACTTTATCCAGTGATGAATGGGTGCTGATCTATCGAGTGGATTCCACCATGGGGGTGGCCATATTGGAGAGGTTAGCTGGTACAGCCAGTGTTGTGTCAGTTCCACCTTTATGCATCAGATGGCAGCACTGATGGTCTAAATATGTCACTATGGGCATTAGGTTGCAAAATTTATGTGGGGTCAGTGGTTTTGACAACTCCCAAAAATCGTGTGACAAATTTGTCACAGGGGGCGTTTAAGGGTTAACCAGGCAAGTTAAATACAGAATTGGGAAAATGGATAACTGACCAGAACAGAATGTGTAACTTTAATGCAGAAGTCAGCATACTAAAATAGCGTGAAATTGGGTTAATAGTGTACTTTCAGTACAAACCATGTGATTAATGCATTTCATGCTGCAGTGAGTGGGATTAGTAATGCGCAAAGTAAGGTTAATAATGTAGCGAGTATGGTAAATTGAGTACTCAGCAGGGTAATCAGAGTGTGTCTTTTGAATCAGCGTGCTAGGTAAGGTAAGCAGTGCGAAATTGGATTAATAGAGTACTGATATGGGTAAGTAGTGTGTCTAATGGGGTTGATGGCGTACAGAGTTGGGTATAAAATACTCCGCAGGGTAGTCAGAGAAATTCAGTGGGTTAATAGCGTACGGATTGTGATTATCATAAATCCCAATGGAGTCAATAGCATACAGAGTTGGGCAAGTAGCATGAAAAATTGTACTCAGTGGGGTAAATAATAGAATTAATAGTATACCAGGTAGGGTAATAGTGTTACATTATGGAAATAATATACTATTTATAATCAGGAGAGCAGCGTGTCTGGAGCAACTAGTGTTGTGAGTTAAGCATGTAGTGTTAGAGGACCTTAATAATGTACAAAGTGGGGTAAAAAATAGGTTAGGCAGGGTTAACTGTGCAGTAAGTAGGGTAAATATGTTGAACTGGGTTAATATTGTAGTACACAGGATAAATAATGAATAGAAATCTAATGTGGGAGGAGAAGGTGGCATTAAGTGAGACAGCAGGATATAGGACGGGCTGGAGAGGCCGTTGGGCTGAACTCCAGATTACACTGAACATCTGGCACGGAGGCCTGGCCTTGTGTGTTAGCGAGGAGAACGCCCTCTCCGCAGGCCTGCATATAAGCCAAGTTTTAGGCTCTCCTGCTGCCAGAAGAGCACGTGAACCATGACCTCTGACCCTGCAGCGCCGGGGACAGATACTCCCAACTCTCCGCGATATTAAAAAAAAGTAAAATGGACATTTGGAATTGGCCTGTCCATAAGTACGTCGACATGCCAACAGCTGGAATCTAAACATGACCAAGGAGTTACGGATCATCCAACGCCATCCTCTTCTGCTATAGTCCACAGAGTAAACTTTACATGAAGTAAAATGAACCGAGGCGTTGCCTGCTACAGAAAACGCAACAAAGAAAGTAGAGCCCAAAACTCACGGTTGTGGGGAAAAAAGCTTCTCTAGTTTTTTTTTTCCTCCAGGGAGACTTCTTTTAAAAACAATGAGAGACTTCAAAATAGTGCTTACATAAATTTGTTTTGGCATTAATTACATAGAGGACATTTCAGCCACTCTGAAACGTGGAGTTCAATTTACCCAACATTCCTCGCAGTCTGAGCCTTGCTGCGGATGACATGCCAAATCCATGGTTAATTTATTTCCTCTCCTTAAAACATCCAGGGTGAAAATCCGTGAGTCAATACCAGACAGATGGGTGCCCTTACACCTAAAAAAATGTCTCATACAGCATCAATCAGGAACAAAATGAACACTAAGGAACAGCTCATACTGAAGATAAGGCTTAATAAAAAATAGAAAACAGAGATGAATATTTAAATGCTCAGCCGCAATTGCCGGTTTCTTTTCAGAAGAAAGTAAATAAATAAATAAAATTGGAGGAAATATGGGGCAATGCACTTTGCTTCGCGGTTTTTGCTTATCTCTATGAGCGCGTTGTCACCCCGCTAGAGCAGAGACTGGTCCAGAACCGAGCTCTACCCGCCAAATTACAGGGTTCACGGCAGCGCTCTCTCCCTTCTTAAAAACTGTTAAAAGCGTGTAATTTTCGGGGGCTAATGTAACGCAAAAATGGATTAAAAGAATAAATAAATAAATAATTTTAAAAAAAGAGTTAACAGCATATTGCCGCAGCTCTTTTTATTCGACTCATCCTGACCTTCAGATTCAGGGGCCTGTAATATTCATGGCAGAGTAACTCCATTTTGAAAAATGCCTTCCTGCGAACGCCGGCTGAATAACTTCACTCTGTCAAAAGAATGACTCCGTAGTTCCCCTGAAGATCATGCAAATCAAGATGTGACATAATGCCAAATCGACTGAAATATTTTTAGATCTATGCTACAAACAAATAGTATTATTGTACTTCCTGCCTAGAAAAGACAAAGTACAAGTACATTCCTAAATGTGCCACCACAAAACACATATTTACTCCAAATATTCATAATTTAACCCTGCAAAACTGCAACAATCTCAAAATAGCAGTAAAATTCAATTGGGGGGGGGAAGAATCAAGAATATTGGTTTAAATAAGTTGTATACATAAAAAGCCATCCCATCCCTTGCATATTTGCAACGAATGACAAAACAAATGTTGCATAAACTGTTGTACTATCCGCTCGCCCTTCTGTAAGGGAGTAAACCCTGCAGAAATGCACAAAATCATTCAGCTCTTCAAAGAGATCGGTCATTTGAACCTATCCCTAAGAATCAGATGCACAGCAATTTACAATGTTTGAAGGGGAATCTTGCTCGAATGCACTGAATCCCCATCATGCTGCTTAGGAGATGATGAATAATCAGGTGCCATCCATGTTGCTCCAAGCCTGACAGCTGCAATTCACAAGAAAAATAAACCTGAATAAAGAAGGTATTTTTCCTCCTCTCCCCCCCCCTTTTTTTTTTTTTTTTAAATGGTACAGAACACTCAACTTGTAGCCTAAAAGAAGTCTCTCTCGCTCTCTCTCGAGTCAACAGGCCTTTTTATCCCGATACAGTCGGCAGTTTCCCACTTTGGGGAAAATTGCTGGCGTAGCCACCCTCTCGGCTCTTTGCCTCTGGACAAACGAGCACACCCCCCCCCCCCCCCCCCCAAACACACACACACACTCCGTTCCCAGCCCCCAACACCTGCCCTTTTCACAACCCATTAGCCTCCAAGAGGGGAAAAATGACGTCGGTTAGAAATAAAGAAAGAAAAAAAAATCAAGTCAAGCTGCTGAAAGGAAAAGGTTGGGTAAGAGACGACTCAGAGGAGCTGCACATCCCATGCAGTGCTATTGAAATTCTTGGAGAGAAGACAGGGCCATATTCACACTGACTCTAGGATCAGCGAGCTGCACCACACTGCAAATGCACCAAAACGGCGGCCGAATTATGACAACGTTCTCAGGGATACGCTCGCGCGAAAGCACACACCCCTCACACACAAACGGTTTCCAGATTTTCAAGGGTACTGTTAACAAGCAGAGTGCAATGCGAGCGCAGCGCACCAAATCAAGTATTTGCAAAACGGTCAGTGAGGATGCCAGACTGTGGTGGAGAGAACTGCACTCTTTCCATCATTAGAAGAGCTCCTCCGTATGCTAGCTGGAGTGCTAACCAAACCCCATCACTGGCCATTCCAGCGCGTCACTGCAACAAAGGAGCCAATCCATGGCTCAGGAACGAAGGCCGACATCCCCACATTTAAACCGATGAGCGTAAATGTTGCCTTCGATCGGATATAATGAAATCGAAGTGAGAACAAAGCGTGTCACTTCAGCGCACTTCTCCCGCTAAATAAGAGTTTAAAACAAAGGAGACAGTCAGAGTCAGCAGCACTGCTGTGGTCTGGGATAGTCCTCCAGCGTCCCACAGTTCACTGCTTCTGCCGTTCTGTGACACAGTGACAGCTGTCGCCCGGGTGTCCGTGGCAACCTTTTCATACCAATGTCCCCGACCCACACATTCCAGAACACTCCGTTCCAGTGCAAGCAGATCTGCGACCGCCACAAGAAAGCCCTCGTTCCCTCTCTCGCTCATCAATCCACTCATTCGTCACAGAGATGGATGTCCACTTTGTCATACTACCATGCGTGCAAGTAAACGATCGGGATAAATCCTCACGTCAAAGAGGCCAACACCTACAGCTACTTTTAGTCTTTCCTCAAAGCGCACTGTAACAAATGCAGCAGGATTACAGTCTTAAATTGACACTCGCCTCGCCCTGTAATGGGCTAGAGCGAGCCAAAATATAACACTTTTTTTGTATTATTGACAGCCGTCCAATTGACAAATTATATGAATTAAACTAAATAATATGAAGTCTACAGCAACTATAAAAAAAAAGAAAAATACACAGCTTGCCCAGTCAAGTTACATTTATCTAATGAAATGAGCAAGTTAGGAGTGAAGCTAAAAAAAATGTCAAGTTTAGGCCGCATTAGAGTCTCAGTCATACTGTAGCACTATGAAAATGCTAATAGGATGAATACCAATGAAATAACACAGTCTACAATACTGCAAAATCAGAAAGCGTTCTAAACTATAAGCTATAATGGCCAGCCTTACCCTGCAGTCATGGACGAAGTATAATAATAAATGTTAAATCTAATGTTCACTTGTGCATTATTTTGCGGCATTCCATAATGGCACACAAATGGTTTCAATCTTACAAAAAAAGAAGGAAAAAAAACAAAAAAATAAAAAATAAAAATAACCATGGAATACAAATGAGCTCATGTAAACCGCGCAAACAACCTCATGCGGGGCTTCCATAGGAAAATGGAAGCCTTCTGAAATTCATTCCCTAAAGTCAGCTGTCGAACATTATTCCCTGGCTCCAATTTAGAGGGAAAACAATCAGGGGAGCAGTTGCTGTAGTACTTGGTAAACGGGACCCCCCCCCAGAGAGGGGTGATGGGGGGGATGGTGGTCCGTAGTAATAACATATACATTCCAGGTCACGACCACAGACATTACCCAGCCTCAAACTACCATCATGGGACTAACGCTAATGTTCCAGCGAAGGGACAAGCCAAGACGACGGGCAGCTCGAAAATCCTGGCCAATCCGATCCCTTCCAAATCGACCGTTGCTGACCCGATTTCCAAAAAACTGCAATGCAGGCAGAGCCATCCGGCTCAGATGGCATTAGCGGGCCTCTAGCGGCTATCGGCAAACCCGCTCGAGATAATTTTATTGCAGCGGTATATCCCCGGAAGAGAAGTGAATGAGCAATCTTCGCAGCTCGAGATCCCTGGGAGCCTATTGATGGCCCGTCTCCAAAGTGCCTCGTAAAACAGGCCCTCGAGTGATTGAGCCGTTTAGAGCCGCGGAGATGCAAGCACAATACCGTTAGAGTCAATTTTGAAACTTGCAATGCAAAAACAAAAAATAAAAGGATCATATCGAGCAGCTACACAACTCAGCCAGGGTAACTTTCAGGGCAATGAGCGTTATTAATCATGTGCACGCCTTTGCGCCAATTTGCTCAGTGGAAGTTTTTAAGATTTCTTCTTAACTGGAACAATCATCGACAAAACCCTGTTTCAAGAGCCCGAAATTCATACCACACCCCCATAACACTGCCAGCACCTCTTTTTGATGCAATGACCAATGAAACTTTTGAAAATTGTCAACTCTCATTGCCACACGCCCTGCCCTTTAAAAATGAGCTTCTGAGCTTTCCCAAGGGAAAATAAATGGTTTCAACTGCTTCCGAAAGACTCCTCCCCAACCAAAAATAGGAAAATACTTTATGTTATTTACCTAATTTAATTGCACCAGTTCCATTTTAGTGTCAGTCGTAACATTGTGATGTTAGTTACGGTAGCGCTAGATTACCTCCTGTTAGGTTAGAAGGGCGACTTTGCCCATCCACATGAACACGTACACACACACGGAACAGAACAGAACGGAACAACACGCAAATTTGAAGGCAAGTCTGCCTGTAAAGTTGACTCCACATCCTATGTAGTACGTCTTAAACTATAGACTTGTATTAGTTGAAGTTGCACCATTAAAACTTCTAACTAGACCATAGGGGAACAGTTCACCTTAAAATGAAAATCGTCATCATAGCTCACCTCCATGCCTGTTAAAACATAGGTAAAGTTTGCGAATCCACAAAACAATTTTTAAGTATACCCAAAAAACCCAGCAGCATCCTTCTCCTAAACAATTGAAGTCAATAGAAGCTTGATCAATGGCGTTCATAAGAGTCCAAAATACAGCCAATAATGACCAGGAAATTACTCTACACAGCTTGTGCAGCATAATCAATTGTTCTGAAGCCTAATGATTGCATTGCGACAGGAAAAGACCCGCATTACATCATTATTTAGCATTAATTTTTGCCACAGACATCTTTTTTTTTTTTTTTTTTTTAATGGTCACGACTGCTTGAACCAGCCCCCCTTTACGTAGCTACAGGTAAATAAGGAAGTGCTGGAGAGTTCATGTCAGGCAGAGCGTAACTGAGCTACGGCCGGGCCGGGTACTCAATTGTGAACTTTTTTAAATAAAAAATGTAAACTCAAAATTTGTTTTAGGGATTAACGAACTGAGACCGTGTTTCAACTGGCATTGTGGTGAGTAGATAATGAAAAATTAAGGAATATTTAACCCAAAAAATTAAATTAAGTCCATCATAAGCAAATAAATAAATAAAATAGTTGCACTCAATGACGTCTCTGTGACGATGCCTACATGCCAATGAGAGACTCCAGGGCTGAAAAATTGTAAACCACCAGCGAAGCCATTGGTGCGCCCGTGGGAGCCCGCGCAGTCCGATTCGACGCTGCAGTCGCTTGTTGTTCTTCTAAATGCTGCTGTTAAATTTACTTTTTTGCACTTGAGATCTTTACTAAGCCATGCAGAGAAGGGAGCCGCCTCCGCCTCTCGGTCATACGGCAGCGCATGATTGAGAAAAATCACCCAATTAAAAAACAAAAAAAATCCTGCATAAACAAAATAAGGCTGAGGCCTCCATTTTAATGAGTTAATTTCTTGTTACAACGGCATGTTTGTCCCTTTTAACAAGAAACGTTTCTCGATATAACAGCAACAGCATACATCAGTTTAACAGGAAAATTCCTGTTATTACATAATACGTACATACAGGGAGTTAATCTTGTTAACATAAGGAATTTTTGTGTTATACCACGAAACGCTACATCAATATCAATCAATGCAAAGTGAAAACCTTAATCCACATATCATCTTTAAGATACATCTTTTTTTTTTTTTTTTTAAATGTCCAGAGATAGCATTTCATTTCAGCAAACTCCAACCGCTCCCCCAAAAAACTTGGCCAGCTGCCCCCTCAAGGGAGTCAAACATTGCTGATCAGGAATGAATCCAACTAGCCCTCAAGATGAGAGATAAACGACTCTCACCATCCATTTGGGGGGCGAGCTGGAGACTAAACTATGTGAAGCAATGCATGAACCCAACGTCACGCTAACTTGTAACACAACCCCTCCACTTCATATCATCTCCTAGTTTGATGCTACAAGACTGTTGGCAAACACACTAGGCCTGAGATACTCAAGTGGGTTCAGGCTGTCATTCCAACCAAACGGCAAAACAACTGCTAATCAAGGTCTTTAGTAAACACTCCACAGGTTGATTAGTAGAATTAGTAGGAACTCCATGACTAAAACGAAAGCCTAAAAATCGCACAGGCCCCATCTAGATAGGGTGGGGAACCGCCGCACTAAGCCAACAAAAATAGAGAAAGGAGGCTTGTTCACCAGTCAACTACAGGTGCCAGTAAGCTCCCAACTATTGGTCTGTGAGCAGACCCTCTTCCTTCCTCTGTCTGTGTGAGCCCTACCTGAACACTGCAGTGTGCAAAAAAAGGCTCTGACTTCCGTGGCACGATTCAAAACTGAGCACTTGTGTACGTGCTCCCGAATCAATATTAGAGGCAGCAGCGCGTGCAAAACAAGGACGAAAACATTTCTCAACAAACAGAAACTGCTGAAGGCAATATGGTCTGCAGTCAAGCTATGGAATGACATCACCCCTCCCGCCTTACTTGATGGAAGAAATGAGCCTGGACAAGTTACATAATTTCACTGAGGGCAGCAAATGCTTAATAGGCACCAGATGCTAGCAGTTCACCCAAAGTCCCTGGACACGTTTGAAAACATGCTAGAAACATGGAGTTGAGGGATCCCGTGCTCGCATACATTTATGGCCTATAACAGCACGGTACTGTTACTTCTTAACGAACTGGAAATCGACTGGCTTTAACAAAATGCGCATCTCACTCCTCTACCTGCAAGTAGCGCAGATGTAATCCTGAATCACCATAGAGGACACCTTGGGCTGTAATGGAGAACTTTCTTACTACCAACCACACACCACAAGCAATGCAATGGGGAGTCCATTTTTTATGACAGCGTGTAATGAAAGAAATTTACATGGTGATGAGAAGCCTGGCTTTGGATGGCAACACTATTCTCATTTTTGTCCCAAGAGGATGCGCCGGCTAAAGCTACCCAGCTTTCATAAGTGAAAACGGGAATCTATCCTCTTAAAAAAAGTAAATAAATAAAAAATTGTGTCATTCGAGGCCAGTGCGCCCCTTTAGGGGATTTCCCAATCCTCACTTCTTTGGGTCGCCGTCCATCAAATGACACGCCGTTTTCAAGTCTGCTCTCAGCACTACTGAAAGGCCGTTGAAGCGTACATTCGCTTAAGGATGATGTGCGATTTGGGCAATCTGAAAGAGGTCTCCAGTGGGTAGTCTCAGTCCTCACTGCCGGCGCACCAAGAGAAGCCATCTGTCGAGACCCACCGTACAGGTGCGGGAGAGGGGGCCAGTAATCAGTCGTCAACTGATTTTTAGTCATCGGCAGACATTTAAATCGCACCACTCAATACTTCACCGTCAAACTGATCCTGGATTCTACATCTTAGCCACCAAATCTTCCCAAAACGATCGGCTGAAAAAAATCCGCTTGCAGTCACAAATTCCCGTCTCATCGGAAGAGAGCAAATGGGGTCGGCGATAAGCTGGTGGGGACACAAATGAACTCCCATAATCCTCGCCCCAAAAAGTGGGGAAAAAAAACAACACAAGAGGACAGAAATGAGCGAGAATGGGCATGACAGCGGCACAATGGAGATAAAGTTTTATACAGCGGCGGGCACATTTGGCAGGCCGATGCGACGGACTTGGCCGCCGCTGCACTCTCCCCCCTTCGCAATAAGCTGCCAAAAATCACTCAGCA
The DNA here is from genome assembly GCA_029721435.1 of Gymnothorax reevesii. Lineage (NCBI taxonomy): Eukaryota > Metazoa > Chordata > Actinopteri > Anguilliformes > Muraenidae > Gymnothorax > Gymnothorax reevesii. The sequence goes on along the minus strand of CM056579.1, from coordinate 24,249,922 downwards.
TCCATCTCTCCGTCAGCACCCCGCCTGGCGAAGGATTCGGCAGATCCGGATGGATGAGCTCCCTGGCTTGACAACCCCACACCCCCCGGCCTCCCGCCGTCCACAGGGGAAGGATTCCATAATACGCTTCTCCATACTGGGGGGGTAAATTTGATCTGCATTATGACTTCAAAACCCACTTCCCCATCTCCCTGGGGCAGGGAGGATATAAACTCAAGTCCTCTCTCCCCCTCTCTCTCTCTCACTCTCTATGAGCGAAGTCCACCTCCTTAACTGCATTCAAGAAGCTCTAATTCAAGCACCTCTAAGGCCTGCAAGTAGATCAACCGTTTCAATAAAACTGCAAATCGTCGTTTCCCCATCCTCAAACGTTTATTCTCCAAGTTTAAAGCGAAATTGAGCAATTCCCCCTTCCCTAAACACAACCAATTAGAATAAATATTTCACGCAGACCACGAGCCCCTCTAGTACTCCCGCTGTTCTGACCCGTAAATTCGGTTGCGGACACGAGTCCGATAGCAGCATTGCCGGGTTTCATTTCGCATCGGAGCGGTTCTCCGAGGCATTGTGTGATTGGGCCTGGATATTAGCGAGATTTATGCGAATCCATTTTAACACGTCCAAGGCCTCGCGTTTCCATCCCCTTCATCCTAGGAGCCGGGCGCAACAAGGGCAACAGCGGAAGCGCATTTCTGCCACATACAGCACGGAGCACATGATTTAGCGGCGGTTCAATGAAGAGGTTGCGGCTTTGACACGCCATCCCCCCCTCCCCTCCCGCCCCCCATTCCGGCTCAGAATGAGTTTCCTCCACTGACTCAAGGTTAGCGATGACAGTGACTTCCTGCGCGGAGTCTGTTCACGTCTAAAGAAATGGGACCTGGCGTCATGAGAAAGTGAAGCATTAGAGCGAGAGCGGCAGAGAGAGAGAGAAAGGGAGACAAAGAAAGAACGAGAGAAAAAAACGAAGACGAGATAGGGATGAAGCAGCTTCAGTGAAAGACCCTGGTTCTGCAGATACCTGCGGTGAAATGAGGGGAAAGCCAGCCAATACCACGGTACCGGGCCCAGCCAAAGGCCATGGGCAGTAGGGCCGGCCAATATATTGATACAAGACATCGTCGAGGATTTTGGATATCGTAATACTGTGATATGATGCAACTGTTGTCTATTATAGTCTATAAGACTGCACAGGTGTAATGTTACGGTGAAGGGTCTCCGTTTTCTGCACTTATTAGACTGATCTAGCTGTCGTCTGTCCCTACTTGATTATCAGCTCCGCATCACCAAAGGCAGCACATCAAAAATCGCATTGCGTAAATCTTTTGCGAAAGCTTCAATAGTTATCCCTGCAATATTGCCACAACGTCAATATCAAGGTATTTGGTGAAAAATATAGTGCAATTTGACTTTGTCCGCATCTGCCCGAGTGCGACTGTGAGATGGGAACGACAATGCCGCCCTAGGGCATGTGCTGCCAAGCCCAGCCAGACCTCCGGGGGGCGACAGCTGTGGAAAAAGACCCAATTCCTAACCAGGGAGGAAGGAGGCGAGTCTGCCCTCCATTTAGCTCGGAAGCACTGTCAGGCCTGGTCACGTCACATCAGGGACGACAGGCGGAAACTGATTCGATTTCACGATCTCGGGCGACGCGTGAACCGCAGTGTGAGGATCTGGCCAAGCAGCCGTAATGGTGAAACAACAAGAGAGGCGGCGATAAGGATTTTCACAAGTAACAGACAGCAAGAGGAAACTGGAACGCATAACGGCCGCAACGAGGTGCCAACGTTGCCACCATCTTTCTTTCCATTACGGTTGGGGGGGGGTGCACACAAGCCAGGCAAGTGTTTTAGTTTGAGGGTGGTACAGATTAGATAGGAGCTCTGGCTTCACAGTTCTGAAGGCAGCATTAATCCTGATGAGGAAGCTGGCCCAGAACAGCCGAATAAGAGCTTATCTGAGCCTTGGGGGGGAAGTTTAAACCTGCTTGGCAGAGCCGGGCGGGTAAACCTAGCCAATGATATGAAACCAGAACAGGCATCATACCACAATGCTGTTCTTGATATGGGGGGGGGGAAGCCAAACTGAAGCTGCTTTCCGCACCAGACGAGAAAACGAATTTTTCGCGCGACAGATTACATTCAAAGTCGATGCAAAGACGCGAATGCACGCGAAACGCGTGCATTCGCGTCTCTGCATTGACTTTGAATGTAATCTGTCGTGCGAAAAATTCGTTTCGCGAATTCGCATCTAGTGTGACAGCGTCTTAAGAGTAAGCAAACGTTACCCCCATGGAATAAGCACAGCTCCTCAGCCACTGTAAATGCTGAAAAGAAGCGAGGCGGAAGCACTTAGCCGATATAAGACCTGATGACATGAACACAGGGCTAATGGAGTTTCACTTGCACAAAGGCCCTTCTATGCACTGGCAGGTCATCACAGTATGTTCCGCGGAAACACAGTATCCTCCCCCGTACAAGCCTGAAGTACAATCTTTTTTCTACACAGAACATCCTAGCAATTCATCATTCAAAAAAAAAGAAGAAAAAAAAAAGAGTGTAAAAAAAATCCCTCTTATTACAAATGGGAAACCCCAGATTCATTCTCATATGCAGCACTAGCCCAATTCAGACATTTGCCACAAAGAATTACCCACGGTTAATGAGCATTTGAAGAGCCAAATTATTAGCCCAACAGCATTAATCTTTGCTCACAAACATCCTACAGATCAGGATATAAAACATATTTAGACATGTCGATCCTTGCCGGTGCACTCACCTAAGTATGAAACAGAGCACTTGTGTGGCAACGGCAAAGACAGTGACGAGTCTGTTTTACACGTGAACGGGCACCGTCCGTGGAGACCTGCATTCCGCTAAGAGAAAGAGCCCAAACAGCCCTCTCCCACACCAGGGATGAGACTCGGGCGTGAACCTCAAAGATTAATGACTGCAAAGAGCACTCAAGCAGCAGGAGCCTGGAGGTACAGAAACCTTGTAGGAGGGATTTGCCATAAATCGTCCACTTACTCCTCTGATGACTTCCCTTTGTTTTGGGAGGTCGAGTCCAAAAATGGTTAGTGTAGTCCAGCATTTCATTGCCTTCGGCAGAGAAAACAGTGAGCACCTCAAAAGGACTGGTCAATTTAAACAATTAGTGTCGTGGGATGGAGAGCCAAGCTGAAAAAAAAATGTGAAGTAAGCTTTAACCCTGAGCATCATGAGTGGCCATGTTACCATGACAGCTGAAATCTGGTCAGGTTACAAATGCAGAACTGGGGAAATTTGCAACAGGAACTCATCGCTGAGGAAGTGGGCAAGAAATTAACAGCATTGGCCCAGGTCACAGTGAAACTGCAGGAACAGAAATTGTGACTGTGAGCGAGCGTGTGCATGTGCATGGTATGTCTACAATTAGTGTGCACAGCCTCAAGGCCTCTCTTGAAACTTGATGGGGAAGAAAAAAAAAAACATGTTGTTTTCGTCAACGAAGAGATGACATCGAAGGCTGGAGAGACAAGGGCAGGTTTCGCATTTACTCCCATAGAAACAGAAACAGAAAGCACGACTTCAGGCCTTTCCGCAGATCAGCAAAGATCCTCAACCATGAACGCAGCAAGAGTCCTTTCTCTGCTAATCTCCCACAAAAAGCATCACTCCCACAGAAACAGCTCATCACCATCATTTAATTTTTCATATTCAACTAATTCAGCTCTGTACGCCATGTCCGCGCTGCCGCTGCTGAGCTAACGAGCTCTCGTTAAGACTGCAACCTTGTTTCAGGGCTTACCCAGTTTGAAATAGCCGTCCAATTAAATCGCAGAACGCAAACAGCAGATTAATGGACAGAGTGTGAAAGGCCACAGATGGCCATCATTATAGCAAAGGTTCATAATAATGCGCAGGAAATCAGGAGTTCTGTGTGTCAAGCCTATGCGGATCGTCACCAACATTGTTAAAATGTTCCAACACTTTTAAAAGGACAGTGGAGGCCCAATCGACCTGCAGAGGAGTTCCAGCCAACTGCGCATCTATGTACCGTATGTTAACCGTCAGATCCCTCGCCCTCTCAAACACGGCGTGGCATCTCTCACCTACGCACACTTTTGAGAAGTGTTTTTTAAATCATGGGTTAGAACAAATAATTGGATCATGGGCTCGTATAAGGTGGGTACCAGAATGAGTCCAAAAGCAATGGTAGAAATTTCAATTGACAGAAATTATTTGTTTAAATCAACTTGGCCAAGTCATCATGTTGCTTTAAATGAGTAGAGTTCTGTGAATGCTTGCAGTCTTTGCATTCGCAGACTTAATTCGGTCAAACCAAAGACAGTACTTGACTGTCAGGTTGAGCGAACGAATCATTTTTTTACGGTGAGGTCCCAAAAAGGCTAAAAATGTAACCCCCATATACTGGATGGTTGTACAGTTCTGATGCTGAACCACGGCCCTAATTTGGGCCCCGAGTCTAAACAAGTTACTGGTCACGTTGCACCGAACACAACCAGAAATGAGGCATCAGAGGAGAGTCCATTTAAAGGTCAACACAAAATGGACTTCCGCCTCCTGTTGAAAATGAAGGTGATGCATAAAAAACACAGCACGATCTCGCCATGAAACACTAATCCTTGGCTACATGTCAGCAGTCAGATGGAGCAATCCTGGTTTGCGAATAAGCAGTTTACAAACTTTGCAAAATCCTACGATAAAGTTGGCTTGGCTTCCTTCGCACACTTTTTTGATGACGTATGTCAGCACTGAGTTTTGCCTCAGCGGGTCCGCACTATGCTGAGCACCCTCCCTAACGGAGAGCGAAGAGCAATTTTCTTATCTAAAAGGCAGCTTAAGAGCCAGTGCATCCGCCGCTGCCTCCTCTGGGTATAGACGCAGCTCCAGCCGCGGCCAGCGCAATGGCCACCAATTCCTTAGCTCTTTTGGCACCAGCGATCCTGAACGCTGCAAGATTAAAAGGTGCAACTATTTCCCAAAATGCCAGTTAAATGAGTCACCTGAACCCCCGACTTCTGAGACTACAACAAAAGGCGAATGGGCACCAGTAACACAGGCTAACGCACCGGCGTAGCCCTACTGAAAGTGTATGGCTTTGAAGGGTAAATCCAACACTCAATAAGTGTGTGACCTATTTTCAGGGTGGATAAAAGAACCTTTGATGATAGGAAAATCAATTAGGAGTCTACAGTGTATCAAAATAGCATCACTTAACAACTTGGAAGACATGTGAATATAGCATGAGATGCAACCAATAACCATTGCAACTGATAAAAGCCATACACCATACACCAATAAAAAAATAAAATTCTAACGCTCTCCATCCATACACTGCATTTGTGGCAGAATACAATTTATCCCTCGCTGAGAGCTGACAGAACGCCTGCTGCCTCTTAAGATCTACGGGGTAAGAACACAACAGCGACAGATTTGCACGCCTCCAGTCAGGCGGCTTGCCTGGTGTCAAGCAGCCACCGATACAATCATAAATACAGAGAAATTCGCGTCCGTCCAGGGAATGGTATTCAGATAGTAATCGCGTGTGTGCGGCAGCACCCCCCAGAACAGAGTCAGCGAATGTTACACAAAGCCAAATGTCAAGTGCAGGGGAGGTATTTAAAATAGCCTGAGCTTTTCTAGAGTGGCAGTCGAAGCTGCGATCATTTTCACGCCGAAGTTTTCGAGGAGAAGAGTGACGATGCAGACGAATGAGCGGGGAACGCACTGCAAGAATAATCCAGAGGACAATATACACTAAATTTGCATCTAAACGTTAAGCCGACAGAAACGTACGTGGCTTGCATTGTATGAGCAATTTATATGGTGGCACAATTACAACAGCAATTCTGTGCCTTGCTCTAGGGTACAGCAGCAATGACACACCTGGGACTTAAACCTGCAGCTCTTGCTACAGGCCCAGATTCCTCACCTTTGTGTTCTATTGCCGCCAATGAATGAATTAAATCCAGAAAACTCGTAAGACGTTTCAGAAGGATTATAGGCCAGACTAACACGGCCAACAGCCACATTTAAGATAATATACGTGCCTGTGGCAATGTTTTAAATCAGACAAAAAAAAAGGAAACATGGTATGAACTCCATAGGAATTGTACATCTCCGTAATACATCTCCATTAACATGGAGGCGTTCGATGCCAGTAATAACCAACAGCAGACCACATAAAAATGTGAGGTAAGAGTATAACCAGTTAAGGGGTATTCTCGATTTCCCCGATTCAAGAGCAAACCACCTCAGTATAAAATGTGGTTATTTGTATGCATCTCATTGTGAACAGCTTTGATCCTTCACCAAAGCCTTACTATAGCACTTGCTCTGCACACAACCGATCAGGGTCGATACTGTTCTGTTCTTTTTCTTGTCTTTAAAAAGCCCCCCTTCACGATGTGTTAAGCAGGCAACGTCTTTTAAAAAAAAATAGGCTGCAGAGCTGCTCCTACAGCACAGAGGGCTTAATTCGTCCCACATACACGTCGCTAGAGAACACAGAATCACTTAGAGCTGAGGGGACAGAAGTGGGACAGGCTCTCAAAAGCTCCCCGAGTCGGCTGGGTCAGAAAATAACAGAACCGTTATTATATGCGCTTCAAAGCTTCTCTTTGTCCGTATTCCTGGAATCTTAAACCAAAGGGAATAACGCAGTAATCTGATTTAAGCACATTCCACGTAACGCCGAATTTAAACAAATAGCAGGAGGAGGGCAGGGAAACAGCAAACGCCGAAGACAGGCTATAAATCGAGGGAAATGGCCGCAAAATCATTTCAGTTAACAAGCTGGCCGATATGCACGCCTGTACGCACATTATGCACATGTGGCCTCAGAGATTTTCAACCATCAACAACGCACGGGAGCTTCGAGTAAACTGAATCAATTAGCACAAGCTTTTTTTCCCTTTTTTTTTTTTATTAAACGCAATGTTCTCTGCTGAAAAGCAACATTTCAGCGACACAATAAGAAATGCAACTAGCCACATGACGGAGCCCGCATCAGGTTCAATACCATAAAGCAGTTTTCAGGAAAGCAACGGTCCCAGCTGGCAATAGCCATGGTAACTACGATGCAACCTGTCTGCCCAGGCAGAGGAGCCAGTTGGAAGCTCTCCTCGATTGGGCCCCTCAAACCGTACAGGCGGTAAAGCTCTTATCCCATTCATTGCTCACAGAAGCTTGGAAGGAGGTAAACATTATGATTTTACGTCACAGGAATCTGTGCAGAAATTCACTTCGGCAAATAAACATGACGTGCACCGTGCAACCACCGTTATTTATCTCGCCATAATCAGCCCCTGCTTGTAAATTACTGTCAACTGGTGCGACCCATATTCCTATAAGGATAGTTTGGGCGTTCCAGTCATTGTAATCTGGCTGCAGAGGGGTCACAATGCTGTGCCTAAAAGTTTGTTCTTGCCCCAATACTGTCGGTTAAAAACCGTGCAGCCCTCTCCCTCATTGTTTGCGCGCCGGCAGTCCGCTCCCCGACAGCAGCAAAGCACAAGGCTACGTTCTAAATTCCGTTGGCATAATGATCCCTTCATAAGAAATTATTTAATGGCATTTGTCGATGAAGGTCGGGTTCAAAAAAAAAAAAAGAGAGGAAAATAACTCACATTCTGTCGCCGGAAACCAGCAAACGGCTCTCAACCATTACGTCGGGTAGAAAATCCAAATTGTAAGAGGAAGTCATGTTTTTTTTCCGTGCACGCCTCTGTGCTCTCGCTAGCAAATATGAGCGCTTCTTCTACGCTTGTCTGACTCAACTGCGCCGGCCGCGGAGACGGAGAGGGACAGGTGCGCAAAGGCCTCCCCAAGGCAGCGGCCAGAGACTCGGCAGTTGTCACATTCTTTTCTTCTCCCCCGTCATTTTTCCTCCAATCCCCACCGAAATCCACACAGCTGAGGCAACTGACTGTATAATGCGAGGCGCTGTGCAGGGGAGGCGTGGCTCCTCGGCAGCCCACTGCAGTTGCACTTAACCGTTTGCACGCCCCTCAATCGCAAGAATAATTTTTCAGAATTCAACGAGCATTTTATATACTGTTATGGCCCCTAATTTGTTATTACATTTATAACACAACAGCAACAGCAAGGGATGACAAACACAGTTTTAACAACTAAAACACATTTAATTTTTAACAAAGACAAAGACTAATAACAACCTACAACTAAAGACCAAGATTGATAAATAAGAAAAAACAGAAATAATTACAGTCCCTTTTTAGTGGGGTGGCTTGGTGATGTCCTGGATGAAGAAAATGCTCAAACACAGGCAAAGAAATCCACAAAAAAAAACTACACAGGTCTTGAACAGAATGGCAGGTCTGGTCGTCATCTTGCAATTTCTCCTACTACTTTACTGTCTCAATTCTTTTCCTTATATACTCTTTTGCAGACCCCACCCACATTTAGACCTCTTTTTTTTTAATTTTCTGAGACTTGCCCCAGACATGTCCAGGACATGTCTAAACATGACTCCAGTCTGAGCTTAACAAAAAAAAGGTAAATACTGCCATCTAGTGGCCTATATTCACATTACACCTCCATTCCAAAAGGGAAAAATTTTGACTCATAAAGGCAAAATTTTTCTTTTCAATACAAAATGGTTAAGTGAACACTTGTCTATATATACATATCATACAATATTCAAACACATGATATATATACACATTCAAACACGGGATAAGCAATCAGCAATTACATTGTCTGTACCCTTCACATGCTTAATTTCCAAGTCAAACTCCTGTAAAATCAAACTCCAATTCAACAATCTCCGATTCTTGTTTTTCATCTTACTCAAAAACATTAACGGATTGTGGTCAGTGTACACAATCATTGGCTTTTGTCCTGTACAAACATAAACCTCAAAGTGTTGTAAAGAAAGGACCAGAGCCAACAGTTCCTTCTCTATTGTGGAATAGTTCCTTTGGTGGCGATTGAACTTCCTGGAGAAGTATGCCACGGGATGCTCAATGTCATCAGAGTCACTTCTCTGTAGGAGCACAGATCCACAAGCTTGGTCGCTAGCATCGACCGCGATGGAGAACGGTTTGTTGAAGTCAGGAGATTTGAGCACGGGGAAGTGACACAGCAGAGACTTCAGGTGATTGAAGGCTCTCTGGCATGCATCATCCCAGGTGAACTTTACGCCTTTCTTCAGTTGGTTAGTTAGACTGAGAGCAATCTCAGCAAAGTTCTTGCAGAACTTGCGGTAGTACCCGATCATTCCAAGGAAGCGGCGCAAAGCTTTTTTGTTGTCAGGAACTGGAAAGTCCATGATGGCTTGGACTTTAGCATTTATGGGTGCCACCTTACCCTGGCCTATGACGTAGCCAAGATAGGTGACAGTAGCACAACCAAAGTCACTCTTGCTCAGGTTAACAGTCAGGTTAGCCTGGGTCAGGCGCTGGAACAACGTCTCTACATCTTTTAGATGTTCTTCCCAGGAGTCACTCCATGTGATCAGGTCATCGATGTACGCACCCGTGTGTGGCAATCCGGCTATTGTAGACTGTATCATCCTTTGGAACGTGGCTGGGGCATTTTTCATGCCAAAGGGTAGGACTTCATACTGGTACAATCCAGATGGTGTGGCAAAAGCAGAGATGCTCTTGGCCCTCTCAGTTAAAGGCACACACCAATAACCCTTCAATAAATCAATCTTGGTCAGAAACTTTGCTTGCCCTACACTATCAATACAATCATCAATCCTAGGTATTGGAAACACATCCGTTCTAGTTACAGCATTGACTTTGCGATAATCTGTACAGAATCTAGTACTTCCATCAGGTTTTGGAACTAGCACACAGGGTGAACTCCAATCGGAGTTGGAGGGTCTGATAATATCATGTTTTAACATGTACTCAACCTCTTTCTCAGCAATCTTTCTCTTTTCAGGATTCATCCGGTATGGATGCTGTTTTATTGGTTTGGCATCACCAACATCTACATCATGAGAGGCTATAGTAACTCTCTTTGGAACATCAGGAAACAAATCCTCATATTTCTTGATCAACCTTTCAAACTGATCTCTCTGTGAGGGTTCTAAGTGCTGGAGTTTTACATCAAGATTTTGCAACACTTCAGTGTTTGACAATTTACATGAAAGAACTTCAGCTTTAATTCTTGGTTCATCATCTTGAAACTCCCCCTCATCTTCACACGTTTCGACCATTGGAGAATCTGAAGTGACAGCTGCAACCCTAGCATTTCTGTCATGATAAGGCTTTAGCATGTTAATATGACACAATTGTTTTGGTTTTCTCCTATCTGGAGTCTTCACAATGTAAGTGAGATCATTGAGTTTTGTCAGAATTTCATAAGGACCATGAAATCTAGCCTGCAATGGATTGGACTGCAAGGGAAACAACACAAGGACCTTGTCTCCTGGTTTAAACTCACGGCTTCTAGCCTTATGATCATACCAAGTTTTCATTTTTCCCTGACTTGATTTCAAGTTCTCTTTGGCAAGGTCACAAGCTGCACGCAATCTTTCCTTGAACTTGCTAACATAGTCTAACAGACTGATTTGCGGCTCTTCCTCTTGCCATTGTTCACTCAATAATAGCAAAGGTCCTCTCACTTCATGACCAAACACTAGCTCAAATGGACTGAATCCAGTAGACTCCTGCACTGCTTCTCTAGCTGCAAACAACAGCAAATGAACCCCTTCATCCCAGTCTTTCTCATGGTCATAACAATAAGTCCTCATCATTGTCTTGAGAGTGGAATGAAACCGCTCTAAGGCACCCTGACTTTCTGGATGATAGGCACTAGAAAGAATCTGTTTTGCACCTAGTTCATACACAACCTGCTGAAACAATCCTGAAGTGAAATTGCTACCTTGGTCTGACTGAATTTCCCTGGGAAGACCAAACAACGTGAAGAACTTTATCAAAGCCTTCGAGATTGCAGTTGCCTTGATGTTACGTAGAGGTATGGCTTCGGGGAATCTGGTAGATGCACACATGATTGTCAACAAGTACTGATTTCCAGATCTAGTCTTGGGTAATGGACCAACGCAATCAACAATGACCCTAGAGAATGGCTCCCCAAATGCTGGGATAGGCTGCAATGGAGCTACAGGTGGGTCTAACTGGTGTTTTCCAACTACCTGACAAGTGTGACAGGTTTTGCAAAAGTTGGAAACGTCTTTCCGAAGCCCAGGCCAAAAGAAATGTTTCATGATCTTATCAACAGTTTTGTTAACACCAAGATGACCTCCTAAAGGTAAACTATGAGCCATTGTTAAGATCTCATTCCTATAGACCTTCGGAACAACAATTTGCCTGACCACTGCCCAATCTGCATTGGCAGGGATATCAGGAGGGCGCCACTTCCGCATCAACACACCATCCTTGAGATAATACCCAACTGGAACTGCATCTATTTCTTTTTCAGGAAGGGCTCTCCTCTTTAGTACACCAATTTCAGGATCATTAGTTTGCTCCTCAATCAACCGCTTTCTGGACAGAGACAAGTCTCCAGACACATCAGAATCACCAGACCCATCCGGCTGGCTGAATAGAGAACTGATAAAAGTATCTGATAAGTCCTCGAACGGAGAAACCATAATAGGCCAATCAGAGTCATGAGGCGAACCACCTGAGTCCTGACTATTCAATGTACTGGACGGCACCACAACATCATCTTCTTTAGCCTTCTTGGCCATAGCACGAGTCACTGCGCAAGAAGGATACAGAGATGGGTCCTCATCCCCATTTTCAGTGCTCGGCTGTGAAGTAAGATGTACAGGGGGAACTACTTTGCCCCCAGCCAGGTCATTGCCTAGCAACAGAGAAACACCCTTTATAGGTAGACTTGACATAAGTCCCACCTTTACCTGTCCTGTAACTAAATCTGACTTCAAGAATATAGAGCGCAGGGGTACAGATACAGTCCTCCCTTCAATACCTTGTACAAGTATGAAATCCCCTGAAGCGGTCTCATCACGTAACTCCAAGGAGTCCATCAACAAAAGTGACTGAGAAGCTCCGGTATCCCTTAAGATATATATGGGGACAGGAGTAGTATGCTCATTCAGAGCCACAAATCCCTCTGACACAAATGGAAGAAATTCCTCCCTCACGAAGTCAGCTGTATCAGGCTTTTTAGCCCCACAAGAAGCAGGCAATTTAGCAGATTGGTTATCTACTACAGGGGTTTCTAACCTTGTTTTCACAAAGGCATTTGGTTTGGTATCCTTTTCTTTTTCTTTCTTAGCTTTAAGGAACCAACAGTTAGTTGTAACATGACCAGATTTCTTGCAATAACTGCAAACTAGACCACTTTTGTCACTGTCAGCTTTCACACTTTGATCAGACCTGTTACTGGATTTCTGAGCACCATCACCAGATTTGTCTTTGTCTTTGGGTGAGGAATCTTGGGTATCACCGTAACCCTTTTTCTGAAATTGGGACCATTTATTGTTACTGCTAGACTGAAATTTGGACTTATGAGTGAGAACATATTCATCTGCAAATTTGGCAGCTGATTGCAAGTTCAGTGCTTGCTTCTCATTAAGGTAGGTCTTAACATCATCCTTAACACAGTTCTTGAATTCTTCAACTAACACCATCTCTTTTAGTGAGTTGAAATCATCCTTGACCTCCATAGAAGTACACCAGCGCTCAAAGCAAACCTGCTTTTCATTAGCAAATTCAACATAAGTCTGATTTTCAGATTTCTTCAGACCTCTGAATTTCTGTCGGTAAGCCTCTGGAACCAACTCATAAGCTCTCAAAATAACCTTTTTGACAACCTCATAATCAGAGGAATCATCTGCAGACAAAGCCGAATAGGCTTGTTGAGCTTTACCCTTGAGGACAGTTTGCAACATCAGAGGCCAGTGTTCCTTTGGCCACTGGCAACTCTTTGCTACCTTTTCAAAACACTGGAAATAGTTGTCAACATCCTTTTCTGAAAATGGAGGCACCAGTTTTACCTCCTGGCTAGCCCGAAATTTATTTTCAGTTGCAATTTTAATTTTTAGTAGCTCCATTTGGAGTCTTTCTTCTCTATCGAGTTTCTCTAATTCAAAATCTCTCTGTCTTGCAAATTTTTCTAACTCAAATTCTCTTTGTTTTTCTTCTCTTGCTAATTTTTCTAACTCAAACTGCCTTTGTTTTTCTTTTTCTTCCCTCTCAAATTCTCTTTGTTTCTCTTTTTCCTCCCTTTGTTTTTCTCTTTCTTCCCTTTCTTTCTCTTTTTCCTCCCTTTCTTTTTCTCTTTCCTCCCTTTCAATCTCTAGCATTTTTAATTTAAGTTCCATTTCTATATTTGGATTTTCCACTGGAAACTGTTCCAGATCTCCGGGTGCAAACACATTTTCATCAATGTAATATTCAACTATCTCTCTAGCCAGTCTTGCTTTTCGCATGGCTGGTTTTACCTCTGTCAGCTCCAACTGTCTGCAAATTTCTAGCAGTTCTGTCTTTTTAAAAGACTTCAAAACCCCTACGGTTGGTGATGCCAAGAAATCATCCATTGCTGTTGTCAATATATATCTAGGAAAATTCACAAAAACAATTTCACAATTTGGAATGTTAGATTTTCAATAAATTACTCACACAATGGTCTATCCCGGACCTTGAGCCCCCAATTTGTTATGGCCCCTAATTTGTTATTACATTTATAACACAACAGCAACAGCAAGGGATGACAAACACAGTTTTAACAACTAAAACACATTTAATTTTTAACAAAGACAAAGACTAATAACAACCTACAACTAAAGACCAAGATTGATAAATAAGAAAAAACAGAAATAATTACAGTCCCTTTTTAGTGGGGTGGCTTGGTGATGTCCTGGATGAAGAAAATGCTCAAACACAGGCAAAGAAATCCACAAAAAAAAACTACACAGGTCTTGAACAGAATGGCAGGTCTGGTCGTCATCTTGCAATTTCTCCTACTACTTTACTGTCTCAATTCTTTTCCTTATATACTCTTTTGCAGACCCCACCCACATTTAGACCTCTTTTTTTTTAATTTTCTGAGACTTGCCCCAGACATGTCCAGGACATGTCTAAACATGACTCCAGTCTGAGCTTAACAAAAAAAAGGTAAATACTGCCATCTAGTGGCCTATATTCACATTACAATACGCAGGACTTTGCCGTGACGTGGACAATAGTGAAAGTGATGCATTTTTTTTTCAACGCGATGAACACCTATACACTTAGCCTACTGAAATGCAACAAAAGTGATGGCAAATATAGCCAAATCAATCCAAACGAAATACCCAATTCTACCGAGTATATGCATAAATTTCATGCCCCAAATTCCACGTAACCTTCAGAAAAAAAACGGCAAAGCCCGCAGACCGACTGTGCCACTCGGTTCGTTCCTTTAAGCGAGTCTTTAACTACATGTAAATCAGCAACCTATAATGCCGAGTCCTCACTCCCCAGGGGATACTGCGACGCACTGAATTCACGGTACAGTATTGTAATACCACGTAACTGGGTCAATTTACTGTAAGCGCACAGCGAATTGCTTCAGCAACATCACCGAGCGGCACTGACGGGTGTCAAGACCGCAAAGTTATGTTACAACGGATGGACTTGAGAAGAAACGGCGCTCATTCAGTCAGTGTTTCGACACAACGGTAAAAACAAAACGTGCAGTACTCCCTGTTTTAGAAGTGCACACAACGGTAATTTAATTGCATTCTTCAGAAATGTCTTCTCTTCAGGCTGGCTACAGTAAAACACGCCGTCCTTGTGTTCATTTGTTAATCTGTCATAAATATAAAATATCATGTCTATTCTAGCGGGCCATTACAGTTTTAATAAGCTATTTAATCGCAATGCTTGGTAATTGCTAAAAGCCTTGTCACAATTCAGCCGCTGAAAGTCATGCTCGTTTACAAACAGGTGTTCATATGCCAACGGCTACCCGAGAAGTTGGACCAAATTGCAAACAGTATATTATGTAGACTGGAATGACCCACATTAACACTGAATTATATCTGTTATACATCG
This sequence comes from Gymnothorax reevesii, assembly GCA_029721435.1. NCBI lineage: Eukaryota > Metazoa > Chordata > Actinopteri > Anguilliformes > Muraenidae > Gymnothorax > Gymnothorax reevesii. Next base: position 24,234,918 of record CM056579.1, on the reverse strand, counting down.
CTTTGCGGATCGCTACCACTATATCAACTGGAATTATAGCTTAATTAGCGTTAATAAAGTACAATATACACTAAAGAGACAAAAAAAAAATCATTAAAACCACTCACAGATAATAATGATGAAATAAAGATGATCTCCTAAAAGCGATGCATGTCAAGGTCTGAAAACAGATGGGAGGCAAATAGTCGGTTCTCGTCGTCAACGTGTTGGATGCGGGAGAAAACGGCCCCGAGCAACTTTGGCAATGGCCATTTGAGGGGGGTCAAAGTATCTCTGAAGCAGCAGTGGCGAGTACGTACCAATAGTGGTCCAAGGAGAGATGGACCATAAACTGGTGACGAGATGTTGGGTGCACAAGGCTCATCAATGCATGAGAATAACGATGGCTACCCCAACTGGTCCAAACTGTCAGAGGGGCTACTCTGGCATAAGTTCCAGAGAATTTTAATAATACTGGCATGAGGAATGCGTCACAACACACTGCATCACGTGCAGCAGCTGGATATGTGTAATCTGGGCAGAGATGGCACCAGGATGCGCCACCACGGGTGAAGACAAGCAAGCTGGTGGAGAAAGGGGTGCTCTGGGAAATGTTCCGCTGGGAAACCCACGGTCCAGGAATTCAAGTGGACTTCAATTTGATAGTACTGTTATGGCAGCACAAGGGGGGCTGGCGTAATATTTGGCAGGAGGTTTTTATGCTGCGGCTGATCTTTGTATTTAATTGTTTATTTGGCACAGTGCAAATGATAATTATTTTAATTTTCTGTGTGATAATGTCACATTTATTGCAAGGAAAATTGAATGTACATTACTGCTATCCTGGCCAACACAAAAATGTTCTCACAATGTCATAAGATTACCACAATAAGACAGTAACATTGTAAGAATGTTTACTTGGTTATATAACATTACCCTGATGACTAATAACATCAGCTTTAGTAGCACTTCATAAGCTGTATGCTTTTCGATTACTTCAGTGCATTCAAGTTTTCTACAGATGACGCCATAATACTTAGTTTGCTTCCTTTTAACGCATTATTTCCCTCTAATGCCCAATCTCTCCTACCCCTCCCTCAGCAAGTTCAGACATTAAGGTTGAATTGCGCCCTCCTCAGGACGTTCAACAAAAAAAAACACTGCCAGGACAAAGGACCCAACACGAGTACATCACTACAACAGTTTTTTTTTTGAGGTAAACGACCAAATAAATCAGTTTTACTGATAAGAAGGAAAGAAAAAATCAAATAGAGCCGCACACGACTGCGCTCCCACCTGGGTGACAGTTCAATACTAAATACTAAATACTACATTCTATGAGAGCCCTTGCTTGCTACTGCAGGGTTCAAAGGTCACACTGTCTTTTTTCCTTTTTTTTTTTTTTTAATTGGCCTTGGGTGGGGGGTGCTTTGTGATGTAGCTCTCGGCAAGGTCTCTTTCTCATAGGCTCCGAGGCTTAGCTCCCCAGCAACACATATTGATTGACACCTCTGGAGAACGGTGGAAGGCGAGGCTCCAGGAATCGGAGCTAAAATAAACAAGGAGCTCTAAAAAAGAAGCTGAAACGGAGAATAAATTATGAATAAATAAAAACAACGAAAGCGTGGCATTAGCAAACTTGCCCAGGGAACACCGTAGCAAACCCCCTCTTCCTGCCCCACTTCCTCACCCATGTTACTCCCAACATAAGCCTCATTGCATAACCCCCCCCCCCAGAGTTACTGTAGAATCTGATTAACGAGGGAATTCCAAATTATTAACACCATTAATAATCAGGTCATGCAAGAATCTGCATTCTGACATTTGAACAGCCCAATTTTAATTGCACTTTCAATATTAGCCATGCAAATACATGCAAAGGCATTGAGAGAGTAATATAGCTGTAATCACAAATTAATCATTCAGCAAACAGCAAAATAAAGAATCTATTTTTTGCCCTTGTCCTCGCAGCACAGCCCAGAAACAGTGCTAACACAGGGAGGCCACCGGGCCCTCTTAACCTACTGATCACGGCCTGTAGCTCTGGCCTCTCTGTGCATGAGACGCTATCAACCGAAAATCAATCTGCTCAACAACATACTGATACTGCTGACATGAGACTGAATATTCAGTGATACTCGCAGACTTAAATTAAACAGGCTGTAGTATCTCTTCTTTCCAAGTGTTTGAGAGTAAGTTTTACTCGTGGATTGTCCTCAGTAACGGTAACTGAAAACACACACAAATAATCTCACGTTCTTGTCGGACCTATGAGGTGAGCTATAAACACACACAGACACTGTCTAGGGCTTTGCTCAGGCAAAGGACCCACTGAGTCAGGTGTAAGATTCACGATCTTTGAAATTCTTCTACTATTATCAGGAACTCAAAGGTCCGTAATACAACAGTTTGAGACAACGCTGGCACAATCAGTAAGCGAAATCTCAGAAGAGCACCTTCTTCATCAGATAATACACCACTACCAGACCAGCCGGCAAGTACATCAGGAGCTCAATAAGTTTACTTTTTCTGCTATGATATATAACCTATATAATAATTCCTTTTTCGGATAAAAACATAACACACTTGTAAGTGCGCATGCAAACATGAACTTGTATTCATTTGCCTGGGATGATATACTTTTTGCATTACCCGGGGTGCTTTCTACAGGAAACCCAGGTATATGTTATAAGCAGTATTTTTCATCAGGGCGATGCCAGCTTCGTGTATGTGAAATGTGACATTTGGAAACAAAATGCAAAATCCAAAAAAATAAAAAAACACAACAACACAAATATTTATTTTCCAGTATGATAACTATTACTGAATATTCTCCTCGCACCCACTCGGGTGAATGGAAAGGCAAGGAATACGATCACAAAAATATTAAGTCAGAAAAAAAATCACAAATATCCTGCCTTACGTTTGTGACACAAAAAGACAAATTTTGGGGAAGGTCTAATGTAGTTGGTTTGACGTATATGCAGTGTAGGAGGCCCGACTGAAGATAACAATGGTAATGTAATGTTCAGTCAGCGCTGGAAAAAGCAGCGTTGTTATGATGCATTTGCGTTATGTCACTTTCTTTTTACTTCATCACAGTGTTCATTCAATTCTATACAGGTAATAACATGCAATTTCATTAATGCTAAGGTCCAATGGAATTTGCACTCCAAAGTAAACAACCAAAGGGTTCGAGAAAAACATGTATTTTAGGAATGAGGGACTTCACTTCTTCAATCTCACACTGGCATATTAATGGAACTGCTTATAAATCATTAGTAATAAAATTTGACTATTAGTCCTATTTGTGATAATGGCATCGATATTATCGTCACTACATGGTCCTCAGCATGAGAATTCTCATTTAATGAGAGCACTCCCCCGCCCCAATTTGTAAGAATTTTTCCTGTTATATCCTTTATCTAGGGAGTTGTGTCACTGTCACATGAATTGGAGAATGTCATTGTCATCAAAAATCCCACATAACACACATTTATTTATTTATTTAGAAATCAGAATCTGATTGTGTTTCTGACAGGGGGCAATTGTGGTAAACCAGTGTTGAAAATGGATGACAAGGAAAAAAATCAATGCCATGGAATAATAGGTTATTGACACACCATCGTACTCTAACACATACACGGATACAGACACACACACATTCGCACACACGCACAGACACACACACACACTCGCACAAACACGCACAAATGCACACACGCACGGACACTCTTACACACAGACGAACTCGCACAAACGCACAGACACTCTTACACACAGACACACTCGCACAAATGCACACACGCACGGACACACTTACATACAGAAACACTCACACAAACGCACGCACGCACAAACACTCTTACACACAGACACACTCGCACACACGCACAGACACTCTTACACACAGACACACACAAACAAACGCCGCATTCAGATCAAGCATCAGAGTGAGCTACAGAGCCAGAACGAACCGATCTGGTGTCGTTCTCGTGTCCCATCTTCGCCGTGCCCATGAAACACGCTCAGAAGGATTTTCTGAAACTCGTCTTTGCGGACAGCTACAAAGCGGGCGCTGGACCCCGCTCAGATGGCTCCGGGTGTTTGAGGCGGGATTAAACTGGACGCTTTTGTTCTATACATCAGTGGGCCTGAATATGCATACATTATCAACCAAGGCGCAGGAGAAATCTACAGGGACTCAAAGCCTGATCTGAATGCCTTCGACCACAACAATCCTACAGTCCCCCCACCATCCATTTCCCCACAGGAGAACGTCATTAATTAAACCATCTAACAATGGACGGTCTGTGAAGAAGGTGATATTCACTGCCGGCGAAGGCTCCAGATTGAAGTCATGCGTGCATTAAGGCTAACTGCTCGGGCACCTCAATCACACCACGTGCTTCAAGTTTGACAAATTTAATGCTTAACCTCTTAAACTCCAGAGTCCCCCAATTGGGGGACTGTACCCCAAAATACCTACAACGCCGCGCTAATTAAGTAGCAATATAGTAATATTACACATCAAATGAAACAGGAGAGCCTCTGCTACAAGCAATTATAAGTCATTTTTACATACACCAAGCACAACTCAAACGCCAAGCATATTAATGTTCAAATATCAAAATCCGAGTAGCGTCAGAAAATCAACCCTCTCTCCACATTTCCATGTCTCCCTCTCTGATACTTCATGCTACACAACCAGAGATATACTCTATTCATTTTGGGTATGTCATTTTCAAACAGAAACCTAAAAAAGAGGCTGGGGCTTAAGAGGTTAAATCCAGCCCTGAGCGGGATATTACATCACCATATTGCCCCCAGGAAGTCAACTGAGACATTCTACGCTTGTCTGGTGGTTCAACCACCCCGGCTACACATCAATATCGGTGAGCAGGGGCATTTAAATAGGGACGAATGTGAACATGGGGGATTCACTTCCTGCACACAAGGTACATCATTTCCTCTCCCTGGCCTCCTCTGCGGCTACTGGGTTTTGGTCCCCACAGAGTGAGGGGCTTTTGAAGGTACATCCACAAAGCCCCGCACTGCTACCCTGCCTGTTCTAATTGGACACCGCCATGGTTACGAGGCGCTGGAGCCGAAACACCCCCCCCCCCCCCCCCCGTCTAATGAAGGGCCACACATTCATTAGAGGCTTTCCCCCTGCTCTCTCTCTCTCTCCCCCTCAACTTTTCCTCATTAAACTCCCTTCGTGGAAACACCGGTGACCGACTCTCATTTATTTTCATTTGAGACGTTGTGCAGCTCCACTGATCCGCATGTCGCCGGCGGACAGAAAGCTGGGGTACAGTCATTTTCCACACCTTCACTCCTCCCCTCCCGTTCTCCTATATCCCCACGGTCCAGCAGCCTGGCCACTGTCACTCTGGGGCGACCCTCTCTCCACCATTAACCTCCCTGATTCGGCTAATGAACACTGATTCACTCTGGCCATACTGAACGACACCGTCATCTCAAGTAAGGCCCCACTGAAGCTAAATATATTATATAGTCCAAAAAGTGCAAAATGGAGCAAGGCCTGTGACAAAATCCTGCAGTCCTCAACAACAGCCAACAGAAATGCCTTTCATCCTTTTAGAAATACAGTTGTGTCCACTTCAGCCACTTACACATCACTGCATTCTTAAGACTATTCATGCCATATTCAAACCTGCCAATAAATCATTTGCAGTTAAAGCTAAAAGTAGAAGCCATAATACGTTCTGCACAGTCAGAGACGAACTGCCCTCGACTAAAGACTGAGCTTAAAAACAGAGGAGAAGTGCTAATAAGTTACAAATCAAATAAAAACCGGCTTAACCAGATGGAAGCACTCCGGAGACACTTTTACAGTGTAGAGTGGACCCAGTGAACACGACAAACACTAACGAAAGCAGAACGTGTACCACAGTTGTTGTTGGAAGGCATCCCAGAAACAATAGAGCCTCAAGCGACATAAAACGATTACCTCCTCCAGTGTGGCGTAAGGCTAGGCTAGATACCCACTGAAAAGACAAACCAATGAAATGGGGATTAATTTATCATGTTTTCCCCATTAATTACTTTGGGGTCTCCACCAATCAGGGAATTGTTCAACCCTCGGTCAAAAACAAAGCAAGACCAATCAAAATCAACTTGTGATGCAGACATTTTTCTTCAAAGTTTATAGCCCTTGATATCTAGACACTAATGACGATGGAGAGATCAACACTCAAAATATTTAAGGTATGGCCTTACAAGGACTGACAAGGACTGCGGGACGCGTCTCCCAGCAAATTATAGTTTTTTTAAAACTTTGCTAAAATTTAGAGTTTAAGCTCAAAATCGATTTTGCTGAACGGAACTCATCGTCCCGTTAGCGGAATATTGGGCCTGAATGTGAGATAAGGAGAAGATACAATCTAACAAATACAACAAATAATTTATCTGACAACCGTGAAGCAAGGTGGGCATCTGGCCTAAACTTCATCTCAGATTAAAAACAAAACTAGTGATCAATATGGAGCAATGCAAGATGTACAATTATGCTAATCAATACTAGATAGCTGGCACACAAAATTGTAAACAGGATCTGATATTCCCAAGAATGACAAAAATACAAATGAGTCAACTGAGGTAAGGTTAGATTATTCGGCCGTGAGAATTCATTGGGAAAAAAAGAAAACTTCTTTGACAGCCATACCAATTTCACTGATATAACCAGCACATCAAGGCACTATTTTTGATCGTATCGCCAAAATTAATTCCACAAAAACAGGTGAAGTGCTCAGTTCTGAACTGATAAAATTAACAAGCATTTAATGAAGTAAACTCCATATTAACATCAGCGGGGCAGAATTTACATTGACCCATAGAGCGCTGAAATAAATTTTCAAAAAAATAATAAATTTAATTATCTTGTGGTGTTGAAAAGAGTTTCTTTAAACAAGTCGCCACATGATAGGTTTTCAACAGCTTTGATTTTGATATCTTACATCATTGAGCAACGCTATTTGTATTTAGCGCTCTAAGGGTTAAGATAGCTTGCTACACATCAAAAATGCATTTGTTAGTTTCCTTGCGCTGCTCTATTCTCTCATTAGTTGAATTTCCTAAAGATTTTCCACCACTCATTTGTGGCAAATGTACATCAGCATATTTTTATTGATTTTACTGCCTGTATGTCCCCTTATTTAAAGAAAAAAAGAGACAATGTGAGATATAATTTATCACACTACTAGAGGCCTGAACCCCATTGGCAGCCCTGTTGTTAACCACAGGAAAAGGGGTGGGTGCAGGATAATGGATTGTTATATTGTGCAGTGGATGTCATAAAAGAATAATGACTTCCCGCGTGTCGATACCGCAGCAGTTCGAGTGATGTGCTCTCAGACGGCGTGGATCTGAAAACAGCTGTCGCGTCTGCTTTGGTTTTCATTTCTCTCTGACCGTGGCCGTCGCCCTCAGCCCGAGCTGCGTCGCGTCAGGTGCTTTAAATCTCATTCCGAGTTGGGACAGGGGCCAGAGAGTGAGTCGGAGAACCTCTAACGTCTTACGCGATGGCAGGTGGCCAGGTGACCACAGAAATAGTGACCTATTCTAGAGGGGAGGGGTTTAGCAGATTGTTTTGAGGTCGGGGTATGTCAATAATATTGCTGCTGGTAAAAATAAAGACACCCCATATTGGAATCCCAAACACACACCAAATCTTACACACAGACACCTCTTCCATACAAACACACCCCAACATCTTAACACACATTCCTCTAACACACAAAGGCATACCAACACTTTACACGCAAATACCTCTTACACACACACACACACACACACACACACAGAAATACCTGCTCTACACGAACAGACAGAACATCCTACACATACACATACCTCTTACACTCACATATACACAAATCAACAACTTACATGGGCACATATCTTACACACACATCGAACACCAACATCTTACAAGCACACATGCTTCTCATACACACATGTTGCTTACACACACCAACATCTGACACATGCAAATACCTCTCCTCCACAAATACACACAACATCTTACACACAAACATACACCAGAACTTTACATGCACTTACACCTCGTATACATAAATACACAAATGCTCACACCACCAGCTTTCTCACACATCTTTTTTACAAAAACACATTCCAACACACAAACCTCCTACACATACAAATATCTCTTCTATAAAAACATACAACACCGTCTTACACACACATCAATATCTCTTGTACAAAAACACACCAAAATCTGACAAAGACATACCTCTTACACACACATCAACATCTTACAAACACATCTCTTATACATTAACACACATACGAACATCTTTTACACACACACACACACACACACACACACGGACAAACACACACACACACACATCTCTTATATATAAACACATACCAACATCTTACACACGCATACCTCTTACACACACATCGACATGTTACACACACAGAACTCTTATACATAAACACACACCAACATCTTACGCAAACACACACACACACACACACACCATCTTCCACACGCAGAAACCTGTCTCTCACACACAAACACACACACACACACCTCAGCACCTAATAGCAAACTGCACATGAGAGAATGGTCTTGTCAGGCTGTATGTCCATTGTGTGCAGCTCCAGGGCTCTCCTCACTTAAGCAGGGGATTAGGCCTCAGTCAGTCGAGTGGCTTCGGAGGGACTGCATTCATTACGCTCTCTGTCTCAGCGCTCCAGTGCCCCACACGAGCAGACCCTCCTCTGCGGGCCATATTCCACCAACCTCAGTCCCTCCGTTAAGGTATACGTGCAGAGCTTGTTTCCAAAACGGATTTTCGCACCATGTATGAGAAGCACAGGACCATCACTCTATGGTATAATCTCAATTTTTGTAATTTTGGCAAGAAGCTCTTCTTATGCCAAATCTGAGATTAAACACTCTTCCATCGTACACCTGTGACTGTACCACAGGCAGAGAGGTTACTAACAACACAAGCCCATTACTTAGAATTACACGCAGCAGTAATGGTCCTGAGTAATGCATTTTATTTTCACTGTCACCAATACATGCTCACACAACCATACGCGTGCATGCACACGCACACCCTCAAACACGCATGCGTCCGCACGTGCGTACACGCGAGGTTCAATGACGTCATTTCCTTGCCTACATGAAATGCTCTACAAAATAGCATGACATAATTAAAATTAAAATCGAAAGCATTGAACTGTTACGCCACTAAATTTGTAAACACCCTTTTATTATGAATTATGGATCTACCTCCTCTGTTTGAATTTGTATCTATTAGTTTATACGCATGACTACCATTTCACTGCGTTTCACGACTTCCATTGCACTAAATCTTGCCGATCAATGTTGAAAGAATTCATTATCTATTAATATCGATGCATTCATTCGGGCGAATTGAGCAACTTAAAAGGAACCACGCGATCCCATGCGTGCTAATATATTTCAATACTTCGGAGCGCACTTGCAGCGCTGTGATTTGAAGCATGTTTTATTGAAAAGGGCAGTATTAAAAGCTACGGACTCAGGTCTGAGCTGCATAGTAACAGAGCAATCGAAGAGATTCATGAAAGGGCAGCAGCAATTTTAAAAGCCCATTTACCTATGCGGCTAATGGAGAGGCCGGCCATAAATCGCGCGTTTAAACCAAACAGCCGTTATTAGGACGCGCGACTCTGTCCCCGGCGCACTCAGGCGTGACGCATAAAGGGGACCCGCCGCTTGTTTACCGCCGAAATCCACTCGACCTTTTACCGCGCCCCGTTAGGGCTCACTCCCCGCTCGAATCTGCTGTCTAAAAGCAAACCGAGAGGAGGAAAAGGAGGAATGTAATAAAGAAAGGAGGGACTCGAGGAGAAGGTGGGGGAAAGAGAGAGAGATGAAGTGTTTGACAGCGCTATTGTCTGCCTGTCCCATTGTCGGGGCAGGAGATCCATTCAGTCGCCCCCCCGGCCCCCCCTGCGCACCCACCTCCAGCCCCCACCTCCGAAGACCCAAACAAACAAAGACGCTCATTTCTCAAACAGCGGGACGCCTGCGAGTCCTTCCCTCCTGCGAGGACGGGACCCAAATCTGTCCTGAGGTACGGGACGTCAGTCGGTCGGTCAGTTTCGGGGGAGGGGCGGGGGTCCGACGAGTTAAGGGGAGGCTACGAGCTGAAACCGGGCGAATATAAAGGAGCGTTAGCTTCGTTTGGGCTGGGATTACAATGCGCATGTTCCACTCGGCGCAAACCAAATATGGAGTCGCCCCCCCCCCCGCCCCCTCCCTCCTTCCAATCCCTCCACACTACGGCAAGTAACACAGATAAACAAGTCCTCCAACTCTCTAAGCCATCCCTGCATCCGCTAGTGGTCCCGCGAAAAACCTGAATAATAGGATTTGCGGAAACATCGTTCCCATTTTTTTGTTTTTTTTTTCACCGCTCGGTTAGAGGAATGGCGTCAAAGCGGGAACCTTGGTTAAAATGAGCAAAAGAGGCCGAACGACGCTACGCTGCGTGAATAAAACGCGGGACTGGGCCGGGAGAGATATCGTCCCAAAACCACAACTGCCGCAGAAGAAAGAAAAACAGCCCACTCAGTCTAATCGCTACCCCTACCCACCCAAACCCACCCAACCCACCTCCCCAACACCAAACCTGCAGCCCCAAACAGAAGAGAGCACAAAGCTGTACCTCAGGAGCAGGTCCTCGTTACGCAGGGAGACGGGCGCGGACGACGGGCAGCGCATGCTTTCGGCACAGACGCCCTGCACAAAGCCCAGCTCGGACGAGTGCTCCAACATCAGCGCTGAGCTTCGGTTCTGCAGCTGCTACGGCCTCACGTCTCTCCCTCGTTCTTTTTCTCCTCTTTTTCCCGCGTGCGTCTCTCTCTCTCTCTCGCTCTCTCTCTCGGTCCCCGCTGCACTCCTTTCCTCAGTTCCTCTCTGTCTCTTTCCGTCTCTCTCGCACTCCGTCTCTCCCTCTCTCTCTCTCGCTCTCTCCTCCGTGTGGCGGTGCGGTGGAGTGGTGAGACCCGGGCTGACTCACCCAGCCGAAATAATCCCCTCTGACAGCTCGCGTTGTTGTGGGCCTGTCGAACGCTAATGCATTGTGCTGCCCGGGGCCGCTAGCTGCGCGACGCGCTCTGCTCGGACACTCTTTCTGTTCCGCTAATTGCCACCAAAATTAGGCAGAAGAGCAGGGGATTGGGTCTTTATTTATTCCCCCCCTCCACCCCTACCCCCCCTCGCCCGCCAGACGCTGTCACCAGGCCGGGGAAATGTGAACGGAGAGCCTCTGGATTATTAATGCCCAACCCTGCTCCATGAAGGCCATGTTCCTGTCCGGGGTTTGCTGGGATATTTCCAGCTCCATTACCAAACCTCAGTGGATGTTCACGGGGAGTGTGTCTCAACACTGTAAAACACCCAAAGAAACCTTAATAAAAAGAAACAGGAAGTTTCTGCCCGCACTGCAGGAACTGTGTACAAGCATGATCAACGGTCACTTTGGATCACTGGTTTTCCGTAGGTAGAAAATCCAAAAGGTCATACAGTAAAAATCCTGCCGTGTTTTTCTTCCAACAAACTCACAGATACTGTAATTTCACAGATTACTTCCATCTTGTGGCAGAGGAATTGAGCTCATTAGCAAATCTATGTAATTTAAACAAAACAATGGGGTTGGGCTTTTATTTCACGGATCTGGACTTTCCATCTTCTCCATCCGTATTTAAGGCAAAGTGGACCGAATTGCAACTGTCGAGGATGGAGGGAAGTTGATTTCGGCAGAGGCTCCAGTGGAGCAGAGACACCTGGGTGGGGACGTGTAGCCAGTCTGGAGAGTTAAACAAGCCAAGGAGCCTCGTAAAACAGGAGGGGACAGGACAAAATATATTTTTGGATCTCAAATACGGACGGCCTTTGCCTGGAACAGATTCCCTGATGTGGAAGTGGGAGGGTGAGGCGGGGGAGGGGGGAGCTAGCTAGCCGGGCTCGGCTTCCCCGCGGAACGTTCGCGGATGGATGGCCGTTCTCGTTGAGGCGTGTCCTGGATACCGCCGTCAGTCTCTTTGATGTGATCCGCTACAGTGCTCTCGCTGTCCAGGCAGATGTCCCTCAAATCCAGTGGAACACAGCAGAGAGTCATCCTCACTTCCTGTTATATTTTTAAACCGCGTTTTCGTTTTTAACTGAAAGCAGTACTTGTGACAGGTCCAACTGAGTTCTAGTGATTGGCTGCTGCTGTGAAACTTGAAACTTTTAGGGGGTGTGTCTTGACTGACCACGCCCATCTCCTTCAGCACTGATAACCCAATCACTCCTAAAAGCTGTTTGACTGCCACCAAACAGCGCTAGATTTGACGTATGGAAACAACATTGTCACGTACTTGTTTGCTCGTCCCATTTTAAATAAAATGGGCCAAATCGCTTCGATTTCTTCCCATTCTCTGTACAAGCATCTCATCCATCTTTCGCTTGGAATAATATTCTTTGAGTAACGGATCTATCGACAGCTAAAGGCCCTCTCCAGGTTTGTGACAGACCCAGAGGAACATATTTAATTCAATATGGAGCATATGGCAGCATCTGGGGCAGGAGGATTGAGGAGGAAATGGCAGATTTATTGTGAATTAATTCTAATTTGTCGTGGTCCTCTCTCTCGGAGCATTTCTCTGTCATCCGTGCGTACATTAGCATTTCGCGCGGAGTGGAGGAGTAAGGAGCGAACAGAATCGCAAGTTTGGTTACTGACAGCCATTCAAACCCATTTTGCCAGGGCGTAATTTCCATTGTTCTTCAACCATCACACTCAATTAATTCTGTCATAATCGAAACGCGACGGAGAGGCGAGTGACGCAGGGAAAAATGAGCTGCTAATTACCACTTTGGCGGAATACGCATGACAATGCGTTTGATTGGCAGGCAGTGGGACACTCGAGATGGTCGAAACCGTCCTCCCTCGTGAAACACGATGGAAATGGGGCGGAAAATGAGCGCCGTAACGGCAGTAATGCTCTCACCGCGCATCAGGCTCGGGCCTCGTGCGCTCCACGGTGTGAGTCTACAGACTGCCGGCTGCGAACTGAGTCAGTACTAACCGAGGCCGTGAACTGGGTCTCACGCACAGAGAGTTCAGAACTTCGTCTGAACACTCTGTTGACTGTGAATGGCTGAGAAAAAAAAAAATCTTCGAACATGATGGATTGAGAACTGCCTGTAAACTGTAGGAATTGATTCCCTGCATGGTGTTAGTTTCTAGGTTTCAACTAGGTCTCTATACACACTTAGACCTTGCAGGTTGATGCCCCAAGTGCCTGACCCTGACCACAAACACACACACACACACACACACACACAGTGCAGACATGTACATTCTACGTCCGTGCGCGTCGACTGTATAAACATTTTAATTCGACATGACAGGCTCAGAGCTCGACTCTTCTATCTTCCCTTTCTGTTGTGTTTTCAGTTTAGTGAAATGACCTAGATAAGGGCTGCAGCGTGGCCCCGCCCCCCCACCCACCTCCTACCCCCCTCCGCCCCACCTCCACCGCTCCCCGGCACACTGCTGTGCCTCTAACTCGCTCTGACAGCGAAAGGTCAGTGCCCATTGGCCACGCGAGAGTCCGCAGCTATCTGATGTCTGCCCGTCGTCATGGCAACCCCCCAAGCATTCCACTTTAAAGGGGGGGGTTGCAGTGGGGGGCATGAGGAAAGCCAAAGAACACAGTTCGGCCGCAGACCTTCACACCAGGCGAGCGTTCAACATAGGTGACACTTTCCAGGGTGGAGGGTGGCAGTTATGCGCATTCCTTTTGTCTGAAGCACGCTCACTCTTTGCCCTAAAGCCTGGGTATAGAAAGAAGAGCCTATCGCTCACTCCCCTTGAGAAAGAGACTAATAGGAAGAGGAAGTAAATGTGAGAAAGAGAGAGGAAAACAATTACCCACATTCGTAGGTAAACAAGCGAGCTTTGCCTGCGCCATTTCATTACCCAATCTCCATTCCACACGCTAATTATAAAATGGCCAGCTCATCGTCGCAGAACAATAGCTCTCAACGAATTTGTCAAGTAAGAACAAACAGAAAACAGAGTACAATGACCAAAATCTGCAGTAATATTGGAACTAGGAAAAAGCAAAACAAACCAGACAGCTTCTTGGATGGAGCCAACAGCGAAAAAGCCATTAAAACAATGTCGACAAAATAAAAGTCCATGTGTCTGTGCTGAGACAGGCGAGATGGAGACCAGAGATATTCATTCGTACGTTGCGGGGAATAAAGAGTGAAAGCTCCTTTATTGGAACTGCAGCGGCCTTCTCCAGAATGAGGCAAGTTGAGAAAGTAGGCTATATCACTCCCTGAGAGGGAGAGCCCATTACACTGCTGCACCAAACTACATCACATCCTGTCGGGGAGGGACCCCTTGGGACCAGTGACCGCAGTACGAGGAAAATGTCGCCAACTAAAACTCGGTCCCTGTTATTAAATCAACAAGCTGCTCGACACACAGCCAGAGCACGACGGCTATTATCATCAGCAGTAACAAATGCAAATTCTTTCAAAATTAATCTTGGTCTAAGCCATCAACAGGTGGATCAACGGGACGCTGCTGCATCGTTTTGGCTAGGCATCGAGGTTAAGGAAAGCATTAACTCGTGAGTCCACGAGTCGACGTTTGGAAACGCAGAATCGCGGCCTTCCTCGCCTGATGTCGGGTGGTGGAGCTTCGTGAAAACAGAATCCGAGCGAGACGGGATGCAAAGATGACGACGATCCCGTAAACTTTTTTTCTCCTGTGATGTTATTCGGCGGTGAGGTGGCTGGTGCCATTTGGTCTGAGTTCTGTGCTTTTATATCGTAGTAGCGAAAGAGCTCATACTTAAATAAGGCGGCTCATTGAGCTGAAGACCGTAGACTTTCTGAAGGATTATTTTATATTTGTGTTTTTAGGTTTCGCCTCCTCACTCCCTGCCCACTTCAACCCAACAGGAGAGAAGGAGGGCCTGTGTGATCCTCCTCCAGTCGTACATCAGTATTCCGGTTATGTCCCTTCCCAGCATACACCTCTCTCCGTCACGTTCCCTCCCTTCTCTCCCTCTCTCTCATCCCTCTCTCTTCCACCTCCAATCGTCTCCACTCATCGCCCTCCCCGCGTTCGTTTTCTCCTGTTTTGAGCGGTAGAGATGCACCAAAACACGTATAAATTATTTACATTTCCACAGGATAAAAAAAAAAAGAAAAATGCTTTATATCGCACTTCGAATGAGAGGGAAATATAAAAATTCCATTAGATACAAGACTTTGCAATCAACGCCAGGATATGAAGAATTAATCTGCGTCTTTCAAAACATGCCAGGCCATGGACGGGGCGCAACAAACACTGTATTAAAAAGGCGACAAAAGAATTTCAATCGCTTTTTCGCAGAGTGGAGGTCTGAACAGGCTGCGTAACCTTAGGTGTCACTGACGAGAGGAGAGCGCCTGTTAACAACGTCCTTTGTTTGGGTCCTTTCATTACGGCACAATGCATTAACATACGAGTGCATCTCGATCTGAGTCTGAGGGCCAGCGTGTAACAATAGAAAGGGGCTTTAAATGAACCGGAGAATGAAATTACGTAGAGTTAACAGAGTGGATTTGCGATCATACATCATGTATGTACACAGGCCTCTTGAAAGTGGACTGTGTTAGGAGACGGAGAGGCGTTTGTTATTCTCCGCACAGGCCTGCCCTGTGACAGCAGGAAAAAACACTAAACTCGAGCTCTTCGACTCGGCATGTTGACCTGAGCGCCCTCCACCTGCCCTGCACACTGCAGGAGAGAGAGCAGAAATCTCTCAGGTGCTACGAACCCGCAGGTGTGAGATAAACACACACACGCGCACACACACACACACCAGTGGACCCAGCCAGAGTCCTTTAACACACGCTGAGAAGCAAAGAAAACATTAGCATGCTCCTCAGGGCCCCCCCTGTTTTCAGGGACATGTACACTTCAGTGACCCGGCGAGTGGCGACCCTCCCTCTCGCCTGCAGGCTGTCACTCACAAAGCCCCGCCCGCCAGCTGTCCATCCGGACACCACACACAGGCTGCAGCGTTCCCTGGGGGGGTGTCTGTGCAAGGCGTTACTAGGAGTGTATATGTGCGGTAAGGATCTGAGTGACTGTGTGTGTGTGTGTATGTGTGTGTGTGGTGGGTGCATTTTTGTTACCTATTGGGGACCTTTGTCAGTATACACACTGACCTTGTTGGGACCAGTAGTCCTTATGGGGACCAAAGCCTGGTCAGAAAGTGGCATAATGTCATTTCTGAGGTCCTGTTTAAGGTTAAGGGTCAAGTCTGAATAAAGGTTTGGTTAAGGTCAGGGTCAGGCATGATTTGGATATGGTTAGGGTTTGGGGTAGGGTAAACGTTAATCTGTCCATAATGAATAGAAGGCAATGCAATGTCCTAATAAGGATAGCTGCGCAAACGTGTGTGTGCGTGTGTGTGAGTTTGTGTGTTTGTGTGTGTAAGGGGTGTGTCCACCACAGGAGAGCATTAGCAAACAGCGCAGAGTTTTAATCTGATTTGTAGGGGAAGAGACTCATTACTGCCTCTGCTTGCACCTCACAGTGCAGGGGGGGAAACCACAGGTCCGGAATATTCCATCTCCAGGTATCGCCATATGGAAATCAATTTGTCACTTTCAGTCAGGGGGAAAGGCTCCTAAAGCCCGCGGCCGGCTTCTCCCCATCAATTTCCTGCCTCTTCAGACCTGCTCACACACTGCCGCTCGAGAAACAGTCCTCCCAAAATATGGCAACGAACGAATAATTAAAACAATGTCGATAATCGTGGGCGGGGCGGCGGTTAACGAGGTTTCGCGTCCCGGATCTGGCCTTCAACAACAACAGTGCGTTTGCATTTACTGTAAATAAACCGTGGCTGCATCTGCCGTTTTTCCATCGTCTCTTTTCAATCCGTTTACTTCAAAGCCTTATTCTGCCGCCGCTGCAAATCACTGTGGAGAATTTCCAGTTCATTAGAATGGTAATGAGTTTTTCTTTCTCAGAAGTGCGTTTTTTTCTCTCTCCTACTTTTTCCGAAACATCAACAGGAGTAAACAGGAACAAATTCATAAAGCAATTAAAAGCTCTCTGGCTTGCAATGACAACCTGAACAGAGTGGGTCCGAAAAACAATGGCGGAGAGTCTATCCACAAAGATAATCACCGCCTTGTCTCTCTCATGCGCTCGCCGCTGGCGCATTAAGCGCAAATACTCGGAAATTCACCATCTCCCCCACCAATAACTCCACTTTCCCCGTTTTCGTCATTCTTTCTGTGACACCGTGAAGCCATCAGCAATTCCGCCGTGGTGCAGATGGGCTGCTCGTCCAGATCAATGATTTTCCGAGCGGTGACAGGCGCTACGGCCAGCTATCAAAGCTAGCCATGCCAGCCCTGACAGCCTCACTGGTTGGCACATAATTGGCCACACTGTCAATCAGCGCAATGGGTTTCATTAGCAATGGCTGCCGCATCTGATCCTGAGAGCTGAGAGAGACCGTATCGGCCGGCGCGATAAGCGCAGGCCTTTCCAAAAGCGCCGTTAGCACAATTTAGCCACCGGCCTGCGCACTTTGAGGGACGGCTCCTGAACCGAGGCAGGACAGCTGTAACAACGGGGATGGTCCTTTCGCAATGCGTCTGGACATTGCCAATTCAGACCGGTGGGGTGGGGGAAGGGTGGAATGGGGGTGGGGGCCAAAAAAAAAAATCCATTCCAAAAAAACGAAGCTGACTGTGTCACATTTGGAAAAAAAAAAAAAAAACTAAAAACAAAACAAAACCGAAAAAAAGAAAAACAAAATGCAATTACTTTCACGCCAACACAAAGTTGGCTCAGCGACAGTGATGGCTATGAAGGGAGACGGCTAATTGGCTAGCCTGTCTCCTGCTTGCATTGTTTCTTCAACGGTGCCAAACTCTCCCTCGCCGAATGGAGAAAGCTCACGTAGGAATTACGCAACACCTCTGCAATCCCTGGGCTGCTCACCACAGTCCGCGTTCCCCGTCCGGCAATACGGTGCGCGCACTCTCAAACGAACACAGCCCTGTGCGGCAGTACAACATGTTGAATGAGCGCAGTCTCGATGAAGTGTTAACTGTGGGCTCGATGTTCGAATCTCTTATGCCGTGAAATAAAGAGCTCATTACACCCAGTACATTATCTCTTTCTTTACTACAATTCACAAACTCTCTTAGCCCTTTGAAAAGCACATTTTTCAGGCATTTTTTCCCCCCAGAATTCAACTTAAGCGTTCCTGAACTCCATTGAATTCCATTCAATTAGCTGGAGTGACCATTACATCACCATAAGAATATTCAGTTAAGAACATTCTGATCGCACATTTGTGACCTCACACCTTGTAGGCGGGTCTACGCATTTCCCGCGCAGCCCTGTATTTTCCCAGGCGGAGCTTATGAACTGTAAATAAACTGTAAGTGTGAAAGGGGAAGGGATTGTGTGCGCCTGCACGCAAGAGGAAGGGGAATTTTATAAACATATTTTTATCCTCCGCTGTACACTATTTATTCCCCCATTGTTTTTTATCAGGGTTCCTGTCAGCGCAAGCACTCATTTTACTATTTATTAGCAGTGTAAATTTTCAGCCGCACCCTCCCTATTTATCCCGATGCTGCACTGTGCCGTTCTGTCGCGTCGACGCGCTGCCAGCGTGGACGTCGGTTTGTCAGTGCAGCCGAGGCAAATTGAATTTGAAAACGAAAGCGGAAAATGGAGCAGGAGAGACGAGGGAAAGCGAGGGAAGCGATATGGGGGCGCTGGCGTGGGTTCGCGCGAGGAGATGCACCACCTGGTCGTGGGAGGTTCTCTTAACAAACACAGACGTGTACATACGTACGCCTCACCGCTACCTACCTGCTCTGTCTGCCCTGACAGGGCCATTAATCTCAACCCCCCCCCAGCCATCAAAATCTCACCCTGACTCTGAGACACATTCCTCACACCAGCTGCACAGACAGGCGCTGTAAGAGAGTCATACCTGTCCTGGGTACTTGGGAGGACTGACTGCGTGTGGGCGTTTGTGTGTGTGTGCGCGCATCTGAGTGCATACATATAGGTGCATGTGTCAGCGTGTCAATGAGCGTATGTGTGTACCTGCACACTATAAGTGCGTAATTACATGCATATGTGTGTGTTAAACTGTCCGTGTGTACAGGAGAAAGGGTGCTTATGGATTTGTGCATGCGTGAGTGCATTCATGTATGATGTAAGGGTTTATTTACACGCGTGTGGGTGTGTAGGTGTGCATGTGCGCAAACGTGTGAGATTATGAGAGAGACAGAGAGAGAGTGTGTGTGTGTGTGTGTGTGTGTGTGTGTGTGTTCTGTTAGTTTCCCCAGCCTGTCTGCACACACAGAGCCTGCCTGATAGAGAGCACTGGCAAATAATTCATGCTGTAATCTCCATGCTCTATGACTCCCTCACTCTGCCCTGCGCACCTCCACTCTCATCTTTTCTTACTCACTTCTGCACCCCATCCCACCATCTCCTCTCCCCCTTTAAAATCCCACATCCCTCTCTCCCTCCTTCCCTTCTCTCCCCATCCCCTGCTTTTCCCCACAATCCTCCATCTCTTCACTTTTTCCCTCTGTTTCATTCGTCCTTCCCATACTCTTCCCTCCAGACCCACCAGCTCCTCTCTCTCTCTTCCTCTTCATCTTCCTCCATCCTCACCCTTGTTCCCCTCCCTCTTTCCCCCTCTCCTTTTCTTTCTCTCTCCCTTCCACGGGAGCTTCTCTACATCTCCCTCCCAGTCCACCCCCCCCCCTCTCTCTCTCTCTGAGGAAGGTTCCAGGTGTGCAGTTCTCTGGCTCACTGCCAACTGACTGGGCCTGTGCGGCTCGTCTCATCACAGAGATAAAGCCGACACAGCGAGCGCTCAACACTCGAACAGAAACTCAAACATAACAGTTACCTTTACCTTCGCTCTGTGAGCGCTCACACATATTGTTCGCCCGCCCGTGAACACAGCTGTGCCAATCTTCTACTCCCGTTTTACGAATATAACTGGGTGCTGGGCAGGGCTGACCCAATTAGGTCACTGAAATGCACTGGTTTGGTCCAATAGCAGCACTGCACAGGACTAGCCCAATCAGGTCACAGCGCTGCGCAAGATAAGCCAAATCGGGTCACAGTGCTGCATTCATCCAATCAGGTTACTGCACTGTTGGGCAAATCAGGTCACCCTATTGCACAGGCCTCGGGAAATCAGATCACAGTTCTGTGTGAGATAGGCCCAATCAAAGTGCTGGTACTGTGTATGACCTGCCCAAGAAGGTCAGAGTGTAACAGTGGAGTGACTTTATAAGGACACAGCACCACACAGGGTCCAACAAGTTACAGTGTCTGGCTGTGGATAGCAAGTGTGAATGAATAATTCATCTTTTTAAAAATCTAATTGTAACTCTTGCTTCTGTTGCAGGGCACTCCCACTAATCTCGCCCCAGGCGAAATCTGTCAGGGCAAAGACAATGAAAGGCTTTGTACAGTTAAAAACATGCAGTTTCAAACTGGGGAACGAAAGCTAGAGACCCATAGCGGGTAGCGCAACCGTAGCACAGCCACCAGAGACCGAGGTAGTTACAACAGCTAATTGAAATCCACAGAGGGTTACTGTTGACAAAACTCATCCCAAAGCAACACTTAACATGTTTATTAATTAAAAAGGTATCATTTCTGCTGTAACTCACTGTTAGTGGCATATTACAGCTCCGGAATATATTCTGAGAGTAAAGAGCTAGGTTTTCAAGTGACGCCCAGTCAACATGCTAGCGTAAACGCTAAGGTTTTCAGGCACAAGCGACGTCCAGTCAAAATTCTTGCATTAGCACAACATCAGATATGTTACAGGGATGTGTTGCGGCCACTCTTTGAGTGCTTGCCAGGCTGCGTGCACCACAGCAGAGTTCAAAAAACACTGGACATCACACTTGAGAGCCTGTGACTCCATAGTAAGCCCACTGCGTGGTTAGCATTTGGAGTCACCGATCCGGAGCCAGTGCTGTAGTCCTCCAACCAGAACGGAATGCATCCCCGTGCTTTAGCCTCTGGCGATATACAGGCCTGTCCATCACAAAGCAGGACGCAGAGAAAACGCCTGCATTCCTCGTGCCTTTGAGGGCTCTCATTTAGCATGCTATGGGGATTTAGGCCACTACTACAAAGAGCTACTTGGGTGTGAGAGTCTGTCTTATGGGGACAGAGCGTAACAATAGTTGAATGTGAGTATGGTCGAGGTTGAAGCATGTAGTTTGAACATTTGTGCAC
The DNA here is from genome assembly GCA_029721435.1 of Gymnothorax reevesii. Classification (NCBI taxonomy): domain Eukaryota; kingdom Metazoa; phylum Chordata; class Actinopteri; order Anguilliformes; family Muraenidae; genus Gymnothorax; species Gymnothorax reevesii. The sequence goes on along the minus strand of CM056579.1, from coordinate 24,213,568 downwards.
TTGTGCGTGAGGGTGAGTGTGTGGAAGTGCTTGTGTGCAAACGCACGATTCCATCATGGGGTGAGTGAATGAGTGAAGTGATATCATGATACATACAGAATGTCTACGTGTGCACATTTCTAATTGTGTGTGTGAGTGTGTGTGTTCGTCTGCGTCTGTGGGTATGTGCGCATATGCGTTTGAGAGTATGCTCGGTACAGCTGGTTTAGCTCTCCAGCATTTGCGTGAATGAGTAGACCAGTCTAAATGCGGCACACAGAGTTTCAGTAGCAAATGTGTTAGATGTGTTTACACCATTGTGTTACAGGCCCATAAAGACCATATTCAGAATACATGACCATGAGTTTGACTACTACAGGCATGTGACCAGTGCGTGGGCTGCAAAGAGCTCGGCCAGACAATGACTGCTCTCAGAATACAAACACTTCGCATTTCATAACCAGAACACTTTCAGACAGAACAAACCAGGATTTCAGCAGACAGCAAAAAACAACTATGACCAGACCTGAAAGATCATGTGACCAGAAATATAACTGGGTGATGATGTGACTGCAAGAGACGACAAACAGTCACCAATCATCCAATCAGACCAAAGACTCCAAATCCGGCCCCAGTTATCTCTTCTCCGAGGGCTCTAACTGCACAATTAGTGCTGATTGGCCAGACTCTTCAGATTCGACACCCAGGTAAAGAAAGGGCGGAAAACAAGCAGTTCCCGGCTCTCGAGGACGCCGCTTCGATGAACCTTGACATGCTACATCACAAACTCCACATTCCTTCCCTGCACCCTCTATGCCCACTGACTCTCATTCCTTTTCTATTCTTTGTTCTCTCTCTCTCTCTCTCTCTCTCTCCCTCCCTCTCTTCCTCCAGAGTGCTTCCTGTCACCAGAATCCGCCATCTCCCTTTTTTCTGCCTCCTCACGAGGCTGAATTCATTAGCACTCCCTCACTTGCGCTAGAATATGGTTTCATTTAAGATTTTCATTGCGTTTTCCCCTCATCTCAGGCCTCCTGCAGGTAGAACATACCATTTTCGGCGAGGAAGGGGTAGTGGTGTTGAGCGACCTCGGTAACACAGCAAATGTAGTTGAAACAGAGACATACTGCACTGACAGCTAACGTCCAATCCCCCTCAACACCAAGCTGAACGTGTAGCGCGTTTGCCTTCCACGTTGTTGGTTGTACGTGGCTAAGCAGTCGCTGAGGAAGTGTAAACGATGCTTCTCGCGCTAAGACCCTCCTCGCTGGCCTGCTTTTGGGCTCAGCGCTCCCCAGAGGATAAATTAGAAGAGCAGCTGTGACAGATAAACTCTGATAATGACAGATTCCTCAAAGAGAAGTTTGCGTGCGCTCACAAAGCGGGTTGCGGTTGGCGGAGAGAACAAACATCGGCTTTCTTCTTCTTCTTCTTTAAAAAAAATAAGAGAAGAAGTTCTGGCTGTCTTATTGCTTAGCCGTTGTTGTTGTCTGTCTACGCTCCGGAGCAAGGGATGTACTGATCTTATTTTACCGCGTGTGGACAGAGCAGTCCAGGCCCATCAGCGCCATTTAAAAGATCAGACGATGTGTGTTGTGCTGATTAAAATAAAAGGGAGAAAAACCTCTCCACCTCTCTCTCTTTTTATTTTTTTTTCCCCATGTCTGGAACAGAACACTCGCTCTCTCTCTCTCTCTCGCTCCGCCCGCTCGCCCGCCCGCCCGCCCTCCCGCACAGTCGGGGTGCTCGGCCGCGTTCGCCCGCCACCTCACCGCGCGGTTGATTGCCGTCTGCGCCTCCGTTCCGCATCTCATTAATCTCTCGGGAGGCTCATTTGCATATTGGCTATTACGCAAAAGCCCGCCAGCAGCGCCATCTAGCGAGACAGTTCCCCTGCTTTATTTACAAGCTTAATCATCCACCATGCGTATGCGCTCACACGGGTAGTGGAAAGGGGGGGTGGGGGGGCAGCAACTCTGATTGCTTTGTGGCTCCATCAGCCACTCAAAGGTAGTTAACTATTGTCTCCCAGCCAACACTGAACCCATTAAAGAGCTCTTGAAAGCCAGAGGCTCCTGACATCGTGCTTGTTATTATGCGAGATTCTCTTCCCCCCCCAACAACACGCCGAACGCATTTATATTTATTCCGAACGGTCGAAGGAGCTCACGATCATGATCGCCATAACAATTAGTATCATAATCGTATGCAATTTAGCAACCGGAGGAATTTGTCCAAAAAAGCCTGTGTAATGAGGCCGAGTGCTCGAGATGCAAGCGCCTTGGCGCGTCGTTTCGCACCGGTCGACCGCCGCACGTGCGCGGCTAACGACCTGGCTGCGCCTCGGGCCATGGCGGCCGCAGTCGATTTCCTAATTGGAAAATGTTAAACTTTGAGGAAACGGGCCGTTTTGATGTCTTTCGCTCGGTCGAATGTGAAACAATGCAGATGTCACTTTATTGCCTGGATCTAATGGGAGACAGATGTCTCTCTTCCTCGCTCGCTCACTACTGCAGACCCTCTGGCAACTGCACGTTTAGTGGTTACCGCTCCACGCTGGCAGAGAGGGGAAAAGAAAGGTTAAACTCCGATAATGGCGCTGGAAAGCGAGGCCACGGGAGGGGACCGCTGACCGGGGCTCCTTCTGGGGACCGGCTCTCAAAACACGGGCAACTTCCTGCCAGCTACCCCTCGGTGTGCCAGGGGCCACGAGCAGACGCCAGGTCTGACGAGGCGGCCACAGTTCGAGATGTTCGTGCCGCTGCGGGGCTAACCTGGCACGTCTCTACGGTTACCAGGAGGTGAGAGCCATTACTGCAGACCTCCCTCGTACCACCTCACACCCCCCTTCTGTCACTTCCACACTCCTCCACCATCAGCATTCCAGGCTTCAGTACTCCTATCAAAAGCCTCTCTGCATTTTACAAGCCATTCTTCCCTTCTAGCTACACTCTACAGCAGTGGTAAACAGCTCTATTTCTGGAAGTCCACCATCCTGTCGGTCTTTACTCCAAGCCCTTATCTGGCACGCATGATCCAACTAATTACCAGCTCAACGGGATTTCTAGCTGGTGAATGCGGCGTGCTTTGTGTGGGCTGGAGTGAAAACCTGCAGGACGGTAAATCTTAAGGAACAGAGTTGGTTACCACTGTGTAGCAGGGAGCATAACAAACCAGAGAACAAGTGTAACCAACCCAGTTCCAGGAAACCAACCAACCTGCAGCTTTTCACTCCAAGCAAAGCACCTCTTTCGACGGCTAACGATCTTGTCGAGCAAATACTTGTGTGTCAGGTTGCCAAGTTAGGGAGGAAATGAGAAGGTACCGGGTCCTGCTGAAGAAGACAGATGGAAGATAGTAGAGGATGTACAGGAGCTTCTCAACCAAGCTCTGAGAGAGAAAGAGACATCACTGGTACCCCCCACGTCCTTGACTCAGAACGGCCAACAAACTCTCACAAAGGTTTAAAGTCTGCGATGTCCGTCGCTGGCAATCGATGGGGCCCAGCCCAGATGAGGTGGGGAGAGATGGGGGGGGGTCAGAGAACAGGGCCGAGGGAACACGCGGAGCTTCAATCCAATTACCTGGTTTATTAATAGAGCCGGTGAATATTTCATGAGGTGGAGTCGCGCATAGAAATGAACAATAACCAGGACTCCAGCTATGCCGAGTGAGGGCTGGGGGGGGGCAGATGGAATATCGATGGGGGAAAAGAAAAAATAGATAAAAACATCAGAACCACCACCTTAATTTTGGGATAAATTAACTGTGTCGCCGATCCACCTTTCAGGATCTAATCTGGCTTTTTCTACCTCTGAATTTTAACGTCTATTTTTGGCAAGCCAATTTCGGAGCACTGATGTGCTGCTGTCTTTACGAGAGAGATCCGGTGCCTCACTAAAGCTCAACAACGGCTTTGATCGTTTTGCTCTTATTTTTAATTCTGAAGCCATTCACCGAACCCAAGTGACGGAGGTGGGGGGGGTGTGACCCAAAATTATAAAATGGCCGCCGCTGTTTTCAACGTCTGAGAATGAAAATGCCGATGGGAGCTCAGCCGATTGAGAAAGCCTTCGCTAGCCTCCCTGATCCACCCTCCCCTTCCTTTTTCGCCCGGCCCCATCGTCGCTTGGATCGCGTGAACACACCCGCTATGTTTTCAAAAAGGAAATTACTCCGCTCTTCCCGAACCAATTACAGATCTCGACGGGTGACGGCCCAGCTGCCTCTCTCTCTGCCATTGTTTGTCTGCCGCCTTAATAAATACTGCATGGGATATCAATGGGACCCCGGCCCAAATTCACCCCCCGCGTCTTAAAGAGAACAGCCCCCCGCGATCAGCCTCATGCGCCTCGTCATTCCATTTATTTAGCTAATGGCTGGAGAACGCTAGTAATTTTGCCGTTCGCGTCAGACACTGTTTTTCTGTGTTCCTGTAAGACAGCAGCTGTGGAGCGGCATCTCGCTCTAAAGTGGAGCACAAACACTGCATGGGGCTGTTAAGTCCACAGAGCGGAATTGAGTTCTGAACAGCACTGTTTTCCCACCAGCGATGCCACCTGTACACCCGTATTATCAACCCCTGCTTGGAGCAAGTGTACTTTTCCAGTCAGGAGCTGTAGAAGAGTTACTGAGGGCTTCCATAAGCCCTCACCTGCTGCGAGCCCCTGGACCTGGCCTCATACGGTCCATATCACATCAACTTGAGGGTCCCAGGCTACCCATTTAGATTGTCCCAAAAAAAATAAATAAATCTCAGAAGCTCGTTTACTTAACATACAGAGACGTCCCAAAACTTAGTTCTGCATCTTAAACAATTTTCAAACTATTTGTCTTTGAAAGTTTTAGTAACTTTATGCATTTTGACAAATTAGCATTTCAATGCCACATCTGACATTTATAGCTCCTTTGATATGGCAAGCACAGCCTTGAAACTATGTGATTGCGGTTATACTTTTCTGAAGAACTCAAAAATAAGGTGTATCTTATGTACCTTTTCACCAACAAGGATCAGAATATGGCCAAAAATTGAAAACATAACAGATCAAATTTGAGAGCTTCTCGTTCATAGTACACTAAATAAAACTCTCAGTAATTATCCTGCCATTTATGACATATTATGCCATGATTGTGCATGTAATCACATGTATTATCGTTATAGGAGTGTCATAATAATTTTTTGAAATGTGCTCAATTTTCAAATTTACTCAAAACAAGAGGCTCCTCAGAGTCTGTATTCGGGCTGGGTCTAGACCTGTGCCAATCGCGAAACCACGCGCGCATGAGCAGGACAATCACGACCCCGAAAAAGAAGAATGGAGCCGAAACTTAGACTAGTGGCCTACCGGCCCGAGTAATTACCCATTTTCGTGTCCTAATGTGACCTTCTGACCAGTTAACCATCATTTTTATATGTTTACCATGCTTCCCAGGGAAGCACATCCCTTTTTTGTCAACTATATCCAAAGGCGACTCAAAATTCTTGCCACAACCTTCCATCGGCCCCCGAGACATTTGCTAACGGGGTAAAGGAAAGGTGGAGGGGGATGAGAAATCCTACCTCTGAAAGAGAATTCAGGTGCATCTTCAGAACAGCGGAGTCCATGGCGGTAACTTATTTATAACTTGTTTAATGACACTTTAGCACCTAAGGCTATATCGTGCCCAACTCAACTTGGTCCTCTTTCCAAAGCGAGTGTAAGGATCACATGTCATTCACTCATACACTCATACCTACAGGCAATTCAGAGTCTCAAATGAGGCAGACATGCATGTTTTAGAACTGTGAGCAAAACCCAGAGTACTCAGGAGAAACCTGAGTGAACAAGGGGAGGACATGCAAACTCCACACAGTAAGGCCCCAGGCCTCAGTGTTTCCCCCTCTCTTTGCCTGAAGTCCCCCGATGTACAAGTCTTTTCTCCAGGCAGACCCACAAACACCCCTTCCCATCTCCAGGAGCCCGGATAACAGGACGGGTATAGAGAGCTGGGTAATTTTGCTTAGCTGAGATCAAACGATTGGATAAAATGGAAGACTCCAGAAATCTGCCTCTGCAGCTCCAACGGTACCCCGGCGCCTTTGGGCTTGCGAGCTGGAAACAAACCTAAACCAAACAGAAGCAGCAATGCAACCAACGGACTGTAGCGTATGTGGTCCACCTCAGAGGGAGGGGCTCGATCTCCGCAAACGCAAAACATTCGCACAACATTGCGAGAATGTTATTTGGGATATTAGCATACTGAACAAAAAAAGCGTAGCAGTAACACTGCAGAAACAGTTTGCTTCAGCTGGGTTTGTATAATCAGGAAGGAGTGTCGCTCAAAGCATCCCCCCACGGTCTCGTCCTCCAGGCGAGCGAGCTCGCGGCGCTACAGAGCTCTGATTGCAGCATTCAGAAAATAACACCCCTCCAACCACCACCCCACTGCAACCAGAACCCAGAACTCACACCGTGGAGGTCTGAGAGCTGTGATTATCCGCAGGATTGAGCCCCCTGCTGGTGGCTGATGGCAGCGCTGTAGGGCCGGCGCTAACAATGACAGATGTCTTGGCTACTCCCTCCAAGCAATGGATAGAAACAAGAAAAAAAATTTTTTTTTAAATCGCAGTTTTCACACTGAAAATTATCACAACTGAGCCGTGAGCAATTTATAGATCTGAAGCACGATAAACAGAGTAAACTTGATACCGTTTTCAGCGCTTCTATCAGACTATTTCCCCGGTCGTGCCCCAAACCCCCCCCCCACCCCGAGTCTAAGAGTGCCATGTTGAGCTCACAGACCACTTGAGCAACTGCCATTCAAGAAGTCTATTCATGAGCGCAAAACCAAAAAAGGGGACCAAATAGTGTTCTGTGGGGATATCGGTTTGGCCAGAGTCATTAGCATTGTTTATCAGGGAACAGCAGCAGCTTGTGAGTTCAGGATGGGGAGGAGGTGGGAGAGGAAGTGAGGTCAGACACGACGGTGAGTCTTGAGAGATAATGAACGGTCTTCGGCGGTTCAATGACGCCGGTCTGTAATTATAACTCGTTTTCTCCGTGAGAGCATAATCACCACAGAAAGATGCAATTAGCTGACCCCCTCCCGGCGCTACATCTATCCACTTTTTTTTTTTGCCAAGCGTAACAACACAATAAACGGCTTCCGTGACAACGATGGCAGCGGTATTCATTAGGATGAAAATTCATTCTTCTACTATTTTAAGAATTTTTAATTTCTTATTTCTGGGGAGGAAATAAACCCGTGAGTAATGACACATCTGCAGCTGCGAAACAGATTAGCGTCCGCGGACTCTCGGTGCTCTTCCTCTGTCGTACAATGCGGTCGGCGGCACCATCGACTCGCTTGGCTGCTTACGCACAGAGCAGGAGAGCGCTCTCCGCTAATTATTTACAAAAACATTCCACTTCAGGACCTGTGCTCCCTTTGATCTATTTCTTTATGCTTTGTCGGCAATTTATCTGCATATGCACGTCGTTAATTTTCCCTTCAACCTTCTCCACTCTGGGATAAGCAGGGTAAAATTAGATGCATTTCCCTCTTGAAATACTTCTAAAATCCCATCAACAACCTGAAACAGACCAGGGGAAAATTAGTATTGTTTTTTTCAGCCAGAGACCAGTCAACATCATCTTTCGATCAGAAGGGGGAAGGATGAGGGGGATCAAAGCGTGGGGGAGGATTTTCGAAATAGAGGCCAGAGCTTTGTGTAAAAATAAATAAATAAATACATAAAAACTGAAAACCTCAAGAGGACTTAAGCCAAAAGCCACTCTGGAATCTTAGCTTGACGTCAAGGTACTCGTTTCCCGCCCCTGGTGTTTTTGCAAAACTTCAGCAGTCAAATTCTGAGTTCCGAGTAGGAGCGAGCACACTTTGGGCCTTTATTCTATTAAAATAAAACAAAAACAATAGCAAGAAATACCCGTAACCCGTGGCAATAGATCTGACTCAGACAGCAACGTTTGAGTCAGCAGGGCGGCATTTATATCGTGGGCCGGGGTGAGTAAGAGGTCTGCTAAGCTGTTTGTAAGCAGCCCGGACTCTGTGCATTACTGAGCACCCTCAGCCGTCAGATAAGGGCTAATAAACAAGCCCTTCTCATCTGCAGTCTAATTTTTTTTGACGAGAGCAGCTGTGTGGCTTAAAGACTACACAGCAAAAACCAACACTAGATAAGCCTGAAAGAGCATTTACTCGACAGTCTGATTCTTACCGCATGGAAGAACGTGGTGGGGACCAGACGGGAGACATAATACGGTGTTATTAAAAAGCATGTAATTGAAGCAATGGAATTAATAATGCACGTATGTAATTGGCGAAGAATGTCACCAAGAATTTGAAGAAAACTGTGGAAATGTATTGGGGTCGGATGCACAAAGCACACACAGACAGTTGCGCACAGACTCAAGCCCTCAGGCTCCCTCATAAATGCTTGGTGTTTTCAACCAAAACACTTCGTCTTCCATATTAATAATTTTCAAAGGACAATCCTCGCTTGCTCGCGGAAAACAGAGAGGGCTTCAAAGTGGACCTGGCTGCCAATCCTCCTTCCGGATTCCGTCAACCAAAGCATTTCTTCTGCTCCTCACAGTCTGTTCGCACACCAAGTAAAAAAAAGATAATAATAAAATAATAAAACCTTGCAAGAATGTGACAGCTTCCTGTTAACGGAAGATCACACGCGGGAGAAGGTGCAGCTATTTTAAGATCCCCCTCTTTCTGCCAAGTGTCTCGCCGTCACTGATCTTTGTCCGTTGCTAAGGGCCCTGGTTTAATGACTTGCACAGGCTGTAGATGGGAACTCATCCTTTACATCAAATGTGAAAAACAAGTTTGAGAAAACTCAGGAGGGTACGGCTGGGTAGGCAAGGTTTGGGTGGGGGTGGAGGGGAGTGGGAGGGCTAAGTTCATGAGAAAACAGTAGAGGCTAACTGAGTGCCATGTAGCGCATTTCAGCCTGTGACATCATCCTCCGCGTGACATCGAATATCATCCTCTCTAGCCTGACCAATAGAGTGACGCGGTAGGGTGCTGCTTCCGTTGTTGCTGGTCACCTGACAGCAACAGGCGGAAAAAAAGAGACTCTCAGGCCCCAGACTATTGCAGCAGCGTTAAAAAAAAAAAAACAAAACAAAATACAGGAGTGTGGCGGAGGAGGACTTACCTTTGAATGGTCCCGGTGAGGTCAGTGGCGTCCTGCCTGCAAAAGAGAACAAATCGATAGGAAAAGGTGTTAGCCGAAGGGTGGCGTTAAGTGACTCACCGTGAGCAACGAGTGAGGTGGAGTGAGCTTAGGGCCCTGCTAAAAGCCTTAGCGTGAGCGTTAAGCCACCATCCCCCGCTAGTTCTCTAAACTCGCTCATGTGTATCCCACAATGCAGGTGTTTGAATAGCATGCAAGGCGGACCACACTTTTAGGGGGGTTCTTGAGTGGTCTGTGAGGAACCCAAGTCACCCTTCCGCCCCGACCCAGTGATCTGAATCAGCCCCTCCCACCCACGCCTCAACACCACCTGTGATGTCAGGCGACGCTCGCTCCTCACTTGCTACAAAAAGCATAGACCAGTGTCTTACGATTGCTCTATTTTGCGGATACGACTGCAAACTTATTGCACTGTCCGGAAGTATTTGGACAGAGACACAATTGCGTAAAGGCTCTGCGATCCAGCACACTTGATTTTACGCCAACAAATAAGAAATGAAATTAGACGCATCATCATCTTTACTTAAAGGGCACACACGGCCATATACTGTGTCCCAATCACAGCCGTCTTTAAGCAGAGTTAGTGTACAAGTATTTATTGAATGCACCCGCATTAAAACCTGTGTAAATCTGGAGCTCGTAAAACCTTTGTGTTTGAGTTTGCCTAGTTGAAAATATATAATCTGGCCAGTTTAAGTGGTTACAGTATTCCAGGTTCACGCCTTAAACAGGAGGAACAAACTGAGAAGACAGAGTAGAGAGCAGAGCCAAGCCCAGAGGGGAAACAAGGTTCCTTTCCCAAGTATTGGGACCCTCTCCAACAAGGCAGGAAGATTTACAGAGGGCCTAAGCTCTCTCATATTATGAAATAACATCACCTTCTGCTGTAGAGAAATAATTACATTTGTGTTGTTTTTCATCTGAACAAACCTGTCCCATTCCGAGCGGCTTCATCCTTACGCTGGCCGTTACTACGGCGGCAAGCACACCCTTTTCGGCAAGAGCTACCGACGTTCCAAAGCGCAATCGCTGGCACGTAAGTGGCGGAAATAAAGTCGCAGGCGCGAGCGACGGCCGAAACAATCGCATCAGCAGCGGGCACGCCGCGGGGCAGCCGTTCGGGGCCTGCAGTCAGCACCTGACGAGAGTTTAGAGCCAGCGCCCCGAGCCCCGTCTGGAGAAATGAAGTCAGAGCGGTTCAAACACACTCGCCGAGGCCGGCTCAATTACCCTTGACCGGGGAACAACCAGGAGCTTTGGCACTAACGGCCCGCATCCGAAGGAGAAATCAATGCCTCTAATTCTGGCTTTCATTCAACACTACACTGCAGTGGGCTGGTCCATCAGAACAGAAAAACCTGGCCCAGCTCTTGTTTACATGCAACAGGGCACTGAAAATCACTCGGAGCACTTAAATCCCAGGCTGCCACGTGCTGTGCAGATGAATCTGTCAAATGACAGAGAGGAGGGCGGATCGAAGAGACAAAATTCCCCGCCCCTTCAGCAAAAAACCCACCAACAACAGCCCCAGTGAGGCGCAGAGGGAGAACCAATCAAATCAAGGGCACGAGAGTAAACAAGAACAAGCTGAACTTCAAAAACCAAAAAATATGTCACTCTCGACTCATCTTCGTCGTCTAAAAACCTCATCTTCATTACTTCTCGCCACGATAAGACTAAAAAATAACCAAGAGGTGAGAGAATCTGACAAATTTCGACATTTTCAAAGAGGTAAGAAAATTTCACTTAAAAAGAGAAACTCAAGCTAATGCTCACGCGTGAGATTTTTAAGTCTCATAAGAATACTTAGACGCTTCCTTTTTTTTGCAACATGGGGTCATTTGAGTATTGATACGGTCTTTCGTTCCCTGAAAAATTATAAGGAGGAGATTAAGGATAGGAACTGCTCGTTCGCGCCGGATCCAATCGCTTGGTCTCTCACTTTGCATTTCAAAGGCGGCTTTCGACCATTTCATCTCCGGCTACGGCCACTAACCCCATTGTCATTCAAGCCCTGGCCTGGCAAAGGGCCCTCGGTGAATTATCAAAGCAGGCAGAAGAAGAGCTTCCGCGGGCTGCAGTGACACGTTGCGGGAACACCATTGACTACGGCTCCTCGTCTTCGCGCTGAACTTCACTACGGGCCGGACTGCATTAACCCTTTGAGCGCCATGGGCAAATATAGTTGCCCAATGGCGTAAGATATCAAAACCAGATGCTGTTGAAAACCTATTATGTGGCAACTCGTTGACACATGATAGGTTTTCAGCAGCTCAGGATAATTACAATTTTAATTCCTTGAAAATTTATTTGCCGCTCAAAGGATTAACCCTATAAAACCTATGGACCGATACATGGAACCATCGCATGCAGTGGCTGCATTCAAACCTGAAAAAACTTCAGGCCTATTTTCAACTGCTGTGGAAATCCTACGGTTTCCAACAATCCAAAACATGAGCTGCTGAATTACTGGGTAGTGCGTATGAAATGATGCACAAGATCTAGATGTATACCATTTGATGTAAAGCTTTGGCCATAAAAACAGGGCGTCCTGGGTTTGAATATGTCTCTCAATATAAGTGTGATGTAGCTTCAGTGAAGAGCTACAACCAGCAAATGCAGAATATTTCAGTGGCAGAGTCCTATAATATGAAAAAGAAAATGCTTTTACGATGTCAAACCTTCTTAAGGGAAAGCATGGTGAAAAATTCAGAGTTTAAGGGGTTAATGGAAACGCTGCGCCAGACCTTGATTCGTAGAGGTCTTTTTTTCTCCCTTTCACAGCAGACTTAAGCTTTTTTATTTGCCTTTCTGTCTGTACTGCCTGAACGCAGCGGCGGATGCCTACTGTGAAGCTGCCACATTGCTTGCTCGTAACTAAGCTGCCTGGCGCTCGATATGAATTGTACCTTGTCTGATCTGCTGTGTGGCGGTTTCTGTGACCTTGTTCTATGCACTTTGCCTATGTCGCTTAGGATAAAAACGCCTGCTGAACAAATGCAATGTAACGTAATGTAGTACCTTAAATGGAACTTTCCGGAGAGAGACGGCGAAGGGTAGCAATTATGCCATAAATCTCTCAAACTGTGCTCCAACGTAGGACCACGTCCAAACAATGTCAGTTTGAGTTAACCAGCAGCTCTACAGCTGAGTCCACCAATATAATTGCATGGTAAAAGTGCTACTAGACAACTCACCCCCCCCCCTCCAAGGTAACGGTTTCATTGTTCGGGGAGGGGTCAAACCCCATTATTTGCCGCCCCCGTTCATAATTAGAAACCTGGGTGGAGAGCAGGAAGTATTTTTACCCAACTAAAACCTTATATTCGGCCAAATCGGCCCAGTTCATTTTGAATGGCAGGCCTAACCCTCTGATAAAATACCTTGTCACGATACAGTCATTCTCAGGGCCGTAGTCACAGGACCACCGACTCTGCACGGGGTGATAAGGATGGAGCAGGCCCGCCCCCCACTTCTATTTGCGGTTTAGTTTGATTAGCTTTAAACGTAGCGTTCAAATGCATTGGTTCTGCATGTTTGGCAAGGATTGGCTGAGATGCGGAATTGCAGTTGCTCCATTAAAGAGAGGCCCCGTCTCCCTCTCCAATTCTCACATACACACGTGTGAGAGAGTCTGTTTACACATATCATGTGCATTATACACACATGCAGTACATATATAGCATTCTTTATCTCATCCATACACAGGCTTCCCCTCCTTTCTCATTCCCTCTCTCTCTAACTCGGTCCCTCGCTCCCTCCTGCCATTCCAGCTCTCTTTCCCGCTCCCTTCTTCTGCTCAGAGTCCCATATCTCACACACTGCACCTGCCTCTCCTTCTCATATAGGCACAGACTCTCACAGCTCCCCCATCCCAAATCCCAACCCCTTTTCAGAGAAACATCACAGCTGGGCACAGTTGTCCTGGGTTATAAGGTTCAGTAAATCTACACCATGCGCCTTTGCCAATCTCGAAAAAAAAGGCCCATCTCGGCTCAGTTCCACATGAGCGATCAGGGCCGCGCGTCGGCCGAGGCCCTTAACACCTCAGCCCATCAGATCACTGCAGTGTCGAGCCAAGTATCAAAGGAATAATTTGATTCCAGAAAGAGATTTATCCATTTTGGGTAAAGAAGTTCAACGTTCGATGTTATGAGGATCGTATGCATCCTAATTAAACATGATTATTCTAGGTCTCAGGAGAGCAACCATCGTTCCAAAAGGTGGAAAAAAGGTTTTATGCGAGCATATACAGTATATCTCAATATCTGAAGAGCAGGTGTCACTTTTGAAATGGTGCCTCACTTCAGCCACCAAATGAAATAAACACTGAAGCATTGACAGGTAGATTGAATTATGTTACCGTTCATTCTAAAATGGAAACAAAGGTGTCAAAGCGAACTGTTCCACTAGTGCTACAGCGGATTCATCGAGTGCATACAGGACACTGAGCCAGCAACAGACATGATTTGGGAAGTTGCGTATTTTTACAGGATATCATTGCTCAAAAAAGTCTGAAATACTATTAAAAAAAAGATTCCGATTCACTGAGAGGCACCACCTCGGATGTTCCGCACTAGCCATTATAACACTAGTTTGCGGAGGGACCGTGAACAAAGTTTGGCCTTTCAAATGCATCTCGGATAAAGAAGATGAAGGAGAGAGACATCAGCTTCTCTGGCCGTGGGGGTGTTTATCTGAGTTTGCCAGGGTGGGCTCATAACGGGTCCAGCAAACGACCCTGGGTCCGACGCGCTTCAGCTCAAGCTTCCACAGCCAGGAATCAAAATTAATCCCCATGAATCACTTCGCTTAACGGCTACTCCACGTTTGTTGACTGGCCTCTTCTTTTCGTTCCTCGCACAATGCTATTTCGCCCTCGTCTAAAAAATTTACTGAGTCACAGACACAATAGAAGTGTTTTTCCTGTAATCATGTGACCCCCACAACACTTAATTACTGTGTTTCCCTATATATTTGGACAAAAACACAATATAGAAGGCCAGCGATTCCTACTCGGCTTACTTGATGCGAAAGCGAACGCAGACCATTACGGTGCAGCCCCATCTGTATTGAGAGAGGAATTACAGCCATTTAAAACAGTGGTTCTGTCCCAATACTTTTGGGCCTCTCTGTAGAGGAGGGGGTCCGGAGGGCCGAGCCAGGTGGTGCCAAGTTCATATGGACCTGATAGTCTTATTTTATACTCCTGTACAGAGATGCATACAGTACATTTCAGCAGGATAATGGTGCAGCAGCCATTTTGAGAATGGGTCCAATAAAGATGTCATTATTATTAACTACAGCAATGCTAAATATAGCCGCAAGGGGCAATTAGCAGGGTCCAAGCAGCGCTGGGCAAATACCGCAGACCTGCACAGCCTGAGCTACCATTTGTCAAGATTTAGCCTAACGATTTTGACATAAAACACCTGAACCCCATGATGAGTCCTGGAATGGCGCTTTGTACATAGGCCAAGTAGTTGAAAGTTGCAGTCAAAAATATTAAGCATATGTGCTTCATCAGAGGGTGAAACTACACAGCTGACATATCTGGACTCAGTACGCCTCCGACAAACATTGGAATGAAAGTTTTATCTCGACTGCATGTGCTATCCATTTATACATCAAATCCTTGTTTACCTACACTCACCACAAAATTCTGAAAGTGCTTCGAGGCCAACTGCTTTGGACGGCGAAAATGCTTTTAATAACTTCTCATCGGTCTACCCAGAATCCTGTGTTTCTGCAACACTGGCCCAAAGGCAATTTTTTTCATTTATTAACAGTTAGAAACAGAGCGCGCAGCAGATGTATGACTAAAATATTACTGAAACAAGACAGGGTTACAGCGTGTCTGTTATTATTTGTTTTTTTACTACCAAAACAAACATTGTTCATCGTGAGATTTGAGTCTTCGACGAAGCGGCCGCTGTCAGTGGATACGTGATCGTAATGTTGAAGGAGCACTCCGCATCAGCGCAGCTGACAGCAGCCATCATACATCTAATTGCTACAGCTGACACGGATGGGAATCTCGTTCCCAGCACATTACCGTACCTGCATAAACTGTGGTGCTATACATCTGCCAGCCGTTTCCAATGTTGTTAAAATGCTTTGGACAATACAAATCACACTGAAAGCAATGTCAAGGAAACAGCAAAGAAAGGAAAGTCACATAAAGGCTAAAAAATGACAAAAATTTAAGAATTTGACAAACTCACTCGGTGGCTAAAAAACAAATAGTTTAATAGTAATAATCAGAGCAAAGGAAGCCCCTAATAAGAAGGTACAGATTTCACGTATGAGAAGGAACACACACTACCACTTCCATATTTTCACTTACTGCTGGACAATATATCAATATGATATAAAAATCACATTGAGGATTTTAGATATCGCAATATCGTGATCTGACACAAGTGTTGTCTTTTCTGGTTTTATAGGCCGTATTACTGTACAAGGAGGCAGTTTTCTGCTTTTTATTTCTAGTGTTCTTTGATTGCCTGTACCTGCTTGGTCATAATATCCACATTACTAATTACTGTTCATCAAAATCACATTCCCTGAGTATTTGCTGAAGAGTTATTCCTGTAATATCGCCACAACATCGATATCAAGGCCTTCAGTCAAAAGCCTCGTGGTATTAGATTTTGCCCATATCCCCCTGCCCTACTTTCACTAATGTACCGTCGAAGAATTAACATTTACTTTATTTGGGGTTAGAGGAAGAATGAGCCAAAACGAAAGAGTCAGAGATAGAGATGCATAGAGAGAGAATGATGGAGATCATGTGGTAGGGGGAATGTGAGAGAAAGCAAGAGGATGACTGTAGCCCCGGAGGAAGGCAGCAGTGTTCGGAAACAGCGCATTAGGCCTCATTTAGCCAGATATATTCTGAGGAAGAGGAGACAAGGAGGGGCAGCGGTGCGAGCAGCCATGAAGCCCCGGCGCAGGACGCATTAGCGCCGCTAGGCTATAAAACAACCTTAAGTAACACGGACGAGACAGGCCCCATCCATCACTCCCGGCGATGAGAAACCCAGCATCTAACAACAGCGCGGGCCGGGACTATTAGCCCAAATCTTATGGAAATCATCAGATACAAATGAGGGTTTATGACACGTTACGAGATATTAATGCCCAGCGCCATAAATAACACTGAAATGCAGGGCGGTGAGGGAATGGAGGGTGGGGGTGGGGGGTGGGGGGTGTGACTGATGTAAAATTTAGAAGCGTTTCTGTCTGCGGAGGCCGGGAGTTTAATCTGTTCGAGTTTGTGAAGGGGAACGTGTTGAGCAATAAAAAAACCAGACAAAATAACTGCGGGGCACTTCAGACGAGACCCCCGCATGCCTTCCGCAGCATCTCCGTTGGCTGGGAGGAGTACCTCGAGATTTCCGGGCCAAAAAACTTAACAATATTTTTAACCTTTGTGGATGCAGTTATGAGCCACCTCTTTTATAATTGGTGCTCATTCAGATCAGAAGCAATCGACCACGGCGCATTAACGCCGCATCCTTTGAAGACTATTCACCACTCACTTTCATGTGACGCGGCGTGCCTTTGAAACGTCTCGAGGACCACCAGCGGTGAGCGAAATTCTACGTCCCGACCTCTTTGGAACGCCCCCCTCTATATTCGAGGGCTACAATTTCACAAAGTGGGCTCACAGATGGATCCATTATGCAACGGGCGCTTGCGTCTGTTTGGAAGATGCAAACAGCTTGAACCCGTGGTCAAGGTGAGCGAGGTTGAAGTACTCTCACTCGCAGTGCCTTGCCTGTCAAATCAAGGTCCACTCGGCGCACTAGGCGGCTGTGCGTGTTCAGTTTACGTTCGGGGGACGTGACCCGGTCAAATTGATCGCTTGGGCAAACTGAGCTCGTGGTCGGAGACGGCAGGAGGTGTAGCAGGTGCGCGGAGTGCATTTCACATCTGCTGACATGCTGTGTTCCCCACATGGACCGTACCCTCTGATGCAGCAAGCAATACCCTCGAGAGGCCATTTCCTCAAAGAGCACAGCAGCGTATCCGCCTTTCCACAATGCAGCGGCCCTCTACCTGACACACACCAGCTTCCTGGCACCGAACAGCATCTGTGCAGCAGCCTTGGCTCAAGATGACAGCGAAAATACCTCAGATCCTTCGCCACAGGTTCCCTATACCTATCAGCCACCTGCCTTCTTCAATAACCTCACTAGCTGAATCTAAATCCACACCTGTACTTATCTGTGAGAAGACCATTTTGTACAACAGTAAAATCCACTGGTATCATCACCTTAAGGAACTAGTTTCAGTATTCTATGTATAGGCAGATGAGCCAAAAGATTACGACCACTCACAGATGGAGGGACTGCTGTTATCTTGTAAGAACGGCCCATCACAGTCAGGTACGTGTTAGATGGTGAGCGAACAGGCAGTTCTCATAGTTGACGTTTTGGAGGCGGGACAAAACACTTTGGGGACAGAGCTTAAGCGGTTGGCAACTTTGAAAAAGGTCCAGTGTCTCTCGGCCCACAGTTAACTGGGGGGGGGGCATCCATGGCTCATCGATGCGCAAGGGCAATGAATCCTATCCCGTCAGGTCGGAATTGGCAGAAGGGCGACTGTGGCACAGGTCGCAGAAAGTTTAATGATGGTTATGGAAAGAATGTGTCACAACACACAGTCTATCACACCCTAATGCGTATAGGGCTGCACTGCCTGAAAGTGGTCATTCTGACCCCTGTCCATCAAAAGTGTCTACAGTGGTCATGCAAGCATCAGAACTGGACCATGGAACAAAAAAAAGGCCACCTGGTCCTATTGGTCCTATTTTCTTCAGCGTCAGAAGGAAAGTAAGGTGTGCCACTCACCTGGCGCAGAGAGGGTACCAGGACGCAAGATGGGAAGAAGACTGGCTTGTGGAGGGAGTGTGATTCTCTGGGCAGGGTTTACCCCGGAACCCCTGGGTTTGGGCATTCGTGTGGATGTCATTTTGACTTTGCAAATCCAGTCTATAATCCAGTCATCACGGCACAATTTCAGAGTTTTCCATAATAATAAACCAAAATAGGTTTATTTCCTCAGGAATAAAAAAATCATGTTTCACGATGATCATTTTTTAGGCGAAAACCAGACCAGTTTTTAGAAGCAATTGCCTCCAAGATTTCCTACTTCCCTCCAGAATAAGTTATGAGCAGCAAAAATAATAGCATAAATAGTTCCAGCAATAGAGCTGGAGAATTTTTATAAGGCAGTAAACAAGGCTTTACTGTAAATATTACCACTAAAATTAAATAAAAACATACATAATCTTGACCATAATGTTTATGGAAATACTTCGGAAGTCCTGTGTCCAAATAAATAATCTCATTTGGGCAAGCGTGTTATGGGTGTTTTATTAGAGATGACTGGGAGTACGCCAGTCGACTCCAGGCTTTTCCACTAGATGTTATTGCTCAGTTACTCCACATCAAGGTCAGCGTGATGGTTGGTCCCGTGATTACATGAGGGTGGTATGTTTCACCTCCTCATGCCCTTACTCATGGTTGCATCCATTTATCGTAGTTGACATATTCCACGCTTGTCAGGCTTGTCTACCAGGTGTACTTCTTTCATCCCCTTGCTGGATTGTGCAACCCTACTCAACAAGTACCTGAGCATCCAGAGCATTGAACACAACCTTACTTACTTTGATCCTTGCAGACCCCTCGAGACCTAACAAGTAGGCATTTCTGAGCGGGGGCTGACGCTATGAGTCTTGCAGTGTTTGACTGAGCATCCACTGGCGGTCACACGCTCCATATGTAACATAGGGCCCCTGGGATAGGCATTTGCTAACATCGCTGTCCTGTATAACCCCAAGGCCTGAGAGAAGGAGCAGATGGTCAGGGGAGATCTGGTGTGTGACGGGAGCAGATGGCTTGTGGAGAACTGGCAGGGAACAGTTGAGCAGCAAGGATGTGGTACTGGGGAAAGGAAGGCTCAGGCGATGGATGCGTGGCGTTAAGGAGAAGGGTAGAGGGCCGGCTGGATTCTGGCAACGTGGGGGAAGACGGTTTGGCCAGGGGTAGCAGGAGGTGATGTCAGAACTTAGGCAGCGGAGTGCTTGATTTGAGAAGAACATCTGAGCAAAGGTAATCAAGGCGAGCAAACAATTTGTGATGAGAATCTCGTATCGCGGAGGCACAGCGGGATTCTGCGGATCTCGTATTGAGGACAAGCACAGTTGTGGAGTGTGGATTTTGTATTGAGGACAGGTACAGTAGGACAGTGTGGATCTCGTATCGAAGAAAGGCACAGTTGGGCAGTGGAGATCTCGTATTGGGGAAAGGCACAGCTAGACAGTGAGGATCTTGTATTGGGGAAGGGTACAGTCTTACATTGAGAATCTCTTATTAAGGGAAGGCACATTGGGGCAGTGGGGAACTGGTATTGAGGAAAGATACAGATGGGCAGTGCTGATCTCGTATTGAGGAGACACAGTTGGGCAGTGCTGATCTCATATTGAGGAGCCACAGTTGGGCAGTGCTGATCTCGTATTGAGGAGACACAGTTGGGCAGTGCTGATCTCATATTGAGGAGACACAGTTGGGCAGTGCTGATCTCATATTGAGGAGCCACAGTTGGGCAGTGAGGATCTCATATTGAGGAGCCACAGTTGGGCAGTGAGGATCTCATATTGAGGAGCCACAGTTGGCAGTGCTGATCTCGTATTGAGGAGACACAGTTGGGCAGTGAGGATCTCATATTGAGGAGCCACAGTTGGGCAGTGAGGATCTCATATTGAGGAGGCACAGTTGGGCAGTGAGGATCTCATATTGAGGAGGCACAGTTGGCAGTGAGGATCTCATATTGAGGAGCCACAGTTGGCAGTGAGGATCTCATATTGAGGAGACACAGTTGGGCAGTGAGGATCTCATATTGAGGAGCCACAGTTGGGCAGTGGAGACCTGGTATTGAGGAAAGATACAGATGGGCAGTGCTGATCTCGTATTGAGGAGACACAGTTGGGAAGTGCTGATCTCATATTGAGGAGCCACAGTTGGGCAGTGAGGATCTCATATTGAGGAGGCACAGTTGGCAGTGAGGATCTCATATTGAGGAGGCACAGTTGGGCAGTGAGGATCTCATATTGAGGAGCCACAGTTGGCAGTGCTGATCTCGTATTGAGGAGACACAGTTGGGCAGTGAGGATCTCATATTGAGGAGGCACAGTTGGGCAGTGAGGATCTCATATTGAGGAGGCACAGTTGGGCAGTGAGGATCTCATATTGAGGAGGCACAGTTGGGCAGTGGAGACCTGGTATTGAGGAAAGGCACAGTAATAAAGTGTGGATTTTGTATCGAGGACAGGTACAGTTGGGCAGTGCGGATCTCGTATTGAGCAGGCACAGTTGGGCAGTGGAGATGTGGTATTCGGGAAAGGGACAGTTGTGCGCAGCATGGATCTCCTATCGAGGGAAGGTACAGTTTTGTCGTGAGACTGTCATACTGAGGGAGGGCACATCTGGGCAGCGGGGATCTCGCTTTGAGGAACGGCACAGCTGCGCAGTTCAGTCAGGTGATTTGAAATGAACAGTTCTCCAGGGGATCTGGTTAGGGTGAAAGAGACAGTAAGACTGTATCAATTTCATGAGGAGGAAAGTGGAAGTTTCCACTGACAATGCGGAGCAGTTCCAGCATAGGGATTTACGATCAAGGAATGGGAAAGAAGTTAATTGGGGATCTCATGATAGGGGGAGGAACAATTTATCAGCGGAATGCTGCATGGTTTTTTGGAAATACTGAATTTGTCTCTGGGTATTCGATGCCAATGAAAAGAACATTTTGTCAGTGGTGATCTTATTTTGCGGCAAACGCTGTTTGTAGGGAAAAGAACACATGAATGGTGATGACCTGTCTTGAACAAAAAGCAATTCAAGTGGAGATCATGTGTTTAATAAAAAAAAAAAAAAGAGCAGCTGAGCGGGGCATTTCAGAGGGACACGTGCACTCTCAGCTAACCTGCTAAGATAACTACACACAGCAGGTTTTCAACTAAGGACACTCTCACTTGGCACACTGCCCACTTGGCCTGCTAGGTATTCCAACCTGAATCCATTCCAAGCCCTGGGCTCAAACATAACTCCCAACTCCCCAGTCCTGCTTGAATGTACAACGCAACATGTACAACAATGTTAGGCCAACTATATTTGAAAACTATGCTAACTGCTTTGAAATGCTTGGAATTCAACTGTTGGAAAATATCAGAGACAATGTTCTCTCCTTAGCAGACTATCGAAACTGCAAACTCAAAACAGAGTACAACCCAAACAGATCATGTCGAAACTGAATGTCATTCTCAGAGAGTAGTTTGAGCCCTCTACCACCATTTTTTACTCGCAAGAAAAAGCGATATCGCCTAGTTACCAGCAGAACTTGAATGCACTCATCTCCTCGAGAAACAGGAACAATGATTTACTGAAAATATCCAAATGCACAATCATTCTTTCTGAATAAATAAATAAATGATAATCTGCCCCCCCCCTATTCCGCAAGCACTGCGTTCTGTGGGAGCATGCAAATCTTCTTCAAACAGAATTTGCAACAATATCTGAAATACAGATATATATATGTCACCTTTGCCTGTATGAGGCTAGTGAACAAAAAATTATCAAAAAATTAAAAGTAGAAATAAAGTAGTATGAATGACAGTTGACCAGCTTGAACAAATCCGCCAATAAACGTTAACACATCAGTTTTTATAGTTCAATATTGCGGTTTAATCTGTGTGAAATATGCCCGCATTAATCGTCTCTTGGGACCACGTGAAGGAAAATTGTCAGTTTATGAGCCATTTTAGCAATTCCATCATCAGCAGAAGATATTAGGACTTTAATGGCCTACCAACTGACTGCTAAAAATGACAGAGCCACGAAGAGCCATCGATGCAGACACCATTAAAACGATATGATCGTAAAATGTCAGATTACTGAGTGAGCTGTGATTCATTGGTATGATAATACTCATGGCCAAACTCGTCACAGAAACTGACCTTATTGCATTTCTTTTTTTACAACTAAGTGTCCTCTTCCAATGACTGTATTCATCTGTGCGAAACTGGGAATGGGTTCCGCTATAGTATTTAACTTCTCTTATTTAGAGGAGCACCTTTAGAAAATAGTCGTTTTGAAAAAAACAGAGTAACCTTGCTCAAAATTCTGTTTCAGGACGATTCACCCAATGCAAAAGTTTGAAGGCGTCAAAATCCAATCTCTGCAATGGCGCGCGCATTATCTTAACAAGAAATAACCTATCGCGTAGCATTTATAAAAAATTGATTTTTGTTTATAAAGGTGTCTAGGCGCAAAGGATGTGCGGTTGTAATTAAACTAGCTCCCAGAGTGAGATAAACAACTGTGACAATGACACACAACATGCTGGTGAACCACAGGAGAGGGCAATCAGTAAATCAATATCAATTAAGGCGGCGGAAATGCCACGGTGGTCAATTCACTTTGTTTTAAGCAATTAGGTCCCCAGAGGGCCGGACCGCAAAGCTACCACGATGCCGTCGGTGCGATGGCTTGACAGCTCTACCCAAAATACCGGCGAATTGAAGGCTACTGGAACAAATGTAAAGTAGCAAAATACATTAGAAAATTATACAGATAAAGTAAAACAGTTACCCCCTTCAAAAAAAAAAGCTACCATTATATTCACCCGACATGTATACAGCTATGCAAATAGTCATCAATCAAAACTTTGTCCTAACTCGATAAACAAGTGCCAAACTTGTCATTTACATAAAGTAAAGGGAGGAGAAACGTGTCATTTAAGATGGGAGACAGCCCGCGGACTGGTCCCCAACCAGCATGGCGTTCGACAAAATCAATCACCACCACCGAGATGTTATTAGTTATTCCTCATCTGCATAAAGTGCCGTCAGGATGACAAACGAGACCAAGATCCCGGCAAAACAAAGATGCGCTCCTTCTCGATTCGGCGCCACTCCGGAGCCAATTTTCTCTCCTTTATGAAAAAGCAGTTACGTGCCCCGCTTTTACGCCAGAACATGAGAGCAGGGAACCTGCCCGGATCGACCCCAGCTCCCTGCCCAGAGGAACCGTTTCCAGAACATTACGACAGGCTTAGCATTAGCAAAATTAGGGCAAATTAGAACCAGGTTATCTGGCCCCTGGCTGTATTATTTTCTCTCTTTGTTCCTTCATTCCTCCATATCTCCCCCCCCCCTCCCCCAACTGAGGCCTGACGTTTGCAGATAACCATCCGAAACACAGGCTGGGTAGCCGCGTGTTTCCATAGAGGCGGAGAGCTGGATCTAAAACCAGGACCCGCTGATGACAGAACCAAACCCTTTTAGGTTCAGCTCTATTCTTATGCTCTGGTTACCAAAACATGAATATTTCATGCCACTGATGTGAAAATCTCCCAGCTGCTGAGGTATTAGATGCGTCATGTGTAAGGAGGAGGGCGCACATGTGTGCTCGAGTGTAACGTGGCATGTGAGAGTTTTTGGGTGTTGGTTCTGCCATGAATACGTGTGCGTGTGTAGATATATGTGCATGCACGTGTGTAAATGTGGCATGTGTGAGTTCATTGGATGTTGGATGTACCATGAGTATTCGTGTACATGCGTGTGAGTGTGAGAGAAAGAGAGAGTGTGTGTGCAGGACAGGAATGTGTGTTATTGGGTGTTGGGTGTCTGGGTGTTCCATGAACGTGCGTGCATTGTTTGGTATGTGTGTGTGTGTGTGTGTGTTTGTGCGTGCGCACCTATGTGCAAGTGCAGGCATGTGCGGCTGTTTGTGTCCATGTGTGTTTGAGTTTTTTTGCGTGGAGGGGATGCCAGCAAAATGCACTTTTAAATCCCCACACCAATTGGGCATCAGTCTGTAGTCAGCCTCCCCCAGCATTTGCAAGTTTGTCAGACAGCTCCCATTTTTTTCCCTAATCTCCTCCACCGGTGCACTAGCCGCCCTTATGCAGGAGATTTGTTCAGCTTTTTTTAATCTTAATGACAAACTAGACAACTATCCCACTGAGCAGGAGATCATTTCATCTGTGTTTTAGTCTAATAACATCTGAGGATTTCATTACCGCTAGAAACACAACTTTACAAAAAAGCCATAGAGGGAGGCATTAAGGCAAAACAGGTAAGCTCGACACCTTTGTTACAAACACTGGAAAATCTCCAATTAAGGCAGTACCAAGTAAAAACAAAAGTGCAGCGCGGTCTATTTTATATACCATTTTATATCCCCTATAAAAAAAAGATATAGGCCGACAGTTAAATGTTTAGGCCTCGTGACAATGATACATAGGTTAGCAGGCCTACCAAAGAAAACGTTGCCTCAGCACACAAAAACTTTGAAATGCCTACATTAATCGCGGAAATAGCAACAGAAAAATAATACCCCGCTACCGAAACTGCAAAAACCGCAACATAGTCTTATGCTACGAGTCAACAGTTTATGAAACTGCAACATCTTCTTTCGCATCCGTCTTTGCCATTTACTGCGCTTGCGCGTACCGGCCCAGGCTGCTTTCAGAGATAGCGGAATCAGGCGTGTCTCCTTCGGTTGGTAAGTAAAACTTCCAAATATGACGTTATTATTTATGCAGATGTTTAACAATGAATTGTAAGACGTAGCTGTTACATCCACATTCTCGTAAATTCGCTTATTTTAGCATGTCACCCTGCCGAAAATGAACGATGCACTGTCGATTTCGCTATAGTCTTAGAGTTGCCAACTTGACGACTTTCTCAAGACGTATACATACGTCTTGAGTGGACAAACAATCCCGATTTGGAAAGTCGCCAGATTAAGCGAGAAAGTCGTCAAGTTGGCAACTCTAAGACTTTAGCGAAATCGACAGTGCATCGTTCATTTTCGGCAGGGTGACATGCTAAAATAAGCGAATTTACGAGAATGTGGATGTAACAGCTACGTCTTACAATTCATTGTTAAACATCTGCATAAATAATAACGTCATATTTGGAAGTTTTACTTCCCAACCAAAGGAGACACGCCTGATTCCGCTATCTCTGAACGCAGCCTGGGCCGGTACGCGCAAGCGCAGTAAATGGCAAAGAGGGATGCGAAAGAAGATGTTGCAGTTTTATAGTCTTATGCTACGAGTCAACAGTTTATGTTGCGGTTTTTGCAGTTTCGGTCGCGGGGTATTATTTTTCTGTTGCTATTTCCGCGATTAATGTAGGCATTTCAAAGTTTTTGTGTGCTGAGGCGACGTTTTCTTTGGTAGGCCTGGTTAGGATACCTTCTAAAAACAAAGCAAAACTGTAAACCAAACGCAGCCCTTAAACTCCATGACTGTTGATCTCGGTGATGCTTTTAATGGTTCGGCTATTACATGCTTCGCCCACCAGCTGCATGTTACTGTCGAGCAGCCTCCCCCAGGGATATGTAGCGCAAGACAGTCCCACTTTCAGCCAGCAGTGAAAGGAAAGCAGGCCCAAAAATGGACCACAGGTGGGCTTTGAGTCAACCGAAAATGCAAGCTAACTTTCTCCCGCTGTTGGTGCCGAACCACGCCTCTCATGGGACCGCCGGCGTCACGCTCCACAGAGCCGTTTAAAAACAAAAATGAGGAACAGAAATTGAGCCCAAGCCCTGCCCGGCCCAGCCCGTTTTTACACCTCCTATCTACGCATGACTGAAGGGACCATGCTGCTGTTGATCTACGATGAGACTGGTCTGAACTGTCCTCAATAGCTTCTTGTTTTCCCAAACCTGTTTGCAGATTACATTGATCTCATTAGAGGAGAGAAAACATGTGGACTGGGGCAGCTGAATATATCTGCAGTTTGATGCCCCCAATCGCTGAGCAACTCTCAATGGTAGTGTCTCTGTGTGAATAAAAACTGCGGATCAGGCTTACTCTGTTGCCCATTGACTTTCCTCTGGCTTGATGTAAAAACATTTTGGCATTCAGGAGTTCAGTTTTTGGGCACCAGCGTGTTGCACAATTTGGAGCCAGAGCACGTGCTGCACAACCACAGAGTCCGATTTGTCAACTAAGTACAACAGCAGTGTGGCATCTTAGTGAAGTAAGAGACTCCTAATTCTTCAAGAAACATCTTTCTGATGAATGAATAGAGAGTCACAGCCCAGTCGTCAACTTGCATGCAGCCTTGTTAGCACTTTTCCACTTCTGGTTCCATTGCTCCAGTGGTCCAAGGAGGGACAAACCTAGAACCAGCAACAGAGTATTAGGTGACCTAAGCCCACTGATGCTCAAGGGCAACAAAGGCTATACCGTCTGGTCCAAACAGACAGAAGGGCTACTGTGGCACAATTCATGATGAATTTTAATGATGTATAACGAACGCATCACAAAACATGGCGCATCGCACACGGCTGCGTGTAGCCATTTGTGGCTGCTAACTATTCGGACTGCCCATTTTAAACCTGGTCCACTGCCAGAAGTGCTTACAATCGGCAAGTGGGCATCAAAACTGGGCCTTAAAACATTTGATAAAGGTTGCTGGGTCGAATAAGTCCTGTTTTCTTTCCATCGCGTGGGTACATGAGCACCATTTACCTGGGGATGCACTATTGGAAGAGGCAAAGGATGTTGAGTGATGCTCCAGGCAATGTTCTGCTGGGAAATTTGGGACCAGGCATTTGTGTGGACATCACTTTGACTACACTGGTTGATAGCATGAAAAGGACTTCAAGATTACGTGGGTCACATGGGTTAAATGTTGTAGCTAATCGCTGTATTTGCGAGAGGAAATTTGGCACAAAGGACATTTTTCGTGGCCACTTGATGAGATTCCACGTGGCTCCACGTCTTTCTGCCACAATATTTCCATCAAGCCAGTCTCTCAATGTACCTTCCATCCTGTTCAGCCAACTGCAAATCAATGGATTAATTTATCTGCCTTTACCATATCCTATGGTAAGCAGCCATTATATAATACTTGGATGACAGCATTTGGCAAATCAATGTAATGCAATATCATTTAATAAAGCACAGAATAAACTCAGAGCAGTGCTGGCTACTGGATTAGATCAGCTCCGTCTTTGGACAGCATGGCTCCAGTGAAAGAAACTGTATTTCTGCAGTACAATGGGCCCCATCCTGTCTCTGGGGCATGAACACAACGCACAAAAGGATAAAATGAAAGGCGAAACAAAATAAAAGAGCTGTCCGAACCGCTAAAGAATACGCCGAGCTACCTTGCTCAACAGAGCAATTGGAAGCACATCATTTAAATTCAAATCACCCCCGTGATAAATACAAGCGGCAGCACACAGGACCTTTCAATACGATGAGCCGAGGACGTCCGGCTCCGCTTTACGCAGCGAAATGGGTCAACGGTGTGACTGGCGACCCGCCAGTGTGGCAGCCAACAGCTCTTGCACTCAGGCAGAACTGACAACAATCATCTAGCTAAATAAAAAATAGAAAAAAAAAGCACAAACCTCCAACAAACAAGCAACCGCCCCTCTCATGGTATTGTTTTTAGTGTTTTTTTTTTCTCAAGTAGCAGTCAGGGATGAATAAAGTGAACACCGGCAGCACCGCAGTTGTTAACGACACGTATGCCGAGTCTGTAACATAATGAAATCCTCCCCCCTCCGGTCGGCTGAACGTGAACCGGGGACAGAGTGACACCCCGGAGCGTGTCTACAGAACATCAGCGAAGGAGAACAGCTACGCCATCGAGGAAGGTGAGAGAGTCGCCACGCGTCTCTGCTGTGACAAGCACAGCTCCGGGTTATATTTCCCATGAGTAGCTTCACTAAATGAAGAATCTCTTTCGTCGCAGAGGACTCGGGTCTCAGGGACAGAGCAAAGATTTACAGAGTGCAAAAGATTACGATAGCGACCATTATTACACACATAACAGAGAAATGAAGACAGGCCAGCGAAGAAAAGATCTCTCACTCAGTATTATTCTACGATTTATTTTATGATTAAACAAAACAAGCTGCTTGGGGCCCATGTTAAACACTTGCCTGACAACACCAATGGTAATTGAGAACCCTAGACGTGCACATTGTAAGGATCACATGAGAAAGTGTGGCTTATACCTGTTGGGCCTATACCATGGACATTACAACGAATAAGCGTTACATAATTGTATTTAAAAGTTATGAAAGAAAAACATGACACACAAACAAGCAGATTTATATAACAAGGACCTTCGTAGTTAGAAAGTGGCATAAATTTAATGAGCAGTAATTCCAACACAGTTCACTCTATATGGATGGAAATGCCTTCAAATTAAAGCCGACAGTCTGAACTATGGTATATTGAATCCATATTGAGTAAAACTTGGAGCAGTTACAGGCGTCAGAAACAACGCCAAAGTCCAAACACTTTCACCTAATGTAGGCCTGATAAGAGTATTTCAACTCCCCTGAAGTGCATAATCATTATAAGAGGCATTCGGGGGCCCTAAGCCTGGGTGATACGGGTGTTTCATTACTTTCCAAAAAAAAAATAAATAAGTGAAGCAATTCTTAAAATGGCGGGATCTGCATGTACCGCGGGGGCTCCTCTGTCGAATATAACATTTGATCATGAGATCAGTGTGAGAAATATGCAACGGTGGAGGAAACATAGAAGAGGAGGGTGCATAATTCATGGCACGGCATACAAACAAATGCACACATTAGTACTAATACTGAGAAGCGATTCCCGCCTGAGAGATGGCCAAGGACGGTGGCCTTATCTCGAGAGACGGTGAGGGACAAATCTGATGGCGGATGTGACGGTAGGGGGCTGCCCCTTGCTCTGTAATTGGCGAGCCAGCGGGGTAGAAGACAGGCTCCAACTGCCACAAACAATCTCCCTCTCTGCACCAGAGTCGTTACACGAATCCAGCCTCCGTCTCTATTAAGGCTCGGCGACCGCCCCGTGACGGAGAATATAATTTGCCGCGACACCACGAGATGCTTTCTGGTAAACAATTCCGCCACCACACGTGCGACCTGACTGACAACATTAAATGGGAAACGACAGACAGCTGACAGAGAAGAATAATAATGTTCAAAAATTGCGAAAAATAATAAGCATTAATATTTCCCGCAGAAAAAAAAAACTCAATTTCCCTGTCAAAAAGAACGGTTGGGATAGGAGTGGCTTCATTGCTGGAGGAGGAGAGGGGAGAGGGTAGGGGGGCCTGATTCCAATATATTCTTAATCTCCTGGATATAATCAGATTTCACATCTGCCAAGAGGTCTGCCTTCCATGAGAAATATCACGTATCAGGAAAGTGGAATTGAGCAGGACTGCTCAGTCGATGGGATATCTGCATTGGGGCTGACAGATTCTAATAAATACGCTTTAAAGCAGCTCGGGTAACGCCGCGCAGTGTCATAATTTCATTACGACAAACCGGAATTCCAATGCCCGTTCCCAGGCGGGCTTTGCCGCAAGAAAAAAAAAATGCAATTAGTTTAACGGCGAAAAATGTTCACGCTCGGGAGAAACGGGTGGAGTCAAGCTGAATGCTCGTGGCTTAGCTACTCCTGCGGGGCTTCCAATGTCATCGGCTCCCATTTTTCGCACACTGGAGACTAAAACGAAGCAACAACCTCTGAATTTAATTTAGGCCTTTCTTTCCCCTAACCCGATTACATCTCCATTAAGCATCTCTCAAATGGCCTGAGAGCTTGAAGAGATGCATGACGCATGAAATGTGCCTTCACCTCCACATTGAGCGTTTGGGGAATCTGCGTTCCGTACTCATCGCTGGGCTGGTCTTACTGCTGCGGTTTCAGCTCGGGCCTCTAAGCTAAATCTCCAATTCAAATCAAATTTAGTCCATGACTAGCCTACATCTGTGTCTGTTTAACTGGGCCATAATTTCTTATTGATTTATTATTAATCATCTTTTTGTTTCTAACTGCCATCCATTAGAAAGTACGGTTTTCTTTCCTGCCGCAGTACAAGGGAAACACAAGTTTATTTCACAGTTACAAACTGGAAAATACAATGGTGTGCTGCCTGCACGGAATTAGTCCTGCGGTCTGGCCACATTCTGAAACAAGTCGACATGGTCTACAACATCCCTGGCCAATCGTGTGCTTCTTATTTTCGAACTCCATCAAGGCTTTATGGTCTGAAGCTATACACCAAATTTGGTTGTCCTATCTGTAATAGTTTCTGAGAAAAGTTGTCCTCTTTCTCTCGGACGGACGGATGGACGGACACAGTCACGCACGCACACACACGGACGGACGGACGAAGGTCAAACCTATATCCCCCTCACACTTCGTGTTGGCGAGGGATAATAATGGGGCAAGAATGGGCACCATTACCCAAGAGCTCCACAAGAGGCACACTCCCAACAGCACGTACCTTTTCAATGCCTTGTTTCCGTGGAATATAATCACGCTGAATGGCGCTGGACTCGATTTAGAGCTTGCCTGTTCTCTCTATCCATTCTCAGCAAGGAGGATACTCAATCTCAGCCATTGCATGAGGTTTTGAGATCGATCTTAACCAGGGGTCCCCAATCTATCCCAGAAAGGGCCGGTGTGGGCGCAGGCTTTAATTACAACCAAGCAGCTACACATCTGATGCTACCAATCAAGCTTATTAGCAAACAGTCCAGGGGTTGATTAGTAGTATCAGGTGTGTAAGTGCTTGGTTGCAATGAAAGCCTGCACCCACACTGACCTTTTCTGCTCTAGTCCAATAAGAACTGTCTCAGGTCAGAGGACTGTCGTCATGAAGAGGGGTGACAGGTGACGACTATTCTTGGGTTCCAAAAAAATTCCAGTTATAATGGACCCAGAACAGTACTTCTTGAACCAGCACTGAAGTCCCAGTTATGGCCCTACAGGCAAAGATGGCACTGGGCAGAAGAGGGTAGCCCATATAAGTTAAGAGTTTGCCCTACAGAGCAGCTATCTCTTCTCACAAAGTCTCTCCCTCTCTCTCTCTCCCTCTCTCTCTCTCTCTCCCCTCCCTCCCATTTGGATAATGTCGCAGTCTTGGCCCATCCAATAAGGATTAGCGGGATTTCAATAATTAGTAACACTTCACAGAAAAGTCCCACTTCATGCAAGAATGAGGCTTAAGACTGACTCGACAAAACATTTCAGAGAAGCAGAGTTTATCAGCGAGAGCTGCAAAATACCCCGTTTAGAATGATTCCAATTGGAAACAGCAAAGTACACAAATACATAAAACAAAATATTTAATTATAACAAATTTTCATTGAATTGCCAAACTCCTCTAGACAGGGGGCAGGGGGGGCAACACCGCACCCAATGCTGAGCACGAGATGTGAAGCGCTTTAAAGATCGAGGTGAAATTTCGAGCAAATCTCAGGTTTACACAGGGTGAGCAGGAGAGAATCGTTTCTGACGCAGATGGGAGCCGACATTTGCCTAGACACGTCACCTGCTACTTCTCATTCTCACTTCAAAAAATGGGGATGAAGTGCCGTATTTCAGAGGTCAAAGGAGCCATTTTACAGTGAATTCCATCTTGTGGAGGAAACAAGGATTCTGAAGAATGCATTCAGAAAAATCAAGGCTCATCTTAAAATACTTAACTGCATCAAAGTTGTTCTGCAATCTACCTATGGCACACAGTGGGAATAGTTTGAAACAGACTCACGGACAAGTGGGATAGAGGAAATTGCCTTCTTAGGCATAATTTCAGAAAATTTATACCTTTTTTGTTCATTTCATCATGCAATAGCAGGCATTTACCTAAACTTTCTTTAAGGGACAGGAATAATTTTGAAATTTTCCTCTGTTCGCTCTTTATTTTGCAAATTCCCTTGAGAAAATAACCAAATTAACAGATTCTTAAATGATGACATTAAAGAGGTTGGTTGATTTTTACCCAGATCGCATTTTGGTAACACACTTGTGGACCACTCTGACTAACTCAACATGTTCTCTGACAAACTCAACAAAAACATTGGCAAAAAAGGCATTACATGCCTCAAAATATTTTACTATCAGAAGTAATCAAAGTGGAAAAAGTAGATAATAGCACATATACTAGCCTAACAATCAAAATTTAGTGCTTGAACATTTTTTCGGAGGTTAGTGCCAGGGGGAGAGGAGGCAGGTCAATCAAAAAGCTGTCAGAAAAGGCCTGAAAGGTGACTCTGGGAGATTTATTGCCTGGAATGCTGTACCTCTTGCTCTGATAAGTTCAGACAGGAAGAAGTGTTTACTGCCTCATTCAAGGTGTCCACTTAGAGCTCATATTCGCTTCAAGGAAACCAGATTCGACTCCTACATTTGTACGTAAGCTCACTGAGCTTCAATCATAAATATGATCTTGGATTCAACTTGCTGCCTCCCCAGCCTTCGAAAAAGGGCCTTCACACTAAACCACAGTATGGCAAATAATCACTTTAACCGACTGACAGCTTTTAAACCGCCGCTTTGCTGAAGTTTCCGAGCCTGGTCTCCAAGGTTACGGCACTTGATCTGAAACACATGTACCTGCTCTCTCCCGTACTGCGGGGAGAGAAGAGGCCTCTTGAAAATTTTTGGATGAAATAAGAGCCTGGAGTTTTGAGATAACAGGGACGGGCCGAGACTGAAAACACAGAACATGCACGATAGAGCGGTCACACGTTTACCTCCAATGTTCTGTCCCAAACCGAGGCACAACAAGGTCCATTTCCTGGTTCCTCATCAAGATAAGGTGCGCCTTTCGACAGACAAAGTGCACATAAATTATGAGTATTGTGGTAGAGGGAGGGGTCTCAAGACTGAAGATCCAGCAAGAAAACGAACAGCTGTATCCTGACCCCTCCATCCCAAGAAAGGAAGAATGGATGCGGCGGAATGCAGATAGAGATGCAACCGTAAAGGCTGGTGCCTGACCGTGCAACGTGGAATTATGGGTAACGTAGGACAGTAGTGTACAGCAGAGATTGCAGGTGATGGTGAGTTTTCTGCGCTGTTCAGTCAAAGCGTTTGAGAGATTGGTAGGAATTGGAAGAGGGGGGAGGGTGCGTTGGGCTTAAGGGTCACTCACAAAGACAAGACTTGGGGAGGGGTTAGTGCGCCCTTGGCCCTTTCACAATAAAGGGAGGATTAAGAGGGGAATTACCAGTGGAAATCCCCCCAGGGGCGCATGACGGACACCGCAGTGTTGGAGGACACTGGGACGGCGATGCTAGCGAGTGCCGTTTTGCTCCGGGGGCCTTGCAGAACTTTACGACGGAGCTGAAATACTGCCAGCCCCATCCATCTCCCCGCAGTACTGACACAGTCTTGTTTTGCTTATGTTAGAGTTTTATACCCTACAAGGCCTGACGATTCAGAAATGATGGGCTGCATCGCCTTCGCATCAACCATCTGGGCCAAGTCCGCTTGTATGAGTCGATGATTCAAATCTTAGTATTTTTTTCTGTTCCGCCGCAGTGAGTGCAGACACGCACAACATCTATACGCAGTTTTGGAAGGACTGCGAGTGTAACAGCAGCACGTCAGGTGGTGAGGCTTGTTTTTCGTGCGGTGAGAGAACAGGAGAGACAGCGCAAGCCAATATCAGGCCTGTCAGACCGCCTTTGCTTACATTTGGTGGTCTTCATTCAAATCCACATTCCAAAAGTAGGACAATTTATCATCCCAGTAAATGCTGGCAAGCGACTGTGACCACATGGGACTGGGCGCCATGCCCAAAACTTTTTACTGGAGGTTGGAGTACCTCCTGCTACACTACAGCGGCCTCCCAGCACTTAACAGGAGCACAATATTGGGTCTCTTAAGGTGCACTGCAAAGGTCACCATGGACGGTCGGTAACATCGTTGTTTGCTAATCGTATTGGAAAGCTCCAATTTCACCTGCATATTTTGACCCAACAGGGCTAAAGTAAGTATGTAAGTACAGTGTATAGTATAGACCTGTGTCTTGGTTTGGGTTTGCGCGAGTCCATTTTAGTTTGCATGACTCAGACTTTCAACTATCTTTATTCTCCTGAGTTTCAAGTTGAATTAAGTCCGCCGTGAGTTATCAAACCCACTGCTGCCACCACTTGTGTAGTTTGCATTGGAAAGAGAGAAATTCAAGGCTGAAGCCCTCGATTTCTTTTTTTTTCTGTAGGTATTGCCAGCCAGGTTCTGCACACAAAACACAGCAAGCATGACAAGTAATGTCCTCCTTTGTGCGGTATTACGAGTGTAAAAATAAACACAGAAGTGCCAAAAACCTTTGGACACAAAGCAGGCTGCAAGCTCTGTTGCATCTCCAAGGGGAGGGAAGCTTGGTGAAACTTTGCATGGTGCAAAAACAACCAGACAAGTTTTTGTGAGTGTTAATGTAAAATATTTATCCACATAGTTAACAGAAATCAATAAGATACATCATCTTCTTGTTCAGGTTGGATCGGGCTAAAATTAAGCGCGCTCAGGCCATCTTTGGACTAATATCCACGCAGACCAGCAGTACAAATATCATTGCTCGTGTTGTATGGTTCGGACTGGCATCGCTGCTGGACTGTTGCAGATATCACTGCTCATGCTGTATTGTGTTTTATGGTTTTGACTCATATCTTTGCGAGACATTAATATCGCATTACTTGTGTTTTATTGCGTTTCATGTTTTGGACTCAAGTTGCGCAGGATTTCATTAAAAATCAAACAGTACGTGTGGATTTGTGCTGCATAGTTCTGACTCATGTCTGGGCAGGACTGTAGTATGACCACCATGTTACCTGTCGTATTGCATTTCATAATCTGTATTTATACTGTATCGGCGCAGGACTGTATTACAACTACCACAGTATCAGTCATATTTTTCAGTATGGCCTGAATTCATAACTACGCAGGACTGTACAATAGCTACCACTGCTTATGTTCTATTGTGTTGCATGGTTTTGATTCATATTTGCACTGGACAGTACTTAAAAAAAAAAACAAAAACACCGTGTTGTGTTGTATTGCATGTTAAAAAAATATTTGGCCTCAGTGAAGTGCAAGGCTCGAATGTTCTGACTCCAGCCTAATGTGTGACCTCAGGGAAATGCATTCGGGAGCTAGGAAATTGCCCGAGATGGGCGACGGACAATTCTGTGTTGGGGGGGTGGGGGGGGGAAGAGTGCAATTTCCACACCGAAAACCGGGCCCTTCATTTACCTTCATGTTTCGAGGAGCTCTCCAATGTCGACACCATCCCGCTGCAAAAAAAGGTAAATGGCTGCTTACACCCTTAATTACCGCGGTGAAACAGAGTGATGGCGGAGCCAGTGG
This sequence comes from Gymnothorax reevesii, assembly GCA_029721435.1. Classification (NCBI taxonomy): domain Eukaryota; kingdom Metazoa; phylum Chordata; class Actinopteri; order Anguilliformes; family Muraenidae; genus Gymnothorax; species Gymnothorax reevesii. Next base: position 24,178,182 of record CM056579.1, on the reverse strand, counting down.
TTCTGTGAGGCAGTAGAGAGTTTTAATCCTCGTCCAGGGACACTCCAGGCACAGAAGAGAGGAGCCCATCCAAGAGCTCATTTGCATAAATCTGCATATTTTTCTCCCATTCGGGTTACTCTTCGGCTTTGTGTTTTATGAAGAAACTGCTCGACATTTCGGCGCTGAAGCATTCCCCCCCCCTCCACTCTGTCACACGCATTAAGCACTAGAACGATGCATTTTTGCTATTTATTTTATGAGCGAACTGGATTAACTGAGCCGGATACACTGATGACATGGATCGAATTTTGAGGCTTTAAGGGATGGCCGCGAAATGCAAATGCGCAGACTGTATTTTCCTTGAAAACCTGCCGAAAAATAGATCCTCAAAAGCATTTGCGCCCGATTATATACAAGGGTGTAACTTACGCAAATTAAGCCAATTCTGCCAAACAACTGCTTATGAATCGCGTAAAGTCCTCGGATTTCTATTCTATAGGAATGTGGAAGGTACTACTTGCAAGATAGGTGCTGACACACCACGTGGGCAGTTTCAATTCGGAGGAATGTCATTGGTCCCCAGACTGGCAAAGACCAGGAATGTCAAGATTCCACAAGACCACACAAGCTCTCTGAACCTTCACAGAAACGTATAATCTGCCATTCAAATGGGAGTCATCCGTGACAAGATGGAAGTCAAGTGTGGTATGTAATTTCTCACGAATCAGACCGTACAGTGCGAGTAGCACTAAAATTCCAACAGCTCCATGAACTTTGACCTTTTCTCACATAACTTTACGGCGTATTTTTGTACACCGCAGGAATTTGTTTTGGCTGCAGAGACGGTGGGTTTTCAATGCATTGATGAAGTGGGCGCTCTCGGCGTTTACGCCGGCATTTAATTGTCTTGGTTCCAGCTGCATCATTAAGTAAAATCTCCGAAATGCATCTCCTAATGCGAGTTAGTAATGCCCAGCAAATCAAAGACCATCAAGCGAATTAACGACCCGGCTTTTGACGAGTGCAGACCGCATTAACGGCAAAGGCAAGGCAAGACTGCTTTCATAAACAAACAAATAAGTGAGTGGAAGAGCGGTGAGAGGTGGGGGGTGTGGGGGGGGGGTGACACTCACACAGTCTCCGTGACGACTGAACACAAGACGTTTTTTCTAACCGCAAAGATAAAAGGAATGCAGCCAACATTACAGTAGAATACGCGCACCCTCAGGCAGACCTGAGAGGGGTCGAAGACGGCATCAATGAATGGAAAGCTACCGCGGGAATAACAGAACAGGAGAGGAAAAAAAATAATAAAAATAAAAAACAATTTATTAAGAGTTCTTCCCAGGGCAGCGCTTCAAGTCTTTGACATCTGGCTCTTTAAGCAATTCTGTTAATTATTAATGCAGAGGGTGCGTTATTTTCGATGACTGACGCGCGCGCAGCCTCATTTTCATTTTTTTTTATTTAAATAATCTACCATTGTGCCTGCGCCCAAGCAGGATCTGCCGGAATTCTGCTGGGTTATTTTATTGTGCTGGTGTGCGAAGGACAAACCGAAACAGACTAAAACGCTGTGACTACTGAGGAGCACCATGTAAAATCCCGGCCACGTCTGGCTTTGAGGACTGAACCAAACTGACCTCCCTTCACGGCTATAGATCATTTTGGCAGTTTGCTTATAACAAGCTGCCACAGAGTATGCAATCAATGTGTTCTGAGCCTGGTCCCAGACAAAAGATGTTTGTTACCTGAAAGAACACTGCTTGAATTTTAGGATGAAAGATTCCTGCAATTCTGGGCTCCTCCGTGTCAGGTGAAGTTAAGTCTCTCTCGGTTTCCTTGTTCTGGTCTAAATAAAATTTGACTTGCGGATGAAAAATCATGTTCAAAAAGATAAAAACGAGACATTTTCCACTGAATTTTACGGCTAATAATAAAATGCTCTTAACTTAACAAAGATGTAACTTCCTCGCCATGAATTTTCATGGCCATGTTAACAACACGACAACATTCTGGAGTCATTACTGGTTTGGTTTCACGCAGTATTTTGAATAGTTTCAAAGACATCTCACTTCTTTGGGACAGTACGTAAATAGCCTACGTTCGAGCAAAATTTAAGAAGCGCGGCTGAAGTAATGCTGTGTAACGCGCACATGGGAATCCAAGAGGAATTCTCCCCACATTCTCGAAAGGTTTAGAGATAGCCATTATTTTTGCAGCATTTAACGTTTCTTCACTGTATCCCCAAATTCTATTGGAGAACTCTAGTAGCCCTAGCAGTGACAGCCAATCCCCACTCCCCACACCGTTCACAGATCACGGGGCCCTGATCGCCTCATTTTAGTAGTGAGGCACCCTGGCTTGTATTATTCCACCATGACTGATCGCAAATAAGCCCCGGAACTGTCATTCACCTTAGCGAGCCGCAGAAACACATCAGCGAAGAGTGTGGGAGCAAATCGCGCTCAAGGATGCGTGGAAATGGCGGCGGTACACAGTCACCCGCGGGCTGTAGAGCTCTTCAGGAACTGTTTGTGTGAAAAACGGCAATTTCCGTTATTCAAAAACCACAGCGTTCGACGGGGCAGGTCAGCGAGGAGGGCGATTACGTAAAACAATCCAGACTGAAAGAGCCTCCACTTGTGGCGGGAGAAGGAGGAGGGGTTATAAGAGAAAAGAACATTTGCGTAATTAGCCGGAAAGGGGATAAAAATCAAAGATGAAAACGGGCGAGATTATCCCAGCCTGCTCCCCAACTGAACAGAACATTAAACAAGCCGAGAGGCAGATGGAGGATTTGACTCTGCATGATCCACACATCCAACTCCAACCAACAGCAAAGACTAACCACTGACCAGGGTATAATTCAGCGCCCACCTAACAGCGAGCCCATTGGAACGTCCTGAAATAAGGGACTATGTTTTCTTTTATTATTAAATGGGCTGACATTTCAACAAATTTCACTAAAAGTTATTCAAGCTGGAGAGGCAAATGAGAGAACACAGGCCTTTTTTCAGCTAGGCGCGAAGTGTTGCTAAGGGGAAGTCGGCCAATAAAGCCTGCCTCCCCATAGAGGCCTGTAAACACTAGTGCTGGAATTACACAGGATGACTTTGCTTCCTGGTAACAGCAGCAGAGCACTATATTATCATGCATACCCGCCAACAAGGAGACAAGTCTTAATACTGCCGAATGAAAGTGATGAATAACTTGGGTTCCCAAAGCCAAGGGTTCTCATTTGTCCAAGTCATCCTCCCCTGTTGTGGGGTTTGAGGATGGTGCTACGCCAGAGATTAAATCCACAAATGGCACCTTGGGCGTTGCGCCAGAAGCATGTGATCACGTCATGCACACAGAGAATTTTCGAATTCCTATCGGACTGAGACGTGGCTATGATACACGCATGTGCAGCATTAACGTATACGCGCAGCTTCACTCACATACACACACACAGGCGCGCGGGCATACATTCACAAAATAGTCTGTTCCCAATTCCCATCTCCCCAAAACACCTGCTCAGCTCAGTGTTCTAGCACACCAGCCAACTGCTGGCACGGCTAATCCCCACGCACCGACCAGACGGCCTGGGATCCAGTCCCGAAACCCCGGAACACTCCGCCGGTTTAATTCTGCTCGCCCGTACGTAACTCGCGATGCAGCGCAGGCTGGGGGAAAAAAGAAAAAAAAAAAAAAAAACCGCAGTAGCACGCCCCGCGAATTCGCACTGGGAGAAGCGTCGACGGCGTTTCCAATTACAGGGAAAATGAGAGTGACCCCGCGGTCGAGATTGGGTTCTGGCGACGAGCGATCCTCCGGGAGGCGTTTACGAGGAGCGAGGAGTCGAGCACCTCTCGGAATTAATGCGCCTCGGAACCCGCCGGGGACCGCCCAGATATCTGAGCCATCGGAGCGACTCCCGGTCACGTTCAGGCACTTTCCCCGACACAATTAGGAGTGAGCGCCTCCAATAATCGCATTTCCACCGGGGGGCACGGTCAACGCGCTCCACTCCGCCCGGGCCCCTCGCAGGTCAGCCAAGGGTAGGTCTCCAAATGGGGCCCCGTGGTTAACAGACACGATTAAGGCTATGTTCACTGACCGCACGGACACCAAACCTTGTCCACAACTTCATGAGCGTGTTCTGTGGTTGCTTTACTGAATTGCTTTGCTCAAAAGTGTCACAGCCAAAGAGCAAGGGGCGATAAGGATTCACACCTTCACCAAATAACAGACGTACTACTTTTGCGTCACCCGTGAAAACTTTGGAGTTACTCCTCAAGAGACATCCTCTGACTCATACATATTTATACTGTATCCTACAATATTCTGTGACTGAATGTGGGAGGTGCAATCTGGCCTGGGGGGATGGAAAACTAGCTAGCCCACTTTACTCTGGCTATACTCTGGGCTGGGGGTATACTTTGAGCTGTTACACTGGCCTGTTGAGCATTTCACTTTAAAATCTCACATTCCAGGCTTGTTAAAGATGTTCTGAAAAATGCTTCTAGCACAGTGTGGGCTCACATCTTACATGGCCTTAACACCAGAAAACTTCTCTCGCACTGCCTTCAATGAGAAACCAAAGACAAGATGAATCTTCAAGAGCCAACACATGAAATTTTCGAAAATCTTTTCAAATCAAAGTGATATTGATGCGCTGAAAAAACTGCCTCAAGGTTACCACGGCATACATTCTTACTTTGAGGGCACAAAATCCACAAGGCTTCAAGCGAACCATTAATCGACGGCGAGAGTGAATCAAAGGCAAGCTGTTTGATCTCTCTTCCATGTGGAGAAATGACAGGTCCACCATCAATAATTTTTACAGAGGAATTCGACAGAAATATAATGTGATGATGAAATGAATAATGAGAATAACAGAACGTGGCGTAATGAGACATTTTTGGAAATTGGCGTGAGATGCCCTGCGCTCCCCCAGCCAACACAGGAGAGAAAAATAATCAAAGCTGAGACACAACAACCGAAAAGTTTCTGATCAAGCAACTGATGCGTCTCTGATGCGCTTTTTATAGACAGTCACATCAATACGACATTAAGACGCAGTAACCAAGGCAACTGACAAAGAGATCATGTTGAGAGAGAGAGGGAAAGGGAGGGGGAGAGAGAAGGAGAGAGGAGGGAGGAGAGAGAGTGTGACAGTATGCTAGAGAGAGGGAGGATGTAAAGAAAGTGTGTGAGGGTGCATGTGTGAGAGAGAGAGAGAGAGAGAGAGGAGCTAATGGTGAAAAGATGGAAATGCACCGGCTCAGTGAAGACTCAGAGGCAGAAGCCCACGGTGGGTGGAAAGCACAACTCAGCGAGCTGCAGAGCCAAAGCAATGACGTGACATGGAGGCCTTACTCTGGACAAGTGTTAAAATGGCTACCGAGCCAAAGGACAGAAAACTCCCTCACTTTACTGTATCAGTATTCATGCAGCAGCTTGTATCCTGACCTACAGAACCAGAGCAAGTGTTCTTCCTGAAAACCACAGGAGAAATTGCCCACCCCCTCCAATGGAAATAGAAAAAAACACACCAAAGACAGACCGAAAGTATGACTAGGACATTCCCGCAAGCGACCGCTCCCCCCTCAGTCACCTGTGCTCAATTACAGCATCAGGCATGACGCACGTCACAAAGAAAATATATTCCATCGCAATCTGGCAAAACACCGCCTCCCTCTCGCGCGGCTGACCCAACATCTGCTTTCGTTCAACTCGCAAAGCAACACTCTAAAGACGACGGACACTTAATTTATCGAACAAAGACAGTACGCGGCAGTGTTGGCACCGAAATTTGTTCGGGGGGTCGCGGGATTCGCGATTCGCAGATGCTGCGCTGTCAGAACCAGGCCCTGGCGATTTCTGCCAAGCGCATCAGAGATGGTGAGCTGGAGAGATGGCGGGAAAAAGAAAAAAGACAAATCCACACTATGAGGGAAATCTACTTCTTCAGCCCCGACGCGCACAAGGGATTGAAATTCCTGGTTTTTATGGCGCGGTTTAATGTCATAGAGCCCCGAGTGTGGCCATTTCAATAAAAATTAAAACGGACAAACGGTGAGCCAGGGAGATGGCAATAAACATACGCGGGTCTGGCTGTTTGGTGTCTGACCTCGTCCTCTCAGTCCTCGTGCAGTTTTGCATTTTGTTGGTCGGCCCGCGGCTTCCTTCGAACAACTGCGTAGGCGATCTTATCGGTGTCCTCCCCGCAACAGACTAAATCGTGTGTTGTTTTGCTCTGCCGGCGGTGTCAAACAAACAGCTGCACACGTGGCTGGAGGGGGCTGCCCGTCTCGTGACTCATTGTCACACAACACCTGAGGAGACGGCGGGCGAGCCGTGCACGTTGCAGATGGGCAGGCCGTCGCTGATCAAAACGTGTCGAGGATCTTTGCGCGCCCGTCGCACCACTCCCCCTTTCCCCCAGAGCTCAAACAGACAAGAGTTCCGGATCGGTCTAAGCCACAGCCCCTCATTACATAACACTCCCCCGAGCCGTTTGGTGATCCACGAGGAAAACCTGGTCGTTTTCCAACCCCAATTCCTCTTGACCCCGTCAACGCCTCGACCCCTTCTGTAAACATCCGAAAGGCTCGCCTTGAACTCAACAGTCTCGTGTCACATCAGCACAGTCTTCAGTTTGAACCACAAAATGGCCTTCCATCCTGTCCTGTGATTGAAAGGCATTGATATTCCACTTTTCTTGTCCCTTAATTACAATAATAGTGCCCTTGTTTCCCCACCTTAGTAGCATTTCGCATAATAACGGACAGAATGTCGAAATCCCAGAAAAAAATTGCACTTGGATGTCATTAGACCACACTTGCAGTAGTATCAACAGCAGTCATTATTGATTTGAATGCTAATTAGAAGCATGTATAAAAGAGGTCCAACTACCAGCACTTTCCCAGGCAAGTCTCCAAAGCAAGATGACGGCACTAATACTGTACCGAAGGGGCCAAATAAATGGTACCCGAATCGAAGGTTCATCAGTCACATAAACGGTTATTTGAGGCATCAAGTATTATGCACATGAAAACATCTGCCAAGCACAAAAAACAGCAACAGAAAAACATGAATTGTGGCCACAACTCAAAGCTTTCCAACAGGGTGACAATTAGCGGGGATAGTTGCTAATAACCACAAGAACACAGCTCCTCAAAATCACCACAAAATGTGAGGTTTAGAGAGCTGGTATTTATTCCAATAGTTTGACCCCACCTGTGTGCCTTTAGAGGCCTTTCCAAGTTCAAAATGAATTGTTTTTCCGATTTTTCCCTTTAAGGTTCACAATGATGTGTACTTTAAGAAAATCAAAACATTTTGTCATTAATTTAGTCATTTTTGTAAAAAAAAAATCCTTTTTTGGAAGGACTCCCACCAAGTCAACTGATATCTGGTGGGTTTCAACACTTTTTTCAACCAAATTGCCTCAAATTTTGACCGTAGACTTGGTTATTTCTGCATGCAATCACTTTGGCTTTTTCTGATAGGGGAAAAGGTATCAATTTCATGGGAGTGTATCGGTCATCCAACTGATCCATTTGAGGAATTTTTTAAGAAAAACCACTTGAAAAAGATAAATACGCAAGATATAGAAAAACCCTCATTAATTTCATATATAACATATCAAACGGGAAAGAAAAAAATCAGCGATTTGGTAGGGTGGTTAGGCAGTAAAGCTTTCCACAATACGGACCGTGATTTTGCTTATTAACGTCTATTCCATGGTAACAATGAAGATAAAAACCTATGGAATGGTACAGTTTTGTGTTTAACTTATAAACTATAGTGTTATTATACCCATATCTGTGCTGGACTAAGGTAAATCAAATGAACCTGGGAAGGCCCCTTAATATTTACACAATGCAGGCTGTTGTCATAGTTTTAACTGCAATACTTGTGAGCGATGGAGCAAAGGCGAGCCGACCCGCTCAACGTACAGAATCTGCCACAGTTCAAGGATATTAAGCGCAAACCCAAGAGGGTGACACCAAGAGCGAGAGGAAGCAGTCCCTCTGGACCAATCGGCCGCCCGCCCGCCAACGACGAGGCAGAGTTTCACAGCTGCTGTGATTCCGGCACATTCCTCAACAAGGTCAGCGCTGCGCCGAGAGTCCAACGCGCCGAGTGCCACGGAAATCTCCCGCAACTCACGATTGCTGTACTGAGCGTGTTCCGCAAAAGATGGTTAGGTCGAGGAAGCAGAGGCTGGGCGAGGCGTTAAGGGGTTAAGGGGGAGGAAGCAGGAAGCGATGAGAGGGAAAGAGAAGAAGAGTAAGAACGGTAGGTAGGAGGGCGGAGAGCAAGAGGAAGGAAAGCCTTGCGTCTGGCGGCTGCCATCCCAGGACGTCGCGCATCATGTCCGCTGCAGGGCCGAAGTTGCGCCATGATGCAGACCGTCACAGCAACGACAGAAAGACATGGACAAAGAGCAGGAAATTACCTCTCGACCCTGAATCACCGTGCTGAACAAGACAGGCTCCGATTAACACAACTGCACGGAAAATACGAAAAACACAAGCCCAGTACACTACTCTGGTGAGTAAATGTTCACAGGAAGGGATTTCTGTCAATGGAGAGGCTCGTAAATGCCACATAACAGATTAGCAATGGTTGTCGATAAGTGATGTTGGAAGCAATGTTCTCAGAGGTTCTAACGGAGGTTCAACTATAGCACAACAAAAGCCTATATCCTACTGCTGCTTAAGACTATTGCTTATATGTGAAAGTGGATAATTATAGTGGACAGAATCGAAGCCCTGATCCTTATAAAACAAGAAAGAGAGCGCTGCAACAATTAAGCCACAGAAAACAAAATAGTTTGGACCTACTGGCAGCTCAGAGCGCTGATGGCTCCATTCCAGGGTGGTACCGTGGACCTCAAATTGCTACACACAGGAGGGCGTAGGACACAGGAGGCTTGTTAAAACCGTAGTGATGGATTATGACCGTTTCACGCAGAGCCCGTCGGACTGACGCGAGCGGTTTATGCGAGCCCTCAAATCGACAGTGACAGGCCGCACAGGAGGCGAAGACGTGCTCACGTGCTCCTCAAAGACAACCAAGCTTTAAATTGCTTCCGCGAGCAGCACGGCTCAGTCCCGGGAACGTCAAATCCGCCATCTATCAGGCGCTACACAATAGTTTTGGCTCGCCTATCCGCGGCATCCAGCACAATGGCAATCGCGCAACAAAGGCCAGCACCATCAACGTGTCGTAACGTCCAGCCTTATGCTGCGGTTATGGATCCATCAGCGTGAATCATGCTCAGCAGAGCAGTTTAATTTGGGCCATATGCAGTGAGGCTCGCGCCAGAGAGAATATTCAGCGCATTAGAGTACCAATTATTCTCAGACACGCTGACCATTCCGGAATCTTCCATTTTAAACAAAAAAATAAAATAAATAACTGGTAACTGAAGTTCTCTCATCCCCCCAGGCCCCAAGAGATAAAAAATACAGATTCCCAACAGGGTCTTGTCTTTTTTTTCCCTCTGACCCAACCTCTATCTCTCGCTCTCGCACACACTCCCTTCTCCCCCTCCCTCGGTTTCTCTCTCCCGCTTCCGCCGTAAGCCACGGCCATAAAAATCATGACAAATGATTCCAGCTCGAGGCTCAGAAGCTGCTCTAGAGATGATACCCCCCCCTCCAGCCCCGCCCCAAGAATGAGGAGAAAAATAAATAAAGAAATCGACCAGAGACCCGGCTCGTAGACAGGCTGTCGGGAAGGGATTACGGCACTTTATGTTAGGACTTGCAGCTTGCAAAAAACAGGCACTAAAAACATGGGCCTGCTAAAAATGGATTGATCTTCCCTCCTACCTCCCCTACGCTCCCCTCCCCTCCCCCGCCCCCCTTGCTGTACGTTTTTACATTATTGAAAAGATTTTTCACTCTTGAAGTCCAGCTGTTTGGCCTCCGAAACCAGAACTGCTGTGCTGTTCTCGTATTGGCAGAGAAGGCGAAAGGAGAGAAAATATGTTTAAGGTTAAACAACCTGCACATAAAAAGTAAGAGCTTCAGCACTCTCAAGCCTCCATCTCTTTATTATTTTCAATAGGAAACACTCAGCCAAGCAAACGGTTTGATCACGGTGCAAACGTGTTTGAAGTTGTGAAACAGTCAGCGGTCCTGTTAGAGAATAGAATGCAATAGTCATTCAAGCTATTTTAAATATTTCTCTATCAGTCTGGATTTTCATATTGAATATTTGTCGATATGCTCACATTTTCAATAGCTTTATGATGATGTTCATAGACACCCCAGCAAAATAGTGTACCAAAAAAGTAGAGAGACAATCCTATACAAGACCTACTTCTTCACAAAATGTTTTATTTTTTTTTACAGTTCTTGCTGCATCCAGCTAATTGCCCCATTCTTGATTTCCTCTATTTTTGCATATTTGTCACAATTTGTTTCAAATCAAACTAGTTTTAATAATTGACAAAGATAACCCAAGTAAACACAAAATCTGGTTTTTCAGGGATGATTTAATTTATTTCAAAAGGAGAGAAGCTGCCCAACCCTACCTGGCCCTGTGTGAAAAAGTCATTTTCCCCTCAGTTACAAAATCAACCAATTAAACAAATTTAATTATTAACTGAGTCCAATTTCCCTAGACACCCCCAGGCACGATAACTGCCAGCCCTGTTGAATGTAAACACGTAACCCTATAAAACCTATGGACCCATACATGGGCCCATCAAATGCAGTTGCTGATTTCAAACCTGTAAAACTCCAGGCCTTTTTTACATTATAGAGGAGATCCAAAGGTTTCCAAGAATCCCAAGTCTATCCCGTTAAAATTCAAGGAAATGTGTATAAATTGATGCACAAGATATAGATATTTTCCATTTGAATAAATGTTGTGGCCACAAGGACATGGCGTACAGGGTTTGAATATTTCTCTCAATTTAAGTTTGATGTAGCTTCAGTGAAGCACTACAACCAGCAGAAACTGGATATGTTTGTGACATTATCCTGCAATATGTAAAAATGCTTGTTAATGTTAAATCTCCTTAAGCGAAAACTAATGTGAAAAAGTCAGAGCCTCAGTGTTAAATGACTCCTGTCTGGTAATGCAAAGTAGGCAAAAAGCATCACATGATGCTGCCAAAGAAATTCAAGGACAGATTACAGTAGAAACAAAGTTGCTGGCATCTTTCAGTCTGGAAAGGGTTACACAAACATTTCTGGGGTTACACAGCTATTTCTAAGGCTCTCCAGTGAAATCCACAATCTGCAAATGAAAAAAATTTGGAACAGTGATGAACCTTCCCAGGAGAAGCAAGCCAACCAAATTACATCCAAGAGTGCATCAACGCTTTATCCAGGATGTCACAGAAGAAAACAGACTAACATCTTAAGAAAGGCAGGCCTCACTTGCCTCAGTTAAGGTCAGTAATCATGAGTCCACAGTAAAAAAGAGCCTGGGCAAAAATGTCAACCGATGCAAAAGCCACTGCTGGTCAAAATGAACAAAAAGGCTCATCTCACACTTGCCAAAAACATCTTGATGACCTCTAAGACTCCAGCGATAATATGCTGTTTCTCTGGACCTTTTTGGAAGACATGGGTCCCATTAAACTTGGTGTAAAGCAAACAGCTTTCTCCCGGCTGGCCTGGGAATGGCTTGGGGTCCCCCAGGTAGAGTTGGAGGAAGTGGCCGGGGAGGGGGGCACCTGGGCCTCTCTGTTTAGTCTGTTACCTCCACGACCCAGCCTTGATTAAGCGGCGGAAAATGGATAGATGGATGGATGGATGATTAACCAAACACAGCATTCCACAATAAGAACATCTTAACAACAGTCAAACACAGTAGTGGTTGTGTGATGGACTGGGGCTGCTTTAGGACCTGGGCAACTTTCCATAATTAATGGAGCCATGAAGAGCAGTTGGGTTGTACAGCAGGAGAATGATCTGAAGCGCATATCTGAATGGTTCAAAACACAAAAAAAAACCAAATAACAAAATACAAAACACAAAATTAAGGTTTTGGAGTGGCTGGTCAAAGTCCTAACTTGAACCCAATGGAGAGCCTGTGGTATGACCTTAAAAGGGGAGTTAATGCTCTCAAACCCCCCAATCTGGCTTAATTAAAACAATTCTGCATAGAAGGGCAGGCCAAAATTCCTCGACTGCAATGTTAAAAACACCAATAAATGCAAACATATGATTACAATCATATGACGCCAAAGGTAGCACAACCAGTTATTTGGTTTAGGAGAGGGAATTATTTTTTCAAGTGCTATATAGGTTTTGAATAACTTTTCACCTCCAAAAAATGAAATGATCATTCAAGAAAGTGCATTTTGTGTTTACTCATGTTGTCCTTGTCTCAAAATGAGCTGGACCTGAAACACTTAAATATGATGAACAAAAACTGAAGGAATCGGAAAGGGGGAAAATAGTTTTTCACAGCGCTGTAAACATAAAGACATTACATGCATCAAAGCTCGAGCGCAAGGCAACTCATTTTTCTTCAGTTTTTGCCCCGCCAGTCAGCATCTTTGCAAAACGCTCTGCACTTATAATGCGCCCTCCATAAAGAAAACACAGGCATGGAGGGCAGTAATCAATGCCCCGCACGGCTCAGTGCGTCATCAAGCGCACGCAAACCTTTCTTTCGTCCAACTAGGCTGTGACCCCACTCTATTCACTCCATTTCAACAACACAGCTCTTTTCATTTGAGCCTCTCGCAGTTTTTCCTCAGCTGAATTTGTGCAAGGTGTCGCTGCAGCCGGGGATAGATTGGATAAGCGATGCAAGAAAACACGACTGGTCCTCCGAGACCCGTGCAAGAGGAAGCCAAGACGGTAAAAAAAAAAGGAATGGCATGCGGTGAAAGTCAGAGCCATTGCAAACAGCATCCATTTTATTCCCTGTAATCGGCTGGGTCGGCCTTTCATCCATCTCCCAGACTCTACAGTAACATTATGGCCAAGAAGCGCTCCAGACCTCCCGAGTTGAAAAAAATTTAGGAGCGTCCTAGTGCGTCCTGAGTGGCAGACACAATCCTGTTCAACTTTTTCAGTTAGCAGTTAGGACACATTAATGTTCCGCAGCCAATTCTCCTAAAATGGGAGCCCTTGTAAAGCCCAGCTCTCTAGAGAAACAGAAATCTCTTAGGACCCCCCCCCCCAAACGTCCTCCAAAAAATAATCGAGCATAATCATAATGTCAGGCCGGGATAATAACATTTGAGCGTGTTTCTCCCATCCTCCATTCCAGTGAGACCATCAATCGGAGCAGTTGATTAGTTCGTTAGCTTATCTCTGCGCGGCGGGCACAAAGCGGTCTCCTCCAATTAGATGCCTCACAGCAACATTCAATCTCTCCTCTCCCCTATTTAAACCGCACTATTCGCCAATGGTGGAAGACCACCCACAAATCCTATCAAAACAACAGTGAACTCATAATAATTTTAGATGATCTCCATGTAGCGGGCATCAGCTAGCGGAAGTGAACGACTATGTGCATATATGAACAACAGAATAAGAATAACTATATTTTCTTAATTTTCACCTATAGTCATATTTAATAATAATAAAACCCTGCTGTTTTCACACTTTTATTTGCTTTATTATCATCATCATTGGGTTGATGATGACTCATTGTTTCTACATTATTTCCCCTTTCCACAAAGCTCCATGGGAGAAATTTCAAGTGTAAATAACAGTTGTTGGTTTCTTCTGTCATACCGTCATGGGCGATGAAAACTGGCAGGCGTTTTGCGAACGCCGCTACCTGCTTCTCAGTGCGGTAGCCAGCAACGATCTCCTTGGCTGAATATCGCATCTGGTGTTTGGCGGTCCGCTCCCCTCCTTCCCCGTTCGCATTTATCCCGAGCGGCGAGCCGAAATCTGTAATTATTCCCTGCCGGTTTTTGGAAAGTGAAGGGGAAAAAAAAAAACAAAAAATCACCCCCACCCAACCTTCATCCCCCTACACTCCCATTTTGAGCGCTTCGTTCAGAGTGCGCGAACACTCCATTGTTCGCGAGATGGCAGGGGGATACAATAGGAGAGAGCTACGCGCGGTGACTGTGTCACCTGCAACAATGCGCCGGGTGTCAGAGGCGTACGGGGCCTGTGTGTCGTCACGGAGCCCAGAGTCCATCATTAGTGGCAAGGTTGACATTGAGGGATGAGCTGGGCCAACGCAGTCTCCCTCCACAACATCCATCTTTATCTCTTTTCACCCTCTCTCTCTCTCTCTCTCTCTCTCTCTATGCCCCGTCTTCTCCAGCTATCGCTCTCGCTCTCTCTCTACCCCTTTTCTCACCATCCATCCCTCTCTCTTTCCATCCCTCTTCCCAACCCATTGCAGCCTCTCTCTCTCTACCTTTTTCACCATCTGTCCCTCTCTCTCTCCATCTATCCCTCTCTTCCTAACCCAATGCTCTCCCTCTCTCTCTATCCATTTTCTCACGTTAGTCTCCATCTCTGTCAATTTATCCTCTCCCCTCTACCCCTCTCTTACCAAGTCATCACTACCCCTTTCCCTCTCTATGCTTCACTACCCATCTTTACCTCTCTCTCCATCCCTCTCTTCACTACATCGCTCTACTCTTGTCCTCTCCATGCATCTCTCCCCCCCCCCCCCCAGCCTCTTTAACTACTGTCTCTCTCTCTCCCTCTCTCTCTCTCTCTAATCCACAAACAAAAAACGCACTCGCCGCTCCAGACCGAAAGGACAGCACGAACGATGTTCCATATCAAGCGGTAACACATTTCAGTCCTGACAAAAGGAAGTTTGCTGAGCGGTCTCTGTTAGGATTTCTCCCAGCTCAGTCACCCAATTGGCTGGGGAAGGCGAGAAAAGAAATTCCCGACGCGCGCAGATAATTCGCGCAAAAAATGCTGATTCATGACTCGAGCACGGGGTAAACAGATATGAAGGCAGCCCCAGATTACGGGGGGGGGGAGGGGATTAAACTGCCCCTCCCATGTTTATCTAACCTGTCGAGTGCAGACTCTCCACGGGATTAATAGTGTAATCCCCCGGATAGAACAAAGTTCAGCGACAAGTGCGGCTATTTTCGTACATCGGACACTCATCCCCTTGTGGCGTTGATTAGCGAGATAAGGGAAAACCGGATTGCATTCAGATGCGTAGCAAAAATTCGAACAGGCAGCATGGCACAGCAAGGCGGAGGCCAGTAACGGGATTAATTAATCAAGCTCTGTGATGTCACAGGTCACCAGAGCCTGCTGGCATTTCAAATTAATTTCCCGCTTAACAAATTCTCGGATTTCAGAGAGAGCACTGTGAATACTGAACGCAGCGCATTTTGTTACCAGACCCCGACGGTGAAAAAACATATGCAGAGGTACAGGACTGTCAACAACTCAAATCCTCATACACATAGACAGTAAATATTACAATATGGAAAAATAAGCCCTAATCATGTGCACGGTCTCCTTTTCAGATATTGGATGGGGATAATACATTGTACAATGCTATACTCTAGTTCCTCTGAACTGTCGACATTATGGGAGACATAAAAACAACAAATAAATATGTTTTCAAATTAATGTTTTCGTATTAACACAACTGTAGTTTGTAGGCATGGGAAATACACTGTTATTGCTATTCAGTATGAATTTGATTTCACATAGTGTAATTCTAATCAGACAGAAGTTTCAAATAATTTGAAGCCAAGGAGGTGAATTACACGCACAGATACACACACACACATGCGTGTATTTCATGTAAATGTTCAGTGTTTGAACACAGTCTGAATGAAAACAAGCTCGTTCTAGCCTGCTTTATGCGACCAAGCTATTCATACATTGAGCAAGATCAATTATTCCCATATTCATACGCATATATTTTTAACAATTAAGAAATATGAGTGTGTGGAAAAAACATGAAGGTTTTTGCCACTGCCGATGGTTCGCTGAAGTCGCTTCCGAGAAACCTCAGAGACAATGACTGTCTCTCAAGATAAGCGGCGCCCATTGGTGAAGCCACTTAACCTGGTGAGATGTCAAGCCTAATGTTAATCACAGGAAAAACAAGGAGAAGCGCAGTCTCCACTTCTCATCAGGACAGTACACTCTCTCGAGCAAAGATGCTCACAGCCAGTCGCTTCAAACCAGGCAACATGCTGCAGCCAAACACCACCTGCGCACCATAGCCGTAAGACAAGTGCGCCTCTTCTCGCAAAGATCAAGATATCCTCACATTCCATCTCTGTGATTGCCTTATCTTTTTTATTCCCCGACTAGTTTCACCACATTCAAAGCAGTAGGTCAAACACTGCAGTTCAGCAATGAGATGGCAGTTTAGCTATTGGCTACAGTGAAGACTTCAGGGAGGTGGAGTGTCACAAAGGAGGTAAGATGGTGGACGTTGTTTTCTCCCTGACTAGTCGCTTCCTGTTTATTAAAACCAGACTTGACAAATGCCAGACTAAATCACGGCTTCATGTGTTCCGTGGCCATCCTCTGATTAGTGAGCACTGAAAGTATTCACCAACTGATAATGTTAATGTCAAACTGATGCCAAAAACACAATCAAGTGTCTGTGGTAGATCTAAAAAACCATAATTGCATTAAGCAAGTGTCATTATTAATGCATATTTTAACTGCATCAAGAAAGCAAAGGCAATGCATTCATCTGAATTAACAGTATGTGATTAAGAAAAATAATTCTGTGCAATAGAAACAACCAAAACTGCTAAAATATGAACAATAATAATAAAAAATATATAATTCTTATTTTATTATTATTGTTGTTGTTTGGTTGTTATTATTATTACGCACTTATATGATGATAATAATAATAATAAATTACTTGAATATTTAAAGCTTGCATTTCCTTTTTAATCATTCGAAGCCTTTGGAAATACACGTAAAATACTAGTAATGCAATGGCAGCCAGTCCCTCGGCGTATTTCTCAAACTTGTCCATATTTTGATATCAAATAATCGTCTCACTACATCTTGCAACTGAGTACATTAGCGAACAGTTTGAAACTTGATTATATGTTTATAAATAATGAGCGTTTCAGACCTTTTCCATTCAGAACCGCTAAATGAATCCTCACCATCTTTGCCTTTCTGCGCCAGGGCTATCCGATGAATAATTAATCATAATGCAAATCAAATGCCAACAGCATGCAGATGCCTGGATTAAAGTCGTATTAGATCAACTATAAACACAACCAAACAGACTTCAGCGTCTGGTGGTGAAATTATGTCAGATAAGGAGCCTCACTGCGCATCGCTCCCACAGTCAACCCACTGCGTGAAGGGGGACAGGAGCACCACACCGAAATCTGGTGTCATGAAGACCCCACTCCTCAGAAACGGCAGCGCATTCTGTTGCTATTCGGGGGCTTTGCGCTTTGGTCAAAACAAGGGAGATTCATGCCAGCATAAAAACTATTCTTCTCCAAGAAGCAAACATCTGCCCGACTGACTATTCTATCTATAAGACACCCGTATGTAGGGCACAACTCCCCCGGAAATTAAAACAGTTTAACCGATATCCAATACGCCTTCGGCAAAATATCTGAATCTGAAAACTTTCAGGACATCTGAGTCAGGCCGAGGAAAGAAAAAAAAAGTTTTGCAATCGTCGATAATTCGACAGGCTCCACGCCAAACTCCTGTCTCATTACGTAGATGCATTTTCATCAACCTGCGTTGCTCACGGTGAACAGCCTTTCCGAGTGCTGCAAAGGAACAAAAACCGATTTCTCCAGCCTCCCATCTTCGCCGTCGCCTGTCACACAAGTTAGCCATTGACGTAAGGCAATATTACGAAAAATAAATCTAGACGGAAGATAAAAAATAGAGGACAACTAAATCTAGTTTCGAGTTCAGCAGCTTCCAGACATAAAGGAAGCCGGGACCCGCCAATATAGGTCTCCAGAAGGTCGAGATTAGGCAGCTAGTTTGCGAATTATCGCTTATTTCTTTGATGACCTAAATGTTTAACTTATCTTGCGCAGGACGTCCATCCAGCGCCACACATGTCTGCGCACTTCAGAGGCGCATCTCGCCAAAAAAGCTTGCGCTCACAGTTAGGGCGAAATGAAACAAAATGTAAAGACTCAAAAGGTTACGGAACTAAATATAAATACGGGAAGCTGAGCCGATGACGGTCGTTTCTTATCAAGTCTAGCTGACAACCCCAAACATCGTACAACAGTTGCGTAGAAAAAGGGAGCAAGTCTAACATCACGCTCGCCAAACCTTTTGATGGTATCCTACATAACTCAAAAACGTGTTTTAATAGCGTGCATAGTAAACATACGACATCCAAAGTTTATTCAGGGGTGATTTCAGTCATTTCTAATAAAGTGAACGTGAAAACAAGCGTTTGATTCGGACCGAGAAATGCAACGAAGGCTGTTTTTTACATTTTGCAGATGAGCCTACTTAGCAACGCAGCCAACGGAAAACATAGTTAGAACATAGTAGCTACATCAAATTGCGATCGTGAGCGTACAGGCAAGCAAGATACAAAGAAACAGGGCTAAAATCTCTCAAATCTATATCCATATCGCGGATGCGAGGCTGCACATCACAACGAAAGAGCCGATGCAATTGCGCTGTTGGTATCAGATAAACCAAAGGACATGGAATTATCACCGATGTAAAAGTAGGGCTACAGTGAGTTTAACAGTCACCGCAAAGGGTTAACAGAATGTAGGGCTCCAAAAGTGAGGCACATTGTTTTCATTAGGGTTAACCGAAATGGTTCCAGATCACGCATAATAATACCCCAACACAGCTGCGATCGCTGCATAGGTTAACATTAAGTTATCTGTATCTGACAAGATAGGCGGCAGTGCGAGCCCTTTAACACACAGTTAGAAGAAGAAGAAAAAAGAATCGCCCGCTGCAACCCACCATTACTGCACCACATTTTAATAACAACTTCCACTGTCGCTCTTCCGCTCGCTCGCATGCAGAAAATAATTGCTACCCTAATGAGAGGACACGTGCATTCAAATCGGTGTGAAAATCTGCATCCATCTTACCTTAATACGTTCCAGCTTTTCAGTGGATCCAGGTCTGAGATTATAGAAACCATTCTTAACTAGCCAGCAGTACAGGGTGCGATAGCTTGAACAAAAGCGGCGAGGGCTGTACTCCGTCTGCGAATGACAGCGACAGTCCGATGCAAGTCGTCCTACTTCACTCGCTGATAAGCGCATGTCACAGCGCTCCCTCCGCCCCCCAGAATCAATCCAGCGCTATATTGCCTTTCGAGCCGCGGATCTATGTCTCTGCCCCTGCCTTTTCAAGCTGTCCACAAGCTGCCCCGACTGATCGAATTCAGCCTCTTTCTTATCTGCCTTTATCCCGGTTTCGTGTTGGGCAAAAATCCCACTTTATTAGAACCCCGTTTTATTGGGCTTGTCCTAGAAGTAAACAGATCCGTTTGCAATGCGCCCCAGACTTTTTCAGGATCGGTGCTCGATAGGTCACTGAAATCCGCACCTGATTAGGACCCGCCGATTTACTCCGCTGCTGCACTTCTTAACATTTATTGTTTATTTGCCCGTAAATTTGGCTGCTCTTGCTTATCGTAGCAGGCTGTAATTTTCCATTGATCCTATAGTAATATTTTATTTTTCTCTGAAGCATTGCTATCGACCTGGTGCTGTTAGCCCTTTTATTGGTCAGTTATGAACAGTTTTTCATAACTGCGTTACTGAGAGGGGAATGCTCTCTTGGGGGCTATGTGGCTGGATGATTGATCGTTGTCCTGAATATTAGCCTGTGAAAAAAGCTTTACAAATGCCACATTGCAATAAAATCAACTGCTATTTATTTATTTATTAGTATGGTAATAACATAGGAGAAGCACTACATTAATAGGCCTATGTTTATTTAACGGAAGTGTCTAGAGACGCGGCTGTTTTTATTTCTACAGCAGTCGATTTCAAGGGATGGGATAAAGATTTAGGATTATGGTCAGGGGTTAGGGTTAGGGAAGGGCTTGAAATGGGGGCTGCCGTACCTCTCCCACATTGGAATGCATTGAAAAACTGCCGTACACGTAGCAACTGCCTTACTTAACAGCTGTCATTGCTACTGTAATTATGGGTTTACAATGTCTTCAAACTGCCCTGTTACATAGGCTATGAAGGCCTAGAGCAAATATACAAAGATAAATGCCTCTAATGTGTTGGTTATCATGTGGTGGATCTCAAACAACGAAGAAAAGACCAGCAATATTGACGCTTTCTGAAAACACTGAATTCTGTTTTCACAGGCCCTTTCTCTGCTGAAATATACTTCCTGTTTGAGACAGTAGCCACATCCTGTTCATGACTGCGTGCTTTCTCCAGAGTAAAAAATAGCAGTAACACCTCTCATTGGCTCAGCCATGTGTCATATCACCGTCTTAAAACTAATACATCAGCATTCATAAAGTATTTCTGATTATCTGCAGTGTTCAACAGATTTAAGTACTGCCTTACATTTAGTGCTGAGAGTTGCTGAGATGTTTTGTTGAGGCGATGATTACAAAGGATGGCCTATACTGGATCACTAGAAGCACATAGCAAGGTAGCCTATCAGCAGAACTTCATTGTTCACCCACGTGGAATATGATGATGAGTAGAGTAATGTGCAGTGGTGGACATTCCAAGGGTCAGAGAAGAAATGTCCTTAAATCTTGTACTTCCACCCATGAGCATAGCCAGCTGTTTTACTAGTTAATTCAACCACCTTGATGGTAGATTTTTCTATTGATCAAATCCAGGTGTTTGGAATTATATACTGGCGAAGAGTTTACCTCTCTGAACCTGAGTTGTCAATCACCTGTAGTTTTAGGGAGCGAGTGGATGCGCGAGGAATCTAAACAAATCCTGGGGACAGCACAAAGTATTCTTTGTCCCCTGCCTTTTAATGACGACATGGTGACCTGACCTCCATTTTGAATGTGCCATTATAGCCAACAACCATTTGACTAACCAACGCCACATGTCATGCATTCAACATTTCCTCAATTTATGTGGGTAATTGGGTTAGCGACAATGGGTGTTTATCAGGAAAGATCCTGTGCATGAGAGGTTATGAAAAAAGAACATAATATACACGTTCAATGAATCTATGACTCAAATTATATTCCACAGTACCGTTATAGAAGATTTTTTTTTTTAAGGAGGGATTGAGATGTAAGATATATGCTTTCAGAATAATTTACCGATGGCAGTGCGACATTCTTACGCCCACTAGACATTTAGAATCGGTGAGTAACGGCCGGTCTCGCTGCAAAACGGAGATACATTTTTTGAAAAATCTGATCCATGTAAAAAAAAAAAAAAAGATGTGGCGGATCTAACACGGATGAGATACATAGGAATGTTTCGGCATTGTGCAATATTTCCTTTCATTATTATTCTCTGGCTGCCTGAGTCTTAAATTAGCCTAAAGCCATACACCCACACACTGTACACACTGCCTCAGCTGGTAGCTGTTGAGGCCTTTTTTTTTCCTCTTCTCTTCTCAGCTCCATCGGATGAACAATAAAACGCGTGAAACAATGGGGCATATTGAATACAGGTCTGATGGCCCATTATATTTGGAACAGAATGGTCACAACGAAGGTTTCTCGTTTTATGTGCCACTGGAGTAAAAGCAAAAATAGAATAGCACTCAGAGAAAAGAAAGTGAAATATTGGACAGCAGAGATGTGCAAAAATCTGCTTTGACAACAAAGACTTGAGAGAACATAACACCTGAGTGCCTTTGCATAATCTTTTTTTATGCAGAACTGTAAATTAGTCAGAGAGGGCGGAATCTAAAAAGCGAGAGAGAGAGAGATAGGTAGATTCTTAGTTTATTTCAATATGTAAAAATTGTTCGCGTTGCGGGGTGCTGCATTCTGGAATATTCCATGATTTTAAAAAATCTTTGCCGATTGCTTTATCCCTGTCAATAATTTTCTTTTAGCAAGGAAGTCAGCTGGACAGCAGGGAATAAGCTGTGTCATATGACAACATGGTGAAGAATAGCTAGCTTTCAGCAACAGAAACAATGGCCTGAACCTTGTTTTGGAGCCGACAGCTCCAGCAACATGGAGCAGAGATAAATAGAGATCGGCTCTTATACCCTCTGGGTGCACAAATGTAAATATGGTGTTTGAGATTCAAAGTGGGTTTTTAAAATGATTACTGAAGACTTCATCATGCAAAGTTTGCCAGCTCGTTGTTCCTGCCAAGGACATGCTTTTATGTTCAACAGACTCAGTGATAAATTCAGTTTGAAGCGAGTAGGTATTTAACTGCAACAGACTGGCTTTACGTCATGCTATGGAGAAGGGAAGCGTTCATCTGAAGCTTGTCTCACTACCTTTCTCTCTGCTCTGAGGCACCAATTAATGCTGAATTCAGCTACAGAATGAGATGAGCCTGCTGAAGTATTCATGCACTATGGTTGTCTTTGGTCTGCACACTCTGCCATTTTCTCTGTGTTTGTATGTGTGCATGTGCTTGCACTTGTATATGTGTGTGTGTATGCATGTGCTTATGCAAGTGTGTTTTGAGTGCGCATGTGTGTTTTTTACAAAAAAGGAGCAATGCACATGGTTCAAGCACTAAAATGGTCATACCAGAATCAAGCATCTGTGTGTGTCTTTGCACTGGACCTGCCTGCATGCAAATACCCAAGAGGTGCAAGCTAGGGTTTTTGAGTTTGATTTGCAGTTTGTGTTGATTTTGTGTTTTTCCTGCAAGTACTTCGATACTTCAGTCTCGTAAATAAATGATTTTGATTCAGCGCTTCAAAAATGGCACTTTCCTGCCAAATAAACCCTTTGTTTGTTTCTCAGCTGGAGCCTATCCGAGCAATGCAAAAAAAAAAAAAAACACTTTATGCAGTTTAGCAATCCATTGCTGAGCACACACTTTCGCGCACCATTCACTCAAACACGAGGAGAAGGGCCTGGTCTTGAAGTGGGCACAGCCGTATCTTACAGAAAGGCCACAGTGCTACCAACTACACCAAAATGCTGCCTATATACAGTATATTCTCATCCGTTGCTTAAATGTCCATGCATATGATCATTTGCTCTATATCAGTATATCATGTCATTCTTCCCTAAGCATTGATATATGCAATATTTGCCAAGCACATAAGTCCACACAAAGTAATTATAGCTGATAACACCGTATGTGGTGTGAATAATGAGATGCCATGAGACTGAGTGCTGACAAGAATGTATTCTGTGCCACAGAAGTCGGAGCTTATGGGCAATTTGCAACAAAACGCGTCCTCTCTTTGAAACGGCATCGACCTGTTCGGTTCAATAGATGTTCCATAAGGTCTGTCGGGTTTCAGATGCAGAGCAAAATATGTAATCAGAGCAGCGAGGAAAAAGGTAATGATTCTGTGAACAAGAGATCAATAGGTATGCTTGTCCGTGGGGGTACAGAGGAATGTGCGGCGTGGGTAGATGAGAGGATGAGGAAAGGGGAGAGAGGGATGGCCAGGAGGGCGAGAGAGAAGTACTGAGATCTGATTGGGGGTGTGTGTAAGGGGGGAGGAGAGAGATATGAGAAAGAGATTGGAAAGAGAAAGCAAAGCTGGGAATGTAATATTCAATTAGTTTTCATTGAAACTGGGAAAAGGGGAAGGCAGTTCCTTTCATTTGTGGGGTTGTTAATAGCCAGTAAAACAGAAAGAGTGGGCCCATGCCCTTTCATTAGTAAAATAGCCTGGAATTTCTCGGAATGAGAGATTTGTTTCCTTCCGAGCCAAAAGTTAATTCCCAGCTTTTCCGTGTGTGCTGAACATCTTGACTCCAACCGCACTCTTGAGAATGAGCAATTTTGCGAGCTCCACCCTCTGTTAGCGGAGGGAATGACAAGCCCGGTAATGAAGCACACCTGAGATTAATCAGGCAATCAGAGCAGCCACTTAAAGAGGCTGCTTTGAGCTGCTTTCACACCGAAACGAATTTTTCGCGCGAAAAATTCGTTTCGCGTCCGGTGTGACAGCGGCTTTTGTGTGCCACTGCGGAATTCTTGCAGAGGATTGATTTTCCGGTGTACTCGTCGGCTGCCTTTATTTTTTGCATGGCACAAAATGTACAAGTTCTGGATGCTTTAAGCACGAAGCGACAGTTCAATGACTCACATATGTACATATACCCAGGATGGTTAACGATAAGAACAAAGCACACCATGGGTATTAATACTACAGATACTCGAGGGAATTCAGAAAAAAACTATACATATATTATTTCAAGTTGCACATGAGGAAAGTCAGGTTTTTTTTTTTCTTTTGATAAGGCATATCTACTTTTTCTTTACACATGCAAGATTTTAGTATCGTTCAAGGAAACAGCACTCAGTGCAAACCATTTTTTTTTCAACCTGCAGTTCTTGTCAGTGATAGACAAATACTGCACACTGTAATGTCTGATGTTGATTTTTAGTGCGCTATGTGGCAGTTGATACGCTGTTTCAACAGGAAGTTTCCTTACCCTGGCTTCCTCTTTCAGATATTTTCACATTAGCGGTTCCTCTATCGTTTATTTCTGTCTTTGAGCCAATACCGTGCCTTGTTATATGTTTTTTTCGTTTTTAGAAGTGAGATTGGGATATTTGTAGGAAAACATCTGTCTTTACCTCTCTTTCTCTCCCTAATCTCCCATCCCCTCCCCTGTCTCTTGCTCTCCCCGTTTGGCACTGGCTTAATTCTTCTGCTCTGAAAAACATCCCATGAGTCTGGCATGCCACAGGCAGGTCATGTGATCTTTCAGTTTGCATACGCTGTCACACGGTCATGCGGTATAGCAACCAACGGCAGGTCACATTGCACTTTGCATGTAGGTTTGCAGTCAGTTTTCAAGACTATGTTGCCCTCTCCTGCCACACTCACACGTGCACGCGCGCACACACGCGCACACACACACTTCTTCGTGCCTTAATCTTTGTGAGGACCTTACATTTCTCTTTATGCAGCAAGTAGAAGAACACACACACACGTACACACACACGAACGCATACAGAAAGCACAAGATTCCTGGGGTACGCTCACCATTGCTTAGCAATTCCTCAAACAGAGTTCATAAAATGGTGGGAATAAGATGCTTGAAAGTGGTTCAAGGTTCATCTTTGTTATTCATGTGACCGATGAAGCGTTGCCTTTTTCTATGCTTGTTATTTTTTGCTCCCAGCATGCATTGCGAGTGAAGCTTGTTTTCATGGTCTGTCTACTGCACTCGACTTCAGCATAGTTGCATTATCTTGCATTGCTGCATTAAAACATAAATGATACATCAAAAGTTTATATAATTGCCTGACTCCTTTGGTGGTTTTCTTGTAGCTATGTGTAGTTTTTGGTCCCTTAGGTCAATACATGGCTCTCATTTCTCTGAAATTTTGCAGTATGGAGCTTAGCCTCTCTGAGTGGATTTTATGATAAAAGCTGTGATAATTTTTTATCAACATCGAAGATTCATTTCCTCTCACTTCTGTTAAAAAGGCACTTTTACGAAAGTGGCCCCATGTTTTTATCTCTTTTTCTCTCTCTTGGATTTTATCTTAACACCTGATAGCAAAAAGAATTCATTTCATTTTTCTAATTTAAATGTACTGAGAATATTCTACTTTGGCTCAGGAAAAGTGTTCTCATCACCCACTTATACAGAAATCCACCCCACAACAATACCACCAAGAAATAGTTTTTGTACATGGAGTATTTTTTTAAGAGGGTCTAGCTTTTTTTTTTTTAAATCACCATTTATAAGCATGCATAGAATACATCAAGCATTACCAAGACAGCATTAGTGACAACAATGTTGAATGGTCCATCATAAAAGGGTATGATAATTAAAAGCTGTCTTGCCAAGGTTCAGAGCAAAGGCAAGGCTGCACAAATGAATTATGACTGACTGATTTTCTTCGCTGTAAAGAAAATAGCCTCTCTCATAAGCGTCACTTTAATTGTCCCTATTCCCAAATCCCTGGCCTTTGTGTACTTTGTGCGGAGGGAAGTCAGACTGTGTCATGTCTACATGTTGTCTTTCTCTTAAGAAAAACACGAGCAGGTCTTGTCCGTGCTGAAATTAAAATGCCCCTCATTTGCATTTCTTAGTCATTTCAAAAACTGCATGCCACTAAAAGCATGTGTCTTGGTTTTTGCTAATCAAGTACTTGGCAAATGACACACGTTGGTTCATTCGGTGAAGGTGTTTAGCTATTAACCCTCAGAGTGCTTAAAACAAATTTTCAAAGAATTTTAAATGAAATTATCTTGTATTGTTGGAAACCTGTCATGCGGCGACTTGTTTAAAACGGCTCCCCGGTGTGAGCTCTTTGAAACAAGTCGCCTCATTATAGGTTTTCAGCAGCTTTGAATTCGATGTCTTGCATCACGGAGCAACTCTATTTGTATCTGGCACTCTAAGGGTTAAAACAGCTCCAATGTCCTGTTTCCCAGTGGTGAAGGGTCCATACCAAAGCAGTGTTACCGTAAACATTGATGCTATTTTTTTTTCTATTTCCTGCCCTCTAGCACTGCTGTCCAAGATGGAGGTGAAAGGCTAGATGGATTTCCCTCGCCGCATCACAATTAAAATCTGGAGTCAACACACAGGGACCCAGGAAGACAGGAGAGGGGCGCACCTGTGAGCAGCTGTGCCAGGGGGCATTGTAGCCAATAAAAACAGTACCTCACCTGTCAACATGAAGCAGCACACGCGTCAGAAAACTCATTTTCTCGCATTGTAACTGATATATCAAAAAGCAAAGGTCACAGACTCTGAGCCAACCCTCCACTTCTTTTATGCAGTTCATGTTTCTCTCAACCAGGTGAAATATGGCACGGTATGCAGAAAATCTGATTAAATTTATCGTAATAGCCGGTAAATTTTGCAGAAATATAGTGCATTTTTGGGTACTTACCCCTATACACCCACTGGTGACTTCAACAGCAGTAGGTGCACCTGCTTGTTAATGCAAATGGTCGGCTTCTTCCAGAAGCCACGCATGGTGATTTGGTTCAAAACATCCCGCAGGGGCAATGCATGAGTCAGCCAGTTTCGTGTTTGATCTCTGTGACTTAAATAGAGGTGCGATTTTTATTTATTTTTTTGTAACAAATATGGCAGTGCCAGTATGTCAAGTTTGGACTTCCTCTCTACTGATGCAAAGTCCTCCTTCAACATTCAGATGTTTGTAACCTCAAACATCACCCGTGTTTCTGCTCCTTCAAACGCGAGATGGACGGAGTTGAAACAGGAACAACCAGCCGATCAGAGACAAGCAAGTGACCCAAGATATTACTGTGCAATGAGCCGGGGAATGCCTCAGCAATTAAAACTACTCCATCTCAGGCCTATACTCTGACCAATTATATGCTGCCTCCCATTCATGATTGGCACCGTGGCAGTTAGAATCTAATCTAGGCTGTCATCTGTGCACTGTTATTTAGCAGGAAATGCCTATCAGAACTGCCTGTATCTTGTAGCCTTTGTCTGACAATCTTCACAAATACAAAATGGTGTGACTAATTAGCCCGTCTGAGTCTGTGTTGTTTTTTTTTTTTTTTCTGAAATGACTAATACTGATGCTTCACTCCCTAGTCATACTGTACCAATCGGAGACACTGCCAATAAAATCATGATCCATTAGACTACCGGCACTTTACGTCGGTAGCGGTTGTTAGGCACTTGTGTTTGTGGGAGGGTGACTGGCAGCTGCAGAACTGTCAAATAAGCATTGTGTCATCGTGACAGGCTTTTTTGCCACCCCTTTTATAAAGATTTTCATATTTCTTTCAAAGCGCTGAATGGAATTTCATGCAGAAAATGCTGCATTCATCTGGTCAAATTCATCACTCTGTTATTACCATCACTCTGATGCCAGCTCCCTCTATCTAGGGTATCACCTCTATTCATCACACACTTGTTTAGCAGCGCTATGCAATTGGCTTAAGCACATGCACAATGCATGTCACAGGCAGACTATTGATCTTTAGCCATACTGTGGAAAAAAAATAAAAAAATGCCGTAGCAAATGCTAATCCATCACAAACTTCAACTATTTTTCAAGAATGAAAGGGTTTGAAATACTCCTTGACGATGAGGAGCCAAGGCAGCTGAAATTCCTTCTAAGGCTCCAACCATCCATCGCTGGTTCAAGCAGAGGCCACTGCAAAGAGGATGGCCTCAAAAGGCTGTCTCTGTGACGGTCGAAGGAGCCTCGGAAATAATATTTGCCTCAAATAAAAAGGGACGTCCATACAAGGGTTACAGCTTACACTGTTCAACCCAGACGGTGTGGTGCACTCAAATTTTTTGTGGAAACCGGTTACTTTCACAAAAAGAAAGGAAACTTTAAGATCTTGAGTTCACAGCACTTAAAAACATATTAAGTAACTTTTCGAAATACAGCACTGTGCAAAAGTTTACAGCACCCTACACTTTTCAGAAATTACATCTGGCTTTAGATATTTTTTTGTTTTCCTCATTAGTGTTGTCAACATGTCAACATCATCATCACTGTCTGCAATTGCTTGGAGGGACAGACACAAGTGAGACGGTCAGTCTGCAGAAGAACAGAGACAAGTTTTCCACTCTGCTTGGAACAAACAAAGGCCAATCATCTTATAAAACTATAGCCCAACAGGGCACTGACCCAAATTTTTAGGTAATGCATTATAGCACCTAATATTGGTTTTATTTAGTTTATAACAGTTTACAACTCTGTTTAGTACATCCCTCCGTTATTGGAAAGTTTTAATTTCATTATTTTTGCAAGTATATTTGCCCTATGAAATTGCCTTAAATGTGCCTAAGACTTTTGCATGTACCTAGTTTTTTTAAGTACAGTTCACAAAAGGCAATTATGTGGCTTGCGGAATTTCTTGAGAATATCAGTTTCCACAAAACATTTGACATTTTTCACAAAAAGCTATCTGGGTTTACAGTGAATAACTTTTTACCTTCAATAAAAGAAATGATAGTTTGAAAGCTTGCAGTCTGTGTTTTCTCACATTGTCTTCATCTTACATAAAAATTATTTGGATGATCTGAAACATTTATGACAAAAATAAGAGAAATCCGGAAGGCAGCAAAAATTTCTTTACAGGGCTTTACACAGGCAAAAAATAACATTTCCACGGGTACAATAATATTTTCTTATCAAACTCAGATTCTTGTTCAGACCCAGCCAAATTATATGATTGAATCTTTGGGGACTGTCACATACAATTGAGCTTTATGTTCTATTTGGGTTCCCATAGGACCCCAGAGCCTCTTTAGCAGCTCAAAAAACATACTTAACACTGTTTTCTTTAGCTTGATAATTCATGAGAGCACCAAACTAATTTTAAACATGGTTTTTAACCTGATAACATTTTGTGCAGAATTTGTTTGACCCCGAACATAATGCATGTTATTATTCTGAATAATGCAAATGTTTTTTCAAACAACTGTTGCCGTTCAACTTATGACACACAAAAAGTTTCCATATTTTGGCCTTCGACTTATTTCTGCACCTTTTTGAAATGCACAGGGAAGGTCACGCTCTGTACATTGAGTTCAAATATGACCAGAGGTATTACTGCAATAAAAACAGAAAAAAGAAAAGAACAAAATCGTTTTAGGAAAAAAAGTTCCAAAACAAATATTATTATCATTACGCACACAAAGTTGAGGCCACTGGGACGACAAAAAAAATGAGGGTGTGAAAGGAATTCCTGCAGAATGAGGATTATGGCTGAGGCTGAGGGATCACTGCCTGAAGATCACTGACTCGTGTGGCTGATGCAGAGTCAGCGTGCCTGCTGATGACACCCTTACAACTCAGAAATAACAGAAGATGGTTCTCTTCTCCTCAGTTATTTAAATTTAGTAAGATCTCATGATAGATGCTGTTTGAACAGTCACGATAATACACATGCAATCTGACTTTGCATAGGGGAGTGGTGCCGAGGTTTAGTGTGTAGCATTTAGTATGTTTGGCCATATTTCAGGTTTGTCATTCACCTCAATTTCAAAAATTGCCATTTGAATGACTGTGATCCGTAATACTGTTAAATTGCTATCAAGCAAGAATCTTGATGTTCAAAATCTGATTGTATTCTCTCCTCATTCAAATTCAACTGCAAGTTTTTCTCTCTCTTTTTTTGGTGGATTTTGTTCCATATTTGCAAAGAAATGTTCCCCGAACTTGGAGCCCAATATTATGACCTCATGTTGGATGCCACCATCCTTGAAAATCCTCTGTTGCACTAGTTTATGAGAACCTCTATAAAGTAGGCCCATAAAATCATATCCACTCCTCCCCCCTTCGTTTATGATGCCCAATATAATAAAGCAGCTTAAGGGTCTGTGTTTTCTAGGTGATTTGTGAACCTCAAATGGCAGGTAATAAACATAACATCGCTTATTACAAGACTTCTGTGGTTCGTACCAGGCAGGAACCGCTACGCAGGTACTCCTATATCAAATTAGAGGCAAGCAAAGGTATGTAAATGGCCTGTGTATTATGACCTTTTGTATTGCTTGCTCTGACCAAAGCTCTCATGTCCCAGTTTCCGATCGATTCCTTGGAGAATGGCAAAGTAATTAAGGAGAGGAATGCTTTAAAATGCTAACGCTTATGTTTTGAAGAAAACAAATGTTTGGTTGTGAGGGAAACAAATGAAGTGGTCAAACTTCTATGATTGCAGTGCATTTTCAAAGCAAAAGTGTGTGTGTAGGATCGCCCACCCACCCTCCCCCAAACACACACACACACACACACGCATACGCACACAAACACACACACAGAAGAACACGCAAAAGTCTGTGCTTGAGAGAGAGAGAGAGAGAGAGAGAGAGAGAGAGAGAGAGAGAAGCAAAACAACACAATCATCTGTTTTTCATTGTGAAGGAATCCCAGCCTTTTCTCCATGTTCTGGATGCATCAGCAGAAAACAGGAGTGTGGAGACTGGTACACGAGTGAGGACTGCCGTGAAACTAAAGACTGAACCCCATCATATACTGCAACTTGAGTCCTGATGTGAACAAAATGAACCTATCAAAAGTCCACAACCCCCCCCGTAACGGCTCAAAAAATCTAGCAGAAAAACATGGTTTGAGCATTTCAAATCTTTGACATACTACAAGTGTCCTGGATTACAGAACAGGTTGCGGCGATACTATTTCATAATTCAATTTTATCTTTATTGGATATCCCTTTGTAGCCTCGGTCTCAATGCAGCAGAATACAGGCTTTGGCTTTTGAGATTAAGACTCAAATCCAGTATAGCTGACAAAGTCTGAACAGCAAGGACACAGCCAGAGTGTGAAATGAGCAGAGAGAAACCCACAGCCCTCATGCGCTGGAGGCCAATAGAGTAAAATAAAATATATTACTACTACTAATACTAATACTACTACTACTAATAATAATAATATCAAACAAGTATTTAACCACTGGAAGCGCGGGACTGGGTGCAATGCTTACTCTAATTCAAAATGGTACTCAGAACACAGGGTTGGCATCCTCGGTAATATGGAGAAAAAATTCAAAATTCATGGCAAACATTGGGGTCTATTCTCCAATTATCGCGTAAGTCCTTTTTTACGCGTTTCGAGTTAAGCGCTTTTGAGTTACGCGTATTCCCCCCAACTCGCTTCGATCACGCCCACAGCGCTTAATGTAGGCGGCCTTATGAAAGAGGTGTGACTGATCCAAAATAGAGGCAGACTCTGTACAAAGCTCATTGATTATGGCTATCAGGAAAACATGGAAAAAGGATTTTCTGATTAACCATAAAAATGCAGTTGTGGTTCATGGAAAATGCAAACCAGACTTTAAATTGGAATATCATCGGCCTGCTGAACCTCGTATCTCGAAACTGATAAGAAACAAAAACTCGTATGTCCACTATTCTTACATGCAGGATTAAACATTTTTAAAAAAATTATATTTATCAATTTATATTATTTTATTATAATTTTTTATTTTAAATATTTTTTATTTTCCTGTGTAGTTTATCATTTTGAAGATACCAGGTTTCATTAGCAGGCCGACGATATGCCGCTGTAATAGTAGGCCTATTGCCTAAATTGCCGCGATAATGAAATAATAAATAACAAATTTAGCGCTTCTCAACCGGCGTAATCAGAGCATTGACAATGTGCCCCTCCTACAAAAGCCACTCTTTAACAAACAAAGGATTCTTAACCGCGCGTGGAAAATACTGCGGGGCAAAAGCCAGGCTCTCTGCACACCGGAGAAGTGTGCACGCAACAAGTGGTGGGCAACCATCATCCCCAGTGCATTTCACTGCACTGGAGGAGGAGTTGGCATCTACTTTTTCTGTAGTGGATTTGCATGGAGAAGAACTTGGAGTAGATACGGATGAAAGAGGATTACGTAAAATGGTCATTTTTATTTGCCTATACTCAAAGTATCACTGTGATAGGCACTGGACACAAGCTTAATATGGTTTCAAATATTTATTGTATTTTTTGGCATTTCAAGCAGTTGGGCCGTCATGGGCCGAGCCAGGGAATTTGGCGCAGATGCTTAATATGCTCGTATCATGATCGCACATAACCTTGAACATTAATGCTGTGCCGACGTCTACGGTCTCTGTACATATTCTTATTAGCAGAAGGGGTTCTGACTGCAACGTGAGAACAATAAATGGCTCACACAACACTGCGGAACCTGGCGACCCGGTAGAACCCCCCCCCCTTAACTCTCCGTCTTTCTGCTGATGTTTTGGGGAAATTTAAGTGGCTGATGTGGTGCAGCATTGAGGTAACCAACTGTGTCAGACACCTTGACACAGACGCCTGTGATGTGTGCATGACATCACAAGTCACTCTCTGGAAAGACCCAGATGCCAGGGCCGACAGCGCAGTTGTGATCTTGATGACCACCGGTATGTTTGTAATTGTTTGTAATGGGTTTGTAATTGAACTAATTGGAGAAGAGACTGTTGTGTAATATCATATGATGATTTCGTTTGATCATTTATTGTGGTTATGAGAAATGTAGTTTAGAAATAAGGATGAACAACTGAATGTCTCAACCTTTACCATGTTAAATAAAATTAATGTTAAAATTCAGCCTATAACCGACATCAAACGGAATATTCCATTTCGTCTTATGTTGGCGCTTGACCTTAATACAATGCACGTAGCAGAAAAAGCGCGTAAGCCAGGGGGAGAATACGCGTAAGTGTTATTTGTCTGAGAAACGCCCGGAAACGCCCCGATTTTGGCCTTGCTCTGCCCCAAGTGCGTAACTGCCTTCAGGGCGGGTAATGCACAGACTTAAGTCAAGGGGAGCAACTCGCTTTTTTCAACTTACACGCATGGGAGAATAGACCCCATTAAGATCATACAAACCTTAGCTATATACATTGAAGTACAATCATTCACATGATGAAATGTTGTATTTCAAATTCAGTATGATTTTTTGATTCATTTGATTTTTCAATGAAAACCATGAGTGAAAAATTACTGACACCTCTGGTTTACTACTTTGTTCAAGCAGCCTTGCAAAAGATGACACAACGAGATCAATAAGAAGGCATGAACCCGTCATGACCCTCGTGTGAATGCCTTTTGTGTCTCCTATTCAGCAACTTGCGTGTCTATTAGGAGTAATGTCTCCTTTGATTGGTTATGTCTCGTATGTTTTCCCCTCCTCAGCCATATTTCATTTTATGGTTATTTGCTTATGTGACGGGTATTTCAGCCCCCTGCCTTGTGTTGCAAGTAGCCGGATTGCAAATTTTTATTTGTGCTCAAAACCAGTCAGTATTCCTTGAATAAACTCAATGGGCTCTAATTTATTGGTGCAGCGCACGGTGGCACAGCATGGCGTAGCCCACGCAGTAGTAATTTTGTGCGGTGCGACATTGTGCGCAGACACTTTGGCAATTTGGTAGACGGACATGCGCATATGGGCGTACAAATGTATGTGTTGGCTATGGGGGTATGTGTCCTTCAGCTGCTTTCACACCGGATGCAAAACAAATTTTTCGCACAACTGTCTACATTCAAAGTCAATGCAAAGACGCAAATACAGGCGTGTATTCGCGTCTTTGCATTGACTTTGAACGTTATCTGTCATGCAAAAAATTTGTTTTTTGTCCAGTGTGCAAGCAGCTTAATACTATTATTGTCACTTAGGCTTTATCGTTTTTAGTGGCGAAAAGGAATTCAGCCTGATGGCTTTGATCTCGTCCTGAGTTAAGATCACAAATTGAAAATAAATGTGAAACGTATCTTGCATTGTTGTCCATGCATGTTAATCCCAAAATTTTAAGCAGCTACTGGGTGTAATCATAGGATTACGCTATCAATCATTTCTCTACCCAATGATGCAGGCAGAAGAAATAAATGAGCAACCATCGTATTTCATTCCAACTTCACAAGTTTTAATGATCTGACATAGTTTTGTTTTGAAATTCCATTAAACTTCACTAATGGTAAAAATTTGTGAATGCCCAAGCTAGCCAGCTAACTCATATTCTTACTGCTTAATATAGACGCAAGTGGTGCAGAAAACATGCCTGAAGCAGCAAAGTAATGTGCAACATTAGCGCATCATACAGATATAGGACAGAGGTTTCTTTATTCCAACACATTAAAGGTGAGGAGATGAGCTCATTTGATTGGTGAAGATTTGACTCGGCTGTGTTAAACCCACTTAAGCCATCTCTCTTCCCTCTCTGCCACTTGCGCCGGCAGGAGGGAGAGAGGCGGGACAGAGGAGAACTTGCGCCGGGCTGTGCCGGACACAAAATTGCAAAATACGTCTGAATACACCCCCTTGGCACAGCGCTCCCCCCATTCGCCGCGCCTGGTCAACAACTTTAGAGCCCAATGTCTTTATTAAGTGTAACGTGGACTTTAATGACAGCGATTTCCGGAAGCTTTCAACTTTACTCAGTTAACTCAAACAAGCTTCCATGTTTACTCAAGGTCAAGCATTGGGACAGCGTTGAAGTTAACCCAAGTCTGTTTCTCTATCCAGTGTGTTAGGAACAAGCTCACAATCCTTCTACAGTCAAAAGGATTGTAACCAAGTTCCCATCAAGCTTCTCCATCCTCCTGTGGGACAGTTTGGTGCTGGTGATGTCTGTTCTCCTCCTGGCTGTTATCCTGGAGGCCACTAGTCGGTGATTGACAGCTCAGCATCACTCACAACATCTGTACTGCACTACGTTATCGTATTCTATGGTTCCGCCCCACCTCTTCTTCTGGGATTCCGTCCCCCCAATTCCATATAAACTGTCAATAAAACTACCTAATGGAATATACTCTGCCTCCGCACTTATTCCTGGAGTGGAACATAATACAAACATCATAAAAATAAATTTAAATGAAAGTGAACAGTCCCCCCCGTTTGAATGTTAAAGAGTTTATATTTTATTAAAACTGCAGCTTTTTATGCCCTCTTTTTCTTCTTGTCAAAAGATACCAGAAATTCCTGACCTGTCTGACAGTACAAAGAGTGATAATCAATGTCCAAGCATTCTAAAAATAAACTTCAAATAAGTTTTCATTTCGCTCATAAGATTCTCTTTCAGTTGAACGCATATGGCAAGGTAAGGCATTTCCTTTTCATTAATTTGCTCCTACCGTTGTCATGTATTGAATCTATAAATACAATTGGCCTTATTATAGCTCTGTCCAAGTAACACCCGAGTGACAAGCAAGTAAATGAATCTCAGTGTTCTCTCCATTAAATGCAAAGTTGTTTATAGACATAAGCAGCTGAAAACATTATTTCCTTGAATGCACTATACTGATTTAGAAACAGCCCAATATCAACTGTTACCGAGTGTCCCCAAGGATTAAGCAGTATGACAGCAATAAACTGTGTGTTAAGAGAGTTTATTACGGTGGAATAGTGCTACAAACTGTAGTCTGGGGCTCAGTAAAGTTTATAGCTTGCAAAGCCGGGGTATAATAAATTTTTATGCTTGTAATACTGCATTATAAACTTGTCTTTTGATAATGAGAATGCTGCAAATGCCATAGAATGGAACAGAATCTTAAGAACTTTATCCAAAGTTATTACATCAGTAAGCTATGAAAAATAGTGTTCCTGTAGATGAGAGAATGGTGTACGAGGGCTCCATGTCTTATTTTCTATCTTAGGGATCTAATATGTTCAACCAACGAGAGGTTAAAGTTTTGTTGTCCATATTTGGGGTAAGATTCTGGTGTGTGGTTCATCAAATCATTGCCAATTTGATGACTTTTCAATAATTACCACCTCTGTCTGGGGAACAATGTCATGGCAAGGAAGTTAAAAAATAATAATTTACCACATGCCCACATCTGGTCCGTGTGCAGGCCCATGTATAAGTTTCCTAGCTTATAGTTGAATGTCTATTTGTGTCACTCACTTACACTACCGGTCAAAAGTTTTTGCCCACCTCAATATTTTCTGGAATTGTTATGATTTTTTATATTTTGTTCTTGTGTAATAGTCTCATATTGGTTGGTCATAACAGAAAGATAGGAAAACTGAAGCCTAATGTGTAAACCATGTATATAACAAAACAAATTAAGAAAAACCAGGATTAGTCATTTTGTCAATATTTAAGCAGTTTAGTAGCGAAGGTCTAATCCAGTGCTTCTCAAACCTCTCCTGGAGTCACACCTGTCCTGCATGTGTTAGATCTCTCCCTGGTCCAGCACAGGTGAGTCACATGATCTACTCATTATCAACCAGCTTCAGGGGGTTGACAGCAAGCTGATCATTTCAATCACCTGTTCTGGATTCCTTGTAGATTTTTCTTGTAAATTTAATGTTTGTAATAAACAAGTATTGGATTCCAGTGATTTCTTTGTTGTAAACATATGTACATGTAAGATAAAGACTTGACAAGATCTTCGGGTGTGCAAAAACCTTTGACTAGTGGTGAACGCTATGCTCTCATAACTAACCTCATTGCTCAATTTTGGTTTTTTCTTAGATTGTATTTGCCTATCTCAATGATTTACCCTCATAATAGCAAGTGACCTGTGTCTAAATGTAATGTGAACACGTGTCCTCTGAAACGACACCCATGCGCCCCTGATACGTTTTTACTCGAGTCTTCTGCGTCAAATACAACAAAAAAACATATTTGTGACAGCATTCATGGTTTTAAAGCCTGATTCAAACTATTGTGAATATATCCCTTCAGATACTCAATGACTCAATGGTATCTAGCTTTAAGTCAAGCCTGCTCTTGAAAACCCCCAAGGCCTCTGCCTCAACAATATGGTCAGACAAGCTATTCCCCATTGAAATTACTCTTTGGGGGAAGAAATATTTCCGAATTTCAGTGCTAAATTTACCTTTAGTCAACTTCCATTTGTGAGCCCGAGTTCTACTCACAACACTGGGTCGAAGGAATCCTACATAATTCACTTTGTTAATCCCTTTAACATATTTAAAGACCTCAATCAAATCACCCCTTGGTCTCCTTTTCCTAAGACTAAAGAGATTAAGTATCTTCAGCCTCTTCTCATAGCTTTCATCTTTTATACCTGGAATTAGCTTGGTGGCTCTTCTCTGAACTTTCTCAAGAGCCTCTATATCTTTCTTAAAGTATGGTCCCCAGAACAGTACACAATACTCCAGATGTGGTCTGATGTATGTTTTGTACAAAAGAAGCATCTTCTCCTTAGATTTGTACTCAATACTTATGGCAATGTATCCAAGTGGATGCACTTGTAGCAAATATATGGATGGGGTTTTGCCTTCGAGGATGGCGAACAGTTTGTCAGCTGTACCTGATGAGGTAGAGAAGGCAAAAAAAAAAGCGATACGGTGAGGTTTTTGCAGTTTTAATAGCACTCAGCATATGAAGCACTGATTACTAAAACCCCACAAGTCAAGTCAAGTCAAGTTTGAAGACCGGATTTCTGCGTCCACATAATCCTGAGAAGTAATGGTAATGTGAACGTACCCCTAAGCGGCATGCCGACTGTGCCCTGAAAATGGCGACCAGTTCTGAATATTGGGCCTTATCTTCTGATTGGGAGCCAATTGGTGTTTGGGCATACTTTTAACAAAAAAGAGGCAAAATGGTGGCCAGAGTAGAAGATGAAAGATCAGTGGAGGAAGCATATGGTAGAATGCTCTGGAAGGTTCTTACCTGGAAAGCCAACCACCCCTACGTCTTACAGTTAGAATACTGTACAGATGAATACTGATGAATATTGGTGCTGGAATTGGCTGCAGTGCAGTTGGCACAGCTTCAAATCTTGCCGAGGGCTCTAAATTGGTCAGGCCGACTCTGAGCATACACATACAAAACTCAAGATTCGTGGGCAGGTTCACCACTGAACTCTCATTAAGAACTGATAATGTGCATATATCTCTGACATGTCTTCTCTTGATAGACATATATGAAAGTTCAAGTTTGTCACTGTGCTGCCCAAACAGTGCTCAGCAATTACATGAGTTAGCTTACAGACTCATTGAGCATAAATTAGTCCACACTGAGTATATTTAACCGGCTCCAATGTAGATTAATGACTGAGGTAGATGGACTGTTATAGGTAGAGCACGAAAATGGGAAAATTATCTAACCTCGGAAAATATTATCCTCACTGCAAAAACAAAACAACAAAGCATTGTCTTAAAAAGCATTGTAGTATTGCATTTAGACCTAAGATTTTATTTCTATCATTGTTTTTTTATGGAAAAAAGATGACAAGAATGTTGCCAATGCAATAAGACCCTTGGGACTCATTTCACGATCTGCAAATGGATCAACAAAATTTCACTTGTCAAGCAAGCAGCAACTTATAACAAGGTAATATTTTCCACTGAAAAAAAAAAAAAAACACAATTTATACTCTTGTATAAACTTGTTCAGATGGTGTTTATGTTTTTCAATGCACACTCAGAACCGACGACAATATAAAAATTTAAATTTCTGAATTTTATGTTGGGTCGCTATGCTCAGGTAAGTGCGCGTCCATGGTTAGGAATACAACCAGGCTGGTAATTGAGAAAACACAAATTATACACCAAAAATTATAATAGCACGAGTGCAAGTAGAGGCCATGGCTCAAAAATATCTAAACTGCTTGGAGTTTTCTTCTTCTGTTGTTCTGAATGTAGCGGTTCTGAGGTAGTGTTAGCGCAGCTCAAGGCACTGCTAAGGGGCACTGACCACCCTGGGAGCTCTCATCCACAGAAACCAGCAGCTCAAAGTGGTTGACAACACTCTTACTACAGGCGCTCCTAAGAAAAAACCGCAGCCTCGCACAGCCAAGGAAAAAGGCTCTTAGCAACAAATTCAATTCAGAGGCGTTTTACAATTGGTTTTTAATAATGACCTTTCATTTGAAATTGCCTACATTTTCCATTAATGGCGGAGTGAAAATGGCAGGTCAGACAGAAATGAGGTCCGGACGAGAGAACATATAACTGTGCTTAGCTTCGCTTCATTATTTGAAATAGTGCATCTCTATTTTGTGTTCTGTCGATGCACATAATTTACATCTTGAGAGTTGACACACAAATACATATGCATATTAATTCCCAGAGGGCTTGTTTTTTGTGCATAACTGCTGCTGAACATACAAAAAAAAAAACCAGAAATATAATCTGAGAAGTATTACTGTAGTATTTGTCTGTCTCCCTCAGTAAAAGTATACAGCAGCAACAAATAGGACAACAATATCACTGCATGCCAGCACCGGCCGTGACTACGACTGTATACAGTAGTTTACAACACACGGGATAAAAAAAAATCAAAGCCGACCCATACATAGAAAACATGTCTTTAATTACAAAAGCCACGTGATACAATGTCAAGCACACATTTTACTCCGATGTAACGAACCTGATTTCTATTTGACTCATTTTACCTTGGGCGGTGATGAATTAACTCTAAACTTTTATCTATGTATAAAACACACAGCTAATAGTATTAGTTGCAATTATGCGAACAACATGGGAAAAGCCCTTCATCTGGAAATGTTATTCAGAAATAGATGCATTACAGAATGATATTTTCTCATTCTAACTAAACTAGCTATTAGACCTATTAGTTTTTTGGTTTATGCAGTATATCCTGTCATGGCAAAAAATGTGGGCTTGGCTGCAGGAGACTTAGAATTACCTCCCGGAATGGGTATTTAGCCTTGCTCCATTATTCTATGGGCCATCAAAGGGTTTCATGTAATTAAATCAATAATTTCCCAACCTACATTGACAAATGAGTAAATGTTTCACCATTGCGGTTGCAATAGGGAGCAAATAGAATAAATTACCGGACTGCTTCAGAATTTTAAACACTCAGAGCTCTTATTTGAATCTTCTATCATGCGTGCGCTATAACTTCCAAATGCTAACGGTCCAAATAACTTTAGATGCCTCTCAGCGCTAAATCACTCCACTGGAACAGCAACCGACTGGAGTTATGTCTCTGAATATGAGCGGATTTATAAGCCGGACGTCTTCAGTAATGCCATCAAATATTACTATGCAGCGCATATTTCCCTCAGCACCCCATTTCCCTGAGTAAAAATGCAAGCAATAAACAAAGGCTCAGATCTAATCACAAAACCACTATTCCATGATTAATGCAATAAACATGCGTCAAATATCAGCAGTGCGAGATTCTCATCGAGCAAAGCGTACGTATATTCTGTGATTATGTAGATGATTATGTAGACTTGTGTTGCTTGTAAATTAATTTGTTTGCTGTTGAATTTCTATTTCATGTTTTTGCTTTTTTTTTCTGAGGGCGACATCCCAATGTGCTTTTTAATAAAAGAGTCCTGCACAGCATTTCTTTCCAGCTTGGATTACAGCATAATTAAAAACAGATTTCCTGAACGGGCTCAATAATGGAATCAAGAACTGTGGCACAAACTTCATCAGAACCAACGGGAATGTGTCTGCAGCGTCGTGTGTGAAGGTCTTGTGCTCAGAGTTGGCTCTGGCCTCGTCTTTGAACAGCGATCTTGACCCTGATTAGCCCAATGAACACATAGAGCTTTACAAGGGCAACAGAAAATGAAAGATGAGGAAATGTAAGCGGTGCCGTTCTGGATAAGGGTGTGTGCTGCTCAGTAAAATGATGTAATATACTGTCCCAGTCTCCAGTCAGGAGCAACTCAGAGCCAGATGTGCGTTCTTGTGCATGTACGTCCATGTTTTTGTGGGCTGCGCTCATGGATGTGCTTATGAATGTCTGTCCACTGAAGTGACCGTGTAAATGTTTAAATGTTTAAATCTGTAAAAGTATGAGCTCAGATATCGCCTATAGACAATCTCTTCCACAATTATTGGCACTCTTAGTGAACATGGGTAAAATGGATGATCAGAAATTCACCTCTTGATGAATTAGTTTTGCTAAGTTGATGAGTGATTAGGAGCTTTAAAGCAGTAATCCATGACTTTCTGTTGACCTTCCTTAGTCAGGGGGTGCCGTGGAAAAAGGCTGTTCCCCTGAAAATGCTCAAGTATATTGCTTGGGCTAGAATAAAAAGGTTAATATCAAGAGAAGCTGCTACAAACTTGCCTGGAGGTGGACCCAAGTTTATTTTGGCCCAATGCATGGTGAAGGGGATGGTTAGGGAGGCAAAAAAGAAAGAAAATTATAAGGATCATGGTTTGAAGAATTACAGGAAAAAAATGGAGTCAGGGGGTCACCTACATGCTAACCGATTATTTGAGAGGCATACCAGAAAGAAATTTGGGGTGAATCTGGGCATT
Organism: Gymnothorax reevesii; assembly: GCA_029721435.1. Taxonomy (NCBI): domain Eukaryota; kingdom Metazoa; phylum Chordata; class Actinopteri; order Anguilliformes; family Muraenidae; genus Gymnothorax; species Gymnothorax reevesii. The sequence goes on along the minus strand of CM056579.1, from coordinate 24,136,516 downwards.
AGTTTTGCTCCTAAAGTGTTAACAAACCAAGAAACAACCAAACTGAACCAAAAACGATACCCCTTGCCCTCCCCCTTCAGGCGGGGTGGGGTAAAAATGAGCTTTTTGATAGTAAACCGTCAAGGTGGGTTTAGCATAAAAAGATGACTATACTGAAAATAACTTGACCCCTGATAGTGCGTGAATATGTTGGAGATTCTGTGATGTTGCGGGGCTGTTTCTCCTCCAAAGTCCCGAGGAAACTTGTAAGGATACAAGACATTTTGGACACAATGAAATATTACAACATTTTAAATCAAAATCTGTCTGCCTCTGTGAAGAAACTGAAACAGTTGAAGTTGGATCATGCAGCTGGATAATGATTCAAAACACATGTCCAGATCAGCATGAAAATTGACAACTGAACGTAAAATCAAGCTTCTGTCACGGCCATCTCAGTCCCCTGACCTAAATCCCATTGTAAACCTGCGGGGTGAGCGACAGAAGAGAGCGCACAAGACAGGGCCCAAGACCCTGGATAATATGGAGAGATTGTAAAGAGGAATGGTCTGTAATTCCCAGCTCTGCATTGACAAACCTTTTTACCCATCAGTGACCGCTGCCCCATTTTTGGGATTCGGCACATTTTCACCTCTGTAAACCAAGTGAATGCATTACTGTGACTAAGCTGCTGTAGGTTAATCAAGGGAAGTAACTCGCGTCCAGGAAACGTGCTTATGAGAGTAGTTTCCCTTTACAGCAGTTCATTTGCATTAATTTCATGAATGTGTAACAGCACTATGCAACGCTCGGAAAGATATGTGTGCCTTTTTTTCCTGAGACATAGTTTTATACAACGCTAAGAACAAAAATTGGAGCATTCTCTTGATATGTTTTTCTCAGAATGCGTATGTTTTTATGCCCTCTACGATCTGTGCACTTATGGGACATACATATTTGCGGTCTTGATGACAAAATAATTATTTTTCACCAGTCTTACACATTCACTGAACACCATATCTGATATTAAGATGCAACTCTTACTTTGAAGAGAAATTTGGACATCAATGGGTTAAAATGTTATTGGAGAAGTTTATTTTATTTGCAAAAGAGAGGTTGCACAAAGTGTAATTGCCAATGATTGTGACCCATGTGGGTTCATCAAAAATAATTGTTTCTTGATTAGGGATTTGTTTTTTTCAGATTTAATTTCCTTAATTTGCTACAAATTTGCTTCAATTAAAATTGTATTTTTCTAATTTTTAAAGCATAAGATTATAATAATTCACCAAAAGGCAAATTCTGAATACCCCCGTCTCTCGCCTTTATCATAGGGTGCCAGTAATTTTGGAGAGGGCTGTATGTATATTCTGGTTCCATCAGCAGTTCTTTGAAAATATAAGGAGCTCAAGTCAGTCTTATGATCGTTGCACTTTGAAAAAGTTTCATGCCACTATAATTTGAACTTGTGTCAGATATCTGAGACACGGCAGAAGGCTGTATTTTACTGCCAATTTGAGTGACAGACGCAAGCTCTTTTTCTGCCGAGAGAAAAGTTGATAGCCTGGATCGTGACGAGCTGTGATAGACAACAAAATCATGGGACCTCATTTACCAAACATTCATATTCGGGTTCAAATCTTCACTTTACTTTAACACCCAAACAAAAAACCAGGAATTAGGCTTGTAGGACACAGTAACGATGACAGATGTGTCACAAGAGGCTTTTTTTCTGACCGCGCTGAGGCAGTCAGCTCATAGCTCTGGGGTCTCCATTTGACATGGATATCCCTTACCCGTTTGTTAGCTGCAGTATATTTGCGTACATCCATCCATCCATCCACACTGTAAACCCAGATAGTGAGGAGCACTCAATTGTTCTGTGCAATTGATTATGTCAAAAAAAATAATAAATTGTGAGACAACTTAATGATTTTGTGTCCACAGCACTTAAACGCATAATATAAATTTCTTTTCAAAATTCTAACCTAATTTTTTCAGTACCTTCCACGCAACGAGACTAAGTTGATTTACATAGTTTTTTTATTGAGTTTGCCACAATATCTGGATTTTTACATCGCATCTATCCATCCATCCATCTATCTGTCCATCCATTCATCCGTCCATCCATTCATCTGTCCATCCATCCATCCATCCATCCACCCATCCACCCACTTGTTAATCCATTTGTTCATCAGTCCACCAATTATCTAATCACCTTATTTCTGGGCAGGATCCGGGGGGCCGGAACATATCCTAGCATCCAATCAGAAGCAGGAGCACATCCTTCACATCGCCCATACTGCAGAACGCATGATAGACACTCTACTCGCTCATACAGCATACCAAAGTGCAATTCAGAGTCTCAAAAGGGCCTGAAATGCATGTTTGGACTGAGAGATTTGACTGGAGCACCTGGAGAATATCCAAGTAAACAGTGGGTGAGCGTGTACACACACACACACACACACACACACACACACACACACGCACACACACATACACACACACACACACACACACACACACACACACACACACGCACACACACACTCACATTACGGATATTTGATCCTGCAGCCTTCTTGCTTTGAGGCAGCAGTAATACACTCTGCACCGCAGCCCCTTTGCCTTTAATCACAAAGCTGATGGTCAGCATAGTTATCTTTGAATGCATATCATCATAATGTATATGAGCGGATGAATAGGCGCAAAACAGCCACCCTGCTCGTATTATCACTGATAGAAGAACAGCGTTTACGTTGTAGGTTTTCCAACAAATTGAATGAGTTATGTGCTCTCAGAGGCGCATGCTGGCATGCAATGACGAGAAGAGATGACATGAATTTATGCATAAGCCAGAGGTCAGCAGGGGTCCATTGCACAATATCAAAACCAGGCTTACAAGGTAGTATCTCTAACCGGTGGACAGGTACAGTTAACCTCAGAACAGAGATACTTGTCCTGCCCTCAAAAATGCCAGCGCCGACTATAAGCAAGCCTCCCCTAAAGTTATACAAAACTGTCGGTAGCATTAACCTGGGAGATCAGTGCAGGTGACAGCAGATGCCCTGACCCAGCACGAAATAAGATCTCTTTGTCTGAGTTGGTCCTCATGCATCATCCATCCACTACCTGTACCGCTTCTTCCTAAATAAGGTCACGGGGGAGCTGGAGTCTATCCCAGCTGACTGTGGGTTAAAGGCAGGAACACACCGTAGACAGCTCGCCAATCCATCGGAAGGCACACACACCATTCACGCACCATTCGCCACCAAATTCATACTTATAGGCAATTTAGCGTCTCCAATCAGCCTGACATGCACGTCTTTGGACTGTGGGAGGCCACTGGAGTTCGCGAAAGAAACCCATGCGAACACGAGGAGAACAAGCAAACTCCACGCAGAAAGGCCCCAGGCTCGATTCGCACCCTCGGCCTTCTTGCTGTGAGGCAACGGTGCCAACCACTGTGCCACGGTGCCACCCTTCCGAAGCATCAAATGGAGGAAAATAAAATGCTGACTTCCTCTTTCATTGTCAGTGCGACTTGATGGTACATATTTTACACAGCCAACATTGCAAGGGGAAAAAATGGCTGTAAGCACCACTTCAGGATCACTTTATTTGAAGATGGAGGACTAAGTGGCGCTATGGGTCCCTGAGTCACTCACTCACTTATAAATGTCTTCTGCCAATCAGCTCTCTACTTCGAACAAGAAGCCGCTGCAGGGAGAAATGGACAAAGGTTATTACAGTGGCCTCAGTTTGACTTAATGTGACTCATTCTTTCACGCCTTTGAAGGAATACATGCCTCTGTTATGGCTTTGAAAGAACACACGGCTCTTTCAAGACTTTGAAGGAATACATGGCATTTTCATGGTAAAGCCTTGGATTCCTCAAGATCTGCACCCATTCTTTTTTAAATGAAAGAATTGGAAAAGATGAGCTGAATGATGCCCTTGTAATGTTCAAATTAGTAATTCATGCAAGGAATTTCAAATCTGTTTCATTACTAGAATACTCTTTTAAGAACAGTTCCCGTTGAGCCTGAATTTATATGTGTTCAGGATAAAGCATCTTTGGGTTTGACCTTGGAATTGGACATAATCTGTGCTTTTCCATTCATTTGAACCTCCCATTTATCACAATGTGGTCTTCAGTCACCTTTCACAGCTCTGTTAGAACAGTAGTCACATCCCAAAAGGATACACACACCATTTTTAGCAAGTAGTTTTGGTTAATTTTGAATTTGAGGTCATTAACTATTGAAATCAGTCAGAATTCACGAGTTCAACATTTGTCTGCATTTTGGATTAACTGATTTCCAGAGACAGCATTTTTTTAATCACTGCTATAAGCCCAGGAATGTCTACAAATAAATGGGGAAAAATCACTGAGAAGCACTCGGATGATCAGCTTAACAAAGAGCAGTTTCTTGAGGGTATGACAGTCAGTCACTTTTACTTTAAAAAAAAAAAAAAAAACAAAGAATGTGTTTTGATATCAAAAACATGCAATTCCTCTGAATTAAAGTGTAGTGTTTTGTAGCCAGAAATGCGTTTACTGCTCACCTGTTTCCTCTTTGGTCCTGGAAGAGTGATGTATTTCTCTTTAAATATGCAGGGGCCTCACAATGCCCCAGCAAACAGTTACTGTATACATCAAAACCATGAATCTCTTTGTTTTTCCACTCTGGATGAGAACTAAATAAAATTGACAGGAAGGCGTAAAAAGGACAAGTATCACATGAAACCAAGGCGAAAGGTTCACAGAAGAATACATAGGTGGCCTCAGTGTTGTCATCTGATGACCTTCTTGAAAGGAGATTTTGTGTGAAAGCAGCTTTGTGATGGCGAATACATGCTCTTGTTTACCTGACAAAGATATTCATTTTACCATAGTGCACCTGGGAATTAAAGTAATGGCACAGAGCAGTGACACATGACCCAACCCAACACTTCTTCAGGGCTGGCAAGTAGAACAAGTGATTCAATTACACACAACTTATTTGGTCACACTTTATTTGAAGTGTTGCTCATAAAAGCTTTATAGAGCATGTAAAATGCCTTCATAAATGAGACATAATGTCTTCATAAATCATAGATAACCAAATGTCATGCTTTGTAAAGGATGAAATAACACATCCTTCTTCCGCATGTGATGCCAGATGTGATATAACTGACAATTTCACTTTTCACTTTTTTTTGAATTTCAATCGCTAATTGCGATAAAGGGTGACATTGTTAGCTAAGTGACATTGTCATTGTCACATCTGGCATCACATGTTGAATAAGGATGTGTTACTTCACCCTTTACAAAGCATGACATTCACTTATGTATGATTTATGAAGACATTATGTCTCATTTATGAAGGCATTATACATGCTGTATAAAGCCTTTATGAGCAACACTTCAAATAACGTGTGACCACTTATTTTTGAGTCAGCTGCCTCCGCATTTTTGAATGTGTTTGTAAATTCTGGGAAAATCAAATCTGGAAATCTTGCAACGACCTGATCTTTCTGAGGTCTCCTATTATGCCACCAGGTATGCAGCCAATTGGCCATTACAAGCATTCAAAAAAATTGCTCCTTTATGACATCACATAGGGAAGTGATGCTCAGAGGCAAGAATGACTAATCAACTTCACCCAACCAGTCAATCATTTCCTTCATTGTTCCGAGTGGTTTCTAACCCTTGTGATGACACAATGAACAGATTTTGAAATGGCTCATAATGGCTGCTCGGCTGTGCACCAGGCAATATTAAAAAGTAAATGTGCCAGCCTTTTCTCCAGTTCAGTACTAGACTCTCTAAATATTGTTGGATGCTCTGTGGTTTTACAAAGTTTTACAGAGTAATGCTCAGCATCCTTATGCAGATGCTTTTTAATAGTAAGCTGAAACGCAAATTCCATGCAGAGCTAGCATTCAGCGTTCATCACCGTGCTGCAATGTGTGTAAAAAAGCAATCTCGTTTTGCTAAAGACCGCGGTGCTTAAATGGATGGGTTGGATATAAACCCCACAGAGAATGTGAGGACCCGCGTATAGACCCTAGTATTAGAAGACTGAGAATATATCATTTGAATGAACCCCATCCATCAATTCATCCACCCAGGGTCTGATCCACGTCCTGGTCAGGGTCATGGGGGGTCATGGGGTGTCACTGGGAGTCTCAAACCGACCTCGGTATACATTGCATATACGTTGCTGAGAGACAGGAACACACCGGACAGCTCGGCCAAATTCATGAACGAGCCACATGAGATATACAATAAATCCGATTTATGAGAAACATCTTCTTGTGGCCTCATGAATATGGTTCGGACCAGATGCTTTGACTAAGTTTTACAACTTTTACTTTCGTGCCAATTCTGCCTCATCAGTCCATAGAAAACACTTGTGCTTTATGTCACTATTTTCAGCAGCTGAATTCATTTTAATTTCTTCACGTGTAATATAAAATCTGAAACTATAAAAGCGGGCCACCCAAAAAAGGACAGTTGCTGTCCTCAAAAAAAAAAAAAACCTTATAAACGGGCAATTTCAATCTCCTTTGAACATCTGTGTGCAGCTTATCCACAAATGCGAGCGGCACCTGCAGTACTGTGGCATTTTACAGCACACGAGGGTTTTGTGAATCGAGTCTGCGAGAATTGAAAAATGCGTCCGTATTTGGTCGTAGAGCATGTGCTTTTTCGATGACATTTGCTACGATATAGACTCTCTGGAAGATCTCCAACAGAATGGTGGAAACAGTAATTTAAACTTGAAAAGGCAAATCTTTTTCGGGTAAACTATTTTTCAAAAAGATACGACAACCATTAACAAGCTACAGCTAAAACTGAAGATGTGTAGAGACATATCTCAGTAAGAAGTGCTGCAGCATGTCTTGCACATCTGGGATAAATACTATGCTCGGGCCGGGGGTAATAAAAACAAAACCAAAAAAGCAGTGACCTTAAAATTAAAAAAGAAGGGAAAAAAAATTAGAACAGCTCCAGCGGTCACGGAACATTCTCACAGACCACTAAACAGCACTCATGACGATAGGTGCATGTCACTTCCTGCATGCACACTTGGTTGCTGAACATACAGTTTCACATTACTTGGCTCCAGGGTAAAGATTCACCTTGCCTATTGGCCCCACAGGGAAAGCCTTTCACTCAAAACATGTCTCTCCATCCTTGGTTGAGAATAGACAAATTTTGAAGATTTCAAAGTCATACCTGTATATCTCTATAGCCCTTGTGTTGGATTTTGGTTTAATGGCTGTTCTATGGACTCTGAAGTCGACCCCAAAGAGAATATAAAGGCTAATTTCATGTCTGTTGAATATTTCTTGTGTGTGTATTTTCCATTTGCATAAGCTCATTACAATGTAGAGCATTGTTTTATGTCCCCATACCTTATGATTCCTTTCACATTATTGAGCTTAAACCCTTCCCATCTTTTGCCTGACCTCCAACTTCCATCTCTGAGAGTCATTGAACCAAAGAGAGAAAGAGCCCAAGGGATCTACAGTATATATACGGAAAGTTAAAAGTAAGGCAAATTTTAATAAGAATGATAATGACATTCTTTAATTTTGCCGATGTGAAGGTCAAACTGAAGGAGTGAGACAAGCGAATGAAACTATTTCACATTCATTGATTGATGAACCTAAAAGACAGAGCATATGTGCAGGCGTTGGAGCGCACCTCCGCAAACGTGCTGTGTTTGTGGACTACACGGCACTCCAACGAGATCCTCAAATGAGTATTCTTCAAAGGACCTTCTTCTGTGGTACCAGGCTTTCCTGTAACGCTGTATCAAGAGCAGCTTCAAAGAGCGTCCTCTGTGAATGATATGGCACGGTAAGACGCAAAGGCAGGCCCGGGAAGGTCTGGGTGACCCAGAAAAAAAGAAAAATGTCTGATATTTATAGATACCGCTATAATGACGGAAAGCCCACGGGAGGAAGTAAACGCGACGACTGTGTCGGAGGAGAAAACGCATTTCAAAGCGACGACCCCCGAGACAATCTCCCAGCGATCAATTTAGTCAGTTAGATTCAGACAAGGGTACCCTCATATAATTTTACTCATCTCAAAACACTGGCCTTGTATTTTTGTTATTCATGCCATTCAGGCTAAAGCGCTGCTGACGAAAAGAAGTGGAAGGGTACGCACTGCCACGGCCTGTTCGTAATGTGGGGCAGCACACCTCGACCAGAACCGTATTGGAGTGCTTTAAAAAAAAATCGTCGGCACCCTGGGAACATCTCGCCAGGCATGTGGGGAGTTCTCCACCGCAGAGGAAATGCATAAACATTTATGCTAATGCTAGGCTTTAAAATCCAGCCGTTTCAAGTGTTTAGTGATGACAACTGAATAATGGCAGCAATCTTTTTTGGTTTAGCACACTGACTAGAACTACCCAGTTACGGGCTAAAAAATCATTGATGTTCTGTATATCAGGATAACATAAAGCAAATGCATCTAGCACAATTAGCTGCAACAAGTCATTTCTAGGAAGAGCAAAGTAAAATTAATGAGCAACGTTCCGGAGGAAAGACCAAATTAATGCTCGAGTGCACACCCATTTTATCTAGCATTCTGAACACAATGACGAACATTACGGCCGAAGAAGAGGACAATCCCTGGAGCACTCTCTGTGCCTCCCCTTACTTGTAATAACATTTTCTTTGATTCCCATTGTTTGTCAGGAAGGAAAGCAGGTGTGATCGCCCAACCAATTACTGTCAACTTGACCACATCCTTTTCTATACATACTCAGTTCAACAGATTGCTCCACCGAGATTGGCAGTGATTCTTTAATTTCAGTTATTTTGCTTCCAAACACAGGACTGTGAATTAAATTTTTAGACGTCCCTCATAACTACTGTGATGGAAAATGGGATTTACATAACTCATAATACGATACTTCTCTGTCGGCCTTGAAAGGGCACCAGGCATTTTGAACACAATGCTAATGTAAACCAATAGTCCAGAAAATGAATTTGTTTTGTTGTTATGTCGTTTCAATGAAGCCATCCACATTTGGAAAGATAACGACTGTATTAATCAACAGATCGGGAGGGAATTTTAAAAAGGTCGTCTGGGATTTTCATGCAAAGTGAGGAAAATCGGTTAATATCAAGACTGGCCAGCAGATATAGCACCATTAAATTTCCCTATTTGATAGTTTGTATGCCCTACCATCGTCCAAGTTTTTGTTAGTTTCAGCAGTGCCGGGGAGAGAGAACTCGGGAGTACATCTTGTTAGCGCACTTGGGCTGCTTGGATGATTCTAATAACCAGACAAATCTCTACGGATTTTGTCAGAGAGTTTGTGATAAGCGCTGTTCTATTTTTCATGGCAAGGAAAATATGTATGTCCTTTATGCAAAGCGAAGCGCAACAATGCTTTAGCGATCCAAAATAACCAGCAACTGTCCTGCAGACAGATAGGCTGACAACATTTTCTAAAACTCGATCAGCAGGCGTAATGATATTTGACAGCAGAATGACTGAGTTAAAGTCAAATCCAGTCCTTGTATTGTAGAATTTTTATTGATTGAGCATCTTGCTATGTGTATAGTATGGAGACTTGTGGCAATTGTGTCAGCCACACACCTGCAAACAAGCATTTATTCTAGCCTTATCCATTGTGCTGCTGTGCCCAGTTTTGCAATGAGATGCTTATTATGTCAAAGTTTGGATGGATATCTCAAATAAATTACTGTAAAATTCTTATAAACTGCAGTGTAGCTAAGCATTCTTATTTTTTGGCTTAGTTCACCAGACAGGAAACTCAGAAACTGAATTGTCCTTTGGGTGAAATAGTACTTCCTGTCAATCAAAGCATTAATTGGTCTTCTTTCTCTCAAAGGGTCAGAATGACAATCAGTAACTATTTATTTCACGTTCTCTGATCCTGCTCTCTCTAAAAGACTGCGCTTGAATATTTTTCGCCGAATAAGACTGGACTTGCGCATTACAGAACAAAATATTCACACAGTTTCGAAAAAGATATGGCTTAGTCCCTCAGTGAACTGTGAGTGGGCAGTCTGGGGAGCGACATTGCGGTCTGTAAGTATTAAGACAGTGTCACAATTTTAAAGGACAGATATTCGTACATGGTTCACTCCATACCTGAAATCCTTCAATTCAATCTGATAGTGCACCCTTCAAGGCCAGAATTTCAGCCAAGAATTATTTTATTGCCCAAATACATACATATGAACCTCACTGTAAATGAGTGTGGCATAACCCAACCTGCAGTGAACTGCTATAAATGTCCCTCGCTGCGGTTATGATAATATTTGCTCGGGTGACCTGTTCAGGGACACACACTGGCACTGCCCGTCATCATTTGTGAGAGAATCAGTTCCCTGTTTTCAAATCTCAGCCCAGACACAGCAGGAGCCGGTTCGGCTCATGAGATTGTGTGTCGTGTGCGAATCCTCTTATCGACACTGCTGTGTCACCATGCTCTCGCCTCCTGGGGGCGGCTTAACGACTTTTGCCATCAAGGTACACAATCATGCTGCGGGATGAAGTGTGTTGTCACTCACCGCGGTGATTGCAACCGTAAGGGTTCCCTCCGAGTGTTGTGGACCTGATTCCTGACCCTCGATGGGGACAACGGACAGCCTCTCCTTAAGAGTACAGCTGCCATTTTGGGCTTTCTCGGGAGTGAGCACCCTGTCATTACCTGACAGTCCTGCTCAGTGGGACATCAAACTGTCCTTTTCTTCTCCTTTCCCGCTCTTTTTATTTCTCTTTCTCTTTTGATGTTTGATGTCTCTCGGTATGGTCATGATGGAGAGGGCTGTCCAACTGAATCCCAGTGTTGGAAACCTCAGTGATCTTATTTATAAAAAATTTGCGTGGATTTAAAGCCCAAATATTGTGCACGCTCAAAAAAAGAAAACTGTCATATAGTAAAAAAAATCCTCATTTATAAACCCCACAGTAAGCTCAACTGCAAGCATTTTTTTAAATGTAATTAATCAGTATTAATTCATGTCAATTTTGCTTTTACAAGTCCAAAATCTGCAAAAAAAAATTGGTATACACATTATTTTTGAGCCCATGAAATCTTTATGAGTCGCGAAGCAAAAGCCCCTCCAATGTTCCCTCGGCCCATTAAACCAGTCAGCTGACTGAACCGAGAAGCTCCGCCTCCTTGCTGAAAAATTATGCTGAGTAGCAAAAGCAGAACGAAATCCCAGGGAGGGCTTTCATTCTCTGAACCTAGATTTACAGCCTTTCGCCTCAGAAATGACCGGCCTAAACTTAGTACAGTCGGCCCTGTCTGGTTACATTCTCGTGAAAGAGCAGCGGTACAGATCCTACTGAGTGGAATGACCTAGAATTCCGTCCTCCTTTTACCAGTCCCTCGTTGCACGTTAGCGGCAAGTGCATGTGCGCCCAGTTTCTATAAATGTGACGGGGCTGACACTGCCCGAAAAGGCTCTTTGATTGGAACCCGAGGCTTTATCTCAGGTTCAGCTCCCGCGCAGTCGTTCTGTGTCGACCATGTTTGGTTCTCCGCCAATAAACCAATGATGACAACATCATCAACAACAGCTGTGTCAGAGAGGGGAGAGAGAGAGAGAGAGAGAGAGAGAGAGTGTTCCTATCACAGTGTAACAGACCTGCTCCGTTCGATAGCTCAGTGTATCGGATAGAGCACGTATTTATTTTGGAATATTACCGCCGATTGTTATGTGGGCAGAGACACAGAAGCGAGGGGTGGTCATTATTATTCATTTTGTCATTGGAAAGAAGGGTATTGAGAATAATATTGTTTCATACTCCAAGGATTGTTATCTTTTATTCATTGCTCCATGTCTCTATCAATACGCATTTTTGCTGCCGGGTAAATATTTGCAACATTCGCAGCCAAAATGCATTTCTCTCAATAGAAAACGTAATGAAGTAAAGTGATATATTACTTCCAAATGACTGATTTAGCATAATGGTGTTTAAAAGGTGTAATTATTTAGTCATATTTCAGCCTTGTTTCTGAAGGGGGAGAGCGAGGCGTATCCAGCCAACTGTGCCACTTATTTATTCAATTTTTCCCCCATTTATTTGGCTTAAAAATGGCCATTTGGCAGGGAATGTGAGAGGAAAGCAACATACTGTGGCACACAGAAGGTAAACCGATATTCAAATGCGGAGTGAACACACAAAAAAGTGACCTTTTTGCGACAATTCGACTTATTTGGCATTGTGAGGACTGATGAGCTCATGAACTTTCCGGAAACACAAAGAGAGGGTTGTCAGTTTAGGGGTCAGTAGCAGTGAAGCTCACCTGGGTTCTCTGAGCTGTGAAAAAGGGAATCATTTATGATTCCCAAATGATACCGGAACCGTTCTCACGAGCGCAGTGCATTATGATGAGCCCTCATTATACAGCTGCTTTGAACATTCAGCCGCCCTGGATCCTGATCACCCACAGCCTACGGCTCATTAGCTGAAATTTCCCATTAACTGGACTGACAAAGAGAACGGCGTACGTCTTTCAGGCAAGCCTAAAGAGTCCGGAACGCATTGCCGTGAGGTTGGACGGCTTCTTTTAATGCTAACAATGGGGGGGGGGGGGTTGTGTTTTTGACCGAAATATAGACGTTTGTTGCTCTTTCACTGGCAAAAAAAAAAAAAAAGAACATTGATCATTAATCTTTGATATTGGGACCTTCTTAAGTCCTCTGTTTTTTTCTTTGTCAACCAAAATTCAGGTATTTTTTCTGTTTTTTTTCTCTGACGAAAGACAGAATACAAAGAAGCATACTGTGTCACTACGTACCAAATAAACCTATTATTAGATTTATCAGGTTCCCAACGGCCGCGCATGACACTAGTGATAAAACCAGATTAATGACTTAATAAACTAAAATGTCTAAGCAAACATGTGATGCCTCATCCTAGCTGTATGTAAGAGATACCAATGACACCACCGTCAAAGCCGATGCCATTGGTTAATCACAGGACTCAGAGGTCGAGGTGGATATTACTTTAAAATGCAATTTGCTAGTCTTTCTGATGCACAGAGAAGCACCTTTGCTCAAAAATGCAGGCAGCTTACGTCGACTGGGACCTTAAATTACAGGACACTTAAATTGCTGCAGCACATTCCCCAGGGGTACATGCGACACTGATGATAAAGTCTAATTAAAGAGCAGTTATATTGCGCAGTAATAGAAGAAACAAGACAACCTCTGGATGCCCCATTGTCCTACAGCAATATATTTAGTTAAGTTGTGTGGTCATCTAGCTCTAACAGAGCGGGAACTCAACCTCCACAGATCATGTTTCAAAATGAGAAAAGGTCAAGAACAGTTGCAGTATCACTACCACTGCCTCCACCATAGATTATTTCCTTCTTTATTTATGCTAATTGTGAATAGCATAATGAATCACATTGTTTACACCAGGGCTGCCCAATTCTGCTCCTAGAGATCTACCTTTAGGTTTTCACTCAGGCACTAGAAACACAAAACTCATTCAACGAGTGGAGATATTGCTGGGTTGCTGATTAGTTGAGTCAGGTATGCTAAATTAGGGTTAAAGTCAAAACCTTGAGAAAAGTAGTTCTCCCAGAACAGACAAGAATTACAATTGCAACACATCTGATGTTGCTGAGTAATTGTTGATCTGGGATGCACAGCGTAATGTTTGTCCAGGAGTAACATCATAGTCCGCCTAACAGTTCTGCTAGGATGATTTTATGAAACCTGACAGGATTTACCATGCACGGGATGTAGCTAACAAGGACTTTCAGCTATCCGTTAGAACCAGCGATATCCCGGAAGGTGAGCAATTTAACAGAGAAAGAGATGCGAAAATTAAATAAAATTTTATTTTAATCCAACTAAGGCACTATTATGGGTTTTCCTGATAACATGCATCTCCGCAAGTCTTAGTTCATTCCCGTGAAAAGCTTGCGAACATTAGCCCGCTAAATAGACAAATAAAATGCGTGACATCTGTAAGCACACCATAGCGATATCAGAACAGCTATTCATTGGACGACTCAAAGACTAACATAAATTTTTGTCCGCAAACAGCACTTGCACAGCGATATCAGATTGTGCAATTGCAACCGTCAGCGAGCTCTATTCTCATACCTGAGAGCCGTACAGGCCACACACAGCTATTGCTGATAAAAACCAGCGAGCCTGAGGCTGTACAATGACAGAGGAGAAAGAGGAGGAGGAGGAGGAGGTGCAGGAGACGAAAAGGACATGAAAGTAATCATTCGGTCCCATGTTCTCCCCTCCCGCCTTCCACCGCGGGGACGGTGTGGAGCGTGACCTCATTTTTTAGGAGGCCTTTTATTCTCCCCCCCGGCCGGCTGTGCCGACGAAGCTCTCGCGACGTCCATTTCCATGGCGACAGCGGTCGGTGGTCGAACGGGGTGGTCGCAGGGCCGGTTTCCCCGTGCTTCTGAGCAGGTGACTCAGAGAGCTTTCCAACATGCTCGCCCGTGCTCTTCCGCGGCTCTGAGCGAGGCAGCGATCTTCGCTAAAGCATGACAGTGGGGCCTGGCGCGGAGCCAGACAGGAACGGCGCAGGAACTCGGAGGGAACAAAGGGGGAAAATCCAGGAAAACAGAAATGGAGCCTGAGGCTCTGATCGAACCATCTACATGACAACGGGGGCTTGGAAAGCTCTGAGCTGCAAGCTCCGCAAAAATATATCTCATGGAGCAGTTACATCTTGAATTTATACTTACAACACTTATTTTTATTTACCTGTTTTTTCAGTAAAATAATAATTTGTGTCCTTTCTAGTGCAGTCCATGGCATATCAATATTTCACTTGTCAAGCACATGGTTACTCAAAGTAAACCAATATTTTCTACATATGAGATAAATAAATAAAAAGATAGGTACCATAACAGGATGAAATTATTTTTTGGAAAGACGCTTTTTGCAGTGAAGGGGTGATTGGCTGAGGGCGGGAGAGGGGACAGAAATATTCCTCTCAACAAAGACCATTGTTACAGACTTCAGAGAAAGGACCAGGTGCAGATCCAAGAAAAGTTGTTTGGCACTGATCTAAAGGAGCAGACAGCCACAACTGGCACAAACAGAAAAGTAAAAACACAAGAGGGGTTCAGGGTTTAGAATGGCCAGCGCGTTTGAGTCAGGCGACGGGCAACCAGGCTCTTGGAGGAGTGGTGAAGGCGTCATCAGAAGGAGATGGGAGGTGTGCACAGGGAAGGCAATCTGTTCGTCAAAGGACCCACCGGCTGCCCCCACTCTCGTACGCCAGAACTGGGAGACCGGGTGCAATCGCCACAAAGACAGCCACTGAGCCGAGGGAGACAGTCCCTAATAAACTGGTGGAACGTTTCTTTGAATACAGATGATGAGAGAGTTCTAGACAAAGATTAGGAACTTTCATGGGTACAAAAAAGAGAACAAGACAATCCAATGAAGGGAAGATGATGACACAGGAACTTATATACACATCACACCAAGCAAGTGAGTGAACAGGCAAAAACACATGGAGGAAGGGGAATGAGACAAGACAATAATTAATCAATTAAGGAAGATGACACTGAAAACAGACACGGCCGTCTGGATTCTGGGGAAACGATTAAGGGAAACATTCAGGATGTGACAGATCATTCAGTAAGGCCCACATGTATTTGAACAATGACATGATTTTTTTTATCGGTTGTAAATCCAGTATGGTTCAGTCAGTACGGACGGAAATACGCTCATATTAAAGCTGACAGTGTGTAATGTTGGTTACACGTTATAATCAGGGTACATTAAATGACACTAGTTAATGCAGTAATAAGCATTAACTAACAATTAATTATTAGTTAAGTAACGTAACAGACTGTGGCATAAGCATTATGTAACCATAATGAACAATTTATAAACACTCTTTGTCACCCTATACAGTATTATGGCACCATAAGTAGAAAAAAACCCTAAGGTTTCCCTTAAGTAGCTATTTGAACTGTAAAAGTATTCAACCATGTATAGATATACTATGTATAAACTATTCAATGATGTATAAATACCTTAGTTAACACAAACACAAGTAGTAAATAATTACTAGACACATTTATTAACTTTTATTTTACTGTTAGTTTATGCTTATTGCTACATTTACCCATGTTAATTAATGCACTCTTACTGTAAAGTGTTACCACAAAGTCCATTCATAATGGTGTCACCGTCTACTCAATGTACATCCCAACCCCCATACAACAAACACCCAGCCTGTAAGCACAGGAAGAAGCAATTGAAGATTGGAGCAAGTTCTGAAGATCAGGGGGGCACAGGGAACATCCATCTTGACTCTCATGAAACGTTGAAGAAAAACAGGAAGGTTTGGAGGTGGACATGGAGGATAGCTGTCTGAGTTTCGACCCTGGACATAGGCAGACAGGACCCGGTTTAGGGAATACCATCCATCATTTGGAGCGGACATCTCCTCGTTTGAAGGGGCACGATGGGGTCGCGACCTGGCTCCGGCCTAGCATGTGGAATGCGTAACTTCAAGTCACATGATTGTCTGTTGCGAGAGAAAACAGGAAAATACAAGGGCCCTCTGTTCTGAACTGCCGCGTCCGTGGTTCAAGACGCAGTCGCTCTGAAAGAAGGCTCTTATTGTGCGATAAATATGCAAGCGCATTCGAGTTCGAAAGCCAAGAAACTATTCCGGGTTGGAAAAAAATAGCCTCATTAAGAGAGACTGAATTTGATTAAGAGTTGACAGAAAAAAGAGAAGCATTGTTTATCTCTTTCAATGATGACGAGATTAAAAGCGAGGTAATAGATTTGAGTCGCTTTCTGTTTGAAACTGCACTGGACCTTCCTGTCAAGTACTTACGTCTTTAAAGCTCATAAACAGCCTTCTTAATGTGTGTTTAAAGTGGTTTTTCAGGGGTGAGGAGTACCACAGTTATAGTAAAAAAGCTGTTTGCATCGGAGTGGAATGAAAAGAATGTTCCCTTGTGTGAGCGTTCCACCGTATGCACTGTGGGCTGCCTGGTGCCCCACAGAAATGTAAAAAAATTGTATATTGATGAAATAATTCGCCCACTTATCCAGAGTGACTCATTAACCTCCGCACAGCGGCAACACACTGAAGGAAATGCTGGAGAGGAATACAAAAGTGATGGAACGAATGTGCAAGAATTTAATTAAAAAAACACCCGTGCTGAAAGGACCTGGACAAAAAAGTCCATTGGTGGTAAGATTGTACAGTCCGTCCACTCAAGGCCCACTGTATACTCCTGAAGTGGAGCTCTCCGTCCTATTTCTCAGAAGAGTTGGTTTGTCGCCAGCCTCGTGCAGGAGGTTGAAACGGGCCTGCTTACAGTAAACTGCAGGAATCTCAGTCGCCTCTGGCTCGGTCACATGGAAACTCCCCAAGTTCATTTGCATGTTCCGGTGCCTCATGACTTACTATGGAGGATTGATTTTGCCCGTTCCTGGGTCGTATGACAAACTTCACGGCGGGCGATTAACATACGGGCATTGTCACGTGACTGCTTCAAGGGACTTCATTTGATTGGGTCACATGGGCAATAATGACATTCAGTGCACCGAAGTGCACGGACGAAACCGTTATCGCTCAATGAGTTCTCCCTTCCCCCCCGAACAGCTCTGGTGAAGACTGCTCTCTGGTGCTCCAGTCACACATATTCATTCGCAGCTAAGGCACAGAATGTATTCTGATCCTGAAATGATTGACAGCTTAAAATACATACACGATGGTAATAATTAGAATCGCCTCCGAATAAGTGATGGTCTCGGCGTTCATGAATATTCATTGGCAGATGAGCGCTGAAGAACCTTACTCATTGTGTGGGCTGTCTCTCCATTTTGAGACGGACAGCTTCTCAGAGTGTTTTGCCTGGCAGGACCTCTGCGACTCTGTTAAATAGATTTTTTTCCCCTCTTTGTACTTTCTTGAGTTTCATTTTGGTGACCTGGCTTTACCTTTAAAAAAAAAAAAGTATGATAAGGGAAGATGGTTTATATAGCCTGTTATCTCAACCAACAACCAACACTCACTCGCGCATCTACTGTTGTGGACATACAGACATGCTTCAAAAAGTCAGCCTAAAAGGAAATGACAATGACTTTCTGTTGTTGTCAATGATTCCCGGCCTACAGATGGACTTTGGCTGAGTCTCCTCTCACATCTAGATCAAAGCGCCAGCTAACTGTCAACCCAGTCGGAGCAATGTCTGGAAAGATGTCACAAGCTCGACAACAACTGACAAAAAATATGAGCCACGCACTAACCCCATGTGAAGCTGCCTTGATCCAAAGAGTGAGATAAATGAACAGAGCACCAGTTGAACCTACTGCAGCGAGGCTGACATGCAGCGAAACGGGCACGAAGTTAAAACCTCACGATAGGTGGAAGAACTGGCCCTGAACGCACATCGACTGGCAAGTCCTTACAAAATTGAGTAAACGTACTGATGCAACCTCTAAATGTAAGTGGCATAGAATTATTACGATGGGGTGAATTAGGATGATAGTAGGATAGGTAAGAGCTGTAACAGAAATCAAAAATCTGTCTAAATTATTGATCATTTAGGAATGAGAGACAAAGAGGACGAGGCAGGAGAAAACCTGAAAGCCAAATACACCAGGGATGGGTTAAATTGGCTGGGTCAAATTGTCCTTTTACATTTCAAAACCATGTCATTTTAACACGTGAAGTGAGCGCAATAATTCGTCGAAAAAGTGACACATGTTTTGTTTTGTTGCTTTTGTTGGCTGTGTCAATCACCGGACCTGAATTAAACAGAGCATGCATTGTACATGCTGAGGAGAACTGAGGACAGAGATCCTGAAAGAAACAGGAACTGAAGATGGCAGCAGTACAGGCCTGACGGAGAATCACCAGTGAAGATGGCCTGTGTCTGGTGATGTCTATGGGTCCCAGACCTCAAGCAGTCATTGCATGTGAAGGTTATGTGACCACTTGTCAAATTATTATTTTACTTTATTTTAAACTGTGCAATATTTTTTAATGTGATCAAAAATTTAACAGAGCAAGGGGGTGGGGGTGCATTTGGGGTGGGGGGGGGGGGGGTGGGGGGTGGCCAAAGCACAAATGCAGTTGTTTCTAAATGATTAATCCAATGCAGAAAAAGCACTCTAAACTGACAGTTGGCATTCTGCAATTCACGTGTCACTGTCCAGCAAATTATGGTTTTTGTCATAAATGCTGTCAATGGTTAAAAAAAAAAGCTCTTGAAAACATGATGGATAATAAAAGCTCATTTAAAGCTATTTTTTATTCTGACAATTATTAATCAATTTCCTGCAAAAAAACCCCCCACCAATCAGTAAGCTGATTAATGCACAGCCCACACAGCTCTGGTGGGGTCACGGCCCAGTGGAGAATCAGCGAATAAACATGATAAAAATAAACTCCCTGAGTGCAACACAGTTCCTGTTCGCTTTCACATCTGTTGAATTTAGACTGTCTTTAGATCGCCTTCATGCACGCACCGTAGTGATTACAGAGAACATTTACCAGCAGTGAGCTGATATGGCAGTAGAAACATTCACTGCAGATAGGAACATAAGTATTTAGACAGTGACAGTTTTGAAGGGCTCTGATTCCAACAAGATACCTTTGATAAGGTGGTACATTCCCTCAGATTTTTAAGTCTGCACCATCATTTGGGGGCATTTACATTCTTAAGCTGTAAACTCATTCACGGTGTGTAATGGTGACATTCACTGCAATCCCCGGAAAATTTTGGCTAATCACATTTGGAGAGACATATTGCAAAAATGTATTTTACTGCATAATACTTTCATAACTGAGTCTCTTGAGCTGAAGGCAGAATTTTTGGGCTACGCCAACCATGAAGAACTAAGCTGTGTGAGATGGTGAAACCTGCTCTCCTCTTGTAATTATGCAAGAAAGTCACTGATTGACTGGCTTCCCCAGGTGCCTGACCTCAGACTTCGTCTGCATATTTATGGCTGGAATGTATTGTGAAAGACAGTATACCGTTGATACCTTCTGCTGCAGATGGAACCAACCTGAGGATCTCCATACTTTTTTTTTAGCATTTCCTATCCATACTTTTTGGGACTGCCCTGTGTTTGTAGCTCAGTTCAGTCTTTGAGTTGAGCCATTTTAATTTTAGTTCAGTTGTAAAATCTTGCTGTCATGATGGGGCTATGAACAATGACACAGATCCTGCCATGGTTCTGTGTTTCTGCTGCCATCATTCTGGGTCTTTGCCACGTCTTTTCTTCATTCATTTTGCTTATTATACATCCCGATTTTTCTGTTCATGCCATTACAGTATTCATTGCACTTGTCACCCCTGTCTTGTGATCAGTGGTTCAGTCCGTCTCTCCCCAGTCTGTGCGCTAACCTGCTTCAGGTGATTTCAATGGTTTCAGGTGTTTCATATTATTGCTTCAATTCTCGTTTACTTCCTTCACCTTGATTTCCTTGATTACTAATAGTACTAACATTTATATTTTGTATCATAGTTTACTAACCTAACTAATCCATCTACATATTACTTACTAACTAACTAATGAGCACTTGGGTTAATTTGTAAAGTTGCACCGGTACTAATTACCACTAATTCAATCTCAGCTCTCGCCCTGTTCTAGTCTCCGTCTCTTGCTTTGCTTTCCCTGTCTCTCCCTGTGTTTCCCTGAGATCTCGCACCTGCTTAATTGCTTTCCTGCACTCATTGTCTGTGCACTTAGAACTCCTTGACCAGAGCTATTTATTTGTCATTGGTTATCTTCGTGGATCCTGTCCATGTCTTGGTGATTGCCAATTATTTCTTGTTTAGGACCTCCCCGTGTGTGCTTCCCTTTGTAATTAGTTCTTATCCAATTCACCTGTTCCCTGCGGAGCATGTGACTTCCCTCGTGTCTATTTGGGTCTTCACCGCAGTTTTGTTTCCTGCCAGAATGTTGATCAATTTTCACTGGTGCAGAGCTCCTTGTCTGCCTTTAGATTATTGCTTCTCCTACGACATTTTTGTACGACCCTGACGTTGCCTTGCCCCTGCTGTTCTTGCTTGTGCCTGTTCGGATTTTGACCCATTTTCTGCACGACCACGAGTCCTGTTTTTGATGCCCTGAGTATGACCCACCCTTCTGGATTCTGACTACGATCTTGGATTACTGTTTATGTTCCGTTGCACATCTGCTTCTCTGGGTCTGACCCCTGCCTGTTATTTTGACTTTGCTTTTTGGATTCCAATTTTGGCTTGGCAGTTCCTGTGTCTTCTGGTCTCGACCCATTTTTGCAATAAAGGCTTACGATTTTTTTTGTGGATCCTGAACGCACCATCACAGATCCCCACACACCAGACTTAAGTGGCACACCAGACATTTTCTGTTGCTTTTTTTAATGACTTTTTTTTACCCCGCCATTCAAACACTACAAAGCCTGCTAAGTGCAATGGCATTAAAAAAATATTTTTTGGCCACAAAATATATATTGTACCCTGAATTTGATTTACTTGTGGTCACAAGATATAACTTGTTCGCTCAGTTTAACTATCTCACTCCCACGATTTAGCAAACTCTGAGCCACAAGATGTTACTTGTTCCAACAATGTAGTGATCTCATGGCCACAAATTGAGGGGAGGAGTTATTTTTTTGTGGCCAGGAGATGGCTAAATGTGGGAATGAGTCATATCTTGTGGCCAGGAGTTGACTAAATCATGGTAACGAGTTTACTGCATTGTGGAAATGAATTATATCTTGTGGCCACGAGATATATTTTTCACGGCATTGCACTTCCCAGGCTCCACAAAAGACAGCAGACATGTGATCGACTCCATTTTGTGTGTACAGTCATGGTGTGGATGAGGAACATTAGGGGCGTAAGTGTGTACACACAAGACATACTGAGAAATGACTTTCAGTACATTTTACTACAGTCATCTACCCATCCATTATAGGCTGTGGGGAAGCCAGGCCCTATCCCAGCATACAACGGGCAACAGGCAGGAACACATCCTGGAAGGTTTGCTAATCCATCGCAGATATATTGTCATATTTCCCTGGAGATTGTTGATATATGTAATGACCAAATAGCTTTAGAAATTCCCAAATCATTGCCGCATGTTTTAATCTGTTATGATGCTGAAAAAATGTGAGGGGATGGAAAAAGTATCTGGACACATTTAAGAATATCATTGCCCTGGCCTCGCAAAAAGGAAAAAGACAAAATATTAATAAATGGTTGGATTTGAACGACATTGACATTCTTACAGAGTGAATCAAAAATTGCACTCTGAAGTCTGTTATCATGGGGGAAGCACCTTTACCTGAGGACAAGTGTTCAGACCAACACATTCTCATCCTGCCTCATAATATAGCGACACTTTCTGCTCAAGCATCCATATACAACGTAAATAGTGCCTTTTGGCATCCTTACACAATGTTTTTGGTTACGAATATAGTAAAGCTTAGGGTTTAGGGTTAGTTTTAACAGTGGCATCAAATAAGGATGCCAAAAGGCTCTATTTTCGTTGTGTATTGACGCTTGGGCAAAAATGTCAATATATTATGCGTCAGATGAAGATGGGTACTTTAGACAGAACTTGCGGCTCAAGTGCCCTTAAGATGGAGGGGAGCACCCTCATGTCTGAGGGTAAAATGGTGGATCCTGGCTGCTGGGCCGCCCCGAGTATAGTACACAAACAGTATCTGGCCTTTTCAGGTGCCTCCTAAGAGAGAACAGGTCATTTGGATTCTGTACCTTTTGGACCCATCCAATTTGGACCCTGTCCAGTTGGACCCCTGACCCAAACCATTTGGACTTCAGGCTAGTTGGACCCAAGACCAGTTAGACACCAGATCAATTGAACCCCTGAGCAGTTGGATCTGGGTTAGGTTAGGGTAGGGGTTCCAAAAAATATGGAGCACAAATGGGAAGTGTCTGGGGACCAACTGGTCGGGGATCCAAGAGATCAGGGGTCCAACTGGTTTAGGCCCAAATGGTCTGGGGTCCAACCGGCACTGAGTCCATTCAGTTAAGGTTCAACTGGTATGGGGTCCAAACGACTTATATCCCCCTTAAGATGGAGGGGAACCCCCTCATGGCTGTGGGTAAAATGTTGGATCCTGGCTGCCGGGCTGCCCCGCGTGTAGTACACAAACAGCTGAAATAAACTTTGTCAGAGGAAGGCGTTTTTTTTTTTTTTTTCTCGTACTTGCAGAACTCGTGGCTGAAACCGAAGACACCACTGCTCTCCGTGCCCCGGCGCCTTCACTTTCGCCACGGGAGCTCCGCTGTGAGCGATGCTTCAGTGATACACCCCTTCTCCACTTCCGCCGCCGATACCGCCGCCATGTTGATACTGATCGACTGGCGCACGGAGATAGAGGCAGAGAGGACTGTAAGGTCCATCACCTCAAGCAACTAACTCTCCTGGAGCAAATTCGCTTCCCTCCAGAAAGCCCCACTTCACTGGTGTTTGCTCTCGCAGCTAGACTGCTCACTGAATCTTCCTCTGATATTTTGAAACGATAAACACTCACCAGCGGGTCTCACCAGCAACCTGACGTGCCAGCGGCTGTCAGTACCCCTGTTTTTTTTTCTTATATTATTGCGGAATACCCTGGAAAGGAGTCCTTTTCCAGAGGATTACATGGCCAACCAGCACGCGGTACAACACACCTACAGACATTTTTGTGTTTCTGTTGATTACAATCAACATTGTTAAAAAAAGGAAGCGTAGCTACATTATAGCAACACAAACAATTAAAAAGGGATTAGAATCTTGGGAACACAGATGCTCCGTGCATGTAATTAACATTCAGATTATATGCATAATGAAAAAAACCCACACCTGTTCCAAACTACCAGACTCCAAATAATGTTCACCGTCAGCTGATTTTTCTGAACAGTCAGTTAATTACAGACACATGGCCTTTTGTAGTGCTGTGGACACAAAACATTGCAGTCAGTCGCCCCCCCACCACAGTTGTCCCCTGCTTGGCTTTGCAACCGTTCCATTTCCACAAGGCAAATTATCCTCGAGCCTCGAAAGGCCGCAGCACTACAGGCAGATTTTCAGCGAGTGCGATTAACCTGCACAGTGTGTCTGCAGGTTGTATAAAACCGTAGTGCATTCAAAAAAACACTATATACAGCTACCGCACACAGCCTGAGGCAGATTTGAACTCGGGGCTACAGAGCTGTCAGGAAATGGTACCCCGCCCCCCTTCCAAACACACAAAAAACCCTGTTACCCCAGCCATAATAGAAATGATCTTTGTCAAAAAGTAGCCATAATTATTTTCTCGGCTTGTAGGTAATGTCATGCAGGATACGTTAAGTTGTGTAGGTTTTTTTTTTTGATGCAAGGGCTGCCCCAGCTATACATCATGACCTTACCAGCCCCAACGAGTTAACATCAGGAATCATCAGTTTTATCCGGACAGGGCCAGTGTGGCTGCAGCTTTCAAACCATGCAGTTATACACCTGATACCACAAATCAAGGATTTCAGCAAGGACTCTGGGGGTTGATCAGTAGTATCAGGTGTGTGACTGCATGGTTGGATTGAAAGCCTATAACCCACACCAGCCCTATCTGTGTAAGACTGAAGATGCCTGATTTACATTGTCAATTTCCTTCATGACCAGTTTCCATTGTCACAAAGCATGTAAGTGAGTGGGGTGTTCCATCTCTCCAGCAGGCAGTGATTATTCTATTTTTGTCCTGTGCCATTATTTTACCGCACCATTTGTCCCTATCTAGTAAACCCCCGCAAGGTACAGCTCTGTGTGATTTATGACCATTATGTAGGATTTTCCTATTTCAAATGCTTATGGTTGAGATTATGTAGGATTTTCCCATTTTCAATGCGGA
The DNA here is from genome assembly GCA_029721435.1 of Gymnothorax reevesii. Taxonomy (NCBI): domain Eukaryota; kingdom Metazoa; phylum Chordata; class Actinopteri; order Anguilliformes; family Muraenidae; genus Gymnothorax; species Gymnothorax reevesii. Next base: position 24,111,675 of record CM056579.1, on the reverse strand, counting down.
AAAGACTGCCATAATGCGGAGATACAAATGCAAATTCTATAAACGCTGAAATTCCGAGGTCGTCTTTTTAAATAAAATGGGAGATGAGTTGAGCCACAAAAAAAACAATTACAGAAACTCTGTTTCCCTGAGCCAACTGTCTGTCAGTATCTGATATCTGTGTTGTTTTGTTGACCATAATGTTTACATAGTTCTTGCTGCTTTTACTAGATTGAAATGAGATTGAAAAGTGAAACGGCTTAATTTATCTGTAGATTCAAAAATGAGATGTCACGCTCAGGGTGGTTTGCTCACTGTGAGTAAATGAGAGCAGATTTCACTCTTATGGTTTAAAAAAAAAAAAAAAAAAAAACATTAGCACAAGTGGCAAAAATGTCTTTGAGTCAGAATTCCATTGGCTAATTTCATCCCCCTAACCATAAAATTTTAATCTGTCTGTCTCCAACATTCTGCATTTAAGAGCAGCAAACATTGTTATTATGCTAATATCAGGCATATTACATTAAAACTTGTCACTTTTTAAATCATAAAGCAAGTGAATCCGCATCCTACACATTCTGTATTGAAAGATACAGCACTCTATGGGCTTCAAGCCCTCTGTATTGATGGTTTGAAGAGGCATGAGGAAAATGTGATGTTAAATGAGAATGACCACATTGTTTGATACTGTATCTGTGAATTATACTGGGTGTATAAATCTGTGGTTCATCATTTTCCATTTACAACGGCGAGGGCCAGACGCATATTAGCAGACCAGGGGTCATAAATGCATTCACAAAGGCGAGGCAGATTATGATGCATGGCCAGTGACGAGTAACCTGTGACTTAAGACCCAATTTATTTGCGTGGATTGAATGGTCAAATTGAATAATAGACCTAAATGATTATTACCATAAAGTCAATCCTCTCGATGTACCCGGCAGATGTGCCATTTTTTCCCCACAATCAACACAGTTACATAAATATGCATATATTCTGTTGAATTTAGAATGTCGACTAATTTAATTTTAGCAATAGGCGTGTATGGACACTTATTAAGTGAAATAAATAAAGTTCAGTATTTGTCTATCTTATTTTCACTTTGGATCGTCTTTTATTTTGGCCTGGAGAGATCAAATCTCTGTGCTGTTGAGGTCATGTGACCCCAATGACTGTCCAATAAGGCTGTCTTTAAAAAATCAATGTCGAGAAAAATAACTCAATATTTTCTCTGTGCTTGTACTTGCAATCAAGTGAGCGTGATCTTTTATGTGCATGTGCGTGTGTGTGTGTGTGTGTGTGTGTGTGTGTGCATTCTGGCTGAACCCAAAAAAGGCTGGATGTGTTTTTACCCAAGCTCGGAAAACAAATTCCCAAACCGTAATTTGGTGTCACCCCAAATATTTCTCTGAGAGTTTATTCGCAGTCCATAATCAGACCTGGTTAAACATTAGTTCTCAGAATATATAATGCAATCTGCGCAGTTCACGAGATGAATTTACAAGTACAACTGCCCGAAGGAAAATGAAAGCTCGAAATTTACAAAACAAGCTCTCTCTCTCTTATTACATGTGATCCATATTTATTTTTATACTTCCAGATCAACAAAACAGCTTTATGGCATTATGCAATTTAACGTCTTGGTTTGGCCCGACTCATTTACACCGAATGATGTATTTTTTATTTGGTCGGTATATTTTTATTGTGCTATTTAGCTGTTTTTTTTTCTTTTTGTAGTCGGGTAAAATACATTTGAGTAATGAATGCAGGCTTGCAGTTGAGTCAGTGTTTCGCAGGGATATGTTTGAAGGATACTCCTAGTCTGAAGTATTGCATGTTTGTGTGGCTGAATAGCAGGAACCACAAAGCTTTGCTTATTAGGAATGTTCCCCAGACCCCATTTCTTAGCGTTCGCTTCACAGTATGAGTGGAAATCTGGTCAAATGGAACAATAATTTTGTTCTTGATTTGAAGGGCTGAGAACCAGTGGGGCATAACCCCAAAAAATGAAAATCAGAGTTTGGATCATACTGTGAGAAGATTAATCAGTGCCAGAGTGCTCTAACCCAAGTCACTCACTCTGAACTGACATTGAGAGTAATATTTATTTCTTGTCCCCCACCATCACAAAGTGCAGAGGAGGAGACTTATTGTTCAGCTCCATCCGTCCATCCAATTGTCCGTATGTACGTCTGTCCCGCTGGTTTTAACACGATATCTCAAGAACTGCTGGACCGATTTTGCTCATATTTGGCACCAAGTACATGGGGGAGTCTCGCGACCCCAGTAAATTTTGGTGACCGTGAGGTCATTTTCAAGGTGATAGGTTAACGTGATATTTCAAGAAACAGCAGACAGATTTTTCTCATATCTAGCACTAGCATGTACATGCAGCAAGGGACACAGTCACATTAGTGACAATTACTTGTCATATTTTAAACACCTTTGACATCTGTTCCCTCATAAACAATGTTCTGCAGGTTAGAATGCCCTGGTTCTAAGCCCTTCATTTATTTATTTAACCTTTATTTAACCAGGAAAGTCCCCTTGAGATTGAAATCTCTTTTTCAAGGGAGTCCTGGGGAGTTCGTTCTGCAGGCTTGCGTGTGCTCAGTTCCTGAAGCTTCTGCCACATAGCAGCTTGAAACACACACAGGCCGGTGTGTGAGCGAGCAAGACACTGGTGCAATTTGTATTGGCAAACTGACAAACTGTCCAGGATGAGTTCCGACCTCAGGTCCTGTGGATGCTGAGATATCCCTCAGTCCTGCTGTGAACAGTCCTGTGTTAAACAAGGAATAGATAACCCTGCCTAAGGAGATCCAGCGTTCTGCATGTTTCAGATGTTCTCTGCTCTCACCAGCCTGATTCAGCCAATCATTTGAATCAGGTGTGTCAGACGGGAAACACACAGAACCTCTGTATAACATACTGGGCTGTGGATCTCCAGGAGCAGGGTTTCCCACACTTCCAAAATATGTCTGGATTAGGAGTCCAGTTCAATCCTCTCGTGGTTCAATCTACGTAACTTCATGTACCCGTCCAGAGGCAAAAAAAGGTTACATACCTTCTCATGGGTACAATAGGCGCACCTTAGCGGGCACAGCCCCGATAACAAGCCATCATACCCCTAAAGGTAAAAAGACGTGCGTTATTAAGTGTGAGCGTACTGCTGGGTTAGGTGGTAGATGAATGGATGGATCACAGAAACACACACTGATGCAGAGTAAATGTATAAAATAACATTACTAACAGTATTTACAATTCATCACCGCAGTTGTTTCCATGGTTCTAGACCAATGTCATGCAAATTTTACAGTGGGGAGGGGGGGCGCGACACAGTGGGCAGCACTGCTGCCTCACAGCAAGATGGTTGCGGGTTTGAATCCAGCCTGGGGCCTTTCTGTGCGGAGTTTGCATGCCCTTCCCTTGTGTGCGCGGGCTTCCTCCCACCATCCAAAGACATGCACATCAGGCTAACTGGGGACTCTGAATTACCCATAGGTATGATGGTGTGTGAGAGAATCGTGTGCAAATGGTGCCCTGTGATGGATTGGCGAGCTGTTCCGTGTGTCCCAGCCATACGCCCATAGTCAGCTGGGTTAGGCTCCGGCTCAACTGCTACCCAAGTAAATCAGAAGCAGTATTGATAATGGATGGATTTTGCAGTGTTTTGAAATATAAACTTCAGTCACAATCATGCTGATGGCACGTGGCTGTCACATTTCTCAGGTTTGACAGTACCCAGGTCGAGAGGTTCCATCACACGTTCCCCGTTCCCTCCGGCCAGTCGGAGAACAATTCATGCTGCTCTGCAAGAGAAAAAGACATCTTGAATTTCTTAGATAATTATCCAAATACTCGTCTTCATTAACAACAAAATTGGTGATATTCATTTAAATTAGGATGACAGTTAAAATATAGCTCACTCATTAGCCACTGTAGTTGCAGCTTTATTAGCCTCCATTGTCACAAGAAGTCTTTCCACTTCACAAGAAATAACTTCTTTTTGAGAAAAGTTTTCATTTGACCTCATATAAATTAGAACTGCCTTTTATTAACTTGATTTGAAGCACGCAGTGGAACTATCGAGCCGAAACATTAGACATAATCAAAATGAATGCGATATAATTAGCCTGTTGAAGATGTCGGTAGGTAAACTTTACTGTTATTCACGAGCTTGTTAACTTTATAACATGTTTCAGAAGTGCTGCACACAGCTTCTTCGGTGACATTATTAAACAGCTGGGTTGAGACAAATACATAAACAGAAAATGTAATGTTTGAGGCATGAATAATCTGTCCAGGATAAGTGAGATGTGAAGGCCAATTGATTATTATGGCACTGACAGGATGATTCAACAATAAAACCAATCATCAGTCAGGTCATGGATTTCTGTACCCAGAATCAAATCTGGCTGTACAGAAAATAATTTTCTTCATTGAGCATCAGCCTGAAGACTGGGTTTTTTAAATGCTTTTTATACTGGTATATGAACTAAATTGAACAAGGTAAAGTACACCATATTTTTGAATTAATTCTATTGATAAATCCTGGGAGTGTTTCTTGAGGACATGGTACATACAGGATTCAGAGAGAGGTGAATTGCATAAATTTCTGGTTTAACCCAGAGTTCAGGGAAGTTCAGGGAACTATTTCAGTGCCAAGGTGCCCCCTGTAGGAGAACGAGGGTAGAACATTTATTGTCTGAGTGCACCTCTTGAAGCATGCAGTGTAGGTTGGAGTCAATTGAAGTCACTTCCTTGAAAATAAAGAAGAGAGAGTAGTAGGTAGCCCACGTTACCCAGATAGACTCCATCTGCTCATGGTGATTGGTTGTGACCACCAATCTGTCAATATATAAACTCATGAAGTCAAGGTAATTACATACAGCCCAACTAATGAGTTCATTTCTTACATGAACAACCTAACATTCATAGAAACAGTACAAAGAAATAGACATTATATATAAACACCATATAAGCATGAAGATAACAGAAGCACTTTTTGACCGGTCTCACGGGATGAGAATATTCCCTCCGTTTGTATTTTTGCTTATATTAACAGAAGACTTTTTCATAACGGAGAGAGCGGATGAAAAGGAATCGTGGCGGTGCTCCATTTCGGCCTTCCACGCCTCACCGTTATTGCGTTCCTGCGGGCGACACAAAGCCATGAATAAAGAGTAGTCATATGCATCTCTCCACTTTTCCTTTTCAATTGCATTGATCTGTATTTCCTCGGCGGCGGGAGCGGATAACAAGAAGTTATGAGCCATTGAGGTGGGGTGAATGAGGCTGCAGTATGAAAGGACACCATCTGCTTCCGCGTGTCACTCAATTCTGGGTATCAAGCGCAGTTTTGAAAAAATAACAGAAAAACAGGATGACCTTTCGCATGTCTCTGGCGGAGCAGTGCACGCAGAACATCGTTTTTATTTCATCAGTATTTCCTGTCCTGACTGTCATTGGTTGATAACCTCCCCTGCATCCCTCTTGCGCCGCGGTCCACATTACGTTGCGTAGTGCATGATGACTGAATAAGGCAACGTGTTGCAATTTTTCAATTACGACATGGAACAAACAGGGGAAACTGTGTCAATCGCAGGATGAGCCAAGACTACAATTCCCATCATCACTACATAACTTTTCATCACATGACCTCAGGTGTCCCTGCAATAAATCACTATGGAATTCTTGCGGTTTCCCCAGGAAGGTACAGAGAAATGACAGGCAGTATTTTTACATCAGTGGAGCACAAATGATACAGATACCTTCAGTGGATAAGGAAGTTTGGTAAGAAAACAGGTTATGAGAGAGGTGTGATGTCCAGGGGTCAGAGATGAGAAGTCCAGCCATGTGAGGTGATCTTATTTCAGGTTTTTTTTTTTTTTTAACAATCTTGCGAATTGTGGTTAAGAACAAATCCTGGTGCTTGAAACGAAAATACTTGGGGGACAGGGGGCACAACTTTGTCAACTGGGTTAACACACGCCACTTACAAAAGTTAGCCACTATTAAAAATATTATGACTTCGTATTTTAAATGAACAAACTTCCTTGGAGTTGGCGAGCGTTTTGCTCAGTCGGCTGCGCTCCTGTTTTTCTGTCTTTCTTCTTGTTCACGCTTTTCTCCTCATTGTACCGGGCAGTTTTTCCTTCAGAGACATGCAATTATCTCTCCCGAGCCGCTGGTCCCTCTCTCTCAACTAAAGGAAGGAAGTTCATGAGATAAAATGACTTTGATTCGACCCCCGCTGCCAAAAAGCCTTTAGCGCCCCCGCCAATTATCCCAAAAGCACTGGAAAAGAGACACGAGGACAACAAACAGCCACCATAAGAAAGAATGGATTTTTTGGTAAGCGATAACAGTTAAGATAGCCCACTGTGTTATAGCTGCTGTTGAGGGAAAACAAATGTTTGTTCGAGCTTTAAAAGTAAGTATTTACAATTAAACAGGTATACTAGCTCCATATCTCAGTACACAAAGTAATTATTACAGCCATTAACTGTAATAGTATTACTGAACGTACAGCATGGCACTGGAGCTGTCTTACACCTATGATTCAGTGTGGAATCTCAACGGTTGGAGTCTTTGTCTGTATGCCGGTCCTCTGAATTTCTCCACAACCACGTTCATTCGATCGACCTTGCACTTGGCGGGTGTATTCTGTTGAGCGTAGAGTTGCTTGACTGAGCGGCTCTCCAAAAAGCAGCAACAGGCGATGGCGAAGGCCGAGCGAAGGGCCCATTCTGAACAGGCACATTTTGAACGAGGGCAGCACACGCATGAATTACTATTGAATTGGATCAGCATTATGAGTGTGACCAACTGTGAAATGTATTGGGAACTGCTCCATGTTTGCTTATATCATAAAGGGCCCCATGCGGGCGTCTCCTGGCGATGTCGGGCAGATGGACGGAGTGAAGGTAGCAGCTGAGAACTGGCTGCCAGATGTAGCGCGGTGACTGGAAAATGGCTTGTGCCCACGTGGATGGTGTTGTTAGAATCCAGAAGTCTGCATGGTGGCAGACAACAGAGTTTTTTCCCCTCATTCTTGTTTTTCTAAGCTCCAACTCTCCAGTTCTCATTTACGATGCACTTTTATGTGCGGTTATTATGAATTGGACAGCTGTTAATATTAAGAGCAAAAAGATATACAAATGTTCTCGCAGTAAATTAATGACAGTGTAAATCATGGTAACACAGCACATTTACTTAGGCCGGTTCTCTTATCGATGATTTAAATCTCTGTCGCTCACTCATTTACAATTATGCTCTTCGTCAAAGGTTCTAAATAATGAAATGGGGCTTTTTGCCACTTATATTGCAATGGTGGGCTTTTGTGACGGGAGATTTCACTGGGCCATGATTGTGACACACCATGAGCTTGTCCTGGTCATTTTTCTTTCCTTTTAAAACAACAAAAAAATATGAAGCGAAATTAAATTCATGGGTAACCGCCAAGCGGGTTTTACTCCACACTATATCCAACATAGTCTCATCTCGACTCGTCATATTGAGTACCTGACCAAGCGCCCATATAGGGTGAAAAAGGACAATTTTGGCTTCCTTACTTGAATTTTATGCTTAGGGTTTGACTTAAGGTTAAGGGTTAGGGGGGAGGGTTTGTTTTAAACTGGTGTCCAATAAGGATGCCAAAAGCCTCCTGTTCAGTCCGATATCGACGTTTGGTCAGGTAGCCTCATGGTTTGACGGGATGGGATGAGTCTTGGCTCCGAGTGCTTCAACTAGGTAAACCTTAATTTATATTATATGAGGCCTTTAACAGAATGCAAATAATGTACAATGTAAAGTTTATTCCAGAAAAGATTTGCTTTTTTTTTCTTTCTCGGTTTTAGGTCTTAAACAAGAGGAAAACTCTTGGGTACAAAACACATTAGTACAGCACAAATTTGAGCAGATGATGATGTATCAGCCAAAGCCAGTCTGGTACATGAGAAATGAGGCATTTGCGACCCAGTAACCGGAGGTGACCATCACCTGAGCAGATTTTTTTCTCTGGTGACCGTAAATGACCCACCTTTCTGAGTACAAGCCATAACATCAACATTAATCAACCACCTGGCACCCTCACATTAGGGCAGGGTCGCCATATTTTCCCGATTCCACCTGCACAACTGTGCATGGCGCTCAAGACCTTTGATAAAAGGCTTGTTTTGGCAGCCAGCCATTCACCTCGGTTGCCTCTCAAAGGGCAGGGGGAACGCGAGCATCAGACCTTCGCCACGGTGTCCGGAGGATATCGAATTTCCCCGTGCCTGCCTCTTCCCTCGGTGAAGGGAAACGGCGTACGCAAGACGGGATAATGCGAGGCTTGCATGCACGCGCACATGGCATTGCTTCACACTCCAATTGTTTCAATTCGGCATGGATGAGGCGTGCGTCGTGCATCTTATTTTTCAATCACCTTTTTTTGCATCGGGTGGATAAATCTCACTTAATGCATTTTAGATTCACTTGCTTGCGAGGAACATCCTGCCAGAACCGCAGAAACCCAGCGCTAGGAAGTCGGTTCATTCTATGGAAATTTCAATTCCTTTAGAAGCTGTCTCAATGCAATCCCAGGATTTTTGTGCCCCATGCAGCCTCGAATATTATTGGGGGATCCTTTCCTGTTTTTTTTAATTTATTACGCTGTTGGCGGCTCACTCTCTCTCCCTCTGTACGCCTCATACCTGCGCAAATATCCTTCCTCCAGGCCCCCGTGGGAGGGATTAAAGCCAGGAAGCATCGCAATTATCCAGAGAATACCCATTCAGTTTTAATCTGAGATGAGAACGAGTGAATGACACCACTGGAGCTGTACAGTCAAGATTGAAGCTGTTCATTGGAATCATGTCCACCGAGACTGGCAGTGTGCATGTGTGTGTGTGTGTGTGTGTGTGTGCACCCGTGCGTGCATGCATATAACTGTCTATTCCATCCCATCACTACTTAAACATACATTATTAACCATAACTGCAAGCACTGCTACCCAGGCAGTCAGACACCAAATTTGTCCCCGGAGTGGCCAGGCATTTCCCCTAACCCCTCTGTTGAAATATGTTGTTGAGAAACAGTGGCAATCAGTCCTGTTTAAATACTCCTTTATGCACTTATTGCCTCCTCTCCGGAGAACATTCTGCCAATGTAAACCACGCTGTCAATCAACAGTATTTACTAATAGCGTCACACTATTTATTTCCACTGATTCTCTGGCCATGAACCATCATTCAGCTGGGAAAGTTATATCTAATCATGCTGAACGGTCCCCCGAGAGACAGAGAACCAGAGGAAGGTGGGGGTGGGGGCAGTCGGTGAGTAAATGAATGAGAGACGAGCGAGAGAGAGAGCCAGGGAGAGAAAGAGTGATAGAGCAAGGAGGGAGAGAGACAGCACAAGTTGAAGGAGAGAGCAAGTGAGAAAGTGAGTGACAGCGGGAATGAGAGAGGGCTGGAGCGAGAGAGATGGAGATACAGAGGATGGAGAGAGACAGCAGGGGAGGAAATGGAGTATAAAAGTGGCGGGAGAAAGAGAAGGAGGAGACAGACGTGGGACGGAGCGGGAGAGAAGCCGGGCGAGAGACACTGAGGGAGCGACAGAAAGTGTTTTAATTTGGTTGTCGCTCCTTCCTTTTTCACAAAGAGGTGGCGGAGGGCTGAATGGGATGGAGGCAGCTGGCGGACGAATAGGACAGGGGCTGGCATGGAGAACATGGGGGCCATTCAGGAGAGGCATAATGGCCTATTCATCCCCGCCAGGGCTCAGGAGCTACAATTCAAGAGCAGACGAGAGAGGTTTCCGAGATAGTTACACTTCTGATTGTAATGCTGGTATTTAAATCAGAGTGAGGTGATTTATGGTATGGACGGACATTTTAGAAGGTATGAAAGAGGACAAAAACGCCGCCACTGGGTTCAGAAGCAGAAAACGTGCACCTATTTCCCGAGAGAGCCCATCATTTTGACCCTCCTCCGCATACTCAGCGCCATTCCCTTACTCGCCGAGCGTGACCCAGTTAAACATCACCGGTAGCAAAATAACCGCGGATTGGAACAGCTGCAAAATGAAACCGACGCTAACGCAAACCGCTACAAACTCGGAAAACACTGCCAGAATGAATTTCAACCGGTGGTGTCACTCGAGTGAAATTCTGGCCCAGACAAGATTCATGTAAACGCTAGGCAATGCAGCATACAGCGTATACCATGTATACACTCGGCAAACTGAAATTGAATTAATGAGCCGTCATTCTCCCCGATAAAATCTGAATTCCCCTTCCCTGAGAGCACTGTCCATACAAAGTAAATTCATACAGTACAAAAAGTGAATTCCAGTGATGGCATTAATTGAATTGCGATACTTACAGTATATCAGTTGCTATTCTGTATTAATAACATTGCAATCCATGAATCTGTGAATGGACCCTTTCATCATTTGAGAGAAATACCAGAAGTCTAATTTGAAAACACAAGGAAGGAATGTTTTGCTATAATAAGCAAGTACTCGGTTTGATGGTATGGCTTTGAGGCACTGCAACTGGCGAGCGAGGAGTTTTGCTTTTCGCTTATAGAGATGGGCACATTTTCCCTCGAGGGTCTGACATGTTGGTGATCTCCATCAATCAACATCATCAAGCTTTTTTTGAATCCTTCAATAATTCAATCAAGGCCATTAAATTCATCGATACAAGAAGCAGCGCCTAGGGAACCACAGTTTCCCGCAGTCCAATTTAAACCCAGCAGCAATGACAGGCCTGTCCCATCACGGTTACATCTATCTACAAGAATAGGGGTCTTATAACGTTTTACGAAATTACTAAGAGGTTATTGGGTACCCTGTTGATTGAAATTCCCCGAACTTTGTGGTCTCTGAGGACATCACTGTGTCACCGTGCGGAACTGCCAGGACCGAGGGAAGCGCGAGTGCTCATTTCAATGAGCTGTAAAACTAGGAGAAATCTGAGAGAAACACAATGCTTATATTGGCTTGTGCCTTCCACTTTTACTCGAAGCTAGCGCGTATCTTTTTATGAAGACATCAGCGGATACACAGAGGAGCTGTCCAATAAAGTCAGTTATATTTGGCTGGTCTCATAAGAGCACAGGCACACTAGACTGGAGCATTGCATAAATTGTGCTTTATGTTTCATGACCAGATCCAGTCGGTAATAAATGCAGTGTGAGACATCAAAGGCTGTACGACTGGAGGACCCATATGGCGAATTTCCCCCCGATGACACATTTCAGTTAAGTTTGACTGCATATAATACATCATTCTCGGAATAGACAAACTCAATCATCGCCATCAGCCCGGAATCAAGCTAAAATTAAATACACATATTTTTTCATATGTGTCAATCTTCATTTCCTTCAGTGCGCTTGCATTCTGGCATTGAGATTCATTTGTTCCTCAGCGCGTGAAGAGAGGGATCATTGGTCAACTCCGATTACAGTCAGTTTTGCATTTCTCATGCGATTCAAATAGGTACAGTTCAGCTCAATAGTTTGCATACCCTAGCTGAATTTTTTAAATGTTGCCATTTATTTTGAAAATATGACTCATGCTAAAAACTTGTCTTTTATAGTAGGAAAGTGATATTGTGAAGTCATTTATCATCACATAGGTGTTTTCTGCCTTTTTAAATCAAAATGATAACTGAAATTGCCCAAACGGCCATGATTGTAAGTTTAATACCCTTGAATATTAGACTTTGTTACACAGACACAAGGTGCCACACTCAGATTTAAATGGCTATTAAGGGTTCCACACCTGTCGCTTTTTAAATTGTAACAAGTGTCTGTGTATAGTCATTGAGCTTGTTAGCTCCCAAGTCGATGCACTGATCTGATCAACTTTTTAAACGTGGGAAATTATATAAAAAGATATCCAAAGATTTGAAAATGTCAGTCAGTACTATTCAGTCCATGATTAAGAGGTGGAAAATTAGGGGATAGGTTGATACCGAGCCAAGGTCAGGTAGGCCAAGAAAGATTTCAGGCTAAACTGCCTGGAGAATTGTTCAACAAGTTCCAAAAATTCCAGAAGCCACCTCAAAAGAAATACAGGATGCTCTGGAAAGGGATGGTGTGGTCCTTTAAAGGAGCACAGTGAGGAGGTACTTAAACAACAATGAGCTGCCTGGTTGAGTTGCTAGAAGGAAGCCATTATTGCGCAAATCTCACAAAAAAGCCCACCTAAAATATGCCAGACAGCACCTTGACACACCTCACAACTTCTGGAATTCTGTCATTTGGAGTGACGAGACCAAAATAAAACTTTATGGTCACAACCATAAACGCTATGTTTGGAGAGCAGTCAACATGATTCTCACTGTAAAGCACGGCGGAGGCTCTCTGATGTTTTGGGGGTGTGAGAGCTCTATAGGCACAGGGAATCTCAAGAAAATTGATGGCAAGATGAATGCAGAAAATACTGCCAGACAATTTGCATTCTTCAGCACGAAAGCTGCCCATGGGACGCACATGGACTTTCCAGCATGACAATGATCCAAAGGCCGAGTTTGACCCCCATTGGTCACAGAAGAGAAACGTGAAGGTTCTGGAGTGACCATCACAGTCTGCTGACCTCAATATCATCAAGCTGCTTTGGGGAGATCTCACACGTGCAGTTCATGCAAGATGACCTAGGAATTTGCAGGAGCAGGAGGCATTTTACTTGGAAGAATGGGCAGCTATAGCACTTGAGAAAATTAGGGGCCTCATTGACAACTATCACAAAAGACAGCACACTGTTAGTGATGCTAAAAGGGGCAATACACAGTATTAAGAACTATAGGTCTGCACATTTTTGAACAGGGTTCATTTCATTTTCCCCCCTTATTGCCATGTTTTATTTGATGATAGTGCCATTCTACATGACCTACAGTTGTTTATGAATACAATGAGAAACTAGGCCGGGGGTATATCCCCGAACGCCCCCAATCCTCCAATTTCCCAATCCTTGAATAGACCTTGAATAGACTTTCATTTGACCTTAATTTCAGGTCAATCGGACAAATGGTTCTGAAGAAATGGCCAAAATGGTAATTTTCCAAAATAATATTAAATAAATAATAAATATTTTGGCAAAATATTGAACCATGCAGGTATGATGTCATCATGTGACACATTGTGAAGTCATAACCTTGCAGTTGCACATAGTTTCATGTCAATTGAACAAACGGTTCCAAAGATATGGCAAAAATGGTGAATTTTATGTGACAAAGCTACACCTTGTGTCAAAATTTTGAACCAAACAGGTATAATGTCATTGTGGGACACATCCTCAGGTCATGACTTTTCATTTGCACTTGATTTGAGGTCAATCGGACAAATCTTTCCAGAGATATGATAAAAACAGTGATTTTTCAGTTTTTGGGCCCTGGTGGCCGATCTAAAAATTGTAAATTGTCCAAAATCAAATCAGTTTTTCCTCTTTATGATACTTACTTATATGCAAAACATGACATTTCTAATTGAAATAATACTGAAGTTATCGTGTTAACACGTAGGGCGGCGCGGTGGCGATGGCGGCGGTCGGATCAAAAACATAATATCCCCGAAATGCCATTCGGCGTTCGAAGATGTAATAAAAGATGGTCATTCATGTTTTCTTTAAAAAATGTGACCTATATTACAAATTCAGCCAGGGTATGCAAACATTTGAGCACTACTGTATAGCAAATGTTTTGTGACTGTGCAATATTTACTAAATATTAAATGATCAACATATAAAGAACAAAAACTGAAACATATTAAAGGAGCAATTCAGTGATAATGAAAACATACTGTTTATAGTTTTAAAGCGTAGGCTTTGTGTACATAAGGTGGTCACAAACCATAGTCTGGGGACAAATAATTTGGGGGCGAAAAGTCTGGGGACAAAGAGTCCTGGACCCGTTGAAGACATATGCTTTGCAAGCGAAGACAACAGTAAAGTTTCTGAGCAGCATCTTGAGCGCCGCACTTTGGCTACCCAGAGGCAGAGACAAGAAATCCAAGCTGAATTGGCTTGTTGTTCTTCCTTACCACCAACTACATCACTGCACGCATCAAATTACGACATTGGAGAAGGAAGTAAACAGATTTTGCTGCTGTTTCTGGAGATATGGAAAAAATTGGCAAAAACTGCATGCATTTTTCATGCTGTATCTCTGAATGGGATAGATGGAGATAAAGTAAAAATCAGCAAAGTGACTCTTTAAGGCTGGTAAATATCAAAAGATATTTTCCATTGAATGTTTCAATCCATGTCTTAACATCAAAGAACATTCATTTTCAAAAGCATGATGCATAATCCTGGCTATTGTACAATTTTTTTTTCAGAATGTTTTTGACAGTAATGCATTCATCAGTAGGTTTGCTATAAATGATTCAGTAATCATTAAGCTTGAAACAAAGGATAAGAGCCATGCTGAGATATGGCTTGTGACAGATCTAAAGTTACAGGCCTCGAGATTTATTTATGCGCATTCTATAAAAAAAATATGTTTCTGAGATTATTTATTTTTTTAAAAAAGCCCATCTCTGGCAATGCATTAAAAGAGTACTATACTCCAGGGTACATATTGATGCGCCGGGTAATGTTCTGGTGATGTTAGTTTTATGCAAGACATGGTTGCTCCTATCTTCACGCTGACGAAAAGCACATGCAGATGCACCGCGCCAAGAACGGAATTTCTCGTTTCTTTCTGACTAAAGGAACAAAGCTGATACTGTACATCTGCGTCACATGAATCAGGTCACATAGATTCAAATGTAGGTGAAGAGTTATACACAAATAACTTGTTTTTTCTTTTCTCAAGAATTTTGACAATGGTGAAAACAACAGTGTCAAACAGTTGGTTAATGACTTTTTGAGAAGTGAGGTAACAGTCTGTATAATGATAAGAATGTACTTCTGAACCTCGACCTTGCATTCCCCTCAACCTCCATTTCAACAGTAACATTCTATCCCTTCATCCCTCTATTCATATTATTCCTCGGTGGTTATGAAATATGAAACATGAAACATGAAATATAGAATCAGTCCGAAGGAAATGAATTGGACACGATGTGTGGAGGACGATCTGAGAGACTCTGGGTATTAACATTACATGTGACATTAATGACACCAGCTTCTTTCAGGAAACAAAAAAATAAAAAAGGAAATTTCTGTTTGAGGGATCTGCCACATTAAAGCTGCTTTCCCAGCCGGCACATGACCGACATTCAACGTTGAAATGTGGTTGAAATTATGTCAGTTGTCGTTTCAACATTGAAACGCTATTGAAACGACGTTTAAAGGGGACCTATTATGTCGATCCTTCTTTTAATACATATTAGTAATTTTATAATGTTGGTTGTCCATCCTCAACTTCTGAAAAGTTTCTAAACATAAGATACAGGGGTTTTGCCGTAATCCAAGAACGTGATTTTGTGAACGTGATTTCCTCTCTGAACTGCGAGATCTTGAAGATCTCTGAACTCGAGATCTTCACAAGGTCTGGGTAAATCCTGACGTCAGGTTGTGCCGTCCAATTAATACAGACCTAGCCAGAGGCAACCATGGCGCTGGACCTGCTCACACCGGAAACTATTCTAGCAGGCACAAACAATGGCAGATTGGTCTGTATTGGCCGTGACTGTCCTTGACTCACAGACACAGAAGCTGCAAGTTGCTTTTACTGCATAAGCCAACCTGACGTGATAGCTGGTTGATTGTGGCTGGAGCACAGCGGCTAATGTAGCCAAGTTACTGTCGCTAATGTTTGTGCCCTAAATATGCAAGAGTGATATCAGGGGAAATTCTACGGAAGGTGTGTGAACATAACCTTCATTTGAAACTAACTTTTTATACTTGTTTGTAATTTTGATAAGCTTTCAAACCGGAAGCGAAACAATCCAGATGGCAAGCACCTCCGCTCCGGATCTGCCCTGGCTCTCTGCCGACTCCAGCTGATCCACCTCAGAACTGGGGCAGATCCGGAGTGGAGGTGCTTACTATCTGAGAAATTTTTTGCACAAGGGGTTACATTCAAAGTCAATGCAAAGACGTGAATACACACGTTATGGGCGCGTTAAGCCGCTTTCACACCGGACACGAAACAAATGTTTCGCGTGACAGATTACATTCAAAGTCATGACCGCTTATAAGCTACTGCAAGTTAGTTTGCGTGGTCTGCTAATTAAAAATGCTCCTGGTTAACTTATATGCAGCAATTCTGGGGTGCGTTTCCCAAAAGCGTAGTTGCAAAGTAAGTTAGCAAATTACATAGATCGAACTATGTAGTTGCGCCGCCAGTGTTTCCCAAAACCATCTTTCGAACTATCAAGGTAACTTACGTAGTGCGAACCATCGTTAAACGACGCAGGTGTTCCCCAAAACCGTAGTTCGAATGAACGTTCGCAACCACTGTCGTTCATCTGTGTAGTTCAAAGTACTACTCCCCAGCTGTAGTTAGAAGCTTAGTTCCAGGTGATTGCGTCGGAAAATGCAGTCATGAAAGGTATACATAAGGTCAGTAGCTGAAAATGTTCGATGATCTTGCTGAACAAACATATATAACATTAACACAGTGATTTGAAAATGTGGCTACTCAGGAAAAACACTTTTTGTTGAATTTCTCTGTTCATGAGTGGGCCTATGGTTGGATCTCTGGAATTATATCTCTTGTAGCCTTCGCATGCGTTAGCAAAGAAACTTTAATGTTCGGCAACGATTTATTACGCTAGTCTAGTAACAACACTTGTTTTTATTTCCCAGCTGTCATTAGAGCGGAGGTGGTTAATTAGCCTACTTTACGGGATCATGGTTCAAGACGGTAGTATTGTTGAGTAATTCTGTAAAGCTTGTGACTTCGTGTTGCTAATCATAGGAAGAACATATGATCTCGCTGTTTACCTTCGTGTATTTTATGTATCGATAGGAGAGGATGTTGTTTGCCCACTTGCAACTGTGAATATGGTAGAAATCATATATATTACAGTGGATGGGAAAGTGTTGATAAAAAGAAAGGGGGTGGGGGAGATGGAGGTCTTTTTGCATAACATTAGTCATTCCTTGTGGTCTGTGGAATGCACGGTCATCCTCAGCATCCTTTACAGAGATTGCCTCATCTTCAGGGAGCTGGACATTTGCTGTGATGGCCATGCTGTGCAGGACAGACAAACTGCCATTCTGAGGGGATTCTGGAGACTCAGGGGAAAGAGTGGCCCTGACACACTGAAGGCCATGCCAGAGGGGGAGTGGCCCAGTGAGAGGATGGCCAATATTGAGGGGTCCTGTGTGTGGGTGCCTAATGTTGGGGAGCCCTGGGAATCATACTGCAAGGGACAAGGTGTAAATGGGCTTAGAGGAAGTGGGCAGAGGGGGGAAGACACTCGTGTTAGGGAATTGTGCATAACACAGATACCTATACCCCTGGGACTCCCACCAGCACTTCTGGGTTTAGCCTGGACAAAACTCTCCTCAGGACTAAGAGGAGGCCGACAGACCGGCGCTCCCACCACCAGTCCTCTGTAGCTCACTCCTTAGAGCTGCTGCTCGCCTTAGTAACGTCTAGCTGGCAATTCCTCCGCCCGCCCCCCATATCCACTGCACTGCATCTCCATCTGGGGCCCTCAGAATATATATTTTTTTGTGTTCTTATGCCATTTTTTGTTCTTTGAGTCAATGAAATAATTTTTTTGTTAAGAAAAAGAAATACAAATGTTTACTTTATATATTCCATTTTTGTCTGTGAGTGTATTGCCATGCCCATGAATAAGGTGGGTGACCTTAAATATTTACTACATATATCAAAGGAGACAACGTGACATGCATCGTCTAAATTTAATGATCACTTGTTCATCGGAGCACACGTTTCCATGAATAAAAAACGGGAAAAAAAAAACGCTGTCATGTTCTGCAGGAGTCGAACCCTAAGTCTATGAAGGTTGCTCATTACGTGTCATTAGCTTTACCCGCAACAAATCGTTCTTTAGATTTTTTTCCGAAAGAATCGTTGCCTAAAGTGTCTTTTCATTTAAATGATAAATTGTTTTGTAGCTAGTTTGTGTATGATCGCAAAATAATATGCCAAAACGACAAATCAGTATTGTAATATCGATCACAACTGCTGTATTTAGGCACAAATACCAAGTTTTTAAGCTTCCTGCGGTGAAAAACAGACCAGAGTGCTCCTGGTAACATTGTTGTTCGAGCGACAATTGCTCAACCTATCAAGGTTCAAACTAACGTCGTTCAAACCTTCATGGTTCACACTACTGTGGTACGAGCAAGGTACAACGGTTTTGGGAAACCATCGTTCTTCTGATGTTTGTTAGTTTAACGATGCATCGTACCATGTTAGTTCAAAGCTAACTTCCATTGTTGTTCGGGAAACGCACCCCTGATTGGTATGCTTGTGTCACTTCGGTAAGCTTCAATGTGACAGTTTCATCAAAACGTTGCCTGATTGTAGCCACTACAGTTGAAGCTAATCAGAGAGGTGCAGTAAGAGCAGACGTAGGTTTTGCAAAGCTTGGGGAGCGTTTTTCGGTGCTTGTGAAATGATCGCTTTACTTATCCTTGACTGGGGTCAGCCTGATACTTCTCCAATATCTGGGCAAGCTCTCTGATGCTACAGGTGAAAGCAATATGGAAATGCACAGGCTATAACCTGTCTGGTATAACAAATGATTTCTCTGCATTGCCATCAATTAAATATTAAATCGGTGATTGAATATTAAATTCTTTCCTGTATAGGTGATCGATTCGCTAGCTCCACATAAGCAACTGGTCACGCAAACGGAATTTACAGTCTGTGAAACCTGTTTTATGTTCATGACATAACCGGAGCTCTATCTAGCTCTCGTGCACTATCCATAACGCGCCCATTCTCTGCGAGGAAATGCTGGTCATTCCGACGCAATGAATAAACCATTACCACAGGCAATTTCCGAAAAGGCCGTTTAGCCTGGAGCTTTCGCGCCTCCGTCATATACCAGCACAGAAGCTGGTTGTTACTCTGGTAACGACACACCACAGTTATGCACACGAACCAGCAGGTCCTTGTAACACACACCTAAGAAGTCCATAAGCTGTTGGTCCACTTTTAGCTGCTCCTCACTGTCCCTGTTTCACTCTAAACTCAGACCCACCGGATTTCTACGGTCTCCAGTCTACACTTGGGCATGTCGACCCATTCTATAAATGCGTCTGCATGGGGTGGATTCTAGCTTTCCCAGCATCCTAGCTATACAGTGGAAAAACCGCTCTACTCACCACTGCTGCCGTAAGTAAATGGCAAATTCGTACTTGAGCTGCCAGACTTTCGCTCTGCGTCCTCCACTGCTGCGTCCTTACGCTGCTGCGTTTATTAGGACAAGGTCATTTCATTAGATCGATACACGTACTGTGTCACATTGTGGAATTTCCTCGCCAATTCTTTATCAGATGGCAGACCTGGAAAACTGAGTTCTGCAGCCACGTCCCGCTCAACTCCGCCCTCCACAGAGCTGGCCAGTCAGAAGAAAGTTGGCACACGGGGAGTGGGGGCCATAGCGGAAGAACCACCCCAATGAGGCGTTTCAGGCAGAGACTACAATGGACTACAAACAGGGTTTTTTGAGGATAAATAAGGACCCCTGTTTTGGACTTTAAACAATCAGGAGTACTCCAGGGGAGTCCAAGATCAAATTATAACCTTGGAAATATAACAAAATAGGTCTTCTTTCACTCTGATGGTTGTAAAAAGGTTAACAAAATGATCTCAAATCATCACTGAAGTTTGAACAAGATTTGTTTCAACATCGAAACATTATTGAGACAACGCTGAAAAAAGTTGGGGAAAAGAAATGTTGCAAAATTAACGTTGATTAATCTTTCAAAATCAAAACATAATTCAACGGTGATTCAACTATCCATGATATTGATTCAAAAGTGAGAAAAAAAACTTTAAAATGGGTTCACGCCGGACGAGAGTATTCGCGTCTTTGCATTGACTTTGAATGTAATCTGTTGTGCGAAAAATTTGTTTTGCGTCCAGTGTGAAAGCGCCTTTAAACTGGAGATTGTTTATCAAAAAAAGGGATGACAAAAATGACGCCTTTTAGAGCCGGGCTCTTCCTCTCCTCTCTCTGTTGCAGGGGCGTTGCTGATAACAGGGCAATATCTGCCACTTTCTCCGCGAATTGCTGTTATTATAGATTTTCGTCCATGTGCGGTAGCGCTCCACGAGCAAATGAATGATCCGCATTGTGTGGGGCTAGAAGCGGTGTTAATTGTATTAAATACTCGATGACACCGCATCGCCATTCATAGCTGACGAGGGGCCTCTTTTAAAAGCCTTGAAATGTCATAGAGGCAGAATTATTGGAATGGCTTTGAAAAAGGTGAGGTGCGTGTGTCATCGAGTGTGTATGTGTGTGTGCGGGGGAGGCTCCGGATGATCTCCCTGTGTTTGATGTGTGTGTGATTAAGGACGTTTCGGATGCCACGGCGGTACAGGGTGGGGGGATTTGCGGGAGTCACCGTAGGCTTCAACCGTGCCGCAAGTCGGGATAATGATGATACCGGGCAGGATAACGAGATGACGGTTTTTCTTTTCGAATCGCCCCATTTTGGGAGACGTGGTCAGCGAGATCTAAGCGGCGAGGAGTTCCCTTGATGACAAACACAACATCACTGTGAGGAAGATAATCACCCTGGCTCTGTGTCAGACTGCAGTCTTTTGATTTCATGCCTGCGAGAGATTTTCACATGACTGCCGCTCGCTCTCTCACCCGCCCGTCGCTCGCCCTCTGTCCCTCCTCCTCTCTCCCATTACGCAGTGCTCGCTCGCCCGCTCTTCATAACGAAACACAGAGCGGGGCTGAGCCTGAACAGAAGACAGCCGGCAAACAGCTTTGCAGTGGCTAAAATCTGTAGCACTCGGTCAAAATAAAATACCGTCCGAAAAAGCTAGTGCAGCACATGCACGTCTACAGCCCAAATTATACTTAGCCAAATGATATCTCAAAAATAAAAACAATCCAAGAAGATTCACATAGCCTATTTCAAAACAGCGGTGATGAGGGTTCAACTCAATTAATTTTCACTCATATTTGCCACTTTTTTTTATTGAAGAACTGTCACAAAGACACTTGACAAACGCGACAAAACAACGTATGGCAAGGGGCCAGTTCACAGACTCAAAGTTTACTCAAAGACTAAATAAAATTTTTAATGGTGGCCTGCTTCTCACAGAACTCCAATTCGCCTAGGACTATGCTTAATCTGTATCTGTGAAACCAGACTATGGTCTGTTACATAGCAAATTCCACTAGCATTGCTAGCCTGTCATCTTGCTGCTGCCTTTTAAATATTATTTTCTTTGTGCTTTAGTACACGCAGGCTACTTTTGTGTGCACCCTCTCCCTCCCCATCACTGCCCAGCCTTTAAAGGTCCATCAGCTTCATCATTCA
Organism: Gymnothorax reevesii; assembly: GCA_029721435.1. Taxonomy (NCBI): domain Eukaryota; kingdom Metazoa; phylum Chordata; class Actinopteri; order Anguilliformes; family Muraenidae; genus Gymnothorax; species Gymnothorax reevesii. Next base: position 24,090,264 of record CM056579.1, on the reverse strand, counting down.
TCATCCTGCATAGCCTATCATTCAGCATTGTCTTCAGTCACCACCACAAGTATCTAGACTCCTTGGGGGGATTTGTCCTGCTGCGGCTCTGGCCAGATGCTCCACAGTTGAAGACCCTAGTGCTAAAAGTGCTTAAGTCACAAAATGTCCATTTTGAGAAAATTGAGAATATCAACTTAGGAGACAACAAAAGATGTTTCCCCATCCTTAACTCGGAGTGTGTGAAAATGTGACTTAAGTACTTTTAGCACTAGGCTCTTCAATTGCAAAATCTCCCTGTCGAGTCCAAGCGCCAAAAAGGCCATCATCACAGCCATCAATCTGTTTATTCTATTATCTGTAATAAATGATTACCTTTGTACAATTTATTGGTCTGTCCTGATTGAACTGACGCATGACATTTGTAAATGCAGCATCAGAGTTACAATTCATAGGTGGACCTTAAAGGGACTATGTCAGCTGGGGCACGTAGTAGAGTCCAGTCGATAAACATTTTCATACATGTAGTGTGATATCAAGGGAACAGAAATACTAACCCCAAGCTTATTAGTACATGTGTAAAGTGTAACTTCGTTGCTGTTTTGAATACAGAAGATAGCCTGCAAGCGCGAAATTGCTAGAGTAACCGCATTTATCTTTGCTGAAACCCATGAAGAATAAATTATACTATCCATCCATATTTTTTTTGCGCGAAAACACATTGAAAGTGCGAGGTAAGGTAAACCAGTGAATTTGTGGTGGAGTTTTAATCTGTTTGCATTGCGTGCATCCTTCAGAAGTTTGGGGGAATTTTTATTAAGCAACTGTCTTTAATGTTTGCCTGTTTTTTGCAACGTTTTGTCTGAAATGCAGCGGTCGTAGCTTTTGCAACCGCTTCCAGTTCGAAGGCCGCCATGGGACAACATAACAATCAACGAAGGCTAACTTAAAAGCAATAACAACGCTGCAAAAACCCAAACTATGACAAACTGATGTGACGAACAGGCTCTACGATCAGTAAAGATAGCTTTTTGGTAAAAATTTTATCATACTTCTTAAGGATGAATGCGATATAAACAGATTGAAACGCTTACACAAAATCTTTGAAGATCCTGAAATAGTTTACCTTACGCTTTCAAGAGGTTTTACTTCGTCACGAGCATGCACCCCGGCTGACATAGTCCCTTTAATGTCTCTCCTGGAGGAACATTATTTTGTTGTTGCTGGAGCAAAACTTGCAAGGCGACATCAGATTGTGTAAAGCTTTTGTCGAAGTATAAATCAGGCTTAGGTCTGGAGAGGACATGCAGATTAGTCCACAGCTCTCCGCTCATCCGCCGAGAGGCTGCCGGTTTCGGAAACAGTGTCTTATTCGGATAGTTCATCGTTTAATCCCAGCTGGTGGGCCCCTATCATCTTGTCCTTTCATGTCTCTCAAAGAAATGCTCATTATTTCACTCTGGAGATCCACCCTCGGAGCACCAGTCTTCGTGGCTCACCCTGACACTAGTTCACCTCCATGTTTATGAATTTGCTCCTAAAACCAGTACTCCCAAGTTCTCACATGACTGAGTAAAATCGGTTTTCTTTTCAGACAAAGTGTGTCCTAACAAGCACGCTCTGAGACAAATCAGCCATGCTGCGAGTTTGTTTGTGCTGCTTTCACTGGCGGAATGGGGCTTGAATGGCCGATTTATGAAAACGACAAACCTTTTCCTCTTGCCTAGCAAAGCAAGGCCTTCTGGCCTATTTTTGAACAAATTTGAAAGATCAGTTACTGCACGCAATTCTTACCACTGTTGATCTTCCATGAAATCTATGAACTAATGAGGCAACGAATTGTGTGGTGTTTCATGATGCGGAGGGCTTTTCTTGCGGTGATGTAAGGGAGTGTTTTTCTCAAAACCCGTTTAACATCGGTCTGACACCAGGAAATGCTCTGTCGAGGTTACGTAACCGGATCAACATTGGCCCTTTGTTTCCAGTCAATCGGAGCAAAATCTCTGTTTTGGTGCAGATTTGTAATGGTTCCTTGCAAGTGCATGGAGTGTGTTCAGAGACAGAATAATATTCGACGCAGAGGCACAGAAATTCCTCACTGTATTCTGCGGAAACGCTGCACTACGAGTGAACTCACTCCAGAAATTTGCCGTGGGGAAAGTGTCACTTTCGGAGATAAGCCCTCATGAATGGATATATATTCCTTCAGAATTATATGCAAGTTTATTTAATAAAGCTGTTGCAATGGCTGATATTAACATACTGGTTTTATAATTCTGTTCTGGACCCCTCTCTTTACTCAAGAGGCAGTTGTGCCCATGTTTTTTTTTTTAAATAATGCGGTGATAATGGGTGGCTTTCATAAGGACGCCAATCTGTTTCACAACTGTGCGTGATGTTTTACCTCAGCAGCATCCCAGGGGTTATTGCTTTGATTAAGAATCTTCCTTCATCAGTTGCATCAAAGGGGAAATTGTGCTTGGTTTTGCATTTTGTTTATTTTTACCATGATCATACAGAGCTTCCCCCTCGACTGTATGAGATATATCGTTCTGATCAGCACATTTTTAAATGGAAATTGTCGATTTTACATTTAGAAATCCCATTGCAGTCTTTGGTTGGTAGAAGAGGAATCATTATTTTTAAATTGGAATCCTAATTTTGTGTGAAGAAATCCTAACTTTGGCAAAGCTAAATTTTTTCAAAAAAATATGGCGTCTGCAATATGTGTTTTTAGAAACAGCGATTTTGACTTGGAAATCCCTCTTTCTATACAAAGACTTTTATTTTTAAGTGAAGATTTCTATGGTAGAACAACGATTGCTTTTTCGAAACATGGATTGTTCCTCTGGGGCGCTGAATTCGAGAAGTTAAACTGCTTGAGCTTCATTTATGACTTCCACAGCCAAGAAAAAATAAAAAGATGTGATGAATCACTTAAACCCTTTGTTGCATTTTTTCCAATGTTTTGGACATATTTGAAGCACGTTTAAGTTACGCTTGCTCATCGATACCCTGAAAATACATATTGCGCATTTTCTTGGACATTTCCAGATCAGAATTTCCCCAATAAGTACTTCTCTAATGAGTCACATGATTTACCACAAACTATTAGAATGGCAACCCCCACGAGTAAGAGGTAAGTTGACAAAGTTAAAAAATATTCTTATTCTGTTTAAGTTTTGATAAAAATTTTTCCAGTTGGAGGAATGAAATTTATTATTTAGCAGACACTGAAATGCATCAGCTTTGTGAAGCAGGTGTATTTGTTGGAAAACACCTGATTTTATGCTCTGTCAAAAATATTGGACATTATGCATGCCAGGCAAATAGCTCCAATAAGCCATATCCAGAATACTGGACAACATGCATGTCAATGACCAGGTTTCTTCAACTTAAAATAATTTCTGACACCCCATGTGCGTAATGTCCATAATACTGGACAGCAGTATGCATCCCACAAGCACAATGTCCAAAATAATGGATGCAGTGACCACCCAATAGTACCCCTCCCAAAAACAAAACTGCACTAAATCCCATAAAATAGCCCCAAAAGAACATTTAATATCAAATTTTAACATCTTGCAGGCAATTTTTAATAATCTATGCTACAATGGGTTAACTTCAGAATAAATTATATGACAATTTAAGACCCCAGTAAGATCAGGAAGATTCATAGTATGTATTTAAGAGCAGAAGTACCTCCGCCAGGCATCAAAAAACCTTTCAATAATAATGTTGCTGGTGAAAAAAAGGAAAAACAACGTGGAAACAAGGAACAGCTGGAGCTATGGCTTCGACAGGTCTTCTATGGTCTGGATACAGTTTGAACACGGTAAACGTGCCAGATGCTATTGTCTCTGTGCTACACCAGGGCCCTACTCCACAAAGGAGAATTATTGTTGTAAAACCCACACAGCTAAACCATCGACGGAAAAGCTGGGAGCGAAGGTTCATGCGTGTACTTTGGCTGTTGTGAGACAATTGGAACATGTTAATTAAGTCATTCATGTCTGCATCCCGCATTGGACCTGGCCTGAGACTTGTAAGTTCTGTTTCTGTATCATGTTCTATTCTGCTTTGTGGGACTGACCTCTGTAGGTAGCACTGGGCTGAGACATTCAGTTTGCATTCAGTTCTTTGCCCCTGAACTGAGCAGATCGTGCACATTATATATGCATACTGAGTGCTGACCAAAGAGAAACGATTAAGAGCAATGATACGACTCTCAGTCAAAACCACTCGGGCTTTAATATGCAGGATCTGAGGATACGCTAATATCCTGAGTGTTGTCACCATCATCTGAAAAGGTCAATCATTTCATTTAAATTTTCTATTTTCCCCAGTAATATGGATATGGTGGGTAGTATTAAGTGATTGCTATTTTTCAGATTCCGGTTTGAATTCTATTTAGGTAAAAAAAAAAACACAGTTTTCAGCTTTTACTTACATTTATTATTATTTTTAATCAAAATGTTAAACGCAATCTTGAACCTTTATAATTTCTGATTCATGATAAAACAAATCACAGCCATAAATTTAGTTTTTAGCTATAAGTTTGCTCATAATTTTCATTTTAATCTCACTTTGTACACGTGATAGATTCTGGAGGTGATGGGATTTTCTCATTAGCTTTTAGATATGCAGCCAGGGATCAGAACCACACGGATAGAAAAGCTCTGTATTAACAGACTCCTTTTTCCAGCACTCATGAGACATTTTAGCAAAGTAGCTACAATGTTGTAATGCAGACAAAATCATTGAACTGATTTTAAGAATAGCAGGGCATTCTGCTGAGAAAAATTGACCAGTTTGTTGGAAGTGCTGCAGAGTATACAAATTTTCTGTGGCAATCAGCCACTCAGTACATCAAATCTCTTCGCAGCAGCTCAGCTATCTTTGCGTTCTGTGAGTACTGTGGGCCCAAAGACTTTAAATTAGATGAAGATTGGTAACCTGAGTTGTTAACAGACTGCCGAGTAACTTTATTGTCCATTTGTGCAATGGATTGTGGTCATTGTAGTTACACTGATGCTTATACCTGCTCAAACTGTGCTGAGCCAGGATTCAGTGCCCGTTAATAAATGTGCCGAGCCAAAGAAAAAAAAACTTTATCCACTGAATTAAGATTTAATTCAAATCACTCACCACCAGTGGAGGGATTTAGGCATTTATAACACCGATTTACCCCCCACATCCTTACACACACACGCACACACACTCACACACACGCACACGCTCTTACTCGCACGCGCACACACACACACACACACACACAAACTGAACAGACCCATGCCTGGTGCTGAGACCTTTCTTTTCAAATTGTCACTTGCGGCAATCGTGCTTTTCTTTCTTTCCCTCTGAAATGAGTTCTGAACCCATTACAGCAGAATGTCATCTTGTTTTCTTCAATTCGGAACCAATTTTGTGAAACAAATGAGTGATGCGTTGAAATAAAGGCTTTCATTAAAGCTGATTTCAGAGAAAGAAAAGGGGAGTGTGTCTGCGTGTGTGTGCGTTTGCGCATGTGTGTGTGAGAGGGAGACAGCGAGAGAAAGAGAACGTTCTCTCAGTTTAAGCTCTCGCTGCGGTGGCGGATTCGCTAATAGGGGCATTGGCGAGGTCTCCAAACATCTGCTGTCAAAACCAAATTATCCACAGTCAACAAAAGCTTATGTGAATTCCCCCCGCTGCTCCTCTGCTAGAGACCATGCAGTGCTTTCTTAACACGGCGATACGCAAACCTCTCAACCTCTCCCCGGGCTTGCACCTGTCGCTCCATTTTCCGCTTTGCCTCAGTTTTTCGTGGGGGCAGATTTAGTTGCCCCCTGCATGAGGTCCGGACACTCCTGCTCGTCAGCTAGCTGAAATCACCTGTGACGATGGGGCGGATTTGCACGAACTGAGGCGACTCCTTAGCCTATCACCGCTGTCTCAGTCCTTTTGAAAAGACGAAATAAAAACAGAAGACAATGAAAGAGCTTGTTTAGGATCTGTGAAATGATTGTTGATATTTTCAGACGTCGCAGTCGGTCTGGCTTGCTTGAAAGAAAAAGCTAAATTGAATGAATGAAAATCAGCAAACTGCAGCAGAAGCCATGGATATTGGCAATGGAATGTAGTGGATCAGAGGCTAAATTTTCTCAATTACTGAAGTGTTTTCTCATTTTAATCTTTTAGGATGGTGAATAATGTTTGTAAATATTAAGCTGTAAGTTTAATTCAGTCACAAAATGCAAAAAATGGTACATATATGAGCCAGCTTTTGGAGGACAGTTGGCCAAAGTAATGAGACTACTGCTTGTAACAAGGTCTCGATGGACATGCAGATTTTTCTGTTTGTCCGTAACAGTGGCGCCAACTTCAGGTCAACATTAGGGGGGGGGTCACAATATTTTTTTTCAGGCTGCTGTATTCCCAAGGGTAAGCTGCCTCGTCCAAAGTCCAGCCTTTTAGAATGTTGAAATGGTTTACTTAAAATATCAGGAGCCTACTTCATTTGATTAATGTTAAATCTGGTTGTGATCTGTGAAACAATGTTAATTGGCTGAATGGAAGCGATGTATGAAGGTATATACGAATTGAATGGGAGCATCCATTTTACATCACCGCATATATGGATGTAGGCTAAACTGTTTTCAGTCATTTTTTTAGCCTAGGATTTGAAATTGCAAACGGGACCTTAAACATCGCTTTAGCCTGTAGGATACTTAATGTGTCACATTTTTTTCCAGCCTGCTTCAAGGCGCACGCAATATGCGCGCACAATAATTATGTATGCAACGCGTGGTTCATCGGCCAAGGCCGCTGTCCTTAACGCTACTCCTACTACATTGCTATAAGCTACCTATCTTCCATCATCTGCTGTGTTTAAATAGTGCCACATGCTGCAGACGCATGGTTAGTAGTACACCCTATCTCGACTATGAAAATGAAATCCCAAGCTGCAGATTAATAGCTGATATAACCTCAGCGCTAACCTGAAGCATAAGCTTTAAGGCAATGCGGGACCTTCCTTAACAACCTTCCTTCCTTAACGTCTACGAATGCAGTTGCAGGTTTAGAAGCTGAATCCAAATCGGTATTAATATTCAAGTCCAGAAAATTTCATGAAAGTTGACAGTAGGCTTATTCCTTAAATCGGCTATTGCTTCATAAACATAATGCAGACAGGGTAACAAAAGACAAGTTGTCAATATCAATGGGCTCTTTGTTAACGAACTAGTTTAACAAATATAATTGCATGATATAGCCAAAATTTACTTTACAAGTAGTCAAGACCATTTACCTTCTTCATATGAAGCACATGTCTAAATTATCATGTTGAGAAACCTATTTATTTATCCACATTTCTGGGGAAAAATGAAATTGTACCGTTTTCCATGCTTGCGCTCATACTGAAGTGGGGAACACTTTTGATTAAGGTGATAGCATATTATTAACGTATTCACATACGCGAAAGCATTAAGGGGTGATCTGGGGTTAAATGGGAAAAATTTGATTATTTTTCCAAAAAAATTTTTTGAATGAAAATATGCTGTAATAACCCACTTTTAATAATCACTAATTGCTACAAGGATTAAAATCTGAACTCAACTTTTCAATGCAGTCTAATGCATTTTCCATTGATTTCCTAAGGTATTACTTTACCCACATTTCTAATGTTTGTGGCAGCCATTACTTTTTTATTTATCATTGAAATCAATGAAATTTAGGCTGCAGGTACTTTACTACATTAGAAATGCAGTGACGTAGGAAAATTTTGCCTATCTGTTACATACTTTGAATATTTTGAGTATTCGTCAGATTCTGCGCAATATAATTTCAAAATTTAAGTAAAATGCCCCAAAATCACAAAACTGACAAATTGGGCAATGAATGGCTGTGTCATTGCATTAGGATGAGCAATGGCTTTTAAATGATGAAAGAAAAACTGAATTCTACCATAGAGTTAAAGAGGAATTGGCGCCAGAAGTTTTCTGCATATTTAATGAGCTTGCTCGGTTACCATGGCAACCGCATAAACAGAACAATGCCAACTTGTATCTTTTTTGGTGGTTATTACATATACCTCTTTAGATTAATTCTGAGTTGTTTCCTGGTGTCATTTTTCATTTAACCCCAGATCACCCCTTAAAACAAACCAAGGTACATTGAAAGTAACCGTTCAGGGGTACGTTTCCTAAAACCTTGGTTTGAACCGGACTATAGAAGTTGTTGAAAGTAAGCAAATAGCAACGCTTTTGTCAAACATAACCTGAGCTCAGTAAATTGCAGTATGGCTAACCACATTCTGTTAGAATCTTCCTGGGTTGCTTGGCTACAACAGCAGCTAAAGACGATGTGATATTCAAGATCAGATTTTTTTTTTTTTGAGTCGGCCACGGCAACAAATCAAGGACACACATTTTCTGGACATGAATATTAATTCCAATATGGATTCAGCTTCTAAACCTGCAATCATAGATGGCTTGCATTAGCCTTATTTTTTACTTATTTTATTTATAAAGGTCCCACATTATCTGAATCAGTAGCTTGACTCAATGGGGCAGACTAACTACAAACACTTGCGGTTTTAACATTGCAGGGTTTTTGCCCCAACCTTAACTTTGGAGGTGCAGAAGACCCAAAGCCCCCCCCCCCCAAATGACACCGATGGTCAGTGCTCACATTCAAACTTGCGTTGAGATGCATGAGAAAGAACAGGATTGATATATGCACAACTGTACTGTTGTACTGACCTACCATTTCCCACACAATCATACAATCATGAATATCCACTAGGGCCACTATCGATCAGGCAGAAGTGAGTCGCAGGCATTTTGCAACATTACAAAGTAATGTACCTACCTGGGACAAGAGTTCCCAAACAGCAAGTGTGCACATTGTGTACATATTGAAGTCCAGAAATCCTCACAATTTGTTGAACTATGAACACTGTAGACCACCATCCAATGTAAGGTTTATGCCACAGCTGCCCTAAATTAATGGTGTTGGTAATTACCAAAATTATTTTTTTTGTTTCTGTAATGGTTAATCCACCAGTATGCACAAGCTCTGACTGAAACGATACTTTTAATGCTGAAATATAATTATTCTTGTTATCCATGAATTTTCAAATTTGCTGTTTTACAAAAAAGCAGAAAAAAATAGTTAAGCACATTACTTTTTTTCAAATGCCAAATAATAGTTATTAACTTGCATTCCTGAACATAAAAATTAGTTTAAGTGATCGAATGCAAGCTGTTATCAAGGCCACAGGAGTTTTTATGTGTTTTGGTTTTTATGTGTGAATAAGGACTATTTAGTTATTTCAGTTTGTTATTTACCAAAGAAATAACAATATGATTTTTAGTTTTCAACAAGTGTTTGACAAATTTCTAACATATTTGTGTTTTATCATTTTGATGACAGGTGGTCTCATAAAGTTAAGCACTGTACATATGCCATTGCTCTGTGGACACTGAACGGACTTCAGAAGGGCTGCCTCCTTCCACCCTGAACCTCCTTCTCACTCTCTTCCTCTGTCTTTCTCATTGTCTTTGTCTCTTCTGCTGTGGTGAACAACAGCCGTATTCTGCAAAACACTTTTAACATCCATCTATTGTTTAAAGAAGAAATGCAAAGACTCTAATTTTATCTCTTTTTTTTTTTTATTGGCGGCGAATTTGCTGATTTTTTCGAGGGTCTCCGGGGGGAGAGGGAAGACAAAGATAAAAATGATTGAGTTTTCTGAGCTGCGCATTGTGAAGGGGAGCTTTGTGTGACAGTTAATTAAAGGCAGGGATTGCGATCTTTAATGGCTGTCAATTAAAACAAAATTAGACGGAGTCAACTTGCAGCAATAGGGCTATCGGCTCCCCTCCGTCACCGCTCGGCAGTGGAGATGGGGCGGGACGTTCGCTCACTGTCAGAGATGGTCGCCTCTCTTAGAAAAGAACAATACATCACTCCGGTACAGGGGAAAAAAACAACCTCATGAGATGAAACAACGGGCAACACAAACAGCAGCCCTCCAGGGCCGGGAGAAATTTTGTTTAGTCATTGAAAGCATTTTTCCTCCTCTCTTCGACAAAATGTAAACATCTCGCTAGAGGCAGCTCCCTTCGGGGCGTTAGGCGCGGAGTTTGCGGACTAACCGTGCTTTGTTCACATTTCAGCAATTCAGCTTCATTCTTTTGGGGTTGATTCCAGACGTCTAAAATAAAAGGCAAAATTATATCTGTGAGAATTATACCTCTTGATTTCCTTTCAACTTAATTTTCCTGCGTGTACTCCTCAGAACCACTTAGAGGAAATTTCATGCCGAAAAGAGGGATTTCAATAAAATCTGAATGACGCCTGATTGATTAAACCATTGCATGGAAACCTGTGAAAGACCTGGAGTTTCTGGGCCATTTAAATGCTATTACATATCATTTTTCCTATTCGCTTACCGTCCGCTGTCTGTGCCTGGTATTGTCATTTCTAACGGAGGTACAGTCAATAAACGGAGTCCTGCACTGACCTCCGAACTGTAAACTGTGTGATCAAATTAACTATCAATTACAGATGAGCGTTCCGTAGCGCGATTGTAGAAAGGCAAGAGGTTTAAGCCACTGGTGAGGCACTAAATCCGCTTGTATCTTTGCAGTAACACCAGAATATTTCATCAGTATTTCATTGTGTTCGTGTTCTGCAATGAAATGTCTTGCCACCAGGAAAATTTATGACGGTTTGTATATCTTTTTATACTTAATGCATGCTAATCACCTATTCACCTATACTCAATCAAGCTCACAGCCAATGTACTCACCTTGCTCCAACCTAGAATCAGACAGCCTTAATCCCAATTGCCTTTTGGTAAGGACAATAAATAAGAAAAACTCCTGAGAGTGATATATTGAATAAACAGGCCAAATTTGCTGTGTATACAGCTGTGAATCTCTGAAAGAAGAGAGCACAATTCTGACAGTCATACGTGTTTATTGATTTTTGACATTTGACTTTTTCGTCATGACTACCAGTAAATATGTCCCTGGCTCGGAGACTAAACCAGTCAAGGATCTTGCAGCAACCTCAGGCAATTAACACAAATAAATTGGTGATTGACTGCAAATGCAAGACCGTGCAATGGTCATCTCAATGTCTGAAGTTGGATTCTATTTGAAAGCCTGTGGTTTCAGTTGAAGAAGGGAGTTAAAGCACATACTTTACCATAAATTTTGAAGGATTTGGAAACACTCTGTGTAGAGGAACTGTCTAAAGCCCCATTCAAACTGGATTAGATTCACTGCCGGAGCTTTTGTGATTTAAGTGATTTAAATCCAGTTCCAATCTACAGTGTCTGTAGTTTTTTTTTTTTTTTACAAGAATGGAGTGTTAAAACAGCAGAGAGACACCAAATTGAACACAGAGGTCCTACAGTGAAAGCATATCCACTTTGATTAGCCCTTGCCAAAATGTGATTGAGAGCAGACAATGTATAGTTTGATTTTTGGGCTGTAGGAATCAGCTAGCTGCTTGACTAGGTGCTTCTTGACTTCTTATTGTGTGTTCAGAGTGGTGTAGAAAGTAATGGTTAAATACAAGCTATCTGGTGTGACTCTGGAGGAGTTTGGCAGTTGGAGTCAGACTGGCTGGTTTGTGAAACTGCGGTTCCCCTGGGATTATTATGCACTGCAGTCTCCAGAGTTTACACAGAGTGGTAAAAAAGCAAAAAAAAAAAAAAAAACATGACTTGAGCGGCAGTTCCCTGGATGGAGACGCCTTGTTGATGGGAGTATGTGATGCAATCATGTGAACATGGACCACAATCTCAAAGGAATGTTTCAAACATCTTGTGGAATCCATGCCATGAAGCGTTGAGGCTGCTCTGAGGGCAGAGGGAGGTGAGAGTGCATATATGGAATGATTACTGCCAGCCCCGTTGAATATAAACGTCACTTTTAAAGCACCTGTCTGGCAATGTGAAAAAGGTAAAAAGCAGCACATGATGCCTTGATCTAAGGAAATTCAAAAACAAATGAGAAACTAGAGACTATCTGCGACTGCACCAGCCACCATAGCAAAGTTAGCATTGCTTACAGTATATCTGAGAACTTGCCTATTTTTGAGCTTAACCTTGCTTCTCATCACAACTTTTCACCTGTGAAGTTTGAAGGCTGCATTGACCAAGGTTGTGATGCTGCCATGTTCACAAGCTTAACCACAAGCAGATAAACACCCAGCTAAATGTTTTCCAAATGCACAATGACCGCAAGTATTGTTACAAAGTTGTGCCAAAATGGCGTAAGTAGAACAGTCAAGGTATTGGAGTGGCCATCACAAAGCCATGACCTCAATCCAATACACAATTTGTGTGGAGAACAGAAATAGTTTGTCTGAGCAAAATGGTCCACAAGCCTGTCTCTGTCCAGGTCAATGGGCCAAAATCCCAGCAAATTTTTTTTGAGAAGCTTGTGGAAGGCTACCCGAACTGTTTAACCCAAGTTAAACAATTTAAAGGCAATGTTACCATATACTTCCTCAGTGTATGTAAACTTCTGACCCACTAAGAATCCAAAGAAACGAAGATAAACTGAAATATGTAATTCTCCCCACTATAATTCTGATATTTTACACTCTTAACCCTCAAGCGACCGAGTGGGGTCATTTATGACCCCAGAAGTACATTTTTATGTGCTGTTTTAATATTTCATATCAGAAAAATGTTTCCTTGTCAAGGTTGTCAAGCTGTCCATCCAACGAATTTTCATAGATTTTCAGAAGAATTGGCCTATTGCTGTGTCAAAGACAGCTGAATGATATATGGGGTCATTTATGACCCCAGAGATAGTTTTGTTGACAAAAAAGCACTCCAAGGAGTCATAACTCATTCAAAACAAATGATATTATTTTTATTATGATTACATTTTATTGAGGTAGAAAATGCGTACTCTGAGGGGCCACAAACCATCCATCAAATGACAAAAAACACTCAATCTGTTCATCTGGAAAATACATCAATTTTTAATCCAAAATTATTTTTAGTTTCATAGTACTCAGCTTAGATGAGATCAAATTTTTGCTATTTTGTCCTTCGACCAATTATGACCCCGATGTAAATTTTGGTGCAGATTGCGCCATTAGTTTTTTTGGTGAAGTTTGTGACGGACAGATAGACACACACACAAATGAAAATATATCTTCCTTGGCAAGGGTACATACAGCTGCAAACCATGTTATTCTAGTTCTGAGAGGCAAGGTCAGTGAATAAAAATTGACCATTGCCATAAATCTATGATAATCCAGTCAAAAAACACGTATATTTTTTGGGGTCATAAATGACCTCACAAAACTTTGCATTTTTCTTGGCATTCAAAAAAATTTATCAAAATACTTAATTTTTAGCATGTGATCATTTACTTATATCTGCCATACATAAATGAAGCTGTCTGGATGTGATGAACATAAAAATAGTCATTAAAAATAAGTATTTTTGCATAAAACACAGCGGGCTCATTTATGACCCCACTCGGTCATTTCAGTTGCTAAAAGTACTCGGTCGCTTGAGGGTTAAAAAATAATGATTCTTTAAACAGAGAAGTTTTACCAGGATTAGGACTTCTGAAAACTAGGTTTGAATGTCATTGGCTAGTGCTATTTTGTATGTATTTAAACTTTTGACTTTAACTGTATATCCCCAAATGACAAATGAAGTAAAAAAATTTCCCTGTAAGGCCTGAGGATATTAAACAGAGGTGAAATAATAAAAAAAAAAACTCCCCAGTGGGAAATAAAATCACAAGAGGAACCTGGCTATAATGGGAGAGCCCATCCTTAGCTGGAAAGCTAATTGTAATGAAAGTTAGATAAAAGTTTGATAAGGAATGTGACAAAAAAAACCAAGCAGTAGCATCTGTAGCTCCAGTATGTTTGAGGTGGGGTTGTAAACCGGGGTAGAGCCAGGTCAGGACCGCAGCAGCCAATAACCGCACGGTGAAGGACAGGGCTTAAGTGGTCGATGGACTGAGTGTACAGGAGGGAAAGGATCCCCAGAAAAAGATACAAAGAAGAAGCTTGGCGGATCCGCGTGGATCCAAATAGACTCTAAGTGTTGATTAAACACTGAATGTTTTGCTGTGTAGCCTCACTGGCACTGTTAAGGCCTCTCAGTGGCACTGGTTCCTTAGGGAATTACTTGACAAAACCCACCAACGCCATGTGGACCTCCCCAGTGACTAAGGCTGAAGTTAGCCCCACTGGCACCAGTAATGTATTCTCAGGGCCACTAGTTCCACATAGATTTACTTAACTCCAGGGCACCAGTACCATGTGGGTCTTCCCAGAGACTAAGGCTGTAGCCAGGACAACTATATCCAGTTCCCCAAATAGAGGCTTGATTACTGAGGTGAGTTTGTGCTTACTCTTAAAAACAGGGAGGGTTTGAGGTCCAAACATGTCAAGGGATATTATTCCATAAAACTGGAGCATCATAAGAGGCGGCTCTGAATCCGGCCGTAACTCTGAATATATTCGTAACTCACATGCACACGCGCGCACACACACACACACACACACACACACATGCATGCACACACACACACACACGAACAAGCAGACACACATAGACACACATGCATGCAAATACACACTAACACGCAAGAATGCACATGCGCGCACGCACAATCACACACCCTTCTCACTGTCTCCAGCAAAAGATGGGTCAAGCCCAAGACCCAACTACGAAGCCTTTTATGGTCTTAACAACAAAACATTGGTCAGAAAATTAATAAGAATCAATCAGACAGATAAATTAACACAGGATGGGATCGCTTTTTCCCTTATATTTATTTAAATGTTTAAGCCAAAAAATTTTCAGACAGCTTTATACAGAAAGCAGAGTCAAAAAATAATATCTGAACTTTATTTTCTTTCAATAGTGGGAAGAAAGCTTTTGTGTAATATTTGCCTGAACCTCCAACTGACTTTTCACAGCTCAGACTGATGCAGTTTCCAGCTTTAACCCACTCAGTTTACTGCACAAAAAATTTAACAAGCAAATGGTGGGACAGAAGGTCTCAGGAAGGCATTTGTTTAATCCTAATTCTCTCGGATTTGTTGGTAAGACTACTAAAAGCTTCATATTTTGTTATTTTGGCCATGGCCCATCGTTTTTCCAATTTATTTATTTTTTGCCCAGGAGTGTTTATGCAGTCAGGTCCATAATTATTTGGACAGTGACATACTTTTCATCATTTCGGCTCTGCGTGCCATTGCAATGGATTTGAAATTAATCAATCAGAATGTGTTTGAAGACTAGAACTTTAGGTTTAATTTAAGAATATTTCCAGAAATATTGTATTTATTTTGATTGGATTACAATCATTTAAGGGCTCAGCAGTATTTGGACAAACTGACATTATCAAAAATTATATTTTCATATTTAATACTTGGCTGAGATTCATCCGCTAAAATATTCTGCCAGATCTTCACAGCTGTGGTCTTCAGTTCCAGCTCGTTATGGGGGCATTCTGCCTTCAGCTTTTCTTTCAGCAAATGGAGAACACGCTTCTTTGAATTCAGTACAGGTACCTGACTCAGCCATTGCGCAATATTTTACTTCTTAGCCTTAAAAAATACTTTTGTACAACGTCGTAGCTGAGTTGGTTTTAGCAGTGTACTTTGAGTCATTGACCATCTGCACTGTGAAGCACCACGGAATGAGAAGAAGTCAGAATTCATCACGCATAGACTTAATATAGAAGTCATCATTCATCCTGTTGGTTTTCTCAGCAGTGACATCATCAAAAAATTATACAACATAACTGATTCCATTTGCAGCAATACATGCTCACATGTGACCATGGTTCACAAAGGAGGAGGTATGCTCTGAATCATGAGCAATCGTAAACAATTACTATTGTATTACGTCTCGAAGTAAACCCTCTGAAGTAAATTCTACTCTTGATTGCTGACATTAACACAGTTACCCCTACCACTTGAAAAGTGTTTTTAATCAGGCCAATGGCAATGAACAGATTTTTCTTGTCCAGGGAAAGAATTCCGTCATCCACCATAATTGTTATGTGTGTTCCTCTGGGCCTTTTGGTGTCCCTGAGCTTACGCAAGCTACCTTCACATTTGAGAATGAATGAAACAGTTAATTTTGCCGCATGATGTTTTTGCCTTTTCCATGAAGCTTCTGTTTTGACTTTTCAGCTACATTTTTCATGCTTCACTGCCGTTCATGACTGTTTGGACTTTGTACTCAGAGTTGACAGCTACAGATTCCAAATGTAATGATTATACGACATAAGGATTCGCTCTCTCCTGATTGGTCGAGGCAAGCTCTGTCGGTCACTGTAAACAGTGATATTCACCTTGCAAAAGTGCACGAGTGGTGAATATAGCAATCCGAAGACCAGGAGCTAAAAATAGATGAGGCTTCCCCGTGGGAGCTCCTGACATTGTCTGTATTTTGAGTCACTTCATCCCTTTGCGAGAAGCTTTACGATAGAGTTGTCGCCCTTCTCTTATTTTATACTAGCTGCTACCCGGAGTGAAATTGCCATTTTTTTGGCGTGCATGACCGTTTTTCAGAAATCGGGCGACGTCAAGTCCTTCCTGGTGTCCAAGTGGATATTCACACCAAATTTGGTGATAATCGGTTGAGAAATGTAGGAGAAAAACGTGTACATACACACAGACAGACAGACATCGACTTCAAATATATTATAGATTTTCTAGGAGGATCATATAATAAGACAGTTATTGACCTCTGTTATCGGTGGATAAATCATTGGATTCTTCGATACCTGAAGTCAATAACTGTATAATGTCAAACTTTAAATCAACTTCACATATTTAACTGCATACTAGTAAATTAATTATTGAGGAAATAACACATACCTGGGCAGACCAACCATGCAACGACAATTACTGTTGGCCCTCTGGGGCATATAATAAAAGTGCAGTAAATCCTGCAGTATTAACCCATTTGCGAGGGAAATACCCTCAAATTAAAGCTGAACGTCTGCAATTGGAGCTCATATTCATTATTTTGTTTGATCTCCGGTACAGTGAGGCAGACAGCTGAAATGACAAAAACACTGTCAGGGTACATTTATGAACCTGACTGTATGTGCAGCATTACAAAAGCATATGCGGCACTTCAGAGAACCAAAGTACGAAAAACAAAGTTTCGTTTATAAATGTCTTGCTTCCTTGCTTCTGTTATTGTCAGCCATCTGTCCCTGACTGTCTGCTAGCCTCTCCTCATTAAATTGAGCTGGGTATATAAATATCAGTGACTGCAAGCAGCAATACTACAGCCATCTTGGGTAAACAAAATACCTTTAAAACCCTGACTCCAGACATTTCTGCAGTAACAGAACCCAATGGAGAAAAAAAAGAGGTCTGTCTACCCGTCCCTCGGTATCTGCCCAGTTTCTCCAGCGATGGTGCAGTTTATGGTGCGGCACGGTGCCGCAGTGGCTCGCACTGTCGCCACGGAGAAAAATGGGCTTCACCCCTGGTCATGGGTTCGAATCTTGCTTTGCATGTTCTTCCCGTGTTCGCCTGGGTTTCCTCCGGGGATTCCGGTTTTCTCCCACAGTCCTAAGACATGCACATTAGGCTAACTGGAGACGCTAAACTGCCTGTAGGTATGAGTGTGTGAGTAAGTGGTGTGTGCACTCTGCGATGGATTAGCGAGCCGTTCAGGGTGGGTCCCTGCCTTTTTGCCCATAGTCAGCTGGGATAGGCTCCAGCTCCCCTTGCAACCAGCGTGAGGAGGAAGTAACTATAGATGGATGGGTGGAGTTTATGGAGCAATGCAAAATCTTCAGGAGATTCAACCACAGCCATGGCTGACTACCCGTGTCTACTGTATGTTCTGTGAGGAACTACCATGGGTGGGGCCAGTATCGCCGATGATGATTATATAGTCGTGGATCAAGTCCGTATTTGCACGGAAAATATGCGTCCGAGATATTGTGTCTGCAAACTGCTTCCGTGGAAGCGGCCCTTAGTTTGCTGGCATTTGAAAGTGTTTTCAAGCATTTTCTTAAAACTTTTTCGTTTGGAAAAGACTTCAGCTGCCTACACTCTATCGGCAAAGACAGCACAATGGGCCCTGTTATTATATCATTACTTTCTATTGCCTGCTTCCCACTTAGTCCTCCTCCACTCCACCCGGTCTCATGGCCTTTCTATTGCCCACCACTAATGCCAGGCCTTGAGATCTCAGCACTCAATAATAAACATTTCCGATACTGCAGTCTTTTGCATGCTGCCTCTCTTATTTCAACCAGCTAGTCAGAGATAAAAGGTTAAAAGTGAGATGACTCTGGCTTGAAATAACTCGCGATTGGAGCGCACTCAAGTCAAGCAACGGGCGCTCCTGCCTTTGGCTCATGACAAGCAAGCTTTGATATCCCACACTAATGAATCTTATGAGGGATGCTTAACTGGGGGGGAACATCTTCCGCTGAAAAATGCAAGAAGCAAAATTGTTTCAAAATGCCTTCAAAGCTGTGTGAGCGAGGGAGAGAGAAAGAGATCATGTGCTAAAGGTAACCATGGAGACAAATTCCTACGGCGAATCTCTATTGGCATTAAGGAGAGAGTCGGAAAAGATATAAAAGGTTTGGCAAAACAACTTGGCCAAAGAGGTAAAAAAAAAAAGAATGGAAGTGCGGAAGAACAGTGAAACCAAATAGAGGTTGCTGTTATATAATGTGACCTATTGAATCGTTCCAACTATGAAAAGAAAAAAGCAACAAGAGAGCACTTGTACTTACTAAAATGAAACTGGATTGGTCACACTTTATAAATGGCTTTTTTTAAGGCAAAAACTGCCTCATTGTAGATGTGTCAGTCCGCGGCTAAATGGCTTTGTGCAAGAACCGTGCGGCTGTTATGCAAGGCAAATGGTTACATAAGCTCGGCAATTACGTAAAGGGTTAACTCTGAGTTTGTATTTTTTGCTTTGAGTTCGAAGTGGGCCGATGGTTTCTGAGATAAATTGAGTATTCGCACTAACTTCTATTTTACACTTTCAACTGCCTGTGGATGAGCCGGACATTGAAATCATGCAACGAATCATCCAATAAGATCCTAGCATTGATACACAAATACAGAGAGAAACAAATTGAACCGAATTAAATTGAATTTTGAGGTGTCAGGTGACAAAAATATATTCCAAAATACCGAACAAAGACAAGCATGAGATTAACTTAGAGTGTTCTTCTGTCATTACGGTGTTTAGCGAGAAAAAAAAAACAACCACCATGATACCATCTGACTCTACTCTGCAGGAACAGAGAAATCACAGATCTGCCATGTCAAGATAACATACATGTTTCATGACGCGGGAGGCGAGTTACAATGCCTGAATTTCTGGGAACACAGGAGATGCAAGGCCGTCTGATTATGCTTGAGTGGGTCTGTGAAGTCCCGCTGAGAGATAAAATAAGAAATGACGACTTCACAGTATGAAAGGGAAAAGTAAATACAGTGTAATTCAATGACTCCAGGGGCTCTTTATAATGCAATTTAGCCTGTAAGCTGATAGGTGTGCTAACAGAATCTTTGTGAGGCTGAGCCTCTAGCAGGCAGAAGCAATAGATGGCAGAATGTAAGCAGTCTACAGGAGTACGAAGCTTTAGAGATCAGAATCTAATCTGTGCTTACAATGTTTTTTGAGCAAGAAGAAGACGGAAAAAAAATACTTGATTTCAAAATGCCACTCTCCTGTGTGGCATTTCAAAGCAACATATGATGTGCTTGAACTCTTTTGAAGACCAGCGCGCTGCTTTTGAAATCAAAATGCTATGCAGAAAATAGACTGCCACATGAATATTCATTTGGCGACAAACTGTACATAATTTTGTTGCCCCGATACCTTTGCTTTCATGCAGGCAAGAGATGATGAACTGCATCATTTCAGAACACTACAAAATATATGCAGAAAAATAAAAGAAAACTGCCAACTCGATGTTGTATTAGTCACAAAATTGTTGGATACTGGAATTTAAATTTAATATTGAGCAGTGTTCACACGTCAGGTATTCAAAAGCCAGACAATTCCACTCATCCAGTCAGACTAGACAATTTGCAGATATTTTCAGGCTTGCACACTGGGCTTGTTACAGTCAGAAGTAATGATTGCCAGAATCAGTACACAGCTGAGCTCATTTGGTGGTTGTAAATGTTCCAGGGTTTAGGGTTTTTGGTACATGCAGTACTGTGGCTGTATTATAGTGGCTGTACTATACTAAAACCATTAGTCCATTTTAATATCACTGCTCAGAACCAAGTTCTATGGTTGAATGTTTCCTCCGTCAAATGTCAGAAGCACCTTTGGACTGCATAAGTTCGAAGTAGTGGTCAAGACGTTAGACCTAATGCTCCAGACCACTGACCCCCATGTTCCATTGTAAAAGGTTTCGTGCCCTCATCGTTTGGGGTCCCGGAGGCACCAGCATGGTGCCGATAATAATTTTAATTTTGCTTTGGAATTTCCCCATTTTTTTTTTTTTACATTTTCTAAATTACTCCAAGTATAGAAAAAGATTGAAGTTTTCAACATCACATATCTAACCAACCCTTCCATTTGTCCTCCACCAAGATGGCGCTTCAGTACTTCACTTGCTTGGAGAGAATGCTTTCATCAGCTATTTCCAATGAGAGTGGGCATTCTTTCTACAAATATGCATGAAACGCCCTCAATATCAGCTTGCAATTTATGAATTTAACAGCAAAAACACTAATGAGAAAATAATTTCATTTTGCACCCAGAAGAAATTAAAAGTAGCACAACTTACAAAAAAAAATTAAAAGATTGGACACGCTAGCCGTGCAAAATGTCTGATGAGGAAACTTTCAGAAAAATGCCAAAAAGCCTGCTGTGAGCTAAATGACATCACCAACAAAAAACAGAGCTACATCTTCTCAGACTCAGATAAGAATGCTTTGAATTCACCATAAATCTGGAAAACCTACTCAAACAAAATACAAAAAAAATCATCGCCTCCATGACAGACACATCAGGTAACATCATGCATGATCAGAATAAAATAAACAATATCATCCAATTTTATTAATAAAATCATTGCACTCCAGACCCTGATACATCCACAGACAAAAATCAACTCTTCTCTGAGGAATACAGTACATCCCCTCCACAGCTAATGAAATTCAAGCAAAAACTCTCTTTAGACCCGTAACTGTGGAAGAATAAAGTGCTGTATTTAATGCAGAAGAATAAATCAACAGGACCAGATGGACACCTAAAATGATATCCGTAATATTTAAGAAGTCAAACATGAGAACATTATTCTCATTACTCTTCCCTTAAACCAAATGAAGACCCAAAGAAATGCTTTAGTTACCACCCTCTATCGCTCATAATCACATACAGAAAAATATAAGCAAATCAATAGCTATTGGACTTGACTCAGTAAATACACATCACTACATCATAATGACCAGGCAGGCTTTATTTTGGGGAGAGATTCCTCAGAAAAGATGTGCAGATTGTTTAAAGCTTCTGGATACTTGTCTTGACATAGTGAGAATTCACGTATAACATCAAAGTTGGGTGTCTCATTAAGCATCTACAAAAAACTGAGTGAAAATTAACATTCATAATGATTAGAAAATCTAGTTCAAAAACGGCTCATTTTGCCATTCAGTCCATTTCTCAAGACAGTGTGGGGGTGGCGCATCGTGGCGTGACTGGCCACTCCCTCAATTTGAGTGACATCTCACTGGCTCCGTGAGCGTTGCAGCAATGGCGCAAGGGTCAGTCCAGCCCAATATGTTTGAGCCCTCTGACTCAAGCTGCTTGCACACTGGACGCGAAAAGATTTTTTCGCACGTCAGATTACATTCAAAGTCAATGCGAAGGCTTGAATACACGCGTGTATTCGCATCTTTGCATTGACTTTGAACGTAATTGATTGGTTTTGCCTCCAGTGTGCAAGCAGCTTCAGAATCAGATAGAGCTGCTCCTCTGCCATCTGGAAACACCTTCCAATCAGTTACGGAATGGTATTTTGTAAAATCCTTTGCGGTTGTTATTATTACCAAGTTGGCGTATCTCCAATAAGATTTAATGTTAGCAGGGATGCACCCAACGGCGGCCTGATGCTGCTGTAATGTTAGTAACGTTAGCTAGTACTGTACAATGTTATAGCATCGTAATTAGCTCGCCAGTCAAAATAAGTGAAAAATAATTACTCCGTGAAAATAATTTCCATTCAGTAATGTTTTACCCTCAAGTATGCATGTTGTGAAGTCAACACTCACTGACCAATAGAACTACATTGTGCTTGCAGGTATTCCTGTCGAGAACACCAGATGATGCCATCAATTACAGAAAATATATGCTGTCAGACGCTTACACCGGTGGCTAGAATTAGTCCACTGTACACTTAGCTCCATTAAAAATGCACCGTTGAGACATATACTGTATTTACTGCAAAATGAAGAATCAATATTTATTGCTTTTTCCAGTGAGATACGAGTGGGATAATAGAAACCGTGAACGCGCACTTCAGTCATGACGAATATTAGCTTTTTTCTGACGTGTACAATGATGCTAGATTTGTTCTTTTGGGTGTGTTCATTCAAGCCGACATGAAGCCAAACAAGAAATTATAAAAAAAAATGCTACGGCATCAGCAAAATGGCGTGGCTGACGACACGAAAGAAAAAAACGTATCATTTGCACTGTCACTGGTCAACAATTGGCTGTCTGTCCGATAATGGAAAACAGGCCCTGTTGCTCACCGACCCCGCCTGCAGCAGCCGCGAATGACAACTGTACCTCAAGGGCAGGATATCCGGTCACAGCATGCACGGGACAGACCCTGAGCAACCCAAACTCGTTGTGAGATAAGGGACTGATGCTGCGTTCATACTGCTGTGTTGAATATGGTGAAATTACCACTTACTGGTTGCGAAACAGACACGCGTGGAGAGCGTTCATTTGCTCCCAGTCTGTCACAGGCAACATCATGGGCGATAATAAAGGCATCAATATATTAAGTGAACTTCCCAATGACAAAAAACGACAGAAACATTGTGACATGGAAGTACAACAAACTCTGGGACACGAAGGTTAATAATAAGTTTCTCCTTTTAATATTTGATGAAACAAACATGAAAATGAACGTACTTTTCTGTTTAGTTCACAATGTGTTCGTCTGGCCTCATTTTGCTCACGAGTGGTGAAGATTGATCTGCTGAATTAAGCACCAGTTCACTGCTTATGATCACAGGTTGTAAAGTGATTTGAGCTCAAGTCACCGCTTGTGTTCTGAGGAGCACCATTTTCACAAGCTGGTTTGAACGCAGCATAAGACATTCGAGCCGGAGCGGAAGTGCCATTCCACGCTAAGTGAGAAACGCATGTGAGAACACGTCCCGTTCAGAAATCATTTACTGGTGCATTTTGAATGGAGCTAGTACAAACATACATGATAGGGGAAATAGCTGGGGACAGACGGATGGACAGACAGCAAAATGAATCCAAATGTAGTTGGGTAATCAATTGCAAGATGGGCTACTTCTGGACAATGTTTTTCGGGCTCAATAGACGCTGACCTGGGCGGAGCAGAGAGATTTTATAATTTCAGTTAGGGGTGGGACAAATGACCGAGTTTTTTGTCATTGGTTTGGCTTATTACGTAAGAACCCACTTAGAAAACCACACCAGTTGAATCGCAGTAAGAGGATAGGTGCTAAAAATTAAATGACAAAATCTCGGATTTGAATTAGACACAATACCTAATATTTTAGTATGTTCGCTATTATGCATATACAACCTCAAATAACATAGTTCAAAGGTTTTTGTGAAATTGGGTTTTCAGAGGTTTAATGTAATTCATTGATCCAGAGGCACTTCCAGTTAAAACCAATAAAATCTTCCTGGAGTACACTGACCCTTTCTCTTCTCTAGACTCGAGCGCCTCAGTTTCGGACGATATTTTATCAACTAGATTAAGAAATTTTAAAACTCTCCCACAGCCTCAGTAGCAATCAAAGGACACATCCCCAAACCATTTTATCAGCAAAGAGGCACTATAGACAAGGAGGCCCATTATCACCCCTCCTATCCAAGCTCTTCATAAAACCATCAGCCACATCCATCAAACAAAACAATAACACCGAAGGAGTCAAGAGCAAATCTTATTACCTCAAAATCAGCCTCTAGACAGATGACATTTTACTTTACCTAACAAACCAATCTCCTGTCCTTCCAGGAGTCCATAATCTGATCAACAGTTATAGCAAGGTGTCTGGCTACTCCATCCCCTGGTCTAAATCAGAGACTCAGGCTGCATCCGAATAGTCTTTTTTGCTTAGGAAAGTTCCAAACTCCTAAAAAATGATCCGTAAATAACAACGTGGCAGCCATGATAAGTGGATTCGAATTCTTCAAATTTTAGGGAAAGATGTCTCAGTTCTTCTTAATTTACCACCTTTAGCATAAGGTACACAGAACCATCCTTTTCGTAAAGAAAGGAGATAAATCTATCCCACAATTCTGCGCAGCTGCAATATTTAAAGCGGCAACCACTCATCCGACCAATCACGTAAAGAAACGTATATGATGGGCAGGGGACTCATGATCACGTTTCCTAGTGTAAGTGGAGTGCATTTTGGTTTCTCTAATTAGTGCAGTTGTCTTCCTAAGCAGTTAGGATTTCCCTTAAACACTTTTCCTTTCCCTTATGACGTTTTCCACAAAGGTGAAAGAAAAGTGGTTAGGGATTAGTGGATAGGCCATAACTTTTTGACTATTCAGAAGCAGCCTCAGCCTCTAACTCGCCTGCAGAGGGATGCTGGGGTTCAAAGACTTCCCTCTAAATACCCTGCTTCAACTATGAAATATTTCAGAATCCACGTATCATCAAATAGGAAAAATCTCTTAATACTCAACTTTACACCACTTGTACAATTTTTCAAAGAGGACTTGTGCGGATGAAAGGAACTCTCACTGTTCCTTATCACACCGTATCTCCTCTGTCACAATGAAAATTTGTTCCAAAATCAATTATCACACTGGCCTGACCTCTATACCTCCCCTTCAGGCTGGCTCTCCACTGAACTCAGTCATTTTATTGGAAAGGAAGAACTCAAGAATCAAACTCTTAACAGAAATCCAAGTCTCTTGGTAGACTCAATGCAACATAAATTTTTTTGCTCGATTTCCTTTCAAATCGGTTATAACACATCTGGCACTGAAAAAAAAAAAAAAAAAAACAGCACAAAGCCAATCTAGTGAAGCATTGAAAAAGGAAAAAACAGCAAAAGTGTCATCTATTACAGATATACTGTGTATAAATAAATCCATGAAAACCCACAACGGCTTCAAGCACACAATCAATACAACACTAACCGTTTGGAGGACAGCCAACAACATTCAACCATCCTACACTGCAACCCCTTCCCCTCCGCATTCACCCCGATTTGGAATAATCCAAAGTCTCAAATCAATAAGAAGCCCGCATCCTTCAGGCATGGACACAGGGAGGAGTGTCCAGTTTGGCACACTTATTCAAAGCCAGCTTGCTCACGACCTTCGACCAACTACAAGAAAATTATAACCTTCCACCGTACTGCTTATTTCAATACATCCAGCTAAGAGAGTCCATGAAAGTAAAGATTTATATCCACAGTTTTATGGTCATCTTGGTCCTTAAGAAACTGAAGGTTGGAAATATTATACCTCAAATTTACTAATCATTATCATCACAAGACACTGCAGCATCTATTCCAACCGACAAACGAACTTCAAATTGTGATTTACAACACTGTACAATACATTGATGGACGGCATGCGAAAATTCAATCTCAACTTCTTGCTGCACCAAAAATTAACTTGCACCATACATAATTCAACATAGATCGCACCTCACCACACAAGAACCTTTCCTCAGAGGCTTCCGAAAGATGAATGCACGTAGACACCGTTGAGACATAACAACCAATTACTTTCACGTTTTCTGATCATGCCCGCTTCTTCATACTTTCTGGTTGGAGGTTTTGGGAAAGCTGTCTGAGATCCTTGACCTCATCATCCCTGACAGTCCCTCAGTTGCATACTAGGTGACCAATCCACGATTTAGATATCCCAGAAATTCAAACCATCTCCACAAACATCATTAACATAGCAAAAAAAAGATAATATTTCTCAACCGGATAGATCCAAAATCTCAACTTGACAGCACATAGAGCGCAAAGCTAAACCAGGGCAGCTCCATTCTCCACAAAAACATAACATCCCAAACTTTAGCTGCAAGTCTGTAGCATTATGTCACAGTAGCGAGTTTTCATGAAGCCGTGCGAATTTGAACATTCTGGATCACCAGATCCAGAATGTTACTTGTATCCGGATCAAACTTTGGTGTTTGGTGGAGCTTATAGAAGTATCATCCCATAATTTTTCTGCAAGCATTGTAGGTCATATTTATCAAGTTACATGCAATAATATGGAAATTGCCCTTATCCTGCAATGGTGAAAAATCTTTCCAAAAAAAAAAAAATCCTGGATTTGGATTCTCTCTGTGAGAAGTAAAAAAAACATATATGGACCATTAAGTTGATGAAAACAACACTGTGTTATTTGAGTGTTAAAAGAGGCCCTGGGGTGTCTGGGACTGCAAAAAGAACATAACAGTCAACAAAAATCCTGCCAGGATTAATATATACACCGGATGGGACACAGTGATAAGACAGAAATGTCTCAGTGTTTGTGCTGATATATGATGAATACACAGGGCAGCGCTAAGTAGAATGGTTTGAGTTTCTGAAATTTTTTTGCTATATGCCTTGTCATATGTTTGAGGATCATTACTTTCATTGGAAAGCACACTAAGCAAATTTGCGGGGCAATTATAAGTTACAGTAACATGATCCTGACAGTCATCACGTTAAATAATTACCTCAGTGAAGCCAGACGGGCCTCGTGGCTGGTTTCATTCCCTGCAGAAGAGGAAGATTTTAACAATGCATATGGAAGAAACTGATTTACTGTGACAGTGCTCAGACAATAACATTGTACCTTGAAGGGTGTAGACCTAAAAATCTTGGCTTTTCCCAGCCGAAAGATGAATGCTACGAGTTGTCATTTTTTATTAATCCCACCGCTTGTTCTTTATTTCCGAAAACCTACGGAATTGTTCGTTGTTCCAATTTGAAACATCCTGTAACAGTGGTCCCAAAGTGCTTTTTCCTGCAACACACAAAATGTGTTTTGGCTTCCTTAAAGCATTTATGACAACAGTAAATTAAATTCTTTTTTTCCTGTGTTTTCTTTCATTTTTTTTTTGAACCTGAGCTGCTCTACAAGTTTTCTATTCTCACTCCCTGAGACAGAAAATGAGAGATAAAAGGAAGGCGTGGGAAGAAATTAGACGGAGAAAGAGAAAGGAACAGAGAGAGCAAAGGAGAGGAGACAGAAAAAAAAAGGAGATGGAGGAAGTGAAAATTTAGAGCAATTCATCAAATGGCCATAATAAGGAGTCATTTAAACGCCCGCTGAGCTAAATTGCCACTTAAACTTTGCTTTAGAGCCAGTCGACTCATTCACTGTCCATCTTTGATTGATCAAGAGGTCAGGTGGTCAGTTACCTCTGACCTCTGATTTCCGACAGAGAATCACTCCATTTTGCATCATGCATCTGTGACAGGAAGAAGCTCCATAAGAGCAGAGAAGCCAGATTTCTTGACAGACGAGTCCTCAAAGAAGACAGGTAAAGTGGGATATTGCGATGTTCAACCATCCTCTGTGGTCAAATGCTACTTTAAACCTAAAAATGTAAAATTCACATTGGTTTTTAAAGCAGCGTGCTCCCAATGATCACAACAGCAATTAGCAAAGAAGCCATATCGTATTTATATTGAGACCCGTTAAGAATCTTTTCTATCCACATATTTCATTGTTTCCGATCCGTTAGTGTGAACTGTTGCCTTTTCAAAAGATGCATAATCTGAAAATTTGCATAATGGTCATTCTTGTCTGCATACATTAACCCTTAGAGCGCTAAATGCAGCTGTTGTTGCTCAATGATGTGAGATATCAAATCAAAACTGTTGAAAACCTATCATATGGTGACATGGAGCTCCTGCAAACGTGCTGTTTTAAACAAGTCGCCACATGATAGGTTTTCCACAGCATAAGAAATTACAAATTTTTTTAAATTATTTCTGCACTCTGTAGGTAAACTTGATAAGTCTTGATGGACATCTTTGCATATACCACAGTGCCCAACCAAATCCTCTTCTTCATCCGGGTATTTTATCTCCGGTGTCACACAAAGATTATGCCATACATGTTTTCAGATGCAAAATGGTTCCCTTATTTAACTATTATATTATGTAGTTATATGAATATAAGCCTTACACACACTGTACATTCACACATTCACATGAAAGTATAAGTTCAGGTTTACAAGTAGGACATCTTCATTAATTGACAAGAATATTTCTATACTTAAGCCAAAACCAATGTCAAAATTTACAATAAATAATTTCCAAGCAGTTGATATACAGGCAAAAAAGGGCTGAAAAGGTAATTAATATATAAGTGAATCAGCTGAAAGAACATTTAGCAAGTCATTAAGTTAACTGGCATCAGGTGTGTAACATGATCGGCAATAAAAGGAATGTCTTAGAGAGGCTGAGTCTCTCAGAAGTAAAGTTGGCCAAAGGCTCTCCAACCTGTGAAGGTTTGCGTAAAAAATTGTGGAAAACAATGTTCCTCACCGTCAAATTGCAAAGGCTTTGAAGGTCTCATCATTGACAGTGCATAACATCATCAAAAGATTCAAAGAAACTGGAAAAATCTCTGTGCATAAGGGACAAGGCCGAAGACCTTTACTGGATGCCTGTGATCTTTGGGCCCTCAGACGCCACTGCATCACTTACCACCATGATTCTGCCATTGACATTACTAAATGGGCCCAGGAATACTTCAACAAACACAGTTTGCCGTGCCATCCACAGATGCTTCCTAAAAATCTATCATACAAAAAGAAGCCATTGTTGAGCATGATCCAGTAGCTCCGCCGTGTTCTGTGGACCAAGGCTAATTTAAAATGGACTGTAGCAAAGTGGCAAAGTGTCTTGTGGTCAGACAAGTCCAAATTTGACTTTCTTGTTGAAAATCATGGGCGTCATGTCCTCCAGGCTAAAGAGGAGAAAGACCACACCCCCTGTTATCAGTGTTCAGTTCAAAAGCCAGCATCTCCGATGGTATGGGGATGCATTAGCGCATATGGTGTGGGACTCTTGCATGATTTAAAAAGCACCATGAATGCTGTAAGGTATATGAAGGTTTTAGAGCAACATATCCTCCCCTCCAGATGACATCTATTCCAGGGAAGGCCTTGTGTATTTTAGCAGGACAATGCAAAACCACATACTGCAGCTATTACAACAGCATGGCTTCATAGTAGAAGAGTACGTGTGCTGAACTGGCCTGCCTGCAGTCCTGATCTTTCACTGATTGAGCACATTTGGCGCATAATTAAATGAAAAGTCCATCAAAAAAGATCCAAAACTCTCCAGCAGCTGGAAGCCTTTATTACACAAGAGTGGGATCTAATTCCAAAGGCTAAACTCAAGAAACTTGTCCCCTCAATGCCCACACGCCTCCTCTCTGTGTTAAAAAGAAGAGGGAATGCTACATGATGGTAAAAAGGCCCCTGTCCCAATCAGCCGTAGCAGCCATCAAATTTGAAACAAGCTCATTTTGTGGATTAAATTGTAAAATGTCTCAGTTTTAACATTTGCTATGTTATTTCTGTTCTATTGTGTATAAAATGCTGGCTGGTGTGATTTGAAAGTCATTGCGTTTTGATTTTATTTACAATTTACACTTTGTCCCAACGATTCTAGAATTGGGGTTCCATTAAGAATTTTAAACTTCTTAATGATTCCTCTGACGGTAGATATGGGCAGGTGCAGGCGAGTGGCTATTTTCTTGTAGCCATTGCCTGACTCGTGAAGGTTGACACACATCTGCCTAACTTGAATGGTGTGTTCCTTTGTCTTTCCCATGTTGAAGAGTGGATAAGAGAAGTGGCCTCTGTGTCACGTCATATTTATACCTCAGGGAAACAGGAAGTGATGATTTACTACTGTTCCTAGATACTCTGATCAACTTTGTAAACTACTGTAGAAATGACAGAAATACTTCAATTACATTTAATTCCTAGGAATTATTTGGGGTGCCAATAATTGTGGAACAGGTGATTTTAAGAAAAATTATTATTTCTTGGTCAGGGATTTTTTTTTCACTCTTAAAATTCACTTGAGTTGAAGGTTAGTTGAATTTTTTTTTAAGGCTTTTAACACATCTTAACCGGGGGTGCCAATAATTATATCTTATAATATATTAGGTTGAGCTACTGGATTCAGGTTTTTCTCTCAGCACTCACAGATCCACACACGCACCCATTCCCAGACTCCTCCCCTTGCTTACCACACACACATACACACACACACACACACACACACACACACACACACACACACACGCACGCACACATTCCTAGCTCCCTCTCCTCACTCATACACACTCACATCAATATCCTCCCTCAGTGAGGGGCGCCTGGCACCTGCTCACACTTGGTAATTGCTGTATTGTGCTCAGAAGGAAGGTACATGATCAAAGGTAATATCAACATCCTGTAAGTTTGGCTGGATGTCTATGGGAAGGTGTTACATCCACCGCTTGCTCTACCACTGATCTTATACTTAAACCCCGAGATGTGAACAGTGTGTTAGGGTTCTCTGCGAATGCCATGTCGGATGCTAGAATCCTCCCCAGTGCATTGTAATGAATGCCATTTCAATTGGAAAGTGGTCATCGGTGTGTCGTTTCATCGGTCCCGACTTGATTCCATGACAGAAAACAGTCTTAACAATATACATACACAGTTGCAATCAAAATTATTCAACTCCCATTGCAAAGTAGGTTTACTGGCAAAATTTTACAAAATTTTTTTTTTTACAAAATTACAAACTTTCAGCTGTTTGCAATGAACAAATCAAACAAAAAACAATTCAAATGGGTCAACACAACAAATATTATAAGTAGCTTCTCCAAATTCAATACAAAATTGCACTTTTATTGACTACTGCAGGCTCAAAATTAATCATCCCCTCCATGACAAGCATCTTTAATACTTAGTAGAGCACCCTTCGAGCCACTATGACCTACTGGAAATGTGATGCATTGGCAGATGTCAGCTTCTGGCAGCATTACCAAAGAATTTTAACCCAGTCCTCATTGACAATGGCCTCCAATTCATTAATATTCTAGGGTTTGAATGCTGAAACTGTTCTTCAAATTTTTTTTAAAGGGTTCAATTGAAGCAACTGCGATGGGCACTCTAGAATCTTCCCAGACTTCCTCTGAAACCAAGCCTTGGTGGATGTTGAGGTATACTCAGGATCATTATCCTTTTGGAAGGTCCAATGATGCCCAAGCGTCAGCTTTCCTCCAGATGGCATGACATGTTCTCCTTCAATATCCTAGTACTTGACTGAATCCATCCTGCCCTCCATTCTTTGCAGGTTTCCAGTGCCAGAGGAAGTGTGGCAGCCACAGAGCATCAAAATGCCCCCACAATTCTTCACTGTAGGCAGGGTGTACTTTTCAGCATATGCTTCTTTATTCCTCCTGCAGACATACCACTGACTCATAAGCCTGAAATATTCCAGTTTTGTTTCATTACTCCACAGAACATCCCAAAACTTCTGTGGCTTATTTATATGGTTTAGAGCAAATTAGAGCTTGTGCTTTTGGATCACTTTAGTATGGACCCTACTGTGCAAACTGAAACCTCCAGGCTCCTGCCTCCAAGTCTTGCTGCGGGTCTCCTGTAGTTACTCGAGGGTTTTTGACCACCCGTCTCCTCAGGAATCTGGTGACAGCCATTGATAGCTTCCTCTTTCTGCCACATCCTGGTACTGTAGTCACTCTTCCTTTAATTAACTCTGAACTTGCGAACGCTGCTTCCAGCTGTATCTCTATGAACATTCAGTGTCTGTGCTACCAATTTGCATGCTTTTTATTGTTTTCACCAGGCAATGATCTCCTCTATTAGCTTTTTGGACAATTCTCTTGACAGCCATATGTCTAATATGCACTCAAATGTCACTGTTAACAACCTTCAGGGGGTCCAAGTATTTGATGTGTTCTATCTCAAGCAAACCTGATGCAACTAATTAAGCTCTTGATTAGCTGCATTAGGTGTGCTTGAGACAACACCTGATTTGCAATATGCTCTTATGAGGGATTCTATTCAGGGGATGAATAATTTTGAGACTGCAATAGTCATTAAAAATGGCATTTTGAGTGAAATTTGGAGAAGCCACTTGTAATATTAGTTGTGTTGAGCTATTTAAAATGTTCTTGTTTAATCTGTTTGTCACAAACAGCTGAAAGTTTGTACATTTTTCTATTAAACCCAATTTGCAATAGGGGTTGAATGATTTTGATTGCAACTGAATATATATATATATATATATATATATATATATATATATATATATATACACACACACACACACACACACACACATATTGGTAAGGGAAATAACGACTTACAGCCAAACTGCTATTTATAAGTAACACCTGAAGAACATGCCTTGTGTGGAGTTGATATGTTCTTCCAATGTTCCTGCGGATTTCTTCCAGGTAATCAACCTACCTCCCAAAGCCTAAAGACATGCAGTTGGAGGCTCTAAATCCCCCTAGGTGTGAGAGTGTGTATGTGTGTGAGAATAGCATTTAATATCTGCGGTGGACTGATGGACTGATGGAATGCCCAGTGCATGTAACTGGCTTTAACCCTCTACATGCTGGGATAGGCTCCAGTCATCCGGAATCCCGGAATAAGCAGGTTTGATTGTAGATGGCTGGATTTTTGGAGTCAACAAACTAATTTTGCATGGAGCATTTTAATAAAACCTGTAATATATAGTGCAACTGGCTGAGAGTGAAGCCCGCTAAGATAGTGTCCATGACCCATACAGAGGCAGCTTTGTGCTGTTTTCTGACTGCAGGGGTACTTTATCATGCCAGTTTATTTTCCCATTAACTTTTGAATGGCAACATTGGCTCCATTCATTGGTAAAAGATAATAATACTGCTTTCCAGACATCCTGATTTTCCCACTATTAGACCGCTGTACCACCTCAGTTACATACATGAATGCATTTCTTTACAACAATAGTTTACTGCCATTATTAGTGAATTTGGAGATATAGGAGTGCCATAACCCCTCAGGTTAGGAGCGATTTGAATGTTTTTGTGTCTGTGTGGATTTCATAAATCAGAACAGAAAATGGCAGAAGAAATCACCTGAAGACTGCTTTGAAATACACCGACTATGTTTCAATCGCATTTGCCTCGCCGCAGAGGAAATCTCTCCGTTGGCTGGTAAATCAGGCTTGTGTGTGTAGGTTTTCCACAGAAAAACTGACAGATGAATGAGACTCGGGGGAACATGCCAGGACATGTCCACCAGACTGGCAAAAGAACACGTATGACAAAGTGTTTCTGAACACTTTGCACAATCTCACATTGCCATGTGAGTGTGGTTCCGGGGTCAACAAAATATTGTTTTTCCAGGAGTTACATTATGACTCAGCAATGAATAGCAGCTTTCATATCTCTGTGCTGTACTTAGAATTGTCATGCGTTTTAGTCGCCAAAAGCCGGCTAGCTAATGTTGGCAAGCATTCAGCGCAGGTGAGGAGAGACTTGCAGCGAAGAATTTGACGATGAACACCCAAAATAGTTTTTGCCTTGCGAATTTTATATAATTATCAGATCACTCACTCTTAAATTGCTCAACATCGAGGACTTCACTGCTTCGCACTGCATACTAAACGACGTCCTTGCTTACCGCGCGTGATGTACTTTTGTAACCCCTACATTCTTTTGTGACATCATCATAGCAGAGCTGCTATTCATTAGTGGGCTATAACGTTACTCCTGGACGAACATTATTTTGTTGATGCCAGAACAACGCTGACACTGCGTTGTCAGATTCTGCAAACACTGGGGTCAGGACAGGCAATCAGGCCTGTCAGCATGTGCTGGGCCGCCGGCGAGATGATGTCATCTCTAACGCAGCCGATACCATTTCTTTTCATTGCCTGTTTCGATAAAGGACTTGCAGCTCGCGTTGGGGAAACATTCTTTAGCTGTGCTGCATAGCGCATAAGAAAGTACTCGCCTTGAACGTGATGCAGGCAGAAAACAAATGTTGGGAGCTCTGGGATTAATTATTCCCTAAACCAGGCCCAGCGGACCCCGAGGAGCGTTCTGCTCCTTGTCAACCATCCATTTTCTTTGCAATATCCTAGAATTAATATCCTTGAGCCTTTTCCAGTGCATTTGTTTGCGTGCTGTTGACACACAATGCGTACAGGCAGTGTAAAATATCTCTGCCCTTAAGAGGATTTGTTAAATTATACTGAAATGCTGCTAATTGTGAAATATGGCACCTTCGGCTCTGCTTCGTGCCTGGTTACTTTTCCCCCCTCCTCTTGCATGCGCTGGAACTGTAGAAATTGTTCCAGGAAAGGCAGTCAGTCAAAGAAACCAACAATAAAAATAACAACAAGCAGTCGATATGGCGACAGCTTCATTAAGCTAAGCCGAGACAGAGCATGTCTGTCCTGCCGCTGAGGGCGACAGAGGTCGAGACCGCTGGAGTTATTAAGGGAAGGGAAAGGGTATCGGGGCTTTAATCGAAACTGGGGCGTGCCTTTCCTGGTCCCGGATGGCCTTTACAGCGGCCATTTTCCTGATGGAGAGTGGGTTTTGAGAGCCAGCTCCGGGGACTATGAAAGGACAGGAAACCTGGGAGCTGAAAGTAATTGGTTAAGGAAAATAATGAATGAGACACTGGGCTACGTGTGGAATCGCAATTCGGAAATCATCTGCCATCAGCAGTGTTACGCATTCTCAGACTTCCTTAGCTGCACCGGTTGATACCAAAGTTTGGGCGCAGTAAAGCACCAACAGCAGGGTGATGTACTGGCGCATGGCCTGCGTGTAGGAAAATCCTGTGCTGCGCAGGTCACACGCGTGAGGCAGAGGATAATGAGGATGTGACGAAAGAGGCCACAATGCTAGTCTTCGTGAAAAGAAAATGGGTCACACTTTTAGATGAAGTGTTGCCTATAAGGCTTTATAGAGCATGTATAATGCCTTCATAAATGAGACATAATGTATTCATAAATCATGCATGAGCAAATGTTATGGTTCGTAAAGAGAGAAATAACACACCCTTATTCAGCATGTGATGCCAGATGTGATATTACTGACAGTGTCACTTAGCTAGTGGCTAAATGCTATAAAGGGTTACATTGTGACATTATCACTGTCACATCTAGCATCACATGCTGAATAAGGATGTGCTATTTTACCCTTTACAAAGCATGACATTTGACTATGTATGATTTATAAACACGTTATGTCTCAGTTATGAAGGCATTATACAAGGTGTATAAAGCCCTTATGAGCAGCACTTCATCTAAAGTGTGACCAGAAAATGTTTCCTTCCAAAATACCAAGCAGATGTGAGAAGTGCGGTATACGCTCTCGGGGATAAATTGAGTCAATGAGAATCCCTGCACCTCCCCAGAGGAGGGCTTTTTCTTTCACATAAGCGCTTTGATGGAGGTCAGACATGTTGCATGGCCTGTATGTCCGCGGACCCGCACCCACATCACAAGTACGGCCATCAACCTTAGTAAATGGCATCTCCTTGAATGAAATAGTTCTCTGATCACTTACTTTTGGTCGCTATGCTATAATTAAGAACAATGCCAGTGAGTGGTGAACAATTTTCGCTTATGCATATAACCCGCATTGGCCTTATGACGAGTGACTGTCTGGCTGGCACGCATTTCTTTGTCAGTGCTTAAGACTTGAGTGGATAATCTTACAAAGAGCTAATGGTGCAGCACAGCGACTTATTGAATTGCTGCTGTCACTGTGCCCATTGTCAAGCCAGCCCAAGTCTGTGTCCATCTTGCCCGCACACCACACTGATAGTGCAGTCAGGCAGAGACGGGAAGGATGAGGCTTTTTATGGACTAAAACGGTGTGTGCGGCCCTACAGCAGTCCCAGTGCTGGACCAGGCTGGAAATTGAGTTTTTGCTCGCTGCTGAAACTATCGCCAGTGTATTTTCTTTATACATTTTCCAACAACGAACAGCAAAATCTTGGAGTAAATAACTTTGATGATTAAAGTTTAATGCTCTGCGCCTTGCCTTGTGAATACCTCCTGAAGGGGTAGGATGCTGACAAGAAAACCAGTGTGACAAAGCATATAACACACGTCTGAGTCCTGGCCCTAACCTTAGCTGTTATATATCACAAGCTCAAAGCATATAACACACGTCTGGGTCCTGGCCCTAACCTTAACTGTTATACATCACAAGCTTAAAGCATATAACACACGTCTGAGTCCTGGCCCTAACATCACAAGCTCAAAGTATACAGCACAAGCCTCAGTCCTGGCCCTAGTCTTACCTGTTATATATGACAAGCTCAAAGCACATAACACATGCTTGAGTTCTGGGCCTAACCTTAACTGTTATACATCACAAGCTTAAAGCATATAACACACGCCTGAGTTCTGGCTCGACCCTTCCCTCTTATATGTCACAAGCTCAAAGTATACAGCGCATGTCCGAGTTCTGGCCCTAACATTAGCTGTTTTATATCGCAAGCTCAAAGCATATAACACACGCCTGAGTTCTGGCCCTAACATCACAAGCTCAAAGTATACAGCACAAGCCTCAGTCCTGGCCCTAGTCTTACCTGTTATATATCACAAGCTCAAAGTATATAGTGCATGCCTGAGTTCTGGCCCTAACCTTAGCTGTTATATATCACAAGCTCAAAGCACATAACGCATGCCTGAGTTCTGGCCCTAACCTTAACTGTTATACATCACAAGCTTAAAGCATATAACACACGCCTGAGTTCTGGCCCTAACATCACAAGCTCAAAGTATACAGCACAAGCCTCAGTCCTGGCCCTAGTCTTACCTGTTATATATCACAAGCTCAAAGTATATAGTGCATGCCTGAGTTCTGGCCCTAACCTTAGCTGTTATATATCACAAGCTCAAAGCACATAACGCATGCCTGAGTTCTGGCCCTAACCTTAACTGTTATACATCACAAGCTTAAAGCATATAACACACGTCTGAGTCCTGGCCCTAACATCACAAGCTCAAAGTATACAGCACAAGCCTCAGTCCTGGCCCTAGTCTTACCTGTTATATATCACAAGCTCAAAGCACATAACACATGCCTGAGTTCTGGCCCTAACCTTAACTGTTATATATCACAAGCTCAAAGTATATAACACATGCCTGAGTTCTGGCCCTAACCTTAACTGTTATATATCACAAGCTTAAAGCATATAACACACGTCTGAGTCCTGGCCCTAACATCACAAGCTCAAAGTATATAGCGCATGCCTGAGTTCTGGGCCTAACATTAGCTGTTTTATATCACAAGCTCAAAGCACATTACACACGTCTGAGTTCTGGCCCTAACCTTAACTGTTATATATCACAAGCTCAAAGTATATAGCGCATGCCTGAGTTTTGGCCCTAACATTACCTGTTATATATCACAAGCTCAAAGCATACAACACATGCTTGAGTTCTGGCCCTATCCTTACCTGTAACATACGTATATCATAAACTCAAAGTAAATAGCACACACCTGAGTTCCGGCCCTAATCTTACCTGTTATATATTACAAGCTCATGGTGAGAACATACTGAGAGGCCCATAAGTATTTAGACAGTCAGAAAATTTTAAAAGACAGTGATTCCTTTGCCATTCACTTGACATTGATGTGTGGAGCCAAAAATTAGAGCAATTGGCCAGGGATCGTCCCAGTATAAATGAAATCATCCATTTTATCAAACTTCTTCTGATTTTGGTTCCCATCTAGCCATGTAGCAAAAATGAAAGAAATCCATGAATGACTTCTTGTTCTCCTGTGATGAAAAGGCACAAGGACAAGGCAGTGGCAGTTTTCTTTCAAATCCAACATACAGACAACTTGTGAGTTAATCTACAATTAGTATGTAGCCATACAGGAATTACAGCCCTTTAAAACATTTCCAATGTTAAAATACTCCTGGGCCTTCTGTTTTTGAGTGCAGGTGTTACTACAAGCTGTGAAGTGCAGGCCTGAATAAGTATATACTGTGCATTATCAGCTACAAACCCTGCTCTATCGCCAATCCCCCTGAATGTTGATCAGTGCACTACACCAGAGCGTAGACTGCACATCGGGGAATACTTTGACTTGGCTCTCCACACCAGTAGTGCCTGGGGCCTAGTTTTCTACCCCATGGTTTACTGATTAATGTTACCAATTAATCAAGTGATTTTCCTCACCAGGTGTTTCAGGTCGAAAACAGCCAGCGCTTAGAGGGGCAGAATGAAAATCCGCAGCTGTATAGGCCTTAGAGATTAGATTTCACTACCCCTACTGAACAGAATAATTACCCGCAAGTGCCCAAGCAAGAGGGTCCCGGCTTTTGAATCTGGCCTGAAACTTCCTGTAGGGGCATTTCATGTCCTTCCCTTGTTCCCATGAGGTTTTCTAGGTACCATCTTTCCTCCCACAGTCTAAAACAGATATGCAGTATGAGGCTAATTGGAGCCACTAGATTATTTATAGGAACCTGCGTGCGATTACCTGGTGTGGTTGGATTGGTAAACTGTACAAGGTATGTTCCTGCCTCTGGCTAATTGCATGTTGGGATGGGCTGCAGCCGCCATGTGACCGGGAACAGCAATTAGCGGATTATTTATCAATTATTGACCAGGCGGGAAGGCAATATTAGATTTTATGGACTAATTTTTTTTATGGATTTTATTTCTTTGGATTCATAAAATCTGATATTGTCCAACTTATGGTCAATAATTGGTTTATTACATCAAAAAAACAAACCATTTTGTCGGATTTCAAAGTTTAATAAATGTAAACACCAATTGAAATGTGGACATTTTACGATTCCAGGTCAATTAGCATATTATAAATGCCGCAGACTTGTAGGGTTCAGATGAAGCAAATTTAACGTGAAAGTAATTTAACAGTTGTATGTCAGGTACTTATTGTTACGCACGTTAGCTCATGCGTATATTTAATTTTTGTAATCTCTGCATAGGCTGTGTTTCGTTTGGTACCTTCAGCTGTCTTCTCACTATCATTCTCATTAGGTCTCCAGCTGTGACGCGTTTTCTCATCAATCCAACCATTCCGTTACCCAATCAGGAGGTGGCCGACTCCCCTATTTTACCTGCTGCATCGACAGAAAGAAAAAGAAACTCCTTTGTTGCTGATGTTTTTTTCTTCTAGAGTTAGTCTTGTCATTTGTTGAGTTATGTAGTGTTGTTGTCGTCTTGTTCCTTATATAGTTTTTTTTTTTTTGTTGTACGTTAATGATATTTGTTGACCACGTCAGGGGAGGGAACAGGGTAGAGACCTGGGTTTTTTTCCCCTTTTTCCCCTTGTAACAACTCGGTGAGCAAACAGTCAAATTAAGTCACTAATCTGGTCAAAAAGGCGACGGGGTTTTTTGGGGTTTTTTTGGGGGGGGGTTTCAATCTCCTGGGAGCAAAGAAAAGTAAGGTAAAGTAAAATAAATTTAAAGGCTTAAATTAGAGAATAAATTAAATGCTAAATAATTGTCTAACTGAGTGGTACTGTGGTACTGTCACCTAGTTTTTCAGTAGCTTAGCTGATTCAGCAAACGAACCCTTGCAAGCTCTCAACGCCAAGAATATAATCCAATTATCTGGATATCTTACTATAAACTTGGCTTGGTTTCATACTTGGTGGCTGCTTTTCATACAGTCTTCTAGCCAACAATTATTGACGTTCACAGGGGTTTTTCAGTCCCCTTCGTTCTCTATCCTGACTGCATTACCACATAAACACATTGCCAAGCTCGAATATTAACACGAACTGGGGTTTTTGTCTTTTTCGCATTTTATTATTGCCGAAGGGCTCTTCTGATTAAACACATTGTTAATACCATATTTTTGTATTTTCCTCCGGTTACTGTGTCTTGGTCGGCTGATTAAAGTTTAACTGCTTGTTCGAGTGCTTAGGACAGCTTGTTCGGGGAATAACCGTGTTTAATTCTCTCACATAGTAAACGACTTGTTTATTCGGTCCGTTTTGATTAAAGGGAACCAGGGCTTTACTCTTTTCCGGGACCCTTGGTTGTATTTACTGCTAGCTAGCTAGATAAGTACTGCTGCATTTTTGGCTGGGGATCTGAGATTTAGTATTTAGTTACCAGGGCGGCAGTCATTTGACTCGCCCGTTCGGTTAGGTTGGAATTTCAAAGGTAAGTTTTTATCGGATTGCTCCGCCTCTTCCAGTTTCTCCTGGGCGTTAGAGCCAGTGTGTTTTTATCTGTGTTCTCAGCTAAGCCCTGTGATATTGTTAGTTTAGTATATTAATAGTACTGAGACTATATAAACTCAAGCCAGCTTATTTGGAGTGCTTATAACATATAGAGTTTGGCTCAATTTGGTACTTCATTTCTGTTAATTGAAACTTAGCCCCTGTTAAAAGAGGCTTATAATCCAGTTACATAGTTTCCCCACGGTTTCTATTGTGACTGCTGCTTAAGGCTTCTTAGGTTAATGAATTAATAAATTGTGGTTCCTCTGCTTCAGTCTCGGCATTAGTAATTTACTTTTATCTAGAGTGAGCGAGGTCATTAGGTAGGGGGTTCGAAATGTGGCCAAAACTATGTGACGGTTGCAGGATGATCGCACTTTTGGAAAGAGTTTTCCAGGGTGGGGTTGTCTGCCACCGGTGCCAGCTAATTGAGCATCTGGAGAGCAAGATCCTTCATCTTCAGGGCCAGTTGGCGGCATGACATAGTTCACAATCAGTAGAGTTCCTAGAGGAACTAAGTAGTATGTCGTTTAGAGAAATGGTGTGTTCGCCAAAGCAGGGTGGTACTGGGATCCCAGGGCAGACAGAGAGAGAAAGTTGGGTGACCGTAGGTCGACAGCGCAGGAAAGGGCGTGCACGCCGTACAGCGACAGCTCCTCCAATGGTTGAGGTGTCCAACTGATTCCGGCCCTTACAGGAACTCGACTTGGCCCCTGACTCTGAGAGTGAGGGGACTGATGAGCAGCAGGGCACCCTGCTGGCCACTACCCCTCAGAAAAGAGAGTTAGTGATAGTGGGGGACTCAATACTAAGAGGAATAGATAGCTTAGTCTCTTAGCGCGACAAGGAGTCTCGTACGGTGTGTTGCCCAGGTAGGAGACCTCCTGGAGTGTGCGGACAAGCTCCTGGCCAGAGTGGGGAGGGATCCAGTTGTCATGGTCCATGTTGGGACAAATTACATAGGGAACGGTAGGTTTGAGGTTCTGCAAGGCAAATTTATGGAATTAGCTGAGAAGCTTTGGAGCAGATCCTCAACGGTAGTGTTCTCCGGGATTCTACCGGTACCACTTGCAAGCAGAGGAATGCAGAATTTTATCTGGAGGTTTAACACGTGGCTACGAACCTGGTGCAGGAAAGAGGGGTATAGGTTAATGGGGCACTGGAACTTTTTCTGGGACAGGGGTGACCTGTTCAAGTCCAACGGGCTGCACCTGAACCGGAGGGGTACCTTTGCACTGGGTCATCATATGTTGAGGGTAGCACAGGATTATTTAAACTAGGGACTTGGGGGGGCAGGGAGGTTAGTGAGTGTTACACATAGGGAAATGCAGACTGCCCCGATGGAGGCTGATGGCGTTACAAGCACTTCTGATAATATACTTTTAAAGCAACAAAGCGTAGTGGGGGCCTTGAAGCAGCGACCAAATGGAAAATCAAGAGGGAAGAGCATTAGTAATAACCTGAAATGTTTTTACTTAAATGCAAGAAGCAGAAAAAATAAATTTTCTGAGCTTGAGGCTGTTATAATTAGTGAAGGCTATGACATAGTTGGGATTACGGAGACATGGCTAAGTGAAGAGAAAGGAGATG
Source organism: Gymnothorax reevesii (assembly GCA_029721435.1). Classification (NCBI taxonomy): domain Eukaryota; kingdom Metazoa; phylum Chordata; class Actinopteri; order Anguilliformes; family Muraenidae; genus Gymnothorax; species Gymnothorax reevesii. Next base: position 24,048,239 of record CM056579.1, on the reverse strand, counting down.
AATATAATATAGAAGGTTATAAGCTCTTTAGGAAGAATAGATGTAATAGGCGAGGAGGGGGCGTAGCAATCTATGTGAACGAAAACATAAATGTACAGGAAATTCCCGAAATTGAACATTCCTTGCCCTGTGAAGATATCTGGGCCAGGCTCATTGGCAAACACAAGACAGGTTTAAAATAGGAGTATGCTATCGACCACCAGCTTTGTACAGTACAGTCAATGAAATGCTTTTTAGGAGGATTATTCAAGCTTGTAGAGGTGGAGGGACTATTATTATGGGAGACTTAAATTATCCTGGTATCAATTTGGAAAAGGTGAAAGGACAGGGTAGGGGGGAGGAAGAATTTCTAGATGTTATAAATGATAATTTCTTGGTGTAGTATGTTAATAAACCTACAAGAGAGAAGGCAATTTTAGACCTAGTGCTCTGTAATGACCCAGATAGAATTAGCAATTTTGAGGTGCTGGAGCCACTTGGGACAAGTGATCACTCTGCTGTTAAATTTGATTTTTCATGGGAAGTTAAAAAGGTGTATTCAAAGTGTGAGTCCGTAAATGAGATGTGGGAAAGATTTAAGGGGTTTTACTTGAATCACAATGCAGATTCATTCCAAAGGTGTCCAAAAGTAAGCTGAAAAAGCAGAATCCTCAGTGGATGACTAAAAGTAATCGTAGGATTTTGAGGGAAAAGAGGAATCTTTATAAGATTTACATAAAGGATAACAATGAGAACTCTAAGGCTGATTACTGAAAATTCGGGCTGTGATCAAAATAGAGCTGAGGAATGCTAGAAGACTGTATGAAATACAAATTGCAGAGTGGGCAAAAACTAACCTTAAGTGCTTCTTTCAGTACTGTCGCAGAAAAAGGAAAGTTAAAGAGCAGGTTAAGTGCATAAAGAATAAAAACGGATCGCTGCTATTTGATAACGAGGATATTGGGGATGCCTTAAACAGTTACTTTGTTGAGAATATAACCTCAGAGGGGGTCTTTATTTGGCCAGAGGGCATGCTACATGCTCAAGATTATTTAGCAGAAATTGAAGTTCGGGATAATGAAGTATTAGACAAGTTGCATAAACTAAAGGCAGATAAGGCGGCGGGTCCTGATGGCTTATATCCTAGAGTGCTCAGCGAAGTTGGTGACATCATCTTTAAGCCACTATCCACTATCTTCAGACGGTCTTTAGAAAATGGAGAAATACCAAATTATTGGAAACAGGGCAATATTGTACCAATATATAAGAAAGGGGACCATACCGAGCCAGGAAATTACAGGCCAGTCAGTTTAACTTGCATTGCGTGCAAAATATTGGAATCTATCATAAAAGATGAGCTGGACTTATTTTTTGAACGGAACAGTATCTTGAGGGATAGCCAACATGGTTTTCGTAAGGGAAGGTCATGCCTGACAAACCCTCTGGAATTTTTTGAAGAGGCCACCAAGACTTATGACCAGAGCGTGTTGTGAATCTGCATTTCAGCCATGCTTCCTCTAGCTCCATGTTTAAGTTTTGTGCCTGGCCTTGCCATGTATGCTTTTTGTGTTTTAGTGACCACTGCCTGCCCCTGACCATCCCCATGATTATGTATTGTGTTTTGTTGTTTGATTTCTTGTTTTATTATGTTTCATGTTTTGTATTGTTTATGTCTTTGCCATGTTTTATAGTCTTGCCATGTTTCACAGTCTTGCCATGTTTCATAGCCTTGCCATTCTTTCATAGTCTTGTTGTGATTTCTAGTCCTGCACTTCGTTTACCCTGTCTTGTCTTGTGTAGGTCTTTGCCCACGGTCCCTTGTCTGACGTGCCACTCATTCGGGTGATTTCCTGGTTTCTGGGATTTCAATCTTTCTTCATTTCTCATTTTCTTCCTTCCTCTCTCTTTATGCTATCTACTAACCCTACTAACAGTTTATTGTTTTCGATAATTACTAACCCCGATTAACATTGTACATTTATACTAACTGACTAACTTGCACTCGGGATTGTATAGCTGCACATACTAATAGACTAACGATCTCTCAGCATTCGCCCAATCTGTATCTCCGCCCTCCTTGTCTATCACTAATTATCTCCACTGCGGTTTCCTCTTATATCTCTTGCTTTCCCTTTGCTTTAGACTGTACACTTTAGTACTCCTTAACCGGAGCCGTTTGTTCGTTCATAGGAATGTCTCGTTATCCCTGTCTGCGTTTCGGCATTCGCCAAATTCATGTAATTAGTTTTCCTCATGTGTCACTCCCATGTCTTTGATTACACCTGTTTACCCTAGTCATGTGCTTTACCCGGATGTGTATATAAGGTGTCTACACTTTTAGTTCCTTGTCAGATCGTCTTTACTCCTTTGTCTTGTGCTACGTTCCTCGCCTTGCTCACTGTGATATTTTCTTTCTGACTGGATTGCCCGACACTTGTTTTTTGGTTTGCCCTTTTGGATCTGATTGCCTTCGTGAGTTTTGACCTACTTTTTGCCCGACCACGTCTATTGTCTTTGCTGCCCTGGTATTTGGATTCGGACTGTTTACGGCTTATGAGTTTGTCTCTCCACCAAACCCACGCCTGTGTACCGAACCATTTTTGCCTGACCTTGAGTTGTGTTATTGGTGCCCTGGTTACAGTTTTGGACTTTGCCCTTTGGATTCTGTTTGTGGATTATGGACATTGTACTGTTGCCAGCTCTGTTGGGGGGTTTCCCCCTTCAGAAATAAAGCCTCCATTTTGCATTCATCTGGTTCTCGCTCTTGGCTCATTTCGTAAAACCTCACATTACGATCTGACCATGACGGAGCCAGCGTCAGACCAGTCTCTGCAGGAGGCAGTGCACCAGCAGGGCACTCAGTTGGAGTTTCAGGAACGTCAGCTCCGTGCTTTAATGCAGCACATGCAAACCATGAGTCTCCAGTTGGCGGATCTTACTCGCTCAGTACAGGGAGCGCAGCAACTACAGTCACCCCAGCCTACCGTCTATACTCCTCCTGCTCCCGCTTCCGCCCCGCCCCTACCCAGCTGCGAACCACGTCTGCCACCGCCGGAGAGGTACGACGGGAACCCGGGAGCATGTCGGGCGTTTCTCACCCAGTGTGAGCTCATCTTCAGCCTGCAGCCTTCGTCCTTCCCCACCGAAAGAGCGCGAGTTGCTTTTATCATCACACAACTGACGGGAAGAGCTAAGCAGTGGGCTACAGCGGCTTGGGAAGCTGATCTCCCATGTGTACAGACTTTTCGTCTACTGGGTGAAGAGATGAGGCGGATCTTCGATCGCACCAAGTTGGGTCACGAGGCAGGACGAGAGATCCTACGCATGCGACAAGGTGGGCGTCCTGTAGCCGACTACGCCATTGATTTTCAGACGTTGGCCACCAACAGCAGATGGGGACAGAGAGCTCTTTATGATGCCTTCTTTGACGGATTATCCGAAGCACTTAAAGATGAGCTAGTGTCGCGGGAATTGCCGGAGAACTTGGACGACCTTGTCGACCTGGCTATTCGCGTGGATTCGCGATTGGAGGAGCGCCGACGCCTCGCTTCTCGCAGACGACCATATCCAGCTCCCCAGAGTACTCCGCCTCGATCACCCCCTACTGGCAGCCGCCCCCCTGAGCCAGAACCCATGCAATTGGGACATACGCGCATTCCTGTAGAGGAGAGGGATCGCCGCCGCCGTGATGGGGCCTGCTTTTACTGTGGCAAGGGAGGACACCTTATCGCTCAGTGCCCTAACAGGGAAAGAAAAAAGAAGAGAAGAGGTCCTCCTGGTGCCCGCATAGCTACAGTAATAGGGGTGACGCCGGGACAGGAAACTAACAACCGCACATGCGTTCCTGTAACTTTGGAATGGGGGGGCGAGAGCAGATCCACCGAGGCTCTCGTGGACACCGGAGCGGAGGAAAATTTAATTGATGTGGAGCTGGCCCGGAAATGGGGGGTTCCCACAGAGAAGATCTTTCCTGATCGAGTGGCCAATTCGCTCAGCGGCCAGAGGATCGCTCAAATAACCCATACAACCAGCCCCATCAGACTCAAGGTGTCAGGGAACCACCACGAAACCATTCAGTTCCTCCTGTTACACTCTCCCCATGCTCCTATCGTTCTGGGCCATCCATGGATGGCCAAACACCTACCAGAGATCGACTGGCGCAAGAATGAGATTAAGGGATGGAGCCCCAACTGCTCCCTGACATGCCTCCGCAACGCCCTCGACCCTCTACACAACCCATCTCCGGAGGAGATTCCAGACCTGGAAAAGGTTCCTCTAGAATTCCATGACCTCAAGGAGGTTTTCTCAAAGTCTCGGGCCACCAGCTTACCACCTCACCGACCCTATGACTGCACCATAGACCTGAAGCCAGGTACTTTGCCCCCTAGAGGCCGACTCTATTCACTCTCCAGACCAGAGAACCAAGCTATGGAGAAGTATCTCTCAGAGTCTCTCGCTGCAGGCATTATACGCCCGTCTTCATCACCTGCTGGTGCGGGGTTTTTCTTCGTAGCTAAGAAGGATGGATCATTAAGACCCTGTATTGATTACCGTGGCCTCAATGAGATAACTATTAAGAACCGCTACCCACTTCCCCTCATGAACACCGCTTTTGATCTCCTGCAAGGAGCCAAGATCTTTACTAAGCTCGACCTCCGGAATGCGTACCACTTAGTGCGAATCAGAGAGGGGGACGAATGGAAGACCGCCTTTAACACTCCCACGGGGCACTGGGAATATTTGGTTCTTCCTTTCGGGCTTACCAACGCTCCAGCAGTGTTTCAAAACCTCGTCAATGATGTCTTAAGAGACATGATAAACAAGTTTGTTTTTGTCTATCTTGACGATATTCTAATTTTTTCTGAATCCCAGGAGGACCATGTTAAGCATGTTCGCCAAGTGCTCCGTCGCCTCTTGGAGAACCGCCTTTTCGTGAAGGCCGAGAAGTGTGAGTTTTTTGTTGAAACCACCACCTTTTTGGGTTACATTATTTCTCCGAGCACCATTCGCATGGACCCAGTAAAGGTGGAGGCAGTTACCAAGTGGCCCCGACCTGAGGACCGTAAGTCACTCCAACGTTTCCTAGGATTTGCCAACTTCTACCGGCGGTTCATCAGGAACTATAGTTCGGTTGCAGCTCCTCTTACTGCTCTCACCTCCTCCAAATTCAAGTTTCGTTGGTCGGAGAAAGCAGAGGACGCCTTTAAGGAATTAAAAACCAGATTCACATCTGCACCCATCCTCACCATTCCCAACCCAGAGCTCCAGTTCATCGTCGAGGTGGATGCCTCCAATATTGGAGCTGGAGCCATCCTGTCTCAGAGGTCCACGGAGGATGGGAAAATCCATCCATGTGCCTTCTTCTCTCGCCGCCTCAGCTCAGCGGAGAGAAACTACGACATCGGCAACCGGGAGCTGTTAGCAGTGAAGTTGGCCTTGGAGGAATGGAGGCAATGGCTGGAAGGATCCAAAGTTCCCTTTATTGTCTGGACTGACCATAAGAATTTGGAGTACCTTCAGACGGCCAAGAGACTCAACCCACGACAAGCCAGGTGGGCATTATTCTTTTCCCGTTTCAATTTCCACATCGCTTTCAGACCAGGAAGTAAGAATGTTAAACCTGACGCCCTCTCACGCTGTTTTGAGATTAGAGAAGGAGGCCCTTGCAATGATACAGTACTCCCTAAGGAAGCGTTCATTAACGCTCTATGTTTTAATATTGAAAGAGAGGTCAAGGATGCCCAAGCTAATGCTGCTACCCCTAGTGCTTGCCCCACTAATTGCCTATATGTTCCAGCTGCTTTGCGCCCCAAGGTCCTGGAGTGGGGACACTCCTCCATGCTGTCCTGCCATCCTGGGGTACGCCGCACCAAGGACTTTATTCTCCAAAGATTTTGGTGGCCAGCGATAACTCAGGATGTTCAGGGTTTTGTAGCTGCTTGCTCGGTCTGCGCCCAGGCTAAGACATCACACCAGCCCCCTCAAGGTTTGCTTCAGCCCCTTCCTACACCACATCGCCCCTGGTCCCACATTGCACTAGATTTTGTCACTGGCCTTCCTCCTTCCAATCACCACACCACCATTCTCACGATAGTTGATAGATTCTCCAAAGCCATTCATTTAGTCCCCCTCACCAAGCTCCCTTCCGCTCAAGAAACCGCTAATCTCATCATTCAACACGTTATTAGACTTCACGGAATCCCCACCGACATCACTTCTGATCGTGGCCCCCAATTCACTGCTCTGTTTTGGAAAGCATTTTGTAAGTCACTTGGCACTTCAGTTAGTTTGTCATCAGGTTTTCACCCCCAAACTAATGGCCAGACCGAGCGAGCTAACCAGTCTGTGGAAAATGTTCTAAGGTGTTTATGTGTTAGGAACCTCTCCTCCTGGAGCCATCAATTGCCGTGGGTGGAAGATGCCCTGAACAGCCACACCTCGGCTGCCTCCGGCGTTTCCCCCTTCAGGGCCTGCCTAGGCTACCAACCCCCGTTGTTCCCGTCTCAGGAGGAAGAAGTAGCCGTTCCTTCAGCTCGTGAGTTCGTGCGCAGGTGTAGACGCACCTGGATTACCACCCGCCAGGCCCTGCTCAGGTCAGTCTCCAGGATGAAGGAGCAGGCCGACAGGAGACGCACATCTGCTCCCACGTACCGACCTGGGCAAGGGGTTTGGCTTTCTTCAAGGGACATTCCCCTCAGAGGTAACGGGGGTAAGCTTTTCCCCAAGTTCCTGGGCCCTTTCACCATTGAAAGGGTCCTAAGTCCCACTGCCGTTCGCCTCCGTCTCCCCCTGTCCATGCGACGCATACACCCCACTTTCCATGTGTCCCAGTTAAAACCTGCTGTAACCCACCACCTGTCCTCTGGACCTGATCCCCCTCCACCCGCCCGGATCATCGACGGAGGCGAAGTCTACACGGTCCGTGCCCTCCTGGACTCTCGTCGACGAGGCAGAGGTCTACAGTACCTCGTCGACTGGGAGGGTTACGGACCGGAACACCGCAGTTGGGTTCCTGCCCGACACATTCTGGATAAGACTTTAATAAGAGACTATCATGCTGCATCACGTTCTTCGAATTGAACGCCAGGAGGCGTTCGTTGGGGGGGGGGTTCTGTTGTGAATCTGCATTTCAGCCATGCTTCCTCTAGCTCCATGTTTAAGTTTTGTGCCTGGCCTTGCCATGTATGCTTTTTGTGTTTTAGTGACCACTGCCTGCCCCTGACCATCCCCATGATTATGTATTGTGCTTTGTTGTTTGATTTCTTGTTTTATTATGTTTCATGTTTTGTATTGTTTATGTCTTTGCCATGTTTTATAGTCTTGCCATGTTTCACAGTCTTGCCATGTTTCATAGCCTTGCCATTCTTTCATAGTCTTGTTGTGATTTCTAGTCCTGCACTTCGTTTACCCTGTCTTGTCTTGTGTAGGTCTTTGCCCACGGTCCCTTGTCTGACGTGCCACTCATTCGGGTGATTTCCTGGTTTCTGGGATTTCAATCTTTCTTCATTTCTCATTTTCTTCCTTCCTCTCTCTTTATGCTATCTACTAACCCTACTAACAGTTTATTGTTTTCGATAATTACTAACCCCGATTAACATTGTACATTTATACTAACTGACTAACTTGCACTCGGGATTGTATAGCTGCACATACTAATAGACTAACGATCTCTCAGCATTCGCCCAATCTGTATCTCCGCCCTCCTAGTCTATCACTAATTATCTCCACTGCGGTTTCCTCTTATATCTCTTGCTTTCCCTTTGCTTTAGACTGTACACTTTAGTACTCCTTAACCGGAGCCGTTTGTTCGTTCATAGGAATGTCTCGTTATCCCTGTCTGCGTTTCGGCATTCGCCAAATTCATGTAATTAGTTTTCCTCATGTGTCACTCCCATGTCTTTGATTACACCTGTTTACCCTAGTCATGTGCTTTACCCGGATGTGTATATAAGGTGTCTACACTTTTAGTTCCTTGTCAGATCGTCTTTACTCCTTTGTCTTGTGCTACGTTCCTCGCCTTGCTCACTGTGATATTTTCTTTCTGACTGGATTGCCCGACACTTGTTTTTTGGTTTGCCCTTTTGGATCTGATTGCCTTCGTGAGTTTTGACCTACTTTTTGCCCGACCACGTCTATTGTCTTTGCTGCCCTGGTATTTGGATTCGGACTGTTTACGGCTTATGAGTTTGTCTCTCCACCAAACCCACGCCTGTGTACCGAACCATTTTTGCCTGACCTTGAGTTGTGTTATTGGTGCCCTGGTTACAGTTTTGGACTTTGCCCTTTGGATTCTGTTTGTGGATTGTGGACATTGTACTGTTGCCAGCTCTGTTGGGGGGTTTCCCCCTTCAGAAATAAAGCCTCCATTTTGCATTCATCTGGTTCTCGCTCTTGGCTCATTTCGTAAAACCTCACAGAGCGGGGCTTATGACATCATACACTTGGATTTTCAGAAAGCATTTGATACAGTACCACATAAGAGACTAATTTTTAAATTGAGCTCCATTGGAGTTACAGGAGGTATTCTGGAGTGGATTCAAAACTGGTTACAGGACAGAACGCAAAGAGTGGTGGTCAGTGGTATCTCATCTGAGCTAGGTATGGTGGGGAGTGGCGTCCCCCAGGGATCGGTGTTGGGGCCCCTGCTGTTCCTCATCTACATGAATGACCTTGATAGTAATATTGAGAGCAGATTGGTTAAATTTAGTTTAGTTTATTAGCTTATTTGACAGGGACCATGTACAAGACAACTCCAGTACCAGAGTTAGCTAGGAAGCTAATTTGCATCTGTGGTCCCTGGGCAGGGAGCTATAAAACACAAACATACACACACTTACCCTACTGTTGCCACTACAACATACACACTAAAGAAGCAACATCATTCTAGAAACATACATCATACTAAAACATATACTTTATAACATATACATTTAAAGCATATAAAACATACAGTGTACTATCACATCATCTCATAAAAACAATATACATACAAGGGTACACATACCATATGACAATGCTTACTGTAAGACAGCACATTGATTAGTGATCACATCTTTGATTAGCCTTGAGCCATGTCTTTAATCATAATTTAAACTGGTTAAAGCTTGGACTGTTTCTAATATGAACTGGAATTGCATTCCATTTTTCAACTACACTAACAGAAAAAGCTGATTTACCAAAGAGGTTTTCCTGGAACCCACATAGCAATCACCTCTCACAGAGGACCTTGAGACTCTTAGTTTGTCTCTGCAGAGTGATACACACTGCCTAAGAGGTGGTGGTGCAAGATCATGGGTAAGTTTATACAATAAACACATATCAGCAAAACAGATAAAACTCTCAAATGACAGTTGTAATTTGATATAATGGCACAGTGATGGTAATATCTTGGCTTTTTATCCAGAACCTTTAAAGCCATTTTGTAAAGACTGGCTAATGGTTTTATGGTGGTCAAACCTGCCTGTGACCAACTTGTACTGCAGTATGACAGATGTGAAAAGATCATTGAGTGTAAGAACAGTTTTGCAGCAGGCAGTGGCAACTGATGTCTAATATGCCTAAAATTTACTAGACTAGCTCGAACACATTTGGATATCTTCTTGATGTGCTTTTTAAAAGATAAATTGGAATCAATGATAACACCCAGATACTTAAAGTTATCAACAATTTTTATGGCCTCTCCCTTAACAAAGATGTCAGGTTGCTGGCTTACATCACATCTCTTGATGGAAAAGTACATAGTCACTGTCTTGCCCACATTGAGAGTAAGACAGTTATGTGTCAGTCCAATCCGACACCTTGTTTAAGGCTGAGGTAAGTTTTAGTGCAGCTTGCTCTCTGGTTTTGGCATGGACAAAAATAACTGTATCATCTGCATACATTTGCATTTGAACATCTGGGCAAATCAAAGGTAAATCATTAATATATAAACTAAACAAAATTGGTCCTAAAATTGATCCCTGGGGCACTCCAGTTGTGCTATTAGACAGGGTGGAGCATGTGTCAGTAATTCTCGTGCACTGCTTTCTAGAATTTAAATATGATTCCATCCATGTCAAAGCAGTAGCAGAGAAATCAAGCTGTGAGAGTTTGGATAACAAAACGTTGTGGTTAACTGTGTCAAACGCCTTCCTGAAATTCAGGAAGACAGCACCAACTACACCACCTCCGGTAAGCTTAGATTTTATTTGTTGTATAAAGTAACAAAGGGCCGTTTCTGTTGAATGGTTTTTCCGAAATCCAAACTGCATAGGGTGCAGTAGGGAGCGGCCTTCTAAATAGGCCATCAACTGGTCACACACAACTCTTTCAGTTACTTTAGAGATGGTGGGAAGGATGCTAACAGGCCTATAATTAGTAAAATTGGTGGCATCCCCAGACTTAAAGATAGGGGTTATTACTGCTGTCTTCCAGGCAGTAGGAAAGTAAATTTGTGTAATGGATAAATTGACCAGGTGAGTGATAGAAGTACAGAAAATATTTAGGTACTTTTTAAGAAATGCACAATCGCAGTCAAAAATATCTTTTGCCTTGGAATTTTTGAACTGCTTCAGGATTTTAGTTACAGACGCTTCTGACACTTCTAACATATAAAAGGATGGCATATCATCTTTCACTAATGTAATGGTTTTCTCTCTTGCACCAAAACCTAATGCTAGATCCTGAACTGAGTCAATAAAGTAGTCATTGAACGTAGAGGAAATTTGGACTTTATCCCTTGAAAAGGTCCCCTGCACTTGCAATTCATACTCAGTGTATTTTTTATTACTGTCTTTCTTAAGCGCTCTATTAATGTTTTGCCATGTTTTCCTGGAGTTCCCTTTTGATTCGTTTATAATATTAATAAATAAATTAGCTTTAGCCTTCCTCAAGTCATTAACGACTTTGTTACGTTGCTGTTGAAAGGTTCTCCTATCACATGCTAACCCTGATTTAAGTGCAATTTTCAATGTAGCATTTTTACTAAACTCACCTTTAATCTTGTTAATAATAGTCATTAGGTTCTCAGAGGCATTTTCAAGCTCCCTAGTTGACAGAATCGCATTCCAATTCTGTTGCTTAAACTGGCATTAAAATTCACTAATAAGCCTCTTAGGTATGATGTTAGATGTTCTCCTTTCCTGTCGATACATAAACATTTGTTTTGTTAATTTCCTTGATAACAATGTTACATTATGGTCTGATATTCCAGTTAAAAAATTAAATGTTTTTATTATTCTCTCAGGCTTATTAGTAAATATTAAATCAATTTGTGTTTGAGATGTTGGTGTGATTCTGGTAGGGCCTTGAATTAGTTGAGTGAGGTTAAACTGATTTGTTAAATCTTTAAGCTTTTTTCTAACTGACTTATCAGCCCAGTTTATGTTAAAATCGCCAAGTTAAATTATTTCTTTGTATGTGTTCATTTCCTTCAAAGTATTTCTAAAATGTTCATAAAACATAATGTTTGATGAGGGTGGTCTATATATGCACATGACAGTGAAGGACATATTCGTGGATAATGTCATTCTTATTGCCATGCATTCATGCATGAAGTCTGTACACTTCATTTCATTGCAGTTTATGAAGTGTTTGACATACACCAACAGTCCACCTCCTCTACCAGACATTCGATCTTTTCTAAAAATATTAAAACCAGGCACTCGGTATGCGATGTCAGTTGACGAGTCTGTCAGCCACGATTCGGTCAGACAAAGAAAATCAAGATTTGAGTCCGTTAATAATTTTTCCAGTTGATCAGTTTTCGATGCAACGCTTCTGATGTTTAAATATCCTCCCAATAGCCCCTTGGGCTTTGCATGTGGGTCCCACAGAACTTTCGCATGAGTCGTTGTTTGGAGAAACAGAAAGTTACGCCGTTTATGAATGGACAGTTTGCCGCACGCTTTGTTAGTTAAGGGAATCATTCCATTTACCGGTGTAACGTTCAAAGGAAGAGGTAGCGAAAGTTTATCATTTTGTTGCGCGTTCGTCGGATTACTAGGGATGTCAACAGTACCTTGTCTGATGGTTGTAGCAGTAGTAGCTGACCCTAGGTCTCCACTAGGCCTACAGCTGAAGATAGGCCCAGGGTTTTGGTGGATATCCCCTGCAAGTAGCAGCGTCATAGCGAAGTAGCCGAGAGATCTTCCCAGTTGTAGTGATGGTCTTTCTCTTTCCCTGGTTCGGATCTGCCTCGTTGGGGAAGCCGCATGTCCGTGATTTAAAATCACGGAGTATGAGATGAATTGACTCCGTGGGTGAAAGGTAAAAAGTTGTTGTTGCTGGTTCGTTGTTATCCAACAACATCGCACAGACAAAACCAACACTATAAAGATGTAGCTTGCAATTATGGCCGACTGCATCAAATCAGTTATCAACTTGCACTGTTTATGCTTAATGTTGAAACACAAACCCGGTAAATTATTGATTAATTTTGTAGTGGCGTTCTCGGCACCTGTCGCATCTGCCTTGCGACGTGAGCGTTCCGCCATCACCAAATTTGCAGATGATACTACATTGGGGGGTTTGGCAAATAGTTTAGTGATTCAGGTGATTCAGGATGATTTGGATAGAATCCAGAATGGGGCAGAAATGTGGCAAATGAAATTTAATGTAGCAAAATGTAAAGTTGTACATGTAGGTAATAAAAACATTAGACGGGATTACTTCATGGCAGGTTTAAAACTGGAATGTGCTGTACACGAGAAAGATCTGGGAGTGATTGTTAACCAAACCCTCACAGGCTCTAGCCATTGTGCCGTAGCAGTAAAAAAAGCCAATCAAATGCTGGGATACATTGCCAAAAGTATTGAGTACAAATCTAAGGAGGTGTTGCTTCTTTTGTACAACACATTCGTCAGGCCACATCTGGAGTATTGTGTACAGTTCTGGGGACCATATTTTAAGAAAGATATACAAGCCCTAAAGAAAGTTCAGAGAAGAGCCACTAAGCTAATTCCAGGTATAAAAGATGAAAGCTATGAGAAGAGGCTGAAGATCCTTAATCTCTTTAGTCTTCGGAAATGGAGACTAAGGGGTGATTTGATTGAGGTCTTTAAATATGTTAAAGGGATTAACAAAGTGAATTATGTAGGATTCGACCAAGTGTTGTGAGTAGAACTCACAAATGGATGTTGACCAAAGGTAAATTTAGCACTGATATTCGGAAATATTTCTTCACCCCAAGAGTAATTTCAACGTGGAATGGCTTGCCTGACCATGTTGTTGAGGCAGAGGCCTTGGGGGTTTTCAAGAGTAGGCTTGACTTAAAGCTAGATACCATTGAGTCATTGAGTATCTGAAGGGATATATTCACAATAGTATAAAGAAACTGGCAAGCGTAGCTGGGCTGAAAGGCCTGTTCATGCCATTCATGTTATGTTATGTATACATCTTGCCCGTAGGATTTTACGCTGTTAAATACACCAGATTAGAGGGCATGCGCCATCCGTTGTATTTTTAGTGAGTGAGTGTTCACTGTCAAGGGGCTGGGGTTTTTTTTCTTATCTATTTTCTTTGGCAGCCACCCACTACGTTTCCCTGCTCCTGAACGTATGTCTGTGAGTCTTTTTTTGTGTGTGGCCATTTTTCAAGTACAAGGTAAATAAAATTCCTTGTAGTAAATCTAACTGCCTATGTAGTTTACCTCTGCATGTCATGCACAATTGCACCAAGTTATGTTACGGCTCCGCAACAGCCCTTGACTGAATGAGCCACCAGGGGTCGTAACGCTTATGCTCTCACTAATTGGATGGAATACTTACGCTTTCACTGACTGGATTTGGAATTTTTTCTCTCCATAGTTCTCGTTGGTTAAACCACGGGGCAATATCACTTTTGATCGCTGCAGGACACAAGGGTTTTCAAATCAATACCGTGTGTTAAAGAAGATCACGTGACCCTATTCACCAAAGGCACGGATGATTTGTAAATTTAATAAAACTAGATAATGACTGGCTGAATAGTACAATGCAAGCTGCAGTTTTCCAGAACATTCCTCTGTGGGTGTTGTGGCAGACCTGTAGGACATGGAGCTCACTTTAATGGGTTATTTTTCCTTCAGCCTTGTCCAGCGGTGCAGTGGTCCCTGGAGAAGTGGGTATACTCTATGAGGTAGATGGGTAGATCACTTAGGAAAAAGTGGGTATAGTCTCCGATGTATTTCAATGCTTTTTGGCTGATAGATGGGTATACTGTAAACTGACAGAAAAAGAGGTGGGTATGGCCCGTTTGCCTGCATATACCCTCTATCCTCGCCTGACCTGGTAATCAAGTGAGGTCCACCATCTTTACAGATACTCAAAGTCATTGAATTTTTCATTTGAGAAGCATGGATGTCAGGAGCTTGGAGGTATCTTGAGAAAGGAAACCCAAGCCTGTCATTTATTTCTTTGGCATGCGTGATGTAAGAGCAAGAGACTTACTGATCCTGGACCTCTTCCCATTACCTCACATCTGGCACATTTGTAACAGACATTTGAAGGAGCAAAGACCTAACATTTACTCAATATCATCCCCCGCCTGAAAGAGCCGTGAGATATTACAGATCAGCGGTCATTACATCACCGCCACGTTGAGCCCTGCAACTGAGATCTCGCTCGAGCACCAACAGGTCCCTGATCAATTTCAAACCTACTATTTCAGAGAAAACCATAATTATCAATTGTATCGCTAATCAAAACTAGAATGTGTTATTACTCGTAAAAACATACCTCTCCCCCCGGCCGCCTTCCCTACCTCAGCCACCTCAGCCCCCCCCCCCAAAAAAAAAATTTATTTCATCTGGACGGACAGACAAATAGACTTACTACTCAGGACCTGAGTAGTAAGTATGCAAAGTTTCCTTAAGATCATGAATACGGTTTTGGAGTCACGCACCAAAAATAAAGTGGGAACGCCGAGGCAGACGTCGACGCGAACAGGAACTGAGCCTAAAAAAAATGTTTCCCCTTTGCCTCCGGGGGGGAGGCATAATTATGAATACTCATGCAAGTTTTAAACTATTTTTTTCTGGTTACCATTATTAAGATTATTGTTTACAGTTCTTTTGAAAAAAAAAATGTTTACAGTTGCGCTGGTCAATGCTCCAAACATTCAGGAGATTTACCAACGGCTGCAGGCAACCGACCCTTGTCAGCAACATTTTTTCAAATCCCCTGTCTGTACGTCCTTCCCTTGTCTCCTATCCTTGCCCCCCCCCCCCCCCCCCCCCGAGATTGGTGAAATGAGGAAAGGAAGGAGGAGGCACAAAAAAAATTGGAAAGAATCCTTGTGAAATGGGCGTGGCTAAGAAGATGAATGCCTCCCAGAGCACTTGCCACCCTTTACCCTAAAGGCCTTTGAGCCAATGAGAGCTCGGTGGCAGGACAAAAGGAGGCCATTAATTATCACTGACAGGTCCGAGATGCCTCAGCTTCACCTGTGACAACTCTGAAGCGATTACTCCGCCCCCTGTCACCGAAAACCCCAAACTGGAATATTTATTTAACGTGAATGCCATCACGGTGACCGCTGGCGTGCATATTTCTGGGTCCTATTGTGATGCTGTTCCTATTAATTATCTTTATTTTTTTTGTGACAGTCTCTTTTCATTGTCCGGTGATTTTATTGTTCCAGGGGAAATGGCAGGAAGTGAATGAAGCTTTACTGCAGTCTTCAGAGAAAGTAGATAGTGTCACCTTCTCACTTGAAAGGAATTTTGACAGGAAGTTCTCAACAGGAGAGGGCTTTTTTTTGGCCATAATGGCCCCAAAGCTGTCCAGTCGCACCGATTTCAAATGCAGCAAGAGTAGATAGACTTGAAATAATTTATGAAATTAGGCTTTAATCAGACACTCGGCTTGAACATTAATGCATTTGGTTTAATGGAGGAGAATATGAGTTCCTCCCATTCAATATCTAACCTACTTATTTCTGTTCTGGGTCATGGGAGATTCTGGAGCATATCCCAGCATGCATTGAGTTGGAACTTAGAACACATCCCAGACAGGTCTTTAATTACGGCTCCAGCATTCCCTTATATGCGCTAACACAATTTAAGGACCTGTTTTATAAAGCAGGGACACATACATTCGGCAGACAACATAAGCAGAACCTGGACCCGTCAATATCTAAAACATTGAATGTTGTAAATAAAGCCATTCAAAATTTTTGCTCTGTGTAGTTATCAATGCACAGCCACAATCTTACACTGAGAATTAAACCCTGATCATCTCAGAAACACAAATGGATGATATTATTAGTACTAAACAGCACAGACTCTCCATTTTCTAACCAACATAATTCCTGGTTTCTGAGACACTAGAGTCAAGTTCAGTGTGCAACGGAAAAGGGGCAAGAATACGCCCAGTGCAACCAGTCAGACCAACACATTCTCAGCCCGACTCCTCATATGGTGACGCCACCTGACCAAGCATCGATACTCGACGAAAAAGGAGGCCTCTGGCTTCTTTATTTCAGGTTTAGGGTTAGGGTTTGGGTTAAAGGTGAGGGGTTAAAGGGTAGGGGTTATTTTAAACAGGCGTAAAATGAGGATGCCAAAAGCATCTTTTTTAGTCGTGTATTGACGCTTGGTCAGGCGGCGTTACCATCTCAGGGCAAACAGATACACATAATGCTCACTCATTCCTCCAGGTAATTTACAGTCTTTCATTAAGGCCAGACTTCGTTATCACTTGTTTCTCGGACTTCTATCCTGAAGATTTAATTGGGAAGGGAGGGGAAAAAATTAAAAATTCAGCACTTTTAGGTTTCTCAAAGAATATTCAGTCACTATTTGCGACAGAGGAAGAAATAAAAAGAAATCTTTTTTTTAATTTATTATCGAGTTGAGGATCATCAAGGATTATGGTTATGAGGTTAATCAATTTTTTTTTTTTGGCTATCAGAATTGCGTCATCAGCGGATCTGAGGAAAAAATAATAAAAAAAGTCTGGCCTAACTTAGCATGCATGTTTTGTGACAGGGGTAGAGCCAGCACTGGGCCTAAGTAGCACCAGCCCACCTAAATTGTGTACTGGCCCACCGACGCATGAAAATATTTTTATTGAAAAATGATTGCTTTATTTATTAATTGACCGATTTATTCATTATTTTGATTTATAATCAATGTGCAATGTATTTTTGTGTGCGCTCAAATTTAGCTCGTGTTTGAGATAAATAGATCATTCAAAAATAAGGGGAAGTACGTAGAATGCAACAAGGTTCAACTCTGGCTGCTGAGCAAAAAAAAAAAATGGCAAAAAGCATCCCTTGTCATGACCTCACTTGCAGGTGCAGGATTGCTAGTAAACTGGAATGAAGTTTTAACAGGAAGGCAATCCCAATCCTGGAGACTGATCAAGACTTTGTAGGTGTTCCTATTAATTACACTCGGAGGAAAAACAAACAGGAGTGAGGGTTAAAATCACCCAGCACGCAGCGAAAGAAGAGTACAAGTTCTACAAGGCATTACTGGCTGGAAGGTTACATGGTGAATGAACCTTAACAGTCCAGCGACGACTGAGACGCCACAAGAGAATTATATAGAGGAAACACTAAACAAAAAGGGGTGGGGCATATAGTTTTTCACCTTGGGAGATGGAGGTTAAGACAAGGGAAACCAATTACGGGAGACAAGCTGCAAAACTCATGATGACCGTTGGAACTGGGAAGGGACTTATTACTAAGATGCAGGGGTTATGACATCCATATAAATTAATAATTAGTCTTCACCTGCTTGTGATCATTTTTCTTGATTAACATTACTTGAGCTCCAAAAACACTCAGTACAATCAGTTGTGGCCAGTTCTTCTTGTGAGGGTCCCATGAGAAATAAAATGCTTCATTTGGACATGAAATTGCCTGCATTTCAATAAACGTTATTCAAAATTAAGGATACAAGTTGGAAATTGTTTTCTTTGCCGTAGTTAAAACAACCGTGAACTGCAGGATAGACAGCCTGCATTGCAAGATGTGCTAAAAGGAAACACAGAAGTTATCAAAGTAGTTTAGCCTTTTGTTTTTTTTTTTGCGAAAGCGTACTTTGTGAATGTTTTTTTTTATGTTTTTTTGCCCCAAAGTGAGTTTATCTAATTGCCGTATCATTGCATTAAGATACAAAATGTGTGTTTAACTGCCAATGGATTATTCCAATAATTGGAAATCTTCTGAAGAAAATGATCTTCAAGAAAATGATTGCAAGTTTGAAATTTTCATTGTATGTGAAATGAGAGCATTTTATATTTTTCATTTGAACGTGTAATTAATGCCAATTTTGGCTGGGAAGAAAGAAAAAAAAAAATGGGCCCACCCGGATTACTTAGGCTTACCGGAAACACAGTTTCTGCCTGCGCCACCATTTTGGACTGTAGGAGAAAACCGGAATGTCCTGTAGGAAACCCACTCAAACACAAGGGAGAACATGCAAACTCCACACAGAAAGCCCCGAGGCTGAATTCAAACCCACGACCTTGCTGTGAGTCAACAGCGCAGTAGAATCAGAATCAGAATCAGAATCAGTATCAAGATGTCTTATGCACTCTACACAGATCTTTCCCACAAATGAGGAAACAGTAAATGCAATTAGCAGCTTTCATAAAGTCTACTCTGCAATTAAAGTTTTTATATTTAAAATTAGTAGTTTTTTTAGTGTTTCCATTTCTCTTACCCCATGCACAATTGTCATTTTGGGATACAAACGTTGAGAAAAAGGGTATCATTTGGTTTCTCTCGCAAGTAACAAAGATTTACAGTAATTGCAAACATTCAGGAATGCCGCCTGAATGCCACAGATTGGGTTGGGTGAGGTTAAACCCTTAGAGCCTGAGTGGCACAGGCTTGAGCCAGAAACACAAAACTGACAAACCGTTGCTATATAAGAAAAAACTTCCTCATATAGAAGTTCTGCCTCTGTCGAATAAGTTGACCCTTAACACGCCTCCCCGAGCTTTGTTTGGACTTCCTACACCAATGCATACAATGAAGGCTTAGGGCAGACTGAGTAATGGGCTTGCAGAGAAGTTCGCCCACATGTTGTTGGTTTGTTGTTTTCAAGTTGCTTCTGAGTTTTTTTGTTCGGTGTCATAATTTCAACTGAAAATGTCTTGCAAAGGAAAAATGACAGTCCACATAGCGCAAGCACATTCTTTTCCAGGGAAATGAAAATTATGGATTCGTCTCTTTGGATTGAAATAGTGAATTATCACCCTGTACAATAGGTTCTGTTGAAAAACAAATGATATAAGACACTTGCATATTCCCTGTCGTAGCGAGCTAATATAGCCATGATGGAAGTGAATGAGCGAGTCATAATCCTTTCATACTCAATATCTCAAGAATGGTACCAGCCTCATAACCCTCCATAACCTGCACATTAACAGATATATTGTAACACAGGGGTCCCCAATGTTTCTCAGAAAGGGCCGGTGTGGATGCAGGCTTTTATTGCTACCAAGCAATTACACACCAGATACTACTAATCAACCCCTGTACTCTTTGTTAATAAGCTTAATTAGTAGCATCAGGTGTGTAGCTGCTTGGCTACAGAGAAAGCCTGCACCCACACCGGCCCTGTCTGGGAAAGATTGGGGACCCCTGGTGTAACAGGTGAGCTGATTAAAATTTGGTTGAATCTGTAAAGTTGTATCATACTAGATTAATATGCAAAAACTCACTGCATTGCACAGTCCTGTACAATCCAGTATGACCGCATGTTGCTTGCTCACCGCGCTAGCTAGTGCATTAAGAAAATTATTAGCGATTCAGCCAAAGCCTGATAAATGCTCAATTTCGCCAATAGTTATGCTAACAATGTTTGTTTTGTGTTTCCGGCTCAGGTGAACTGTTCTGCATTAAGGTTATCTGCACATTCCCTCTATTGACGTCTACAGTACCTAGCTAGCTAGCTACAGAACTACACAAAAACCATGGCGTTGAGCAGCCCTTTTTTCAAGTAGCTCTGTAGCTAGCCTGTACACGTCAAAGATAGCAGGCTGAATAGGAAAAATTTTGACATTATCTTTGGGAGGTTTCTCTGAACAGATCCTGAATTTACATGTGGCACTTCAGGCTTGTGCTGTAGCGTTGGATTTGATGATATCGCAAAGCAGGGTCCCATACAATCCAGTAAGACAATCCAGGAGTTGCTTGCCACACATTTTTAAAATATATTTAATTTATTAGACAAAACAGAGTAATGCAGAAACAGGCAAAATACTCTCAGGATTCTAAGGGTTAATAACATGTTCCATTCAGTCTCTGCAATACTGAGTATATTTTACAGTTTAAACGAACAGGTCTCCTTTGACACAACAGGGACTCTTCTCCTTTAAGGAAATAGATGGCTGGCATTGAAAGCAGGGTTTCTCTGTTGGCATGGCGTTCCATGGTCTATGAAGGCCAGAGATAGATGCTAAAATGAAAGTGGAATACCTGCCACTTTTGGAGAGAGCCTACGAGGATTTACACACCTCTCGAAGCCCAGCCATTTAAAATATGTGTCAAGGTGCTCTCGCAGAATGAAAAATAAGGCAAAGTCAGAGATTTGAGTAGTTAACTCCCAGGCCATGAAGTTTAACGGCCTGCCAGTACACACTGTGCCACCTAGTTCGCATAAATAAAGGCATAAATAATATTTAACCCGACATTCATTTTAAAATCTGTCCAGCAGAAAGGAATGGGTTGGTGCAGCCCAACCACAATGGGGAACAGATTATCAGTCTACATTTGGAGCTCTTACCGCTTGACAGAAACGGCTGACAGCTGCTCAGCACTCATCTGATAAAACAGTATACGATACGGCAGAAGTTTACCCGGTGTGACAAGTAAATTATGTCACGGGTAATGGAGAGAGGGCCATGCTGTGTTCATCCCATTAGAGATTGCAATCACATCGCCAAACAGACGCTCTCCAAACACGGCACAACCACTTCCCTCGTGTGTGTTTTGGATTTGCCACAGATATGAAAGACAGTGATTGATTTAACTTTGTGCTGTAGATCTGTTCTTTTTCCAAGGCAGAGCTTATCAGCCAGGAGGAATAATGACTCCTGATGTGTGATTTACAGACTTTCCACTGGCTGATAAATAATCCTCTGGCAGCTAACATAATTTTCTCCTCAAAATAAGAAATCGATACCCGTACATGCTTCACGATGATTGAAATAATGAAAAGTACGGTAGCAGGAGACGAGATTGCGGCGGCACTCGCGTCGCAGAGCAGCGAAGGGGAAAATTCAGAGGAATGACGGAGGAGGATACGGTACGTTCGATGTCTGTCTTCCGCCCTCCCCCCTGCACTCCCGCACACCCCCCACCACTACCACTGAGATTTTCCCGCGACATTCGCATCATTTTGTCTGGAAGTTGACAAGCGAGAGAGGGCCTTTGTTAGCCAAAAAGCCGCTCAGAGCCACCTTCCGAATCCCTCTTTTCTCTGTCTCCTTTGGATCAATAAATTCTGCACTCACTTCCGGCACTGGGTTTGCTCATGTGCGTCATGCAAACTGCAAAATGCCACAGTGCTTTCAGCAAATAATGTCAAACTCAGTTTACTTTTTTCAAAAATCGGGCGACGTCAATTCCTTCCTGGTGTCCAAGTGGATATTCACACCAAATTTGATGACAATCGGTTGAGAAATGTTGGAGAAAAACGTGTACATACACACAGACAGACAGACAGACATCGACCTCAAATATATTATAGATAGTTCAGAGAGCCTTATTTGTAACATAAAATAACATAACATGACATGACACAACATTACATGACATATCATAAAATCACAGGCCATTCAGCCTGAATAGGCTCACCATTTTCACTAAAGTGAATCAAACACTTTGCGATGTCTTGTTGTACAAAAGTATGAATACCTCATTAAAAAAAAAAATCAATGCACTCACCGTAGGCTCCACAGAATCAGGGATGTCAGGCAGTTGCGACTCAGTTCAGAGTGGTCCAGTGGCGGTAAACGAGAACAGGGCCTTGTTTCGCAAAAGCATCTTAAGGCAACGATGTTTGAAGAATTCGTCTTACAGCGCGTTTTACGTCTGTGGTGAGTTTCTGAAAACCATCATAACTTAAGACGCTCTCTGAAATCGTCGTAGATCTACAAGTGCTAAATACCACTAGTAGAAAGCTGAATGCCTCTTAAAATCTGCAGGAGTCATTGAGAACTATCATGTTTTTCCTGCGTGTGTTTTCTTTTAATATCATGGTATTTAATCAGTACTACTGAAGCTGTTCACGAATGAAAGCAGAGATTCATTGAACTTTAACAGCGATTTTTGATTATACATCAACCAACAACTAACGATTTTAGACACGATAATTACATTACCAAATGAAGTCAAGAAGAAAGAAGGTGTTATAAGAAAATAGATAGCCTATATTGTACATTAGAAGCACCATAAAAAGGAAAATGAAGAAAACACAAATAAAAATACTAACTGTGGTGATTGATGCAACTGGAGTACTGATCAAGAGAGGGGAAAGAGGGGGGTATTCTTAAAAAAATGTCCAATAACTTGTTGACGTGCCCTGAAACCAGCCACGTACTCTCAGCTGTTTCCCGTCTGCCAATCTGTTACCAGGCTCACAAAGGGGGGGGGTCTGTCACCCAGACCGAAATGTTGTGCAGCATCGCTGGCACAGTGATAACTGCACAGCACTTTGATGGAGAGAAGTGTAGGCCGCTACTGAATTTGTGCACACACCTGAGGTGCAAATGCCAGCTCACTAGCAGTTCTGAGATTTGCCACCAGGATGAGGAGGTGCGGCCAAAGTGGAAACCCATTGTCCCCTCAGGGAACGCCAGTGATCAGGGTCTCTGGCTGTCTCTTGCCCATCAGGTCTCACACCCCTCGTAGCGGTAATTTTCTTTGCAATGCCTTCAATCCAATATTATACCTATTTCATCCAGACGAAGAGCCAAGTTTCTAGGCTGTTGTTTTGTTCCCATAATTGCTTAAATGTTTTCTTGGTTTTGTAGAATTCTCAGTGGAAACCTTTCAATACTTAGGGTGGTAATTTGGTTACAGAGGGCTCTAAATTCCTTGACCAGGCGCAGGCGTGGCGAATGGGGGGAGTATCCAGGCGTATACTGCAATTTCGTGCACCGGCATAAGTACTCCTCTGTCCCGCCTCTGTCCCTCCTGCCGGCGCAAGTGGCAAAGAGGGAGGAGAGAAGGCATTGACCGGGTTTAAGACAACGAGTTAAATCTTCACCAATCAAATGAGGTCCTCTCCTCACCTTTAATGTGTTGGAATAAAGAAGCCTATATCTGTATGATGCGTTAATGTTGCATTTTACTTTGCTACTTCAGGCATGTTTTCTGCACCGCTTATGTCTATATTAAGCAGTAAGAATATGAGTTAGCTGGCTAGCAAATTATTACCATTAGCGAACTTGAATGGAATTTCAAAACGAAACTACGTCAGATCATTCAAACTTATGAAGTTGGAATCAAATACGACGGTTGCTCATTTCTTTCTTCTGCCTGCATCATTGGGAAAAGAAACGATAGATAGAGTGTTCCTATTATTACACCCTGTTGCTGCTTTGGGATTAACATGCATGGAAAACAATGCAAAATACATTACACATTTATTTTCAATATGTGATTTTAACTCAGTGCAAGATCTTAGCAATCAGGCTGTATTCCTTTCCCCCAATAAAAACAATAAAACCTAAGTGATAATAATAGTATTGAGCCGCTTGCACACTGGACGTGAGACAAATTTTTCGCATAACAGATTACATTTGAAGTCAATGCATTTTTGCATTGACTTTGATTGTAATCAGTCGTGCAAAAAATTTGTTTCGCATCCAATGTGCAAGCGGCTTTACTGATTGCCACTAAATGCTTTACTGAAGCATTATTTTATATACATATATATATATATATATATATATATATATATATATGTACGCACTACCTGATGCTGAGGCAGTTTGTGGCTGGCTAAGAAAAATGTGAAGTCATTAGTTTGCATCACAGATTCAGTTGCGTTGATTAAGGCAGGTGGAGTTTCCATTACATGTGCCAACTGCCTTTAATCTGACATCAGTACAGTCAATATAGATAGTATAATTTATGAGCTGATTCAGAGAGTTACATTACACTGCGGTTGCTGTAATTATTTATTGCATTGAAATGTGCCTGACATTCTGGAAACCTGCCTGTGAGGTTTCGGTGACGTGTGCGCACTGTGCACCGGTCAGCTAAATTACTACTGCACAGAAAGTAAACCAGGTTGGAGTTGGTGAGTTCTCTGCGCACTTTCGGCGAAGCCTTTTGCCACGAAATTGTCACTGCATGATAAATATGTGACACCTCCCCCTACTGCACTGCCACCTCCATCTCAGCGCACGGCCGTCTACCTAATTGCCAAAGTGGCTGCGCACGATGTAGCACCACACTAAATTACCACTGCGCGGGCTGCGCTGGACGAAATTACCACTGCGTAGGCTGCGCCACGATGCGCCACCCTGCGCAGCACCAAGAAATTAGAGCCCAGAGTGTCAATATCTGTATGTGTCGCCACTGCTTCCAGTAACATGAGATGCAAAATTTAGTTCTTATTTTGTACTTTAGGCCAATAGACAAATCAACCAATCAAAGTACACTGGCATACCCCATATATGGGGTAGTTTGTTACAGGTGACAGGGGTCTATTTTCTTCTCACCAGCATTTTGCATGCGCAGAATATAGGGGTTGCTGCAGATGATTCATGTAGTCTAATAAACTTTCTATCTTTACGGTGTATATTGATTACAAAAACCTTATAATGTCAATTCTACAGCCGTTAAAAGAAAAAGTGTAACAACTAGACCCCTACGGACTTTGCTGTATTTATAAAAATGGCCCAAATAAATTGATTGCAGCGCCCATTGGATGTTCTGATTGTTAGTGATATATTTTTATTCTTTGTGTCATTATAAATCTGCTCTCATATCAACTTCCACTTTCTGCTGGCTGCCGGACATGGAGTATTTTGCATTTCGCATCCGACAGTCTTGATCATGGATGTGGTATTTAATTCACATGTCAATGGTCATGGAATTGATTTGCTCACTGACTACCAGCACTATTTTATCTCGAGTGGAAATAAAGCGCAAATCTGTTCGATCCATCTGATGAATTTTTAAAAGAGAGACCGAATAAAGACTGTTGTCTATCTTCAACGGAAGAAAACAGATGAATAAAAACACCAAGAAAAGTAGATAGTCATCAATTAGCATTTTGTGAAGGTCGAACACAAACATTGCCAAGTTGGTACGTCTAATAATTGCTGGAAAATTAGAACTTTTATTACTTTCGGACACAAAGTATTTTAGGATCTCTGTCAGACACTCACTAAATTCGTCATAAATGCACAAAGCCCCGTGCCAACGTCGACTCACTTTATTGAGCAGAGCTTAAACAGAAACATTGATTGAAATTCTCGGTTCTCATCTTGAAGAACTGAGCCCTTTTATCAAAACATTCACCTTTAATATCTCAAAGATTCAGTAGATTTGAAGGAAATAAAAACAATAATCGACTGTCAGACACGGAGTTATATTGAAACCATCCGACTGTCGGACACAGAGATATATTAAAACCCTGTCTGACTTTCTGACAAATAGACACTGCGTTTCTCATTTATTGTACAGTATTTTTTTCAGATTGAAATCACAACACATGAAACCGCCGCTCTGTGGGAGCTGCCGACGACAAGTCCAGATCTAGATTATCAGATGAGCAAAGTAAAACCTCTGCATGTGCACAGTAGGCCATCATAAAATCAGCATGTCTGAATGTTAATAAATATATATCTCCCCTGCCCCCCTTCCCCCTTTGTGAATATAACCTTTATTATAAGGGTGTTATCAGTTCAATTAATGAATAAGCTTGATTGCAAGATAAACGACTAAGTAGTCCTGTGAGGTCATGGAGATTAGCTGGTTCAGGGATACGAGATCACGGAGTGAGACCTGAATTCACGCGACACGCGAGAATACCGGTGACAAGACTTTTGGACCATGTGATGATTAATACTTAATTTGTTAAGTCGACTAAGTTTAATATGTTTTTATTTAGATAACCTCTGTAAGCGGCAAGGAAAGGCAGAGAGGACTACATGCACCTGGCACATAGTCAGGATTCTAGCAATCAGACCCTTGTTGTTATAAGGGCCCCAACACCTGGCAGAGCCCCTCCACGGTCATGGGAACAGACTCAACTAGGGTCTGCTTGGCACCAACTTAGTTTGCCACAGCTGAAGTGGCAACCTGCCTTGGAGGTGAGGGACAATCTCTGGGGTAATGGTTGGCTCAAATGTCTTGCGAACCACCAAAAACTGCTTACCACAAACTTTGGTCCTAAGCTGCCCATGCCGGACAACGCCACAGTGCCATCCAATGGACTTTGACAGGACTGTACCCTTAAAATTCAAATGCATTGCCTTCTATGTAAAAATTTCTCAATGAGTTAAAACACTCATTTCGCTCACCATGTCACAAAAATAATGTGTATTTCTGCTATGCTGTATGATAAGAGCGGAGTAATAGCATTAATGCAGATTATTCTTGTAATTCTGTATTGTATCGGACGTTTCATGACCAACTGTAACGCAAGCATGTCGCGTTTAGAGTCATTTTAATCCTCTAAATTTCTGGAATCACATACGGCATATTTCAAAGGAATTAAAATTGTGCCATACCCTCATTCAATAACTTTCAAAGGAAATATACTTTTGTACTTCAGTTTTCCTTGTGGTCATGTCTCCTCCCAAAGCCCCTCCGGAGAGGGGGAGCCTTCCTGGTTCGAATTACCGAAACGACCTATGACCCTGCCTTAGGACGCAGTCTGGAGTTTGGGCATAAAAGAGAGGTGAACAGAGAAGTCGGGGAAGCTTGTATTCATCCTTCCCTCATATACTTTGTGTAAATGTGTAGTTTTGAGCTGCGCCAGGTATGAATTTTTATCTTTTTTGGAATCTTTTCATATCTTATCTGCATCGGTTGTGTGTTTCTGACTTTAAATGAACATATACTTTCCGGTTGAGTAACGTAGTCCATAATTCTGTGCCTGATCAACACGCTTGGCATCTGCGTTATAAGGTGGATTTTCCATGCTATGTCTGGTGTTAATAAAATTGGCTTCGAGCAAGATTCCGTTTATATCTTTGGGCGGAAAAGACGCTAGGCCTCTGAGAATACCGTTATGCCTTGTAGTTGCTTGCTTTGGGCCCCGGTAATCCCTCGTCATAGCAAATTTCTATGTCAAATGTGCTTAATAGGGCTGCAAACCTCTGACTTCTTTCGCCATATTGGGTTGTTCAGATGGTTTTGGTCTGGCAGAGTAAGGTATAGACCAGTTATGAGTCCGATGCACAACTGAGCTCCAAATTAAGTAATAAATTGACTAATTAAAATCAGATCATATTTATGCAAAGGCATGGTAGCCGCAAATGATTGCAACTAGAATTTTGTATCCTAAATTTGATATGGAGTCAGATGTATTGTAACCGCTAAGATATTAGGGCTGCAGCATCCGCTTGGCACGTTTCAGGCTGTTTAAAAGCAGAACGTGAAAGACATCATCACGTGTGGCCTGGGGCAGGGGTCTAGTGCTGACGCTGTAGCCAGACCCCATTATTATAGTGGAGACCGCGAGAACTTTCTTTTCCCTGGCTGTTAAGGCAAACACGCTGAGTCCTTCCGCCTCAGCTAGGACCGCCCATGGCCTAGTTGCACGGTGTTTACACCGGAATATGTTTTTGTTCAGAGAACAGGAGTAGGTCGCATATAATCCCATCCTGAAGCATCTCCTAAATTGGCAAATGATCTTTAGCAGGCGGATTATACCCAGTATATGAAAAAAAAAAAAAAACTAAGAATGAAAATGAGAACTATTTCACTTTAAGGATCTGAGAATTTAAAATAGGCCTGTACAAGCATTTATATAATCCATCATCCATATTCAGTCATCGTTAACAAAAGAATATCCGCGCCCATAATCTAAAAGCTCACTTTACACATAGATGAACGCATCAGGCTCCCGGCAGACAATGGAGAATGAACACATCAAGAAATGAACGCATCAGAAAATGAACAGAAGGGTGTTCATCATCAAAAGCAGTGACTAGGTTTACAGCCTCGAATGCATCCAAAAATGAACAGACGTCCGTTCAAAAATGAATGCGTTCACTGTTTAGAATACTGACATGCTCCCTAAAGCACTCAAAAAGAGGAATATAAGAATAAGTATAGCATACTGAGTATAATTGAAATTTATCAAATAAAAACACACATACACATAAAAAAAATAATCTCCTGCTCCAAGTTTTTGATATGAGAAAGCGTTTCTGATGTCTAGTTATACCATTCTGTATCTAACTGGCTTGGTTTTTTCCTGAAGTCTAATTTTAAAGCAGCAAATTCTCTACCTGCCTCTGTATCTTCTTTTGAGAGATGAAGAGGTAATTTACTGTAATAAAGAAGCTTGACTTATTAAATGAAAAGAGATCAATTGTAACAAATTTCATTAAATTACTAGGCTTATATTAAATGAATGCATAATGTGAGAACTTCTGAAGATGAAAGAAGCTGAGTGAACTAACTTTTGTTCCAGTCTCTTTCTGGCACAGCATAAACTTCGACTCACTCAATTTTTAGTTATTTCAGGCGAGCTAACTCATCTTATTTTAGTGATTTCATTTATACATTGTCAATCAGCGTTGTAACTTTTAGGCAAATAAAAGGCCACTCACAATACACCATCAATTAATATCATCAGAAAAGCTCATACCCACTAAGAAAAAAGGTTCATGAAGGGTGCTCGTTGGCACCGAAAAGGTTCGCACCTAGGAATGGTTCCCTTCAGAACCTGTAGAGGGCGCTAAAACCTATTGGGTGCCCATCCGCACCCTTGAATAGTCTCTCATTCCAACGCACTAACAATCATTAGCCTAATTAACACTTCGAACCTATTTTGTACTGAACTTCTTGGATAGCATATTCTTTTATTGTACAAAATTAGTAGAATGCCACGCTGCCGCATTTTTAAACTTACTTATTCTAATAAAATAATCTGGAACACAAAAATTACAACTGATACAATTAATGACTTTTTGATTAGACTACTCCTTGAAAAATACAACAACCAATGGCAGCGAGGCACTTGTACGAGCGAGGACAATCGACGTGGACAATAACTGGCGTTCGTCGCGTTCAAACTGGCTTTGCTCATCAAGCTATATACGTTAGCTCACTTTGTTACAAGGCTGCCAACATCCCACAACAAGAAGATCGTTTAAGGACTAAAATGGACTTGTTTTGCCATTTCTTATCATCATATCATTTATGCAGCTGCTTTGTTATCTGGTTTGTAAACAAGTGCATTTACTTTACATAAAATTCAAATGTCTTATTTTCAATTTGTTCCCAGTGTCAGTATGGAGATGCCAACAGCGGTTGAATGCATATGACCAAAAAAAAAGGCTTCATACATGCAAAACTGGGCAGCAATGTGATTGTCATTGACATGCACTTGTTTGCCCCTTACAAGCATAAATACAATGAGTAAAGACACACCTCCTGCCAGCCAGCTCATCGCTCTATGAGACCCCCAAGTGCACTTTTAATGATTATTCAATTATAATCTGTCATTAGTCAATCAGCCTGCACCCCAGTTTGTTGTTCCCTCAGAGGGATATATATATATATGAGTCCTGTGCAAAGGCTTTGCGATGTCTCTTAAATGCCACGCAGTAAAGCCTGCACCAGACGGTACAACTTAGCCTGAGGCAAGTGACACGCGTGTACTGCATCGGGCAGTGTTGCACCATGTGGGGAACACAGTGCAGCAGCATATCTAGCATGCTAGATATTTTTCCGTCATGCGAGGAAGTTTCTCACGGTGTGGGAGCTACCCGCTGCTATGTTACACGCTCGACCAGTCGCAACATGCAGACCCGTCATATGATGTGCAGACGAGTCACATGATACGGAAAATGGCGGCGCTCTGAGGCTGCAAGTGCCTTTTGACAATTACACTCAACAAACCACACCCCCTACAAACCAAGTGGGTACAGTAAAAACCACGCCGCCTACAAACAAGCTCCCTGCAAAAGGGTCGCGGTCAGGGTTAAGGCGTGTCTTGTAGGGGGCGTGATCTGTACGAGGCGTGGTTTGCACTCGGCTGCGGTTAAAGCACTGCTCTGCAGTGCAGAGGTGATCACCACGTCGCGAGTTCGAGTCCGGTGTACCCACCGGCAGCTTTTTCAGAGTAGCGCACAATTGGCTATCGCGCTACAGGGTTTCAAATTGGGAAGGGACTGCCGGATTTGGGTATACAATATATCAGCTTTGTTCGTTGCTCCAGCGCCTCCTGTTGGCCAGAAGACTCCGGGTTGGTTCATGTCCGGGTATCCTCCGCCCTAGTTCTGAACTTGCGAAGATTCAACCAATGAGTGTATAGGAATCAGTGCCAGACAGATACGTGCTTCGGAGGAGAGCCGTGAACTGTCTCACTATCCTGAGTTGGCAGCAAGGGGTCGCATACGAGCAAGCTTTGTACATAGTTCCCCAATTGGGCATTCCAGATTCGGGTGGGATTGGAGACGCCAAATTTAAAAAAAAAAAAAAAAAAAGGAATAAGTAAGAACCCTTTATGGTGCAGACAAGCGCCCATTAGTTGAGGTACACATGTGCACCCTGTGAAATGGTAAGGAGAACCTGAAGGAGGGGCTTGCAGTCACCCTCTACGGAGGTGTGCGTGGTCACCCCCAATAAGGGTCCTCATCTGTACCTTTTAGGGTTGTCGCGGTCACCCCATGCAAGGGTGCTCATTAACGCCATTTTGGGGGGCTTATGTTCACCCCTTTTTAGGGTGTTCATGAACACCGTTTAGGGTGCATGTGTCCACCCCTTCTTAGGGTGCTTGTGAGCTCCTTTCAAAAAAGAGGCTGCTATTGTTGCAAATGTGCGCACAGGTATAAGGTGCTGAAATGAACCATTTTTTTCCTTAGAGTGCATAATGAAAATACCTAAGTTTAATGTTCAAATACTACTATGCAGTGAGTCATTGATGCTGTTTATTTTTAATTTTGGTCATTAGCGGAGCAAAATCATATTTAATGCATATTAAAATAATTGACAGCTCATTGCACAATTTGCTGCAGTGGCCGTGTCAGCGTACTGCGGCTGAAGGTTAACAGAAGAGGTGAAAATGAGTTCAGCAAATTAGGATTCACAAAAACCCCTGCTGTTTGCATCAGTTTCGGACCAGGGTCACTCCTCAAGTGGTTCCCTGACTATTTCTGTCAGGCTTCCCTCACCACTCACTGACAAATCCTTCACCTGACAAGTCCCTCGAGACTCCCATTTTTGAAACCACTACAGTAGAGAATTAGCATGCATTAGCCAGGCATTGATGATGGCAAAGCTACAAATCTCTTGCAGATTAGATTGTTGCTTGTATTCAAGAGATTTCTAAAGCTCAGAGGATGACTAATAACTTCTCAACGTAAACAGCAAAAACGCACAGAACATATCATGCTCTGATGATGCACTGTTCATTAAGTAGATATTGACATGTACGAACATATGGACTTGGAAGAACAGAATGGAGAAACACTGATAGCAATGGCCTTATGACCAAAATAGCGCACAATACCAATATGCCATGGGAATACTGAATCTAAATTTGTATTTCCAATACATACAGTCAAGCAGTCTGTCTTGTTTTGTTCATTACAGTGATAAAGGTTGTTGAAGATTAAATAGTTCCGTATATTGATGATTATTATTTTTGGAATGTACGCTTCAGATGTATCAGATGTATTGAGGGCGTGATGGAAAGTTGGACTCCAAGAGCAGCGGCCATAAATAAAAGGCAAAACCTGCAGCGTGCTAAGAGACTAAAAACAGATTGAAATAACGAGACTTGCGCTACCAACGGACCTGACGCTGTCCGTGGTAGAAAACAGGCGAGCTCGAGGAAACCAAAAGAAAAAGGAAATAAACCAAAGATTCCCTTACTCACTAACACTAAACCTGTTATGCAGCTAAGTCCCTAACAATACTCTTTCAAGAGACCCTAGCTAAAGCACCGTAGAAACACTGACACTTTAGCAACGAGAGCGAGGCATAACAGGAGCTTAAATAGAGTCCGGGTAACCCCCCCTAATTAATGCCAGCTGGTCCAGGAATCTGATAGTGCACAAAACGGTAACATCCCGGACGAGAGCAACAAAGCTCTCAATACCTCTAAACCAGGGGTGTCCAAACTTGTCCATAAAGGGCCGGTGTGGGTGCTGGTTTTTGTTCTAGCCAGCAGTGCTACAGCACCTGAATCCACTAATTAACTAATCAGGCAGTTCAATCAGGACCCTGGTGGGTAGAATCAAGTGTGTTAGTGCTGGGCTCTAACAAAAACCAGCACCCACACCGGCCCTTTCTGGATTAGATTGGACACCCCTGCTCTAAACCATGACAGAGGGTGTCAAGTTTGAACAAAATGCCATTATCATTCATTCATATTCCTGTAGTGATTCGGAAAAGTATGCATAGGTCACAGTTCTAGTCTGTAACTAGTATGCTGGTCCAAAGCTGCGCCCTGGGAGAATAACATTTCTATTGGTAAACACTGTTCTTATATCTGATCTATCAACACTATTTAAGGTGCTTCTTGCAGTAATTCGTGATCAAACATAACCAAACATTCGTTCAAAGCGAGCATATTACTTCACTGTGTTACCAATTCTCAGTCATTGCTTACTTCTGCATATGAGCCGTAAGGACTAATTAAACTAGCGCCAGGTGTAGCAAAATTACCACAATGGTTAAAGAATTAGAATCAATCAATCTTTGCATTCAAAGTTCATTAATGCAATCAATCAACGTACTTCAGAATCAAAATGCTGTTCCTCAAACACCAGTGTTATTCAGCTGGCTAGCAACAAAGTGTGTAATAAGATTTGAGAGGACGCATGCTACGCGTCAGAAATCTAATTGACAACACGTTTGTGCTCAATTAGATTCATATCCTTGAACAATACATCTTATCTTAGTGAGTTTCTTTGCAAATTGCCTCGTATTTACCAAGCAAACATCTTGAAAGTGCTCGGCAATCCTGCGAAGATTTGGCAAGCTCCTTTAGAGCGCTACAGTTTCATTTGTTCTATTAGCATCCCCCGGTGACTGTGTGCTGCTACATGTTGACCATTTCAATTACTCTGTTTTGAGAGAAAACACACAGAAAAAATGGTTGTACTTAATTATCAAGAGCACAGAATTTGCAGAGGGACTTAAAGCAGAGTGAAGCGAAAGCTGTTTGTAAGCTGTTTGATTTTCCATGGCACTTCAGAGGCCAGATTATGTTTTGAGTTAAACCCATTTTAAAAACATAAATTAATTTCTTAATAATTCAGAAAAATTCAGCAGAGAGAAGAGCGGACCAGGGACCCAGTGCTCTGGGACCGACTCTCACTTTCGCTTTGCTTAAAATTTGAAGGACAAACAGAACACTTTAAGCTCAAGGAAACGTGGCGGAAACTTGGCCTCTGGAGCAAGGTTTGGGGGGAGCACATAGAAAGGATAAAAATTTCTAAATTGCGGAGCAGAAGTGCATGAAACTACGCTCAAATAAAATCTGAAAGTCTGTTCTATCAGCCAATACAAACCAATTCATTCCAAATTCGATTGAAACGTCAGATAGGAAGACTTTAAAAATGTCAGTTTTCTATGCATGCCAATGAGGTCTCAGGGAAGTGTCCACACACTTTTGGCGATGAAGAGTACTTGCTGGTTAATGGGAGGTTTCATTTGACACAAATTAATTCAAGCGTAAAAAATGCACCCGGTCCCTTGGGTTTTACATAAAGCAGTGTGAGATTCTATCACGTCCTTAGGATGACACTAAGATGACGTTGCCTGAAAATGATATTTGAAGGAATTTGAACAATTTTTCCCTATCTGAAACCTGACATTCTGTGGTACGTGTACGGCAATCCTTGTAGAATGACTGTAATAAGCTCTTCTTTTGCCTCTACGATGCCTCAGTTTCAGAATTTGGAGCAGAAAATCTGTTTCACTAACCCTCAGCACATATAATTTTCTGATAATCTCCGCTCCAGCCCCAGTGATCGATGCATAAGTGACAAGATAATATTAAGTTCAGGGAGGAAATTACTGTGGTAAAGAGCAACCCTTCACAGTGAAGAGACTGCCCACAAAAACTACTCTAGGGGGAGCAGTATTACTCAAGCCAAGCAGCCTTGGGACTCCTGATAGAATAATATTCTGGGTGCCCATTTTTTTTTTGGAAAATTACTTGAATCTTAGCAGGTTCTCTTGAGCTGCCAGCCGCTTCACTGCAAAAAATGAAAGATGACAATACTAGGTAAGATGAACTCACTTATTTTAAGTCTTAAATCACTTATTTCTTTCACCATTTTTCTTAGTAACACAAAAAAAATTGCCCTTGATTTGAGTTCATTTTGACTAGCTTGCCAGTGGAATAAGGGCTTGTCACTTGTCAAGCAAATAGTAACTTAAAATCAGTAAAACATTTGCACTTGTCAAGCAAATAGTAACTTAAAATAAGTTACCATTTTCATGTGCTAAGTAAATAGTCTTATTCCATTGGCAAGCTAGTCAAAATTACCTCAAATCGAAGACAAATTGTTTTATCTTACTATGAAAAATGGTGATAGAAATAAGTGTTTTAAGTCTTAAAATAAGTAAATTCATCTAACCTAGTATTTTCATCTTTCATTTTTTGCAGTGATTTGCTGTTGGCACCATAAAATCCTCACCACCGTTGGCCCCGTCAGGTTTGTGGGGGAGTCCGTGCAGCCAGGACCATAGAGCCAAGCTTACAGAGGAGCGGCTGCGATCACGGTCCCGTTCTCCTCTAGATCACTCCCACCAGAAAGAGGACGGAGGACCTGAGGCAGCTGCCGCCCACTACGACTGGCTTCTACCTTAGAACTGGCCGTGCCGGCTCTCTTTAAACCAGGGTGTACAAGCATCTCCGACGATTCTGAGGTCTCGTCTGTCTGTTTGTCTTTGAAAGTAAAAGGACATCCGAAGCTCGCAAATTATCGCTACATTCAAAGAGAGAGTCGCCAAAAGGCACCTCAGTCCCTCTGGTACGGAAGAGTTTAAGTTAAGGACGTAGCTTAACTGCGACGGCAACGTGAGTCTTCCTTCCTCGTTTTATCAACTGCAGCTCGCGTGACTGCCGGGAGCGTCGCGTTACATGCATCACAGCTGCATTTATTCATACAGTACCTAGTTCGAGATGTCACAGAGGTGCGTAGATAAGATAACACCTTTTTTTTTTTTTTGTGGATGACACAGGTAAGCAAATGTTTTCGTGATGGACGCAATCGGCCCGGCTGGGGCGGCCATGTTCTGTCTCGGAGTCCCAGGGGATAATCAGGAGCGCTGCCTTTCGCCGCCTTTGAACAATGGGTTAGATGCAGATGAGCAAAATAAAAAGGTCTCATTTATCTCCATCTTTATCTCCCAGATGAGGTGCTTGTCACTGGGGCCCCGATATGTGCCCAGCGTACCAAAGGGCACCTCATTAGTCTGCCTTATCAAGATGGCAGGCCTCCCTTTAGAAACGCCACCTGGCACCTCCATTATACATTTAATTAAAGGGGAGTACATCGCTGCAGGCGATTCTCATCATGTCGCCTCACTTTCTCACCTCTGAGGTTAATATCGGACTAATCCACTTTCCGGGATCATCTTTAATAATGCATGGAATAATTCTGTCGGTTAAAACCGCTGGCATTTCGTCCCCGCGCCGGACATCATCTTAGGACTTAGATAAAATGCCCAGGTTCAGGTGAGGGTCTGAGCTTATCTTGGTAATGGCGCCGCGGTTCAAACGCAGGTTTGACGGACAAGCGTTGGAATGCGTGTGTTGTGAATCGCTCTCAAGGCTGAGCAAATGGGACCCTTTTAACTTTCAAAAGGCCTTATGCTGTCATTCTGCTCGCTGCTGCTAAGTATTAAATACGACGCCACCTCCACAGGATGACTGACTGATGCTCCACACATTTTGAGCGACTGCCTGAGTGGCTGTAATGAGTATTAACAAACTGTAGGTGTGTTTGTTACAACTCATTAAGATGCACCAACAGTTTGACATGAATTCACCAGGGTGCTGAGTTTGGAACAGGTTTTACCCTTCATCCTGAGGTTGGCATTAGTATGGGATGTAAGAAGTCTCAGGGAACTTAATTTCAGACTTTGTCTCTGCATGTTGCTGTGAATGCTAAGTAAATATTTTTGACACGTATGACACTAAAGGCCACTAATGGCTGCTGTTGCTGATAATCCTTTTTATAACTGACTGTCATTGCGTCTCCACAACACACTTCATAAATAAAGTCTAAAACTAATGCGCAGGTTCTGTGGTAATTTAGTGCAACTAAAGTCAAGTGAGAATGCCCTTGAGTGGCGCTTTTTAGTCCTCCAGAACTGTATGTGATTCCAGGGTATTTAATCGAGACTCAAAGTACAGGTCAGTGTTGTAAGTAGGCCTATAAAATGGACAGTCATGCAGTGCAAGTGGGCTACTTGCATTTCAATAGCAAGTTGAATGTCAGCAGCATTTTTTTTTGGCATTATTTAAACTCATTTCAAACCCTGCCCATATTCTCAGGAATAATAGTGAGTTTTTGTCCTTGGGATGCGGGACCAAAGATTCACTCACTTTCTTGCTGTTTTTATTTTTCTTCTTGTTCTCCTTGGAGTGGACACTGACTTTGAAGTGCAACACCTCAGTTATTACTCAACATATTTTCATGAAAATTGACAAGCGTATTCTACAACAAGTCAGTGCGCAGGCGTCGCCTGAGCTTGATTTTGCAAAGAGGCCTGAGGAGACTTGCATGTTCACCCTGCACAAGCATTTGCTATTTACACACCATCGTCCAGCGGACATCGTTAATTTTTTATGTACAAAGCATTGTTAATAGCATCTGGTTTTCAACATCCCGAGGGTTCACACTGAACTGGGTAAAACTGCTTTTCGGTATTATGTCCCACTGTAATGGAATAGGCTTCAACAGTTTCTAAAATTGGAAAAACGTATGTGATCTGATTGTTTTACATTTTTTTTATTGGCTGCCATGAAGCAGGAATGTACTTGCATACTGTAGTTCTGTTGTTTTGTTTTAATTTCCCTGAAGGGGGAGCGCAAGGGTTATTGTTTTTGGTTCAGTTTGTTTGATTGTTAACACTTTCGCAGTAAAACGAATGGTCAGATTCAACCCAAACTGGGTTTAAGGATTGCCACCGACCCATCATAGATGCCTATTGAATTTCAAAAAAGTAGGTCAAAGTTCAAATAAGCTACATCATGTGGGAGGGGCGGGGTTTGTTATGCCTGGCACCACTTGTTTATTGTAGCAATTGGATGTTTTACTATGGTTGACAACTGGGCTCCATTGCAAAATAGAGCTCGCTCTTGATCGGACTCCCAGTATAAATAAATAAAAATAAATGAAATAAACAAAAAAGTAATTTGAACTTGTTTAGCTTGAAGGGTTTTTTGCCATGTGATATTACACTGGGATACAGCATGCACGTAGAGCATTTTTTTTAAAAACATACAGATTTTAACATTCTTATTTATCAAAATGAACCCCAGAGATGGGGAAGCACATCACAATCTTTCAAGAGTGGGTTGGAGGAATCATCGGTCACTATTTGATGAGCCTTGTGCCTGTTTGACGCTGTTACCTGTTCGACAGTCGTTTGTGCTTTGCAAATAGATTTGCAGGCTGCATTTATGCACAATATCTGCCTTCCTCTTACTGCCTCCATCCACAAGTTTCCATCCAGGCTACAGCAGCATCATAAAATCACGGTTTCGCTAAGTGGCACAAGCGTTGCACGCCTCCTTCAAAGTATTCTCCGCATTTGCTCTGAAGCTCACTCTGTGGTGAATGAAAGGCTCTCAAACACTTAAAACTCCTCCACAGGTATGCAGGCGTTTAAAGAACATTGTCAGAACTAGTACTGTTAAAAGATACTCCGAGGTGAGAAACTCCTGCCAACATTCGAATCAAATAATGTCTTTATCGGCACATGTTTCATCAAACAGATAAAAGCTGAGCTCGAATCCACCAATACAAGTCTTGCATTGCCTTTAGATTGCTGCTAGTGCTTAACGATAGCGCTGATTAACATCATGCTAACCCCCAAGCTTCACACCGCAACAAATGTACAATGGTCTCTGACACCCTCTGTACAAACAGAGAGGCCTTGCAGTGCTGTAGGTCAGTTTTCAGTAATGGTCTGCCGTCCAGTATTCAGTGAGGAGTGTGTGTCAGACGGAAGAACACATGAGTTCAGTGGTGTATAAAGCTGCAAAATGCTGGGATGAGGGAGGAAGGGCAGGTTTACCTGACCTTAAAATGTCTGGTTTGCTTTTCATAATTGTTTTGAGGTTATAGGTAAACTCCAATGAAACAAGGGTAAACAGTACATCGGCCATGTGGTGTATGTGTAGTGCGGTATCAGTTTGGTTTAATGAGTTTGTATGTGTGTGAGTGTGTGTGTGTGTGTGTGTGTGTGTGTGTGTGTGTGTGAGTTTTATACTTACAGTAACACTATGGCTACAGCTGTGGTTTTCTTGAAGAATCTTACCTCCAACCTGGTACACATAGAGCAGTTGTTCTAAAATGCACATTCAGTCTGAGCAAATAAACATTACTATAAGCTGTAGATTACACATCCTAAATGCATTCCGAGGGTGGTCTGGTCTTGTAGTCGCATTGATTTTGTGTCAGCATGACATTTCAGCTAAAGTTCATTATTTGACCAATAGAGCAGGCCGTTGCCTTGTTTTCAGACGTCTTGCGACTCGTTGAGCACGACAAGTT
The DNA here is from genome assembly GCA_029721435.1 of Gymnothorax reevesii. Classification (NCBI taxonomy): domain Eukaryota; kingdom Metazoa; phylum Chordata; class Actinopteri; order Anguilliformes; family Muraenidae; genus Gymnothorax; species Gymnothorax reevesii. The sequence continues at coordinate 24,009,402 of CM056579.1, read as the reverse complement.
AATTGGGTAATTTCTGCAACATAAACTTTGTTCACCTGCTGTTCAGCTGTTCGCCACTCTAATTTCCTACCCTCCGCACCCAGCGACTGTTTATTCCGTTCTTGTTTGTTCTGATCAAGCTGAGCTGTAGCCCTTCGGCTTTCGTCGTGCCTCCATCTTAATGTTGTGTTAGGAGTTGCATCAGGTTATTTGCGTCACCATAAGCCTTTGCGCTAACTGTGCAAGAGTGTAAATTAGATTTTACACTGACTACACCATCCATTAGGCCTATTCAATGTGGCTTGACCAGGGACCTATTCCAATATGCAGAATTACTTGTCATTACTAGCTGGCCACATAACTGAGCTTTTCTTACTTCAGTGAATTTTTAAGATTTGGTTGGGTTACTCATTTTATTCAGTGATATTTATCCAGCTAACTCAGTAATCCTGTTTTGTAAAACAGGCCCCAGGATGTCCTGCAAGAATCAATATGGCCTTGCCCTTGTGAAAATTGAGTCCTGGAGACACAATATTCTACCCAGCTGTTGGAAAGCTCTGAGTGTAATGGAAAAAGTATACTATCTGTCCCTCTCTCAACACACTAGTATCACGATTCTGTATCTCAGATGATTTGCTCCTGTAGTACTGCTGTAACTGCATCTCACCACAAGAAAAAGAGAGCGTCTACAATCCAGTCTCTCCGAATCCGTTTCTGTCTCAGGCTTATTCCGACAAGAGCCCTGCAGAGGAAATGGTAATGTATGCAGCGGAAGGCAATTAAGTAAGTATCTGTCCTGTCAGGCTGCATCTGTGTCTCTCCCGTGTTGATTAAGAAGCAGTGCAGAGGGACCGCGGGAGGAGGTGAGGTTTTTTGGGGGATTCGGGGGGGGTCACCTGCAGCGTTGTGTTTATGAGAGTGAGCCACAGTACTGAACAGCCTCCACCAACAACACCCTTCCTTCCCCACCCCCACCCCTCTGGGCGGGGCATAAAGCAAGTTACGTCACATGGATTTGAAATACGGCTGCTCCAATGGGAAAGTATATTCATTCTGTGAGAAGTAGTTGTCTTTTTTCCTGGTGGGATACTTATGAGAAGAGAGAGATGTTAAGGCGTAATGCCCAGAGCACCGTCGTCGACTCTCTGATGATCCTGCGTCGACTCTCCTTCCTCATTCACAATATTTTACCTGAAGCTGTGATGGGAGTGGTGCGGCTCCCGCTTTGAAGAAGTAATATGCATTGTAAAAAGAACAATTGATTCATTTCCTGCTCTCGGCACTTTAAGACTACTGTGCGGGGCTGGCGATGAGTTCTGAACGCGTCACAGTTCATAATGGGCCACTGTTCTGTTTAATTCTGAGACCTTAAATTGAATTTTCAACGTCAGGAACGTAGTGAGCTGAGGCCCTGTTTCACGAAGTACGGCGATAGCAGGATAAGTCGCTTAATGAGTGTTTATTTACTTCTACAGGCCATGCCAAGAACCCTCAGATAACTAGAACAGAAAACATGAAATCCTATTTTATAAAGTAGCCCCCGAATTTCAGTGACTCTGCGATAAGTGCCCATGTAATTGCATTAGATTTGAAAAAAAAAAAAAAATCTGTGAGCATGCAGAACAGAAATGTGCTTGGTGGCTAGACGTGTTGACGTGGTGACAGTCTGTCTGTTAGTGACTCATACTGATTGACAGATCTGTTCCCTGCTGAGAGGGAGCTCTGGGTTTGCGGCCACAGCAGTGAGGCCAGCACAGAGACACGATGTTCCCTTTTGTGGTAGGACCTCTTTCCCTGGGTTGAACAAATTACAGGAAGTTTCTCTGAGGTAGTGTTGCCTACAGTGTGAATTGAGGGCTTGTCTGTACCAGAAAAGCAAAGCATCATGGGGCCTCTTGTTTGTCCAATCACTTCTTCTTTATTGCCACTGGTTGTGTGAGCCAGTGAACAAGGGAGTATTTTAGCAGTAGAAGGAAGTTCTATTACATATTTTAGCATTCTGTATAGAAATGAAATACTTCACCTTTAAGGTATTTCACATACCTTATAGTCTGTGCCACGTCTCAACAGAAAATAATGATTTCTGATACATTTGAGTTTACATGGATCCGTACAATGTTTTTTAATGTTGAATCCTACTCCTTGAGACCATGTCATATGGGAACATGTGCATTGCAAAGATTATGCTTAGTTCCCACTGCTGTGCTCTGTTACAAACGCCACGATTGGCCATTCGTAGCTGATCGACGAACCTCTCTAAAGCTGCTTACACACCGGATGGCAAACAGGTTTTTCGCACGACAGATTACATTCAAAGGCAATGCAAAGACGCGAATACATGCGAAACGCTGACTTTGAATGTAATCCGTTGTGCGAAAAATTTGTTTCGCATCCAGTGTGAAAGCGGCTTAAAATTTCAGGATTGGAGACATAGTGATGCGATGATCATGATTGACAGTTAATCGTGTTGATCGTAGGAAATTTTTGAACCGTCAAAAACTTTTCTACGGTCAACACGATTGCCACAACTGACCTCAAGATCTGATAAGATCTCATAGGATCACCATGATTACTCCACGATTAACACCATGAATTCTATCATGCCGCGAATTGTGATAGTGGGAACTTGGCATTTGTTGACTATAAAATTCTATATCTTGTTTTTTTTTTTGACAGCTGAGGTAACAGTACAGATCCAGTTGTGGACATAGTGCTCAATTTCGAACAGTCGATCGTTGAATAAACCTGTTATGGTCGTTAAATTTCCCACGGTCACGGTGACAAGGCAAGTAATGCTAAATTACTTGTATTTGAGAGGACAAATATAAACTTTCATTAAAATATATTGCTGTTTGGGCTAATAAATTGAAAACTTATAAGCTCAGGTACAAAAAAGCTGTCAGACTCTAAAGAGTCCACTTTGGGTAACGGCTATTTTATGCTGAAGGTTGCTGCTCTGGCTGCCGTCTCATTTCCGATCAGTCTATGACGGTGCCAGCTTACAAAGCCCAAACTGCCGAATGAAATGCTCAAACCGGTCACAATTTAGATGAAGTGTTGCTCATAAAGGCTTTATACAGCATGTATAATGCCTTCATAAATGAGACATAAATCATACATTAGCAAATGTCATGCCTTGTAAAGGGTGAAATAACACACATTTATTCAGCATGTGATGCCAGATGTGAGAATGACAATGACACTTAGCTGACAATGTCACCCTTTATAGTATTTAGCCACGAACTAAGTGTCATTGTCAGTACCACATCCGGCATCACATGTTGAATAAGGATGTGTTATTTCACCCTCTACAAACCATGACATTTGCTTATGTATGATTCATGAAGGCATTAGGTCTCATTTATGAAGGCATTATACATGCTGTATTAAGCCTTTATGAGCAAAACTTCATCTAAAGTGTGACCCTCAAACCCAGCAACAGATGAGTACATATGATGCACTTCCTTAAACAGCCATTGACATTGTGAGGGAGCAGAAAGGATTTACTTTGATGCCAATATGGCCCAAACAAAACTTCTAGAATTGGATACAGCTTTCTGATGTGAATTACGTGCACCGTCATCAGTTTGAGGGGGGCAGGAGGAAAAATGGCGGCGATCTGAGGTGAAAGCTGGGTCGCAATGAAAAAACACATACAGCATGGCAAAAATACAAAACACCAATAAATCAAATTAGCAAGACAAATTGTTCCGGAATTTTATGTTATTTTGTGCTTCGCCATCTGGAATTGGATACAAGAAAGTTAAACTTGAAATACAATAACACATTGAAATGAAAGCAAGTATTGCTGTAACCATTTTAAAACCCAACATTCTCGCACACAGATTATTGTGTCCTCACAAACCTTCATTCAGCACATTACACAATCACTTAGCGCTGCTTTTTCAGCAAAAGCTATTCAGAAACATATCTTGGATATCTGCTTTGTCCACAAGTAAGAATTTTTGTTTGTTTGTTTGGTTTTTTTTTTGTTAGTGATTCCAGGTAAGTGTTCTGTGAAGTTGAATTTAGTCACTCATTTAAATCAAAATGACTTTACAGCTTGAAACAATCATTTAATATTAAAACATAACAAAAATGATGAATTCTGGGCAATTATGAGCAGCAGTGCTATATTCATATTTTTTCTGAATTGCTTTCGACAAATGAAGGCCATTGCACAATATAACCTGCAGAGTCACTGCTGTGTGTTTGAAATGTGACTTTTTTCACGTCCGACTGTTGCCATGACTACGTGGAAAATGTTTCCTTGATGTAAAAAATAGGGTACTTAAGATAAATGAAACAAATCAAAACTGAATCTTCAGAAAATGAAAAATAAAGCATACGAGAATGTTTTAGGCACTAATGTAGAACAATTGAGACCCAGCCACAAATAAAATTCATGCTGGGTATTATGTGTCCTGGTAACTATGGAAACCTTGCACTCATTTAAAAGTGTTATAGCTAATTTTCCGGGGAAAATGAAGAAGATAATTTAAGCACCACTTATATTTTTCTCATTCTGTAACGAGTGAACTATGGGTCCTCGAATCTGCGGTCAGAACTTGTAGTGGCAGGAACAATAGCAATGATGCAGATGTGTGCTGCAGCTATATTCAGACTTATGCATTTGAACTATAAGGCACAGTCAACGTCTAGCATGGCATTATATAAACAGCAGAATAAGAGAGATGGAGGTGAAATGGAGATATGAAAAACAGTGAGGGCACAGGCGCAGGAAGGGAAAGAGGAGGACAGAGAAAGAGAGCAAAATAGAAAGATAAATCTATGTTGCGAAAATAAATACACTAACTGTAAATAGCTTACTAGCCAATAATGATTGAGCGAAGGAGATAAACACACGACAGAAAAGGTTCTTCACTCCTCTCCTTCCTTCCATGTGCCAGACCTGGAAATCGATTGAGGGCTGTCGCCAGTAAAGAGACTCCAGCCTGTGAAATAACTTCGCAAAATCAGGAATAGAGGCTTTTGGTTTTCTCATGGTGACTTCAGTTACTGAGCGACAAGCTTTTTCACCCAGAATGTATGGTGTATTGTATCGGAGACTGATCTGTGAGTTCACCTTCCCCATTTGTCATGCTCTGCATGTAACTGTCCGTAACCAGTGTGAGTTACGGAATGATGCCTGAAGGTGTGCGGATGTCTCATTTCGCTAATTCGCATCTCTTCAACCCACCATCTTTTATTCGTTTTCCCTCGTATTTCTCTTATGGTCTTCCCAATGAGTGGAGTTAAGAGCAGAAAAAGTTAGGGGGAAAAAGCAAGTGAATTTGTCCAGACAGACAGATAGAGAGAGTGAGATTTAACCATCTCGAGAACTCAGTTGAGGCATGTTATGATGAAAGAATTCAATCACTTAAGTTCAACACCTCTTTCAATTAGATACAGTGACTCAAAATGTGCTCCACAAAAAGGTTGTGCTGGCAGTTAAAGGGTTAACGTGAGATTGCGTACCGTGCGCCAAACGCAAGGCAAAAACTCTCTTTTCCCTAACTGCGTCTAAACGGTGAAAACAGAGTTTCTAGAAGTCTTCACCCTGGAAGGCATTTCCCATAAAGGTCAGTTTTCAGTGACCGAAAAATGCGGTTTGCATGTGGAGGAAAGGCCAAAATGCTTACAAAATGCTACGTTTTCAAAAATACTTGCGCATATGATGACAGGTCCGAAGTCTCCAGAAGTTGATGGAGGATCTATTTTTTTTTTTCAGTCTGTTCTCTGGGAGAAGTGGAAGACGAGTGACAGCGAGAAACTGAGAGAGGACATTTTTCATTTCAGAAAGTCTCAGCCTGATGAGGAGGTAATGATAATCTTCTGAAAGGACGGCTTGATAATTCAGAAAGTGACAGAAGGGATTTTAACTGATGAAATGGATCTTGATGTAAGAATGGTTTTGTATAAACCATACGCGTGCGCTTTCAAATCTGCTGATTCTTTTTTACATGCTCGTTAGCTTTTGAATTTGTGTTTGTGCCCATGTATTAGGACTTGTTGAAATCTGTCCAGCTTTTTGTACTGCCTGTAGCGAGCGTGATAAAGTTAAAGCCTGGAAAATTTACCGTGTATGATGTCTGCCAATCCAACAAATGGCGACAACGGTGACTATGGTTTGGAATTCAAAGGGCTCACTCTGTGTAGAGAAGTTCAACAGGTTAAGATTTACGACTTGGACTCTGGCTTGAGCATCTATCACTGCAACTGGTCTGGCTGTTTGATCATAGACCTCTCGTGATATCAAGATTTGGAAATGTACTTTCCCCCTGAAATTCTACTAGAATACTGCTTGATCTTCAATAATCCTCAGCATATAGCTCAAAATGGATTTCTCACTGTACGGGAATCTGCTCTTCTCGCCAAGGGAGTCGCCTGAGAATATTTCGCCCTCGCTAGTTTGCGCTCTTCGCAATAATATTCGCAGTCGACATAAGGGAATAGGCATCATTTTGCCAGTGTTGTGAGGGTGAACTCACCAACCTATGTAACAAAATCCACAATTTTACTCTGAACCTGAATTGGCTTTGGTGCGTCTCCACTGGTGAAACTCAACTCAAAACAGCTGAATGCAGATGCTGGAACAAAATTGGTGGGTCTAGATAACAGTTAGGCACCACTGGATGAAAAGTTCGGCTGGCTCAGGGTAGTTCCATTGTGGAACCCTTCTTGAAGTCATTTTTCCCTCAGAACCTACGGGTGCCGAATTGCATTCTCTTTCCCGCCTGCATCAATCTGTTGGGTCTGGGATTACACCTGACAGAGCAAGGAGTGTGTTCTTTCGCTATCGCTAGTAAACTTTTCAAAGTGAACAAAAGTTTTCTCGCCCTTACAAGAAAAGTTAGACGTATATACATATATTTTTCTTTCCCTCACAACTTCAAGCTCGAATGGCTGCACAAGAAATTATTCGAGCTCACAGCCGTCGCACAGCACATTTTAATGAGCCTTACCTCCGCAACTGAGAGGGCTTTTCTGAGAGCCAGCCAGTGTGCGCATTCGCATTATACAGTATGGGCATTGTTAAATAAGTCAAAGAAAAATTGCTCGCATTTTTCTTGTCATGTTTCAGAGACAAAATAAAATAAAGTACCCCTCATTACGAAGCCTGGTCTTCAGTGGCTATTATGCTCGGTCTCTCTCCCACACAGAGATCTCGCTCCCCCCCGCCGCAGAGTTAGCGCCATTGGGGCTTGCGATAGAGGAGCCATTATCTGGCTTTCCATCAACCGCTGTGTACACCGAGAGGGAACTTTCTTTAGCTTAAGAGGCCGGCAACACAGGAGATGTCGAACGGGGGTGGACGCGGAGGCCAAGGGTTCAAATCGCCAGTCTGTCACTTACTCGCAACAACATCTCCGAGCGCTTTCCCCTCAGGATCATTCATCATCGAGAAAAAGAAGAGAGAAAAAAGAGAGAGGGAGTGTGAGAGAGAAAAGCGCGATACTGTTTCTGTCTTTTTTTTTCCACCACACTTACTTTTTTCCATAATTTGAAAAAACATTTCTTTGGTCCCTGTCAACACTTGTCCTTAACTAGCTCATTAACTGGCCCAGATTTAGCGCGTGAGAACTTTGTACTCCGCGCACACTTAGCATTTTTTTTTGTGACAAATTGCATCGCGTTTGGATTGGAAACTGGGCCCGGCTCCAAGACCCAAAGCTAGCTCCACGCGTGCGGCTCATAGGTCCATTTCAGCCAATTAGCTTCATTCCTCCTCGTAAGCGTTGTTATTGCTCAGCGCTTCCAGAGAAATTCCTCCTGGCCAACGGAGTGAGCCCCCCCACACAACCCAACCCCACCCCCAGCCCTTATCATTCCAACTGTCACTTTCCTTCCCTTCCCTTCTCCTTGTTAGACTGCGACAAACTGCGAGCACATTCCCGCGGTTAGCATTCTGACATGCGGAGGACAGGCCGGGGCTCGACAGATGCGCGCCGAATACCATTACCATTAGATACGGTTTTTTTTACATTAAAAATTCTATTTTTGTGCTGAGAAATGACACTTCATGTTAGAAGTGGGCATAAGTAAAGTGCTCCGGATGCTGTTAGTATTATAGCGCAGAGAGCAGAAAAGCTAATCGCTATTCCTTTTTTCCCCCGCCCCACTTTTTTCTCCTGACAAGAGGGGATGTGGGGGGGGGGGGGGGGGATAGCCCCCGTCGTTTTTAATTCTCGGTCTTGCGCGGAGGATGTGGGCGGTGACAGGTTTGGAAATGGAATTCATAGCAAATGAAAAAGGACGTTGACAAGAGATCAACACTTCCAGTCGTAGATCCCCGGTTAATCAAGACAAATTGGGAGAAGGATGAGATTTTTTCATCAGGCCGCCGACACCGTTCGGCTGTATTTCAGGTCGTCTGCGGATCTACGTGCCGTGGGCAGCGTGTAGCGTGTACAGCGCACATGCTGTGATGCTATGCAGCACATAGGCTGTTCAACTCATGCAGTGATATTACTGTGTCTTTGGTAAACTCCTGGATGGAGGGTAACTAAGATTATTTCAGCATATGATAATAATTCTTACATTTAACTTCATCAACCAGGAAAACCTTTGAAAAAAGTTTTTCTTTTTTCCCCCCAAGTCTAAATCAGCATGGAGTAATGGTAGTCATGTTAGTACTTCGGAAACTGCTCATTTGTAATCATACATTTTAAAGGCCCAGGAAGTCAACAAGGACATGACTGTATTTAGGATCGTGTTGTGATCTTAAAATTTCATTTTGGTATTAACCCTAAATGCACCACAGTTTGCTTGGCTATTTCATTACAAACCGCATGGTGATATGCGTGTCAGCAAAGGTGTTGCCAGTGGAAGGAACAACACCTCCTCATGTCATAACCCTCAAAGTACCCTTGGCTGGGAACGATTTCCACCAGTAACGTATTGGACTAATGTTGCAGTCACACGGATCATGCGGAGTGGGACGGTGTGCAATAAAACTGATTTTGGGATTCAACGGGTCGAAAAACAAGCGCAAGCCGCAACCACCAATAAGCAATACGTTGCTATGGAGGTGATACTCGATTGCAGTATATTTCATCCCATTTTCAACATTTTTAGGAAAAAGATTTGTGCTTGATAAAGCTTCTGATCTACTTTGGGTGGAAATGTTCTTAAGTTTTTTTCTTTCCATATTGTGTATTTGTGACTTGTTATGCCATATCTGGCTTAACTTGTCAGGTTATATCTGGCGTATAACTGTGTTGAATGCAGTGGTATAAAGTGAAGTATTTATAATTTCAACTGTAATTTCCATCCACCGTTTTCATCTACTACATACTTTGCCATCCATTTGAGATTTTACTGTTGTGTACTCATCCAAAGCAATTATTTCCAGTTTTCCATCTCCTGTGATCCATGTTAATGCCGCATAAAATGTCTCTGATTTGTCACACTAAGATAGTGTTTTTTTTTTGTTTTGTGGAGCCATAGTTGGCTGCCTGCTGGACTGTGCCATTGAGGAGGTTGATGTAAAGTATAATTTGTCCAGCCTGGTGCCAGTTAAGCTGCTTTCCCAGTTGAACACAAAGTAGATATTGGTCTCTCATTTGACTGTCTGACAGCTTCAGTCTAGGCAGGAAACAGACTCTTTACTTCGGAAAGTTGTGAATTAAAAGTGGAGCTAAACCTGATTTTGTCAGGCTAATGCATTTCTGGCAGAGTAGCTCTGCCATAACCTGGCAGGAGGTCTTGAGCAACAACTTGTTTTCAGTTTGGCCTTTTGGCCTGTGATAGTGCTTGAGCATTATGTAGCAGTAAATAGCCACTGGAAAACACTTGAGCCTGACTCAAGTCCATAATGCCTTGGGACTCAGTGTAAGATGGAAATCAGCATCACCATGGAAACAGTAATAGCTGTAAAGATTTGTGATATATATCTTTTACATTTATTTTTTGTTCCTGTTTAATGGTAATATGTATTGCCTGTTCCATTTTTAGCCAAATTTTGGCTAAAAGTTGCATTACTATGACAGTTGGGCCAGGTCACATGGTAACGGAGTTTCAAAACTGGTGTATTTTGTATCAGAGCTCCAAAAGTAAGTAAGATAGAGCAACAATTTAAATGGCTTGTGCAGGTCTTCCCTCATACTTCAAAAAACAAAATAGTTTGGGTGAAAACGTCAAAAAAGTTACAAATTGTTAAAATTGCTACTCTATCTTACTTAGTTTTGTAGCCATGATACAAAAAACACCAATTTTGTAATTCTGTTACCGCGTGACATGGCCCAGTTGCAATTTCTCTGCTTCAGTAACACTAATAATAACAATAATAATATTAAGTTATAACTGTATAATAATAATACAGTTCAGGAGGGGACTGCACTGAGCCAGGAAAATATAGGCCAGTTAGTTTAAGTTGCATCGTATGCAAAATACTGTAATCTATCATGAAAGACAAGCTAGAATTATTTCTCGAACATAAGAATATCCAGAAGGATAATAGCCAACATGGCTTCCGTAAGGGAAGGTCAAGCCTAACAAACCTTCTGGAATTCTTTGAAGAGGCCATCAAGACTTATGACCGGAGCAGGGCTTATGACATCATATATTTGGAGTTTCAGAAAGCATTTGATACAGTACTAAACTACTACTACTACTAAACTACTACTATTTACACTACTAAATTGGGAGGTTTGGCAAACAGTTTAGACTCAGATTCAGAATAATTTAGATAGGATTCAGAATTGGGTAGAAATGTGGCAACCAAAATTTAATGTAGCTAAATGTAATGCTCTACATGCAGGTAATAAAAACATTGTCCAGGATTACTTCATGGAGTGTGCTCTACTTGAACAACATATGGGAGTGTCTGGTGACCAAACCCTTACAGGTTGTGCTCATTGTGCCGCAGCAGTTAAAAAAGCCAACAAGATGCTGAGATCAATTGCCAGAAGTATTGAGTATAAATCGAAGGACGTCATACTTCTCTCGGAAAACACATTTGTCAGACCACATCCAGAGTACTGTGTACAGTTCTAGAGACTGTTCTTTAAGAAAGATATACAGGCCCTAGAAAAAGTTCAGAGAAGAGCCACTAAGCTAATTCCAGGTATAAAAGATGAAAGCTATGAGAAGAGGCTGAAGATCCTTAATATCTTTAGTTTTATGAAAATAAGACTTGGGGATGATCTGATTGCTGTCTTTAAATATGTAAAAGGGATTTACAAAGCGATTTATGTGTCATTATTTAGGCCAAGTTTTGTTCGTAGAACTCTTGATTGCAAATGGAAGTTGGCCCAGAGTTAATTTAGCACTGATATTAGAGAGTAACCTCGGTGTGGAATAAACGTACTTGACCATATTGTCAAGGCAGAGAGCTTAGGAATTTCCTAGAGCATCATCGAGTATGTGAAGTTATAGATTCACTATAGTAATAAGAAAATAGTGAGCCTAGTTGGGCTGAATGGCCTGTTCTCGCAACTCATGCTATGTTTTGCTATGTTACATCACTAGTTGAAAAAACCCTTATCTTTGATATTATTAGAACAAAATATGTGTAAAACTGGTGATTTTTATTGTGTGCAGCATAGATATTTACCCCTGCTCTATACAGACATTATTTATACATCTTTCTGAAATGTGTTGATTCCGGAGGCCACTCCATAAACAGAATTCACTCGACTGATTTTAAAACAATGTTGCAAATAAAAAAGGCAAAATTTCACTGAATGTCGGCGCTTGAATGCACAAGCCGCGAGGGGAAAGTGCTCATTATCACCCATAAATATAAACCTGGAATTTGAACCGAACCTCTGTTATCATTTTCTAATGACATTTCTAATTATTTCCTGAAAATGCCAGCAATTTATACAGGAATTATAAACTGGGGTGGGGAGTTTGGGGGAATGGCATGGTCCCTCTAAAGTCATTGTAAATAAAATCTTAATGACAAGTCAATAATCTCTTTGTTTGTTCAAGCGAATCTCCCTAACGACACCCATTTATTGGATTTAATTATGGCTTGGTTAAGGAGAGAGGAAAATGAGATGGCTGAGAGTTAATGAGGTCTTCCGGTTTTCTGCTGTGGCAAATTGATTGTTGCTGAGCGCTGTGATGATCTGCACATTCAAAGGAGAGGTTAATGGAAAAAGTGCTCTCCGATGGAGAAAGAAAGCCGAGCCAGACGTGGCGTGCTCTCACACCCCATTACAAACCTCTCTCTGTCACCCTCTTCGGTGCTCGTCCCCTCTTGAAGTCCGCAAATCCCACAACAAACTCCTCAACATTCCCGCAGAGTTTGCCGCGACACTTTTTAAAGTACCAAAAAAAAAAAAAGCACGTGCGATAACGAGATAACTGCCACGTCTCGCCGTGTTATTTTTGTCAAACGACGTGATTGTTTTGCTGTCACTCTGCGCCGTGATTGCATATTACATTGAAAACCCCCCGCTGCTGCCTCAAAAAAAAAAAAGGAAGGAATTTTTTGGAAATGTAAATATAATTTATCCTGCCTGACGAGGAGGAGAGATCTGAGAGGATGAGGGATCCGCCGCCAGCTGTGCGAAGAGCTGTGGGTGGCGTTCGGCGCTCGAATCGCCGGCCTGGCAGATGGTGTGCCGTCCAACAGGTCGTCGAGGAGAGAGAGAGAGAGCCTACTCTTCCCCCGCCGAGAGCACTTCTGTTCACCTGCGGAGGAGGTAAAAAGCAGCTTTCTCCTCTTCCTCCCTCTCTCCACTTCCCTCGTTCCATCCCTCTCCTTCTCTCCCTCTACCTGTTTTTACTTGTATTTCCTTCAATCTCTCTCTCCTTTCCTGTGCCCCTCACCTGCAGAGCAGTTCACAAACCAGGGGTGCATCTCCCAAAAGCATAGTTGCTAATTATGTTAGCAGCTTACATAGCTTGTCCATTCATGATCAATTGCTGCAACTACTTATGTAAGTCAGCATCTGCGCTTGTGAAAAACGCACCCCAGGTCGTTTTTCCCCGCGCTCCATCTGAATCGCTGACTTTGAGCTGGAGTGGCCCGACCCTGCTCCTGGAGAGCTACTGTCCTGTAACTTTCGGCTTTAACCCCGATTTGGCACACCTTGCTCTCCTAATTAACAGCTCGATGCAGATCTCCAGCTATTTAATGAGGTGAGGTCTGTCTGGGCTGGTGAGTAAACCTACAGGATGGTTGATCTCCAGGGACGGGTTCGAGCAGCTGTGCTTCAGACATGTTTGCACACCTCTCTACCGGACCACACCCCACACCAGCCCACCCTCCCTGCGATGGCGGCTGGACTCCGTGTTCCGCAGGTCTGCCAGAACCGACGGGCCCACTAGCTGGGGGAGAACACATGTTCCACACTGCAGGGGTCCTTGCCCAGACGGACGTGCGCGTGCTAAGTAAAGTGTATGAAATGACAATGAAAAGTAGCAATGATGTAGATACAGATGTAAAGAATGTATCGTAAACTTTTTATGGTTTTACATTATTTTGGTTTAGATTTCATATATGCATATGCATACAGGTATGATCTATAATCTAGTCTCCATATGGCGATCACAATGATGGCAAAATATGCATTTTATTACATATATTAAGGCTTCACCTTACATAACTAACAAATGAATTTCACATAATATTTCGGAGTGCCACAAATTGCTATGTGCTATACTTACTGAGGCAAAGTTGGACAAATTGAATTGATTTGTTTTTCAACAAAATGCAATCCATTTTGAAGTGTGGAGCTTCCATTTATATATTTTTTACGATGACTCTTTCACTGTACACATATTCACAAACCCGTTTATTGAGACTAATGAAAGGAAGGGCAAAGATAAGCCTTTATTCCCAGGCAATCTGAATTCAATAGTATCTTCTCAGTAAGTGGCTCCCAATTAGAGCTATGAAATGTCACAAGTCAACCATTATAATGCATTGGCTTCTATATAATATATCTAGCATTAAATTACTAGTGCTGTTCTGGTAATATCTATCTTTGACTAACAGGCTCATGTACGAAAGATCAGTCTTTTTTTCTTTAAAAAAAAATAAAAAGGAGGCGAAAGGAGATGATTTTCGTGAATGGAATTTTCAGTTCCTTTGATGTGATTACCAATTGGTTTAATGAAATGAAGTGCAAACAGGAAGCTGTCAGCAAAAGATATGGCCATTATAAAGGCATTATCTCTAATGATCAATAAAGCGCAGAGCTATGTCACGGAGAGAGGGAGATGAGGAAGATACAGTGAGCGAATGATGTGCCCATTAGACGACAATCATCTCGGCCGTTCGATAACTGGGGATTCGGATGTAAATTGAACTTTGCTTCGAACCCTCATGTGCCAATATAATGGCAGAACTAAGAGCATAAAATGGCCATCGGTGCGTCCCTTTTGTAAGTCCGGTGGTCGTCAGCTGCTAAGGTGATGAGTGGTTTGCGTGCAGCAAAGTCCGATATTGTGATTTAGCTGGAAAGAGGGGTTCGGCCTTTGTTCATTGTTCACCTGTTGTCATTCTGACAGGCCCGCTGTCGTCCTGGTTGACAGATATTTCTTTGTCAAAGTGTCCTAATATGTGTGCTACCACAATTCTATGAGGGAATACCACTCAACTAATAACAAGCCCCCGTACAAAATCCATACTGTGACTGCCGAGGGAGATTTGCGAAAGAAATGCAATAAACAGCCTCATCTTTTATGCATGATTTTCACATTTTGAGCGTATCAATCATTTTCGTCAATCTCGGGTGTTGAGTGAATATGGAATAATAAAAATATGACTCGATTCACATCGAAGGACTCGGTTCTCCACCTCCCACTCCTTTCTCCCCTTGCTTAAAGGAGTATTTGTGGTGGGACCTCTCACCCTTTTGAATGCACGATAAGGTCGGGATGTATTTGGAAAGTGAAACCATTTTTAACAGCCGAAATTCTTACTCAGCTCATTTGCATCCATAGAACAGCACATGACATCACATTACATTAAAGCCTTTTAGCAATCGCTTTTACCCAGTGCATCGTGCAACCCAAAGTGCATTAACAGGTACAAACTTGGTAAAAACCCTTGAGAGAGGTAGTGACCCAATTGCTAGTGGTGACCATATAGACAACCCATGGGCTCGACCTGTAAGCACAAAAGCGTCACAAACAACTCTAACAGATCAAAGACTTGCAACAGTGGACTGAGCAATGTGAGAATTACAGACCTTCAGAACTGAGTCAGAGTATTGATGAACCTCCCTGCAATCCTGAATTTAGTGCTACACTGCAACATTACGAACACCTACCAGTTTAAGTATGTGCAGCACCAATTACAGCACTCATATGAACCACTGCCTCTCACGTACACTGGTTAGCAAAGGCCTAATACATATTCATCGCTAGATTTGGTGCAGATATCTCTCCGTGAGAGAGGACAGCGGGTCAAACTGACGAGCAAAGAAAATAAGAAGAAATGTGATATTCACCAGCCTCTTCATGGGTGGCGGACAGTGCTGGCGAGGTTAGTTCCTGCGTTGTGCAATAGGAAAATTATGATTGCCTGATACTCGGACAGCTTACAGTTCACAGCAGGTCATTGTGTGGGTATGTGTGTTTGTTTGTGTGCGTGTGTGTGTCTGTGGGGGCAGTGTTTCTACCTCTTACCATGACCAAATGATAGGATACAGATTAATTCATCCATATGGGGGTATTTTCTGGTTCTCAGAAGGTAACTGACCTATTTCAAGGTTAGGGTAGGAGAAGGGTGAGGGTTAGGTTAAGGACATAGTTGGGATCTAATAGGGAGTGAATGTATGTCTATGGGATGTCCCCACAATACAAGAAAACACAAGGTGTGTGTGCATGTCTCTGTGTGCATAAGAGGTGTCTTTATGATTTACAGGATGAAGCTAGCTAGCTGCCTGTCGTCCCCAATTTTGCCATGAATATGCTCAATAGCGCAAGCATTTCCTTCAGCTATACTGCTGTACAAAGCCAAAGTACAGGAACTATGAATTTTAACAGTAAAAAATGGCTTCAGAGATCATTTACTGTCCTAACAAATGAACAGTTAGCACATTTATGATAGATTGTGGTTTACTGATTTGCCATGGTGCAATGTATATCCAAATAAATCCTAACGATCAGATACTTTCAGGCCCAAAACTGCATAACTCACATGTTACCCAAAATGTAGTTACAGCACTTTGGCTTTGTAGGGCAGTATCGCAAAGCAATATGCTGCAAATGAAATTTTATTAGGCCTCATGTCTATGCTAAAAATGACTGAAAAGAGAAAATGAAAGTGAAGGCAGGCTGATACAGTACACGGTGCGATCACAAGTGATGACGGCATCGTAGGAAAATGGCTGTTTCATGGCGAAGGCCTCCTCTAGCTCCAGAGCCTCAGCGCCCTGCCTCCCAGTCCCTCAAGTAATAAAGGCAGTGATGAGTCTGGCATTTCCAGGAGATCACTGATTCAATCCTGGAGACACATTCTCTCCTGCCCGGGCTTTTTTAGGAAGGTTATTAACCAAACATTACTGTTTGATTTTCTCTCCCCTCTCCTGACTCCCTTTGTGCTCTGTGCTTTTTTTAAAAACATGAATAATTAATTATCTGCTCTGCCCTGTTTAATTTCTCCACCAAAATAAGGAAGGATGAGAGCGGTGCAGGGCTGGGCAGGGGAGAGCAGTGATTTTACATCTGCATAAATACCTGAGGAGCCCAGCACACTGCTCCCAGGTGTGTATCTAATCAGGGAACCAACACACACACACCCACACACAAGTAGACGCACCTACACACATGCATACAGGTATGTGCATACACACATACAGTCATACACACACACACACACACACACACCCACACACAAGTAGACGCACCTACACACATGCATTCAGGTATGTGCATACACACATACAGTCATACACACACAGACACACACACACACATTGTTTTTCTATACTCCTGGGGATCAAAAAATGTTTTTGCATCAAAATCTTCCCCTATCCTTTCCCTACCCTGATATTACCCCAACCTACGAACCCCCCCAGTGTAATGCGAAAATTCTAATAGCTAACCTAAAAGAGACCCTATGCAACTATTTTAGCTAAACTAACCTTAATTTAGCAGGTTTAGAGTCATTATGATGGTTGCTTTACTGGTTGATTGGTGTCTGTTTCGACTCTCTCTAGCGCTTTTGGGCTGAGATAGGGAATATGCAAGTTTGGGCAGGTGAACTGTGGCCAAGTCTCGGGGGAGTCTCAGGTCTCGGAAGGTAAGGAACTACTTACGGCACTTCACTCAAACACGCCCCAGCTAGGCACCGGCTAGCTATATAAACGACGTAATGATGGGGTTACAATCAAAAATTCATCATGGAACAGCCAAAGAAAAAAAAAACAGAGAAAACCGATGTTGGAGGAACAGAGAAAGAGGAAACGGCAGACTGGCCTAGAGAGATCCCTGACACGACTGAATACTGGATGGGATTTTCATAAATGGCATGAACTGCGAGACAAAGAAGGCTGCAAACCCAATGCCGACTTGGCGTAGTTACGTTTTGACAAATAAGAACAAATTATTGCCTTAATCCTTCATTCTAGATTTAGTTCAAGTGCGTTTCAACGTGCTTTGGGTCAGGCTGTGTCATTAAAATCATCGAGTGTCCCGTTTATGCTCAGTCACATAATCTTCTACAGCGACAATTTGTAAGGGAGGTTGCGCTTCGACAGTTGGATTCTCAGTGGAGTGCTAAACCCAAAATCCAGTGAATATGTTCAAAAAAATCAAAAAAAGGGTAGCACATCTCAATACTTCAATTCAAGGAGTACAGAAATACTCACATTTCACTTATTTATACGGCTGACATCACAAAAAACAAAGGCTAAAAAAACTAAACGCTAACGCGCTTCGGCACAAAGCCTTCATCATTCTTCACCACTGCAAACACTCTGATGAAGGCTTTGTGCTGAAACACGTTAGCGTTTGGTTTTTTTAGCGTTTGTTTTTTGTGATGTGAGCCGAATAACTAAGTGAAATGTGAGTATTTCTGTCCTCCACGAATTGAAGTATTGAGATGTGCTACCCTTTTTTGATTTTTTGAAAATCTTCTACAGCGATTTGCCTATCTAGATGGTATCTGATATACTAGCTAGTTGTCATGCTATCGCTAGCTGGAAAACATTGCTAAACTAGTCGCCAGTTGAAAAGATTGATCATAAATGTGTACTTCACTCATGTATAGAGAACTAAAGGTAGAGGATTTGTCGTGTTTTATTTTGGAAGGATAAGGTAATGATCTGGCTTGGCATGTACTCTTGTCGTTTCACGGATTTTCTGCGAATTCCCTGCCGTCCTCTTGTTTTATTGCACAAGCTAATCGGCTCTGTAAATGACGACTTTGTGGTCAGATTCGAGGTCTCTTTCCTGACGTGCAAAGTGCATGCATAACATGCTGTAAACGGCCATCCACACTGAGAAAGATAACCATAATGATAACCATAACCATAACGATTTGAGCTTCAACACTGATGAACGATATTGTTGTGTAAACATTGAGGTTGTGCGTCCCAGCTGTGTCAGAGCCATTTTTTTTTTTTTTGCGATGTCATCTGCCGTGTTGAATGGACGCGAAGCCCTGTAAATTCCGAAAGATTTCGATTGGCGGTCAGTTTGTGCATAAAATCGCCCTGAATGTGACCGCAACAATGTCGTTTGCCATTATTATTGTCGTTATAGTTGTAGAGTGGACTTCGCCATCTATAAGAGTTAGACCAATTTTTAAGTCTCCCTTACCTGGTCTGAAGACATGGTTGATCGGATTACATGTCCTGCCTCCGAAAGTTTGCTGGTGTCCTTGGCTAGTCAATAAATTCATGTGTAGACAGATTTTACGACAGTTGTTACAGACGATACCATCTATCAACTAACGGGGGACACCACGAGCGAATCCGGCAAAAACGACATAGTGCTGCTTTAAAACCGTACCCAGTCTTGACCACAAGGTTGACCGTTAATCTAATCCTCATTCCAGAATAAAGGTTTATACCTATAGGGCCTAAAAACAAGGTTTCCATTATTTTTTTGAGACCATACTCTCCATTGGGGTCTCCTTTTGGGGTATAAATGCCATCTCCCCCACCCCCACACACACACACACACAAACACGCACATACACACAAGCGCGCGCACATACACGGCACGTTGTGTTTTTATATTTTGTGTGGACATCCCACATGAATCCTTAAAGCCTTACCTTGACCTTGACGATAAACACTCTATGCCTACCTCTAATCTTAGCCTAACATTATCCTTAATCTAAACGTGAACTGTAAAATAGTTGAATACCTTGTGGCGACTGGCCACTACTTCCTGAAGAATAAGGAAAAATCTTTTTTCATCACTTGTAGGGACATTTGGTCCCCACATGGGCAGGAATACACAAACAAACTCACATCAGACACACTTGTAACCACCCATACACTAAGGCACTGCTCAAACCACTTCATGTCTTGTATTTACTGACATACATCCTCCTTCAAGCTGCACATTGTGGTCGTTCTTAGTCATGTGAATAAGTAATTGATTGTTCTGAATAAAATATGTGATTTTCACCGACTGAGAAACTAGTTCTACACTGCAAACAATCCACACTTACTCTACCACAGAAGTGAGTGAATATTTCAAAAACACCTGGTCCAATCTCACAAACCGAACGAGCAGAGATCTATGTCCCTTCAGCCAGGGCAGTATTAATGGCTGGAGCAGGGCATAAATACAGCCATTAGAAAATACATAAATCTCTCAAAGCAGTTCTGAAGGATTACAGACCACCCCCGCCCCCCCATCATTTTATTGAGGCATATAAATCCAGTCACATATTACTGCTCAGACATTTGGCTGCAGCACTTGCCTGGAGAGAATTGTAGATGCAATCTTGGACATGTTCATTGTTGTCACTTTTTTTTTCTTTTCTCTTTTAGTACAGCCCACGGTACTGCCATCTCTTTTCATTTCTGTCATTTCAGCCCAGATCTTACGCGGGGCTTGTCGATGATCGCATTTTTGACGTTACCTGCCTTCTGCTGGGAGAAATCGAACCTCGCATTGATGTTTGGTTTCTAATTTGAATTAGCAGTCAGTAGCTGCGGTAGCATGCGTGCTTCTAATTCTGGGTTCTCATTCAGTATTCAGCTGTTTGAATCAGTTTAGGGGGGCACTGCAAAATTTCAGGGGTTCCTTTGTTTAGCCTCTCAACCCACTACCTCCCATCATATGCATGCAGCCATTTTCATAATTTACTGAGCTGGTATTCAATTTAAACAGCAATGCCCTGCCAAAATGCACCCGCCCGGTATAGGAACACATTCACAGCTGTAAATGCTGAATATGAGTGTAACACAAATCAAATTACACAAAAACTATTTTAGCGAAGCAAGCTGGGAAATTGCAATGGTAGCATTTCAAAATTAGGAAAAGGGGTAGATGAAAATATGCCGAGCGTTTTTTTTTTCTTTTTTTTTCTGTAAACCGAAAATTTCTGGTGTAGGAGATTGTTCAGGGTGCTCTCTGGAACTGAACTCAATTAGCATGTCGAATTAGCATAACTCTATCTCCACCACTCATTGGTTTAATGTGTTAAATGAGGCTGGCTGTGGAGTGGCAGCATTAGAGGGAGATGTGCGCGCATTTACATGTGTGGTTCACATTTAAACAGCACTGAACAGGTGCTTCAAAGCCCCCAAACACCTGCTGTAGAGATGCACTCGGTTTCCCCTTTGAGAACACCTGACTTCTCTCTTCTCCACCACATAATATCAGGGACATTATGACAAGTATTGCCATCCAGACACGTATGCACTGGGTAGGTCCACAGCACCCCCGGAATCATCAAGTCACGGTCCTCGAGAGGTAAGAACTGCTGGCTGTGTGCTCTTTCTATACCTCGGAGTCAGGTATGAGGACAATTTGGCAAATTAGTAGCTCGATAGTGGTATTTACTGGGAGAAAAGAAAATCAGGACTGCGTTTGAATTTTAAGTTCAAATTTGATGAGCCCTGAAGTATTCTGTGGTGTACGTCAACAATTGGAATGTGACATTATACAAAGAGGGTTACATTTCTGACTTGGTTCACCCAGAATATGGATTAAAATAACTGCTAAAAATTACAGCGGACAGCATCAACTATGTACCTCTTATAATTTTCAGATCCAATGTGCTGTACAGCATAAAGAGGTAATATAAAGCTTCTTGGGTTTTTCCCTTTTTCTTTAGTGCGTTACGTAGTTTTTGTGCATGCAAAACATCTTTGAAATTACAAAGCCCAAAAAATCCTCGCAGAAGAGGGCCAAAGCACTTTTTAGGATGGCTAAAGCCTCCTTAATACAGGCCTAGCGGCATCCATGCTCTGTTAACCATTCGGATGCACCCCAGGTTTGAGATAAAAACATTGTTTGCAGTATTTAGTTCCAATCACCTTTGGTATTTAGCATAATAATTCAGTCAGGTGGTGGAGTCAATTGATGAAATCAAGCTGCGAAGTGGAAGACAAATAACTGAGATTTTACTGTCTCGACCCCTGGGTTCTCCACATCTACCTAGATACATGTGTTCTATCTCAAAATAAGAGCAGGACACAAGTAGTGCGACAAAAATGGTAAATGCCTGCTAAAGTGCCGTCAAAAGTACCGTTATCATATTTTCTGCACAGTTAAGTCAATACACGACAAAACTATTCAGGGACCAATTTAGATTTTTTGGCTCCGCATTACTTGATTGTCGAACCCATTGTAAAGTGTAATAATTGCTCCCGTTTCGCTTTGTCTCTGTGTGTATTAGGCATTAGAATGTAATTGTCTGTCAGAGGAAGGATCGGTAGGGTTGATATACGCCGGCCGTAAAGAGTCGAGCAAACTGAGCAAAAACCTATTTATATTTTTAATCGCTCATCTATTTTATTGTTGTTTTTCCCGTATTTTACATTAACGGCTAAACGATTCCGGCGCACAGCCGGGCCAGGAGGAGTGATATGATTGAACAGATGAACATGATACAGTCTCGTTCCTCTAGATGTATTTTGTTTGGCCTCTGTCTTACCTACTTCAGTATCTGGGTCTTTGGGCTGGAGATGGGTATTATGGATGTTTACTGTCAAAACCCTCATCATCAATTTGTCACTAATTGGATCTTTCCCTGTCCCAGGGGTCTGTGTATGTTTTTGCGGTTTGTCTCATCTTATTCATTCATTGTCTTGTCTCTTAACTTGCTTTCAGGTGTCGTTTGTGTGTCTCACCCCATTGGTGAATGTCCAGTCTATGGAAGTTCGTTGTGTGTCAGTGTTCTTGCTGGATTGTCATGGTTCATACCCTACCAAACCTTTCTGTCAGTTTGTGTCTTCAAGTATTGAGCTAAGCTCTCCTTCTGTGTGTTTGCGGTGAATTACTCATAAAGGAAAATGTAATTACTCTTTGGGGTCTGATTAATTCAAGCTAACGCCAAAGCAAAAAAGTTGATCTCCAGGAATAGAATTCATTGCACTTGCCTCTTCTTCTGGAGTCAGTTTATTAGAACATCCCCCAAGCTTTCATTGGTCTCAAGGATTCGGACTGCGCTAATGCTGCACCCTACTGTTAAGCAGTCCTGCATCTGAGCAGGGGATTCACGACCTGGCTTCTGCTCCAAGACAGCCACTGGGCTGGGCGCAGACACGGCCCTACCTTCTCCAGTCAATACCATCTGAGCTGGACTGACCCTCAACTGTTCTGGGCTACAGCCTTTCCCTCTTCTATTACTGTATTCCAGTAAATGAACACTCTCCAATGGATTGCACCCTGAATCTGCAATTGGTTCCTTGTCTGAATCATAACAGTTTACCTTAAAACAAAATCAGTAGTCAAAGGACCTAATACGAATGGTTTGTGCTATTACTAGGGCTGCCGTAGCATGCTAGCCAGAAATGAATCTGATCATTTCGGACAGCTGTTCTTTTCAAGGGAATGCTCACCGCCTAGTTGCTTCTTGTGTATTAGTTTACACTGAAATAGCTATAACTCACCCCAGTAAATGCTCTGTATTACAGTACATCATACAGTTTACATTAGTCAGTGGGCAGCCTCTCTTATCCATAGTGACGTACTGTAATAGCGAGTGCCAGAGTTACTTTCAGCAATAAAGCAGTTCGACATCAACAACAAGTTATGGAGCTCCATTTAAACTAAGTGTCAGGTAAACCAAACAACAGTTTGCATTTTACCATTTATTGAATAAAGCATCAACACACAGATGACCTACTGCAGCAAATCTATGTTTAACGCTAAAATTAGAAAAGACAAAGAACGAAGGCTTATTGACAGAAGGTCAGGGAAGCCAGGGCTCAATATGAAGACCCTTCAGTCTCGTCCAAGCCGAGCGGTCACGCAAGAATGACATCATCTGCGCGCAATCGCAGCTTGCCTGCCCTCACCTCGCTGCCTGGTTATCTGGGTCAATTCAAAGCCCTTCGCAGGTGCCACACAAATGCTCCCCACACAGATGAAGGAAGCCCTCCCCCCAGACGAAGAAAATTACAACTCATTTGCTGAAGCAATAATTATTACTAGCAATAAAGAAGTATAAATTCTTCAATCAATTATCCTCATCCCCCCCCAATTATTGTCCCAACACCATCACTTCCTATCCACTCAATCACCTCTGTACCCCGGTTGGATGGTAGCCATGCAGGGCTGAAAGCTGCCAAAGAGAAAAAATCTCTTTGAGGCCTGCATTTTTCAAGTGGTGCATCTAATGTTGAAGTCGATGAAACATACTGTGGATGAAAATGGCCAACACGGGCAGAAAGGCTCAGGCGCACACACGCTTTCATAATTTGCCCTCATCTGTGTAGTTAAAATGGCCTCTTATTACCATAATAACCATCGGGAATTCAAATTCCCGAATTAGATTATCATTCAGCTCTTGCCTGTGGCCACATTAGAAAACACAGTTTTGTTTTTTATTTTTTTTCCCCCACTCAAACTCGGAAGAATCAATGAATTCATCACTGTGGTGTGCATTAACCAAATGTCTCCTCCATAAAACCGTTATCAGACTCTGACAAGCAGCCTCGCTGCCTCGCCAAGTCTTGAGAATCCTGTGAGGGACATTAAGAAGGAGTGTTATGTTTAATATACCGCACCTGGACAGATATTCGCTAAAATATATACGCCGCGGATCACTTTGGAACGGCAGAGCAAATGGCATTTAGAGGGCTGCCTAAATAGGTGAATTAAACCTTAATCCTTGGAGTTGGACTCTCAGAAATGGCAGCGAGAGCAGAGACTGATCCGTTTTGAAATGACGGGCGTGCAGGCAAGAGGATGAGGAGCCAGTGGAACCCTGGGAAGGCTGACTCTGATAATGCCATTGCTACGTCACGGATGTGCTGTGAGAAAGCAGCTGCCTCCACGCTGACTGCCTGGCAATACAGTTGTAACTATACTGTAGCAAGGAATTTCGCTCAAGAAATTCCATTTTTTGATAACACATGCACCCCCTCAAGGGGCTTGGACCCCTCCCAAAAAAAGTCACTGACCTTTGACCCATCTCCCAGTGGCCCTGGTAACACTCAATGCTGCAGTCGTTTGTTAGCACGATGCCCATCACCATGGTCTCTTACTATGGAAATATTGTCAACTAACAAAAAGATTCAATTAAAACAAGATGCACTTTGAAGTGATCACATTGTGCACAGTTAGAATACAATTATCAGCGTGATTGAAAATGAGATAGTGATGGCTGACAGTGGCGCAGGAAAACAAAAGAGTATTCAAATGAGTGCCACAAGACTCTGGTTTCCAAAAATGCTCCCTGTTACACGTTTACTTTATATTCTCATTGCAAATCGCCCGACATTCATTAGGTAGCTTGGGTAGACTGCTGGGGATTCATGGGGTCTGTAAAGCAGACTAATGTATTGGCTACCAACGCTGTAATGCACAAATATTCAGCTTTGTTTAAAGAATTCTTTGCCCGTGGCTTTGTGAAGTACTAGCATTTGTAGAAAATGACTGCTCAGCCAAGGAGGCCTCTGCATCTTCAGTAGCTGTAACTGAACAAATAAAACCCTTCAGAGAACAGGAATACCAGTCATTATAATTGCCGTGCAGTGCATTGCTGTAAACAGTTTTAATTACTTGGCAAAAAAACAAAACAATTGGACGCTCATGCCACCAGAGAGATCCTTTGTTTTATCTCCTGTTAGCCAAGTCATTAGGTACTACATGTAGCCTAGGGTGACGTGAAGACAGATATTTAAAAAATTTAGGGTGGCAGTGTAGTGTAATGTCTAATTTTTGGGGACTTTGGCTTAAAGCTCAAAGGTTATGTGTCCAGTTCCAACTTTGGTGATTCAGGACATAAGCCCTGCGGTAAAAGGAGGCTTGACCTGAACTAGGGCCCCAAAAACAGCCACACTGGTCATGTGGATGTAAAAATATAATCTTTACTTGTGAGACTGGAGAAGACTCAGGTTATTGCTTTCATGTGTGAAACTAGTAAGGAATGATAAGCATTATAAATGTGATCTCATTTTTGATTTTGCTTCCACCACTAATACTGGCTCATTGTTTTTCGGTAGTCTGTCCCTCTGTCACTCCGTCCGTTTGACATCATTGTCCTGTGTCTGCAATACCTACCAAAGGAGAGGATGGATTTTCACAAAAAAAGACAAGGTAACTGCCCACAGGGGGAAGTTTAAAAATGACATTATATAGGTCAGCGGGTCGAAGGTCAAGGTCAGCTGTTAACCGAAGGTCAACTTTTAGGGTGTACAAAGCTGTGACAATCGGAGAAGACGAGGTATACTTTATTGCATTCCTGAGGTAATTTGTCTTTGACCCAACCGAGTAGCCTCGGAGCAGCGGGCAGTCTCAGTGCAGCATCAGCCGCAGTGAACAACAGATAGTAGTAGCAGCATATTTGGTGTATTTTATGTGCATATAGAGTTCTTTAGCACCATTTTACTGCTGTTGGGAGAGGCTTACAGCAGTGAGTGGTGAACACAGGCATCTATCATCGCTAACTTTGTTGGAATGGATGGCTGGCCTTTGGCTTTATTTGAAAAATGTTCTGTTTCCGTACTCAGTCTGTGCCATTGCATTGTTTTTTTTGTGCCGATAATGCTGTCAGAAGGACAGTTTTTGTCAGGTACTTGAATCAAGTCCAGAGAAACTCTGTCAAGCGAGGAGTTCCGGCTCTTTCGCAGTGCATGAAGGTTATGAGATATTGTCTGTTTCCCTCCAACTTCTGTTCATCCGTAGAATGCAGCTGCAGTAAGACCAGTGCAGTTGCTGGGCGTATGTGTTAGGCACTGAGACCCACACGGCTCCTGGAATGAATAGGCCACGCCCAGTGTGATGACACGAAAGATACTTTGGATAAAAGTGTCTGCCAAATAAATGAGCTAAATTCCTACAGTGTATTTTGAGGAAAGCTTTCTCTTAATCATCATTTTTATTATTATTAATTTTATTTTTAAAAATTATGATTACTATCACCTCCGCCAGGAGTATTGAGTACCTTCAAAAACTATTCAAAGGATTACCTCAAAATTTCATGGGAAGTTGTATGAATGCGAAGAGTTGATTACATTTCCAGAGCAATCCGTACACAGATCCGGAGTCTGCAGCTGAGGACACTGTAAGTGCTAGTGGATCAAAACCTGTTGGCAGAGATATGTGCTCTCCTCGTGCCCTCTAATAATAATAATTATTATTATTGCATTTTAAAACTTTATATTTTATGCCATTGTATTGTAAAACCCACAAAACAATACCAAAGACAGAAATTGTTAACTCATGCGACCTCCTGGCTAGTGTGAATCACAATAAAATGGATATATTTTCTCTGTTTGAAGAATGGGGCACAAAAGCACAACGGTTATAGTTAATCTGACTCCATAGTAAATTTAGAATACCAAATTGAGTTATACCCTCGTCAAATATCTGACTCCAAATTACAACTAGAATTTATAGTTTAGGGACAACATGCGTTATTCTCAGGGCAGCTACGCAACCAGACTCTTCCATGATAACCATTGTTACTTACCTGACGCCCCTGGGTCATAGCGCAGTCACTGGATCTTAGTTTGATGATAGTTCTAGAGGATGGAAGAAATCACCATGATAGTAGCATCTTGGCATAAACATTGTAGCATCTGAGCATAAACATATCATGAACCCAGATTTATATTCACCACAGGGCCCCTTTAGGGGATCGGCCCGGCACCAGCTTATAAGCCCAAGGGTGCCCTTAAGGCCGAAACCCCAGGACCGGTACTACATAAACCCTTTAGGGGTAGACCGTAATTTGCAATCCAACTTAAAACCCATCACTACCCATAAACATCAGCTAGCTACTCTGGAATGGTAAGGCATCACCCCCTAAGTACCGGTCTTAAAATGGCTAGAAAGAATAAAAGGATTAGGAGTCACAGAGACCACGCAAGCTTCAAGGAATAACAATAATTTATTCACCTGGTAGGCACAAGCTTAGATCAAATAAATCAACATTAAGCCAATAGCAAGTTACACACAATTTAGAAGAGGAGAACAAAGTCATACCTGCAGGAAAAGGCTACTCACGCAGCAAGCGTGCAGGAAGTTCGATTTGAGAGGCTTCCATAATTAAAAGGGCTACTCACGCACGTTAGGAGAGATCTGATACAATCCTCCCTGACTATATAAATTGGCTACATAAAGCATAGGGATGCGTATGGGAAGTCGACTACGATCTACCCAGAATGGAATGTTTCTCTTTCCTTTAAGCTAAACCACCTCTTTGATCCAGGCGGCAAGGCCATAAACACCTGCAAGGGGGGTCGAATCTGGTTTTTGGGTTTTCACCATTTGGAGGATGTAATAAAGCGATTTAGCTGAGAGAGGAGAATAGGGCGATTACCAAAGAGGATTCTGACCAATTTTCAGGAGTTTCCAAATGGGAATGAACCATAATTCCAGTGGGAATTAAACATACTCCATTCAACTCCTTGGATTCCCCCGAGAATAACAAGACCAAACATGATATGAATATTTACTGATATGATGCAGTTGTCATGAAAAAGCCTTAAGATGAATTAATATATAGATAAATTGGGTTATAAATACAGAATTTATTTCTGAGCAGAATTTTCCCAGAGGTTTAGATTATTTTAAACAGATTAATATAACTTTAAGTTAAGAATAAGAACAGTATTATGACTCCCACAGGGGCATTGTGTCAGCCAAAGCTTTGCAACCACCCGCCCCCCATACAGAGTAACAGACACCTTCTCCATGCATGCTGAGCGAGCATCATGGGGGGGGAGTCCACAAAAGTTTTATTGCTATCTGGCATGGCTCTGGACCGAGCTTTATCAGCCATACGCAGGAGAAATTCCAGATTCTACAGTATGAATACTTTGGATTGTAAAGTGCTCTAGAATGTTTTTCTATAGTGCTCCATGAGATTAAAGAA
This sequence comes from Gymnothorax reevesii, assembly GCA_029721435.1. Lineage (NCBI taxonomy): Eukaryota > Metazoa > Chordata > Actinopteri > Anguilliformes > Muraenidae > Gymnothorax > Gymnothorax reevesii. Next base: position 23,981,000 of record CM056579.1, on the reverse strand, counting down.
AGAAAGAAAGAAATAAATAAATTGCTCTACTTATCTCTACAGTCCATATACATTTCCTTAAACAAGGCTCACCATGACTCACAATTAATGTAACCCGCACCCCAGCTCTCCTGCACACAACAGAGCCCAGAGCTGTACGAGCAGAGGATTATATACCAGTCTGGGAAAGGGCTGCGCCATCTTGTTTCGCATAACTCAGATGGGAGTTTATTAGCTGGCCTGAGCCAGCCCCTATTATGTATTCCTTAGAAACACCATGTAGCTTGGACAACGCTCAATAACAATTTTAATCTCCCAAGAGTCTTCTGCATGCATTTCTGCCCAAGCAGTTTCTTTACAGAGTGGCCTGCCTCACCATTGATTACACGCCTATCGAGAAATGCCAGTAATTTGGGGTGATCCAGTTTTTTCTGCATCAATCAAACTGTGCACGACGTCTGCCAGCAAATCCAGTCTCTCCTGTGTGCTGGTAGGAGCTCACTCTCCTTGTTGTTTGTCGCTGTTCAGTACAATGTTAGTGGATGATTAGCGATTTTAAACGTTGATCAGTTATTTTGCCTGCATATTCAAACGCAATTCAAAAAGCTTCCTTATCACAATCAACAAAAATATTTTGCAAAATTGTACTTCTCTTAGTTCACCAACAAGGCCACTCTTGTCAAGCCATCAGGCAGCAGCTGGTGAATTCAGGCCTTCTGGGCCATTTCAACAGCTGGTATCTTTTTCAAGTAAAATAATGACAGTTTATTGTACTAGATTTTGCTATTTATTTTTTAAATACACAAATTATCTTCATTCACAAATGAGGTCACCCTTTGCCTTTCAAAATCTGCTGAGGGTTTATGTGACTATTCGTCAGAATAACTGTGAATAAACTTGTCATCGGTGATTGACTGCTTTCAAATAAACAACTAGCAGCACAACTCATTCCTGTGCTCGGTCTCCACGTGTCTATCTCAAAAAAGACATCAAAATTATGTTAGAGAATCTGCTGCTGTTTTAAAAAACATTTGACGACCTAACCTATTGCCCAGACGACAGAAATAGCTATTAAACAAGATTTTTTCTGGCAATTACTTGCCAATTTGCCCAAAACTATGCATGATGTCCTGCACATTTCTAAAATAAAAGTGTCATGCTCACTTCGCTTCAAACAGATATAAATATCCTCGCGCATAATGCTCAATACACTAGTGAGCAAAAAATCATTTCGACTTTAAAAGCCATGCTGCTTAAATACATGCTGAACATACTCTATGTGTCCTAAACAGGAATGCTATAAAACTAATTCTTGTTTTTCAGTTATGCATTATGGAAATTAATTCAATATTAAAATACAGTACTATTCCGATTAGCTGTAATTGTTCAGGGAATTTTCATCTGTGATTCGCCAGGGTCTAAAGTGCAAATAAAAATAACAGACTATTAACAGCTCATTTTTGCTGTTAAAATATATAAACAGTATACAGAGACAGACCACATCATCAGTACTTTATCAGAAATGTGCGTAATCAAACCCCATTCACCACCATACTTCATTCACAGCAAGTGAATTATCCATTGTGCAGGCTAGGTCAGATTTCAAAATAACATAATATTACCGGGGTGTGGGTAATTTGTCTGATGGAGATAATTTTTATTAAAAAAAAGGGTATTGTTCAGAAATTGCTTCAGTAACCTGGCTGTACCTTTGTCCTAGCCTTAATGGGTTGGACCCTCCCTCCCATAAAAGTCCTAGGAAAGCACGGCGCAGGTTCAAACTCCGGTCGTACCAACCGGCAGTGGTCGGCAGATTTTTCTGAAGTAGCGCACAATTGGCCATTGCGCAACAGGGATGCATATTGGGAAGAGGCTGCCGGGGAGGGAAATGTAAAATGGTTGCTTTGTTCCTTGCTGAAGCGCCTCCTGTTGGCCAGCAGGGCGCTTGTCAGGAAGATTCTAAGCTTGCTCATGTTCGGGTATCCTCTGCCCCCGTTCTGAACTTACAAGGATTCAACCAATGAGTGTAAAGTAGCAGTGTTGATGGGCACGTGCTTTGGAGGAGAGCCGTGAACCGTCCGTCTCTCATGAACTTGGCAACAAGGGGTCGCATAAGAGCAAGCCTTGTGCATATTTCCACAATCGGGCATTCCAGATTCAGGTGGGATTGGAGATTCCAAACTGTATATATATATATATATATATATATATATAAGTTCTAGCAAAGACTTTAAAATGGATCCCAATGCCTTTTTATTTGATGCCGAAAATCAGAGAGATGGATGGCGGTAATAGCCCAAGCTCATATGTTCAGCAGAACAGGAAGAGATCTTGCTCTCTGTCAGCCTCTGGGCGATAACACATTTCCGAACAATGCCTGTTTCTAGATGGAACCAACGTGAAATAATGATTTTTAAAAAAAGCTATTGAAGAAATGGCAGTTTGTGTCCCTCTGTGTTTATACGGGCGGGTATGTGCACATGTGTGTGTGTGTGTGTGTGTGAGAGAATGTGAGTGCTCTTTTTGCGTATCTACATCTCCAGACAGTGGTCGCAGAGATTATGTTATCAGGTTAGAGGCTTCTGCTATCTCACTGTGCTGAATGCCTGTGGCGTGGCTGCTTTTCCCCATAGAGATCCATTGAGATTAATACCTGCGGTGAAAACAGTCAATCAAAACCACACTCGGATTTCACACCGTGGGAGTTGAAGCTGTGATGTCTTCAGCCAGCTCTCCCCACATGAAACAGAGGAAAGTAACAGGAGCGGTTCGCACTCACTTTCCAAGAGAATAAAACTCAAAATTGCTTGGCAAAGGAACCGTGACTTTTATTTTAAGAAAAGTTTCTTTTTATTAAGGATTCTTGACAATCAGAAGATTAGTATTTTTCCTCTGCAGTGGTTTTTTTAATTGTGTTAAAATATGAAATAATCACTTCATCTTTCATATGAAATTGAGATTCATGATTAAGTTACTCGGACGCCGAAATATACCCTCCGGTTACAGCAAGGAGAACGGCCTTATATTATTTTTTTCTCTTCTTTTTATCAAAACGCACTCAGGAATGTCAGTGTCTTCTGTAGGTTCACACGAATGATGCTCCTGACCTCATTTAAAGATGATATATTATTATGATAATGACCATGATTGTGATTCTAATGATGATGATGATGATTATTATTGTGATTACTAAAAGCGATGGATTGGTCACCTTTCTGGGGCGTCCTCCTGCCTCTTCCCCAATGCATGCTGGGATAGGCTACTGTCTACCATGACCTTGACCAGAATCAAGTGGGTGAGATAACAGAGGGATAGATTACTTTTAATGATTAATTTTTATTTTTTCCTCAAAGACTTTTGGCAGCACTGAGTGTACCTCTTTAAATCCTACTAAAAAGAGACAGAATACAGTGCGCGATAAATAAAGCAGTGATTAATCTGTGACAAACGGTATTACGTAAGGACATCTACACAAGAGACTGTCGCCTCCTTCGCGTCAGTCTTGACGCATCTTTTGACTCAAGCGCGAGAGGAGCAGATGCCCGTCAGGGACTCCTGCCTTCACACAGGGGTGGGACATCGGGCTCAGACTCGGGTGCAGTAAAGGGCACAGGCGATGATGGGCGCCGCACACAGCAGAATTAATCAGAGGCGGCGGCCATTTTGTGTCACAACCCGCTTTCCGCGTGATCCGCAGACCTCAGCTGTCGCGGCCCCTTTGGCAGAGCCCTCCCTGTCCAATTAAAAAAGAGAATGAGAGAAGTTTCCAGAACAATCCCCGCTGCCTTGCGGTACCAGGTGACGGAAATCAGAGAGCCTACTCCACATTCATCACTTTCAGCCGGCGCCGACAACGAGAGGCCGGGAAAAAGAGAGAGAGAAAGAACGAAAACTCAGGAGGAGGAAGACAAAGAGAGGGATGGAAGAGGAAATACAATGTCTGAGACAGACTGCACCTGATGCCCAGGCCTGTAAAAAGGCTCTTTGTAACTGTGAGGTCGTCATGTTCATCGCAGAACCACAGAAGGACAAAGAATATTTCCATCTAACCAAGCATCTTAATCTTGTATTTAGACTAAAACAATAATTTCTCGTACTTTGTTTTTCTCAGTAAGACAAAAATACTGCCAATGAGGTGAAATAATTTTGATTCATTTCTAGATTTGCCAAAGGGGTGAGAAAATTGTACTCGTCAAACACACGGCAACTTTAAATAAGGTAATACTCTGTACTTGAGAGAAAAAATAAGAAGTCTCATCATTAGGTTTAGAAGACTTGTCAAGATGGATGCTATTTGCTGTAAGGGAGAGAGTGAGAGAAACAGAAAGTGGGAAAAGAGGGGATCAGAGGGGATGGATGAAGAAGCTCATAAAATGGAAACCAAGGGAAGCGGAGAGAGGGAGAGACGCGGAGGGAGCCAGTCAGGGGAGAAAATGACTGGTTGTTAGAGAGGAGGAGAGCACTGGCAGCAGTGTCGATAGTGAACAGTTCTCTGCAGAAAAATTCCAGCTTTAACCAGCCCTAGCTGGCCAAGCTGGTTTAAGCTGCTTTTGAGAGTAGTAGTTGGTTAACAACCCCTTCACCAGCTGACTCCAGGTCACTGTACCAGCTTAACTAGTTTTTGACCATCTTTGATCAGCTATGAAGGCCAGATTTAACCAACCAAAGCTGGTCAAGCTTTTTTAGGCAGTTTTTGACAGTTTTAGTCGGACAAACACCCTTCTCCACCTGACTCCAGCTGTACCAGCTTTGACCTCCTTTGTCCAACTACAGAGACCAGTTTTAATTAGCCGCAGACTGGCTTTACCGACCTTCATCCAGCTTTGACCAGCTAATGCAGTCAAAAGCACAACTTAGACCACGCTAAAACAGCTTCGAATTCTGGCTGGGTTTTGCTGGAATTTTTTTGCAGGGTTCCGCACTTATGCACACTCATTGGGCTATGACTGAAAACAGTGTAAAGTGAAATGAAATGAGTGTTGGGGGGAGATGGAGTGTGGGGCGGGAGGAAGGGAGATGGGGTGGGGGTGCAGGGTTTGATGGGGGTTGACAGCGCTGTACAGCCAGCGCGTCTGCGATGCAGAGTGGATCAGATGAGAACATGATTAGAGTGACCTGTCAGATTGCTGTTAGCTTCGGGCTCAACTCTCTGCTTCTCTTTGCTTCTCCTCTCAGCCTGCCCTCCAAACCCCCATCCCCCCCCTCATCCAAATGTTCTCAGAAGATGGGAAACAACCTGAGGAAAGAAAAAAAAAGAATGCAAGGATCATGCCCACCCTTCACTCCTCAGAGTTTCTCAAAAACATGCAAATGAGTGTGCTTGAACATCCATTAGCCTAGCTGGTGTTACTTTTTGCAGATGCATTACATAACCCATCTGCTGAAAACATCAGGTCCCCGGGAAATAAGGATACATCAAAACACTGAAAAAAGTGAAAAACACAGACAGGGGCATAAATATTCGGACATTAGCAAGGTTATTCTTGTAATTTTAGCTTTCTACAACAGCACATTGGAGATTACATTTAAAAATGAATATAAGCTTAAATTGGGGACTCTCAGATTTAATTTGAGGGTGTTCACAGGGGTAAATTACAGAATTTTAAAAATATTTACCCCATTTAAGGGTCCTGAAGTTATTTGTCCATGGCTGTTCAGCCATCCCACGGCCTGTGTGTTTCTATTTCTTTATTACACTTACGGGTAAGCAGAGATGATTTGAAGTGTGGCATTTGGAATTTTCTGCTGCTATCTCTCAATGTAAAATCAGAAAAACTCGAACAGCCAGTGAAACAAGCCATTATTTGATTGAAAAATTAAAATCCGAGCCCTCAGAAGAAATAGCAAAGACTTTTGGTGTGGCTGAATCAACCTTTTGGTACACTAAAATGCACTGGTGAGGTCAGGAACATCAATAGGCCTGTAAAACCATGGGTAACACCTGGTAAAGAAAGAAGCATATAACAATTAGCTGGATGAAGAACACTTTCAAGGAGCCAGCCATATGTATAGTAATGTGACGTCAACAAACAAGAGAAGATTTCATCAGATTAGAAACAAAGGGTTGTTAACAAGATGTAAACAATCGGTAGACAGAAAAAGTTAGTGTAATATAATATGATATAATGCCTCTACAGCTCTGGATAAACGTACCATGGAGGGATAGGACATAGATGAACTTGGTCCAGGGTGATGGGTAGAGCGTGGATAAGAAAAGGAGCTGTTCATGATACAAGACATATCACCTTCTCTGTGAAGCATGATCATGGGTTAGCATGTTTGACTGCCAATGGACCCTCTATTTATTGATAATGTGACTGCTAACAAAACTACCAGGATTAATTGTGAATTGTGTAGGGCTAAGCTATCTCTTTGGATTTGGCCAAATTATTCAAAACTCATGGTCTGGTGCTTCAGAGTGTAGACAGCTAATGACAAGGAGCATACAAAGAACCCAACACTTTTTCAAGGCAAGAAAGTAGATGCTCTTAAAGGGCAAATCATTTATCAAACCCGAGTCCAGTGAGGCATGTATTTCACTTGCTGAAGGCAAAACTGAGAGCAGAATGCCTGAAACCCAGCATCCGGTGGTGTCAATGAACCCCGGACCTCTGACAGTCATGTACTGCAAAAGATTTGCCATCAACTATTGAAAATTAAAATTTGAATCCGGACCTACAAAAAAAAAAAAACTTGCATTATATGAACACTCCTATCAGTACCCCTGACCAAGGAACTGGCTGTAGAACTGGAGTTGGTCCCCAGGCGCTGCTCTGTGGCTGCCCACTGCCCCTAACTATAGGGTGGGTCAAATGCAGAGGACAAATTACCCCACGGGGTGCAATAAAGTGTATCTTATCTTATCTTAAAATATCGAGGGTGGTGGAGGGATGGGCTCTGTATAAGAATGGGTGTAACTGCATCACAGCTCTAGTAATATTTTTTTTGGCAAAACCCTTAATTCAAAGCTGAGAGGCTACCCTTCTAGCTCATCTTGATTAATTCTTTTCAAATCCATTGCGGACAGCCAAAATGAAGAAACCTGTGTCACTGTTCACTTATGACGAACCTCACTGTATGTCCTTTCCTCTTATCTGAACTCCATGTCAATCCCCAATCCCTCAGTCAGGAGAGCGGAGAGCGCCCCCCTTCCCCCGTTAGTGGGAAGTGCAGACGATCACTTGTAAATTGAGCTGAGAGGAGACAGGAAGCAGTGACTAAGAGACAAATATGAAGCATCCCAGGACAGTCCTGCCATGTATACCTTCCAGGGTCTCTTCTAAACAGGGCAACCGAGGGCTGCGCCCCCTTACTATTCCCCAGCGCCCTCTTGATTCCCGTTAATTCTGAGTCATTGTGTAATCGGCACTGTTTGTAATTTATGAACATGTAAAAAAAAAGAAAAAAAGAAAAAAATAGGAAGTATAGTGAGAGGGACCAGAGCAAAATAGCAAAAACGGTGCCAATGATTTGATTACAAAAACTCAAACGTTTATTTTTTGAGCTTTATAATAAAAACATAATTAACCCAATTGAAGTCAAAGTAATACAAAGATGCTAATTTGAGGCCTAGAAAATTTAACCAAACAGAACTCAAAAACACACAGTGCTCAAATCAAAACCAAACTGAACTCAAGGACTGACTTACCTAAATGACACAAACGGAGTACATTTAAACCAGCTGGCTAGAGCAAAAAACAAACACTAGGGGAGACAAGACTAATTATCAACTACGAAAATAAAAGACGAGACAAGGCCAGTTCACCAAAAAGACAAAGGTAAGTGAAGACATTTGCAAATATAAAAATAATCATAAATGATATATTTGGATAATAAACTTAAACCGGGAAACTAATCAAAACATCCCCTCCCCCCATGACGTATTCAGCTAGATGGGCATTTCCAGAGGACTCTCATTTTGCCAAGATCCCTCTGCGCACCCTTTTGCTGGAAGGAGGAAGTTGTTATTGCTGCAGTCAGTGGTGCTAAAAGTGAGTATGCAATGTATGCAGCGCATGGGGCGCCATGCAAAGGGGGCGGCAAAACAATTGGCCACAAGCAGATGAAGATACAGGATTATGATACAGCCTGATCAGAAAATATGTTGTTGCAAATTGCACAATGCGCTGTTACCGATCTCGTCATTGAATCCAACCCCTACCCCCCGATCAAGGGAATAGGACGCGTCTGTAGGTGTTGGGGGGGAGCTGTTGTTATTGCATACCCCCCTAAAAATGGGTAGCTGCACCCCTGGCTGCAGCCACACGCACTCGCTTGGTCTCGCATGCCACAGGAACTTAAACAAGTCGACATGGTCTACAACATCGCCCGCCAATTGTGCACTTCTTATTTCTGAACTCAATCAAGGCCTTTATGGTCTGAAGCAACACACCAAATTTGGTTACTGTATCTGTAGTAGTTTCTGGGTAACGCTGTCCCCTTTATCTCGGACAGACGGACGGAAGGACGGACGGACGGAGGTCAAACCTATATCCCTGTCCCACTTCATGTTGGCGGGGCATAAGAACTCAAAAACAAAGAAACTGTAAGTAACGCTTCAACATAAAGTAACAGACTGTGTGCTCCCAGTTGCAACTTAATATGAAAACGTTAAGGTTAAGAATGTTTAAGGAGAATAAGTGTGGTGTTTTGTTTGTAGCATGACTGCGAAGTTTTAAATGACTGTAATGTAATCAATTAACATGCAGCTGAATGATGAATAAAACCAAGGAATATTTTTAATGTGCTATACAAAAATGAACGGAAAATTAACTCAATGGCTGTGTCCGAAATCGGACACTACTCACTACATACGAAACGTATGTATTACTGTTCAATTTACTTTTTCGTGTATAAACAGGAGTATGGTTTTTCTTTCAGACACACTTAACTGCCACTTCCTGACAGCGTTCTTGCCAGTTGGAGATGCATAACAGTGGTAACCCACGTTCACTTCAGCCCCATCAGCAAACAAGATAGATAATCTCCACAATTACCGGAAACTGACAACTTCTTCATTGGCTAGCCCTTCTCACTTGCGTAACATTCCTAATGTTAACGGTTAATTTACGTTCGATAGCATTAGCTCCTTTGATAACATTGCGACCTCGACAGTGCTTTTACAGCAAACGTCTCATACAATGCTGTGGCCAAGCATTTGATTTGCAAGAATCATGACTTCTGACCTAAGCTTAAAAAGAAAAGTCTCCAACGCAATTTAAAATCTTTAGACTTACATACACACTGACGATTTATTGAGGTGACAGAGGCGGAATCTTTATAGACCTTATGACTAGCGTCCTCTGTCCACCAACGTGCAACAAAACTGACCGTAACGGACAATGGAGGACAGCGATCTCAACACCTTTGTTACCTTAATAACTCAGTATATTTTTTAGGTTCATATTTCACGTTGCGTCGCGAAGTTTTCAACCTTGCAGCAAAAGCGAACACTCCAGTAATTGTCATATTTTAACTACAGGGTGGAGCAGACTGACACCCTGTAATAGACGTGGTCATCACCGCATTGCATGATAGGATGTATATGCCGGCATAGTGTCCAGTGTTTGCATACTGTAATATTTCTTTGGAAATAGTACGCATATCGCATACTACTGGTTTCATACCATGGTTTCGGACATACTAAGAAGTCTCGAATGACGTTTTCCCGTACTCAATAGTCTGTTAGTATGGAATCTCAGACATAGCCAATATAATCGTGGCGTGAGGCTGTAGGATGTTTGCGTGTATGTAGCATGGACCATAGCCACCTGTTTTATGGTGTCGCTGCAGAGCCGGCCGTCACATATTGGAAGATGCGGAATTTACATAATAACAGTGACATGCCCACCCCCCCCTTCCCCGCTGAAAAAACTGAACATCAACCCCCCCCCACTCAACACAATGAAAAGGACAGAGGCCATCACACACCCCCGCCCACCCCTGGTCTGCCACCACACCCCCATACTCTGTTTTTCCAGAAAAACCCATGCCTTCCATCCCACCATTCAGCCCAGTGCTTCACTCGCAGTTTCTTCAGCCAGCATAAGCATTAACAAATCCAGATGTTTCGAACAAAAACAATTGGGAGGACTTTAGCTTACCTCTCCCTGGGACACGTACGGCATACACATCATTTCATAGCGCATTGACTGCAGAGGTGAACCTGATGAGTGTAGGGCTGGGCATGTAGGGCTTTGAAGAGGCTCGCTGTCAGGACGTGGCTAACAGCTTTTCTGTTTCCGCTCTGTATCTGTGCTCGCCAAGTGCCACCAGGTCTGTACACTTCATCTAAAATTATTATTAGTATACAAAGCCTTTATTTAAGCATGCAAAATGATTTTTGCATCCTAATGAAGACCTAAAAGGTCAAATCCGCTCAGTCTTTTAATCAATTTATAGCCACGTTTAAATAAAGGCTTATTAAAATAATAATAATTTTTTCTGACGCAAGAAATTTATTGCTGTGTTTGTGTAACAGTTGAAGGATCCTGTCACTAGAAATGCCTCTGCATATGTACATCCCTTGCCTGCCCTGCCAATGAGCCTGGCTCTTTGGTGACGTGGTCAGCGCGTCTGACTCTTACCCAGGTATCTGGGGTTCAATTCCCTGCCTGGGCCCTCCTTCTCCCAGCCACATGTGTGATTATCATAACCCTTTATTTTGAGAGCCCCTGCACCTTTTTTCCTCGGCTTATACAGGATACGATCAGTCCTCGACCATACCACTACCTCTTTTTACAAGTGAGTGATGAAGTGGCGATGGCAAAAGCAAATGAATTGAGGGTGGGAAAATACAGTTGTAGATCACTTACTTATTTGCAGTTGTCGATTAAGACTGACATGTTCCTGGAGAAAAATATTACATGTTAGATTTTTACACCTGGAACATACATAAGGTAGACAATAAGGCCCTGGAATGGACAAACTCAAAAGTTGCACCAGTATTCCTCGACTGTGGTGACGACCGAGCGATTCACCGTATACTGTCTGAAGACTGGGGTCCTTCGGCTTGTCACAAATGAAAACATCTGTGTGTGTTTGACACACAATCTGATATCGCAGTGTAAAGTATTGTTCCAGGATCAAAAAAACAATGCTTGACCAGGAGTAACATTATAGTCCACTAGCGAATAGTGACCCCGCTAGCACTATGCTACACGTACAAATGTTATGCGTCTTATTGTCTTAAGTTATCTTGATAAAGTTTGCAAGCTTTTCATGCAGATGAACGGAGACTTGCAAAGGAGCATGTTATCAAGATAAGTCAAAATAGTATACTATTTGCCCTGGAAATTTTATTTCATATTCACTTCTTTCTTTCTTAAATTGCTTAACCTTTGGAATTTTTCTAGTTCGATCTGTTAGTGTAGCAGGCCGAAGGAGGGCCTCCAGACTCCCGGGGATAGTCAGACGAGCTGACCACATCGCCAAAGAGCCAGGCTCATTGGGAAGGTAGCCAGGGCACGTACTTATTAGGAGACATTTCTTGTGACAGGACCCTTCAACTGGTACATTAGGTCAAGGTTCTTGCTTACCACGTGCAGTGCATTGTATAAAGACTTCAAAGTTTCATGACATCGTCATTGCATAACTGCTATTCATTGGTGGAATACAATGTTACTCTTGGATGGACACTATTTTGTTGATTACGGGACAACACTTGCACAGCAATGTCAGATTGTGTGTGCGTGTATATGTGCGTGTGGTTGTGCGCGTGGAAATGTTATTTGTGTACAGTCTGTCTGTATCTGCGTGGTGTGTGTATATATGCATGTTTGAGTGTGGGCGTTATTTGTGTTTATGTGTCTAAGCGTGTCCGCACTACATGTGAGAGTGCGCTTGGATACATCCATACATTATGTTAGTGTGTGTAGATGTGTCCTTACAGTATATGTGAATAGTGTGTTTAAACGTGTCTATACAGTGTAGCCTATGTGAGTATATGCATCAGCCTGTGTCTGTAAGGCATTTGTCTGTGCGTCTGTATGTTTGTGGGTAGCCGGGATGTGTATGTGCATATGCATACAGTATGAGTGCTCGTACTGTATGTGTGTTTAAGTGTTGCCAGGATGTGTGTGTATGTATACACATGCACAGTATGTGTGTAAACTTGCGAGTTCATCTGGGTGCGTAGGTGGGGTGGTATTGAGGTGGATGAGCTCAGAACGGAAACTCACAAGCCAGTTTAATGATTTTCCGGTAGCGTGCGTGCACCTAATGACCAGTTATACAACAACCTCTTTTTATTCCCATTTCCCGCATTCAGCAGGAAGGTTTCTACATGTCAGGGGAATGCAAAAGCCAAAATAGTCATTGGAATGGAGGAATGAAAAAAAATTTAAAAAAGCTCTTTTGCTGAAAAGCGATAAACGGTCATTGAAGGACGAGTTCACGATACTCTGTCGCGATTTCAGATGACCTCGTTTGTCGCCTCTGCCCCTTTCCTACACCTCGATTACCTCTCATCACGCTCTCAGTGGTTTAACTCGCGCCTCGGTATGAAGGCTGACACATCACTACATCTGTTCGCGTGTAGGTGGATATGGATGCGACCGCTTCACCAGGACTAAACTGTTGTACATAGAGGCGAGGACAGGGAGAGGCCTGTCATGGGTTTTGGCCCTTGCATCGGTGGTAAATGAAACATAAGCCTCAACAGCACTGTATCTAGCCCTGCTAATTTAAATTTAGCCCCTCTCTCTGTCCATCACTTCCTCTTGCCCTTAACCCTTCTAGTCACCCCACGTTTTTTTACCCCGATGTTTTTGAAAAGCCACTCCATTCTGAGGTATATTCATTTCGAGTGGCGCAGTGAAGTTTCAAGCGCAGATTCCTTCAGTCTCAGCGGTTGCCATGCTCACCCTCTCAAACATCTGATGCTGCTTAGACCTCTGATCAATTGAGGTAAATATTTCATCCGTTAATAGGGCGGGAATGATAATACCTGTCCTTTTTTGATGTTCCAGTGAGCTCAAAACATCGATCTGTTGTTGGTAGAAAAGGATTTGCATCACAATTCAGCACCAATCAGCTTTGTAGTTGTTTTGGTCTCAGTGCTTCCTGGCGGCCCCTCCTGCTGTTCCTGCCTCAGAGTATTAATCACTGCTCTGACAAAGGGTTTATCAGCCTGATGGACATAAACCTTGGAAAGTCTTGTGACTCAGCGCACGCCACTCCAACGGTGAAACAAAGGCCCTTCTCTCACGTATCTGTTTGAATAGTGTTGTGCCATTTTAAATGGCAAACATGTGATTTACCGTTCTCATGCATATGCACGTCCAAGCAACAATAATATACATAAGCTCACTCAAAAACACTCACAACACGTGCTCTCACTGTTACCACAAACTGTGTGTATGTACGGAGTATATATTTTTTGTGTGTTATGATTTACATGCGTGTGTGTGTGTGTGTGTGTGTGTGTGTATGTGCATATACATGAAACACAACTGCCATGGCTGTTCATATTTGTCAACATCCATGGCAATTGTCGAGTTGGCACATATAGTAATGACACTTTGTTCCTTGTGAAGAACGGTCTTAATTCATTTGTTTGGTAACAATGCGATTGAAGCCCATGTGTTTTTGAGTGTGTTTGTTTACACGTGTTCGGCCTGCACACGTGTGTACAGGAAGCACAGTCCGCACACCTGACACATAGTAACACACATAATAAATCTCAGTTCCTCGCAAAGAACAACGCGACTGGAGTCGAGGCGACGGACTTCCGCCTCCTTAAGTGGTTCCAACAGTTGGCGGTGCGGAAGCCAGCCTGATTGGTGCGTGGGCGGTCAGTTTGATTCCTGGCGTGGGCTGGCTTTGGTCCTCTGCCTTTCGACGCTCTGATGTAGTCATGACTCACTCGGCTCCGAGCGCGCCAGGCTGATTGGCTGAGAATGTTTCCTGAGACGCCGTGAAGCACAGTGAGGTGGTTATGAGTAAAAAGGACTCTAAACTGATTGCTTTCGTCGCTCATTAAGAAACATGGAGCAGTCCGTAAGAATTTGGACGTTCACTGTGCATAAAACTGGCTGTGTTTTCTGAAAGGATCTTTCAATGTGGACAGTTATGCGCTAAAATTATTAGCAGACAGCTCGCACTCAAACCGAGCATTCGCTGTTTTACTATCAATGTTCCGGGATCCAGAGAGTAAACTAGAACAAGTCGTGTCACTGTCCAAATATTTATGGACAGAAATTTGCCTTCCTGATGCTACTTTTGTACTGACAGCTTGGAGGTGAACTATAAACATTAAAGAGAAATGATACCTACGCACTTATCGAGAAAGTCAAGCCTCTTTATTTACCATGATTCAGTGTTTCTCTCTGTGCTACTATCCATTCATCCATATATTCATTTTTATAACCCTCTTATTTCTGGTCAAAGGCTGGATTCTATCCAAGTTTGAATTTGGTAAGATGCAGGAATTCAGCCGAAGCAGCCCCTGCCCTGCCGCAATTCTGGAAAAATGTGTGGACTGATCTGCTCATGAAAAAATATATTTTTTTTGGTCCTATTTTTCAGCCTCTGATACAGATGGTTTTTATATTCTATTTCCAGCCTGGAGGCAGTGCAAGCCCACATGCTACAAGCAGTATTCATGCCAGCGTTCGACAGAACAGAACAGAACAGAACGAAGAAAAAAAAAACATTGCCTAGATTCCAGGACGTTTCCTATCTCAGGCAACACGGTGCAACGCTTCACCGTGTAGCGGAAAGGGGGCAAAACGAAGTGTGCTAACAACTGCTCTCTGGCAATATGTGTGGGCTGAGTGCGAGAACGGTAAATTTCCATCTGAAAATAAGGCGGAGGTGCTTTTCAGAGCGATTGGTTTCAATTGCTCTCAATGAAAAGTGCGCACATCCTTGCTGTCTTCGCCTCGGACTGTGTAAAAACCATGTTTTCCATCACTGCAAATTAAGCAGAGGCAATCACTTCTCCCTTTTCCCGAGTGGTAACCCTCCGTCTGCAAAGATTGCACTTACAGCAGTGAAAAAATTGCACAGATTTTTCCCCACAAATAGGTTATTCTTTTTTTTCCATAGCGATAAAACAACCACCCATAAAAATAGCCTATATTCTGCATCAATATTATAATACCAAACCATTAAATCCTAACACCTTCACTGCAAGCAAAGAAGAAGAAAGAAACAGTGAGGGTCAGTTAAGGGTGAGTTTATTTCTGTATGTTGCTATGCTCATCTGTTTTGCTCTGGGATACTTCTAAAGTAGTATAATGTCATTCCAATGAATCACAATCTGTGTCTTGAGATGTGAGGAAAAAAAGGTGTGAGATAGGTGTGTGAAGAGGAGGTGTGTGTGAGAGCGTCTATGGACATTGAGTGTGTTGTGTGTGTACATGCGTGTGTATGTTTGTGTCTGCCAGTTTGTGTGTGTTTGTTTGCACCTGAGGTTGAGTGGGTTTGTGTAAAACATTTGAGTAAATCTGACCATCAAAGATGGCAAGAGACAATAAGTGTAGAAATTATGTTGGCTAAAATATATGTAAAAAAAGAAAGCCTTCACAGCACTCGAGTGTGAAAATGCAGAGGCGTATCCTATCGCTAAAGTATTGTAACTTACATGGTTAATCAAATGCAGGTATTTGCTATTAGCTTTATTCCCAGTCTACTTTTTATCTCTGTAACAGGAATCAGCAGATTGTCATACCGAGTCACGACATGGAAGAACGTCTGTCTCCCTTAACGACAGAATATGTTTTCTGATCATCAGCCGAGCAAAAACAAAGGGCTTCTTTCTCGAGATTCAGGAGTTTATTGAATGTAAGACAATCTATATTTCCTCGACTGCGTTTTCGCAACTATCGCAGTGTCAGATTAGATTTTGAAGCAGCCTCCGAGAGATGGAGCAGCTGTGGTTTTATTGAATTAGCTAATTAATTTAACAGGCTTTACACGAGATAATCAAAGCTCATGCAGTCGCTAGTTTTATCACCTCCCAACTCAAATTACACTCCTTATGAAAGAGAAAAAAAGAATAATTCACTTAAAGGATTGGAAATGCATAAACACACACAATGGCATGTAGACCTAAGTATGATTGCGGACACCTGCGTACACGCTTCAATCGACAAAAACGTCATTCTTCCTCCCGTCTTTCAGAATCTCTGATGAACTGAAACCAAACTTAAACCTGACCATTACTTAGTACTAATTCTAATCTTTGACAAAGTACATTCTTATTAATAAAGGTATAGTGGAGGTCTAGTTTAGTTCAAAAAACAAATTTTCCAGATGCACCCTGGAAGGCGCAAAATGTTCTTCTTTTTACAGATCTTTACCTTTTACAAGTAACCATGATTTTACCATGATTCAGTGTTTCTCTCAGTGCTACCATCCATACATCCATAAATTCATTTTCATAACCTTCTTTCTTCTGGTCAAAGGCTGGATTCTGTTCAAGTTTGGATTTGGTAAGATGCAGGAATTCAGCCGAAGCAGCCCCTGCCCTGCCGCAATTCTGGAAAAATGTGTGGACTGATCTGCTCATGAAAAAAAAAATATTTTTCTGTCCTATTTTTCAGCCTCTGATACAGATGGTTTTTATATTCTATTTCCATCTTCACCTTTACCTTTTACAAGTAAAAAGGTACAAATGAATAATTAAACCCATGGCAATGGTTGCATGTTTACATGCTTATTGAGGACCATCTCAATGATCATGCACTATTTTTAAATTCTTCTTTGTAACGTTTTTGAGAGTTGCCTACCCTTGAGTTCTTTAAACACAATGCAGATTCTTGAAGAATGGTGGACCGTGGCACATCCATCCTTCCACAGCATAGAGTTAATATACAGCTGAAAGATGGAGAGCAGCCCTTCTTTCAAAGGCCAGCATTTCACTTCTTTTCCTCCTCCTACCTGTATTTGTGTGTGTGTGTGAATGTGTGTGTGAGTGTGTGTGTGTGTGTGTGTGTGTGTGTGCGCGCGTACATGCCTGAGTGATTGTGTGTGTGTGTGTGTTTGTGCATGTGTTTACGAGCGTGTGTATGCGTGAGTAGGTGTGTGCGCATGGGTGTCTGTGTGTGTGTGCAGGTGTGTATATGCGTGTATGTGCGCGTGTGTGTGTGTTTGCATGCTTGTGTGGGTATGCGCGCATGTGTAAGTGTGTGCGTGTGCGTATATGTGTTTCCGTCATGCGTCCTTTGATACTCTACAGGTGATATTCACATGTGACATGTGTGAATGCATCATATGCATTTACACAGTGCATTTACTCGGGAAGCCAGGTTATGTAAAAGTGGCAGATTTCCACAACCTGCCCCGCTATCAGTCTGAATGAATGTTTGTAAGTCTTTTATTTAGCATGTCACACTTCAGTTGGGATCTGTGATAACGGCGTGAAAAGACCTTGCCATTCAATGCCTTATAACACCCTCTGTCCACTGTACTGTATGTGTTCGGTACTAAAGCGCAGATCAGGTTGTGTTAACTCCGGCACAGTGGGTGTTCTCGACTAAAAAAAAAAAGAAAGTACACTTCGATATGCCTGCAAGTTCAATCTTTGTGGGTTGAGAAACTCCTCCAAAGAGAGTTCTGTTTCATTTCAAAAGTAACATGAACATTTCCCTGCTCTTCTTGTTAAAAGGTCAACACAAACCATTAGACACTTTTAATATATATGTACTAGAGAGGAACAGTAATACACTGACTCATTAATGCAGTCATTTCCCGTTTTTACCTCAGAGGTTGGTGTATGGTGCTTGGCCCTTTTATGATTTCAATTATGCAATTCATCTGCGCAAGAGTGCCCTCAATTATTATTCACGCAAAATGTGGCTTGTTTTTGTGCTTTAATTGTTTCTGGTATTCAAGTCCTGGGAAGGACAGTGTTGCAAGCATTTATAGCCCCACAGCTGTGCACAGAAATCTCATTTCAAACAGAGCATGGCTGCGACTGACCAAATAGTGACAGCAATAAATTAATCACTTAAAGAACTATACTAAAAGTGAAACTTTAGCATTTGCCGAAAGCCTCGACAGACAGGAAAGTAATTCGATCAGCCCCAATGTAAACACAAGCTTTTGACTTAACGACATGACCTGCAGTTATGAGTAGATGATTAATTTGATTGATGTCGCCAAATCATTGCTGCAATATACACTCTAAACGCTTTATACAGGACACTGCAATGCTTCATCTATCATGTAGTATTCCAAGTTTAATAACTCGCGATGCAACATGGGCTAACTGACAGTTTGTGGATAAGTTTGGCAGGTAGGGTGAAACAAGACAGATGGCCACCAATAGGGCATATTTTCATGTTGGAAATGTGGCACACTTTGTTAAAATAATAATAAAAAAAAAAATAGGCGTGCAATGCATGGAAAACCTCTCAGCCTAATGTCGAAGTTTTTGGAGACGCCCGACCGCCCGCCCACCCAACCGCACGAAGGATAGCAATACCCCGTCAGCCTTGAAGGCTGAGGTGTAAAAAACTATAGGTATATTGCCTCAGGTTTAACATCCAAAATTGCCGTTGCACTTAACAGTGCTCAGCTCTTTGAGTATGAATCGGCTTTCCCAGAAAATGGCTCCTTGAGAATATTTCCGCCTTAGAAAGTAGCCAGACATGCAATCATGTAAATGTGTAACTGGGTTCGCACAATGTAGCTGTTATTAGGCAATTTTTCGAACATCATGTTTTGAATTTGTTCACTATTTCACAGACACCGAGCTTGGGAAATTGAGCCTTAACATCATTACGTATTTTCCTTATACAGGTATTTGTACAAAATGTAACGGAGTAATTCGGCTCAATTGCTCTACACGCTGTTGATATTCGCTGAAAGTCACAGTGCGACTCACGCGCGGCGCCTCGGTATTGTGGTCACTCGCGGCTCACGTAAGGAGCCATTATTACACACTATTGCATGGAGTCTGCCGGTGCCTCCTGATGTGCTGAATTATGTGCTTCTCAGCCACCAAATCCTCAGAAGACCCTCCAGCGGGAGGGAAGTGCAGCAGTCAGCTGTGTGAATTTTCACACTTTATGTAAGATGTGTCGCGTCTGTGTCATTCATACGCAGTCAATCCTGCGGCGAAGAAGGAAGTCTGGCTCCCTCAGTGTTTCAGGTGTCCAATTACCTGAGGTATCCACCCAGACAAAAAGAGAGAGAAAAAGTATGAATATGCTATCCCTGCCAGGTTACTGTCCTGGAATCTCACACATGCAGGATGGGACAACATTTCTTCTCAGTCACGATGCATAATTCATACGGTCTTCGTTGTAGTATATAATTAATACGCTCGTACATGTCCGCTTGTGCATGTATATAAGTATTTGGACAGTGACAATTGCACGGGGGCTGTGTTTCATTTCCTACATGGTTCAAATGTCATGTATGTCAGTACATGAAAATATAGCCAGTCAGCTTCTGGTTGGAGGTATGAATGACCGTATTGACTCAGCGCCACAGGAGTTACAGCACTTGAAAGTTACATCACTGTCTAAACACCTTTACTGTATTTTGTGTGGGGATGGAGGGTGGCGTTGATTGATTTTGTCTTTGAGGTAAGAACGCAGACTCGAAGGCATTTAGCAGCTCTGGGGTTGACATCGTGCCAAACTTTACGTGCCAAACGTCATGTCGTTGGAAGCGGGGGACCTCCTGGGCGTGACGCAGGACTTTACGGTTCTCCTATGAATCCGACGGTGCGAACGTGTCTATTCATAGCGCAGGCCGGTCGGGCTCCACGGGGAGATCGCCACCGTGGCTTATTCAGGCGGAGGATGTTTTTTTTTTTTTTTAATCCCAAACAGCCTCGACTCACTGCTTTCCACCCAATTTGCTATTAAATATGGAGAGGAGCAGCAGTACTGAGGGCCTGCGATATCATCAGGGACGGTATCAAATAGCTCATTTCCCTCAGAATAATGAATCCAGACATATGCTGGCTAAGTTGTGACCGCGGGCATCTCGGCTGATACGATCGCGTTCACAAATAAGCAGCGTAGGGGGAAGAAAGGGGAAATTATTTTTTTTTTCGCGTATACGTATAGCCGAGCGCTCCATTTGGCACATCTTCAGAATGCAATTAGCACTTCAACATTTGGGAGGTGGACGAGGGTACGAGGGCTGGGAACTGCGCGGGGGCAAACCTGTTAGCATGATCACCCAAGCAATGAAAGAGGAAATTGGAAAATAAGAGACTGATTAAAGGTTTGAGTGTGAGCACTTACAGGAGGTTTGTCGGTACTTTTTCCTTTTCAATGTCCAATGAAGAATTTCACCGCTGTTTAAAAGTGGGCCATTGGGACTTCGCTAACACAAAGCCGTGGCGCTAGTGAAGAGCAGAGGTCGGAGAAACAACGTGGAGTAGTAGTTTTAATTTGAACGAGCCTACTGTTGAATTACTCTTTGTTTCCAGAAGAACCACTTTATTTAAAAGCAACGGCTAAAGGCGTGGGCCGGCGATACAATGCCTGAGTAGTTCAGCGATCGGTGTATGCATCAAGATGGGTGCTCTACACAGAGACTGAACAACGGTGGAACAAGTGCGCTACAGCGAATGTGCATTGTTTCAGTTGTCAGTCAGGCTTTTGAGAGAGTCGGGAGAACACACTCGTAACTAAAGCCTCTTAGGCGAGTGTTAAAGCGCCGCGGAATCGTGGGCGACGTGTGGCCGTTGCTATGGCACGGAGCGAATGTCACATTCTCAGCCGTTACTGGGTACGGAAGGCAGCACTGCGATTTCACCACCCCTAGCTCAGCAAACGCAAGGAAATTAATTTTTAAAATAAACATGAAAAATACATTCTCCTGTGCCTCGTTGTATAAAAATTTATTTTCATCCATTGACATTTTCATATCGCTGAAGGAACAACATGCACTCTTATGTTCTTGTGTGTTCCAGACAGTCATTGTCACCATGGCAATGGAAGTAATATGTAGGAATGAAACAGGCTGTGGTATTTTCAGCATTAATTTTATATTGCCTCATGTGTGGGATGTATTAGTGTATAGAATAAGACGTTGGAAAGCATTAAGGAAGAGCATAAGGGTTGATGCTAAATGCAGAAGAATGAGAAATAGGGGATATTTATCTGCGTTACAATTCTTGTTCACACCACTGGTATTAACTTTAAAGGATCACAGGAATCTAATATACATGTAAATGTATATCATCTTCTGACAGTGAATCTGCTGTGTTCATTCCTTGTGTCTGTGAGCACATGTGTTTGTATGCTGCTCTAAATGTATTATTCAAGTACATGCGAACTGTCCCTCTGGTATTGCCTTGTTTGGGCTGTTAGGGTCATCTGCTGGGAGTCCCTTTGGGGAATGGGGGGTGGGGGCTCTGGGATGGGGGTTTGATGAGTGCATCCAGCGCTTTAAATTAGCCTTCTCCCAGGAGGGTGGAGAGGGAGATCGTGGAGCGTCCGAGGGTGCAGCCGACTATGAGAGGATGGTAGACCGGCCTGAGCGAGCTGACGGGAGAGACACAGAGTGTATGGAGTCAGGAACTCCAACAGAACCCAGAGATTCATTAGTAAGGGAACTCTACTTCCACAATGTTCAGAGAAGGAGAGAAATTTAACTTCAATTATTTTCCTAATAAGACAAAAAATGTCAATGGGTGGGGGCGATAATTTGAATCAAGATTTGCTAATAGTGCAAGAACATTTCACTTGTTAAGTACACGCGTGAAACAAGCCGACCAGTTTGATGTGTGCGGAGAGGAATAAGATTTTAATTCTCCTATTAGGACTTAAAACAGATTTTTTCTTTTTTTTTTTCGAGTGGGCGAGATGTTACACACAGAAAGGAAGACAATGGAGAGTTGCTCTCAGATCATACTCTGTACGCGCATCTTTGAGAGCAAGGATTAATTTTACATGTGGCTGTGATATTAAAATATTCCTTAAACTTACTTAAGGTTGAAGAATAGTAAGTGATGCAGCTATCCACATATATCCTTATCTATGACGGAAAAATACTATATTAAAGCGCACTCATTGTGAAATGTTAAAATTATTGCATCATCGACATGGTTATCTTGGCATTTCATCATTCCTCGTCTTCAGCATATCTCCATCTCTTGGCACACATTTTCCCATTACATAAGCATATTGGATATCTCAGTAATTCACACATGACCTGTCATCAGATATTTTTACTTCACCCATGCTGTTTCAGAACCATTCATATTCATACCTAGAGAACGGAGGAGCTACATTTGACTGGCTGGGAGCTCGTTTATGGACCTGGGTGAGAGAGGCTGTAGAGAGGCTTACCGAAGGGGGATGTTGAACCAGATTCGAATGGCTTAGCGCTAATGGCCAATTTGTGGGCAGTGCGCAGGGGGGGGAGCAATGGTAAATGCAGCCCAGAGAGGATTGAGATTATCATATCGTTGAGGAGGGGATAGTGTACCGCTAGGCCTTCACTAATATACATTATTGAGCTTTCCCATAGGAAGATTCTCCTATTCAAGAGGGTTCCGTCTCTTACGGAGGGCACTCTGAGAGCTGACACTGCTCGCTGAGGCTACGAGCTAAACTCGCCACTAAAAGCAATGACCTAGAGGAAAAGCTAGACTGTGCGCTCTCCTTTCTTGGAGCATTCTGCCATGGTCATATAGGCGCCAAATTTCGGTCATGGCGAAACCAATGGGCGAAATCCATAGAGAACCCAATAAACACTCCTGTTCAGAAATAAATAATCTAAAAAAAAAAGGTTGCCATAGTGGACTTTTTCAAGTAAGAGCAAACTTATAAGGGAACAATTTCAGGATATAACCAATATGATCAAAATTAGGTAAACTGATATTCAAAAAACTCTAATACTTACCTGTAAATATAAGTAAAGCTAGTTTTAGAGAGGGGAAAAAAACCTTTTTGCATGGTCTGAGTGGTTTTCTCAGCCAAGAGCGCAACAGGAACTGAGTATTTTGGTACATAAATCATCTGCATCCAAATTGGTTAAAGCACTAAATGCTTTGCTTTGCCATGACTGGATGTTAAAGCCAACTTACCATGAGAAAGAGGACTTGGCGCAGTCTAGTTTTTTCCTAATCTTCAATGTCTTAAAGAGACTGACTGGGGGGCTCCTGGGCGCTGGGTGGCTTATTTGGTTAAAGCACCACAAGGCAGTGAATAGATTAGACCCAGGATGTGGTGTAAATGCATTTGCCAGGGCATGGGTGGGTACTGTCAAAATAGGGGCCTCTAGCTCAGCTTATGAATATGATTGGTCACTCCAAATTAGGATGAATTTATAAGGGGAAAAAAAATCTATTTTCAGAAACCACTAATAAAATTGTGCCATGCGTTTCAGCAACACAGCGAGTTTTAGTCATGGCGGAATTACCGGAAAACTCCTACAGGGATGAAGATTAATACGTGAAAAAAATATTATTTAAAAGCATATTAATTGCAAAATGCAAAGATTATTGCATCATAGACATGGTTATCTTGGAATTTCATCATTCTTCGTGAAGATATTCCATCTCTTGGCACATATTTTTTCATTACATAAGCATATTGGATATATTAGTAATTCACGTGCCAGCAGATAATTGTACTTCTCCAGAGTTCTTTCTGAACCATTCATATTCATAAGAAATCTTACCACTATCAGCACTGTTTGAATTTAAAATCTGAGGGCTCTTTTAATCTTCTAAAGTCCTTGGGTCTCATTCATGAAACGTTAGTAAATTTATGGGTAAATTTACACATAAAATCCCTCGGCACAAAAAATCTACACCGGACTCATGAAAGCTGTGGGGAACTCAGATTTGATCGTAAGTATGTGCGTAGTTGATGAATGCCAATTAAGCGTAGTTTGACAGCGCGCTCCTGCTATTCAGAAATTAGCACACATCCTTGCGCCTGAATAGCCAATGACCACCATATAAGGAGGTGATTTAACGTTGCATAGGTGTATTACACGGCCTGTAAACATGGCACAAACAGAGAGAGAGAGAGACATAGAGACAAAAAAGAACTTTTACCGAGGCTGCAATGGAGGTAATTTTAGTTGAAATTGACTAGAAAAAACATTTTATTTGCAACGGGATTCAATTTTGCCATCTATGAAGTCAATTTAAATAACTCATTTACCTTTGTTAATAAACATAGTCTAAAGCTTAAACTTACTATCTAATTGTCAACTTAAGTAGCAAATTACATTATGTTTCTAATATAATCTCATATTTAAATTGCATCTTTCAATGGCATTTGTGTATTGTGATTATAACAGAGCATAAAAAATTTCAGTTTGCAATAATGGCGTACAGTATTTATGTGCATACGTTATTTACACAAGGACTTTTCGTGTTCGACAGCAGGTGCAGATTTTGTGAGTAGCTATGAAAAGGTCGGAGCTACCAAAATATTGATGAATACCGAAATCTGCATAAATTTTCATTCTGCGAACAGTTTATGCGCAAATTCTTTCTGCTCACATTTCCTGAATAAGACCCAATAACTTTAAGTAATCATCTTTGTTCTGTATTGTGTTCTACTTTATTAAAAACGCAGTCAGCAGTAATTGAAGAATGCGTCCCAGAATGCCACAGAACCACAGAATGCGTCTCAAGGAGCAGGGGTTGAAATTCCATAGAAAAAAGGTTTTAGACACACAGCACTTGGAATTTAGCATTTTAGACTCTGCGCCTGTACTAAAAGTGTTTTACACATAATTCTTCTTAATAAAATGTTTCATTTTTAGAAGTTTCAAAATCGGCAAGTAAGGCTGACAACCCCCCCCCCAACTGGCATTACAGTGCTAATTATCTCTGGAAGCTAATGTGTATAACAGACCACTGATATTCCCCAATAGTCTTAAAACTTCCCTAATGCCAGCAAAGGCAGACATGATTTCAAAGTACAAAGATAATCCTCATATATCTGTTGATATTGTCCTTCTTACAGTCAGGGTAGTGATCATAAAATATTTACTGTAACATAAAATTACACCTCTGACAGGAGATGAGCACGGAAGTGAGTGGAGAATTCCAGTGATCACTAACCGCTGTGATATACATTGAAACAGGCAGTTTCCAGTTTTCCACCAAATCCATTGTGGATTTCCAATCGGTCTATTTGAAAGACATTAAAACATAATTGCACACCGTGTCACAATCAACCTAAAGAAACCATCATATGTTTTCTGACTCATTAAAACCAGAGCCCATACCCCATTGATCGCTTAATCGCTTGACCTTTAAGCATGACCGATTTTTTAATATGTTCACCGCATCTGAGAAATAACCACTCCCATTTTGGCTATTAGGATAGAGCTTTTGAAACGAGGAGGTCATTTTAGCAATATCCTTGCATGTTTACGTTTTGAAAGGACAGTGGACAGTTTCATTTAGCATTTTTAAGTTTTATTTAAACAAGTTGAAGAGCTTGGAATAAGGGGACCCCTGGCTAAGTCGGCATCATGAGTCTCCACTGCAATATTGACTGCATCTTGTCTCGTCTATGTAGTGTCTACAGCACATGAGCCTAGCTGTCAGATTCATAGCTCTTTATACAAGAGACATAGCAGAAAGCTGAGGAAGGAATTAATCATGGACTACATTCCCTGTGAATCTCTGCAATATTCTCTTTGTTTCCTCTTTGATTCAGCTTTAGTACTGTTGCTTTGTATCAGCCAATTCTTCACTCTGGTGTTCTGCTATAATCAGCTTTACGGCCTCATTGTGTGGTTTTTCATAGGCACCAACTCTGTACGTGTAATAATTACCATTTTGGTTTTGTAAAATGTAGGCTGTACATTTAGTGCCCATTGTACATGCCTCTGGAAGAAGTATTGGATCTGGGTTTTCTTCGATTGGTCAGCTGTAAGCTCAGCAACGCTGAATGTACTGAATGACCAGGTTATCCTATTAATTGATTTTTAAAGCAATTCTTACCTTTCTGGCATTTTTACACTTCTCTTTTGTTATCTTAAAATGCTCCTAATGAGCTTATAGCACACTAAAATGTAAAAGAAATCCAGCAGGTGTTGAAACTATTCAATATTCAATTCTCATATATTTCTAATGAAAGTCACCAAATCATTTTCTTCGGCCCAAATAAAATGATTTGCCGAGCTTCCTGTCTGTCATCCGTTGCAGCGCCCCTTCCAGTTGCCTACAGCTGTCACCGCTTGCAAGTCGCGTGCCTCTCTGGCAGAAAAAAAAAAAATCCGACACATTTGACTGT
Organism: Gymnothorax reevesii; assembly: GCA_029721435.1. Classification (NCBI taxonomy): domain Eukaryota; kingdom Metazoa; phylum Chordata; class Actinopteri; order Anguilliformes; family Muraenidae; genus Gymnothorax; species Gymnothorax reevesii. Next base: position 23,954,838 of record CM056579.1, on the reverse strand, counting down.
AGACAAACGGGCGCTGAAATTCTATAATTAAGATAATAAGATTCATTTAGTTCATCAGACTACAAAGGTAATTAAATGTTACAGGGGCATTTTATTTTATACCCCATATAGAATTGAATATTATGTAATTACTGTTGGTTAGTTTTCACTTACCGGTGCCTCTGAATTGACTCCACTGACCCTTTTCACTCTCCTAGGAAAAAAAATATTGCGTGCGGCGCAAGGAAGTGAGCAGCGTTAGTGAAACGGGTCAACGGGTCAAATTCAAAGGCACCGGTAAGCGAAAACTAACCAACAGTAATTACATAAAATTCAATTCTATGTGGTATAAAATAAAATGCCCTTGTATCGTTTAGTTACCTTTGTAGTCTGACGAACTACCATATATTAGCTATATATTTTTTTCATAGGATAAGTCTGGGAATCCGGGGAAAAAGGGTAAGACTTTGGAGGGAGGCGAAGTTGTTCAAGTTCAAATTTTTACTAAGTGCTTTCCAACATGCCAGAAAGGTAAGATTTACTTTAAATCCCTGATAACAGGAATATTCCAGGATGACAGGATTCCTTGAGCTCAAATTGTGAAAGAGTGGTTCAGCTAGCATGAATTGTCCCTAACAGAGTCCTGGCATAAACTAATCGAAAGTCTTGGGGATGTGTTGGAAAAGACTTTTCGAACTGGTTTGAGTCTCTAGTCCTCAGTACAAGATCTTGGCCAAAATTAATGCAGCTTTGGTCAGAAATAAATGTTGTAACATTGCATAAAATTTTTGAAGCAATGCCAAGAGGAATGCACACTGTGATCAAAGCTAAAGGGGGTTCAACAAAATATTAGAGTGTGTGACTTTTTTTTTTTGGCCAGGCAAGTCTAGTTTATTTGTATAGCACATTTAAAAAAAAAACAACATAAAGTTGACCAAAGTGCTTCACAAGAAAAAAACAAGGAATAAAATAAATAAAATACATGATCATTAAAATAAATTTAATTAAATTTAATAAAGGCAACACAATGTCAAAGAAAAAATACGAACAACAATAAAATATGTAAAGATTATGAATTTACTTCAAAGGGAAAGGCAAAGAAAAAAGATGGGTTTTCAATAAAGATTTAGAATGTTCTTGAGTGGAGGCAGACTTGAAATGGAATGGTAAGCTATTCCGCAGTTTAAGGGCAGCGACTTCGAAAGCTTGGTCACCTTTCATTTTGAGCGTTGATTTGGGCACAACCGAGAGCAGCTGATTGGCTGATCTCAGCTCTTTAGCAGGAATGTGATTATGGAGGATTCCAGCTAAATAAGGTGGAGCTAAACCATTAAGAGATTTAAAAGTCAATAATAGAATTTTAAAAACGATCCTGTAACGGACAGGAAGCCAATGGAGGGAGTGTAGTACAGGTGTAATATAGTCCCGGCATTCTGCACCAGCTGCAGGCACTGAATGGACGACTGATCCAAGCCCACATAAAGAGAATTACAGTAGTCAACCAAAGAGCTTATAAAGGCATGGATGACTTTTTCAAGATCTTTGGGAAGAAATAGGCCTTAACCCTTGTGATGAGTCTCAGCTGATAAAAGCTAGACCTAAAAACAGTGGAAATCTGCTTGTCAAATTTAAAAATAGAGTCAAAATAAATAGCAAGGTTCTTGATATGAGAGTGAGTATTAGAAGCTAATAGGCTAAGGGTGTTCAGGTCCAGCATTTCAGGGTGTCCAAATACAATGACTACGGTCATTCAATTTAAGGAATTTTAAATTCATCCATGAAATTATATCCTTCAGACAATTAAGCATGGGCTGCAATGAAACTTTACTTTTACTTTACATCTTCAGCATGACAGTGGAGGGAGACATGGTGCCCTTCAAAAATTGATGCCAGAGCCAGCATATACAGAGAGAACAGAGTGGGGCCAAAGACAGAACCTTGAGGAACTCCACAGTTAAGTGGAGCTGTCTGAGAGGAACACTCACCCAGGTGGACAGAAAAACTCCTATCTTTTAGGTAAGACTGAAACCACCTGAGTACAACACCAATTTTTGAATCGTGACAAAAGGATTGAGTGATTAACAATGTTGAAGGCAGCTGTTCAATCTAAAAGCACCTGGATGGCAGAGTCTCCTGAATCAACAGTTAAAATCAAATCATTAAAAACTCTTAAAAGTGCTGTTTTAGTGTTATCACTAGGTTTAAAACCAGACTGGAACTTTTCATATACATACTGAGTCATTAAAAAAGATTGTAGTTGACCGAGGACCACTTTCTCCAGCACTTTAGAAAGGAGAGGCAGTTTAGAAATTGGCCTGAAATTTGACAGCACAGAATGGTCAATCTTTTCCTTTTTTAAGCTTCTTTTTACAGCAGTGTGTTTGAAGGCCTTTGGAAAATACTCAGAGACAAGACAAGTATTTATAAGTGATAAAATACATGGTCCAACAGGGTCAAAGACATTCTTAAGATGAGGAGATGGAATAATATCTAACGGGCAGTTTGTGGGATGAAGATGGTGGACCACCACAGACGAGGGGGACAGTGATATGGGCTCAAACTGATCAAAGACAGCTGGGCTCACCGGAGGAGAAGACCGGTTATAGTCAGTAAATGAGAGTTTGGAAGAATAAAGACTAGTGATTTTGTCAATGAAGAATTTGGCAGTGTACCACAGACCCATCGAGCTGATAAATTCATATGGTACCTTAACAGTAAACCATTCATGTAGCAGAAAATCTCAGCCGAAAAGCTCGCAGAATGTTTGAAATTCAATGACTGAAAAATAATATTATGTTTCAGTCAGTAAGCTTTGAAAGGCTTTTCAGTATTTGTGAGCCTAAAATATAGAATCACATTATTGTTTGAATGAACTTCAGGAAAGTTCAAGGTAAAGTGGTCCTCCAGCTCGCTGATTTTATTAGTGTTATTATTATTTTTTATGATTGAAAGTCTCCTATTAAAAAAAAAATATATATATATAAATATTGGTGGCAAACCTTGTAGAGAACTTTCCGTATGCTTGCTCCATATGGCCGGGTTCAAGTCCGGCCACTGATCTTTGTCACATCTCCCTGCTCTCCGCACCCCAGTTCCTTCAGTGTCTGAACATTATCCACTATCCTGTTGTAAATTAAACAGTATAATAAGAAAGCCAAAGCCACCACCGTAAAATATTTTATATCATGAATTTCTCCCAATTTCTCAATTCTGTTGGCTGGCTGGATTCCTGGTTGTTATGATTAAATAGGACAATTCATGTTAGTTTTGCTATTTCATTAAAATGTAATAACTGGCCGGACATTTGTATATGTAACTACGTTTAATTTAATTCCAAAATTGATGCACATCCAACGCTACTTGAGCATCCATTTGCTTTCATGCCACAGAAAATTGATAAATGTTCACTCACTTAGTGCAGAGCGTAGCATTCAGCCAAGTTTCTGCAGAATTTGGGTGTCAAAATAATGAACTACGAGTCACTTCAGTTGTTCAGCAGGATCCATTTGCTGTAGATGTAGGCCTGTTTATGCAAAACCTGTGTGAAAGAATCCATTTTTATCTGCTTCATTATTATTTTGTAATTAGCATGCTATTGTTTCGAGCTTTGTTTCAAACATTCTCATCATTTGAGTACTTTGTCTGCATTTGATTCAATAGATCGAACACATTATTGTCAACAAAAAGACTGGCTAATAGCTTACTCGTACTCTACACCAGTCAATTCCCAAAATTAAATAATCACACAGCTTTCTTAGGTAATATTGGCCAAGTGCGATGATTTTCTTTCCGCCTGTATTGTGGTCCAAATCGAGGGATCCATGGCTGTAGTTGGATGAGCTGGACATGTGGCATGGAAGGATAACAAAAGTTGTGTATCTTGTGAGCGTAAATAATCTTTCACGCTTCTCCGCGAGTAAAGCGCTGAAGCAACGGCAAACAGGAACTGGTCACATAAGGTAGTGCTGGGTCAGTGAGGCTGGACACTTGAAGTGCTTTACACTATCAAGAGCAAATCAGATTGCATGGCCCAGAGTGACCTCTGAATCACATTTTTCCATCTGAGGAAACGATGAACGGTTTTCTGTGCTTAATTTACACAGATTCTGTAAGGTGACTCTAAATCAAATCTGGGTGAGTCTGAACAACTGGGGGTCAGGCGCAAAGAGACAACGTGAGAAAATACTTGTGGAAGGGAGAGGCAGCGGGACTAGAGAAAGGGAAAACATGATGTAGCTGCCAGGAGAGAGAGGGAGAGAGAGAGGGAGGAGATAGGGAGAGGGAGAAGGAGATGGAGAGAGGGAGGGAGAGAGAGGGAGAGAGAAAAAGTGGCCAGGAGTGAGACAGAGAGAGAAACAGGAAAAGTGACAAAGAACGATAGAAATAGAGAAAGGGATAAATAGAGAGATAAGAACAGGATGCAAAATAGAGAAAAATGGAGGAAAAACCACAGAGAGAGAGATAGAGAAATAGACGGAGTAAGCGACAGAGAGAAAGTTGAAAAGAGAGGAAGAGAGGGAGTGAAAGAGTGATAGAGAGAGATTGCCTGCCCACTGCCTGCAGCTGGCATCAGTCCGATGGACGTATCATTACCCAGCAGGCCGAGGGGACTGTCTGTATCGCTGTCACGCGGCGGCGAGGTGGGGTAGGGGTGGGAGGCCCACAGCGCAGCTCTATCAATGACAGGATCACAAAGCACGCGCTCGCTAGCCTTTCACGGGAAATAGGTTCTGAAGTGCGAGGCACACAGGTGTCTCTTCACACCTGAATCTCCAGCCTTCAGGACAGAATAAACTGTGCGGACAACAGTCCTGCATGAGCTTTTTAGAGGCATTATCAGTGAGAGTATCACCGCATGCTGAAAGGTGCACTCCATGCTAGCCCTGCAATGGCAATGAATAGAAGTCAATGGACAAGCCGCTAATTAGCTTTTTTAGCTTTTGTCCATTGGCTCTATTCATTTTACTATCACAATGTTAGCATGTAGCACGTAGTGTCCCTGTTAGATAGGCGCCCAAACATAATGTCACCTTTAAACATTCAATTAAACATCACATTTAACATTTCAGTGCAACTGTGTCATAGAAAGAATGATACAGTGAAAATGGCACTGACAATGTCTGGTAAGAGCATCAGCAAAGATTTCCAATATTTTTTTCAGATGTTTATTATCGTGACCAAGGTTGAGTTGAGTGTTTTTACAGCTGAAGCATAGGCCTACCTGCTGCAGGTCAGGGAAATGGTGAATTGAGATTGGTCAAATAACATAACAGGGATGTACAATTCCCGAAGAAAACAACAGATAACTGTGGCACTGCTGCCTAAATCGAGTCTGGCAACTCTAACGCACTGGACATTACATTACAAACACAAGGCATTTCATATTGAGGATAAAGCGAGGCCCTCTTCAAAATGCCAGAATGGCGACATAATGCTGCAAAAATGTCGGCAGTTCCATTTGACTCCATTTTGACCCCCTGTCAAGCCAGGCCACAGCAGGTGTGGTATCCTGGCCTAGACAGATGTGGGGACATTCAATAAATTGCTTACAGGACCACAAAGCACGATAGTCCCCACAGAGTCCAAGGGTAATTGCGGCATTTTCAAAGACAGTTCGGCAAAATAATATAAATGGACAGGTTGTTGGGATAAGTGCAGTTTGATAGGTTTGCCAGAATGGGCATCATTGAGATGGTTTTGGGTTCAATAGAACAGCAGGTTTTCCCTGGGCGTGTTGAACTTCTCTCTGCTCAGCCCAAGCCAGGCAACGTTTACAGTCACTACACTGCTTTAGCTTTGGACTTTGAACACAATCAGGTGTCTGTCTGAATGCATGAAGTAATTTTGCCTTTTTCCTTCCACATGCAGCCACTTCTATTCCAATATTCAGATTACAACCCTAAATACTGAGTCAAAGTAATCCCAATGCTCCTTTAGAGTCAGTTAAAAGAAAACATTCTCCAAATTCTCAATAGCCTTGTACTGGGGTTTGTATTTGCATTACAGTGCTCATTCTGTATGTGTTTATATACTGTTGATTTATAGCAAACAGCCTGGAATCTCATTTGGGAGTATTTGCGTCAACATGGACAGTGCGAGGCTGTGTTGGAATTAAAGTGTTTTATTGTGTTGTATTATTGTGTTGCAGTTCAACTACTTACACAGTCTGTTAGACCGCACAGGATGTAAGAGTAAAACGATAGCTATTTTTGGGTGCTCATCATGACAGCATATATAGCACAGGAATAATAAAATATGTCAGCACTTGTAGGGCTTTCCAATGCTCTCTGAAGGCCTCGGGCCAGCCCTTCATGCTGTTCTTTTGAAGGGGCACAAAATGGCCGCCTCATCAATGATGCTCTATGGATTGAGTGCACATTAGCAAAGCTTCGGGAGAGCGATGGACCCATTTCTGATGTTTTTACAGAGGGTGGTCACTTCTGGTAGTTTTTACCAATCTTCATAGAGAACAATTTCATATGGCTGATTTGTTCATTCGCCTACATGTGATTATGTGGTCTTTTTGTCAATCTTGGCACATTCATCCATGAGAGCAACAATGTTTGGTGCACCTTGGATTCCAGATATAAAACCTCATTATTATGTGTTGAATCAGTCGTACATTTATAACAGCCCTGTATCTCAACAAAATTTTTGTTTCATTGTCATAAGTAGCGTCATAACTGGGGATGACATCTGTTCAGAATGGGAAATTATGTATCTCTATCTTCTCGTTTTAGCCCCAGTGATTAGATATTTGACAATGTCCTTTCTGAACAAAAAAGGATTCACTATTAAACTGTTTGGGCCCGGAGGAACTGTAAAACAACGTTTTTTGCTGAATGAGAAAGAATTTGATTCAAATTCAGCAAAAGTTTGCCATTTTTTTGTTTGAAAATTTTTTTTACATAGTTTTCATGAATGAGCGACATAGAGCTTGCAAGGGATGGCAGAGTGACACACTCTTTCATGACAAAAAAGTTAACCAGACATGCAAAGCTGAGATGCTTGCAAGACCAATTATTAAGACCTATTACCTCAAATGTCAGTCGACGGCATGCTGAATCATATCGTTTTTCAAGTTTAATTATATGCTCTGCTCAGACTAGGTCTGATTTTACACTGAAATAACATTTAAAATATGAAAAACAGCAATCGCAAAGGTCAAAATATTTGTAATTTTACTTACATTGACTGATGGAACCCACATGTAATAAAATTAGTTGGAAGACGAAGACTGTGGGTAGAAGCAACCAAAGGCATGTGACAGGAGAAATAGGCTTCAGGAAAATAAATTATCTCTGAAATTAGTATGTTAGGCACACTCTGGTTGAATAAGTCCATGAGTGTTCTAAGGTCCATTTAAGATGCAACAATCTTTTTGTTTCCTGGATTTTTCTCTGGGGCACATTGCTAATCTAATTTTAAATGAGTCACATATAAATGCTCTACATCAACAAGTGTTTTCTTGAACAATTATTCTTGGTTCTAGGCTTGTGGTGCTTGTTTTCAATATGCGCATAGTAACTAAATCTATCTGAGCTCCTAATAGGCTCAGTCAGTAAAGCTGGGAGGTTTTTCCACAAATTGTGATTTCTGACCTAACAGGATAACTGAACTGAGAAAAACCTGGAACCAGACATTTTTACTTCAAACCATTTTCCAGAATGTTGAGGATTACCCAGGTAATTCAGTAATCCTGCTTTGTGGAAAGCAGCACAGCTCTTCGTGTGAAAAGTAGCAGCAGGCTTGAGTCTTGAGCTCATAGCCTACACACCTCCTCATCAGTTGACTTTACTTTGACCACACTTGGACTCGATTAAGCTGTGACTGGTATCGTCCAGCCGAGGTTGGCTTGCATGAGGTTGGCAACCCAGCCAGTGCCCCTCAGGTTACACTTCCATTAGTTTCTTTCGATGACAAGCCAAATGTTCACAGCCTAGCAGTTGTTAGTACTGAGAGATATAGCTAGTAAAAATCTCCTCCAGCTGGCGGTGACTCTGTCCAGAGCTACTGTGTGAACTGCAGGGTCTACAATATTCTCTGGCTGGCCAGTGAAGTGTATTGACGGTCCAAGTGCATCAGAGCTTCACTCAAACTTCATCATGAGCGCTTCTGGTGTTGGCAGATGAATAGTACAGCTGTACTTACGGAGCCAGTTCTGGTGCATGCAAACTGAGGAGAAATTATATAAGGGGCTTCAATGATACAATAATGTATATAATGATGATCTTAACACTTTACTTGGACATTCAGCTACAGATATAGTTCATAGAGTATTTAGAACGTTTCAAAAAGAGTTGATCATAAACCTGCCGAGTTTGCTCACTCGGTTAAGGCGCTGCAATTGAGGCGCAGTAGTGACTACTACAGCGCGGGTTCGATCCCTCGTCGTACCAACCAGCAGCGGTCGGCAGCTTTTTCAGAACAGGGCTTGATTGGCTTAAGCGCTGCAGGGATGCAAATTGGGAATGGACTGCTTGGAGGGGAAATTCAAATGTCAGCATTTGTTTCTATCAAATGAGGTCAAAAATAAACTGGAGATCAGAGTAGCAAAAGTACCAGGGAGAGAACAAAAATTGAAAATCCGGAGAACAGTCCAATCATAACCAGAAAATCCAAAAATCGTAATCCCGAAAACACAAACAGTTCAGAACACAAGCAGTCGAAAATATCACCAGCAAGGCAAAAATCAGAGGTGGAGAAAGAGAAGTAACACACAATAAGAACAACACGAGGAGGAGTTTACAAGTTTGTAAGAGTGAAATCTTAGGCAACCCCGCAAAGAATAGCAATACAAAGGGCTCTTTAAATACAGAAGGTAACAAGGAACAGGTGGAGAACAGAAGGGAAATTACTGGGAAGAACTTCAGGGGCAGGGTTATAGGTAGGCAATCAATAATACAATAAACATCAAAATAACGAAAACAACAATAAGTATACAAAGACAAACCTGGTGACAACAAAGTTCACAAGGTAAAAAACACAACGATGCATGGATTGTAATAAATGACCTAGTAGAAACAGAGAATAAACTAAAACTAAATTCATCCATGGAAACTGAGGGCATGAAACAAATCATGGGGTAGAATCAACAGAAAACTGACAGGGACTAGGTGATGTCTGATAGCGAGATACTCTGTTAATAATCTGATGAAAATGTACGAAGCAAAATCGTTCAACTGTTAAATCTCATCAAATGAGCTGCTGAAATGTTACTAATACTCAATGGATATGCTGATGAATCATTTCATATACTTTGTTGATTATCTGTTGAATATCTATAGACAAAGTGAAACAGTTGAATTGTTGAATGTCAACTAATTAGCTGTTGCAATATTACGAGTACTTCATGTGCTGTCTGTAGCTGAATATTCAAGTAAAGTGTTACCATGACAATTATCTAAGATTAGAAAGAAGTTAAGTTCCCAATTCAAGAGCTAAAATTGTTGATTCGGGGTTGGGGATTAAGCAAAGCAAAATGATTTATAAAAAAATCTAATGAAATCCCGCAGAAATACCAGTTAAATAAGCCTGGCTAATTCGGATCCCCCCACTCTGAAAACAAGAAGGGAACAGTGTTTTTTGGGAAGGGATCGGAGGTGACTTCAGATTAGTGACAAATTAAAATCTCTGACCTCTTTGGTTGCGGGTTGGGATGAGAATGATGTTGATGTTCTTTTCTTACGGATGGCGATCTTTGCTTCAGGCCCCAGTAGATTAATGAGCTTCTTAAAATCAAACAAGATCCTGTTAACGGTTCACGGTGGCTGCCCCGGTACATCGCCTTAACAAGAAATCAAACTCCAATCCCCTCTGCTCATCAAGGAGAGGGCATCGGCTGGGGCTTGATCCTCGGGGACGATGCAGGGACCAAACATCGGCGTAATGGGATTTAAAACTAGCGTACGCGCGGTCGTCAAGCTTCGGTTTGGGCAACACGGCCCGAAATGCTGTTTGCGATGCCTCAGCGGAGACACTCGATGCTGTTTCCTGTGTTTTCCGGCCGATTTTCAGGCTCTGCAGATGTCCTATTGTTTGGGCAGGCCTTGGCAAAGCCTGAGGGAGAGTAGCCAGGACTATGCCTGTAATCAACTTTGGTTTTAATCCCTACACCATAGACCTGTTTGTTTCTATTAAATACATTATTCATCCTGGTACTGAATGAGCCAAACAAGATTTAATTGATGTCACGCACCAAATGTGTCCTCAGGAGCAATATTTTTTGGCCATTTTCCACCAATATGTTTGCTAAACACAGAATCTCCTGGTGCCCTTTTTAGAGCGACATTAGTAAATGACTTGGGGCTCCAGTTTGCCACATTGAAAGGTAAGTCTTCCTTATCCTAAAAATGTCTGCTGGCGGCGGTGAGGGATTTAGGCACCAACAAAGGATCCTGGGGGACGTGAAATTTCATCCGCTGCTCGGGGATGAGAAGATATTCTGAAAGCGTAAATAAACCCGGCTCGGAACAGGGAGTACCTGGCCAAAATGAGAGAAATAAAACAGGAGGGCTTATGGGTGCAAACCGATCCAAGAACATGACGGAGCCTTCATGCGCGCGGCTGAGAGTAATCAAGCGAGTAAAGAAGAAGAAAAGAAAAATCACAAGACCCGGTGAGAGGAGGAAATTTGGAACAAAAAAATGGCGCATAAACATTTTGCATGTTCCAATGCGCACCCACGCAGTAACACATGCACCCCCCAAATTTACTGTCTCGTTCCGTCGTTCACACCTACTTGTTCACTTTTGGGACCAAAAAAAAAAGCTTTCCATAAAAGGCACAGCACATTTTAACACTTTAGCACATAGTATAAAAATAAATCTGCAGTTTACCTCCATTATGCATGAATGGTTATGGATACCAGCAGTCAAAAGCCATTGTTCTTCAGTTAGAGCCAAATGTCTAACATCTGACATGCTTTTTAACGTCTGGAATTTAAACCACTAATAGCTTCAGCAGCAATGCCATAACAATGTTATAACTACAGATTTACAAAATGTTCTACAGAAACAGAGGCACACCGGGTAGAGGAATGAATTCTGTACAATACTTTACATGCAGGAGCAGACTGTCAAAAAATGCACAAGGAGTCATAGAGGGAATAATTCAAATGCTCTCTCTCTTTCTCTCTCTCTCTCTCATACACACACTAGTGAAACCACACACACACGCGCGCGCCATTAAAACAGTGCCTACACGCACTCATAACCATAAAAAACACAAACCCGAGAAGTTTATCAAACTTTTTAATATTTAATTTCATCGGGACTCTGAAATTATCCCACTGCTTTGTATTGAGCAGAATGAAATCCACAGAACAACAGTGAGCAATATGTAGTGATGCAATAAGAGTTAGTGATGCACTCACAGAGTTGATATGGTCATGAGTATAATTGAAATCATACACAAATGCCAGTAAAACCATGCATACACTCGTAAAACTATGCACACGTCAGTGAAATTATGCATACATGTCACTGAAACTAGGCACAACCACTGCTAAAACTATATGCACAAATTCTACACTGAAATCTTATTGCCAAATATTCCTGTATGATGTCAAAGAAACCTTCACCTGTGTATCTGAAAGGCGCTATATTCTGAATGTGTGTGTGCGAGCTACACACGAGTGTGTGTGAACGCTTGTCGCAGTGAACAGAAGTAGCTATTTTCCTTGCGCAAATTTTGTCCGATGGAATGCGATTTTGTCTGGTAGAATGTGATGGCCATTATTGCCGACTCAGCAAGTTATCAGAGTTTCAGGTGCTTTTTGTGACTGTACTTTGAAAACGAACTGACAAATTTGGCATAATTTCCGAACAGACGTCAACTGCTTCCCTTGAAAAGCCCGCCGCGGATCCGCTGGTTCTTCAGGCTCTACCCTGGCTATAGCTCTGCATCTCACATGACAATGCAGCTGATTTTATGGTCTCCTTGTCAACTCACATCCATCACCCACAGCAAGAGGAAACCTCGGCTAGTATATGATGCTCCTGAACACCATCAGGTGAAAAACTTTTGGACTGTCGCATGTTCAAATAACTGCTGAAATGTTTTATGAGCTGCTGAGGAAAAGCAGGCGTTCAGCTGAAAAACCAGAGAGCAGTGTTCAAAGAAAGCTGTTGACGACCGCTCTGAAAATTTGTTAAATTTTTGGCTCTTTTTCAAAGTACAGTCATTAAAGAGTTCTGAAATTCTGCTATTTCAAAAAGTGGAAACTAGATTTGAGGAATAAAACCTGCTGGAAGGAAAATACCTGCTCTGCTTTTCATTAAAAAAACTGGTCACACTCTAGATGAAGTGTTGCTCATTGAGGCTTTATACAGCATGCATAATGCCTTCATAAATGAGACATAATGTCTTTATAAATCATACATAAGCAAATGTCATGCTTTGCAAAGGGTGAAATAACACATTCAGCATGTGATTCCAGATGTGACAATGACAATGTCACTTAGCTGACAATGTCACCCTTTATAGCATTTAGCTGCTAGCTAAGTGACATTGTCAGTTATATCAAATCAGGCATCACATGCTGAATGCACACGTACTATAACACGAACAATTAATTGTAAAACCATATATACATAAAAGTTGATCCATAGCAAACTTTTAACAGTTTTGTTTCAGTTATATGTTTGCAAGGTTTTCAGTGGTAAGTTTGTGCATTTAAGTTTGATCTCTGTCCCCCAACAGCCCCACAAATAAGTCAAGATATTGGTTAAGGGTACGCGATGATGAACAGATGGTCAGCATGTTTAAAGACAAAGTCAAACTCAAGCTTTTAGACAGAAATAACTGCATCCAAAAGTTATGGACGTGCCCTACGGTGTAATGCAGTCCATCTTTGAATATTGTGGCAGTATATTCCATTTAAATAGAGGAGTGCAATTTATTTTTTACAGAGAATTAGATTTTTTTCAAATTCTGCTTCGTGTTCCTGGTGACGGGATTGCATTTAACTGTAAACACTTCTGAGGAATGAAGAGACTCTTGCGTTTGGTTTGAGTTTGAAGGATGGCACATCCGATATTTCAACTGAAGTGTTTTATCGCAGGACTCAAAGGAGCAGTTTGCTGAATAAATAAACACTGCTGATGCGAAAGTCAGGGCTGTACAATCGTTACTCTCAATTAGACCATCTTTCCCAACCCAGTGGAACATTAGGGCTAATTATTGATCCAATTTTCAAATGCCTGTTCCTTGTCTTACCGGCCCAGACAGTATCTGTCATCTCCATCTCAGCTGCGTGCAGTAGTTGCATTTCTGTGGATGCGGAACCCAAATTGGGTTTTGATGATATTGCTTCAGTCACATTTCTAAACACCAATACAAAATCAGTGAGAGAGACCAAAACGTCATCCATCTATCATCTATCATCTAAACCGCTTCTCTCTAGGGTCGCGAGGGAGCTGGAGCCTTGGATCACACCCTGGACACCTCGCCAATCCATCGCAGTGCGCACACACACACACACACACACACACACATCATTCACTGACACACTCATACGTCTGGGAAATTTAGAGTCTTTAATTAGCTTAGCATGCACTCCTGTTGGCTGCAGAGAGAAACCCGCATGAACTCTAAGAAACCATACGAACTTCACTTGTATGCGCTCCAGGCCAGAATCAAACCTGGAACCTTCTCCCGTCTAGGTTATGGCACTGCGGCAATGACTATTTACGGTTTATCAGTCTAAGCCGAAATGCTATTTACAGAAGGTGCTGTCTTCAGTCTGGCTAGATTTCCTGAAAGACACAATGCCAGGGAAAAAAAAAGAAATATTTGGATGGATTGAATCTACGGATACAGCTGTGTGGACCCAGCGCTCAAATTAAATCCTGCAGGTGATTTATGGCCCCAGAAACATCCCTCTCCCTATCTGACGGCACATTTGCCTTTTATATTTCAACTAACTGCTTGATATTACGAGATAAATAAGAATTTGAAAACACATGAGAAATGCATAAGGCAGAGATGTTCTTGTGCTGAGGTAAATGTGACAGCCTCGACAGGTCTGAAGCATATAGCGCTGGTTATGAGGGAGAATGCACTGTAACACGCGGTTATTTTTATTTCCTGACTGGCAGTTTGCTTGGCCTCTGTGCTTATTTCTCGTCAGAAAAGAATTTAAACTTTCAGAGGACAGAGCATGTGGGCGTTTGAATTAGCCTAAGTCTTCGTTCCAATTTGTTCAATCATGATGATCAGTAAGAAAAAATGTACCTTGATAAACAGAGTGCAGGTGATGAGCCGAAAGAATTAAAAGGGAAGTTATCCATTAGAAAATCTAGACAAGAAAATGTTTACACTCAAATCTGCATACAGTATATTACAGGCTTTAATTTGAGGTCTCAAGAGAATCATAAACACATGAAACATGAAACCTACACCTTCTCACAGAATTAGTATGTGAGTGAAGCATGTTGTACAATATATCCTCAGGGCCGTATACTGATGAAAAAATAAATTAATAAAATAATAAAATATCGGAGCAACCAGCTTATTAACCTATGAAGTTCTTAAATTTCACTCTTCCTATCCCTCCAAAAGTTAATCATTCATTATTTCGTTGACAAATGACCTTCAGAAGGACTCGCAGGTACTTGGGAACCCTTCTGAAGGTTATTATCAACTAATTTGTCGACTAACAATTGACAGAATTGTTGACCTTTTGACAGCTGAAATCTGAAATTTTGCTTCATATACTGTATTTAGTGACTCTTGCAGTTATTAGCACTTTAAGGGTTAAACCGCACCATATCTCTTGTGGTTTGTGCTCAACAATGAAACAATTGAAACAAAAAGAGCCTAGTGCTAAAAGTGCTTAAGTCACATTTTCACACACCGTAAGGTAAGAAATGAAAAATGTATTTTATGGTTGCCAAAGTCAATTTTCTCAAATAAGACATTTTGTGACTGAAGTGCTGTTAGCCCTGGGGTCTTTAGTGGGCAGATTTTATGGATCTATTACATACTTAGACCTTTTTTTTCTCAAAATAGTAAATTTGTGACCTCGGTTTTTTTTAGCACCTGGGTCTTCGATTTGTTTACTGTAAAAACAGACCCAGGGCTAAACGGTTTTTGATAATCAACCAATCGGAACGCCTCTGCCCTGAGAAACGGAGCTGATGTCGGGTCAGTCCTGACTCTGGGCGAACACAGATGCACGAATGCATTACCCCATCAACATACATTGTAGCTGAAGCCCCGCAAAAGACATCAAAACGCAAATGTTAACTCCCAGGGAGAGATTACTTATTTCACCCTCAACTTCAAAAGGAAGACAGTCTGATGGAAATGGCTGGGCTACCTCAGAAGGCTGGACTGCCCGGGACTGACAGGAGCTGACAGATGGAGAGAGCAGCCCCGAAACCCCCCCCCCGGGACACAGAATACTGGAGCCAGGAGCCTCTGATCTGGGCTGCGGGTGGGGGCTAGGGGGAGAGGACAACGGGAGGGGGGGAGGGGAGAGAGAAAGAGGGAGAGAGATGGGGATTGAAAGAGGGAGAGAGAATGGACCAGATTGGGAGACATAGCGAGAGGTAGAGGAACACAGTGGAGAGAGAAAAAGAGAGGGAGAAAGAAAGGTCAGGATAGAAAGACAAAGGGACAGAGGGTGGTATAGACAGGGAGATATGGAAAGATAGTGGGAGAGACTGTGTATGTTTGGTGTGTTATAAGAACCACACAAGAATAGTGTGATGTCATGTGGTGACCTTACAGTGCTACAATAGGGAAAAATGAACTGCGTCCCCGAGGGCCTTAATGGCAGTGACATGGTAGTAAGGGATAGTGTGTATTTGCGTGTGTGTGTGTGTGTGTGTGTGTGTGTGTGTGTGTGTGTTTGTGTGGCCCAATCAAACAGCCCAACAAGTGAAGTTAAACGAGTATGTATGGGTGTGTGTGTGTATATTTGTGTCTGTGTGTGTGTGTGTGTGTGTGTGTGTGTGTTTGTGTGGCCCAATCAAACAGCCCAACAAGTGAAGTTAAACGAGTATGTATGTGTGTGTGTGTGTGTGTGTGTGTGTGTGGAGCAGGACAGATTTATCCCAATTACTGCTGCCAGCCAGGCCCAATGTGTGACCAGACTTCTCCATGAACAGGAAGTCAGAATTTGGCATGATTCTGTGAGGCATCCAAATCTGTAGCCCCCAAACAACCCCCCCCCACCCCCCCACCCCCCTTCCCTTGTGAGGACAGATATTTCAAACAGAAGGCCACCAGAATGCTGTATGAAATGACACGTCACATCTTATTCCCTTCCCTTTAAATGGAGTAATGCTGAATATAACCATTCTATTCGGACTTCATTGCCAGCATTTACCGAGGCTAAATAAAACAAATGCCCTTCATCAGTGTAATATTCATAAGAAATTCAATAAACACAACTAACACCAAATCAATATAAACAAAGCCCTTTGTCCCAGCACACGGACACCAGTTAAATTAACAGCGAATATTAACCTGCACAATCAATAATGTAGTAATGAAAAAAGAAGATTCATGACTCCAATGTCGTCTTGAAAGTCCTTTACATCATCGTTGAAACAAAGTGCACAAATGAATGGAAGATGGCGCCCAAGGTTTTTGAAGAAAGAAAACAGCAAAGAAAATGGCTAACAGTGTCCCAGTTTACTCAGATTATTACCACAATCTTATGTTCGTGTTTTTGACCCCTTAAACTCAGATTTTCACGTGAATTTCCCCTTACTTCGAATAAAGTTAGACAATGCATTTTTTTTTTGCCTTATTACAGAGCAATGCCTTGTGCATATTCCGCTGGTGCAGCACTTTACTGACAACACATTCTCATCCCGACTCGTCATATAATGATACTACCTGACCAAGCATCTATATATGATGCAAAAGGAGGCTATTGGCGTTCGGGTTAAGGGTCGGGGGTTGGGTTCGTTTTAAACTTGCGTCAAATGAGGACGTCAAAGGCCCCCTTTTGCATCGTATATCGAAGCTCGGTCAGGTAGCGACACTGTATGATTTGTTGGGATGAGACTGGGCTCTCATTGAAGCTGCATCGCACTTAGATTGAGTTTAATACTCGAACTCTGGGTGCCATGTTTTCATGGCTGCAACTTGAAAATGATCCGGTACATTGAATACACATTTTCCAGTAATTCAGGCGGACATATTTGGGATCATTGGAAACCTTGGGATCCCCACTAGAATTTGAAATAGGCGTGACGTTTCACTGGTTTGTATACAGCAGCTGTATTTGATGGACCCATACATGGCTCAGCAAGTTTTATGGAGGTTAAGAGAGCTGAAGAGACATGCACTGTAATCCATACACCCATCCATCACTTGATCTACCAATCACAAGTAAGGATCATGTAGATTGGAGTCCATCACCGAATGAAGTGGGTGAGAGTTGGGGACACACCTCAGACACACTGCTAATCCATCACAGGGATCACGCACCATTCACTCACACACTCTTACTGACAAGCAATTTAGAGTCTCCAATGAGCCTGACATGAATGCATGTGTTTGCATCATTGGAGGAAACCAGAGTACCAGGAGAAAACTCAAACAAACACTTGGAGATAATTCAAACTCCACACAGAAAGGCCCCAGGCTGGATTCAATTTTTTTTGGTGTGAGAAGACAGTGTACTCCACTGTACCAATATAGGCAACCACTGCATTTCTGCACTGTGAAAAATAAAAAAGTTGTTTAAACTTAAAGAACTGCGGCAACCAGCTGTCAAGCATTTTTTTTTTTTGGTTTGCTGAACTTCAAATCCCATTGTGGGTTTATTTTTGAAAGAACTTGGTACTTTAAGTTGAACCAACGCGAAAATGCTTTGCAGCTGGCTGCCTTACTTTTTTAAGTTGAGTCAACTTTTAATTCTTTAGAGTGATGAAATGAACAGTGTTCTTCCATGCTTTTGCATGTTGTCCTGTATGGATAAGAGCGTTCGTGTAAGTGACTAACCACAAAGCTCACATTTTTAATTGTCCTGCATTCCGTAGACACAGCAATCCGAGAGACATTCGAACTCGCTGTCATATCAGGTTAACGTAAGCGCTTCCGTCAGTGACATCCTTGTGATGTAGCGACTGATGCCCGAGTTAAAGCATCTCCATCTCACAGGTTTGTGAAGTGATAGAGACCAGGAAACAGGTTTCCGCTCTCCAGTTCGATAAACAATTACACTACACACGCAAAAACACGACCCATTAAAGGTGCCTTCTCGCTCGGAGCCGCGCTGGATCCGCAATCTCAAAGTTATATCAGTTCCTGCGATATCAAACACTTGCGCTGACTGTGACCAGCGAGTAATGGAAGACTTTCAACATCGACAAATCGAATGCGTACTTGATGCTGTTTGATGTGGAAGAGGAAAGAGAATACGGAAGAAGAGACTAAGAGAACGAGAGAGAGAGAGAGCGGGAAAGAAGGAGTATTGCGTTCCCCCATCGTATAACACATGAAAATGAATTCATATTTGACACATGAGAATGAATTCATATTTCTTTTCAATACCAATTGCCTGGTTAAGCATTCTCCCCGGAGGGTGAAAAATGGCTTTGCGGAAGAAACATGACCTGCGATCGCCCAATGAATGCTGTAATAAAACAAAGACGGAGAACGTTTCTGGAATCAAAATGAAAAAGTAAACAAACTTCATTGTTAGATAGTCCAAACAGAGCCTTCCCACCTGCTGGGCATCGCATCACTGCCAGGGAAAAACAAAATGAGACAAATCCTGCCCAGATAATCACAGAAACTGCCCACTAAAATGTGTACGCACAGAATACTGACGAAATCTGTGTGGCTTCTAATGGGGAGATGGAAGCAGAGAGACATGCTCCTACGCTTTAAAACTTTTTTAAACTTTCTTTTTCTAACTTTATTGGTACCCCACCAGTCCAGCCATGCCAAATATGAGTGATACTGCGACATCAATGCTGGGAGAGAAAGTCCCACAGCTCCGTCTTGGACTGTAAATGACACCCACCGAGTAGCTCAAAGGGACCGGAAACCAAACAGTGACTGGACCTCATTATAATTCAAAATTCAGGCCGCAAAAGCGCGCCAGTCGCAGGCAAACACAAGCGTGCGCGTGCCGTTATGAGAGCGCAGCCGCATTTACGCACGCTGCCGTGAAACGTGCCCGCACGTACAGCGTGTGCGAGCGAATCAGTGCGTCTAGGGAAACCGCTTTCGTTTAATGAAGGGGAGAGAGGGAGAAGAATGGAGGGAGGGGTTTGAAAAGGGGGAAAAAAGAGAGGATAGGGACGCCAGGGCGCCTCTCTTGGACCGCAATTAAGGGAAAAAAGGTCATTAATTAACAAACAGGCCAGCTGCGATGCTCTTTTAAAGCTTTGCCTCCCCACATTAAATATAGATTACAGAGGGAGAATAGCATTCTACTGCCGTTACACTAATAAACCAATCTGATTATAGTCATTGATTCTTTCCTCCTGAGTAATATAAATAAATGTGACAAGCTCCCCTGGTTGTCGGAGAGCCGACCTTTGAAAAAAAAGTGAAGTGAAGGGAAGAGGCTCGCGTTACTTTTCCTTAGTCTCCCAGTTCTACTGGGAAGTACTGGAAAAATATACCTGACAGTTGCCATGGCGACGCTGATGGGCGAACCGCTCGGGCCAACGGAGCCGCTCTTAATTGGAGGGCTTTTAGCCCCCTCGTTTTTCTTCGCTGCTTCTCCAGCTTATATCCAAAGAGATGATTAAATTCCTCAATCGACTTCGCGCAGGACAGGTTCACACAATATTATTGTTCTTGGAGGTCGGGCGCCCAGTGCTGCAGAGGTAATTCTGTATAAAAGCTAGGGGCCTGACAGTGGGGCCCAGAGGCGGGCGGTAGTACGACAGCGAGGGGTTTGAGGTGATCCTATTACGCCGTGTTGAAGGGAGAGGTCTACTCTGCTGTTACGCTGTTACACACTGAGACAGGAGCTTATTTAACCCTGGAGAGTGTGTGTGAGTGCGTGCATGTGTGTGTGTGCAAATGCATGTGACTGTGTTTTTTACATTTATGTTTGAGTGTGTGAATGCATGTGCATGTGTGTGCGTGTAACTGTGTTTGTGTTTACATTTGTGTGTGTGTATGCGTGCGTGTGTTAATGCGTGTGCGCGTGTGACTGTGTTTACATTTATGTGTGAGTGCGCACACACACGTGTGTGAGTGAATGCATATGTATATGTGTGCGTGTGACTGCGTTTGCGTTTACATCAATATGTGTGCGTGTATGCATCTATGTGTGTATATGGTGGGTGAGCTTAGGTGTGTGTGTGAATGCATATCTGTCGGTGTGCGTGCGTGTGTGTGCATGTGTGTGCGTGTCTGCGCTTGTGTTTACATCTATGTGAGTGCATATGCGAGTGTATGTGTATGAATTGGGTGAGGGCATGTGTGCGTGTGTGTTGTATGTGCGAGTTCAAATATGTAAGTGTGGGTGTGCAATGTGCAAGTGCTGGTGTGTGCACGCCAGTGTGTGTCTGTGTGTGCGCGTATATGTCAATGCCTGTATATATAGTGGGTAAAGGCATGCGGGTGCATGTGCGTGTGTTGCGTGAGTGAATGTGTAAGTCCAAATGCGTAAGTGTGGGTGTGTGTATGAATGCATGTGTTTATGCGTAGGTAAGTGTCTTTGTCTGCGCATATGCATGGCCGTGGTCATGCGTGCATATGTAAGCGTGTGAAGGCGTGCGCAAGAGCCAATGCTTCATTAATTAGCACAATGGCAACATTTGCTTCCTGATGCTTCCATGAGCGATTTTCCTAGAAGTGAGTGTTTTTTATATAATGTGGTATATCAGCCATTTTAAAGCACTTGTTATGAGGTGGAAACTGGCTTGTGCTCATGAAAGTATGGAGAGATTTAAATCTGGTGGAAACAAGAACAGATAACTCAGAAATATACGCCACACAGCTCCACCTACTCCGTATTTATTTTAAACAGAGTAATTATTTATTTAAGAGCCAAATGTATTTGTGGAATGTACCGTGCAATGCATTATTAAGCACTGCGGTAAACAATTACATATGCATCTCACATTGCTCATTATTTTGCTTATGCAAGACATATACAAGCGGACAGGTGCATATGTAATTAGCGATAAAGTCGCTAATTATTCTTGAGCGACTCATTCTCTCTCTCCCTCCGTCAATAACAATCCATATCAATTAAAGCGGTTTTCATTTAAACTGCAGGCTTCTGTGCCATTCCTTCCCCAATAGTCGAGCTGGCTTGTGCAGAATGCGTGTTTGCGTTCGCGTTAGCATTTGTGCGCACTGTCTTTCACCTTTTATTCGACGTGTTCTGATGGTTATTGAACAGGAAACCATGCGTGTCAATCATGGGCCGTCATTGTGGTGACAGGTCAAGCCGGCTCCGCGGGTAATCCATAAAGCTCACAGAAATGCCTGACGTCTCAGTCGAGACCTCAGAAAAATCATCTTAATAGGACTGACAGCGAGAGCAAGAGCCAAGTAAGGTGAAAAATGGGAGATGATCCATCCTGCCAGAACCTATTGTCCAAGCAGTGATGACGGCACACACATACTGAGTGCAGCCTCGCGGTACCGTTGCGATTACTGAAATACCTTGGAGCGTGCTGGAGATTGTCATCAGAAACGAGAAATGGACAACGGCGAAGAGCAGCATCGGCAGTCACTTTTTGTTCTAGAACTGCAGGTACAATCCAGCCAGCTAATGCATAGGTGTTTCAAAATTACAGGAATTACAATGCAGAAATGTTCTGAAGCTATTATGCGTTCGTCGTCTGGTGTCGAGGGTAATTTCCGCCTTTTATTCTACGGCGCATGTATAGCGAGCTCGCCGGCCCACGCTGTTACGGGAGGGGTAGAGCTGCGCCTTAATGGATCCTCCGTCTCCTACTGTTCTGTAAAGGTTAACACTGGCTCTTTGTGCTCGTTTCAGAAAGATCCCACTCAGGTGTCCGCGTAGCTTTGGCCTTTATTTCGCGGATTGCTTTCATACCGAATACTGTTTTGCCGCGTGCACCTCTGTCCGTCTCAGGCCCCGACATCCCAGACCAATGACATCACTGATTCAGAGACCAATGAGCTGCGTCACTGTCTGTTTCCTCCTCTCCCTGATCCCAAGTCCACTGGCTGGGGGACGCCAGGACAACAACCAAAATTAGCATGAGAGGGGTACTTAAATTTGGCAAATTTAATGTCTATACCCTTTCAAATGTCAATTTTAAGCAACGTCAGCCAGGACTGGGCAATACGTCAATGTTATTCCGATATATTGAAAAATTTGATTAGATATCGTCTGGGATTTTGGATGTCATATCATGATATGACATAAGTGTAGTCGTTTCTGGTTTAAAAGGCTGCTTTACAGTAAAGGGATGCGGTTTTCTGCACTTATTAGAATATTTTAGCAGTTTGTTGTACCTGCTTGGTCATCATATCCACATTACAAATGACTTTTTATCAAAAATTTCACCAAATGAATGTATTGGGAAAGCACAAATATTAAACCCTGCAATATCGCCACCATATCAATATCAACGTATTCCGTCATAAATATAGTGATGTCTGATTTTGTTCGTATCTCCCAGCCCTAATGTCAGTGGAGGACGTGACAAGCGTTCTGAGAAAATACAGTCAACTACCCTCATCCAGACTGTACCCCTCTCAGCGAAATAGAAGAAGAAGATGTAAGCCTGTATGAGCCTAGTGGCCCATTAATTTCAGCGAAATAGGACGCATATAAACATAGAAAACTGGACAGACTGCCCATTGGGAAGAGTTCACTCCCTGTACTCAAACTCCCTGGGTTCTTGTTTTGCCTCGAGGGAAATAAATATTCCCAGTATGCTTTGGGTGTGTGTGTTGAGGAGGGGGGTGGGTGGGTGGGATGTGGAGGTATTGGTGGGACTCCGGCCTGCCACCGTGGGTGTCCAGGTGTGACTCAACTTCACGGTGGAGAGTCCGGCGATACGGGGCTCGCCGTCGCGCAGGAAATGAGCCGCTCGCAGCGTTCCCTCAGCCGTGCGGCTCGGCTCCGCTATCTCTCCTCCCCCAGACGCGGCCCTCATCAGACTGAATCAATCCTTATCGACACCCACTTTAATCACATTCCATTAGCTGTCACTCCTAATCCTGGCCTCCAAAGCTCCCGAGCAGCTCCAGACGCCGTGTCTTTAATTCAGTTACCCGCCAGATAAGAGGGGTTAGCTGCTACAGACAATACCTTTGGTTTACATGAGACAGGCTGAGCCACTGCCGGAGCTCGCCCCGAAGCCCTCCCCCCACCGCCCGCCCCCTTTTACTCCTCATTGAAAACAATACAGCTGAAAAGGAGCGAAAGACCACCTGACAAGGAGTCGCAGGCCGGCTCAGGCGACACGAGGCGCGTGTCGGGAGAGAGCCTCGCTCCGCTCGCCATCCATTTCACTTCTGACTATCATCATTTTATTTCACGCCGAGATGGTGCCGGGCCAGTCACATCTACTCTCTTTTTCCCTTCCCGCGGAAAAAAAAAAATCAAAGGTTTTCGAAGCGGTTCGCTCATGCATGCGTAATGCACATGCGCCATCCTCTCCTGCTTCCTCTTGGGACTCCCCCACAGGTCTGGAAACCCGGAGATGTGCGATAATTAACGGAAAACCAAGGTGCTTTTTTTTTTGAGTTGGGCAGCAAGTCAAGATTCTGCTCTTGCAGAAAAGGGAAGACTGAGGGTCTGTCTTCCTGCGAGGAGGTGGTGCTTTCCCTCGGGAACGGCTGTCCTAACGGCGTTTCGCACCTTCCCGCCGCGATTAAGCGAAACGCGCCTGGGTGCCCGAAAGCTGCCCACGGGTCGACGTCATCACGCCGGCTGGGACATTTCAGTGAGAAATGAGTTAACCCAGTCATGTCTGAGGATGGGCCTGGCGCTTTTCTTAATGACCTTTGATTGTCCGTAATGGCATTTTCAAAATACTACTCAGATACACGGGAACTTAAGACAGGTTTCGTTCTCCTAACGAGGGAGCGATTTAGAGAATTAACACCAAATTCCCCCTTTTTTGCATTGCCTACCCCGAAGGAGAGTCAAAATGTTAATTTAACTTAAATTACTTCCCATTACAGTTCTGTGAACATGGTGCTGAAAGCTCGCATTTCGTCTCGAAAAAAAATGGTGCAGATGTTGCACACTTTAAAGTGAAGAACAATTTTTCACGTTCGCAGTAACCCAGTTACCGTCTTAGTTTATCATCAATTGTTCACACTCTACTTCCATTACATTAATATGTACTGTAATTCAGAGAGCAAATGAGGGGTAGTCTGAAAGAAACCTTTATTCTTCTCCATTTTATCTTGGCACAGTACATTTTGACAGTGCAATGCATCATGAGCTTCTTTCGAGTTCCATCGCTTAAACATCCTGCTTCAGTTCAGAGAGGAGTCGACCAGCTCGAGAGTTACCCATATGTGCACATTCTGCCTGAGGACTGCAAATATTACAGATTTTTCATCGGCTGGCCTTGTCGCTAGATCAACTACAGCAAGCAAACTTGAATAATGGTGGCGTTATCAACAGCCAACCAATGATACTTTTGGAGTAAACCCATGCATACACATAGCTGAAATTTGTTTCAAACTAAGAGATGGAATTAAATTGTATTAAAAACCTCCAAGGACATTCACCCCTCTCCTTGAGAAGGGAAAAATTGACAGTAAAAGAATTTCAGTGATCCCTAACAAGTTACGCGGGATCCAACATGCATGCAAATGCAAGCAATTCACCCTACCAAGAAATCAACAGAATGCCTACAAATAACACAAAAGATCCCTGGTTTTCTCACCGCTTTGCCAACTACAACCTTCTTCCATCATGACAAGTATTTTGACCACCACACTGTGGAGTGTCAGTCAGTTTCCTCGACAACAGCAAACTTTTATGTACTTGTATATAAAAGGGTCATTCCACATGAGGTCAACTAGGGCTCCCATGGACAGAGTCATGGATTTTCTTCATACTTTATAAAATGATAGAATGTTGCCTTGTGTGCCAAATGAGGACATTCCAAGTAATAGCCCAATCGGCCCACTAGTTCTGATTCTCTTAGGGGTCAAAAAAGTGAGTGTGGCTCACTGGTTGGCGAAATGTGCATTTTTTCCATTTTTAACAGGCTCCAACTTTGAAAGTAATAAAACTAACCCCATGAGTTATTCAGGACTCGTTCTCTAGGCACTACGCTTTATTGCCAATCAAAGTAGTTTTAACCCTTTCATTGTGGCTTTATAGGCTTAAAACACTACTTTTACAAACCGGTATCAAAGCATACACATTTTAGGGTACCATTTTTACACCCATGTGATGACATATGTGAATTTGTGCAGGGCTAGAGCTGGCTTCTGAAACCTATTAGTCAAATGATTAGAAAAAAGCAATGTCGACTAGTAAAATAACTTCACCCCTAGTCACTTTTTTATCTGATGTCCAGTTGTGAGGGTCTCTAATACCAATCGATTTCTTGTAGGTTTTGTTGAACCTTCGTTGTATTATTTTGATCATGCTTTTACCTACAACCACGTGCTGTTAAATGTCCTATCTGACCGTGTGCTGTCCGTAGTCCTTTCTGACTTAGGCCGGGGCCACACTGCCCGCAGTTGCGATGCGTATTCCGCAAGCGGAGCACTGCAACCCCTTGTCGCATGCAGCTCGGTCACACTGCCTGCGTATCTGCAGCGGCAGGTCTGCCGCAGGCTCCTCCTTCCAACTCTGTCTCCGCACGACTCTGCCCAAGAAATCACTCGAAAATACTATTATTTCGTCTCGCGTCGTTATAGCCTACTACACGTGATTTATATTTTGTATTCACAGTGGGGCAAGCATGCTTGAGCGTATCATACAAACAATCTAATCACACGATTACATATTACAATACACTGCAAACCCTTCTGAATTGGTCTTGCTCTTTCCGAAGGTAATTTCAAGGTAGGGGGAGGGTGTCGGGATGTGGCATGTGCTTTCAAAATCGAGCTAATTTACATTTGTCGAGGCTGAAATCATTCGTATAGGCTAGGCGCTGAACGACCGTGAAAGGAGCAGTTCCGACAATTCAGAAACTGGCTGATGTGCTATACACCTGAACTCTGGGTACTCTGGGTACACCTGAGCTCTGATACTCTTTAATCATCAACATGATAAGCTATGTTAATTGGCTTGGCACCGCAATTAATGGAATATTTCCGCAAAATGTAGACCTCTAAATCCAAAATAAAACGAGCAACGTCATATTAAGTTTTTTTTTTAAAAGTTGAGAATGACCAAATACTTCACCGTATATCCCCTTTAATGTCAGCAGCCTACGATGAAAGTCGCAAATTTCCCACTACGTTTCAATATTTCACGAAAATTGCTGAATTGAGCGGAAGGGATTATGTCCATATAAACGGGCTTTTGGAGCCAGAAGTGTTGTTACATCTTTTGTTAGTCTGCTTCATGCTTGCAACAGACACGCATCCAGGGCAATTTAGCGAAATTCATGCATTTATGAAGATATGACAGTTTCTGACAGTCTTTTTCAGCTCTGCTTTGCCTTTTTCTGCATGCGTAGAGTGGAAAAATTCGGCAAGAGTCCGTATCTATATTTTCCGCAAGGTAGCAGTACGGCTTTAGCATGCGTGAGTCGCGCAGCTTCGGCATGCAGTGTGGCCGCTCTCATTGAATAACACGGGAACCGAAACGAAATTACGCATGCGATGTGCGGAATATGCATCGCAACTGCAGGCAGTGTGGCTCGGGCCTTAGCTTCGCCTTCCTTGTTTCCTGTGATAGTAGCATGCTTTGTTTCACACTACTACGTGATCCATTCAAGCCAACTAACAGCTGCATAGTCTATCGGCTCGAGCATGAGCTGGTGGGTGGAGTATTCCGTCCTAATAAGGGTACAGTAGGCTACACGCTGTTCGTTTCACGCTTCTTCATGACGTTTCTGGAGCTTGCGCCCCGGACGGGAGACGGAGTGCAGTACGCGGAGCCAGAGTCGGCTTTTGAGTCGTGTTTTCTTGGCCGATCCTATATTATATATTAACCCCCCCCCCAAAATATTATTGCAGATTTGCGCAACTCTCGTGACCCCACTTTTGAAAGGTCTTCGTCAAATTTATCATCAAACCTGACTTACAGATCGTCAAACTGCAGGAGAGAACGGGTAGCGCGAGCTCTGATTTGTGGTAACATCACCTATTTTTAATGGTCAAGAGCTTTCTATTGCCACCAATTAATATTCTGTAGCATTTATGGTTCTTTGGTAATATTGATCCTTATTAAACCTGCCTGTCGGCTCTTTTTTTTCCGGATGTGGGCATCCTTCAATTTTAATGAGCCCTATATTTTTAGAAAGCTCTTGATATGTACTACCACCAAAATTAAGTTTCATTATGGAATTAGAATACCTTCATGTAAAAAATGTTGAGTATTTTCTTTCAATTTTGATTTCATATGGAAACCTACAAGTATTTAGGCAGTGGTAGAAGTTCTGATGACTGTAGCTCCTATAGGGTTCGCTTGATGTGTACCCAACTTTCATCAAATTAAATCTGACTGAAGTTGAGGCCATATGATCAAATGAAGTGGACCAGGTCGAGATTCCAGTCCAATTTATGTCTCTGTCCACATAGTAACAAACAGAACTGCATGCGTTTACTCTGTTTACTTTGTCCATACCGCAAATGGAGTGCTGAGAGGTTGGCATGCTAATTAATTAGCACGACTCCTAAAATTAGCTTTTGCTCACGTTGCATTTGAGGTGGGCCCAGCCGAACTGACTGACTGCGCTCGGATGTGCAATGTTTCCATTTGACAGGCTGCGCGTGGGCGACCGATGCGGTCGTTCTCGCCGCTGCTCATCAGGCGATGCGGAACGACGATCCTGAGAGGTGATGGGCTGCGTGGGCGATTAATTAATGTCCCCTGCCAGCAACAGCACACCGCTTGGCGTCACGCCATTCACGTGACAGAGCACCAAGGCCTGAGCTCGGGGACCAATCACGTGTCTCGTTCATGCCAGGACTCGGCATGTCTGCCCACAGCTGGTTTCTCTGCTGTCATTATGTCGCAAATTCTCTCCCTTCAACGAGAGGAATGACGAAAGTGTGCCTTGTGGTCTAGCACAGAAGCTAAGCAGCTGCATCCCGGTGGCACATTACAGCACTAGACAGGGAGGGAACAAGATCTCTGGTAGCACACAACAACCTCCCTTTTATTCTCCAGACATATCTTTCTGTTAGGTCAAAGGTCAATGGTGACTCCAATACACTAAATAAGGACCGAGGCGATATCTCTGGTTTGTGAGGACATTCGCTTGTGTCCATTGATTTTTTTTTTCTCTCTCGCCCTCTCTCTCTCGCCCTCCATCTCCCGCCGGGGGTTTTCTGATACAGTATAAACCCCCTCCCTCCCCTGTCTTCCTCTTGTTCATGAGCACTTACTGCATTCAGAGTAAAAAAAATATATATGTACATATATAAATAACTGTACTTCATTTTAGTCCATACTAACATGGAGCAATTAGTACAGCTGCTCCTCGGAGGCAGGATGCTTTAGATATCAGATAATATTTTTTGAATCTATACATGGTCAGAACCAAGTGTTTTCAATAATGCATGGTTCCTACGGGCACAACATTTAAGCGCTTACTACCGCGATCGATGAGGCAGAGGAGAGGTCAGTTCGAGGCAGATTGTGGATTGAAGAAAAATGTGACTCAATTAAGGTAAAGGAGGAAAGTGTTTACCAATATCAGCGAAAATGATGTGATTAGCAATGACTTTCTTCTTGAAACTGAGGCCTCGCAATAAATACAAATATCTACCACTCGCCATTGAACTAAATTATTTTTTTTCAAACCTTGTGGTCTGCGCTGAAGTCACGGTATGTGCAACTATTTATACATATGCAATTTGAAATGTATGCTCATTCCTTTGGTACAACTTCAACTATTAGAGGAAAAACACTGGCACTGCTGCTCTTCAATTCTTAATATTTAGCTCCTTAGTGCAATGTGAAAAATAAAAAGTTGACTTAAAAAAAGTAGGGCAACCAGCTATGAAGGATTTTTGAGTTTTCTTCAAGTCTCAGTGGTTGCTCCAACTCATATCTGAAGGAACTAGGAAATTGAAGTTGAGCTAACTCAACAGTGCAACTGATTTCCTTTTTTGTTGCTGTTGTTGAGTGAACTTTTCATTTCTTTACGGTGCGGTCAGAGTGCAGGATTGCAAAGAACCATAAATAATTTGGAGTTAATGCGCGGACATGGGCTGATTTTGGCTTCTTTCTTGTTCCATGGTGCAACACGTGTGTGAGAGGCTGGCAACAAACCGCAACCAACAGAGCCAACCGTTCGATATCCAACCACCTTATAGAGCAAATAAAATATTTTTGTACATATTTTTAAATATGGCACAGAACACTGCAGTTGGATTTTTCATTCAATACTGAATGTGTACTGACACATTAGCATCTAAAACTCACCTCAATTTTATTTTCACATGGTAAATGCATCATCAAGCTTCTCTGGATTGTCAGACCTGACCGCAATCATTAGACCCAGAATGTGCGGTAACTCAAATGTTTTGTGGAAACCTCAAAATACTTTGTAAGCCAACTTAATTTCCTTCGGTGGGCAGTACTAAAAATATCATGGTATTGATTTTGAAGACTTATTTTACCGTTCTTTTAAGCGTGTGAGCTTTTTTTAAGTATACTTACACAAATTTTTGAGGTAATTGTTTTCCACATTATCTGTGTTTGCTGTGTACACCTCTCAACCCCACATGGCGGTGCTCAGAAATGCTCTTTGCTGGACTAGTGGCTGTCCAAACACCCTTTATATACCTCCTGTGATCATCCCACACTACAGTCTGTAAATCAAAAGATAAATATGTCTGATTAAGTGTTCTGGCTGTGCATTTAGACATAAAATCTCATTTTTTGCTTAATTAGTCAAAAATTTTGCACTTGAGGTAGAACGAATTTGACTCATTTCACAATTTGGAAAATTTCTTGAGTCAACCAAATGGCAACTTAAAAAAATTGAATATTTTTGACTTGAGAGAAAATTAAATGATTTCCAGTGTGATTATAAGACTAAAACAGATGCACCATAGAAACTCTCGCACATTTATACACGTGCGCACACACACGCGTGCACGCACACACACACACACACACACACACAGACACACACACAGTGCATGGTTTTATATTATGCATGTGTTATTAGTTGCAGAGGTGGAAAAGACACTTTGTTCTGTCCATTTAATTATCAGTAGTCAAGGCCATATAAAAACGTAGGATTCATTGAGTCTTAAGGGCTCAGTTCACCTTACTGTAAGCCACTAGGAATGTATATTGTTGAGCAGAATCAGAGGTATCTGGCTCATTGAAAATAATCATCGCTATTTATGGGGAGATAATATTGTGTGGGCAGGTTCAGAAAAAGAAAATGACCAGATATTAATTTAATTGTATTTTTACATTTCCTCAATTGACAGGAATTGTCAAGGTATGAATAGGACTAAACTCAAAGTGGGGGGTGAACGTCATAATGAGTATTCATTCATCTTGTTGAATTATTTAATACCCTCAGTTGTATATTCCCGAACGGGTCCATTTTGTTGAAGAAATGAGCATAAAAAGACGCCTTTACTTAGATATTCTGTGTTTTGATAATTCTGTTGTGAATTGAACAGGGCAATGATGACAGAAGCTTACGCTCAACTCAGAATGTTAAATACCCTTCAAAGTCCAGGCGAGGCAAAAACGCAGCCTGTGCAAAGAAGTCTTTAGTGACAAGATGAAATAGGTATAATCCTTTCTGGTTCTCGAGGTGCCAAGCATATCTAACTTCTCTACCAAATGTCTAACACTGTTTGAAAGGAATGAACTTGGAAGGAGACGTAGTGTGAGTGGAATCCATAGTGTGGTGCTGCTGTAACATTTCAGTCCGTCACTGAGTCATCTTTGCATTCAAGACCATTAAGATGAAAATCTTCAAGAACGATATAAAAACACTCCGGGATTTTATACAGGCCAGGTGTAATTTACCCGGATCTGAGTAACAAGATAATTGTCATATCCATCCATATCCTCTTGATGTCATTGCACCAGAAAAAGATATATTTTTATGTATTTACTTTGAATTTTTCTTCATAAGTAAAGCCCATATCTGTAGTCACGGGGCTTAATAGAGCTAAGCACTGACTCCAGCTCTTTTGAAAGTCAAATCCAGCCTGCATATCAACACAGAACAGAGGTAGTATTGTAGCGTAAATAAATATTTCTTTACTCAATCGAGAAAAAGTTAATAAGAAATAGAAAATGCAAATTAAAACAGAAACCTCTGTTTCACTATATTGATATTATTTCAAACAGCGGATGTCAGCAGGTAATTATTATTGTGATTTGGTATAAGAGCAGCATCCAGGAAAGAAGTCACTTCTGTTAGGAGCGAGGATGTGCTGAGGATCACTTTGTCCAGGAATGCCTGAGAAAATCACTGATTGTTTTAAGAGCAATTTTACTTAAAGAAATATAGGAAGGGATTTTGATCATTGAAATGTATGGCGTACAACATAGTTCAAAGACTCAAAGAATATGGAGAAATTTCTGTGCATAAATGGCAGAAACAGAAGCTGTTGAATACACATGATCAGTCTGCCAGCACTGCATCAAAAATGGTCATTCATTGATAAGTCACATATCAACACGGGCTTCGTATTACTTTGGCATAACTGTCAAGTACTGTAATATGTAGTTGAATGCACAAGTGCCAGTTTAAACTCTACAAGCGAGAAGCCTCACATTAATACTGTCCGGAAGCACCGTCGACTACTCTGAGCTCAAAGGAATTCGCAATGGACAATCACATAATGGAAATCTGTATTGTGGTCAGAAAAATCTTATTGTTGATTATTACTGAACACCATAAGAACACCATATTTTCAGGAAGAATAGGACAAAATTACACATGAAGAACTGAATCACTTCACTTGGTGACTTCTGTCCCTAAACTTTATTGTGAAAAGGAATGGCAACATTACAAAGTGGTAAATTATTTACTATCCCAGCTTTTTTTTAAACAAATATTTTGCATGAATCAAAATAGGAAAGAGTTTATTTTGAAAATCAATTAAAATTGAAGCGGTGAAACATCAAACTACGTGTCTTGGTGTTGTTTTCAACCTATTACAAGTCATTTACAAATCATTGCTCTCAGTTTTAATAAGAATTAAACATACCGTCCCCAGTTTTTCTGATTCGGGGTTGAACAGGATCTCTCATTGATAAATAGAGCGATTGTAATATGGAACTCTGAGCTTGAACACTTGGACAGTAATGGTACAGGATGCGTTTCAAAACAAAAGCAAACAAAACTCAAAAACAGAAACCCAACAAGCTCGGGGATAAAATGTAGTCCCAGCACAATTAAAAACATAGACAACGCCGTTCCAGTCAGCAGTGCTAATTTTTGTCATGCTGAAGGCAAATGCCAATTTACAATCATGCACTAAGGAGAAAAAAAGAGAGAAAAAAAACAACTGTCACATTATTTTGGCTAGATTGAGTCATCATTGATTGTTGAATTATTAGACAAAAAATTTCATTTCGGTATTTTTAGTGAGATTCTAATGGGAGATGAGATGCAATAAACATAGAAACACTTTTGGCACGAATGAGCCGCTAAATAAAAAAAATTCAGTGCGAGGCCAACCAGCTGAAACGCGTGCCGTGGAACCGTAAAAGAGGGTGAGGCGAAATGACCGCAACGAAAGCCGAAGCAAACAAGAATTCAGCAATATGCAAATTGGAGACTCCAAAAATAAGCAAAAATTTCTCAAGCTTGTTTATTCTTTTCTGTTCACCAGCCCTTTTCCTCTCACTTTTGGTCAGAGATGGAAAATGCTGGTTCAGAAA
This sequence comes from Gymnothorax reevesii, assembly GCA_029721435.1. Lineage (NCBI taxonomy): Eukaryota > Metazoa > Chordata > Actinopteri > Anguilliformes > Muraenidae > Gymnothorax > Gymnothorax reevesii. The sequence goes on along the minus strand of CM056579.1, from coordinate 23,921,918 downwards.
GATAATGAAATTTAGCCACAGGCAAATTAGTGTAACGAGAATAGTATCTGTGAGTCATCAAAGAAAACTGCTTTATCCATGTTACACCCTGTATTCTCTGAGGTTACACTCCTCTGGAATTAGTAAAATACTTTCCAATGCAAAACTTTTCAGTGAAGAAATAAAACATCCTTTTTGATAAACATTTGTTCAGGAAATTAATTGCTCTGAAAATAATCAACATCGCTGGCTTGAAAATGAGCTGAAATCGTATTTTTGCAATCACACAGAACTTCAAAGGCAGAGGATTTTGGAGCGCAGCCCAACCAAGCTTTATTAACCACCCGCCTTTACTCATTTAATTATCTTTAAACGAGGCAGAATTTCTTGCTCCACAGCAAAAACAAAAAATAAATTAAAAATAAGTCCTAAACAGGAAGTACAATTGTCCTGTATTCAGAATTCATACATTTTGGTCGGTAATTAAGAGCAAATATTGCCAATAGGGTGAGATATTTAGATATATTTGACAAGATTCTCCAGTGAGATGAGATGAATTAAGCTGACAAGCAAACAGCAGCTTTGAACAAACTTGTTGTTTTCTATTTGTTCAACTTCGGGAAAATAGACCTTGTGTCTCGTTATCAGACTAAAACACTTGTTCAGACCCACTACTTCGTTAATCAATTGATTATTTATATTTTTTGTAATGTCAACACCGGAGGGGCGTGTTAGAAACTACTGCTACAACTTTTGCGCAATGCACATGCAACACCCTACCCACTGATGCAGAGAAAATGCATGCGTGTGAGGGATATCACACGATTTACAACACGGAAAAACAACGACTCTTTTATTTCCCGCTCATCTCCTGGGGTCCTCGAGGCCAGCTTTCATGAAGCAAAACCATTTACAGGAAGCCGCTCCGGCCCAGTCCCTGGGGCTCCCGCAGAATTGGAGCTGTCGGTATTTTGGCGCGGCATGAGGGCGTGGTAAAGAGCTGAGCGCCGGTAAAACCGGAGGGGTCACGCTTTTTGATTTCCCAAGCGGAACCATGCCGCCACGGTCGCCCCAGAGAGAGGTACTTTACCTGAATTGCTTCGGCGAGAGTCCGACCGCGCAAATGGGTAATGTGCAAAACGAGAGTCGTGTAATGCACAGTCTATCGTCTCTCAGGGTTGCAAGAAGCAGTATGAATAATGTAAACATGCTATACAGCCTTTCGGTGGCCCTCTGATGGCCAGTGTAAAGAGCAGTGTAAGGTTGACTACACTGTTCTTTGGGTTTCATTACAATCACCAGATTCTCAGTTTCTTGCCTCCATCCTTGTGCCCATCCTGGAAATTGATCGACGTCCATCATTATTAAAACCCCTTTGCGCAGAATATAAATAATGCCAATTTTTTTCCTGATATACATGAGCCTGTTTAGGCTTTATAACTCAGTATTTGCGTCACAGTGACTGTGGAAAATTTTCAATGAAGTAAGACATTTGGAAATTCAATTTCAGAATTATGTTGGAATTAAATTTTGGAATTTACAGACTCCGGCGGCTATATCTGCGCGAAGGGTTTTAAGGCGCATTCTGGGAAAAAAATGTTTAGAGGTTTCTGAAAGATGTCTTTAAAAAGTAAATACAAATGTTGGCTAGTGGACAGGGCTGGGTTGTGATCAGTAATTGTATCCCCCAAACGAGTTCAGAGGATACTATGGATTTGGCCTCGTCCCGCGTCCGTGTCCGCCACGTCCGCAGAGATTTTCTTGTGAACGCTTTACTGCCCACATAAGAGAACTGATTCTTGCCAAATTTTGCAGGGACATGTATTATGGTAAGTTCACGACACCTATTGATTTTGGGCACTCTGGGACCATCTGGGCCCAACTGGGGGGCCTTCGGGGGATACATGTACTCGGTTGCCGAGTGCTCTAGTTAGTCCTGGTGTTTTCCCCAAGCAGTTCATCAGACTCAGACAGACAACACCTATTCTAGGAATCCTCTTCCATACCTGTGCCTATTCCATACCTATTCCATACCTGTGCCTATCAGCCCCTACTGTGTAAGATATAAGTTACACAAGTCCTCATCGCGGTCAAAAAAGGTGCCTAGTGGAGTGCCTGATGGAGTATTGAGGGTGGTGTGCATGGACATCATCACAGTTTCTTGGAGGCGCGACAATTCCTAAAAAGCAGGTGAATGCAAACATTGTTTTTCAACAAGTACCAATTTTACCCAAAAATTGAGGGTAAAAATCACTGGCACCCCTCTCCCCTCCAATAGTTTTTTCCAACAAAACTAGCATACATAATCAGGTTTTAATTTCTATTTATATTCTCAAAAATATTCAACTCCATTTCTTTAGACAGAGACACACTCCTCAGTTCATGGAGATTGAAAGCATCGCCGTTACATAACAAGGTCATCGCCATGACGAAGTCATCGCCATAACTCATAATACAAATGAAATAACTTTGCTCAGTCGCTCAGTGGCCCATGGAGCACAATACAAGTTAGCAGTAGTCTGCAAAAAATAAGACGAGCTACAACATTTTTTTTTGAAAACAACTACATTAGTATATAAACATAATTTCCATTTTCCTGGCATAAATTATTGCACATTACATGTTTAGCTAATTTTACAGCCCTTTCAAGTCTTCAAGGAGAGCTATCATTCTCACCCTGACTGTAAATGCAAAATGCTTCCACCGTTAGTCGAATGAGGCCAGTTAACAAAATTCAGTAGAACTATAGTAGGCAAGTAGAACTGATTTATTTCTTGTTTAACAACAATTTCAGCACATTAATTTACATGTATATCGTGCCTTTGTAATCTCCAAACACATGTTTGGATTGAATCATAAAGGTAATTATATCTATGGGTGATTTAGAGTCTCCAGTCAGCCTAACATGCCTGTCTTTGGTCTGTGGGAGGAAACCAGAGACCCCAAAGGAAACCGACGCAAACATGGGGAGAAGATGCAGACTCCACACATGAAGGCCCCATGATGGAGCTGAACACATGAGCTTCTTGATACAAGGCAAGGGTGCTACCCACAATTCCACACAGAGGCTAGCATCTCAAGGGGGAAACCTGGTGAATAGCAATTTCAATGAAATCATTTTATTGGCCTTTTACTTAATGCCTGGACTCCATCTATATCAAGTGCTGGTCGCTCCCAACGGTCACTCACTGATATAGTCTGGCCTCAGTCGGTAGGCCAGCGTTTAGCCCTTCTGTCACGAATGAACTGGATATATAAATATTCATGCTTTCTCCTCTTGGCTGATTGGATGACCTTTTGGTGAGAACCACCAATCGCGCGGCGCCATTTGCAGAATGAACGCTGACCGGGTTATCCGTCGCATCTTGTTGCCTGAAGTGGTAGCTCAAGTAGGCGAGTTATTAAACGTTCAGACAAATATCTATCTGATATCTGCATGTTGCGTGTATACTTCCTTTTACTTTGCTACATTTTGCATTTTATAATACAACTAATGGCTGTACTCAGCATTAGGAGTATGAGTCAGCTGACCAGCTGCGGTATTTGTGAATGTTATTTAACACGAGCTTAAAAATTAGATTGTAGCTTGCTTGCATTTACTCTTGGAGTGGTTGTTAAGTTTTGAATGGGATAATGTTTGGCCATATCTGTATGTTGTTTATTTCAGTGGGATTCCCCAGTATAATAAAGGCTAAATTAAATAATACTCAAATTACGTAACATATTTCATCGTATTTGGCATTAGCTATACCTTGAAGGGCATGATTGCATCGGCTAGGTTAAGCCTATGAAGCTGGTATGTAATACTTCAGTTGCTAATTTATTCCTTGCCTGTTTCGAAAAGAGAAGATGGATAGCTTGTTCCTATTATTGCAACCTATTGCTGCACAACGTTTTGGCATTTTTGATGTGGATGGCCAACGCTTATTTTGCTGCTTTTCCCCACTTGTTTAATATCTGATATCAATTCAGTACAAGATCATAGCGATCCAATATATTCCTTTTCCCTGTAAAAATGATTAAACATCGATGGCAATAACAGTATCACTGAATATATAAACACAAGCATTATTTCGGTTTGAAAGTTGAATTCATAGTGTGCCACAGTCCATTCTGTATGTCTGTCTTGCCAGCTGTTACGTGACCTCTGCTGAGAGAGACACAGGTCTCGAACAAAGTTCATTTTCTCCTGATCTGTTGGTCTTAAAAATACCATTGCTTGGGTTCGATCCCCACTTCGTACCAGCCGGCAGTGGTTGACTGCTTTTTCAGAGTAGCGCACAATTGGCTATAGGGCTACAGGGTTGAAAATTAAGAAGGAACTGCCCGGAAGGGAAAATAATAGTTGCCTTGTTCGTTGCTCAAGCGCCTCCTGTTGGCCAGACGGGCGCTCGTCAGGAAGATTCTAAGCTTTTTCCTGTTCGGGTATCCTCTGCCCTCATTCTGACCGTGCGAAGATTCGACCAATGAGTGTATAAGAAGCGGTGGCTGACAGGCGCGTGTTTCAGAGGAGAGCTGCGAACCGACTACACTCTCCGGTATTGGTAGCAAGGGGTCGCATATGAGCAACCTTGTACATAGTTCACAAATTGGGCATTCCAGATTCGGGTGGGATTGGAGATACCAAATTTTTAAAAAAAGGAAAAAAAAAATATATATATATATATTAAAAAATATATACCAAAATGTTTGGAAGACATGTGACCTGTGAAAAATAAGCCCAGTATTTAATTCTGTGACAATGGGGCAAAATAATCGGTGATAATCTGTGCTCACGTTCACTTTCTTCCATTGGAAACAATTCATTCAGGACCCGCTGCAAGTCTATATAAAGGGGCAGGGAACCTTTGCGACGGTGAGCCAATCACAGATCTCACATGGATTTTGTACGAATATTTCAAAGTCAAATGCTAGCCTACCCACTGAGGCCAGACATATCAGTGAGTGACCGTTGGGAGCGAACAGCACTTGAAATGTATGGATTCCAGGCAATTTTACTTAATTGCCAAGCGTATTTGTGGAGTTAATCACTATGTTTGCTAGCACGATAGACTGCGTGATTTCTGAGGCTCTGCAGCTGCTACTGCAATAGAACAAGTTACTCCTGACAGATTAAACAATACCTTTTGACATCAATGTCTCTCTGACATTTTTGTGTCTTCTTCAAGGACTTCATGTTTATGAAATATATCATTATCGCCAGTTATAGTGACTTTTCATCTCTTTCAGTCAGTGGAAAGTCCAGCATCAAAAATCAGACAGGCAACCTCACGCTCTTCCACTGCCAGGCAACCACCCAGCTAATCCTGGGACCCTGCTCAACAGATTGTCCTTTGCTGTAATGGGGTCTCGCCACTACTATGCAGTTAGAGGGCAAGGGAAAGGGGTGTGCCTTACTAGGATGTGATTAGGCTCATATCAAATGAGAGACAAACATCCATGGGCCAGGTCAGCCAAAGCTAAAAAAAAAAAAAAAACACAACAAAACTATAAAATAAAATAAAAAAACTTGCTATTTGCCATAGCCCACAGACCTATCAGCCCATCAGGAAAATGCCCGATATGCCAGATACCCAGTGCACGCCTGCCTATTCATCGATCACCTGGCTACACATCTGTCTCGCTTGTGACTGACGTTGCTGCTGATATTTAAAGGAACGAGGAAGTTTCATCTCACAAATTTAATCGGTACCCCTAATTCTCTGGGTATTTTCAGGTTGGAGCAAAGAAAACCAGTCGACATGGTCAACAACATCCCTGGCCAATCGTGTGCCTCTTATTTTTCAACTCCATCAAGGCCTTTATGGTCTGAAGCTACACACCAAATTTGGTTGTCTTATCTGTAGTACTTTCTGAGAAAAGTTGTCCCCTTTCTCTTGGACGGACGCACACACGGACGGACGGAGGTCAAATCTATATCACCCTCCCACTTCATGTTGGTGCGGATAATAAGAGCTTTATTTTGGACTTCAATCCAAAATACGACCTGCTATCCAAAATGTTACTCTGTTTAAATCCTCTCATACACAGGCCCTGTATGGATTGAACCTTGTATTAGTGCTGTAGCGATTCCAGTAGTTGTAAGTGTGGATGAGGATACTAATAAACACACAAAAAGCAGGGCGGTTGACGGGGGTAAGACACGGTAAGTGCCCTGACCTTATTGTGTTAGCCCTCGTGCTCTCTTGCCCCCTGCTGCTCCCCCTACATAATTCATGCCAGACAGGTAGAGACAACAGCTTTACTAAAATAACTGCAATGATCCGGAGGATCGGGCCATTATTCATGCGGTTGTGATTCCTGGTCATGAGGATGTTTTGCACTGGAGTGATAGAGGCTTCACTGTATACTTTACAGGAGAATAAAGATGGGTTTAATGAATTCTGGCTGCTCAACCCCTTAAACTCTACCTTGTCACTTGAGTTTTTGTGAGGATTTACGAAATGGACCACACGCGAGAACCAGTAAAATACAAAAAGGAGGTTTTATTTCTGAAGGGGGAGTCAACAATCCAAAATCAGAGTCCAATGGGCGAAATCCAGAATTGTAACCAGGGCACCAATCAAAAAAATATAAGTCAGACAAAAAAGGTTCAAAACACAAGAAGGCAGCAAAGTACAGGGAGTAGAAAAAAATCGAATGTCAAGGACGGTCCAGTCAGAAAGATAATCACGATGGGAACAAGGCGAAATTAACGTGGCACAAGTAAGCATGAGAGAACGATCTGACAAAGCTGTGCTGAGAAGAGACATCTAATATATACTTCAGGGAGGTCACATGATAACAGAACACAGGTGCAAGCAGTGAGACTGATCACAAGGGAGCAACACATTAGGAAGAACCTAATCACATGAAATTGGCAGAAGCCAAAACGCGGACAAGGATCACAGGACAAACCTATAGACAAAGACACAGCTCTGGTCAAGGAGTTCTGCCACGCTCAGATACTGAGAGAAAGGAAAGCATAAGGTGTGGAGATTCCACTGAAATGCAGCAGCGAAGATTTAGGGAGAGACAAGAGGCTAAGTGCAGCTATATAATCCCGAGTACTCATTAGTAAGCTATTCTTATATACAATGTTAGTCTTGGTTAGTAAATTAGCAAAAACAACAAACTGTTAGTATGTGTTAGTAATATAGAAAAAGCAAGGGGAAGGAAGTAAATGAGATGGGGAAGGAAGATTGAAACCAGAAAGCATTAAATCACCCAAAGGAGTGGCATGCATTACTGGGGCTGTGAGCAAAGACAAGACCAAAGACCAGACAGGGGGAGACAAAGTGCAATGCATGGAAAAATCAAAACATGGACTGGAATAAAACTGTGGCTATAAGTAAAACATGGAAAATCAAAAATAAGACAATACATGAATGAAAAGCAACCAAATTATAATACACATATCTAAAGAATGGTCAGACCAGGCAAAGATCAAAATACACATGAGGCAGTCAGAACAAACATGGCAAGGCAGAACCAGAATCACAACAGTTTTTCCTTAAGTAGAATTAGGCAGGCAGAAAAAGCATTTTCTTCATATTGTTGGACAATGTTTCATACTTATTCTGTATCTGCCTGTTGCAGCACTTCATGGAAGCAACATCACACTTTCATTGTGCAAAATATTCAAACCCAGAGCACCATGTTTATATGGCCACAGCATTAGATTAAATGGGAAATACCGAGATTTTGTGCGTACTAATGCACACATTTCCCAGTAATTCAGCAGGACATATTTGGGCGTAGTGGAAATCTTTGGATCGTCTCATGAAGTTAACACAGGTCTGAAGTTCCAAGTTCCACACCAGATCAGCCCAACCCTGTTTCTGGAGATCTATCATCAACTAAGTTTTTGTCCCAGTCTTAACAAAGCACACCTTGCATGAGTTTCCAAGTGTTAACATTTTTTCAATATGGCTTTTGTTGAACTTTGTTGGCCTAATAATCACTACCTTTTAGAGACTATCATACTGTCAATTAAAAACAATAAAATTGGACTATTCATCTGGTACCTGGTACCAAATTTAGGCCCATGAATGCAGTGTATGTGTTCAATATCAACTATGTTTCAACAAGAATATGTAAGAAGTGCGAAAAACAGTAGGAGATGAGGAGAAAAATCAGAAAGCAGTAATGTAGTGTCCACACCAGACCCGAGGGAAGAGAATAAATGCTGCATACACGTGGCCACAGACACACATGCACAAACACACAGATACAAATACACATGCACAGTATAAGTCCAAGCACACTGCCCACTGACACTTTTCTTCATGACCTAAGGTTTACTTGGCGCACTGAAATAGATAGAGCACAAGGCAGAGGGCAACAGAGACCTGACTCTGTTATTCTGAAATGGCGGATGTGCTGTATCTTGGCAGATTCAATGTTGTTATAGGTTGGAGCTCAACATTCCCCAGGGGACAGCAGTATACAGGCTCTGATGTACTCACTCTTGCTTTCAGTGGGCCAAACATCCTGAGACCCACCATTCACACGCCATGGTTACAGTACCATGTTTTTGCATATTATTACATATGCTGCACATATGCCTGCATCATGTCAGGAGGGGAGATGCGGCTATCCTTTAAACTATTTTAGCCTGTGTCTGCGGCAAATGGCAGTGCACTGAGTGCTAGAACTCAGAAAGGGTTACCTTCTCCAATGGCATTTTAATGTTTTTTTTTTTTGAACGCACACACTAGCAAGTAACCCAGCAGAGAGAAAAAAAAGCTACTAAACACGAAACCTTGGAAACAAAAAACAGTAAAGAATTGAAAATTATAGGCGAAGGTTGTAATCAAAGCTGAATTAATCAGTTCTTAGCAAAAAAAGAGGGAGAAAATTAGTCTGAAACAAAGAGGTGAAGAGAGGATAAGGAATATCTTTGACCTTTAAATAGAATAAAGTTACTGTGTAACAAGTAAAAACAAATCAGTGGATTGCAGGCCGCATGCTGCTTGTGCTATGTTGCTAATAAAGAGAGGGGCCTTCAGATTCAGTGAGCAGCTGAATCTGTCTCTCCAAGTGCAACAGAATAGAACCAGGCTGACGGTCACAAACCAGCCGCAGCACTGCTTTGAAAGTACAAACACTGTTCATACCCGTGATTGACTGCACTGAAGACACGTACACGTGTACACAAAAACAGGTGCCCTCTTTTTCAGCTACCAGCTACACTCTTATGAAAAATTAATATAGTTCCAAGTAATAGTTATCCTATAGTAAATAGATGGTATTTTTTTATACCATAGCTATTCAAAATACAGCCATACATTTCTGTGGACTATAATAATATCATGGCACTGTTGACTGCGGTAATACTATAGTTATAATGTGATGGCTATAGTACTACTCTAATTATATTGTGCAAACTATAAAAATACTATAGCTAGGCCATAAATACTGTAGAATTTCTAAGACTATAGAACTATAGGATATTTTCATAGGGGCATTCTTATTTGTGCATTTCTCAAGTGACGATAAACATGCTACCTGACTGGAGTGGCGTGCATAGTTCATAAGCTCATGATAATTCATACAAGCTCACGTAAGTGTATTCTTATTTCGTTGTTTACTAATACAGGTCCACGAATGCTGGTAAAATCAACACTATTTGTTCGAGCACAAACAAATAGGAAGGATAGGGGAACAGATTGCAATCTATTCGTTCGTGCTCGTCAATCGACTTATCGTGACTTTCAAGATGGAGGCAACTGGAAACTACCTCAAGGTATGGTCTGCATAATCAGTCTTTTTTTAATAAACTACCTGTGCATTTTCAAAGTTCTCAGTGCCTCGTTTAAATGTCAGGGCCCTTGGAATTCTACCAATGAAGTGTGGAGCTACTTTGAGCCTTGTTAATGATGAAAGAAATAGCGATTTCTTTGCACGGCAACGCTATGCCCAATTCAGTACCATTGTAAGCCTGTGGGGAGCTTCAGCTAGAATGCCACATATTTTGAAATGTTGCGTGCGTACGAAGGTGGGGTATTCGACAAAAGTTCGTTCTCATGTTTCAATACACCCCAAGTCAATTTCACACCGGAATTCTCCTTAAACAACACTGAATAAGCTTATGGGAACTGAGGACACTAATTGTAGAAGTTTTGTAGGGGGAATTCTTTCCCATTCTTGCTTGATGAATGACTATAGGTGCTCAACAGTCCGAGGTCTCTGTTGTCGTATTTTGCACTTCATAATGCGGTACACATTTTCAATTGGAGACAGGTCTGGACTGCAGGCAGGCCAGTCTATTACCTGAGCTCTTTTAGTACGAAACCACACTGTTGTAACACGTGCAGAATGTGGCTTGGCATTGTCTTGCTGAAATAAGCAGGGAGGTCCCTGAAAAAGACATCACTTGGATGGCTGCATTTGTTGGTCCAAAATCTGTATCTACATTTTTAATGGTGCCTTCACAGACGTGCGAGTTACCCATATGATGGGCATTTACACATACAAATACCATCAGAGAAGCTGGTTTTTGAACTTTGCGCTGATAACAATCTGGATGGGCCTTTTCCTCACAAGCCTGGAGGACGACTTCCATGATTTACAAAAACAATGTGAAACGTCAGACTCATCAGACCACAGCACACTTTTCCACTTTGCGTCAGTCCATCTCAGATGAGCTTGGGCCCAGAGAAGCCGGGGGGCGGTGATGTTGATATATTGCTTTCGCTTTGCATGGTAGAGTTTTAATTTGCACTTGTAGATGTAGCAATGAACTGTGTTAACTGACAATGGTTTTCCAAAGTGTTCCTGAGCCCACATGGTACTATCCTTTACAAAATGCTAACGTTTTTTTTTTAATGCAGTGCCACCTGAGGGGCCGACGGTCACAAGCATTCAATGTTGGTTTTTGACCTTGTCGCGCACGTGTCGAGATTTCTCTGGATTCTCTGAATCTTTTGATGATATTATGGACTGTAGATGATGAAATCCCTAAATTCCTTGCAATTGCAGGTTGAACAATTGCACTTAAACGATTTGACTATTTGCTCATGCAGTTGTTCAATAGTGGTGAACCTTGCCCCATCCTTGTTTGTGAATGACTAAGCATTTCGGAGATGCTCCTTTTACGCCTAATCATGATACTCACCTGTTCCCAATTAACCTGTTCACCTGTGAAATGTTCTGAACAGGTGTTTTTTGAGCATTCCTCAACTTTCCCAATCTTTTGTTGCCCCAGTCCCAGCTTTTTTTGGAATGTGTTGCGGGCATCAAATTCAAAATGAGAAAAAAAAACCCAATAAAATTTATCAGTTTGAACATTGAATATCTTGTCTTTGTTGTGTGCGCAATTGAATATAGGTCAAAAAGGATTTTCAAATCAATGTATTCTGTTTTAATTCACGTTTTACACAATGTCCAAACTTCATTGGAATTTGGGTTTGTATTATGTATGCAGTCTGCTATGATTTGCTAAAATATTGCTGTGATTTATTCTGTAAATTTCTGGAAACTGAGTTCTCAACATTTTCCAATAAAATTATGAATTTCCTTCACGGTGAGCAGACATTTCTCTTAATACTGTTAAATCTTTGAATGTACGTCACACGCGGATCCTTGCCCACGCCCGCGCGTGGACCATACTTGCCTTCAGACGCACAGTGTGCTGCCAGAAAATTATTTCGGTAATGATCCAACATCAAGGCATTCTGTGTTCTCACCAACTGATCCTGAACAAACAATAATTACTGCAAAAGCCATATGAGCAGAAATTTGCAGGGAGGAGATTCTTCTTCTGAATTTAATGATGTAGCGATGTAGAAATATGCAGGCTGTTTACACAGCTAATGTGATGTAGGTGGAGGTCTGAAATCATTTATGATGGTGATTGCCTGACTGAACGTCTCAGATCGGTGGTTCCTGGCCCTGTTCCTGGAGGTCTGCCATCCGACAGGTTTTTGAGCCAACCTTAACCCCTTAGTAATGCCAATTTTTCCTGCTGTGCATTAGCCTATTTAAGGCATTATAACTCCTTATTTGTGTCACAGACACGTGGCAAATTATTCCAGTGATGCAAGAAATATTTGAAAATTCAATTACAGAATTACTTGTAGCAATTAAATCTCAGAACATACAGACGTCGGCGTCTATATCTACGCAAACATATTACACGTCATTCCACAGTCAGAGATATTGTTGAGCAAGTAACTGTGATCTGATGACCCAAAGTAGGGTTGGAATTATGACCTAAAGGACAGAAGATTTCAAGAGCAGGGTTGGGACCCACTGAAATAAGATATTTCAAACAATCAAGTTGATTTGTGTTCGTCAGAGTACCTGCTGTTATCGAGTGTTGAAGTGTCGAAGAGTGCAGGACAAATGTAAGTGGTGTTGATTAGCAGAAGACTTCAGACAACTCATGCAGTTTAGGAAATTTTAGATAATCAGCATTTTATTGCATTGCATAAAATGTAGGAGAGGATAGAGGCAGAATGTTTTGATTTGGATGTTTATTTCAGTGTTATACATGTATATTAGTGGTGCTGTAGATTGAATGTGAATTTCAAAGAAAATCTCTCAAAACAGCAGTTCATACAGATAATATGCCATGATAGAGCCCTGATTCCAACATTTCCAAGGCTTTCTGGGAATACCTGGGGAGATAGACGTGAGCGAGACTGCGAACCTGCAGAGGAACTGTGGCATAATCTCCAATATCCTTAGAACAACCAGACTAATATTCTTATAAAACTACAAAACAGCAGGACAGTATCCCAAATTTTTAGGCAAAGGGCAGTAACACTAAATACTGATTTGAGTTCGCGCATAATGGATTGCCGCACTTTATAGTCTGTTTTTCAAGATTTAGCATCTTTGCCTAATGAAATTGTATTAATGTGCCTGAAATTTTTGCACAGAATCATTTATATGGGATAAATATATAACATCATCTTAAAGTACTAATATACCACAATGAATTGAATATTTTCTCAAAGATTTTTTGTCCGTAGTATAAAATACAATATTCTTCTCAATTACAGTAAGCTGTAATGATTGACAAATCATAGTATAGAGGACACATTTGAAATGCAAATCTATTCATTCATTAAAATTTGGATAATTTGCAAATGTCCTTAATAAAGTTGAGGGTGATGATAATAACAACAGTCGTAATAACAATGCCTCATTAAATGTGGATTTAATGAGATTCCTTGAGAGGTGAATTCCCTCTCATCACCCCCCTCCCCCCCCCATCCCCCCCAAACCACCCATAAACCCCAATTCTACACCTCACTCTGTGCCTCTGTGCTCTACATGTGACACACTCCCATCCCGCCACCCCTCCCAGCACACTGCCCTGATGTCCCCCGCTTTCATACTGAGAGCTCTACCAGCTGACAGACCAAACACAGAGACAAGGTATTTCAATGAAATCAAGTCCATCAAAGACAGGGCCTTTCCTTAAAATCAAGTCTATCAGAGACCGGGCCTTTCCTTAAAATCAAGTCTGTCAGAGACAGGGACTTTCAATGAAATCAAGTCTATCAGAGACAAGGCATTACAATGAAATCAAGTCCATCAAAGACAGGGCCTTTCCTTAAAATCAAGTCTATCAGAGACGGGGCCTTTCCTTAAAATCAAGTCTGTCAGAGACAGGGACTTTCAATGAAATCAAGTCCATCAGAGACAGGGCATTTCAATGAAATCAAGTCTATCAGAGACAGGGTCTTCCCTTAAAATCAAGTCTATCAGAGACAGGGCCTTTCATTAAAATCAAGTCCATCAGAGACGGGGCCTTTCAATGAAATCAAGTCCATCAGAGACAGGGCCTTTCCTTAAAATCAAGTTTATCAGAGACAGGGCCTTTCCTTAAAATCAAGTCCATCAGAGACAGGGCCTTTCCTTAAAATCAAGTCTATCAGAGACGGGGCCTTTCCTTAAAATCAAGTCTATCATAGACAGGGTCTTTCATTGAAATCAAGTCTATCAGAGACAGGGCCTTTCCTTAAAATCAAGTCTATCAGAGACGAGGCCTTTCCTTAAAATCAAGTCTATCAGAGACAGTGCATTTCAATGAAATCAAGTCCATCAGAGACAGGGTATTTCAATGAAATCAAGTCCATCAGAGACAGGGCCTTTCCTTAAAATGAAGTTTATCAGAGACGGGGCCTTTCAATGAAATCAAGTCCATCAGAGACAGGGCCTTTCCTTAAAATCAAGTTCACCAGAGACGGGGCCTTTCAATGAAATCAAGTCCATCAGAGACAGGGTATTTCAATTAAATCAAGTCTATCAGAGACAGGACCTTTCCTTAAAATCAAGTCCATCTTAGACAGGGTATTTCAATGAAATCAAGTCTATAAGAGACAGGACCTTTCCTTAAAATCAAGTTAATCAGAGACGGGGCCTTTCAATGAAATCAAGTCTATCAGAGACAGGACTTTTCCTTAAATTCAAGTCCATCAGAGACGGGGCCTTTCAATGAAATCAAGTCTATCAGAGACAGGACCTTTCCTTAAAATCAAGTCTATCAGAGACGAGGCCTTTCAATGAAATCAAGTCTATCAGAGACAGGGCCTTTCCTTAAAATCAAGTCCATCAGAGACGGGGCCTTTCAAAGAAATCAAGTCTATCAGAGACAGGGCCTTTCCTTAAAATCAAGTCCATCAGAGACGGGGCCTTTCAATGAAATCAAGTCTATCAGAGACAGGACTTTTCCTTAAAATCAAGTCCATCAGAGACAGGGCCTTTCAATGAAATCAAGTCTATCAGAGACAGGGCCTTTCCTTAAAATCAAGTCCATCAGAGACGGGGCCTTTCAATGAAATCAAGTCTATCAGAGACAGGACCTTTCCTTAAAATCAAGTCTATCAGAGACGAGGCCTTTCAATGAAATCAAGTCTATCAGAGACAGGGCCTTTCCTTAAAATCAAGTCCATCAGAGACAGGGTATTTCAATGAAATCAAGTCTATCAGAGACAGGACCTTTCCTTAAAATCAAGTTTATCAGAGACAGGGCCTTTCAATGAAATCAAGTCCATCAGAGACAGGGCCTTTCCTTAAAATCATGTTTATCAGAGACAGGTATTTCAATGAAATCAAGTCCATCAGGGACAGGGCCTTTCCTTAAAATCAAGTTTATCAGAGACGGGGCCTTTCAATGAAATCAAGTCCATCAGAGACAGGGCCTTTCCTTAAAATCAATTTTATCAGAGACAGGGTATCTCAATGAAATCAAGTCTATCAGAGACAGGGCCTTTCCTTAAAATCAAGTCTATCAGAGACAGGGTCTTTCCTTTAAATCAAGTCTATCAGAGACGGGGTCTTTCCTTAAAATCAAGTCTATCAGAGACAAGACCACTCCTTATAATCAAGTCTAACAGAGACGGGGCCTTTCATTAAAATCAAGTCTATCAGAGACAGAGCCTTTCCTTAAAATCAAGTCTATTAGGAACAGGGCCTTTCCTTAAAATCAAGTCCATCAGAGACAAGACCACTCCTTATAATCAAGTCTAACAGAGACGGGGGCTTTCATTAAAATCAAGTCCATCAGAGACAGGGCCTTTCCTTAAAATCAAGTCTATCAGAGACAAGGCCTTTCCTTAAAATCAAGTCTATTAGGGACAGGGCCTTTCCTTAAAATCAAGTCTATTAGGGACAGGGCCTTTCCTTAAAATCAAGTCCATCAGAGACAGGGCCTTTCATTAAAATCAAGTCCATCAGAGACAGGGCCTTTCTTTAAAATCAAGTGTATCAGAGACGGGGCCTTTACTTAAAATCAAGTTTATCAGAGACAGGGCCTTTCCTTAAAATCAAGTCCATCAGAGACGGGGCCTTTACTTAAAATCAAGTCCATCAGAGACAGGGCCTTTCCTTAAAATCAAGTCTATCAGAGACGAGGCCTTTCCTTAAAATCAAGTCTATCATAGACAGGGTCTTTCATTGAAATCAAGTCTATCAGAGACAGGGCCTTTCCTTCAAATCAAGTCTATCAGAGACGAGGCCTTTCCTTAAAATCAAGTCTATCAGAGACAGAGCCTTTCCTTAAAATCAAGTCCATCAGAGTCAGGGCCTTTCCTTAAAATCAAGTCCATCAGAGACGGGGCCTTTCCTTAAAATCAAGTCTATCATAGACAGGGTCTTTCATTAAAATCAAGTCTATCAGAGACAGGGCCTTTCCTTAAAATCAAGTCTATCAGAGATGGGGTCTTTCCTTAAAATCAAGTCCATCAGAGACAGGGCCTTTTCTTAAAATCAAGTCTATCAGAGACGGGGCCTTTACTTAAAATCAAGTCTATCAGAGACAGGGCCTTTCCTTAAAATCAAGTCCATCAGAGACGGGGCCTTTCCTTAAAATCAAGTCCATCAGAGACAGGGCCTTTCCTTAAAATCAAGTCTATCAGAGACGGGGCCTTTCCTTAAAATCAAGTCTATCATAGACAGGGTCTTTCATTGAAATCAAGTCTATCAGAGACAGGGCCTTTCCTTAAAATCAAGTCTATCAGAGACGAGGCCTTTCCTTAAAATCAAGTCTATCAGAGACAGAGCCTTTCCTTAAAATCAAGTCCATCAGAAACAGGGCCTTTCCTTAAAATCAAGTCTATCAGAGACGGGGCCTTTCCTTAAAATCAAGTCTATCATAGACAGGGTCTTTCATTAAAATCAAGTCAATCAGAGACAGGGCCTTTCCTTAAAATCAAGTCTATCAGAGATGGGGTCTTTCCTTAAAATCAAGTCTATCAGAAACAGGGCCTTCCCTTAAAATCAAGTCCATCAGAGACAGGGTCTTTCATTAAAATCAAGTCTATCAGAGACAGAGCCTTTCCTTCAAATCAGGTCTATTAGGGACAGGGCCTTTCCTTAAAATCAAGTCTATGAGAGACAGAGCCTTTCCTTAAAATCAAGTCTATTAGGGACAGGGCCTTTCCTTAAAATCAAGTCTATCAGAGACAGGGCCTTCCCTTAAAATCAAGTCAATCAATAAATTACCTGCACAGTAACCCCAAAACTCAATCCTAACCCTAATCCTCACCTGTTAATGTAATAATTAGATATTTTGACACTTAGCAGAAGCAATGTTTGTTTCTTTACTTTAATATGTCTAATATATTTAGTGCATTAGAGTAGTCAGCTCGCCTTCAATGCTAATAGATATTGTAATATTTTCATATTTATGTATCTATTAGATATTATATTCCTTTGCATTGACCAAGTGCGTCTTTTCTCTTTTTTTTTTGCATTTATGATAGTGAAGGCCTGAAACTGTGTGAATCTTGGTTGGTGGTGTTATCAGAAAGCGCAGTTCCTGCATTCTGTCTTCCACTTGCTCAGTATTTATTAGATAAACCACATTCGGTAGAAGACCTCTCACCCCAACCTTAACTGTTCCTTATCAGGGGCCAGGGCTTCAGGCATAATTATGAGGGCTAAGACCTCCCAAACCCTACGGTCTTTTCATATGATAAAAATCACAGTGTTAGGGTTCGGGCTCTTTCGCCCCATGTTTGAGGGGGTCCTCTTGTCCCCCAAGGTTAACGTTTTTCCTAAAAAAATAAAGAACATAAAAATCACATCAAATTAATTACTTTCCACATGAATACCCCACAATAAAGCGCACAAAAAACTCATTTCATATGCTATTTTAATATGAACACTAAATTACCATTATCAAGCAACAACAAAAAAAAAATTATAACAACTTCTTTTAAAACTGTCACGATTGAATGAATCTCACAAATATAGTGTAATACTCTAAACAAAATTTAATAGTAAATAAGAACATGGCCACTCAATAAATGTGTTGACGTTAAATTTTGCATCATTTGTTGTTTTGCAACATAAATACACCCATACAGACAACCTGCCCAAATAGTAGTTTAAAAGGACCCCACATTCTATGTGTGCTGTTTGGCAGAAGACAGTAGTGCTAATCTACAATGCCCAGCCAAATATCCAAAATTGATCAGTACTTGTTAATCTGAGGTTGTTAATGACACTGGATATAATCTCCAGATATTCAGTGGGAGGAGAGATAATATCTGCCTCTTATGTGGAAAGTATGGATTGTATTCCTGAGGTGTAATCGGCTAAACCACAGAAAGTGTTTGGCATTTTTTCCTCTCTTGCTTTTGTTTCTTTCATAATGAAAAAACATTGTTTTCACTGCACCTGGGGTCATCAAAGGCCATAGTTATGAATCAACTGAGGTAATTATTTCCTATCAGGGTGACAAAACTTACAAGAGAAGCGAATAAGACAAGGCTATGGTAACATGGTGTAACGGGAGAGATATTTCCTTCTGAAGTGGAATCGCACGATTATGCGTTCAAATTATATTTAAATGTAAAGTAATTATTTTTTCCTTTTTAAACATATGAAAAGCCATGGTTTACAAGCTTAAATGTCTGGGCAATTATTTATTAATAATTAACTTGAAGTGTCATTAGGCCAGTACAGTTCCATGTGATGACAAGACGTCTTGAAAAAATCTGCACAGCGCTGATTTTAAGAGCCGTTTCCTGCTTAGTTTGAATGTGAATTATAACTATAAATAAACCTTTACAAATACCCTGAAGACATTTTTGTGATTCCTCCATTTCATATTAGGCCTGTTCACTAATCGGTGTTGGCTATATCATTGTGTTCCTAACTACATTGACAGTTTGGAGCGAAAATGTTTATCTATTACTGACAACAAATTGCATAGCCCACCCTTTTCTGCCCGGAATCACGACCCTGCTTCTAGAAAGAGATGAAGCGAGAAATCTTACGAGTATGGGCTCTCTCCATGAAAGATTTACATCTGTTGCATGTTGTGGGACCAGTTTTTTGTGTTGTTTCGCAAAAATCAAAGTAAGCGAGTCCATCTTTGAAAATACACAGAGCTAAAATGCAGACAGACGCTGATGGAGAAACGCTGGCAAATGTTTTGTTGTGTAAATTTGCTGCTGCAGTTACAATATTTTGCTTTTGTTGCAGTGATGTGGGGGCACAGGGAGGAACACGGCGGGACGCTGTGCATTATGGGACAGTATTCAAAGATCTGTGACATCTGGATCAGGAGATAATCATGGGATTGACAAACCCTGGTGAGATTTAGAAATATTTTTGACTGTTATTATGGACTGTGAGTGTTGCGTGTGTGTGTGTGTGTGTGTGTGTGTGTTTGTGTGCGCATGTGTGGGTGGGTATTCCTATCTCGAGTTAGGATCAAATGTCCTCATTAGAAATGGAATACCTGGTTACTTCATTCTTATGAGGACATTTTCTGGTGACCAAATGGTCACTGAACTATTTTACAGTTAGGGATTAAGGTAAGGGTTAGGTTAAGGTAGGGTGTGGTTAAGGTTAGAGGTATGGTTAGGGTTAGGCATGCAATACTTACAGTTAAGGTCAGCGTAAGAGGTTAGGCAATGAATGTGAGTCTATGGGATGTCCCCGCAGAACACGAACACGCAAAAATGAGTAAGCGTGCGTGCGTGTAAGTGTGTGTGTGTGTGTGTGTACATGAAATAAACGGGACATTACCCAGTTATAGCTAGTTGAAGCAAAGCCCTTGAAAAAAACAAAAGAACCAAAAAAATAATAATCATACCCTAACTTTTTTTTTTACTACAGAGTACCTGCCTGGCTGTCAGCATCTGGGCTTCAGGTCGATATGAGCATCCTGTCCGCGGCAGGAGGAATTAGGATCACTTAGACACCACTGTGTTACCACTCTCCTATTGGAGAGAGGCTAATCTCGGAGCGGCCGAGCGTAAATCATTGGCACCGAGAGCCCTCCACACCAGCAAAGCAGTCAGATTAGAGGGTGGAGAGAGAGAACATGTGACTCCGCGGGGGGATTTCTTTTAAACGGGGGGGGGGACAGCGCGGAGGAGAGAAAAAATAAATCTATACAAGCATTTAAAAGGTCTGCCTCTCCCACAACAGCTATTTATTCTGGCTACAATACCATTCCCCATGTGCGGAAGGTGTATGGGGTGGAGGAGAGTGAGGTGGAAAGAGTGGGGGGGTGGGGGGGAGGTGGTGTGATAAGGTTGTAGGATGTCTGGTGGGGGGGGGGGGGGGGTCATGCAGAATCAAACAGAAGCATTATGTTTTCGTAGAAATAAGGGGGAAAGAAAAAGATGAATGATGCAATATTTTCATGCCAGAGGGAAATTATTGCATTTCAATTTAGAGAGGGTGACATGAAAGGTGTAAGAGGAGGAGGATTTGGGGAGTGTCACGCGACGGTGGTGGAGGGAAATTATATGCTAATGACGGCCCTTATTAAAAGCTGCAACCTCTCTTTGGTGATGCTCCGTACGAAAGGGAGGAGAGAGACAGAGAGATGGAGGGAGAGAGAGAGAGAGATGGGGAGAGACAGAGAATATGGGGGAGATTCAGAGAGATGGTGGGGGAGAGAGAGAGAGAGAGAGAAAGGGAGAATATGGGGGAGAGAGAATCAGAGAGATTGTGGAAGAGAAGGAGAGAGAATGTGGGGGAGAGAAAGACAGAAAGGTGGGAGGAATAAGAGAGAAGAGATAAATGATAGAGATAATGTGGGGGAGTGAGAAAAGAGAATGGAGGGGGTAGAGAGAAATGGAGGGAGAGAGGAAAAGAGAGACTGCTTAGGAGAGATGGAGAGAGGGAAAGTGAGACAGGGAGAGAGAGATAAGAGCACGATGGACAGAGCAGAGAGAGAGAGAGAGAGATGGAGAGATGCAGACGGAGAGCTGTGGTTGTGGAGCTGTCAGCGAGAGGCAGCCCGAGTCTCGCTACAAGCTCAGCCGAATAACGGGTCCCGTCATCCTGACAGGAGGCAGCGGCGGGCTCGATCCACCCCGCCGGCTTCGCCCGACGGCAGGGAGACAGCGGAGGAGGCGCAGGAAGTGTCAGCGCCCCCCCCACCCCTCTCCTCCACCCCCCCAAACCAGACGTCAGTGCGTAACAGCGCTGCAACAGAACCCAACAACACATGACTCGCCTTCCGATGGAGGGAGCTTGTTGCTGCGAAAGACGAGGGCACCAGAGCCGAGGCTGAACGAGCCCTTGTTTCTGGTTTAACACGCGTTTGATGGGATGGAAGATGTATAAAATAAAAAAAAAGACTTGCGCATGCAGTAACAATGAGGCAGGGCTGGAGACGTGTAATGGTTTTCTGTGTATTTCTGAAGTTTTCCCTCAAAGTAAAAAAAAAAATGAAAAAAAGAAAGGTTTTTGGGCGATGCTGTGCTGAGGAGAAAATGGTTCCGCTGTTATTCCCGGATAGTGTATTTTATGCAAGGCCACTTTGCTAAAACGGACGGGTTTAGTTTAAATGGCACTTTCATGGCCCGTTCCACTGACCTGGGCCAATTCTATGACTATTTTGCGTGTCTCCTGAAGTATAATAGAAACCTGGGACCATGAAATGCTGTCATGTATTTCTTCAGTTTTAAAATTGTCGGTGTATTTTTATTTCTTCTCGCTGCTTCTGTCCTATTGTGTGGGAGACGGGTCATTCTGTTCACCCTGGGATCTTCTTCCCTTGTTTCACAGAAGAAATCAGTTTATCTAGCGCACAAATGGCAACAAAATGTAAACATGCCAACTGGCAAGGCCTGATGGGAAATCGCTTCTTGTAAAAGACATATTCGAACATGAAGGGTCCAATTTTCCATTTTGGGCTCAATTCGGAGAGGCTGAGGTAACAGCCAAAAGGCAGGTGAGACCAGAATGCGATCGGAGGGGAGTCTACAGAGGACTTGTCGTTCCTCATTCAACCAGAGCCGTGTGTTGATAATTATCTGGCCTCTTATTTACGAGCCTGTTCTATGGTAATATTTATCACCATGGGTACCCTCTTCCAGTAATTCTCAGGAGCTGTTGGAGATGGTAAGTCTGTTAAGAAAAATCAAGTTTGAGTGGTTGTGGCACATTATTAGCCTACAATTTTCCCAACATGATCCCATCACGCTCCAAATATATTGCACCAAACCTCGGTATTTTATTTTTTCCTGTTTCTCTCGCCAAATTTTTGTCAATTCCAATCCCTATCCTAGCTGGGCTGCCATTGAAAACATCTGCAGGAGTTCTGGAGGGTGAAGACTAGTGCTAGCCATCTCTGATGCTAGCTGTGCCACTCGCCACGTCTTCGCAAATCGGTTTCGTTGCGGCTAATTCCTAGGCACCATTACACGCTTAGATGAGAATGTATTAGCTGTTGCTGGAGAGCAGAAGAGGCATATAACTGAACTGTCTCTCTCCCCTGAAGATGCTGCCTGTTACATTCAGGTTCATAAGTACTTGGACAGTGACACAATTTTCTTCATTTCATCTTCACAATTGATTTGAAACAAATCAATTGGGATTTGGATGAAGGGTTGACTTTGAGCTTTCATAGAAGGGTTTTTGCCAAAAATATTGTATGTAGCATGTAGGAATTACAATTATGTTTTAAATATTGTTTGATAAACAGCCCCAGTTCGGCACAGTGGTGCAGTGAGCAGCACTGCCGCCTCATGGCAAGAAGGTTGTGGGTTCAGATCCGCCCTGGGGCCTTTCTGTATGTAGTTTGCACGTTGTCTTCATGTTCACTTGGATTTCCTTCAGGTACTTCAGTTTCCTCCCACAGGCCAAAGACATGGAGACTCTAAGTTGCCCGCAGGTATGATGTGTGACCCTAGCGATGGATTGGTGAGCTGTCCAGGATGTGTTCCTGTCTTTCAACCATAGTCAGCTGGGATAGGCTCCAGCTCCCCCGCAATCGTAGTAAGGAAGAATCGGTATAGATAATGAATGGATGGACAGTAGCCCTAATTGCAGGGGTTCAAAAGTATTTGGACAAACTCACATTATCGTTAATTGTGCTGCATAAACACCTGATGCCTTTCCCAGTTGTGCTACCGTGAAATACCATTTCATGGCAAAGACTCGGTTTGACTTCTCCTCTACATTTTTGGCATCTTCTACACAGTCCCTTCAGAAGTATGACTGCCTGTATTGTGGTCCATCTTAACAACCCATCTTGATGCAAGGACACCTGGTCATTCCCCTTTATAAGATTCTCCTCATGTTTGCGACAGAATTATGTGTCTCCAGCTGGGTCCATTTAGAAGGCTAAAAGACCCAACTCCGGGCCCTCATCAGGATTAAATGATTTAGAGAGCCACATGTCGCTATTGGATACAGATCTTACGCCGTGTTCCATTTTTTGGTAACTGAATTAAATTTTACAATATTTGAATCAGAAATTGCATCTTGCAAATTGCATTAGAGCCAATGCTGAGCGCATGTCGAGCTCACTGCTGTGCTACGCCCGTGAGTCAGCGACTCGGACATCTTGCTGGATGTATGATACGACATGATTACCAACCTTATACGACCGAACGAACGTCTGTTGGCAGGAAGGTGCCTCATTTACAAACCCCCTTTTTTAACAGGGCTCGAGGAATGAACCTTGACAATGGCTCTTATTAGATTAGTAACTTTGCTCAGCTCCAGTCACAGTGCTGCTCATTGACCTTCTTACATGCAGTAAAAACATGACTTGAAAGTTGCCTCCTGCCAAATTAAAGCCTTTGAAATCGTAGCTCTTTCTCTGAAAAGCAGGCTATGTCATTGGGTGGCTGGTGTGGCGAGGAACCAGTTGTGGAAATAAATCAAAACCTCTCACCGGTCCAGACAATGCCGGTTGTATTTTTTCCCCAGAGGACTCATTGAAGATAGAGCAGATCACTAATTAGTTTGCAAAGCCCATGCTGACAGGTTCAAGTATGTGCAAAGAATGGGTGCCATTGTTTAGTGAGCCAGCATTGCAATCCCATATTTCTGACTGAGTAATAAAGTGTAGAGCCGGGGTATGTCTAGCCCCAGGAAGTGGCCCTCAGTACAGGACTGCATTAAGAGTCGCATTTACAAAGAAGAAAAAGATTTATTCAGTGCAGAAAAAATAATGCCGAACCTCCCAGGTGTGGATTATGTCATGAATAATGCACCAGACCCCCTGGGAAAAGAAACACCACTCTAGGAATAAAGCCAAGCCTTTTTAGCCTCTGATTGAAGCAAGATCTACTCTAATGGGAGCCTGATTTTGGCTCAGCAGTGCTCTGTTGGAAGTGTAGCTGACAAATGAGAGTTTATTGTATGTATTTTTTGGGAACAAAAAGAAAGCGTCACCCCCCCAAAAAAAATAAAATCATAATAACCTCTTTAATGAAAGCCTTTTCCGCGTGTTTGCATTACCAGCGCTGGTCGAAAATCTGGTGGCCATGTGCGGGGAACGCCCTGCGGCGCAGCGCGAGGGTAGTGTGCAGCAGAACAGCTTCTTCCTCCGAGGCTCTGGTAGCCCAGCTCCCGGCGGAGATTGCCGGTTGGCTCACTGTGACGCGGGGCCCCGGAGTCCCAGATAATTCAGAGGAGCCGGGATGACAGCAGCAGCCCGATCGGGGTGGGGTGGGGGGTTGGAGGCTGCTGGGAAGAGTGCACAGGAGAACCCCTGAGATGCACTGCGTGACACCTGCCTGACAAGCGGTCAAATTAGGATGCCGCATCTTTCCGTAATATGAGGTGTCGGCAACCGGATGACAGTCCAGGGATTAGCGGAAGCCAGACAGCATCATGACAAGTGTTCCACCTGGAGACTGCGATCCTTAACAGGCTCAGCCAATTATACCGTACAAGTGGCAAATTTAGCCGGTTTCCAGCGATTTCGAGCTCCTCTCTCCTCGACTCAGTACGGCTTTCTTTGGGGCTAAAATAAATACGGTGCGGCATAAGGTATTAACATGTGGGTTAGCGGAGGCAAGAGAACTAAATGAGTGAGTGTATAAACTGATAATGCACACTCACATGAATGAGTGGCTGGTTGTGTGTATGCTTATGATTGACTGAATGAGAGAGAGAGAGAGAGAGAGAGAATGAGAGTGACCAAGACAGGGTAAATCCATGAATAAGCAAATTCAAATTCATATGAGCTTTATTGTTTGACAAGTAAACTTGTGATGCAAGAGCAGTAGCAAACGCACCTAAATGACAAAGATAAAACTGGAAAAAACATAAACTAACTGAGTAATATACCCAAGAACATCTGTATAAATAATAAAATTTGTAATAATAATTGTTTTGTTGTATAAAAATTAAACTTATCAGTAAGAAAATTTACACACTAAGTGAGGTATAACATGCTGTAATTTAGCCCACACCCTCTCTTGATTTGTGGCAACTGTGTGTGTTTATGAGTGATGGAGTACGTGTCGGAGCAAGCGAAAGCATGTGTGCTAAGCTACACAAATGACCGACTACTAGTGTGTGTATATTTATGGGTGACTAACTGAATGATGAAGAAATGAGAGTGAATCAATGAATGTATGACTACTAGTGTGTACGTTTATGAGTGGGTTAGCCCATGAATGAGTCAGGGAGTGACAGTGAGTCCATGAATAAGTTGTTGCAAGAAAATGGGGGGGCGGGGGGTCATTGAATGAGCTAGTGAGAGTAAGTTTGTGAATGAGAAAGTTCTGGAGTGTGCTTGCTTTTGAGTCGGTAAATGACTGAGGGTTCAAGCGGGAGAGTGAATGAAAAATACTGATAGCGAGTCCATGACGGAGTGACTGCCTTGACTGTGTTAACATGCGTGCGTGCGTGAGTCATTTAACAGCAAGAGGAGCCAGTGAGCCGAGAGGACATGATTCATATATATGTCTGAATTGTCAGGCAAAGGTAAGGCTATGAATAAAGCCCGGCTATTTGAATGAACAGACAAAGAGGAGTGTGAATGAACGTGAAGGAAGGTTGTTTCACCGCCAAGTTGATGTTAGTACGAGCAGGTGGCTGAGAGGATAATAGGTTGTGCGGCGAAAGCCGTTTCGGAAGACAGTGGGAAAGATATCACAGGCTTTAAGGCAATTGAAAGGCTTTATAACTGAAACATTAAGTGAATCTATGAGCTGGTGCAGCGCTGTATGCGCGCCTCCCAGACCCGGAGAGAACACAGCTGGTACAGTCTGCTGAATTTGCTCGTTTCCTAGCAACATGTTTAATTTAACAAATTTCCAAACATCCCCCCCCCCCCTCCCCCCAAATCTCACTGTCTGCAGTAACAAAACTACTCCTTTCTCAGACAACAAAATCCGCAAAAACAGGGACGTCGGGCCTAATCGAGCGTCATACAGTCTCCTCGTGTTGAAACAAAGATGTAGAAAACAAACTGATTCTAATTAACACGACTTGACCCTTTGCAGAAAAGGGGAGAGAGAGAGAGAGAAAAAAAAGTAGGTGTGCACACTGAGTTTGAGCTGATTGTGAGGAAGAAAGATTGCCGTGCGGTTTTCCAGAAGATTCCGGCCCCCCCTCGCACAGCTCGACCGGTCTTCAGCCGCCTGTCCGCGACAACTGTGACAAAAAGGCTACCTCTCCCCGAATCCCAGCAGCCTGGATACATGTGCCGGGCAAGCTCTGAGTCTCGGTAACGGGAGGTTTAAAAATCCCTGGTGGAAAATTGCTCCACGCATGACCAGGCTGGTTAAGCTCAAGCCTGTGGGTAGATACTATAGCAACTCATCCTCATGGACACATGCTCGAGTGTGAGGTCTGAAATTACATTTAATAAAGGTGAAATGGAAATATTTTGACCATTTTCCCTGCATGCCTTTGATACTGAAGAAGAAGAAGAGTTAAAATAAAAAGATAGCACAGAAGTGCTAAACATACAGAAGTCCTATTTTTTTTGTCTGTTATTCTCTTACACGTCATGAAATTTTCAGCAAAAGTTGGAGCAGACTGCCAAAAGTTTCGATCTCTCAGACTAATAGTTCAGTGCGACACTCAGATTGTGCTCCTCCGGCATATAGCCTTGTCCTTTTGCAGATAGGTAAAAGCAGAAAGTGCATATGTCAAGAACTCATATTTTAAAGCTCCTCTTTCTCCAGTTCAAAGCTTAACTGCCACTGCCAATAATCAGTGAAACAATTCTGCTTAAGAACGTTGTCTTTACTGAAAGTGCCAGTGAACATTAGCATCCATTTTTGGGAAGGGTACATTTAAGAATGTAGAACAAAAATGATATGATTGGACCCCTTGAACTAAAGACCGAGTGGTATTAGTCATTGTGCTTATTTACTAAGGGAGACTGAAGGTCTTATGATAGATGGAGAAGGTTATCAAAATAGAGAAAATGGTGAATTTGACAAAGCTAGACATCCGAAGGTCTCTTTTCTAGACTAACATGAAAGGGGCCCAAACTGCAATTGTGAGAGATGTTATTAATCAATTGTCTTGAGTGTCTAATATTTGCCTTGCTGTGGAAGAAGAAATGGTAAGATTACCAGTGAAAGCACTTCATTTGAACGTAAAAGTCAAATAAAATGCTTCACTCAGCCTCATGCGGTCAATGTGTAAATAGGTTCTCTAATTTTTACAGCCTGACTGATTAAAATATTTTGATCAGAACATCAAATAATCATTTCCAGCTATTTTTTTTTTTAATGCCAATCCTGTTGTGTCACCCAGCTTCAGTGAGCGAAGTCATAATGAATTTTTAAGCGAGATCTATTTATTGAGTCATTACGATGAGTTTTCATTATTTTGGGCTCTGGAAAAAAGAATAACTATTTTTTATTTCATCTTTTTAGATAACTACTCATACAAGTGAATTTGTGTAAAACACGGTTTTTAAAATGTCCCATGGGCCAGCTCTACCACTGATTCAGCAAGTGAAATTGGAAAAAACGATATTACATGAAAATGCACTCCATTTACAAAAACTCTCGGTGTCTACAGCAGGGTATTGGGTAATTTCCAGTGAGAAGAATTGCTCCTGTAGAGCAGCCATTATAACTCTCACTTTCTGTTTTGGGTCCAACAATATCTTTAACAGCTCAAAAACATGCCCTACACTGTTTTATCAACTTCATATTCTGAGTCCTGAAATTAAGGAGGACTGCTAATAAACATGGTTTTAAATCATAACACCTGAGAATGCGGTACAAAACATTAAATGCAACTTTTATTTGTTCACTCCAAACCAGAGCTGTAAAATGCAGGGGTCAGAGAGTAAATATCCTGCCAAGTTCTTCTCCCACCCACAGAATGAGCTGATCACTCATACTGGCTCTATCACCTGTCCGAAGTAAATCCAGGGGGCTGGAATAATGTTCTGGGGGGATTTTTACTTTCTGAACCCGGACTTTACACCTCTGCCCCAAACATAGTTCATTTTACTATTTGGGATAATATAGATTTCCATGCCCATTAATATTTTGTCAAGCTATCGAAATAGACTTTTCTTTAAGCCCATGTAATGTATGAAACACAAAATATTTCCATACTTGGCATAATATTAGTGATTTATTGCCATTTCCTTACAGTATTCTGCACCTTCATGAAATGCTTGGGGAACGGTGAAACTTCAACAATTTTCTGTATTCTTGGTTTCGATAACGTCATAAGAAAGAAACTACATTAGTTAATAAACTGAGAAATGCTGAAACCAAAGTAGTTTTTAGTACACTCATTGTATTGGGGCCTCTGGGACGATGAGGGTATAGAGCCAATTCCAGCAGAGCATGAGGGTTAATGGACAATTTTGTCACCCTGTTGAAACCATGGCTTTACCTCCTTGTGTTCGGAAATGAGATGGACTGAGCCAGGAAGGAGGGGTTTGAAGACTACTTGAGCCGTATGTAAGTCGCAAACACTAAAGTTCAAAAACCTGGTCCATAATTATTGGGACAGTGACACAGTTTTGCTGTATACACTTTCTGCTATTTAATTCGAGGGAACCCATTCATCCACAGAGAGTGAATTACAGGCGAATAAAGCTGCCACGCTCAAAAGGACTTTACAGTCAGAGCCAGCGTAACATCTGTCCAAAATGCCCCTTGATAACCCGGTCAATCTTTATGAAATAGGACTTTGCTACCCTGTAACTAAAAGCAATTAGCGGACTGAGATACTGAGATTCAGTATAATAGATGCGTTTTTTAATGTGCTGGAGTCTATTCAAGTGCTACATCCTATTCAGGGCTAATTCATTAAGCAGGTCCAATCTTCTGCTGCGAGAATGCTCACAGTGTATTGGCCTTAAGGCCAAAAGGAATATTTTCAATGATACTGTAAACCATCAGGTAATTTGTTTTGATGTGCATTGAAATGGCTGGCAGGTGAAAATTCCTTTTAGAAAACTGTGAGTGTTACTACCATTGGACTCACATATAAGCCAGGTCCATAAATATTTGGACACTCACAACGTATTCATTATTGCTATTCAGCTGTCCATCAAATCAGATTGGAGATGAAACTGAATAACAAAAACAAGCTCAAACAGCCGACCTTCAGCCTTAATGTGAAAGTGTGTTGCTCCATTGACCTCCAGGGACCACAGAGGAAGACATAGCCTCTTGGCTAATTCTGGCATATTGACAGCAATGTTCATTAATATTCAGTGCCTCTGTCAATTGAATAAATGCAATAAAAATGGGTTAATTGTATAAGAATCACAGCACTTTTCAAATTTTAAAACGGAACAAAAGTGATTAGAGATGTACATGGCTGCTTTGCTGTTCCCTGGTCAGGTGTTGCCTCATTACTTCATTCACAGGTAAGCAGATCAAATGTATAGAGTTGATTTGAAGTGTTGAATTTGCATTAAGAATCCGTTGTTGTTCCCAATATAAATTCCAAAGAGCTACCACT
The DNA here is from genome assembly GCA_029721435.1 of Gymnothorax reevesii. Lineage (NCBI taxonomy): Eukaryota > Metazoa > Chordata > Actinopteri > Anguilliformes > Muraenidae > Gymnothorax > Gymnothorax reevesii. Next base: position 23,892,332 of record CM056579.1, on the reverse strand, counting down.
GCCAGAGAAGCAGGCCTTTATTAGACTGCAAAATAAAATAAAGAGAAATTGAGAAAACTATTTGGTACATTCTTGAAGATGAACAATGCTCCAGTGAGCTCAGGAACACCAAAAGGCCAGGAAGACCATAGATAACTATGGTGGTGAATTGTGCAAGAATTCTTTCCATGCATGGTGAAGAAAATTCCCCTCACAAGAATTGATCGGATCAAAAGCACTCTCTAGGAACTTACGGAGAAAGAAGAGCATGGATAAGGAAGGGAACTGCTTGCGATTCAAAGCATAACACCTCTGTAAAACATGGTCATGTGTGGGCATGTATCATCAATTCTATTGTATTTATTGATGAAGTGACTGCTGATTAAAGCAGAGGATGACTAATGAATCCTATACAGCTATGTTACACATTCGGATTCGGCTAAATGCTTCAAAACTCATTCCATGTTCCAGATGGTCAATGACAATGACCCGAGGTCCACCGCAAAACAAACTGAACAATTTTTTTTTACAGTAAATTAGTGGAATATTGTACCATAGCTCAACCTGCCCTGAATCCAAACAATAATGTTTTTCACTTGCTGATGGCAAAATTGGAAGCAAACTGTCCCAGAAACATGCAGCAACTGAGGACAGCTGTGTGAGGACCTGGTAGATCAGGAGGCATGGGCTCCAGACCTCAGGCAGTCATTGTCCAAGTAATGAAAATGTAAATTTATAACTATTTTAGTTTGTCCAAATACTTTTAAACCCTGAAAATTGGGCTTTTTAAATACAAAAAATAGTTGCATTTCCTACATGGGACATACATAAGTTTTTGGAAAAACCCTTGAATTATAAACCTGGACGTCTTCAAATCTATTGTGGTAGTGTACAGAACCAAAATGATGAAAATTGAGTCAATGTCCAAATACTAATGGACCCAACTGTAACTCCATGTGCTCATAATAATCTTGCAATAATATGAAGCAGGTTCATTGCCTGCTTAGTTTCAGCTTGACCACTCACAATGACTGTGTCTGGTGTCCTCACTCGAACAACATTATGTTTGCCGTCGCCACTTTAATAACATCATTTCATTTCGCAAAAGGACCGACAATTAAAAAATCATGCATATGAATAACTGGCAAATATGGGCTGCACGTGTGCAGCAATTTTCCATACACGACGAGCTTTGATGTTTACAAGACGATTTAATTCTGTCTTCATGGTTGCGCAAACTCATTTAAAATGGATGCAATTACTTAGTCTATCCAGCAATGATCTTGCGTGCATTGAGCCTGGTGATATCATTCGGTAGATAAATAAACCACTTAATTCTAGCTTGGCTCATCTAGTCTCTCATTGGGCAGGATGTGCATACTTCAGCCCCATTTACACTGCATAATTTGAGTGAACCGATCCATTCCAGGGAAGCCAACATTAAAAGTATGTAGATTTAGCAGATTTTGCCCATTTTGCTCACAAGTACATGTCGCATAAAAGGAATGTCATTATTTGTGAGTGTCAAAACCACAATAAACCATCACTCCAGCCAACCATAACTCCTGTCAATATGTCAGTTGATTGCTGACAAATATTTAAATAGTATATATATACGTGTACACATACACACACACACACACACGCACACACACTGGGCTGCAAAATACAGCAACGTGTGAAATACTTTATTAATGTTTCTATGGAAACAACCAGATCATAACAACCATTTAATATAAAATACATGTCAACAAAATCAAGGTTTTATAATAACTGGCACCCTTCATTTTGTACTTTGTGAGTCCACCTCTGGCAAGGATAACAGCACAGAGTCTTTTCCTGATATTTTTGACGTGTTATGGCACACATCTGTGGGGGATTTCGGACCATTTCTCCAAGCGAATCCTTTCAAGATCCTTCACATTCTTGGGTTTGCGTTTATCGACTCCCCTCTTCAACTGAGTCCTCAGCTTTTCAGTTGGATCGAGGTCTGGCGACTGAGATGGCCATTGCTGAACGTTGATTTTATTATCAAGACCCCATTTCTGCGTGGATCTTGAGGTATGCTTTGGGTTGTAATCTTCTTGGAGAGTCCTCCTGCAGCCAAAAACACCCAGATTCAGCTCAAGAACCTGCTAAAATGCTAAAAAGATGCCTCGAAAGAGGCAAACTAGAGTCCACTCGCGATGACGTTTTTAGTCATATCATTGTAGACTAGCGCCAGTATGTGACATGGATCGACTAATATGATTCTTTAACTGTCTACGAGCCTGTGGTTTGTGGGTCAAAGGTGAGTGTTCATTAATCAACATGCCCGTCTAATAAACCGTCCTCCTGTTCGCTGTACCGCTCTGCTACTTACACTTCCCCTGATTCGCTGCATTAATCAATGCGGAGATCAAAGGGGGATATCACAAGAGAAATCTGTTCATTAATTACCAACCCTGTAAAGGATTTTTGTCTTTAAACATGCTCTTTAAGTTTGTGTTACCACCCTCTCGTTAAAAGAAAATGGGGAAACTGCGTCTGAATGAATAATATGATCTAAGCGATGCCCAGATTATAGATTAATGCAATTAATGCCTGACGCACAAAGCGAAAAATCTGAGAGCTTTAGGTTGTTTCCTGTCCTGTGTGAGCTGCTGTTGTTAATTTATGAATGATTGATCCAATTATACAAAGTACAAGGAGTTAATAAGTGCCACTGTGGACCAATTTGTCATTCACAACGCTTGCAGTGCCAGCGCAAAAAACAGTGCGAACATTAAATGTAAAAGAAACTCGTCTTTAATCCACTGCGATTCAGAGAGGTGAAAGAGAACGTTCCGGAAACTGTCAGAACACCTGATCAATTCAAATGAACCATACACAGCATCATAAGGGGGCACTGAGGCTGCTCTTACGTCAAACACCAGCGGCAGCAAGAGTGACGCAAACGCAGATATTTTTTAACAGTCTTAGAGGGGATTTCAGCTGGGTAACTGTGGAAACGTGCGGCGCTCCACAGCCTAACCGGGCTACGTGTCTCTCTATCTCTGATCAAGCGCCAGGCCACATCAACCTGGTCATCAGTTCACTCCCCTCGGCCTTTCCTCACCACCATACAGCATCGCCTCCATTAAAACACCCCACCTGCCCACCCTCTCCCCCTCGCCCTCCTGGCCCATCCTCTCCCCCCACCTGCCCTGGCCCCCACGGAAGTGCTCTCAGGGAACTGGGCCATAACTCCTCCGCTCTGGCTTCCACTCAATCTGCTCAACAGCCTCTTGTTCCAGCCAGGACCTCTGGTTCCTCCATTGAGTCGGGCTCACCACGGGTGACCATTAATGGATTCCCATGGACGCCGGCCACTGCTGCGCTCTGTTTCTTTTATTAATCTCTCCTCAGCAAGGGAGCCTTTCAGGATTTTATTTTAGTTTTGTCGAAAAGCACTGCTTTGTTTGTTCAACCTCCCGCAGGTCTACCCGATGATTTTTTTTTTTTTTTAAACTTTTCCCTCTCTGTGGCAAAATGCAATATCAAGCGCTGTTACTAAAACTCTTCAAAATGGCTACTGAGGGATGTGCTAAAGCTAATTTTGTCCTTATCATATGCAACGCATATACAGTGTACTACCATTTTCCATAGTATCAATTCATTGGTGTTAACTGTGCCCTCTGATTTTTCATTCTGTGACAATATGGCTGAAATGCGACCTTGTTTTCGAGAAATTGAGCCTAATCCACAGACCTTTAAGTTTTCATTTGCAATCTAACAAGGCACACCACATTTAACAGCCAGAAAAATTTTGGAGCTGATAATTAGTGCAATACGGTTTGTCTTCTTAGAGCTGAAATAAAAACCTACAGGATGGTTGATCTGTGGTTGAGTGGTTTCGATGTCATGATTTGAAGGGTCCTGATAACAGGAGGAGCTCATTAATACATGTTAGTATTCAACTTTCATTAACTGTGGAACCTTCATAACAGCAAACGCTCTGAATCAAAATATGTTCAAGGCTTGCCCGGTGATGAATATTTACAAAAGTATGACGAGGCAGTACAGAGCCGTTTTAAGACTGTAAAACCCCACAAAACAATACCAAAAAATGGACATTGCGGGGGTTTTTTTTGGCTGGCGTTAACTTGCGCAACCTCCTGGCTGGTGTGATTCACAATAAAATGGATCTATTTTCTCCGCTCAAAGAACGGGGCACAAAGCACAACGGTTACAATTAATCTGACTCCATAATACATTTAGAATACCAAATTTAGTTATACCCTCGTTAAAAATCTGACTCCAAATCAAAATCAGAATTTATAATTTAGGGACAACATGTATGAATCTCGGGGCAGCTACGCCACCAGACTTGTTCGTGAAAACCAGTTACTCAACCGACGTCCCCGAATAATAACACAGTCACCGGATCTTAGTTCGGTGATGTTTTAGAGGATGGAAGAAATTACCATGATAGTAGCATCTAGACATAAACATAGTAGCACTGAGCATAAACATATCATGAACCCAGATTTATGTTCACCACAGGGTCCCTTAAGGGGATCGGCCCGGCACCAGCTTATGAGCCCAAGGGTGCCTTTAAGGCCGAATCCGCAGGACCTTTACTTCATAAACCCTTTAGGGGTAGACCGTAATTTGCAATCCAACTTAAAATCCATCATCCAAATTAGAATTAAAATTAATGATCTCGGTAAAACATGCATGGATCTTAAAGTTGGTTATACCTCGAACTCCTAAAAGACAATCGCCGTCACTACATTAATGTCCCTGGGTTTTAACACCATGTCCGGATGCTAGGTTCCTTGGTTAGATTAGAGGTTGGAAGTCAGCCATCACTGCAACAGCATCTTTTGGCGTGAATACAGTGAACCCAGATTTATGCACGTCCATGGGTTCCTTCAGGGAATTTTATCGGATAACAGACTTTTCATCCATGGGTTTCCTTCAGGCTAAAATCCTAGAACCAGCAATACATAAACCCTTTATGTAAGTAGATCATGATTGTCCCTCCAACTTAATAAAACCAATTCCCAGCTGCCGGATAGCTCACTCGGTTAAGGCACTGCGCTGCAGTGCAGAGGTGTCTATCACGTCGCGGGTTCGAGCCCCGGCGTACCCACCGGCAGGGGTCGGCAGCTTTTTCAGAGTAGCCCACAATTGGCGATCGCGCTACAGGGTTTCAAATTGGGAAGGGACTGCCGGATTTGGGTTAAGAATAACAGCTTTGTTCGTTGCTCCAGCGCCTCCTGTTGGCCAGACGGGCACTCGTCAGGAAGACTCTGGGTTTGTTCACGTCCGGGTATCCTCCGCCCTCGATTGGAACTTACGAGGATTCGACCAATGAGTGTATAAGAATCAGTGGCTGACGGACACGTGCTTTGGAGGAGAGCCGTGAGCTGTCTTCACTATCCTGAGTTGGCAGCAAGGGGTCCCATACGAGCAAGACTTGTACATAGTTCACTAATTGGGCATTCCAGATTCGGGTGGGATTGGAGATGCCAAATTTTTGTAAAAAAAAAAAAAAAAACCAATTCCCATACCGGGTCACTGGCCAGTCGTTCCTCGGTTGGGATTAAACCCCTAGGTGTCCGCCACAACGGAGCTGGAAAGAATGTACAAGTGCTAAGAGTCACGGAGAATAACAATAATTTATTCACCAGGTAGGCACAGGCTTAGATCAAACAAATCAACGTTAAACCAATTATAAGTTACACACAATTTAGAGAGACAGGATAAAGTCATACCTGGAGGAAAAGCCACACATGCGAGGGGAGAGCCCGGACACGACCCCCCCCCGACCACACAGACCGGCCACTTACACTCACACTCACGCACGCGGGGAGGGATCAAATATGATTCACCCGAATGGAAAGTTCCTCTTTCTTTTAAGCCAAACCACGTCTTTGATCCAGGCGGCATGGCCATAAACACCTGGAAGGGGGGGGTCTCCTTGGATTCCCCGAGAATGACAAGACCAAACATGGTATGAATATGTACTAATATGATGCAGTTGTCATGAAAAAGCCTTAAGATGAATTAGTATAGAGGTAAATTGGGTTATAATTACAAAAGTGATTTCTGCACAGAATATTGAACATATAAACATAGTATGAAGTTCCCAGAGATTTAGATTATTTTAAACAGAGTAATATAACTAGATGTTGTGAATCTGCATCTCAGCCATGCTTTGTCTAGCCCCATGTTTTAGTTCTGTGCCTGGCTTGCCATGTATGCTTTTTGTGTTTAAGTGACCACTGCCTGCCCCTGACCATCCCCATGATTATGTATTGTGTTTTGTTGTTCGATTTCATGTTTTATTATGTTTCATGTTTTGTATTATTTATGTCTTTGCCATGTTTCACAGTCTTGCCATGTTTCATAGCCTTGCCATTCTTTCATAGTCTTGTTGTGATTTCTAGTCCTGCACTTCGTTTACCCTGTCTTGTCTTGTGTAGGTCTTTGCCCACGGTCCCTTGTCTGACGTGCCACTCATTCGGGTGATTTCCTGGTTTCTGGGATTTCAATCTTTCTTCATTTCTCATTTTCTTCCTTCCTCTCTCTTTATGCTATCTACTAACCCTACTAACAGTTTATTGTTTTCGATAATTACTAACCCCGATTAACATTGTACATTTATACTAACTGACTAACTTGCACTCGGGATTGTATAGCTGCACATACTAATAGACTAACGATCTCTCAGCATTCGCCCAATCTGTATCTCCGCCCTCCTTGTCTATCACTAATTATCTCCACTGCGGTTTTCCTCTTATATCTCTTGCTTTCCCTTTTCTTTAGACTGTACACTTTAGTACTCCTTAACCGGAGCCGTTTATTCGTTCATAGGAATGTCTCGTTATCCCTGTCTGCGTTTCGGCATTCGCCAGATTCATGTAATTAGTTTTCCTCATGTGTCACTCCCATGTCATTGACTACACCTGTTTACCCTAGTCATGTGCTTTACCCGGATATGTATATAAGGTGTCTACACTTTTAGTTCCTTGTCAGATCGTCTTTACTCCTTTGTCTTGTGCTACGTTCCTCGCCTTGCTCATCGTGATATTTTCTTTGACTGGATTGCCCGACACTTGTTTTTGGTTTGCCCTTTTGGATCTGATTGCCTTGTGAGTTTTGACCTATTTTTGCCCGACCACGTCTATTGTCTTTTGCTGCCCTGGTATTTGGATTCGGACTGTTTACGGCTTATGAGTTTGCCTCTCCACCAAACCCACGCCTGTGTACCGAACCATTTTTGCCTGACCTTGAGTTTTGTTATTGGTGCCCTGGTTACAGTTCTGGATTACGCCCATTGGATACTGTTTTTGGATTGTGGACATTGTACTGTTGCCAGCTCTGTTGGGGGGGTTTCCCCCTTCAGAAATAAAGCCTCCATTTTGCATTTATCTGGTTCTCGCTCTTGGCTCATTTCGTAAAACCTCACACTAGACTTATACTTCATTGGGGACAGTGATATGACTCCCCCCGGGGAATTGTGTCCAGAGGCAGGCTGAGTGAGCATCCTAGGGGGAGTCCACAAAAGTTTTATTGCTATTGGGCCTGGCTCTGGACCGAGCTTATCAGCACATTTGTCACTTATATTTCCAGATTCTACAAGACACTCATTTACAGAGGACTGACCGTAAAATAAGCTGCCATTGTTCCTGTAATGCCAACTGTATTAATTAGGGCCAGACTTCTCATCAAAAATTTTTTTATTTTCATTTTAACTTCTTTTCTCTTCTTTATTTATTTTTTTTAACTTTTTTGTGAGTGCACTATGGGGGGGTTCTGATTATAGTCAAAACTTAGGCTGGAAAGTGAAAATGAAAATTCCACATTAAAATAATATATTTCATTGCTTTATATATTAAAATTAATGTGTAACCAAATTAAGAAAAGAGAACACATTTTTTCTCATAAATTTTTACTGTATCGTGCAGATCCTGCACATGCAGCTGAGCTGATGGAACACAAGCTCTCCTCTGACACAGCACCATGAAAGCCTGCGATCACGTTCCGCATTATGGGCCACCCAGTACTACGGCGACATCGAGCAATTCAGATCAGAGACCAGAGGCAGTTAGGGACAGCGCATTTCCAAATAGGTGTAGTTCCTTTTAGTTAAAATGGATGTTAATGAACTCTGGACCACTCCCAAAGCGGAGGAGAGTATTGTGTGGAACTGCGGATGGGAGATTGGGGCGAGTGTGATGTTGGATTTGGTCTGTGATTGTGCGGACGTTGGGCGTCCCCCATTTGGCAAGACTCAGGGTGGGGCTCGTGTCTCTTGTCGGAGTCCGTGTGGCTCCCAAGCCCCCTGGGGTCCCAGGTGGGGGCTGTTTCTTGCTTCCTTCTTGGAAAGGGGAAGGGTGGGAGGGACGTAGAAACGAGACGAGTGGGGATTGTGGGAATGTAGGAGGTATATATAGGCGTCAGGACGAATAGGAAGGCGCATTGGGAGTGGCCCTCTTCGTTGACTTATGCTTTCGGGAACTCCCTTTAATATCTTTCAAAAAAATGATAAATAATCAATTAAATGACTGCCTGCATTGTATTCATACCCACATTGACTTAACCCCACTTCCCAAATATTTGCGGCCCTCATAGTAGCTCTCTCCGACAATGACTACTTGAAAATAGGCTACTGTAGCCCATACCCCGGGTTGGAAAGGGCAACAGGGGGAGCTGAGGTAACCTCTGCCAAAAGAAACCCACTATAATTCAGGCAGTGCAAAACTAATAGTGTTCCACTGCCGTGAACACTTCTTCAATAACTGCAGTATCGGGCCCAGACAGTGCTTCTGGTGATTGCTGTTTACCGACTGAAGTGTATGCTATACTTATTACACAAATCTCAAACAAGATCTTGGGCCCAATTTGGGCAGAAAGACAACCTAATTATCAGGCACAATTGGAAACCGTGGAAAAATATTGGTATTTTGAACCAGTGCAGAAGGGAGAAAATAATAACGGGACAGCATTGATGTTCTGCTACTTGATTTATTTTTTTCTTTCATTGAGTAGCTGTGTCAGGGGCTGGGTCATTTCTTTCGGGGTTGCGGATTAGCAACACTGATCTGTCATGCAAAATATAACTTGGCGCTAGTTTTTTGCCAATTACATCGGATCGGTTCATGACTCATGCTTTCCAATATGGACCTTCTGACCCCGCTTTTCCGAGCCCAGTCTGTACAGGTGCAGCTCGGGGGCAATGAAAGGCTATTAAAAATGTTGCGGACGATAAGATTCTTTATTCCTACATCTCCAAGGCAACAAGCTTCCAACCCTCAACTGTCTGGTATGTGGGATGGAGTGAGTGTTTGAAAATCTGAAAATGCAATTGAGATGTTTGGACAGATTATTACTCTGCTATATAGCCCTTGGGTGATGCATATGGCCTTTCCAGAAGGAAGTTCAATTTTAAGCACTTTATTGAATTCAGAGGCACACCTAAGACATTTATGAAGGCTTAACATTTACATAAACTGTTTTTTTTTTTTTGCGAACAAATTAATAATCCTAACCCTGTAAAAGGCATCAATTAAACTCAGCATACATTTATAATGAAAAAAATTAACACACTAAATGAGTAATCAGGAATTAGTCAGCAAGAACGTAAGTAAGGTCAATTAAAACCAGAACAAGGACAGAATATAGAGTAAAAAAATAGAATCGGCGGAGAATATGAATTAGGATGAGATCACACAGTAGTACAAAACGCAGTTCCCCTAAAATTCATTTCAGAATGAAAACCAGAATTTTTCACCTGAGCTATGGATTGCAATCTGCAGAATGTAAAGAAAAAAAAGATATTTCAAGTATAGCCCTACCCCTGAGCCTTTTTTATGTGCCAGGTCAGTGAATAATGAGTTTGGCATGTATTTATGAGAGAAAGTATTTTGCAGTAATAAATCCTAATGTTTGACACTGAAATCCTTGGTTGTGGATAAAAATGTCAAATTCAAAAATTGCTTCCTAGAACCTTGCATCGGCTTGGCCAAATTACTCCCTTACACTGCTGATTTCTGCATCCAACATTTCTGAAAATATGAGTTGAAAGAATGTCTAGTATTTGTAGTGTATTTATCTAGTGAATGTCTAGTGTAACAGCACACTCACTGTTTAAAAATGTTGAAATACAAAATGAAGTTATGTCTATAGTTACAATCCCTAGAGGTCGGCTGATGGCGGCGTTACGGGATTTATGTAAGAGTTCTTTCACCACTTTGGCCCTGGTGCGGAAGGGGTAGAAATTGCACGATAGCTTTCACGATTTGTGTAGTTTTGGTGATCTCAGTACTGTCCCGCTTAGACAGGGGGCTCATACATTGCAGGTGCGGCGGACATGCAATTAAGAAAAGGGACGGAAATGTACACAAGGCTGAAATTTTAACGCGGAGTCAGACAAATAATCGCTACAGTGAGAAAGCGGATGCCCAAGAAAGCGCTTCACAGACAGAAGAGACTGATCCTAAAGAGTAGATAACCTGTCAGACCCTGCGTGAGATTTCATAAGAGCTGAAACTTTGACTAGCGCTGCTCGCTCACCTCATGACCGTCTCGGGCGCCCGCTGTGGCTGGAATTCTATGTGTAAAAGTTAGTCAATATCGCCGCGCTATTAAATAAAGGATGCCAAAAAAGGGCCGGGGTGAAAAATCGAAGATCCTCTCTCTCGCTAAATGACTGCCGAGGCTCAGCCTGCGATCTGCCATCGCGGCCCGGCCGCTTTCGGGATATAGGAATAAAAGAGAGGCAAAGTAGCTTTAGCTTCCTCCACAGCGTGCATTTTAATTCTGCTCAATTTCCTGTGCAAATTTAAAAAGCCAGGAAGCCCATATGAAGAAGGGCGGACCTCTGTAAACATAACTGTTCATGAGATGTACTCAAATATCTGAAATGGGTCATCAAGGGAAAGAATCTCTCGCCCTCAGCTCAGTATCAATGAAAGTAGGGAACGTCGCAAAATTTCACTCCACCTTCTAGGAAGTGAAAACACAAGGGAAGATCCCTTGGAAAGAAGTTGTGTAGCAAGATCGGCAGGAATTATACAAACAAACAAACAAACTAACTAATAAATAAATACAATGTAAATAGAATTCCTAACACAAAAACCCTTTCAAAATGAATTACCTGATTACTGCAATGAGTTATTTATTATTAGCCACTCTCCATGCTCATTAGCCTCGGCAAATAACTGAAAATACATTTGGAGCAATTAAATGTCTGAAGGGAAATTTCTGGCATCTTCGCTTTCAAGCTCACTGGTTGTCACTTATATAACATAGGAAATGACAGCTCTTATATTTAAGTGGTGTTCTCTATTCAATTTGAACAAATTTGTCTCGAATGAGTTCACCGCGATACAGCAGTCATAATGAGAAGAACAATCAATCTATATCAACGACAGCTTTTTCCACTAAAGAACAAGAGGCACAAACAGATGTGAGCATCAGATAAGACGTGATGAGTTAGGGAATGCTGCATTTAAATTTGTACTTATATTGCTCATGAAAATGCAAATAATTGCTGTTAACAGTGATGATGTTAGAATTTTTTTTTTTTGCTTTATTGATAAGTCTGAGAAATGGCATAGGACACATATAAAATAAACAAACAAAAAAAAATAAAAATCAATGCGTCTGATTGGTCATCCCTCCTGTCCCTCAGTGATTGGCTACCCTGTCTCAGGCAGGGAACATCAAGAGAGTCAGAGAAATTTAGGACAAGATAAAATTTCATATTTAGATCTGCTCAGAGAATAGAAAAGCCTTTACCAAGATATTATATGATCAGTATCTGATCACATTTTGATGGAGTACCAAAATAATAACAGCAAGAACACTGACGACTCGCTGGTTACGTCCTGTCTCTGTTTATATGGAGGCTCAGCAGGGCCAAAGCATATCCTGTGACATAGGGAGACAAAATATGCCATCAAAACATATAATTTAGTTGATGACTCCTGGGTTGCAACGCAACAAAGGCACTGCTTGTGGTGTGAGATTAACCATCGCAGTCTCGGATAGAATTCGACTGTGCCAGTGGCGACTGAGGCCAACAGCCTCATGGGAACGACACATGACTGGCTTTGCGCTGCTCAGGGATATGGGAGGGTTGACCCAGCACTATATGTTGCTCATGCGCCTCCTACTGGCCATGCAAGCATAGGCACCGGCGGGGTTGCTATCTAAACAACCTCATGTCCTGGTTTCCTCGGCTCTTGCTCTGTGCCTGCCAGGACTGCGATCCCGGGTGAAAAGACGTGGCGACTGAGAGGCGAGTCTTTCAAAGGAGAACCGCAAACCGCCTGTGCTGCTTTGGGATGACAGCATGAACTGTATATGAGTATGTTTACCAGCTGCGATAGGAGTTGGATTGTGTGTGTGTCATCAGGGCAGGCTTCATCAAGACTAGTCCAAAACCACAATGCCACTGCTATGGCAGATTTTTCAGTATTTTTGCAGGTGTTCATGTGTCTGTCTGTCTGTGTTTCTGTTTGTGTACAATTCTTGTGAATGTAAGATGCAGCCACAAAACATAACAGGTGAGTTGTTGGGATAGAAAAGAAGGCTGAATTCAAAGGTAGACGCGGTCTGAGTTATGCACTCACTGAACGTGTGATAATGAGGACTGCTATACTGAAAACAATACCCGCATTGCTTTCACAGCTGGTGCGATCCCAGCTGGTCACCAGGTGTGTACACAGTTTGCTAATTGGACAATCCATATTTGAATGGGATTAGAGATACCAAATGTTTAAGAAGAAAAAAAATGCGTACACTAACGATGTCGATGGAATACCTCAATACTGAGTCACTTATTTGTGCATCTTCATTATTATTAAAATTTCTCATCTTGGTATGAACGATTGACACCATTTTGCGAACAACCAGTCCCCTTTGCTCATGTAGACGTTGAAATAGGTGACAGTTTAATTCTGTACGTGACTGACAGAACGCTTGGACCCAGCGTGGTAAAATAATCAGCGCCACAGAATGTGACTGATATAACAGCCACCACACACAGATAACGAGGGGCTGTGAAATCTCTCTCATGTAATGGCAAATACCACAGCTCTACATTAACACTAATGGTCTTGTTAGTGACAGCAGATGATGTCCTTTCTCCTAAAGCTACATTTTTTTGTGTTCAATTCATGATGGGGTGCCGCAGCGAAAAAGGTTATTAAGATAAAACCGCATGCAGCATCTGCAGACTTACGGTATAGGCTGTAGCACATCTGATAATTATCAATGGTAAAATGACTAACAGTGTGAGTTTGAGACTCAAAGAATACAGTCTCTACAATTGTGGAAATCACACGCCCACATATCTGAAATTCATCTCGTTAGATCAACTCACTGTAAAAAATAAAAATGAAGAAAATAAGGCAAATGGCTGCAAAGAAAATTTAGAGTTGGCTCAACTTGAGTATTTTACTTTGTGTAAAATAAATTTTGAAAGATCTTGGTGCTTGAAGGTGGGCCAGTTCAAAAGCGCTTTTTGGCTGGTTGCCTTACATTTATAAGTTGAGTCAACCTTTCACTTTTCACTATTGTATCATTTGAAATGAATTCAATACACCAGGAAAACAGCCCATATATTCAAGCAATAATGAATCCTTTAATTCAATAATGATGTTGTGATCTGTTTTGATTGTAATCTGTAAGTTTATACCAGTGTGAAATCCAGTGTGAAAATTACAATAAGCTAAACATTTTTGTGTTGACTGAACTTAGATTTCCAGGTTGTTTCAAAAATAAGCTTGTGCAACCACTGGGACTTGAAGTTGAGCAAGCTTAAACATACTTTGTGGCTGACTGCCTGACTATTAGTGGACAAAACAGCAAAAATGGCTGAAAAATTCGGAAAAAATATTCCAATGAGAAGAGATGAATGACCTCGTTCTGTAAAAAATGCTTTTCTTTTTTTATCTCCGTACAAGACATCAATTGAATTTAAACTTGAGGATGATTTGTCCTTTTCTGATCGTACAGCATGAAAATGCGTAGATACCGAGAGGCGCTCGCATTTCTTTTTTGGTGCATGTCCTCCGTTTGGCCACTGGATCCTGGACAGGATTCAGGCAACTTGTTTTTGACCTGCTGTAACTGCCGAAGAGTGCATGATGCGTCAGTGCAATTCCCGTTTGGCTGTAGTTGCATTTTTCCTGGACAGCGTGATTGTTTCATCACGCAAAAAGAATTCGGTCTGCCGGCATGGGTCACGCACCGCCCTGAGGACAGCCTGCTCTTTGTCATCCGCCGTGAAGTGCAGTACGACTTGGGGCCAAAATTCAGTCAGCGCTCATTTCGTTTCCACAGTGCTTGTCTCTGTTTTTACAAACACAGTTTAGCAGGCTCAGAAACCATTAAAATCAACTCAGCTATGCCAGGGAATAAAAGACAACAACACTCTCACATAATTGTACAGAACGTTACACCTTAGGAGAAATTTTATTTAAATCTCTTATTTGTAGAAATTTGACACATTGTGCTGCCTGGCCTGTTTACCTTGAAAGAGAAAGTAGAATCATGCCATCATCTTTTATACCTGATAGCTTTTCCCAAACAATAAATGGCTTTAAATATATTATATCTTTACATTAGTTATGTTCAACAGTCATCTTATTTAAAGCAAACTCTGATACAGTATGGCTAACAATGGCTGAGCAACAGGCTGTGGTCAGAGTGCTGAGAGACAGTCTGTGGCAGTGGGAGTGAAAAGGCCAGTTCAATTGCAGTGACAAAGACTGACTCAACGATTGCATTGGGAGAGCCAATCATAATCACCCGCCCCCCTCCCCAGCGACATCAACGTCTGACTCCGCCCTCTCGCCATCATTCTGTTTGCCTTCCTCCAACCTGTGGCTCTGCCCTCCAAGCGGGTGCTGACCTTACTACTGCCGATGCTGCAGGCTGATCTGCCGCAGGAGGATCCTTAACCCTTTGGGAAGTAGTTTATAACTATAATTATGATGATGATGATGATGATAATAATAATAACAATAATAATTTTTTATTTAAAGATGAATTACCCGAGGCACTCTTCAAAAGAATTATTTAAAAAAAGCTTTAATAAATAGGCTTAATCATATTTGAAACAATAAAACTGCCAACATGTTTCGGCCATGGCAGGCCTTCATCAGGGCACGGTCGGCCTGCCATGGCCTGCCATGGCCGAAACATGTTGGCAGTTTTATTGTTTCAAATATGATTAAGCCTATTTATTAAAACTTTTTTTTTAAATAATTCTTTTGAAGAGTGCCTTGGGTAATTCATCTTTAAATTTATGACTATTCATTCCAAAGAGCACCTTCACAATTACTAATTAATTACTGGAAGAACTGCGCCGCAGCCCTCCATTTTTTGTCTAATAATTTTTTATTTATTTATTTTTTTTCCCCCAATTACCACACTTTGTGACAGGGTTTGGTTCAATTACTTTTTTCATTTACAATTACAGTAATTGTAATCGATTTCTTTCGTGCTTGTACCTTAATATTTAATTGAATTTTTTTTCATCGGAAAGTAATTGTAATTGTAATTGAACATTCTGCCCAGATATTAATTGTAATTGTAATTGAAAAAAGTCATTGAACCCATCCCTGCTTTGAACATTATCTGATTGAGAAGTAGATATTCAATGCTCATTGCAATCTTCCTTGTCACATATTTGTGATAGTACTCCTATAAGGGTTAAGTCATCTCCAAATTATTACTGAATCAAACATATAAGGTAACACTCCTTGGATAATCAACCACAGACAGTTCATGAAGTATTTGTAACATATCAACGGCTAATTAGTTGACATTCAACATTTCAAATGTTTCTCTTAGTCTGTAATGTTCAACAGATCATCGACAGAGTACACGTGATGATTCGTCAGCATACCTATAGTGTATTTATAACATTTCAACTGCTTTTTAACTGAGACTCAACAATTCAACTGTTCAACCTTGTCTGTAAATGTTCAACACATTATCAAGGAGTACATCAGACAATTCATCAGCAAATCTACGTATCTCAGAATAATTTAGTTGAACTTGTGCTACTCACTCAACCTATATGCAAATGTTTAACATTGTTAATATGTTACAGGCAAATAGTGTAATCAGTCTTTCCATGAAATGCCTGGGTTTCAATTCAGTCATTTCATGAAATGCCAAAAGATTTTAGGCATTTCATGAAATGAATGATTCAAAATTCCACGCATTTCACAAAATGCCCGTTACATGGCATGCCTGTAACAAATACAAGCATTCAACAAATAGTAAACAATTTTATTGATCCAAACATTCAACTAATATTTAACTCACGTTTAACTATCGCTGAAATGGTACAAATACTCTATGAAATATCTTTAGCTGAAAATCAATTTAAAATGTTGTCGAGGAAACCTTTATTATGGAGTTTCTGTGATTCATCTGACCTGATTTAATAAAAAAAAATGAAAGAAACAGCCATGCACCTGTAACACACTGCAAGAGGCCACATCATCAATCCAGCGGGGTAGCAGCACCTATCAGGCCACGTTTGAAATGCCAAGTGCATTTGCTTCAGGTTGACTCATGCCTTTTCCCAACATTACCGAGTAATTCGGCGCAATATTTCAGTGATACGGCTTTACCCCACTCTGTGTGCCGAGGCTGTTGTGGACACAGGCAGAAATGAGTGCTCTCGGGGTCACTCCTAAGCATCTTGGGTAATAAAGTGCCAGTTTCATTAAAGTGCTCAGTGCCCGTGTTAGCCTTGCCCACTAGATGCTCCCACCTCAGCGTTACTCCAGAGCGCCAGGAAGGCTCAGAATTAGCATGTTACATCTAAGAGCCGCTATTCCGTATCAGAATACAGCCTTAATTAAAGCTGCAAATTCCTGGAGCCCAGTCTCAGCAGTTCGCTCCCCTGACTTTTTCCCCACTATCACGACAGGCTCAGAGCGTTTATCAGGGAAGCCATAATGCCGAGACACAGCAGGTCTCGAAGGCCACATTTCCAAACACGAAACGAAACAGCTAATTGGGGCTCAAGCCAGGCTTTCCAGCTGACATAAATAATGTATTTTGCAGCCGTGGCTTAGCCCTATCCTGGGAGGCCACTTTACTCTGCATTTTACCTTTGTTCTGTGATGGAAGACACGGGGTTCAAACTGAAGGTTTTTTTTTTTTTTTTTCCAAGCTTTTAAGCACAGATGTAAACATACTCTAATGACAAATGTATGCTTACAGTTTTTCGAAAGCAGCCCTGTTTCCTCATTCCTTCATAAATGTTGGCTAAATTACAATGGTGTCTTCTGATTTAAACATTTAACGTACAGCTTTAAATATTTAAAGTGCAAAACAGATCACATAATGGCGATGTCAGCTGCACATTTGGGAAAACCTAAAGCAATTGCCTGATGTGTGTATTGCTTGGAACGTCAACCGACACCCACAGCGTTTAAAAAGAAGCATTTTTTTTCCTCTGATACCTTTTTGAGAAAATGCGCTGCTTCACAAAATAAATGGAAAAAAGATGTACAAACAGAGAAAGACATTATTCAAACACAAACTGTAACTTCTTTGATGAGAATGCCCACCGGAAAGTTACAGACCAGATCAGGTTGGCAGTGGGATCCCTGTCATGGTTTGTGAGACGTGCTTGTGTTTTGGACTTTTCTTTGTGGCTCTTATCCCGGGACAAGATCGAATTCCTTTTCAATCGGATTCTTTAACCAGCTGGCTGATTGAACTGGGGCGGCGCTTCCCCGAACACTATGTAAGTCGCAAGTCCGCCACGCCTCCTTTGCTAGAGTGTCTGTTTGTAGCTAAGCACTATAGCCGAAGATATCTCTAGTTAGCATTTGTGTGACTTTATATCTTCCGCTTATTATTGGAGGTCTGTCCAATAATTTTCCCTTTTCTATTTTTTTTCTCTCTCGCTTTGCTTCCGTTTCTATCAGGCTATTATACGTCCTTTGGAAGCGCGAGTACTTTCTGGTGGTCTGTATAATTCTCTGTGTTTGTATTGTGTCCGTGCTGCTCGCTTTCTCTCTGGCCTCACTTGGCCTCTAAATTTGCCCGGCCAATACAGATCCCCATGGTATTGCAGCAGGGAGGCAGCTGTACATGCCTCATGTGCACGCAGTAATGAAAGTTTGAAACTTTACTTGGTTTCTGCAAAAAAAAATAGCATAATTGCATATCCTTACTTATTGCTAATATGTACAAACGTTTTATCGTTTACAGTATGGGATTTTCAGAATAAATCTAAATCTGACATGTAGCGCTTATAGTATTTATCCCTTGAGGACAGTTCCGTCTTCGACTAGTTTTATTTTCACATGCTGCAATTAACACTGCATGTCGACAGTGTTAAAAGGTAAAGTATTATTTGTAAAGTAGCCCCCAGGTGTTCTTTCAACGCAAAGAACCCCACAATAAGTATGAATCTTTTTTATTTCTCAGACATTGGGCAAGTTCTAGTCACCAGCCTTTAGTCCACCAGCTCTTCCAGAATGCTCTTAAAGTCCGTTTTCTTTGAAATGCAGGTAATTAGCATGCAGCTTGGGTGAAATTAGACTTTTCAGAAACAACAAGTTTGTGGCTGCTGGCTCCATATTGACCTTCCGCGCAGGTAATTGGCGTGATTATACTACCTAAGTGCCATGATTAAAGAACATATCAGAAAGGAATCCATTAAACGAAACAAGGAAAAAGTAATTAGTTGGTTTTAATTTTTTTGCCTCATAATTACGGTATTCAACCGTATTTGACTTAATAGCGAAAAGACATTTAGTTCCCAGCGACTGCTTCTCTCTGAGTTGCCCCCTCTTCTTCCTGTAATCTTTTGCACGTTGTTATCCCCCCGCCATATATGGCAGGGGCATATAGAGTTAGCCTTGCCCGTCCATCTGTCCGTCCGTCCGTACGAACAGGATGTTGTTTTTCGGCTTCCTCTCAGAACCAGAATTCGGACAGAATTCGACCAGCCTCGGTAAATGCCGTCCACGTAGATCAGAGGTGCGCATTTTATATTTTGTTTGACACAATTAGATAATTTAACAATTTTAGGGGCTTCAAAAACCAAACTCACTGAGGTGGGGGCATCCGCATCCAAGGACATCGTTTTTCTGGTCCAGTTTTTTTTTGTTTGTTTGTTTGTTTGTGTGCCCTACCATAGAAAAGAGTTTGTCCAGTTCATAAACATTACAAACTTAAGTATTCACAATGTTCCCTGCATGGCCAGAGTTGCATTTGTTCAGTGAATCACCCATATTTTTTTGTGTTTGACCATCTTGCAATAAACTGCAGCTTTGCAGGAAGCGGCAGCTTGATTTATGAGCTCACAGAAACACTTCTGTGCCTGTTCAGAGCTTCACTCGGCCAAGATGATGAACACGACAAGCTTTAAAGAATTAATTTCCAAGCTGTTAATAATTAATCAGTGAATAACAACCGCATACATTCAGAATTAATCCCTAGTTCCACGGGAAAATGCCCCTGCAATTTAATTCACAGTTAATAAAAAACTACTTCTGTAAATAGCGAGTACGTGCTTTGACAGAGTCATACACAGAAATAAAGCATTAATTACATGAAAATGGCATTGAGGTGATTGATTTTCCAACTAAAAACCAACTGATCCATTTTTTTTTTGTCGTCGAGAGGCACATGAAGAGCAGTGGTTATGGAGCCAGACTGATGTTGTTCCGCCTCTATGTTTAGCACACCATTACATTAATATATTGCATGTGAACAAGGGGTGAAGTTTTCAACCAAGTTATATAAAACGCCTACACCCATGCTTATCAAGCACACATATGTGGACGTGCATATGTGAACATGCTTTTAATAACGAACAGGGAGAGTGGAGTTATACTTCATGAAGTGGTATGTGGCGCATTAACACAAGAGATGGTCTCTCGTTGCAAATTATGTAACCAATGCCCTGTTCTAACAGCAATCTTGTGGTCACTTTATGACATATTAATGCAAAGCTCTGAATTATCACTGAGTTCCATTTTCTGAGCAGTTCTAGGACATCCATCTGCAATAGCTGCTGGTTGATGAATGCATTACAATGCAATTAGCGAGAAATAGCTGAATAAATGCGGAAATGAAATAATTGGGTAATACAAAGCCTTTACGTTTGTAGAATTTGACTTGATTCTGGTGAAGGAAGTCCATCTTTGTCTTAAGCAAAAGTATCTATTTGGTAAATGTTATGATGTCCTATTTGCATCCACATTACTGTCAATGCAAATCCATAACACAAAAAATCTCTGATACATACACACAAATAAAAAACATCACAGCCAATAATTTTAGGAGTGCCATTTAAGCAGAATGCTAGGGTCTTGAAGAAGCATTTCATCGAGAAATTTCTGTCAGAAAAACTGGTGTCTCGAGCTGTTTTGTTTTAATTCCACCGGCTCCAGATAAACTCGACCTTTTGCATCTGGCTGTGGTTCCCAGATAGTGATGAAGTGTGGACCCCTGACTGACTGTGTCCTGCAAGAACCCAGGGTGACACACAAATTTTGCCTCGCCCTGTCAAGCACCAGGCCACCACTGGTGCTGGCAGAAGTCCTGACTCAAACTGGGAGCTCATCCACGCACCAAAGCTTTTAGCTTTACCCAAAATAAGTATTTTGAAGATGTTTATACATAAAATAAATTGCATGGATGTGAGAGTCTGTGGTAACGATTATACAGTGAGATACAAATATAAAGCATTAATGGAGTATCGCATGGGCTGTAGGGATTTCTTAAGCCCCAGTTATTCTTATAGGTTAGATAGGTCTGCCAATTGTCAACTGATGGTGAGCTACTTGTAGAAATGATCTTACTGAGGAAAAACATGAGAAACCACCGGGGAAACATTGTCATAATTTCATATTCATCAAATTAGGTCTCTCCCCTTCGTTTATTTTCAAACCAGTGAGTAAAAGCCAGATGTCGAAAGGGATGGAAACCCTTGTCAAGAGAAGTTTTGACATAAAGTGAGCAGTTTCACACACTATTATTGGTAACTAAATAGCAGTAATTGTGGTTTATCTGTCAGAAGTGATAACATGTCTAGAAGACAATTAAGTTTTCTAAAGGAAAAACGAAAAATATCTCTCCTCATAAACAATGACATCCGACATCTGCAACACATTCTCATCCCGACACGGCATATAGCGGCACTACCTGACCAAGCATTGAAGGAGGTTATTATAAGGTTACTCTTATTTGATGTTTAGGGTTAGGATTCAGGTTTAGAGTTAGGGGTTAGGGGGTAGGGTTCATTCTAAACTGACATCAAATCAGGATGCCCAAAGTCTGTATATTGACGCTTGATCAGGTAGTGGCACTATATGACAGTCAGGATGAGACTGAGCTTGACTCTGAGACTCTGATATGAGGATACACGGGCAGTAACCAAAGAATCTTCCCCTAAAATACCCACAATGCACCGGTTGTGAGTAATGACTGGGATGGTGCTTTGGAGCTGAAGAAGGGTAATTAGCTTTCTCATTACAGACCAAACACACACACACACACACACACACTTGCGGTATTGCGCTGGACTAGGGCACCATGGCTGCTTTATTGTTTTATTGTTTTATATTGATCCACCAGGTGAAGCGGTGATGGCAATCGTGCAGAGGGCTCGCCAAAGTTTCACGCCAAATTAATCCTGCGTCTCCCCGGTGGTATCACAGGCTCCTCGGGGTCGGCCAACTCACCTCCGGGCCTCGGATTCACACCTCAGTGGCAGACAGATTTTGATCTTTTCTTGTTTCCCGGAAACCTCATTTGGCCCATGAAGCATGTACACTCTGATTGAAAAGCACTGCATTCTGGATAATTCTCTCATTTTCACATGACTATCTTCTTACCTTCAAAGGGTGATTTCTGTTCAGAGTTCAGAATGCCAAACCAAACTCTCCTGAAATTCTATTTACGGGGAAATTAAGCTATTTAGTTATTGTTGACCAGATCCTAAAACAGTAATTTACAATTCCGAAATAGTTGGGACAAAGTGTAAATTTTGAATAAAATCAAAGCACGACTTTCAAATCACACCAGCCAGTATTTTATTCACAATAGAACAGAAATAACATAGCAAATGTTGAAACTGAGACATTTTAAAATTTCATCTACAAAATGACCTCATTTCAAATTTGATGGCTGCAACAGGTCTCAAAAAAGTTGGGACAGGGGCCTGTTTACCATGGTGTAGCATCCCCTCTTCTTACCACAGAGTGGAGGCGTCTGGGCATTGAGGAGACAAGTTTATTGAGTTTAGCCTTTGAAATTTGATCCCACTCTTGTTTAATAAAGGCTTCCAACTGCTGGAGAGTTTTGGGTTTCTCAATTGACAGACTTTTCGTTTAATTATGCGCCAAATGTTCTCAATCGGCGAAAATCGGGACTGCAGGCAGGCCAGTTCAGCACACGGACTCTTCTACTACGAAGCCATGCTGTTGTAATAGCTGCAATATGTGGTTTTGCATTGTCCTGCTGAAATACACAAGGCCTTCCCTGGAATAGATGTCGTCTGGAGGGGAGCATATGTTGCTCTGAAACCTTTATATTCCTTTCAGTATTCATGGTGCTTTTTAAAACATGCTAGTGTCCCACATTATATGCAGTAATGCATCCCCATACAATCAGAGTTGCTGGCTTTTGAACTGAATGCTGAAAACAGGAGGGGTGGTCTTTCTCCTCTTTAGCCCAGAGGACACAACGTGATTTCCAGCAAGAATGTCAAATTTGGAATCGTCTGACCACAGGACACTTTGCCACTTTGCTACAGTCCATTTTACATGAGCCTTGGCCCACAGAACATGGCGGCGCTTCTGAATCATGCTCAACAATGGCTTCCTTTTTGCATGATAGAGTTTTAGGTGGCATCTGTGGATGGCACGGCAAACTGTGTTTACAGACAGGGGTTTCTTGAAGTATTCCTGGGCCCATTTAGTAATTTCAATGACAGAATCATGCTGGTGAGTGATGCAGTGGCGTCTGAGGGCGTAAAGATCACGGGCATCCAGTAAAGGTCTTCGGCCTTGTCCTTTATGCATGGAGATTTTTCCTGTTTCTCTGAATCTTTTGTTGATGTTATGCACAGTCGATGATGAGACTTTCAAGTCTTTGCAATTTGATGTAAAGAGCATTGTTTTTAAAGTATTCCACAAATTTTTTACTCAGGCCTTCACAGGTTGAAGAGCCTCTGGCCATCTTTACTTCTGAGAGACTCAGCCTCTCTAATACATCCCTTTTATAGCCAATCATGTCACACAGCTGATGCCAGTTAATTTAATTACTTGCTACATGTTCTTTCAGCTGGTTCTCCCATATATTAAATGCTTTTTCAGCCCCTTTTTGCCCGTGTCCCAACTTTTTTAGATCTGTTGCAGCCAGAAAATTTGAAATAAGCTCATTTTCCGGGTAAAAATATATAATGCCTCAGTTTCAAGATCTGAAATATTATCTACGTTCCATTGTAAATAACATTCTGGCTCATGTGATCTGAAAGTCATTGCATTTTGATTTTATTCACTATCCACACTTTGTCCCAACTATTTCAGAATTGGGGATGTACATGGTACAGACATCTACTAGTCAATAACCAAGCAATATATACATATTTTTAAAAAAAACAGATAAAATGCCAATATTATATCCTCATTTAAGCTTGTCCTGGTCATATAATGCTGCCATTTCAGCTGTTTGACGGCATTTTATCATTTCTTTGTGTGTTTACATTGAACAAAATATAAATAAATGCTAGCATTCTTACCGTCTGAGAAAACCATGTTCAAGGAACATATTATTCTTTTCCTTTTATAAGATGCAAAGTTTCGGTACAAATCATTTTCTATCAGTATCACTGAAAGAACAAATTTTGTGCCTGCTCTAATATCTGCAGGAGCAATTACCTGTCCCCCATTGAAGAGCCGGTATTCTCTGAGAACACTCCTGATCTTTTAAATGAGTGGCCTTGTTGTCCTCCATTCTTCATCTCCCAGACGGGTGCTGGATGTTCAGATATTGGTGCTTCTTCGCTCTGATCAGTTAACCTGGCCTTTGAGAGAGAGCGAGATTCTAATGAGCAAGCCTCTCCTCTTCTCATTAGGCCGATCCAGAGCATCAAGTGAGCATGCTGTCCGCGCTGACATGGGAAATTATACCTCTCTCCTCTCTGTCTTTCCATGGGAAGGTTAAAGTATTCAATTCACCCAGGTTCTCAACTGTCTTTGGAATGAAAAAGGGAAGAAAAAAAGTTTAATTTTACCTGGGTATAGAATAAATGAACTTGAGAGAGAGAAGCTCTATAGTACCTTTGCAAATAAAGATCCTGATTGGGTTTGGGGTAATCTTCTCGAGTCAGAAATAAAATGAGGGACATGAAAAGGAAATTTTGATGGAGGAAAATGGATACACTGGAACCGTCAGACTATTGACAACACTGGAGAGTAAATCCTAAATAATGACAGTCAAGAAACAATCAGACTGAGGTTATATTGAAATCATAACCTGGGGTTTTCCTAGAAAGGATATGGAGGAAAAAATGGACATTTATTTAAAACATATGCTATTATTTAATGAGATTGCAGGCATGGCCTGCTGTATATTATGGCAATATACCCACTTTCATCTTCTTTTTTTTAATTGACTTTTAGGTGACATTTTTACCAGATCAAACACGCAAAAACTGTGAGTCATTTAATTCAACAGAGAAAAGCAAGTGACTGTGTCCTCTCCGGACGGCTAGCCTCAGTGCCATTTCAATATTTAATAACCCAAATGTTTTTACGATCAATCTAGGTCCTTGGAAGGCTTAAACAGACTGGGAAGCCCCATTGCTCAATTAGATTATGCAGCTGATAAACTTGTAGGCGCATAAGTATAAATACTTGGGTAGAGGGTAATTGTAAATGTTTTCTGGGTGTTCAGAATTGCTCAGAATGTGCTTAGCTATGCCCTGAACAGAATAAGAATATGGATAATTAAAAAAAAAACAACAAAAATACTATTTATAGATCAGAATCTGGATTTTGAATATCTAGGAGCATCTGTGAATGCATAATTAAAGTGATTTCAACACTGGAAAGGATGTAGACTAATAAAAACAAGTTAAAAATGTGCTTGAAAAACAGTTTTTTGGGGAAGATCAGCATATTTTCTCAAGCATATGTAGGAAGAGGCAGTAAAACATATTGGTATATTTATAGGAGCTGAGGGTCAGTATCGCACTGCTCTGGACACACAGAGCAAAGTGGTAACCTCATGCCTTCAAGCACTCAATCAAGGTCAGGATAGATTTCCTTGCACTGTCTATGTGGTGTTACAGCATGCAAAATCAGAGAGTACAAGAGATATTGCAGTTATTTTGGAAAATCCACAGATATTTTTTCAGAATGCATTGCTGTCTGATAATACAACCTCAGCTCCACAAGAATTGCGACAGTATGTAAAATGCAAATAGAATTAAATAATTTGTAAATTATTTTACCTACATTTTGTTAAAAACAGGACAAAAAATATTAGTTTCACGTAATCAACTGTCTTGATTTTTCTAAATATTTGAGAATTCCAAATTTTATGCTCGCAACACATTCCAAACCAATCGGGAAACCGGAGAAATCTCTGTGTATAAATGATGATGCTGGTTGCCAGTATTGGATGGGTGTGACCCTTGAGTCCTCAGATAGCAGTGCAGAGCTTGGATCATTCTGTAATGGACATGGCCATGTGGGCTTGTAAATAAAATCTGTGTCATTGAATGCAGTTCATTGCAGCATCATCAAATGCAAATTAAGGGCCTACTTAGGCACCATCCAGACTTCTCTGGGCTCAAGTTCTTCTGAAATCGACTGGTGGGGAAATAGAAAGGAGTGTTTTGGTCTGACCTATCCATTTGTATGTTTCAAATTGTTGTGTTCTTCATGCACAATATAAGATCCAAAATCATAAACAGATTGACATAACATGGATGTCTGCTCATAGGTGTCTTCTCACCAGGTCTTTAATTTACTGGCGCCACCTGGCCCAGGCAGAACAGTGTCCTCACTCGCTGGCAAAACTGGGGGAGGGCTAGAAGTGTCTATGGAACTGCTCAACTGATGCACTCAGGCGCAGTATCCAAATAATATCAGGAAGACGCAAAATGTATATTATATTGAATTTTCATGAGGTAGCAGTGTCAGCATTGTCTTAGTCTGGGGCTGCATTACTGCGCGTGGTATGGGCAATTTATATCTGTGAAGGCAAAATTGGCGCTGGAGGGTACATGCACATTTTGGAACAACATATAGATGGGTGAGAAGTTCATGTAAAAATCTAAATAAACTGTGCTAGTAAGGTATTGGGCTTCCACAAGCTGCCAAATCAGATTCAACCTTCCTTGGCACTGAATCTTTCTTCCTAGAGATATACCTACATTTGGTGTTTGGATGATTGTGACAGAGAGCATTCCCATATGCCAAAATCTCCCGTATAAAGTTCCGTTGGCTTGACATGTGGTGACTGTGAAGGCAGTGGCATATACTTAAGATAATTTTAATTCTCATTCAGTAATCCAAGTAACCTGTGGGGCTTGGGCTGTCGTCATCCTGCAAGAGACCACTTCCATCACGGCAGGGATGCTTCATCATGCAAAACAAAGGTGATCACACAGAGTAACTCTGTATTGATTTGCAGCTACCCCTCTGCCTTTGCAAGGACGAGCTGACCCAAATCATGTTAAGAAAAAAAAAAACAGAAGCTTCTACATTTGTTAAAGAAGAAACCTGAATACATGCATTACGTCTTTATTTGTTGGTATGCACCTATCAAACATCCTCTTTTTCAGGGATGCCACTGCTAGTTTCAGCAGGGTAATGCCAAGCCACTGTACGCACAGTGTAGGCAGCACAGCTCCTAAGCATAGCACTCACTGAGCCTGCAGCCAGGGCCTGTTTCCCGTTGAAAATGGCGGATCATGAAGCGCAAAATCCAATGAACAGTGAGAATGGGAAAAAATAATTTGTCGGGTGAACATAATAAAATTATGGAAAGTATTTCCACCCAATCATAATACGCTAATTTAGCAATAAATTCTTTTATTGAGTGACATAAATGTAAATATGCTGGTTCAACATAAGGTGTTACTATTACTCAATTACAAGGGGTAAGTCCAACATAATAATCATTTGTTGGGTGAACATACAAAATTTATGGAAAGTATTTCCACCCAATTATAATACGCTCATTTAGCAAGAGACAGTTTTGTTGAGTGAAATTAAAGTAAACATGCCGAATAAACATAATGTGTCTGGGGCAGACTGACAGTATGCGCCTATGGCCCCTCCGACCACCAAGCATTCACACACAGCCATACAGAGGTGTTCCTATATTGCATGTTTTATGGGTGGGATTAACTGGAGTACCCGGAGGAAACCCACACGAACACGGGGAGAACATGCAAACTCCACACTCCTTTCAGTCATATGAAAATCAACAGTAATAATTCAGTAAAAGTCAATTCTGACATCAATATTTGTTTTAAACGATGTAAACATTTGTTATCCTAGTTTATGACAGTTGATATCAAGTTAGGAAAAAAACACCTAATAGCAAACAGAATTTATTGAGATTGAACTTTATTCAACTCGCCTTCCCCAACTTGTCTACCTGCCCGTCTCTTTCGTGCGTTGCTCTGCCTTCTTCTGCAACTTCCGGAAGTAAAGTTTGTAAATGCACTCCCTGCTCGCACACCACTGCCACCTTCTGTTCTGGAGTTGTACACGCCATTTGATATCTTAACCAAAAAGAATTAGGTTCTGTCAGCATAACTGAATTTAGTAAATGTTAAGTTATTGCACATCATGCTAAAATAACATTACTTAATGACATTCAACCACAAAACATGACTTTATATGGTAGAAGCAACATGTTACGCTTAGATTAATTTAGCAGACACCCAATCTGGTTTTTTTGAGTGTACTTTCAAAACTCTGGCAGTTCAAAATCAAGATGAAGATATACTTTATTGAACCCCGTGGGGTAACTACTGTTCTCAGCACCCCCCCCCCCCCCAAGCAAGAAGGTTGTGGGTCCGAATCTGGCATTTGGTCTTTCTGTGTAGAGTCTAAGTACATGGTGGAATGCTTAGTTCAGAGTTTTATCAACTATAAGAGAGTCAGTTCGGTTCCACTCTGTGCTCTGAGTTGATCTGATTCTGCAAGATTTTACTGTGTGCAGTCTGTTGACAGTGATAAACAATTTCTGATACATATTCAATGCTGTTCACGCATACACAGAACAGTCACGATGACATCAATCTTTTACTTAAAAAGCCATTTGTGAATAACTCCCTCAGATTAATAGCAAGAACAAAGATGATGAATATTCTATACAGAATTTTTTATTTAGCCCCTTATTAGGTAAGTAATGTTCTCCACAACAATCTCTGTTATGTGCTCACATATATGAAGTCATTGGACATTTTGAAGCACGATAACCGATTTGGAGTGCTCCATGCGTGCTAGTTCTCACCAATGTGTTTGAACCTCACTCATGAAATAAAGGGTTTTAATTATACAGTATCACTCCTCCCGCATGTTTTTTTTTTAAATTAATTAATTTATTTATTTTTATCATGGCATAACCACCTGATTTGCTTTAGGAAATATCTCAGACTGAAAATTCATTTTACAATCACCTACGGTCATACAAACGAAAAGTGGGAGTTAAATCATAAAGCAATATAGTACCAATTTCTGCCAGGCGAGTATGTATTGATAGAAGTTTTTCCTCATTACAAGTAATAATTACAATTTATATAACTTGTATTAATATTCACAATGAATTGCACTTATATTAAAAGCCAATTCAACATGCCATTATATTATGTTTACACAGAACATTTCTCAGTAAGTTTATATTTCGCTCACTTCATTAAGAGAGTCTCATCTTGGCTTAATTTCATCATTTCACCAGTAAGATTATGGATTTATCCACAAGAGCATTTTTGTTCTGTTGTCATTTTTTTAATCTTTCAAGAATAGAGAGCCTCCAGCTTGGAGGGAGAAAAAACAGTTGGAATGTGATTCAGCAGACTTTATTAAAATGTTCACAAAAGATGAAAGCTTTTCCTTTTAATCCAAGAATGAGGAGTAGTTGTTAGTCATTCTCATATAAACATAATACGAGAATTTATGATTAAAAAAAATCAAGAAATGAGAGCAAAACTTTTCAAAAAAAGAAGTAAAAATTTAACATTATTTTACTCAAGCGGCCTACCTGTGAACTCAAAATGACCAGTTTGGAATAAAATGACACATTCTCTCATGGATTACGCTCGCAAATATGTGATTAGAATTTTTTTTTCGGCAGCCTCCAAATGCTGATGTGACGATGAGAGCTCATTACGCAAATCGATCAGGATGAAGTTAGAAAGTCGATGAAACATTCCATAAAATGAGCCTTCAAAGGGATTGAGTTCTTGGATCATTTCCAAGAAAAAAAAAAAGAATTCCAGGACAAAAAGTGTTCTTCAAAGGGTTGAACACTGCAATTTTATTGAGACCTGAGGCTCCTAATGTCCAGGCTCTTTACTCCAAGAAATGTGCCGTATCAGGATGTTTGTCAGGTTAATGTTGTTTTATGAGAAGATACTACATGTTCACCTGGACCGCCAAATGGACTGGGCTTGTTTCTAAGTTGCCCATGCGTATGGTATGAACTGTATGTCTGTGACAATATTATGTAAGTGGGTTATCAGGCATAACTGTTCCTAGTATCTGGGTTTTTCCGGGTTTTTCCGGGGTTTCTCACTCATGTTTGCAGCAGTCATAAGTAGAGTTTTTACAAGTGAATTCGCTGCTAACATCCATTTTATTTCAGAGAAGCCAACACTGGAAAAAAAAAAATCGGTTACACTGTAAAATAAGGGTACATTGATAAACATTAGTTAATGTAGTGATAAGAATAAGAAGAGGAACAGTTTTTAACAGTTAACTAATGTTTTTAGTAATCATTTATTAATGGCGTTCATGCTATGTATTAGCAAGGTATTAATTTACACATTTTATACACATTATTTCATAGTTTAATTACTTGATTTGTCACTGAAGCAATATTTAAGGGATGTCACAATAGGGGTGAAAAGGCGCATTAATATACAGATAACTATGGCTACATAATGCTTATTTAGCACTCTGATGCATAAGTTAATAATTCATTAACCAAAAGTTATTGGTTATTGCTGTATTGACTCCCGCAAATGAATGTACAAAAGTACCTTTATTGTAAAGTGTAAACAGAAATTCTGTTTTATAGAGGGGTAATGCCTAAGATTAATACAGGATGGTCAGTTTTGTTCTGAAACTGAAGACGTTGGTCATTGCCCCTCATGCAGCTCAGAGGTTTGCATGTAGACTATGGTGTAGACTCACTGTCCAAAAATCCCAGGCTGTCATTTTCACCGCTGCATTAATTCTTTGTCAGTCAATTCACACGAATGATTCAAATGTTCAAAATGGTGACCTCTTGCCTAAAAACCCTGCCAAGATATCACTTGACATTTGAAAACAGGGTTAGATTCTACATTATTTTTTTGGAATATCAATTATCTGTGATCCCATATGGCTTTGCTCAGGTTCTTGCTGAAACCATTTATTTTTTTGTTCATTTTGAGAATGAGACTGAATTTTAGAGCTTCAATGAGCCCCAATATATGGAAATGAATGCTCCAACAGAATGCCACCGGAAACATTTATAGGAACTTAGTACATATGTCCATGCACACATGGATACGCAGAATTAGTTGGTTGGCTCACATATCATGAAATACGTTGCCCATATTTATGGTTTTCGAGGTAAAAGAAGGGAAAAAAATTTCTTGTTTTATGATAAAAGCAGGATGTGCATTTGATACATCCATGCAACCCAGTCCCAGTGCTTTGAGTCCATTTGCCATCTTATTGCATAGCGTATCTGTTTTATGTATTCATATGCATAAATGTGTGTGTGTGTGTTTGTGTGTGAGAGAGAGGGGGAGGGAGGGAGAGAGAGAGAGAGAGAGAGAGATTTGCCACTGGGGAGGTAGTCATCTCATTAGCACATTAACACTGCAACAAACACAAAATTCATGCGACTTCCATATGCACCACAGAAAGCAAGGAAGTACAGAGGAAATATCCATGATCAATGATTGTTTCCTGGGGCAATAGGAAAATTCACAGACATCAGAGTTCTGTTGCTAGCTGATGAAAAGCGCCTGCTCGTTTGAAGCTTTGAGGCAGGAATCCAACCAATCAGCAGAGGAAAGCGAGATGTGAGAAACGCAATCTTGAAAGAATAAGGTTATGATTTCTTTGTTTCATCCCTCCACCTGTCCAATAAAGGTTCATTATTATTTCCCGCGGAAAGTTGCGAGCTCATTTATGTGGGCTGCCGCTAACATTACTGCCTCAATAATGATTTCTCCCCGTGTGGGCTTGGGTTTAATCGAGCTTCAGTGTTATTTATATTGTAACAAGCCTTAGTGTGGGGGATTCGGACTGATTAAAATCAAACCTGTTCAATCTTGGAGTTACGCTGCTATATTTAGCTGGGAGTTCTATCTAATGCGGTTTCAGCCTGAGAAATAAATTCGCTGCTCTCCTTTGTTAAAACATGGCCTGGTTTAAGCCATCCTGAATAAAGCGTCATCTCAGATAGATCAATACTGACTACTTATCTCCTCCTGCAGTCTTTTGTGTGGGAAGACCTTCATCAACGAAAGAAATCCAGAATGAGAGGGATAAAGAAGATTAATTTCATTTAAACCATTTCTTTTCTTATTCCGACTGGATTGAAAAATTTACACATAGCAAAACATTTGTTCGGCAGTCGCTCTTATCCAAAGTGACTTTCGTTATAGGAGAAACATACGGGCATTTATTTAATGAATTTAAGCAGGTACAAGACCTGGCTCTCAGACTGACCGGAAGAGCATGTGTAGACTCAGGATTAAGAAAGCGTGAGTGCAATGAACCATTCGTACAGAGAAACAACGATCAACTGATTCTGAGTGCATGTTTACGAGAACGAACAGTTTTACCCCCTCGGAAAACAATTTTACTAATGGGTATTGTCATCTAGATTTACGTCTGTCTGTGAAAGAATGCACCCGTAACAAGTGTACAAAATGCGCATGCATGACGTAGTGCCTGTCTGTACCACTAGGGGCCGCAGTGTTGTGATAAAGATACTTTAAGGCAGGGGTCTCCAACCCTGTTCCTGGAGAGCTACCACCCTGAAGGTTATCACTCTAACCGAAGCAAAGCACTCCTGCTTTCTCAGTTACAGATCTTGACGAGCTGCTAATGAGATGAATCAGGTGTGTTGAATTAGGGTTGGAGTGAAACCCTACAGGACGGTAGCTCTCCAGAAACAGGGTTGGAGACCCCTGTTTTAAGGGGTCTGGAGTGGTGAGGCACATTTTTGCATTATCTTTTAATGTTTCATGCAGAGGAAAACTGTTCTAATAATGCAGAAACTACTAGGCCTGTTTTTTACAAGTGATGACCCAGTCTTATACTGCAAACGAATAATTATTTCCACTCTTCCACCCTTTTTTTTGTAAAAAACATCGTCTGTCTGTGTCCAACATTTATGTAAATGCTGATCATAATATTTCATGAGTCTTTGGTGGCACAGCATTAGTCAAATAGAAATTAATTAATTTGAATGAATAGTAGAGGCAAGATACACACTTACACCATGTTCTATACAGCAGGGGTGTCCCTTTTTTTCTTTTTTTTTTTTAAGCAGAAAGCCATCTGGGTGCGGGACTTTGCTTTAGTCCAATGCTGCAACATTGATTCAACGAATGAACTAATCAGAGGTTCAATCAAGACCACGATACAGTAAGTGCAGTAGAGTTAAATGAATTAGAGTTGGGCTGTCACAAAAACAAGCACCCGCTCTTAGTGGGTAGGATTGAATAACCCAGCTATACAGCATAATACTCCCACTAGTTGGCCGCCACAAAGAAACAGCTCAACATCAGAGCAAGCTAACCGACAGCTATCATGTGTTACCGGAGCCTACGTACAGCAAAGCAAGCTTGCAGCTAAAAAGCTCCAAAGCTATGCGCTGAAAATGGGCAGCAGATCAGTGGCCAACAGTGCTGTAGTCAGAAGTGCTGTAGATTCAAGCCTGGGCCGTCCTGGAGGGGATTTGCAATGCACTCTTTCTGTTAGCGTGGGTTTTCCCTCGGCTCTCCTCCCACTGTCCATGCATTTCAGGCTATTTTGTGACTCTACACTGCCCGTGTGAGGGAATGTTTGTTTATGCCCACCGCTGTATCATCAAACTATCCAGCAAGTATTCCCACGTCTCAGTCATTGTATCTTTGGGTAGGCTCCTGCCCCAACACCACCTGACTAGAAGTAAAAGGGTTAATGAATGTTTGTGTGAGAGTTGAAGGGTCCTGTCACTAGAATTGTCTCCTAATAAGTGCTCGCCCCGACTACCTTGCCAACGAGCCTGGCTCTTTGGCGATGTGGTCAGCGCGTTTGACCCTTACCCGGGATTCTGGAGGTTCAGGTCCCTGCCTGGACCCTTCCTTAGCCTGCTACATACGGGTAGACTGAGGATTAAATGAAGATAGATAATGCAGCCGTAAAACATACTGTAGGTACACGTAGCTGCAGGCAGGTCTTATTGATTTGAATAAGCAATGTAATGACTGTGTGGGAAGACTAATTATTCACCCCAGTAACATACTGTGGCTTTATTGCATAGGAATAGTATAAGGATATTATTTTGGCAGGTAATTACATATAATAGATATACCTTGGATGTGTTGTTCAGAGTATAAATGAGGAAAACTTAATTAACCCAACAAATTCAACTTTTCACTTAAGTTTTGCCTTAAGTAGGTTCAAAGTTAGAACAAGCGTTTTTTAAAAATATATTTTATAGGACAGTGTCACATACTTATTCTGTATTTGCTGGTTGCGGCGCTTCGCTGAAGCTACATCACACTTCTACCGAGAGAAATGTTCAAACCCAGGATGCCGACTGTTTATGGTCGTCGCAGTAAATCAATTGCAAAATATCTAGATCTTGTAAATCATTTAAAATCATTTCATACACATTCCCCTGTAATTCAGCAGGACATATTTTGCATCGTTGAAAACGGCCGGATCTTAACCAGAATTTAAAATACAGTAGGTCTAAAGTTCCACAGGTTTGCATATGGGAGCAGCAATGCAGGAACCCAAATATGGGTCCATAGGTTTTATGAGGTTAAAATATTTTTTGCCTCAGCAATATGCCACACTGAACTTACCCTTCAGTAATTACAGCCATAAATGTAAGTAACTTTTTAAAAAATCAGTAAAATACCTCCAGAATAACATTTTTAAAAGTTTCCATTGTTTCCCAGGAGTGCCTAAAAGTAGATATTTGCTATGTTAAGTTAAGTTAAGTATGTTAATCTAATTTTCTGTGCTTTGTGTGCTTGTGGAAGTATTCTCATTTACACCGCGGGTGGTGAATATTACAGCAGCCTTGGAAAATTGTGGTTATTTTTTTCAGGCAGGAATCAGGCTGATTGGGCTCTATCCGGCCCCCGGTGCTCAGTGGCGCCATGCGCGACGCATATGTCTTCGCCAGTTTCAGATCAACACAGTTATCATTTCTCGCATTCAGCAACAAAACCAGAAAACAACCCACAGCATAGCATTAATATGTAGATAGATCCACTAGGTCAGATTGCTTGAGTATCTACGCTACAGGTTGTTTCCGAGTTTGGATCAATTCCTCCTCTGAATGCCAATTCGAAGACAAAAATAGCAAAAGCACGTGGATTTCCTTTTGGTTAATTTCATGCTACGCCCAAATAAAGAAACTAAGTACAACCCCTTCAACCCATGCTCCTTGTTTTGAAGTCAGATTATTCGCCGTTGAAATAGCAAAAGCAGGTTTGGATATACTGCAAATGCGCTTGCGCCATGTGCGCCAGACTATGTGCTTTTGTATATTTAAAATGTAGCCTGCTGAATGGTCCTTATTTTTGTCTTGGTCTAGAGTTTGTCTTCTGTTACCAGTGACACTGATTCAATTTGTTTTATTCACATCAAATTGACTCTGTGACTGTACCAATCCAATCAGTGATTGAAGCTATGTATAAAATTTAGCTGTAACCATTACTTGTTACAAGTAAGTGGGTCTCTGTATGGCAACATGACCTGTAAACACAAAAAAAATAATAGGAACACTTAAACAACACAATGTAACTCCAAGTCAATCACACTTCTGTGAAATCAAACTGTCCACTTAAGAAGCAACACTGACTGACAGTCTATTTCACATTCTGTTGTGCAAATGGAATTGAAAACAGGTGGAAATTATAGGCAATTAGCAAGACACCCCCAATAAAAGAGTGGTTCTGCAGGTGGTGACCACAGACCACTTCTCAGCTCCTATGCTTTGTTTTGGCTGATGTTTTGGTCACTTTTGAATGCTGGCGGTGCTTTCACTCTAGTGGTAGCATGAGACGTACTCTACAACCCACACACAAGTGGCTCAGGTAGTGCAGCTCATCCAGGATGGCACATCAAGGCAAGCTGTGGCAAGAAGGTTTGCTGTGTCTGTCAGCGTAGTGTCCAGAGCATGGAGGCGCTACCAGGAGACAGGCCAGTACATCAGGAGACATGGAGGAGGCCGTAGGAGGGCAACAACCCAGCAGCAGGACGGCTACCTCCACCTTTGTGCAAGGAGGAACAGGAGGAGCACTGCCAGAGCCCTGCAAACTGACCTCCAGCAGGCCACAAATGTGCACATGTCTGCTCAAACGGTCAGAAACCGACTCCATGAGGATGGTATGAGGGCCCGACGTCCACAGGTGGGGGTTGTGCTAACAGCCCAATACCGTGCAGGACGTTTGGAATTTCCCAGAGAACACCAAGATTGGCAAATTCACCACTGGCACCCTGTGCGCTTCACAGATGAAAGCAGGTTCACACTGAGCACATGTGACAGATGTGACAGAGTCTGGAGATGCAATGGAGAACGTTCTGCTGCCTGCAACATCCTCCAGCATGACTGGTTTGGCAGTGGGTCAGTAATGGTG
This sequence comes from Gymnothorax reevesii, assembly GCA_029721435.1. Lineage (NCBI taxonomy): Eukaryota > Metazoa > Chordata > Actinopteri > Anguilliformes > Muraenidae > Gymnothorax > Gymnothorax reevesii. The sequence goes on along the minus strand of CM056579.1, from coordinate 23,856,271 downwards.
TGGGGTGGCATTTCTTTGGGGGGCAGCACAGCCCTCCATGTGCTCGCCAGAGCTAGCCTGACTGCCATTAGGAACCGAGATGAGATCCTTGGACCACTTGTGAAACTATATGCTGGTACGGTTGGCCCTGGGTTCCTCCTAATGCAAGACAATGCTAGACCTCATGTGGCTGGAGTTGTGTCAGCAGTTCCTGCAAGACAAAGGCATTGATGCTATGGACTGGCCCGCCCGTTCCCCACACCTGAATCCGACTGAGTACATCTGGGACATCATGTCTCACTCCATCCACCAACGCCACGTTGCACCACAGACTGTCCAGGAGTTGGCAGATGCTTTAGTCCAGGTTTGGGAGGAGATCCCTAATGAGGCCATCCGCCACCTCATTAGGAGCATGCCCAGAAGTTGTAGGGAGGTCATACAGGCACGTGGAGACCACACACATTACGGAGCTTCATTTTGACTTGTTTTAACCCTTACATACTGTTCATATTTGATGCCCTCACAGTATGGTCCGGGTCAATTTTGACCCGGACCAAGAATATCCTCATAATAAGTGTCTATACTAAATTTTGAATTACAGATCTACTTTGAATGCAAAGTAGTTGAATGCAAATTTCTATCTGAAATAAGTAAATGGATGATTAATCCTTAATTGATGTTTCAGAGAGCAAGGAAAGTCTATATTTTAGGTTGTACAACATTCGTTTTCGGAGAAAAAAAACGTCTAATATCACACAATGTCATATCCTGTTTTACCTAAGACATGAAAAGATAACAGCCATAATGACTGAAATAGATTTATAGATTTGACTAAAAGTGAAAATGGCAAGAACATTCTGGAACTGTTAGGACGTATAATATAACCACATAACGACTGCAACCACGAAACACTGTCCTCGCTGCTATATCATGAAATTTACAATTTTAAGAATCACAGAATCACAATTATCAATATTTATTCAACATTAATTGACATTCAGAACACAAAACATTAAACAAGAGCAACGCAGAGCGTGGCATATGCCCCCGCCTGTATGTTGATCAAGGGCATATTGAGATGGCTGCTGTGGCGGTCATATTAGATATCGCACGACGCTGGTTTTTGAAAGGAACCTTCCTCTGGCCACTCCCAATACGCCATTAAGAAATGGCATCAATCCGACGAGGGATTCTATAGTTATCCCACGGAAACAAAAAGTTACCAGACGACCGACGAACAGCAGACGAATGACGGACAGACATGGTGTCGACATAAGGCCCCCTCCTCTTTGGAGGGCGGGGGCATAAAAATAATAATGGCAAACTAGTAAACTGGTCTGTGCACTGAAAGCAGTGGTAGAAACCTTGTATGTGTGGGACTTGCGGATGGATTTCTTACATTTGCAGCAGGTTGTCCCGGTTTTGTGGTCCTGTTTTCCAGAGCAGAAATTTCATCTCCTCCTCTGTCCCCTTGTGTTGGCTTCTTGTGTGACTTGTTGATCAGGGCCCCCCCACCCTCCCATCCCAAATTGATACCATTTTGTTTATTTTAAGATTATTTAGTTGCGTTGTAAGGGCTTGCATGTGCTGTTCTTGTGTCTATGCCAAGTCACCCTCTGACCTTTTTATAACTAATGTTCTTTATGTGTATCATATATGATCACTCCTATGGTATTTCACTTCAAAGGCCAGCAGGTGCCTGTCTCTGCATGAACCTTCGCAAATGTGGTGGGACCACAAACAGTTCTCGTAATAGTGTCAAGGTCCCCCTTTAACTCTGTCACCACTGTCCATACAAAAAACATGCAGACATCACATATATAGTGAGACAGTTTCAAAATTCCCCACAACCACTATTGTCCTTGATTTGACCCACACTAGTGGATATAAAATCCATGTAAATGGATACGGGTCAAATTTGACACGGAACAGCCAACAGTGGACAAAAATTTGTAGCCCCTGTAGAAAAATATAAAACTTTAAAATGTTTTCATTTTTATGTATTTTGGGTCACTTTAGGAAAAGTCATGAAATTTCAGTCTAAAAGAATGACATTTAGGGTATGTTTACTGCTGTCAAATGTCAAAATGGGTCAAATTTGACCCCAACAGTATGTAAGAGTTAAGGACATTACATCAAAGTTGGATCAGCCTGTAGTGTGTTTTTCCACTTCAATTTTGAGTGTGACTCCAAATCCAGACCTCCACGGGTTAATGAATTTGATTTCCATTGATGATTTTTGTGTGATTTTGTTGTCAGAAAATTCAACTATGTAAAGAACAAGGTATTTAATAAGAATATTTCATTCATTCAGATCTAGGATGTGTTATTTTAGAGTTCCCTTTCTTTTTTGAGCAGTGTATAAAGCTATATATATATATATATTAGTTTTTCTCAGCTGGAGTGATCCTCATCACTCAAGCACAATTTGTTTGGTCAGTCAGCTATGTACAGTCAGCATGTTCCTATCAATCTGTCTGTGCACACACGCGGCCGACCTGATTACAGGACTGAATGGTTACAATGCCTGACTAATATCTAATGTGGGCACCAAATTAGGCATAGTGCTCAGGTAAAAGGGCTTACACTCACACACACACACACACACACACACACATATGCACGCGCACAAACACACACACACACACACACACACACTCAGAGACATACACAAATGGATGTGTACACAAACACGCTCACACAAGCACACACATCCATGTTGTATGACTGCAAGGCACATTGTAGAGATCATGCAAATGCCGTGAAGCCTACTAGAATTATTTGAAAACTTGCAAATATGAGCCTTTCCACTGCATTTTCCTGTTCATTATGCTCACCCATGATTTTGCCTCCCATATTTTCAAGTTAATCTCACATCACCGCATTACATTATTGACCTGCTCGCACAGACATGCACACAAGCACACACACATCCAAACACACACAGACTTGCTCGCATGTAGCCTACAATGTTCTCTGTGTATCTCCTTCATAGCCTCAGATAAATAGAAATAAACGCTTGGCAAGTAAATTTCACAGCATAATGAATATCCCTTATTCATTATCCCCCTAAAACAGTATTCTGGTCCAACAGTGCTCCGTGCCAAGGACATGCTCTCAATTCACATTAATATTTGACTTTTTTATGATGGAATTATCGGCTGATAATGCTTTGTATTGGGTCTCATAAATGGTACATTCTGTAAGCCTCTACCAATATTTGCTTAATTTTATTGCCTCTGATATCATTATAATCAAATTTGAAATATAATAAAGAAATCGTATTATCACAAGAGCACACAAAGTTAATATCCTCATGACACTTTGATCAAATAAACCCTTCTTACTTTCCGTAAAGCATTAAGGAATTTAAGAACACTATTAAATGGCACTTTATGAGATGAGGCTAGCTCACTGTGAATTGGCAGATTCTGGGAGAACATTCAATGGTAAACGAGTACCCCTCCCTTAGAGGAACTTCATTTCCAAATATCTCATTAAATGCGCCCATATCCAGTAATATCCTTGTGTTTCATACCGATGACAGACGGCATTACAGAGAACAGATTTAACGAATTGCTTTCATAATAAGGCAAATTGTAGAGCTGCAAAAGCTATAAAATGGTTGCATTTATACACACATGCTTGAGTAAGCAATCAACAGCAATGTGCTGGTCATGATACAAAAATAACCGTTCACCCAAGCGGTTAAACTCTTAGGTGTGCAATCGATTTTATACAAACATTTGTATAATGACTGGCATGAAAATATTATTTGCGCTTATTTCCACTAGTAATACAGTTACCATTCTCATCTGCTTAGATAAAGACATCATAATAGTGTTTTTGTCCAAAAATTGTGTTAATATGCAAAAATTTTCTTCTACCACTAATATTATGTTGTTTCAAAACAGCCAGATCTTCTGTTGCTAGGTCCAGGAGTGCAGCTGTTCCATTTCATTGCTATGGAAGACCTGTTGGCACTAATTCCAGAGCATCATAGCTCTACACTGACAGTTCTTTTCACACTATGCATTCTCCAATTTGTCACAATCACCATACCTACCAAAGAAACTTATAGTCATATCAGAAAACTCAAATATGGAGTGTGTGTGTATGTGTGTGTATCTATTTTAGCCTTCACTTCTGATGTTTGAGGGTTAAGTTTGTGACTCAAACTTGAATTTAGCCTAGAATTCAGATTTAGCAGATTGATACAAAGTTTAAAAGACAGACATGTTTTGAAGTACTTCATAGGTGTGCATTTATCAAAGGATAATGTAAACGTACTGTTATGGCCCCAATTTGTTATTACATTCTACAACACAACAGCAACAGCAACAGCAAGGGATGACAGAAACAGTTTTAAAAACTTGAACGCATTTAATGAAAAAAAAACAAAGACAATAACTACTATTTACAACTACAGACCAAGATTGAATAAAAAAAAAAAAAGAAATATTTACAGTCCCTTTTCGTGGGGGTGGCTTGGTGATGTCCTGGATGATGAAAATGCTCAAACACAGGCAAAGAAATCCACAAAAGAAACGTCACAGGTCTTGAACAGAATGGCAGGTCTGGTCATCTTCTTGCAATTTCTCCTACTACTTTACTGTCTCAATTCTTTTCCTAATATACTCTTTTGCAGACCCCACCCACATTTAGACCTTTTTTTTTTAATTTTCTGAGACTTGCCCCAGACATGTCCAGGACATGTCTAAACATAGCTCCAGTCTGAGCTGAATAAAAAAAAAGGTAAATACTGCCATCCAGTGGCCTATATTCACATTACACCTCCATTCCAAAAGGGAAAAATTTTGACTCATAAAGGCAAAATTTTTCTTTTCAATACAAAATGGTTAAGTGAACACTTGTCTATATATACATATCATACAATATTCAAACACATGATATATATATACACATTCAAACACGGGATAAGCAATCAGCAATTACATTGTCTGTACCCTTCACATGCTTAATTTCCAAGTCAAACTCCTGTAAAATCAAACTCCAATTCAACAATCTCCGATTCTTGTTTTTCATCTTACTCAAGAACATTAACGGATTGTGGTCAGTGTACACAATCATTGGCTTTTGTCCTGTACAAACATAAACCTCAAAGTGTTGTAAAGAAAGGACCAGAGCCAACAGTTCCTTCTCTATTGTGGAATAGTTCCTTTGGTGGCGATTGAACTTCCTGGAGAAGTATGCCACGGGATGCTCAATGTCATCAGAGTCACTTCTCTGTAGGAGCACAGATCCACAAGCTTGGTCGCTAGCATCGACCGCGATGGAGAACGGTTTGTTGAAGTCAGGAGATTTGAGCACGGGGAAGTGACACAGCAGAGACTTCAGGCGATCGAAGGCTCTCTGGCATGCATCATCCCAAGTAAACTTTATGCCTTTTTTCAGTTGGTTAGTTAGACTGAGAGCAATCTCAGCAAAGTTCCTGCAGAACTTGCGGTAGTACCCGATCATTCCAAGGAAGCGGCGCAAAGCTTTTTTGTTGTCAGGAACTGGAAAGTCCATGATGGCTTGGACTTTAGCATTTATGGGTGCCACCTTACCCTGGCCTATGACGTAGCCAAGATAGGTGACAGTAGCACAACCAAAGTCACTCTTGCTCAGGTTAACAGTCAGGTTAGCCTGGGTCAGGCGCTGGAACAACGTCTCTACATCTTTTAGATGTTCTTCCCAGGAGTCACTCCATGTGATCAGGTCATCAATGTACGCACCCGTGTGTGGCAATCCGGCGATTGTAGACTGTATCATCCTTTGGAACGTGGCTGGGGCATTTTTCATGCCAAAGGGTAGGACTTCATACTGGTACAATCCAGATGGTGTGGCAAAAGCAGAGATGCTCTTGGCCCTCTCAGTTAAAGGCACACACCAATAACCCTTCAATAAATCAATCTTGGTCAGAAACTTTGCTTGCCCTACTCTATCAATACAATCATCAATCCTAGGTATTGGAAACACATCAGTTCTAGTTACAGCATTGACTTTGCGATAATCTGTACAGAATCTAGTACTTCCATCAGGTTTTGGAACTAGCACACAGGGTGAACTCCAATCTGAGGTGGAGGGTCTGATAATATCATGTTCTAACATGTACTCAACCTCTTTCTCAGCAATCTTTCTCTTTTCAGGATTCATCCGGTACGGATGCTGTTTTATTGGTTTGGCATCACCAACATCTACATCATGAGAGGCTATAGATACTCTCTTTGGAACATCAGGAAACAGATCCTCGTATTTCTTGATCAACCTCTCAAACTGATCTCTCTGTGAGGGTTCTAAGTGCTGGAGTTTTACATCAAGATTTTGCAACACTTCAGAATTTGACAATTTACATGAAAGAACTTCAGCTTTAATTCTAGGTTCATCATCTTGAAACTCCCCCTCATCTTCACAAATCTTGACCATAGGAGAATCTGAAGTGACAGCTGCAACCCTAGCATTTCTGTCATGATAAGGCTTCAGCATGTTAAAGTGACAGGTTTTGCAAAAGTTGGAAACGTCTTTCCGAAGCCCAGGCTAAAAGAAGTGTTTCATGATCTTATCAACAGTCTTGTTAACACCAAGATGACCTCCTAAAGGTAAACTATGAGCCATTGTTAAGATCTCATTCCTGTAGACCTTCGGAACAACAATTTGCCTGACCACTGCCCATTCTGCATTGGCAGGGATATCAGGAGGGCGCCACTTCAGCATCAACACACCATCCTTGAGATAATACCCAACTGGAACTGCGTCTATTTCTTTATCAGGAAGGGCCCTCCTCTTTAATACACAAATTTCAGGATCATCAGTTTGCTCCTCAATCAACCGCTTTCTGGACAGAGACAAGTCTCCAGACACATCAGAATCACCAGACCCATCCGGCTGGCTGAATAGAGAACTGATAAAAGTATTTGATAAGTCCTCAAACGGAGAAACCATAGTAGGCCAATCAGAGTCATGAGGCGAACCACCTGAGTCCTGACTATTCAATATACTGAACGGCACCACATCATCTTCTTCTTGAGCCTTCTTGGCCATAGCACGAGTCACTGCGCAAGAAGGATACAGAGATGGGTCCTCATCCCCATCTTCAGTGCTCGGCTGTGAAGTAAGATGTACAGGGGGAACTACTTTGCCCCCAGCCAGGTCATTGCCTAGCAACAGAGAAACACCCTTTATAGGTAGACTTGACATAAGTCCCACCTTTACCTGTCCTGTAACTAAATCTGACTTCAAGAATATAGAGCGCAGGGGTACAGATACAGTCCTCCCTTCAATACCTTGTACAAGTATGAAATCCCCTGAAGCGGTCTCATCACGTAACTCCAAGGAGTCCATCAACAAAAGTGACTGAGAAGCTCCGGTATCCCTTAGGATATATATGGGGACAGGAGTAGTATGCTCATTCAGAGCCACAAATCACTCTGACACAAATGGAAGAAATTCCTCCCTCACGAAGTCAGCTGTATCAGGCTTTTTAGCCCCACAAGAAGCAGGCAATTTAGCAGATTGGTTATCTACTACAGGGGTTTCTAACCTTGTTTTCACAAAGGCATTTGGTTTGGTATCCTTTTCTTTTTCTTTCTTAGCTTTAAGGAACCAACAGTTAGTTATGACATGACCAGATTTCTTGCAATAACCGCAAACTAGACCACTTTTGTCACTGTCAGCTTTCACACTTTGATCAGACCTGTTACTGGATTTCTGAGCACCATCACCAGATTTGTCTTTGTCTTTGGGTGAGGAATCTTGGGTATCACCATAACCCTTTTTCTGAAATTGGGACCATCTATTATTACTGCTAGACTGAAATTTGGACTTATGTGTGAGAACATATTCATCTGCAAATTTGGCAGCTGATTGCAAATTCAGTGCTTGCTTCTCATTAAGGTAGGCCTTAACATCATCTTTAACACAGTTCTTGAATTCTTCAACTAACACCATCTCTTTTAGTGAGTTGAAATCATCCTTGACCTCCATAGAAGTACACCAGCGCTCAAAGCAAACCTGCTTTTCATTAGCAAATTCAACATAAGTCTAATTTTCAGATTTCTTCAGACCTCTGAATTTCTGTCGGTAAGCCTCTGGAACCAACTCATAAACTCTCAAAATAACCTTTTTGACAACCTCATAATCAGAGTAATCATCTGCAGACAAAGCCAAATAGGCTTGTTGAGCTTTACCCTTGAGGACAGTTTGCAACATCAGAGGCCAGTGTTCCTTTGGCCACTGGCAACTCTTTGCTACCTTTTCAAAACACTGGAAATAGTTGTCAACATCCTTTTCCGAAAATGGAGGCACCAGTTTTACCTCCTGACTGGCACAAAATTTATTTTTAGTTTCAATTTTAATTTTTAGTTGCTCCATTTGGAGTCTTTCTTCTCTATCGAATTTCTCTAATTCAAAATCTCTCTGTCTTGCAAATTTTTCTAACTCAAATTCTCTTTGTTTTTCTTTTTCCTCCCTTTCTATTTTCTCTTCTCTTGCTAATTTTTCTAACTCAAACTGCCTTTGTTTTTCTTTTTCTTCCCTCTCAAATTCTCTTTGCTTTTCTTTTTCCTCCCTTTCTTTTTCTCTTTCCTCCCTTTCAATCTCTAGCATTTTTAATTTAAGTTCTATTTCTATATTTGGATTTTCCACTGGAAACTGTTCCAGATCTCCTGGTGCAAACACATTTTCATCAATGTAATATTCAACTATCTCTTTAGCCAGTCTTGCTTTTCGCATGGCTGGTTTTACCTCTGTCAGCTCCAACTGTCTGCAAATTTCTAGCAGTTCTGTCTTTTTAAAAGACTTCAAAACCCCTAAGGTTGGTGATGCCAAGAAATCATCCATTGCTGTTGTCAATATATATCTAGGAAAATTCACAAAAACAATTTCACAATTTGAAATGTTAGATTTTTAATAAATGACTCTCAAAATGGTCTATCCCGGACGAGCCCCCAATTTGTTATGGCCCCAATTTGTTATTACATTCTACAACACAACAGCAACAGCAACAGCAAGGAATGACAGAAACAGTTTTAAAAACTTGAACACATTTAATGAAAAAAAACAAAGACAATAACTACTATTTACAACTACAGACCAAGATTGAATAAAAAAAAAAGAAATATTTACAGTCCCTTTTCGTGGGGGTGGCTTGGTGATGTCCTGGATGATGAAAATGCTCAAACACAGGCAAAGAAATCCACAAAAGAAACTTCACAGGTCTTGAACAGAATGGCAGGTCTGGTCATCTTCTTGCAATTTCTCCTACTACTTTACTGTCTCAATTCTTTTCCTTATATACTCTTTTGCAGACCCCACCCACATTTAGACCTCTTTTTTTTAATTTTCTGAGACTTGCCCCAGACATGTCCAGGACATGTCTAAACATAGCTCCAGTCTGAGCTGAATAAAAAAAAGGGTAAATACTGCCATCCAGTGGCCTATATTCACATTACAGTACCTTTGAACATCCTTCAACCAATAAATATTCAATAGACTAGCGGCAGACTAGCTATGAATGAATATAAAACTAATACAATAAAGGTTGAATGTCAAGTAGAATGTCAGGTAAGAATGTCAAGTAAAAATCCTAGTGTTAATTCAACTCCAGTAGAGTTTATATGAGACCAACCCATCCATCTTGGACTGAAATGAATTCTATTGGAGTTGAAGTAACACTGGGATTTTTGCTGTGTACTTGCGTCAGATGGCGAAGAGCACATTGTTTTTAATGCCTGAGTGTATGGCAAACAAGTTCATATCCTTCGCTGTTATCACTAGCAGAAAACTGTGCAGGAATTGTACCTATAGGTTTACAAAGGCTGCCCCCAAGGGCAAAGCCCTCAGAGTTGCATCCATTGCATCCTTTTTACTTTTGACAGTGTTTACCACTCAAAATCCCTTTGACAAATGAACCGATGAATTCATTCTTCAGATGAGCAAATATAGAAAACGTATAACAGGATAGAGAACTGGATCAGCCTCTTCTCCAAAACCAACACACAAAATTCCAGGTCAAAATGACAAGGATCCTCTGCAACTCAGGCGCTGCTCTAGGAGTTCAGCAATATATAAGTGGGTGACAAATTAATGGAAAAAAATCTAAATAAACAATCTTCGTAACATGTTGGGACTCCATAAGCTGCCAGATCAGTTTCAACATCCCCAGTCGCGAGAACCAAGTAATGCAGTAGATCCGATTTAATTAATAAGGGGGGAAACCCCCGCAGGGCAGAAGGCAATGAAACAAAGTCCAGTATCCAACAATCACAATCCAGTTGGGCAAAAACAGACGTAAACCAGGGCAGCAATCACAGTACGCGTGGTCGGACAAAAATGGGTTTGGTACACGGGCACAGGTACTTTTGTATATCAGAGAAGCAAAGCCAAAATCCAGTGGGCGTAATCCAAACTGTAACCAGGGCAGCAATCATAGATCTCGTAGTCGGGCAGAAAAGGGTCAAAAAACACAGATGAAACAATAAATCCAAAATCACAAAGCCAATAATCGAAAAGTCAGACGGTCCAGTCAGAAAGGAATCACTGAGAGAACTAGGCGAGAGAAACGCGGCACAAGTAAACTGAGAGAAACGATCTGACAAGAAAGTGCTGTGAAAAGACTCCTAATATACAATCCAGGGGAATCACATGCTACGCAGAACACAGGTGCTGGAAATGAGACTAATTACAAAGGATGGAACAAGAGGGAGAACCTGATCACGAATGTAGCAGGCTGAAGGAGGGGCCCGGGCAGGGACTTGAACCTCTAGACCCCTGGGTAAGAGTCATGCGCGCTGACCACATCGCCAAAGAGCCAGGCTCGTTGGCAAGGTAGCCAGGGCATGTACTTATTAGGAGACACTTCCAGTGACAGGACCCTTCAACTGTCACATCTCTCCCCCTCTTTCGTGAGCATGTCCTCAAGCTCCATGCATGCTGCCATCCATTAGGATGCCCCAGATCCTGCCGATTACGCCAGAATGTAGCAGGCTGAAGGAGGGCCTGGGCGGGGACTTGACCCTCCAGACCCCCGGGTAAGAGTCATGCGCGCTGACCACATCGCCAAAGAGCCAGGCTCGTTGGCAAGGTAGCCAGGGCATGTACTTATTAGGAGACACTTCCAGTGACAGGACCCATCAACTGTCACACATAAAATGGGAAAAAGCCAAAACGCGGACAGGGATCACGAGACAATCCTATTGACAAACATACGGCTCCAGTCAAGGAGTTCTGACGTGCATAGATAATGAGAGGCAGGACAGCGCGAGCAGGTGTGGAGATTCCACAGAAATGCAGCAGAGAAGATTAGGGAGAGACAAGAGGCGGAGACTAGAACAGGGCGAGTGCTGAGAGCTTGTTAATCAATTAGTAAGTGCACCTATACAATCCCTAGTGCTCGTTCGTAAGTTAGTATTACATACAATGTTAGTTTGTGTTAGCAACCCTAGCAAAGTAACAAACTGTTAGTATGGGTCAGTAAAATAGAAAAGTAAGATGAAGAAAATAAATGAGATTGGAAGGAAGGCTGAAATCCAGAAACCATTAAATCACCCGAAGAGTGGCACGCAATACTAGGGCTGTGAGCAATGACAAGACAAGAGACCAGACAGGGGGAGACAAAGTGCAATGCATGGTACAAAGCAAAACATGGACCGGAGTAAACTATGTGAAAAAGTAAAACATGGAAAAACTAAACTAAGACAATACATGAATAAATCAAAGAAACCAAATCACAGTACACATTACAAAGAATAGTCAGACATGGTAAAAATCCAAATATAAACATGGCTAACAGATCGTGGGCATGGCAAGGCAGGGCAGAGACATGGCAAACAGGCAGAATCACAACACTGGCATTGAGTATTTCAGTGTAAAACTTGACTGGAGGGATGTAATACTTTTGTTTTCTGAGATATTACCTCATTTGATGTTTTGATGGTGGTGTCAGAAAGCTCTGTTTAACACATTGTCGCAAAACTTCTCCGATTTGAGATTTGGTGAATTTAAAAGTGGTGACATATGCTGAGGCCCATTTCATACTCCAATCAGTGAGCCCTTGTGCCCTGTGGGGCTGGGGCCATTGCCATCCTGGAAGAGACCACTCCCATTATGGTATGAATGCTTCATCAGAGGATATAACCATTCATGCGCATAATATCCCCTTCACCTTTGCCGGTGACGAGTGGACCAAACCATGCCAGGAAAATGAACAGAAGCAAATTTGTTATGTTTGTCCAGTGTTTATTCAGGATTTTTCCTTTAACTTTTCTGCGGATAAACACACACACACACCTATATACAATGTTCAAAATATAGCGACGTATTATAGAAACAAGAAAGCTTCCAGGCTTGATGTAAACCTTGTCAGCTGAGATCTCCATCATTTCTGCGTCAAAACACAAACAACGTTGCACCGAAAAAGAAAAAAAAAAAAAGATTCAAGAAATCAAAGCAATCTTACAGGTTTTACGCTTTGTCAGTTAAATAATGGGCTAATCTACCTGACCCTGGAACCAAGGACAAGTGGCAAAGAGGTTAACTGACTATAGAGGACAAAATGACCGAGGCTAATGGGTTCATCTGAGACCTGGGTACCTGTGAAGTGTTCCTGGGGTACAATTCGATGTATCAAAATGTGCGTCGGTTCCTGGAACGTCTTTTGAAATTTACCCTGTTTCCAACACTATTCAATGAAACTGGGGTATGTTTTGACAGAAATACCAGGAACCAAGTACAGTTTTATATACTGCAGAGCACTCTAGCGACAGGACAATGGCATCCAGGTCTGGGAGATGGATGGAGGAGGGGAGTGTGTGAGCGCAGGATGAAGAGAGGGAGAAGCAGAGGAGGATAAGGAACAGAAGAAGGAGGAGGGGACGGGAGACAGCAAGAGGAGAAGAGAGGAAAGAGGGAGGGTAATTAGAGAAGGAAATAACCGCTGCTGTCGTTAATCGTCACTCATTTAAGCCCTAATAGAGGATCTCTTGACTGCGTTCGCTTTATCTCGCGCACTTCTTTATGCATTAGATTCCGCTGCACCCAGACAAAGAATGCTAATTCTTATCCTCTAAAGAGAGTAATTAGGCCGGTGCGATAATTCAGCGCAGGGACCTGGGAGGTCTCAGAAATCGAGGAAAGGTGTGGCTTTGGAGTCCTGTACTCTTTCATTAATATCTGAGTGCAATAATTCTTCATATTATGGTGTTTAGTAGCATATTTTACACACATACACCCACACACACACGCGCACACACATATATATGTATATACATATAGAGTATGTATACACACACATGCACACATATATGTATAAATATACAGTATGTACACACACACACACACATACACACTATATATATATATATATATATATATATATATATATATATATATATATATATATATATATATATATTTAAATAGTAAACTATACACAGTAAAAGTCAAAAATTAAATACAAATATTTACTGAGTATAACAGACTACTGTGTGCTCAGGAATATATTTTCATAAAACACTCTGAAAAATTAACCTGCGAAGGAACAAATTTGGTATTCAAAGGAAAAATATGCAATCCAGATGTGTATAACCGGAGCCTGCAGCGTGCATATATATCTTTCCATCTGCTCTGCATTTCTCTTCTTTATGCATTTATGAAAATTCGTGGAAGGGATAATGTTTGATGGTGACGTTCCCCTAATACCAGCTGACTTCCTCCAATGACGGCGAGGGGAGTAAATGCGTTTTCATCTCGCGCGTGTGTACGTGTGCGTGTTGTGTGCAGTGTGTTCGGGGAGGATTTGAAGAGGAGTGTTTAGATTTCCGCCCGACACTTCATTTGAGAGGCTGCAGAACAAAAAAGGAGAGCTGACAGATCGCTCTGCTGATTAAATAATGGCTCCTTACTGTAATGCCTCAGCCTAATCCGAAATGGGTTTCGTTTGACCGCAGAAACGCTCTCTCGCATTTGAGAATGTTTCTTTACTTTTGCAAATTTGTGGAAGGGGTCTGTTTACTGTCCTCAATCAGACGCGCTCTTCTGCTAACTGGCTACGGTGTAAACGGCATGCTAATAATGAGCAGGTGCGCAAGCAGAGCCGCACAAGCAGATGATCTTCCTCGCCCTCTATTTTTTTTACCAACACGCGTGACTTTCCCTCCTGACCAGTGACTTCCAGGGGCACGTGAAGGTTCACATCCCACATTACTGGAAGATTGGGATGGAACCTCAAACAAAATGTCATCCACACTGGAGCACATGCATCACTGCATGTGACAGCACAATAAAGGCTTCCCAGAATGAAGTGCAGTAGTTGGTAGAATGAAGTCAGGATAAGGTAGTTAAGACCACGCTGTCAAAGTTTAGGTTGCCCGCATGAGCCTACATTGAGTTGAGAAGCATTACGACTGCTCTGCCCTTGAAGTATGGGTGATGTGTAATCTAAGAAATTGGATGGGAAACTGTCCAAACTGTCAATAGGCAGATAAAGTATGCGCATCCATCTTGTGTGAACCATGAGGTTCATGAATCAGGTTCATGAATTCCTGGACAAGCCCATCCTCCTTAGGGTGGTTTATTCTTTCAGTAATTGCTGAGGGGTTATATGTTTGATGAAAACCCCGATTCGGTTGTTTTATCCAGTTCCCCTTTATGTATACGTCTTTCTTCCCCCATCGAGGATGACAGCACACTGAAATCCCCAGCTTATCAGCAGCACCTTAAGGCTAACATGTGGCCCTTGAGCTTGTTTTTAATTAAAACACACAGCAAATAAACAGAGAGCAGTGCATATCCCAGTTACCCCTAGCAGTATTTGGCAATGTAGCGTCTTGGGGATTGTTTTTCGATCCGTGGCTCCACCCATCTCTGCCCCTGCTCCCCTCCCCCTCGCCCTCGCTCTCGCTCTCGCTCCCCCACCTCCATACCTCATCCGCACCTCCTCCTTCTCCTCCTCCTCAGGGAGGGAATGAGACGACATTCGCACGCTCGGGGTTCCTGTCAGTACAACCTGACGCGCTCCACTCCCTGACGCTAGCGCTCTAATTAGCGGAGCTGTGGGTTAGGCTCAGAGAGGAACGGTTGCCTCCCAGCGACGGATCGTAGATGAGAGAGAAGCTTTCAAGAAACCGAGCGAGTGAGCTGTGGGGGGGAGGTGAGGTGGTCGTTGGAAGGAGGTGGGGGGCGGAGGTGGTGATCACAGGTACATTACGAGGCGCGGGGGGTGGGGAGCGAATAAAAGAGGATAATTTTAGACGTCCCACATTCGCGGTTTGTCCTGCATACATCTCACCCTCCCACTGTTGTTGTCTGTTGCACTTCCGAAATCGCACCCAGAGCCCCCGCTAGGCAGACCTAGGTGTCCCAGAATGCAGCAGGGCGCCCCGCCTAAGCCGCCCTCCGCGTGACACCCTCGCAGCAGGTATGGAGGCGTGTGACCTCACGCTATTCCTCTGAGCCCATTGGATGAGCCACGTTACACCGGTGTGCATTCGCGCCCCCATACATTTATAACACCTCTCCACATTGTTGCCTCAGGAGGTAAGCACTCCGCATATAAAGGTGTTGCAACAGGGCAAGATGTCAAACTCGGTTAAACAACCAAGGCAGGCATCGCAGTTGCAATAACAAAACCTTCTTATTGGAGTTGACATTGACGCTGGAGTAGCCTTGCACCATTTAGTGGACTGACGACCCTATTCTTTTTATGTAGTAATGAATCGTACACATCCGCAGCCACAAATTAGTTACCCTTGCGCAAATTCCAGCGATACACCGAGAAACACAGCTAAAGATATCATGCATTTTTTTGACACGTTTCTAAGAAGCAAGCATTTGTTTAACGAGCACATTCCAGAAATAAACACCCATCATTTTTATTTATATTATAACTGACTGTGTTTATCAGTGGACTCAAATATGCGAGAGGAGAAAGTAAACACTTCCCGTACTGAGGTGATCTGCTTCTTTTTTTCATTTTTGATTGCAAAAAATTGTGAAATCCCAGAGCAAGAGGTACAGAAATGAATCCCGGGTTGGTTTCTTGCAGTCCCTGTGTTAGCGAATCCGGCATCAGCCCTGCTATAAATAGAGTGGGGCCTGTCAGCCAGATTAGCATCTCCTGCGCCTTGAAGAGAGCTGCTAGCATGCCTGAGGCTAGATCCAAGAGATGACAACCTAGCAGCATTATCTTGGCTTCTGTACTGCCCCCCTACAGGGCAAGAGTAACCGTCATTACCTGTGGTACTAGTGCCCCTCTGTAGGGCAAGAACAACCATCATTACCTGCACTTTTCCTGCCCCCCTACATGGGAGGGGGCAATGGTCATTACCCGTAGTTCTAATGTCCCCCACTGGGCAAGACCAACCGTCATTACCTCAGCTGAAGGGGGAAGGGGTATTGTTTTCGGTTGCATTTGTCAGTTTGCGTCAGCAGTTAAGCATAAAAATGGACCGAATAAATTACGTAAAATCTCAAAGGAAGGTGAGCAATGGTCCCAAGACAACCTGGTTATATTATGGACCTAATTGGGTCAAGGTCAATGTCAAAGTAACCAAAAAGCTATAAATTGTTTAGAATGGGCAGGTATGGTATGTAGTGCCTGTCACTACTTGTTTCCTGCAGTACTACTGCCCCACTCTAGGGCAGAAACAACAATCAATACATCCCTGAAACAGAGTGTTTTGGGGATATTATCCATTCGCTTTTGGCTGCCACCGCTGTTTTAGTGCAAAAACGGTCTTTATGAGAATCGCATTAAACTCCTCGCATTCAATTCTGACGTACAGAGGATGAACCCATTTGTTTTGTACCACCCAAACCACTGATCCAAATGCGATAACTTAAGCGATAGAAATTATGTCACGCTTCTTTTGATGGATTCTGATCAATAGAGAAGGGCTGTTATTGCTTCTGCTCCCCCTGTGACCTTAGATGTAACGCCACCATCAGGCCAAACTCCATATTTTTAAAACTTGCAATAACTTTAACAGAATCTTGTCAAACATGCGTTCAACATTTCTGGAGCATAAAGGAGGAAATATTCAATTGCCATGGCTTTTTACGGTTTCTGGCAGCACCACCACCTGGTCAAATATAACAATTCCAAATGTAATAACTGACAATTTTGATGAGAATCATGTCACACTTTTTATGATTGCTTTTGGAGAATAGAGAAGAGTAGTAACTAATGTTGGTTTCGGTATGACCTTTGCTGTGGCGCCCTCATCAGGCCAAACTTTTCATTTTTGAAAATGCAAACCGTTCAAACAGTTTTAAAGGGAATCCTGTCAAACCTGCTGTCAGCATTCCTGGTGCACAGAGGAGGAACCTTATTAATTTAATGGCTCCATTATTTTGACCGTAGTGCCACCATCAGCTGAAGTTAATTTCCGAATGCAAAATGTCAAGTCTTTCTAATCAGAATCAGATCAACTTTGCTGTGAACGTCTTGGTGCATAAAAGAGCAATCCTATTGTTCTAGTGACACTATGTTTGTTCCGGTAGCACCACCTTCAGGCCAAACTTAACTGTTTCAAAATGCAGTAAGTCAAACAATGCGCTGCCAAAGTCATGAAGTCACTTCGAAGTCAACCCGTTGCAGCCATGGCAACTGATTCACGCCTTACGAACCAAACAACTTGCACAGCATGTTGCAGAGTGTTTATCGCCATGGCCCTTGTGTATATATGTGGAATTATGCTTTATTTTCAGCAGTCTTGAAGCCAAAATATGCTATTATAACAGAACAGAAAGTATTTCTCAGTATATTTTGATCGTCAAATATTAGGCATTTCGTGCTGTGTGTTTAGTGTACGAGTGAATGACTTGCTATGCTGTGAGCGTGAACAATGACCAAGGAAGTGAGTGTTGACCCAAGTGAAAGTGACTTCACACTTTTCTAGCCCATTGTCATGGAAAACGGGAAAAAATGCTGTGGACAGTGCTGGAGCCAAGAGTAATTCTACTTATGATTCTAGCGACCCTATACTTTCTTTAGTGCCACCACTGTACCAAAATCTGTATTTCACCAATGGGAAGAATGCTGTGGTTTCAGGGACATATCCTTCTGTTGTACACAGACAGCATTTGTCTTGGTATTTGTACTGCCGATGTCTTTGTAGAAATAAGTGCAGCTGTCATTATCTGTTCCTCTTGTGCACTTCTACAAAAGCCAAAACCAGTGAAGTTGGCATGTTGTGTAAATCGTAAATAAAAACACAATACAATGATTTGCAAATCCTTTTCGACCTATATTCAATTGATTACACTGCAAAGACAAGTTACTTAATGTTCGAACAGGTAAACTTTGTAATTTTTTGCAAATATTAGCTCATTTGGAATTTGATGCCTGCAACATGTTTCAAAAAAGCTGGCACAAGTGGCAAAGAGTTGAGGAATGCTCATCAAACACTTATTTGGAACATCCCGTAGGTGAACGGGCTAATTGGGAACAGGTGGGTGCCATGATTGGGTATAAAAGCAGCTTCCCTGAAAAGCTCAGTCATTCACAAACAAGGATGGGGCGAGGGTCACCACTTAGTGAACAAATGCGTGAGCTGATTGTCGAACAGTTTAAAAACAACATTCCTCAACGAGCTATTGCAAAAAATTTAGGGATTTCATCATCGACGGTCCGTAATATCGTCAAAAGGTTCAGAGAATCTGGAGAAATCACTGCACGTAAGCGACAAGGCCGAGAACCAACATTGAATGCCCGTGACCTTCGATCCCTCAGGCGGTACTGCATTAAAAACTGACATCATTGTGTAAAGGACATCACCACATGGGCTCAGGAACACTTCAGAAAACCACTATCAGTAACTACAGTTTGTCGCAACATCTGCAAGTGCAAGTTAAAACTCTAGAATGCAAAGCGAAAGCCATTTATCAACAGCACCCAGAAACGCCGCCGGCTTCGCTGGGCCCAAGCTCATCTAAGATGGACTGATGCAAAGTGGAAAAGTGTTCTGTGGTCTGACGAGTCCACATTTCAAATTGTTTTTGGAAACTGTGGACGTCGTGTCCTCCGGACCAAAGAGGAAAAGAACCATCCAGACTGTTATAGGCTCAAAGTTCAAAAGCCAGCATCTGTGATGGTATGGGGGTGTATTAGTGCCCAAGGCATGGGCAACTTACACATATGTGAAGGCACCATTAATGCTGAAAGGTACATACAGGTTTTGGAGCAACATATGTTGCCATCCAAGCAACGTCTTTTTCATGGACGCGCCTGCTTATTTTAGCAAGACAATGCCAAGCCACATTCTGCATATGTTAAAACAGCATGGCTCCATAGTAAAAGAGTGCGGGTACTAGACTGGCCTGCCTCCAGTCCAGACCGGTCTCCCATTGAAAATGTGTGGCGCATTTTGAAGCGTAAAATACGACAACGGAGACCTCGGACTGTTGAACAACTTAAGCTGTACATCAAGCAAGAATGGGAAAGAGTTCCACCTGAAAAGCTTCAAAAATTGGTCTCCTCAGTTCCCAAACGTTTACTGAGTGTCGTTAAAAGGAAAGGCACTGTAATACAGTGGTAAAAAGGCCCCTGTGCCAACTTTTTTTGCAGTGTGTTGCAGCCTTTAAATTCTAAGTTAATGATTATTTGCAAAAAAAAATAAATAAAGTTTATCAGTTTGAACATTAAACATCTTGTCTTTGCAGGGTATTCAATTGAATATAAGTTGAAAGTGGATTTGCAAATCATTTATTCTGTTTTTATCTACGATTTACATAACGTGCCAACTTCACTGGTTTTGGGTTTTGAACATGGCTAGAAAAACCATCATTACCAGTAATGCTGGTACCTATGAACAGGACAAAAACAAACAAGTAGTTCTTATTACCCTCTGCAGTGCAAACACAACTGCCATGAGATGTACCTGTAATGCCCATCTATAGGGGAAGACCATCACAGTGATAATGCCCCCCTAGAAAGCAAGAGCAATGATCATTTCCTGTCGTTCTAATACCCACAACTGGATAGGAGAAACTGTCATTACCTGTAGTTTTATATCGATCTTGCGGAGAAAATTAAAGCTCTTCTGATGATCCATTAATTTGAGGGTGCCAATGCCCTGCTAGACAAGGAGTGTCACACTCCAGTCCTGGAGACCAATACTGCCCGCAGGCACTTTTGCAGTCTTCTGTCAATCAGCAGTCGATCAATGCCTTAAACATGGCGTGAGGACTCTTTAGCCAATCAAGGAATTAAATTAATCACATCTGGGAAAACATCAAAGACCATTGCACACTGCGGCCCCTGAAGACTGGATTCTGACACCCCTGCGGTAAACAACACACGCACACACACAAAAAAAAGCCTGAATGGAATGGGAAATGCTAGGCAGAGATGAATGATTGGTTCGGAAATGGGTCTTGATTGTGCTCTTGATGTTGAAGCATTTTAATTTGGACCTACACTTACACTGACTGCGGCTGACTGGATTCTGATTGTGAATTGTATGCAGGATGTGTGGTTAAGAATATTCTGTACTCCCAGACTAAGAACGTCAACTGAGGCCACCTGTGTGTTTCTAAGCAATCTCTTCCAGGCCTGTTATAGCAGCAGTTTGTACTAATTGCTTCAGGAATCTAACTCTCATGCTGTTGGTTGAAACTGTGTTGCTTTCTATTCAAAATTTAGGCCTTCAGCTAAGCATCGTGGTAATGAGGATGCATTGTCTTGTCAGCATGACAATGCATGCAATTTTAATAAGGCCAATCAGCTAGTCCACATCTGCATCACTCTCTCCTGCTGTCACAACAGATCTGTCATCTTACAGTCACTGGCAGCTAGATATGCCTGTCTGGGAGACTTCAAAGATGCCATAAGAAAGCATTAAAATTTTCAGTCAAAAACAGCGCTCACTTCCCCACAAAAAGGTGTTTTGGTTTGATGATACATTACCCACCAGCCATGGAACATGTGACTCAAGTTATGGTATAACACATTCATATTTGGCACTGGCTTTGTGTGTATTCTGTGGCTTGCCATGTACCGAACCAACCATCCAATTTAAATTCAACACAAATATGTGAAAGCACAGAGAACGACAAGCAAAATCTACAGACCTCTAGGTTTTGATGCACACCTGAAAATACATCCTTATTTCCGTTGCGTGCTCTTTTGAGGATTGTCCAGTTCAGAATCACTCCACAAACATTCAGTAAATCAATATGTGCCTTAAGAAGGAAGATATTCACTGGGAGGTCCGGGGGCCATAAAGTTTGGCACTAGTACTGAGCTGATGGATGTAGAAGGTCAGTTTAATGGTTGAGGATATTCGTCCCTACCCTTCGATTAGATTTACGGCCCCCCCGCCACACACACACACACACACACACACACAGGAGAGGCAGTGGGAGATAAGCAAGGGATACTTTTTCTCTGAGGGTCAGTCCATTCTATGGGGGGTGGGAGGGGGTGGATGGGTGTCAGGGAGTCTGAGTCCGGAACAACAGCATGCCAGCACGCCTTCTGCATATCTCATGCACAACCCATGCCCCCCCCCACTGACCGACTCCCCTGACACATATCCATCTTACAACGTGCACAGATACCGAAAATCACTCACCGCTGCACCGATCGATACCTGTCCTGTTCGCGTCACAGAATATCGACACGGTCAAAATGATGAGCTGGAAGCATTGGGGCAGGAAAGATTGGGGGAGGGGGGGTTGGAAATTGTAGGTCAAAATCAGAGAAATGCAAGGAGAAGAAGCTGAGTTATTAGGAATATAAACCCCCCCCATCCCCCCATTGGGAAGAGGGAATGCAGGCCTGCATTACTGCCTGAGATTAACTTTACTGAGCGCCAGTGTTTTATTTAAATCGCTTGTGTTTCTGTCTGATTGCAAGTTCCAGGACCTCACACACTCCTCAACAATTGGCAGTCGCAGGAGCCTGAGCGATAAATTGCTGGAGAGCATGACAGCAGTTTTCATCAGAAAAAAAAAACACGAAAACCTCCAAGCAAAAAATTAAACTGGAATGTGGACACAAAGAAAATCTGGACTGACATCTTGTCAGATAACATTAGTAATAATTTATGTACTTAACAGTCTAAACTACCTTTTAAAAAGTATTTCAACGGTGGGATATTTACGCAATAAACTTGTGTTTATGCCAGTGTCATTCAGAAAGTGACTTGACTAAACATAAAAATATCTTTTTGGTGCCCCCATAACTGAGATTACAAAAGCTCTAGCCACATCTTTCAACTTTCCGGTGCAGGAATACAGTAATTGATTTAATTCTTAACCAACTACGCTATGTATGGAAGTTCACTACAGTGGAATAAAACTATCTTCTTCCAGTGGTAGAATGGGGTCACATTTTAGCAGCTAAATTAGTTACTCACTATGACTTGCCAAGCACATAGCAGGTAACAGTCAGCGGTGGGGGATAAGATTTTTCTCCAGCTGACAGTGACTGTCCCGTCGAATTAAATATGAGTCCCTGTGATGGTGGGAAAAAAAGCACCCAGGAGGGGAGGGCAGGAACTGGGGAGGCACTGTAAAAGAACCTAGTTTTTTGTAAAAGCCTGTTGTATTACAATGTTAAAACCTAATTACACTTACGAGAGCCAAGTAATGGTCGATCATATTGAGCAATGTATCAGCATTAACTCATTTACGTACATGTGTTCTCTTGTAATTAGAGTTGTGCTGCACATCATTTACAGCAAATATTTCTCTTCCAGTGATTCAATCTATTTCTTGTTCTATTCGCTGTTACTTCTCCACAACATAATTTTCTTTTAATCAATCCTTATTTGGCATTACCTTTACTATTCTGGGCTTTAAGATTCATTCTGAGCACTTAATTAATAAGGGAGGACTAGTATCAATACAAGAGTTTGATCCATATTTTTATCATAATGTGATCCCTGATGATATCATAAGCTAAAGAAGCCTCATTAGGCTCCTGTGGTTGTGTTACATATCTGGTGCACAGGGCCACAGTGCACATGCAGTCATGCAATTCTACTTCCTGTGGTCAGTCATGGGGTCATTGTTGAACAGGCTAATTTTGCGGTATTCTCAGGTTTAGCTATCTTCACAAGCATAACACAGAAACTGCCACGGCCATTCATTGCACAAAGCTCATTGCCGATAATCAATCAAACCGTTCGTGAGCACCCCACAGCGCGAAATCAGAATGAGTTAAAAAAAAAAACCAGAGGCTAATTAAAGTGCTAGCCGTTACCCCAGCAACTGTGCCCCATCTCGTCTTCTACAACAAGCCGCCACCGTATATCTGTGGGGCCGGTATCTGCCAGTCTCCTGTAGGGACTTCAATTCTCCTCCGCTAACATAGTGCCCGAGCGGAGTCAGTGACGATGTAATGAAAACACAGTTTTATTAGATTCACACCACAAAGCCCCGGAGCTGATCAGTGTATTATAACTGTCAAGCAGAACGGCTTTGGAGCTCCAGAACAGGGAAGGGAAGGGCGGCCGTGCCATTCTCGTGCCCCAGCAGGTGGCGCTGACCTCTTTAATTCCCACTGAATGAAATGTCAGCGCTTGATGGGGACCTTTTTACGCTCATAGGGAGCGACGCGGGGAATGGACGGGGCGGGAGGTCACAGTTTACACACACCCAGATGAGGTCTTTGTTAACCGAGTGCCACGTCGCGGAAGCGGCAAATAGTCAGAGGCAGGGGGGCTGCGGTCGGAGACGGCCCGGAATCGATAAGAGCCGCGGGGGGTCTTCCTCTCTGAGTGAGTGCTTCTCCGTCATAAATGCCACAGCTTTTACCCCCACCTCTCCCCCCATCCCCAGCCTCCGTTCCACCCATTCTCCCGAGTGTCGGATATGGCCTCGCTCGTCCCTCACATCCTCGCTCAGTCCGCTGTTCTTCCCCTCGCAGTTAGTCCTCATCTCTCCTACTCAGGCTCTTCGCCAACATCCATTCCTCTCCATCGCATCTCATCTGCATCCACATCTTTCTTCCGCCTCTTTTTTTAGTCCATCCATCTCGCAAGCCATTTCTTCACTCGCGCGCCTGCACTGGCTCTCATTTCTGCTTTTTACTAGTCGAGCTGAAATCGCGGAGAGCACATTGAAAATGAATTGCATTGCTTCTTTCCATAGTGTATTAATATATCGATACACGTTGGTTGTAGGGCTGAACGACTGCTCTCGACATTCCTGTAAAAAAAAAGGGTAGCAGTCACTTCTACTGCCCGCCCCCCCCCCCCCCCCCTCAGAGCTCAGTAATGGTTCTGACCTTCCTCTATATTCACCTGCTATTTATGAATGCGGTATAATACTGTATAAAGTGAGCGCAGCTGAAGGCAAGAAAGATTTTTCATGCAAACTGAATGTACAGGCTAGGTAAATGTGTCGTCAAATTAAGAAAGGGGAGGTCCATATGAATTTAGGCCGTGACGTAAGACTTTTAATTGCTAAACTTCACGTTCACTTCACTTCCTGTGAATGTGAATACCTCACTTATATTTGAATGCCTTCGCATCCATACAGACTGAACTGTGGAGGAGTCGTAGCACATCACAGATTCACGCAATAAACATTAACGGACCTCGCTATGTTAAGTAACCCTTCGCATCGTTTAAAGAAAAAAAAAGTGTTTTGAATTGAGTGAATTTTCTTTAAAAAAAGCAAAGATCAGAGATGTGCAGATGTTTTTTCACTTCGGTATTGTGAGCTGCGATGTCAAACCCAATCCCCAGACTACAGCAACATCTCTGGGTTCTTTTAGTTTACTGTCAGTCTCCTGCCAATGTAATCCTCAGAAACGAGGTTTGTGGAAAGCATTTCATTGACATAAATGAATCGCTCGTGCGGATACAGAGGAAACTAGCCGACAGTTTGGCTCAACACAACTAGAGCCTGACACCTCTAACCTATAGAGTGAAAATATTTCACAAATACGCTTCAGCCAGGCCAGTTTACCATCCTTTGACAGCAATAACAAGGAAGACAAGGCGGTCTCTCAGAAATGGAACAGGAAACAGAAATACTCCTCGACATCCAATACCCACGTAGGCCATGGATGAATGAAGTAGATTTACTATGACCAGGTAAAACCCTCCACAAAGAAACAAAGGTCAGGGCTAAATAGTGCAAGAGATAGTTTCATGCAGTTTAAGCCACACACTGTAGACACGTAAACATTGACTTCAGTTTGTATTTTTCATTTACAGAGTATACTTTTAAGATATAGCTCTAATTTATCTCTGCAAACTTACTTTCTTCAAACATTGCACGAATAGGAGATTTTTTTAAAATTTGAAGCTAAGAATGGATATCATAATTACAAGTGGGAAAAAAGTTCATGGGAAAATAAATGCCTTTTAATGTCACATTCGGCAACCCCTACAAATTAAAGCACCAAAACAATATCACTTAAGAAACTATAATTAACTTAAATTTCAAATATCTGAAGATGTATACTTTCCATCCAGACAAAAAAAAAATGTTTCGTAGTGAGTTTTCTTAACTCATTCCCCTCCGTTCACAAGATTTTACGTCAGTTATGATCGAAAGCCTCTTCTGCCGCCATTGACGAGATGTCCCCGCAATCAACATTTCCACTGTTATATGGTGAGGGGCCTGGTAACAAATCTTTCAGCAAAAAAAGGTATTGAACAATCGAGTAACATTATCTTAAGCGCAGGCGTAGGCTGGCAACTTGCAAACTTCACTAGCAGGGAAAGTGTTTATGAGTGATGCATTGCAAATTAATTTAAAAAAAAATTAAAAAAAACAACCACATTGAAGAGAAAGATTTGATTTATGAACACTTACCTTTTGGTTTGCCTTCTGTGCGCCATTGAACTGAACATATTTATAAAGTAAACAACCAAGGCAAATATTGTGGCTTAAAAAACGAATCGTTTTGTATGGCCTTTTTTTCAAAAATAACCAAAAAATACCGCCATTTATCTTTCACCTTTTATTTAAGATGTGCACAGACACCACAGACACCCACACTCACAGATGGAACCGAAACTGAAACAAAACTGTATTGTGTTCCGTAAAAGTGTGGACACACCAGGTGTAAATTCCAGCTGAGACCTTCCTCCTCCAGCTGGACATGGTGGGTCAGGAGCTGGTCTTTTGCAGGTCAGAGGTGGTAAAGGACGGTAGCGCCGCTGCAGTAAGCAGCTGGTGAAAGGCTGGTTTACCAGCTAAAACTATGGAGAAAAAAAACCCAGCTTTAACCCGTTTCATCCCAAATTTTTCCTCGCAATGAAAGTGCATGCATTTCACTCCTTAGATCTCCCTTACACATAAGCTTTATGTATTTTTTGATTTCATGATGGTGAAGTTCAATGTTGCGTTTTTGCCCAAAGCCAAGAACAACACTTTAAGAGCTTATAGAAGTAAAAAAAATATATATATATTGTTCCAAATTAACCAGTTGGATTAAATGGGTTAACTAAGTAGGCTAGCTGAGACTAGGTGCAGCTTAAATTTTCAGGAGAAATCACGTGAACTAGATCCCCAAGGATTTGTAAACTCACCTTTAATATTTAATCTCCTCACCATTTTGGTTGCTCCTTTATATCTTTGGAAGTAAACCATTAAAATTAAAACTCACACGCTATTAAATACCATATTAATTAATATCTAAGAGGAATTAGTGTGGATTATAGTGCAATAAATATGGAATCAAATTGTTGGGGTCCCACAGAGGAAAGCCTTTCATATGTGTGGAAATTCAAAATGGATCCCTGGATTTCCCATGACCACTCTCTGCCTGCAAGCCCCTCCCGCCAGCAGGCCAGGTACATAAAAGCAGTGGTCAACCATTTTATCCTTCTCTTGGAGCTCCCCTCTCTTCTCTGCTCTCTTGGATTCGCTCTTGGACTCTTGGCTCTGGACTCTCTGTCTCTCCCTTGGAGAGGGTTCTGGACCCCTGCGGACTGCTCAGGCTGGGGTCCTCCTCCCCCACCTCTTAGGCCCAGCATAGACTGGCCATTTTGAAGCAGCAGCCACGCTACCAGGAGTAGAGCAGCCTTGGAAGCAACAGCTTGCCTTTGAGGAGTGGCCAGCCTCCCTCCTCTTCCCACAGAAAAGACACGGACTTTTGCAGCACCAGAACCGCTCTTCCCAGCCGGATCAACACCCCCCACGATCGGATCCTCCAGCAACTACCAAACCTCTTTCCTCAACTAAGGACTGGTACCAACTGGGCACAAACCTTCCTTTAAGACTAAAAGTGACTGTGTGTATTTGTTAAATGATAGTTGTTGTGATTGTTTTTAGGATTGTGTTTTAGTTGGACAGGGTGGTACTGATGTATAGCAGACAAGCTCTTGCATGCAAATAACCTCCTGTAGACTAACACGGCGCCTTTCCTGTGCAAAACACACGCATATCTCTTCATTTTAACGTAATACACACAAACACAAACAACATTGAGCATTTTAAGTCATTTGACTGACTTTAAAACTAAACTTTCCATTGCTACAAAGATTTGGTCTTTTTTACAGTACGGTTGCCTTCCCCCACTCCACATGGTCAGCAAGGCCCCCCCCCCACTCACACCTCAGATCATCCCTTTGTTCTCTCTCACCCACACCCGCACGCTCGCGCGCGCACACACACACACACACACACACACACACACACACACACACCTCCTTCATTGTGTATATAGTGTTTAGTGTAGTTTAGATTGTGTGTTTTATTTGTTTCATTTAAATAAATATTCCTTTAAGACTTATGCTGTGGTTATTAATGTTGTGCAAGAGTGAATGAAACTGCCAACCTCTACTATTCAGAACTCTGAATCCTTCAATCTAACTATTGATTGGGTAAGTTGGTTACAATTATTAATTTATTAATTAATTTCCAAATTAATAGCTTAGTGGATATTGAGACTGAGGTTTTATTAATTGGCTTTCGTTTTCCCTTCACTGAGGAACGGTGGTGCCCCGAGGTATTTATATTAATATTTAATATTAATATTACAATATCATATG
The DNA here is from genome assembly GCA_029721435.1 of Gymnothorax reevesii. Classification (NCBI taxonomy): domain Eukaryota; kingdom Metazoa; phylum Chordata; class Actinopteri; order Anguilliformes; family Muraenidae; genus Gymnothorax; species Gymnothorax reevesii. The sequence continues at coordinate 23,828,336 of CM056579.1, read as the reverse complement.
TTTTTGGATAGTCAAATTAATAATATTGATATCATTAGGCAAATTGCATTTTTCCCAACATTGGTGTTCTGTGCGAGGCCATTACCCCAACAAAATAAATCACGTACAGTATAGGCATGTTTGTTTCTACAGCTACCTCAATCCTTCAGAGCCTTTCACCTAATTCGGCTGGCTGAAAAATGTCTGATGAATGTGATGTATAGGTTGTTAAATATAGAAAACAGCAGTTTAACAAGCAAGGACTGAATATTTGCCCCGATAAAATATCCCCATAAACATGTATAGCATCCTGAGTAATTGCGTAGCAGTCACGCACATGCAGAGACAAACATAAGGGCACGGAAAAAAACAACTATCATCAGTTATGTTTGACATTCTGCGTGTTACACAGTATAGGACAATACACGTTCACACATGCACGGTTGTATTAAAATGTACCTAACTATCCCAGAGGGACACCCCAATATGTAAAAGCCATCTGTTCGCTCCAAGCGGTCTCAGTGAGACGTCATTTTTGAGTCTCGTTTTTGGGTCTTCTTGTGAGACGTTGCACTTGAGCGCCACTGTGGTTGGCTGAGGTATAAGCCAATGAAACGCCGCTCTCCATTGAAGTCACAAAAAAAATAAAAATAAAATAAAAATTTTAAATCCCACAATGTCTGCTCATAAGGTGTGTTTTCTCATTGGTGGATGATTCAGACTCGGTGGCTGTACGACAGGTTCTGGTGCCTGCACAGAGGTACAACAGAGTGGTGTACTGTACCTGCACTTCCGTCACCCAGACTGCGATTCATCAATCCTGAGGAAGGCTAATGACTGAAATCACAGAGACACAGGGGCTGTTTCCCAAAGTGTGGGCTGCAGCCCAGGTAAGCTGCATTTCTGTGCTGCTACTCATCGCATACTATTCCACTGTGACGTAGGAGTCGAGAAATGCAGCCTACGCTTCAAGAACTATCCCGGGTGTGCCCGTAATCACTCCATATCCACAAGAGCATACATTATTTGGAGTGTCAGCCATTTTGTTACAGTGTCAGAATTCTGGATGATTAAATTTATCTACTTCATAGATTGGTAGAAAATATCCACAATACACTGTAAAATACAATTAATTTTATTCACAAATTTAAGTAATGTTAGCTGTCTTTCTGTATTTAACACAGCTACCGGCCAAATCCTCTCAGTTTAAAAAAAAAAAGAAAGTAAAGTAGATTTTAATTGTTTGGCTGATGATATGAATAGATAACATCAGCAATGATCAACAGCATACAGCATAATACCAGCAGTGTCATACAAAATGGACTCATTATATTTTCCTCTCTGATTACATGATCTTTGCCTTTGTAAATCAAATGATTTTTATTTGTGAGCGCCAAAAACAACTCTCCACACATGCAACGTTAATACTGGAGACTAGACTCAATTTCCCTGACTAGCTGACTTTGATGTTCCTCTTAGCACAGCTGACATTCAAAGTGTGGGGAACAGATGCCCTGGTGAAGGCGAATCTGGTTGCAGGCAAAGAGTGAAAAGAGGCAAAAAAAGGAGAAGAATATCAAATATAAGGACCACTACTATTACCAAGAGAGCATAGTGACAGTTCAGTCAGGAAGAGAATCCTTGTCGTTATGAGGCTTATTCTGTGTTTCCTATTTTTATTCTGCAATTCAAAATCTCTCACACATGCTCACTCAGAATTTTTTGTGCCATTATTGCCTGGGCCTATCAATTCAGCTAGATCACCTGTTCGCATCTACCCAATAGCATTGAGGCACTCCTCCTTTGCAAGCCTATCACCTTGCTTCTGTCCCGTTAAATGTCTCTCTTCATGCATAGTGCTTTATGCAGCATAAATACAACCCCCCTCCACCTCCTCATCACTGTCTCATCTTCGCAGATTCTTAAGTGTCTCCACTTCATCAACGAAACTAGGTTTGTTGGTTTCATCTGACGACATCAGTCAGCACCAGTGTCCGGACTCCGCAGGGGGATCCATCATGCTGCTGCTCAGGGCAGATGCCCTTTGATTATAAATCTCCCTCTGGACTCCAGGCAACAAATACTTTCCTCATCAAAACATTATCTCTATGACAACTGTAGTATCTTAGTATCTTCATTCACTTGGTTGTGAATTCCTGATTGTACGACAACTATTTCTTCAAGTATTACGACTGCAGCTGCTATTACTTCTAATATAATACTTCTAAATTTATGTTGCTTGTTTTTGCAATCAGTGTCTGACAAGTAATGAGGGGAAAACAGATCTCAACCTCCTCTGAAATACTACATCCACCATTTTGTGCCAGATTACACATTTCTTCTTCATATTATTATTATCATCATCATCATCGTCATCATCATAATTATTGCTATTATTATTAATAATAATAATAATAATAATAATAATAATATCATTGTTATTATCTCTAAGATACATGCACAGACAAATTAAATGGTTCATAGTTACAGAAAAAAATTCCAACCAAGCCTCAGGACATAAGAGATGCAATACAGAGCATTTTTAGAATATTTTTTAATTCTAAAAATGAGTTTCCTAGTTCATTTTAAGTGACTTATTTTTTTTACCTGGAAATATATTGGTGACACAAAAGTAATAATTCGTGAACGACAATAAACAGCAACGAAGGAAAAGCGACAAAATAAGAATGTATTAGTATCTCGTAAATAACATGCAGGGAGGTGTGCGAGCTCCGTGACTTTTTTTGTTTTTTTGCCATTGCAATGTAAACAACAATTTCTTTCTTTTGATCCACGTTTTATTTTCGCAGTCGTGCATCATTTCTGAGCCGATTCACCCACATACACGAACAACTACCATCCCCTCCCTCCGCGGTTTCATCTTAGACTTATTTTCCTCCATTTAAAGCCCCTGCACCCCCCACCCCACTTTCACAGATTGTGCGTTGGCCTACCCCCAACAATATGAACTAATAAGCATCAGCGCTCAGTCACTAATGTCTCAGTCATGTCACCCACTCTTCATTACCTCAGACCGTCGAATGTCCAACGCGGCGTGTTGGTCACGCGCTCGGGAGAAACGGGAGATGTGTCGAGGCGCTCTTCGGTCCCTAACATTATTCTCAGGCCATGGAAAAAAAAAAGAGGAACACTTTCGCAGGTGTGGGAGGGAGGAATCTTGATTTTCACGCCGCTAATTTAGTTCTGCTGAGCCAATTTCACCATTCTCACATTCCGCGGTCCTGTCAGAGCATGCTAATTAACAATAATAAGTGACATGAGCAGGGCTTAAAGGCCAATTTGCATAAAGTCTTTCACGTAGTATTTTTACCTTCTCTAATCAACACCCTCACACATTCCCTTATTTAGACAAGCGAGAAAAAATGGTTTGACGCAACTGAAAAAAGAAAATTAACAACCATAAAATACCGAATAGAAAAGCAACGCTGATGTTTTAAAATTCATATATCCCTCATGGTAATGAGCATTCTATCGCTTGTTGCGCTCATAAACAATAATACATGAACCAGAAAATTCACAGTCAAAGAAATGCCTTCTGTAGTTGACATAACTGCATATGTTGGTTCTTCTAGGTAGATTATGAAAAGATACCATGAGATGGACAGACAAGGAATGTTATCTCTGTCATGGGTTTGCCTCCGCCGGCTGAAGACAAGAAACCGGCGGGGACTGGGACCATGTACCCAAAAACAGGATCAGGGACCCAAACACACAGGCTGAAAACAAATGTAAAAGTCTTTAATTTAAATAAAGTAAAACAAACCCGGAGGGGAGCAGCAGCACACATAAACCTATACCAGGGCTTCAGAAACAGAATACTGCTGCACCAAAGTAAGGTGCAGCCAACCCTTAAATAACAGCACTTCACCTCCATCTTAACGAGCCACACCTGCTGGCCGTTAAGGTGGAGGCGAAGAATGCAACAGGGGGAGGGCCTGCGGGGCGGGGCCATCACAATCTCATTGTGGTTACTTAAAATATCAATTAAATGAAGCTATGTCCCCATTACTGTGTAGTTTATTGCCTTGTAGCAACAGTAGATAGCTAGATAAGTTAAGATAGCTAACCAGAGTGCATTTCGCACTACTGCTCTGACCACTGCTCCACACTGCTGCTCTGACCACTGGTTCACGCCGCAACTCTGACCACTGCTCCACACTGCTGTTCTGACCACTGCTCCTCACTGCTGCTCTGATCACTGCTCCACACCGCTGCTCTGACCACTGCTCCTCACTGCTGCTCTGATCACTGCTCCACACTGCAGCTCTGATCATTGCTCCACACTGCGGCTCTGATCACTGCTACACACTGCTGCTCTGATCACTGCTCCACACTGCGGCTCTGATCACTGCTACACACTGCTGCTCTGATCACTGCTCCACACTGCAGCTCTGATCACTGCTCCACACTGCTGTTCTGACCACTGCTCCTCACTGCTGCTCTGATCACTGCTCCACACTATTGCTCTGACCACTGCTCCACACTGCTGTTCTGATCACTGCTCCACACTGCTGCTCTGATCACTGCTCCACACTGCTGCTCTGACCACTGCTCCACACTGCTGTTCTGACCACTGCTCCACACTGCTGCTCTGATCACTGCTCCTCACTGCTGCTCTGATCACTGCTCCACACTGCTGCTCTGATCACTGCTCCACACTGCTGTTCAGATCACTGCTCCACACTGCTGTTCTGACCACTGCTCCTCACTGCTGTTCTGACCACTGCTCCACACCGCTGCCATGACCATTGCGCTGCACTGCTGCTCTGACCACTGCTCCACACTGCTGCTTTGATCACTGCTACACACTGCTGTTCTGACCACTGCTCCACACTGCTGCTCTGACCACTGCTCCACACTGCTGCTTTGATCACTGCTACACACTGCTGCTCTGATCACAGCTCCACACTGCTGCTCTGATCACTGCTACACAGCGCAGCTCTGACCACTGCTCCACACTGCTACTCTGATCACTGCTACACACTGCTGCTCTGATCACTGCTCCACACTGCTGCTCTGATCACTGCTACACACTGCTGCTCTGACCACTGCTCCACACTGCTGCTCTGATCACTGCTACACAGCGCAGCTCTGACCACTGCTCCACACTGCTACTCTGATCACTGCTACACACTGCTGCTCTGATCACTGCTCCACACTGCTGCTCTGATCACTGCTCCACACTGCTGCTCTGACCACTGCTCCACACTGCTGCTCTGATCACTGCTACACAGCGCAGCTCTGACCACTGCTCCACACTGCTACTCTGATCACTGCTACACACTGCAGCTCTGATCACTGCTCCACACTGCTGCTCTGATCACTGCTACACACTGCTGTTCTGACCACTGCTCCACACTGCTGCTCTGATCACTGCTGCACACTGCTGCTCTGACCACTGCTCCACACTGCTGCTTTGATCACTGCTACACACTGCTGTTCTGACCACTGCTCCACACTGCTGCTCTGATCACTGCTCCACACTGCTGCTCTGATCACTGCTCCACACTGCTGCTCTGACCACTGCTCCACACTGCTACTCTGATCACTGCTACACACTGCTGCTCTGATCACTGCTCCACACTGCTGCTCTGATCACTGCTACACAGCGCAGCTCTGACCACTGCTCCACACTGCTACTCTGATCACTGCACCACACTGCTGCTCCGACCACTGCTCCACACTGCTGCTCTGATCACTGCACCACACTGCTGCTCTGACCACCGGTCCACACTGCTGCTCTAATCACTGCTACACAGCGCAGCTCTGACCACTGCTCCACACTGCTACTCTGATCACTGCTACACACTGCAGCTCTGATCACTGCTCCACACTGCTGCTCTGATCACTGCTCCACACTGCAGCTCTGATCACTGCTCCACACTGCTGCTCTGATCACTGCTCCACACTGCTGCTCTGATCACGGCTACAGACTGCTGTTCAGATCACTGCTCCACACACTGCTGCTCTGATCACTATACCACACTGCTGCTCCGACCACTGCTCCACACTGCTGCTCTGATCACTGCAGCGCACTGCTGCTCTGATCACTGTACCACACTGCTGCTCCGACCACTGCTCCACACTGCTGCTCTGATCACTGCACCACACTGCTGCTCTGACCACCGGTCCACACTGCTGCTCTAATCACTGCTTTGACCACTGCTGCTCTGATCACTGCTGTATAGTGCTGCTCTGATCCCCAGTTGACAATCAAAGAAAGTTTGGTGGGGGTGAACAGGAGGAAACTGTACTTTTTTTTGGAGCATTGGGACACGGCCTGTGTTTCAAATGAGCCCCAATGCTGAGCGTTTCTCGAAGTTCCCTGCCATGTGCTGTACTGGGATTGGAAATTAGACAGATGGGAGGGGCCTGGGGCGGCAGGGAGGGGGCTCAAAGGGGGTAGGGTGGGGGCAACTCCCTGAGTAACATGGACATATGGGACAGCCTGTTTTCACCGGGCCCGAGGACAGGCTGTGTGGTGCAGTTCCATCTTCGCTTCTTCCGCGAGCCGTACTTCATATTTACAGTCGCAATCAATCATCATAATGACATGTTTTATTTTTCATGAATTTCTCTCCCCGGCGTAGATAAAAATATAGGCAATTTTTCCTTTGGTTCTTGAGAGGTTCTTATATCATAAAGTAAACCTGAGTTATACAGTAATAACCAGGGAAAATCAACCACAGAAGTGACTCAAAGCCAACCAATCAATTCACGGGCTGAGAGCACAAATTCGGTCATAATAAAGATCATAACATGCATGAAATGCGTAAAAAAGAATGTAAATAAAGACTGAATAAAATAGGCGATGATGGAGCTTAGCGCAGGTTCAGTCCAGAAGACCACCTCATTCACCCCTCATACGCGTCCGACTCCTCTGTGGGGGGCCAATCACTAACCTTCCCGGTCTTTAACATACCCCAATCAGCACTTCCTGTCACCGTGTCGCCAGCTGGATGCCGATCTGCTCACCAACAAGATCACAGATGGGGGTCAAGATGCTGATCAGTCAAGAGATTCTTTCCAGGCTTGGTTATCAACCCTGAATGGAGTCTGCGGCGAAGTGTAATAAATGCTCCGTCAATTAAGTACTGAAATCATAAACTAGTCTCTACCCATTTAAATTTAATTGGCAGGATTGCAGGACTAGTCAATGGGTAGCGTAGAGCTAGGCTGATGGAAAAAAGACCATCCTGAGAGACCGTAAGTTCATACTGTCTTCCAGGAAAACAAAATAAAGGGAAAGCCTCAAACAGAATTCCTCCCAACTCTGAATAAAGAATAACAAAAAGGTTTACATAAAGAAAACAAACACAGCCTGTCTTTTGTTTCCCACGCAACACAAATCATAAGCAAAAGGCGACGGACACAAGGGAACCAGGACACTCCAGTCTTTGTAAACAGTGTCTGACAGAAAGCCAGTGACACAGGGATAACTTGAGGAGAAGAAGAGTGACATTGGTAACACTTTACAATAAGGGTACATTAATTAACATTAGCTAATGCAGTAAGAGGAATTAACTATCAGTTAATTAACAGTAAACGAATGAGTCCAGTAATCATTTACTAATGGTTTTCATGTTAACTAAGGTTAATACATTATTGAATAATTTGATAGTTTCGGGTGTTTCTTGAGGGATACGTAAGGGAAGTTTCAACTTGGTTCTAAGGATGTCACAGAGCATTAATAAATGGTAAGTAAAGGTTACCTAATGATTATTTACCTCACTCATTCATTAGTTAACTGTTAATTAATTGGTTATTCATGCTTATTACTGCATTCACTAATGTACCCTTATTGTAGTGTTATCGTGATGTTTATCTGTTGGATTACAGGTGTTCATGTACGATTCATTAGCTCGGTGGTCACGCTCCAGCTGCAGCGCCACTTACTGGTGCAGGTGAACACAGCCTCCCAACGGATCGAAATGCTGAGAAGCAGAAAACATGCGAGCACATGACAGCTCTGCTCACAGATAAAGTCTGATTAAGGGTTTATGTAGGATCACATCACCTTCCCAGATGCTAAAGAAGGCAATAAAGCATGATGACCTGTGTCCAAAGAACAAAGCTTTGAGACAAACATTCTGGACCAATTGCAGAGGCCTGAAGAGTAGAACCTTTGACTGGGAACAGGAAATATGAAGTTTTTGCGTCTAGAATGAGATATTTGTCCATTTTAGGGATTACATATGAAGTATGTGTCTCTATCGTTAAAATGGAGGGGATTCAATAATGAAACATATGATTTTGAATGGAAAGAATAAAAAAATGTATTTCCTAAAGTGCCATAAAAGAGTCTTGATTTTATATGAGCAATTATTTTACAAAGGGCTGATTTCACTTGATTAGGAACAAAACTGTTTACGTCATTTTGTTTGGAACAGGGCTCGGCAAAATGAAGAAAAAAATAATAAACAGTCATTGTTTGCAAAGATCGTAAGTGACTGGCTTAATAGGACATTAAAAAAATCTCCTCACTTATATTTTTTCAAGCTGCCAAATCACATTAATATTTGTGAAAGTCCCTTGCAAGGACATGTTCATTGTCTTCAGGCCCTGCCAAGGCTAGAAACATCCTTTATAATAGCTGACCTCCGAACAACTATCTTCTTAGCATGTCAGCATTTTTACCTTTGCCCAATACATAGCATGCAAACATGTCCTCAGAACATAAGAAGACGATCAAACCTGCTAGGCTCAGTGCACATCCCATTAGAATCATTTGATGTTGTAATGCCGAAGCCTCAGTCTATAGCACAGGGACTGTTTTGTATTTGATATTCCTACCACAATCTGCTGTGTTACAATGTGCCAATCATATCGGAAGACACAAGATTTTTCATTGTTTCATTACTCAGATATATCCTAAATCTGTCATTTCCTAAAAGACTTGGGCTAAATAAGAGAGCATTTTTTCCTCACTGATGTTGGCAAGGCACCTTTTAATGACCTCACGTTCAGTAACAGCCTCTCATGATGGTAGTGTTTACAGAAGTGATTGAGTGTTTGCAGGTATCTAGGGCACTCCAAGTGACTAAAGCTTCGGCGAAAAAATTCAGAGCCTATCTGGGTGAACAAAGCAAACTTCAGTTGTAATCGAAGTCAACCGTGAAGGCTGTTATGAACATGTTGTTTCTGGTGTGCAAAAAGTAGCAATTGACATTTTCTTCTCTTGGTTAGATACTACTTGTGGCAAGCATGCAGTGGGAATTATGCAATCATATAGAGTGTGATCAAATCATCAGAAGAACTGCAATTAATACCATCTTTGTGAAACTCACGAATTACAGTTTTTGCTGTCATACTGGTTCAAATATGGATTGATCCATTTCCGCGTTGAATTTTAAAGCAGCAGTTCTGCCGTCATTAACAGCCAAAGTGTGTCTCTGTTGAAGGTCTCTGACTCCCGTCCATGGTCCATTTTTTGCTGCTCTGATTTTCAATGTTCAGCATATGCTGTCATAATTTTTGATTCAGTTACTCTCGTTTTCTCAAATAATATTTCTTTTTTGAGGCCAGCGCACCGGCACTTTGTACAAAAATAATTTGGCCCCTCTGGAATTCTGTTAGACTCCTCATCTTGCTTTGGACACTCACCAGCAAGAAGTGTCACTGATTAAACCTCTTTTATTCTGCTAATTAGCATTCAGATCAATGGGAATCGCCTGTGTTGACGCCTTTGTAATTGTGGAGAAGATATTTCAACGCTAAAGCCATCTATCAGGGATGCGTCTGATATTTGAACCACCCAGTGTAATGTAAATTTCAAGGGATGAAAATATTCTTTAGAACGACCCTTTGCTAAAACTTGGGCAAAGTTATGGGAGGACCGGTGCAGCAAATGGGGTGCTTTTCAAACCATGTCATGCGGTGCTGATGGACAGGCGATGAGATGGCGCTGCAGGCGGTTTCCCGCTGAAAACCATTAATCGATTGGGACCCACCAAAACACTTTGCCCTCCAAAATAAAGCATTGATTTGCTCACTCGAAGGGCCATTATAGCAATGGATTGCCCTATCTATGATGCGCATGAAACTGTCCCCTGTTCACCGATACCACAATGGTACTTCAACGGGAGAAAAACCAGGTGATGACAACATGGAAAAATCGAAATGATAAATTCCATGCAATTGCACACGGGTTCTGTATTCACAGTACACGGCTAGCTCTTCTCCGACTATTTAGTTCATTCTAAAAATCCCATATTCATAATGAAACCGTGGGCATTGGAGCACATCTGAAGCTTAAGTAATGCATCGAAAATTTTCTTTAATGCTCCACTCTGGGTGTTCATTTCAAGATATAGGCTATTTGAGTCGCATCTATGAGACAATCGAGGGGATTTATTCATTAGTTGTGCATGTCTATGAGTGGGAGATATGAGCAAAGCAGCAGCCAAACCAATTAGCACATTTCATCTTAAATAAGCAGCTTCGCCCCCACCCTGCGTGGTGTCATCCATGACATCACTGGAGGAACGGAGACGCGACAACACTAACAGATATCTACAACGGCTGGGAACCGCCAACACCTCAGTCCCTTGCTCCATTCCATAACAAAGTGCTTTTATTCTACAGCCGCGGCTGCCATCTGTGCGCTGTGAATCTCTCCGTATCTCCCGCTGAGCTTGGGGACCGTGCGTGCTCGAATCTCCCCTCCTTTACATGAGCGGGACACGAGTTGTAGGAAAACCACACGAGGCTCTCGTGCACTACTGTATACACCCAGAAACAAGGGATGATGGTTAGCTTCATCACCGTGCTAAAAGACATGCAATTAGTCCACCTCTAGTGTCGTCAGCGGACCAGATGAACCTCCTCTGTCTCCAGATGGACTGGTGTGTATCGGTGCTGCTGTGCGGAGAGCCGGCCCAAGGCTCCGGTTTAACACAGACTCAGTGACCGGCAGGCCTGGTATCTAAGCACTCGCGTCTCCCGGATTGAATTGAAATGAATTGAACAGAAATGCGCCGGAATGGAGATTGAACGAAACGGAACCGCGAGTTGGACGGGCGTTGCATCGAGCCGATATATCACAGGAAATAAATATCTTAATCAGCGATGATGGCTGAAAATAATCCCTCACGCCCTGACGAGGCTTGCGGTCGATGGTATTGAGCCGGTGCCCACGGCATACGCGCGAAGATAGTCTGGCATTGAGCTGCCCCCCCTCCCCCCGCCCCCCTCCAGGCCTGGACAGCTCACACACTCAGAGATACTCGGAAGAGCAGCGCAGAAGTGTTTCCACCAGAACCCCAGGGAATGGATTTGAGATTTGGAGCCCCCTTCAACGCCCACGGTCCCTTCTGCCAGAAGAATGGTTCCAAGGAAAATTGGAACTCTGCGCACACACACACACACACACACACTCCTACACTCGAGAACACACGGAGACTCAATCGCTATAAGTGGATCAGATGCAAATGAAAATGCATGCTGCTCTCTCTCTCTCCCTCTCTCTCTCGCTCTCTCTCCCTATTTCTCTATCACCCTCTCTCTTTCTCTCCCGTGGATAAACATGCAAGGTAATGAAAATAAATCTGCGTACCAACTATGCACATTCACTAATGCTCCCATAAACATATACGCAGAAATACCACTCACACCTTGGCAACACATATGGTTTTTTTTTAGGACATAACATTCACTTAAAAATAGATTACTTGATCCTCCACATTCCTCTGTTAAGCTCAACAGTTGACATGGTAACCATAAAATGGAACAATTTCTTCTTTTCCAGAAATACAGCATCATTCCCTAGCCGAGTTTCGACCAAGTCAATCACTATTGTACCGTATCCTATCAAATCTGAGAATGAACTCTGAGAAACAACTGGTTGGAGCAACTCAAGTCCAGTTTGCTCGTGGTAGTTTGATAATGAGGCGCTACGATGACTGAATATGTTCCCTATGATGATTACTTATATATTGAATTTTCTGGCATCAGCTGCCGGCAGGTACCTGCAGAGGAATCTTTAACGTTGCGCTCGAAGCGCTGCTTTATCCGGAGCTTTCCAGCTGGAGCCACTCTGACCCTTTCAGGCCTGTCCTAGGAGAGGTAGTCTAGAGCGAAGATGGGAAATCCGGGGGTCAGAACGTTAAAAGCTGGCCAAGTTTCTCCTCCAACGATGAACTCTTACAGCTGATTTTCTGTTCAACCTCCTGGCAAAAGAATTTGGCTTAACTGCAAATCCAGGCAGCTGTAACAAATTTCTGGGGTGAATTTCAGCTTGGACCTGAACAGTTCACCTCTGGCCCAGAGACACATTTGCCCAGGTTCAGGTCAGCAACAGCCTGGGTTGGGCTCAGCTCTCAAGTTAGAATAGGACATAGAATTCATAAATCAGGGGAATCGAAACTGGGAAAAAAAAAAAACAAATTCCACAACCGCTTTGGGGTAGTAAACATCATCTTGCCCTGTAGCTCATGTTCTATTTTGCCATTTAAAGTGCTTTGAATTTGACCAAAGCTGTACGTTACACCAGTCACTAAGCAATGACTCATTATAGATCTTTCACAGAATTCTTAAAGAAGGCATTGGTCAATGTGTATGAAGTTCATAATCATACAATGCTTTACAACCCAAACTAGGGCACAGTCAGAGAACGCAAACCTCTGCCGACAGGTTTTGATCCACAAGCACTCAATCAGCTATGGAATCCGAATGTGCATCTGAATTGGTCTGAAAATTTAATCACCTCATCCCGGACACACATTCTAACTTACTGTAAAATGTTGTGGTAATTCGTTGTGTAGTTTTTCATTGATCCTGGTGACAAACACACAAATATACACAAAACACACACAAACAATCACTATACCTCCTAAACACAAATACATGTTAACAGTACATTAGCTGTTGGGTAAGCTCACTCGGTTAAGGCACCACATTTGCGGAGCAGTAGGGACTGCTATGGCACGGGTTTGATCCCCGGTCGTACCAATCAGCAGTCGTTGTCAGCTTTTTTCAGAATAGTGTACAATTCGCTAAAGCGCTGTAGGGATGGAAATTGGGAAGGGAAATTTAAAATGCCTGTTTTTTGCTCAAGCGCCTCCTGTTGGCCAGCCGGGCGCTCGTCACTGAGATTCTAAGCTTGTTCATGTTCCGGTATCCTCCACCCTTGTTCTGAACTTGCGATAGTTTCAACCAATGAGTGCAAAGATGCAGGGGCTGACAGGCGCTTGTTTCGGAGGAGAGCCGTGAACTGTCTCTCTCTCCTGAGCTGGCAACAGGGGTTTGCATACGAGCAAGACTTGTACATAGTTCTCGGGTTGGACATTTCAGATTCGGATGGGACTGGAGATGCCAAATTTATTTATATATATATATATATATATATATATATATATATATATATATATACAGTGCTGCTTGAAAGTATGTGAACCCCTTGAGCAGTTTAGATGTTTCTGCAGTTTTACCATAATTTTCTTATTTTATCATGACCAGTTTTTATGTATGAAATGTCAGATATATGTTTATCAATTGCATGTACTTGTTAAGTGGGACTTGTTTAAGTAGCCCAAAAACTACATGAAACAAGGAATAAGGGTAAGTGCAAAAGTAAGTGAACCGCCAGCTGCATTGATTTAGTCAAGCAGGTAACAGACTCAGGTGAAACACATTTGGGTGCTTAATTAATCATTTAAACAGACCAATGAAATGAGACATCTTTTGGAAAAGGTTTGGCCTGCACTAAATAAAAGAAAAAGGAAACCAACCAAACCACTGTGGTCCTATACAAATTAACAATGCCAAGAGCAAAGGAGATATCCGAGGACATAAAGAAGAGGGTAGTGACAGCCCATCAATCTGGGGAGGGCTATAAGACCATCTCCAAAAGATTCCAGCTCCATCCATCCACTGTAAGACAAATCATTTACAAATGGAGGGCCTTCAACATGACAGCAACTCTGCCTAGAAGTGGACGTCCATCAAAACTTTCACCCAGAAGCACCAGAAAAATAATAAATCAGGTAAAGTCCAACCCACAGATCACGTCTAGAGAGCTGCAGACTTCTCTGGTAGCATCTGGAACAAAAGTGCATGCGTCTACAATCAGACGAAAATTGAATAGCCATGGCATTTATGGGAGGGTTGCTAGAAGGAAGCCTCTGCTCTCCAAAAAGAACAAAGCTGCCCGTTTAAACTTTGCCAGAGAGCACCTTGACAAACCAGACGCCTTCTGGAAATCTATTCTCTGGACAGACGAGTCAAAAATAGAATTATTTGGTTACAATCAACACCAACATGTCTGGAGAAAAGCCAACACAGCGTATGAATAAAAGAACCTCCTCCCAACAGTGAAGCATGGTGGTGGAAATGTGAAGGTCTGGGGCTGCTTTTCTGCTTCTGGACCTGGACGACTCCATATTATCCAAGGAACCATGAATTCTCAGGCATTTCGACAAATTCTAGACCAAAACCTCCTGCCATCAGTTAGAGAGTTGAAGCTGGGAAGAAAATGAATCATGCAACAAGACAATGACCCAAAGCATTCCAGCAAAACTACAAAGGAATGGCTCCAGAAAAAGCGGATTCGTACTCTGGATTGGCCCTGTCAAAGTCCGGAACTTAATCCAATTGAAATGTTGTGGCGAGACCTTAAGAAGTCAGTACATGCCGGACGTCCCTCCAACCTGTCTCAAATGGCTGAGTTCTGCGAGGAGGAGTGGGCAAAAATCCCCAAAAGCAGATGCGAGAGACTGGTTAGTGGTTACAGAAGACATTTGGTTGAAGTAATGGCTGCAAAATGAGGAGCCACAAGTTACTAATACAAGGGTTCACATACTTCTGCACATGTTACATTTTCAGTTTTTGTGAAATAAACCACCTTTGTTGTATTAAATAATGAAAATATATATATTTTTGTGTGTGTGTTCATTATTTGGAAGGTGTGCTTTACAAATTGGGATTTGGATCTATGTGTTAAATGGTTGTTTCAATGTCTTTTACAAAAACAGTGACCATGCCTGGAGGGTTCACAAACTTTCAAGCAGCACTGTATATATATATATATGTGTGTGTATATATATATATATATATATATATATATATATATATATATATATATGTGTATGTGTATATATATATATATATAATCAGGTAACAGTGCATTAACCTAAGCGTGTGACTTGCTGACTGGAGAAAAGCACTTGGAAAATCGCAAACAAGTCCACAAGTATTTCTTTCCCTTCATACTGTGCATCACTTGAGTATTTCTTTGGGAAACAGAAGAGAACTGCAGAAACTGTAATGAGAAGCGCTGCCTCCTGTGATTGGGGCCATTTTGAACTTAAGCAATTTCTCTCTCAGTCACAGGACCTCATGTTGACAAGTGGTGTTTTGCCAGATGTAAGAAAAAAAAACTATTTTTTTGAGCTAGGAAAAAAATATGAAGGTTCATGTTGGGAGCATGTTTGTATCTGAAGAATTTCAAATAGAGGGGTCAAATTATGGTTTAACAAGGAGTGCCACATAGCAGTAACAATTCATTTCATTTATGTATATGGTTTAAGTTACAAAGAACTGGTTGCATAACATATTGTACATTTTCCAAAGTGTATGTTTTTGAGGCAAGAAAAACTGTCTTTTAGTTTAACAATTCATAAGAGTGGCCTTATGTGGAAAACTAATTGCACCTTTATTTACAAAATCAACCAATTAAATTCATAATGGGATTTACTTTCACCAGATGCACCCATGCATGATTTCTGTCAGTCCTGTTGAATCTAAACAGCACTGAAGTAGAATCTGTCTGGCACTGACAAGTAAGCAAAAAGCAGCGCAAATTGCAGATAAGAAATCAATGAGAAGCAAAATCTTTGAAATCTACCATTCCATAAAGGATTACAGCCATTACTAAAGCTTTTGGATGGTTTCAGCCATTATCTACAAATGGAGAAAACTTAGAACACCAACTCCAACACCAACCGGAATGGCCGGCCTACTAAAATTCCTCCAAGTGCTCATCAATGACTCACCCAGGAGATCACAAAAGAACCCAGAATAACATCCAAAGGACCGCAGGCCTCACTTGCCTTAATTAAGGTCATTGTTTGTGATTTCATAAAGGAAATCAAACTGGAATTGAAGCATTCATTATTTAGACGTTATTGGAAGAAGAATCCAGTACTTTTATAACTACTCTCAGAACATTGTATGCTGTACCACCGCATGTCACACCGGCCGAAATGTCCTCGTCTCACAAGCTGACCAGGTGTGTGCAGTAGCTTAGAGGTTGCGTAGGCTCAGTAGCGGCTCAGGGACTGAAGAAAGCTAACATTAGCTCTCCCCTTGTTCTCCATATGGAAACCCACAAAGCGGAGGAGATTGATTTAACGACAGAGGTCTACCGGTGCAATGCTCCATGATACAATAAGCGCAAATTTGCATCCTCCCTAGACCAGCTTGAGGGGGTAATCCCGCATTACATATTGACTGAGAAAATCGGACAATCCCGCATTAAATATTAATAGAGAGAGTCGGACAATTTCCAGAGAAACCACACAGATCAAGTTTTAACAATTTATTAGCCAGGTGAGTCACTTCAAGCCAATTTCAATCCAAATTGAACATACATTGAAGCACATAAAATGTATTTATAAACTTAGCAAATATTATTCAAAAAATACAAAATATTACAAAAATATTACAAATATCTGGTTTGCAGTACCAACTGTGAAGTAAAACAACCCAGTCATTTTTTTTTTTTGAGGGCTGCTTTTTTCATAAAATTTGGAGTTCAGATTTGGCTCCCCTTCCTATGTCACATGCAGGCTTGTTAAAATTGTCCCGCCCCTCATCGAGTATCTCAACCCATGCCTTATTTTGTGTGGCAACATTCCAACTTCAATTAGCAAAAGACTGCAACTAGCTATAGTCGTATAATCCACTTTTTGTATGATTGCTTTATACTTCTAACCTGGATCAGTGCAACTCAGGAATGCCAAAGGAATTCATATTAAAGCAGACCCATTATGCTTTTACCGAAGATACAGAGACGACCTGATTTTGATTTATTTTCAAGTTCAGCCAGAAGTTTAATACCAGACACGCAGATAGAAACAGATGGAATTCAGGACTGTACTTAATCAAACTCAATAAATGAGTTTATTGAATTTTGTGTGTACTTTGGCATGCATTGAAGTGAATTAGATGATCTGAAACATTTAAATATCAATAGCATAATTAAAAGAAATCGGAAAATATTATTCAAAAAATACAAAATATTACAAAAATATTACAAATATCTGGTTTGCAGTACCAACCATTTCACTGTGAAGTAAAACAACCCAGTCATTTTTTTTTTTTTTTTGAGGGCTGCCTTTTTCATAAAATTTGGAGTTCAGATTTGGCTCCCCTTCCTATGTCACATGCAGGCTTGTTAAAATTGTCCCGCCCCTCATCGAGTATCTCAACCCATGCCTTATTTTGTGTGGCAACATTCCAACTTCAATCAGCAAAAGACTGCAACTAGCTATAGTCGTATAATCCACTTTTTGTATGATTGCTTTATACTTCTAACCTGGATCAGTGCAACTCAGGAATGCCAAAGGAATTCATATTAAAGCAGACCCATTATGCTTTTACCGAAGCTACAGAGACGACCTGATTTTGATTTATATTCAAAGAAAATCTGTAGCTAGATAGCTAGCTGGGTAAGTGTTTCCACTGTCTATTAATATTCAAACTGAATTTCAAGTTTAACCTTTAAATGTGTATGCAGGTTTGGTCATTGATATAACTAGCTTGCAAGCTGAGTGCAACTCTTAGAATGACTTACTTACCCTGCATGCACTTATCTCCTTTCTATAATCATTGTGTGGTTTATTTGCTAGCTAGCAGCTAAATTCACTGCGAATTTAGAAATCAATGCAAGTTCAGCCAGAAGTTTAATACCAGACACGCAGATAGAAACAGATGGAATTCATGACTGTACTTAATCAAACTCAATAAATGAGTTTATTGAATTTTGTATGTACTTTGGCATGCATTGAAGTGAATTAGATGATCTGAAACATTTAAATATGAATAGCATAATTAAAAGAAATCGGTAAATATTATTCAAAAAATACAAAATATTGCAAAAATATTACAAATATCTGGTTTGCAGTACCAACCATTTCACTGTGAAGTAAAACAACCCAGTCATTTTTTTTTTTTGAGGGCTGCTTTTTTCATAAAATTTGGAGTTCAGATTTGGCTCCCCTTCCTATGTCACATGCAGGCTTGTTAAAATTGTCCCGCCCCTCATCGAGTATCTCAACCCATGCCTTATTTTGTGTGGCAACATTCCAACTTCAATTAGCAAAAGACTGCAACTAGCTATAGTCGTATAATCCACTTTTTGTATGATTGCTTTATACTTCTAACCTGGATCAGTGCAACTCAGGAATGCCAAAGGAATTCATATTAAAGCAGACCCATTATGCTTTTACCGAAGATACAGAGACGACCTGATTTTGATTTATTTTCAAGTTCAGCCAGAAGTTTAATACCAGACACGCAGATAGAAACAGATGGAATTCAGGACTGTACTTAATCAAACTCAATAAATGAGTTTATTGAATTTTGTGTGTACTTTGGCATGCATTGAAGTGAATTAGATGATCTGAAACATTTAAATATCAATAGCATAATTAAAAGAAATCGGAAAATATTATTCAAAAAATACAAAATATTACAAAAATATTACAAATATCTGGTTTGCAGTACCAACCATTTCACTGTGAAGTAAAACAACCCAGTCATTTTTTTTTTTTTTTTGAGGGCTGCCTTTTTCATAAAATTTGGAGTTCAGATTTGGCTCCCCTTCCTATGTCACATGCAGGCTTGTTAAAATTGTCCCGCCCCTCATCGAGTATCTCAACCCATGCCTTATTTTGTGTGGCAACATTCCAACTTCAATCAGCAAAAGACTGCAACTAGCTATAGTCGTATAATCCACTTTTTGTATGATTGCTTTATACTTCTAACCTGGATCAGTGCAACTCAGGAATGCCAAAGGAATTCATATTAAAGCAGACCCATTATGCTTTTACCTAAGCTACAGAGACGACCTGATTTTGATTTATATTCAAAGAAAATCTGTAGCTAGATAGCTAGCTGGGTAAGTGTTTCCACTGTCTATTAATATTCAAACTGAATTTCAAGTTTAACCTTTAAATGTGTATGCAGGTTTGGTCATTGATATAACTAGCTTGCAAGCTGAGTGCAACTCTTAGAATGACTTACTTACCCTGCATGCACTTATCTCCTTTCTATAATCATTGTGTGGTTTATTAGCTAGCTAGCAGCTAAATTCACTGCGAATTTAGAAATTAATGCAAGTTCAGCCAGAAGTTTAATACCAGACACGCAGATAGAAACAGATGGAATGACTGTACTTAATCAAACTCAATAAATGAGTTTATTGAATTCTGTGTGTACTTTGGCATGCATTGAAGTGAATTAGATGATCTGAAACATTTAAATATGAATAGCATAATTAAAAGAAATCAGTAAGGGGGAAAATATTTTTTCAGGGTATACTATATCACTACAATCATTATGTTTACAGCCAATATGACTATATAGTCAGTTGAACATTCACATTGAAGAAGCTAAGACACAGACCTCACATAGTTGTCGGTAAATTAATGCAATTACTGATCTTGAGAGAGACTAGTGCCTTTATATTACTAATGCCCACCCATTTCGCAATAGTAAGGACCCATAACTTGGCTGTCCATAGTTTTGACATTGTCACGGGTGCGACAGTGCGTTCATGCGACACGCTCACTGAGACTCTAGCCCACGGCTTAGTGAGGAACTCTCATTAACACTACAGTTTACACAGCAGCTGGCAATAAAGACAGTCAATATAAACGGGAAAATGATATATGGTCGTAATTTTTCTCTGAGACGATAATTATTAAGCCAAATGATGAAAAAAAGATTTAAATGGCTTAGAAAGAATCCACAGAGGCTCAGCCGACTGAAATAAGGCCATAATTAAAACAGAAGGATACAGAAATGCAATGCAAACTATGAATAAGAACAATATTAATCCTTTCACTCTGAGCCCGTCAGATCAGCTATGTGACACATCAATGGATTAATGTGTGTAATAGCTTTTGTTTATATGCCGGTCCAGAGACCAATAATTACACCTCTACACAGACATCGACAATTGGTCCGGTTTTTCAGCTATGCCACATAATTAACTGAAGAGTATCTATGCCGATTTGTGTACCCAGAGAAATAATAGCTCTAAAAAGCTCCTGAATGTAAACAGCGGATCAGAAACATGCGTGAAGATAAATACATGCCATCAAAGGCATGAGAGAACGCTTTTGAAACTAGTCACCTTTCAGATTTTAAGCTTTTGTATTTGATTATGCTGTTTAAGCATAAGCCAATAATAATTCCAGAAAAACAGCAGGAAGACTGTGTGTGGCTGCCTTTGTTTGTTTTATGTGTGTGCGTGTGCGTGTGTGTGTGTGTGTGCGAGCACATATATGTGTGTGTGTGTGTGTGTGTGTTTTTTTTTTTTTTTAAGTAGCCTGCACTGAGTGTCTATGCAACTGTATTTATAAACCACAGCATAATTGCTAGGACTTGTTATCATTATTTTTTGCTGTATGAAGCACTCATTTTTAAAGCCCATAGAAAGTCATACCCCAAGGGCACACTGAATGAAAAAAGAGGACACTTGAACTGTAAAGGTTATTGCAGACGTCATATAAAACCAAAAACTAGATTTATATATTGTATTCCTTAATTTATGTGCTTTGGTACAACTAATATTGCTCTTTGTAGGTTCTCTGCCTTTTATGAATGTGTAAAATGTTTAAAATGTGCTTTCCACGCACCAAAAGACAAATGTAAGATTTCTGTTCAATATCCTTTGACTGGTCTCAAGGTAAAGTGCAAAGTTATTCTGATAAGTAAAAAAAAGATATATATACAGTTTCGATTAATCTGCCATTGTGATGCTGGCAATGCCCTTGTTCCCAAATTAACATTTTTCCTCTTTGCAGGTTAGTGTGGAGTATTAGCACTTCAGAGCTCAGCGCTTTCAATTATTGGCTACCACCAGTGGATAACAATTTTAGGATTTTCATTTGGATCATGAGTGGCTGGTTTTTCAAGGCATAATTTTTTGTGGAAAAAAAAAAGAAATAACTCGGCCGATCAGCTTTGACTTATCCGCTTTAGCTGTCTCGGCCACCGACCATCGACCTCAATGCGAAAGGGAACGTAGGTTTCTCTGCTGGGGTCTCAGTCCTAGCTGGCGCAAGCGAGCAATCGGGGGCAAAGGCATATTCGCGTGGCTAACTCCTGCATTGGTCTTCACCAAAGACAGCTCTGCTTCCATCCAACCCAGGTCAACAATGGAGAACTCAAATATGTAGCCTACCATCCTCTGGTTGTATAGATGGTTTCAAATCCAGTGACATCTTGTTCTCCAGCTGCGCGTCCATAGGTCGTGACCCGCGTGCCATAAATCAATGCGTGGGGTCTTGGGTTATCTGTAGCTCCTGTGAGATAATTGGCGAACCTGGCGACCGGGGCGGGCCTTAAATCAGCCGCCAGATAATCAGCTGCTCGCGGCCGCTCAGCCGCGGCACGCACAGGGTGCTTTACGGTTTTTCAACGCGGCGGTAATGATGCCACGCAACCAAAATTGATGCGGACCTTTTAATGGCCGGCAGTAATTTGTGTTAATGCTTTCGGTCGGAACCCAGTGAGACTTTCAGTTAAGAGATTTCTACACGTCCAAATGGGAGAAAGGTCCCCCGTCTGTGGCTTTATTCCATCGACCGAACACGATCGATGTGCGCTAATGTTCTCCTCGTAACTTTGTTATTTCGCCTGTTTAAGAAATCAGAAACATATTTATGACGGTCATTCACCCCCCCCGTCGCAGTTATTTAAAGGACAGCCGCGCGCTGCTGAAGATTAAAGTCCTGTCAGTCGCATCTTTATTCATGTTTCCGGCATTTAAATTGGCAGTTTAGTATTCCTTTGTGGCGATTTCAAAGGACTGCCATTCCTTTAAAAAAATGTAACTTGAAATAAGCAGCGAGGAACAATTTTGTTAAATTAGGCTGCATTATCTCTGCTGGGTTGACATTGATTTGAGAATCAAAGCCAAGGAGCATTCCACCGTGCAAAAAAAAAAAAAAAAAAAACCTAAGTAATAGCGCATAAAGTGTTTGTAATCGTGTGTCGGACAGAAATAAGCAAGTATGCTAATAAAATAAGTTTCATTCTTCAATAGGAAAGTGGATGGGCAAAATAATGGGGGCTGCTAAATAAATGACAATTTTCGATAATCGACCTCAAGGATTATGACTTGAAAATTAGCGGGTCATGAATTTAACTGGGCTCCAACGCGAAATTAAATTACCCAAAGGGATGAAGAGAGTGGCTAAATGTAGGATTAGGCCAAGTAACTAGGCCAATCAGGGCCAATTAAAACTGTCCATGGAGAAATTTTACCCAGACAATGAGCTGGGGGGAGGGGGGAGAAAATATTTTATCTCCATTTTTGAATTATTTATTTTTCTTTTGGTGGGTTTTTGTTTTTACTTATTATTGTTATTATTTTTTGTTCATCGGCTCAGTTTATGAAGATGGTTATTTGTAAATTACCTCCATTTTCCAGCTTTATCTTCCACTGAGCAAAGCCAGCCTTGCACACTGCTTGTGATCTAACCACATGCTGTCCGTAACCCTGGCAACCAGGGTCAACAAAGCAGGTGCCCGCTGCAGCTTTGAACCTGTCATCTGCGCCTGGCAATTAGGCCGCCCACCCACAGGTGTGGCCAATCAGTGCAGCCTCCAGCAGTGAATGTAACCCCCAGAGGACAGAGTGGGGGGCGGGGTGTGATAGCGCGGGGGGAGACTTCCCAGGGTCAGGAGGTGGGGCAGGGCGCTCATTCCAGGGCTTATTTTTCATTTCCCTCCTTCCTCTTTTCCGTAGCTGCTTGCCTCGCTTGCTGAGCTCAACACAAGGACACGAGGAGAAGCAAGGACAGGAAACAAGTAAAAGGTGTAAGGATAAAGGAATTGAAGAAACGGGACTGGGGAAACGGAACGTCTGTGCTCCTTGAAAGTGACGTGAGTTACAGATGATAGAGATGGGGAGAGAAGCATGACAGTTAGATCATGTTCAGCAAGTCACACATCCCAAGAAAATACAATCACAGATTCCCCAGCTTAAGGTAGCTTTCAGGATCTCCAAACTCCTGTTTCCTAACTCCTCAAAGGTACTCTTAATGGGATTTCCTTAAAGATGTAGACGCCGGCGTCCGTAAATTTCGAAATTTAATTCTTAAACAATTTTGCAATTGAATTTTTACGTTTTGCTTGACTGGAATACTTTTCCAGAGTCTCTGTGACACAGATACCGAGTTATAAAAGCCTAAATGGGCTCATACATAACAGGAAGAATTGCCATTATTTTGTATTCTGCGAAAAGGGGCCAATGAGCGCGGGACCCAGATCAATTACCTAGTTATTCGTGAGAAAAAGTAGGTAGGAGGAGAAGCATGAGCGGTTGAATGAGGCCTTAGTGTCAGTGCAAGCGGAAGTTCATTAATTGTCATCAAGGCAGCAGGCGAATGAATGATGCTAAAGTTGGCAAATGAATGACAGTAACGTCCTGCCTCACCTCAACCCTTGCTTCTGAGACACAGCACAAACACAACCACTTTGTACAATCGTGCTTGGATTGTCGCCAATCTTCTAACAACACCGTGAAATAGCTTGTGTCAGGTGAGTAGTCACACAGGTATGCACTACTGAACTAATGCCTAAACTATATAACCTGCATAAGCACAGCCTTTACTGCGCTCTCTCATAATGAATGTTCCGTACGAAACCCAGTAATTCCATAGAGGATCACAATCCAGTGTGCAGAGTTCTTTGTTTGGCAAAATGGTTCAGTTTGCGAGCCTTCGCCCTTTTCACATCCATTGTTGTAGGTTCCTCAAAGAACTGAAAATGGTTCTTCACCGGTGACAAGCCACAGAGAGAGCATAACACTGGAATGTGGCAACATCTGTGCTCCAGCTCAGCGCAGACTTATTTGGGAAAAGCAGCAGTGGCCCGCTCATCTCTCTAACTCGATATCAGCTATATCATACCCCCCCACCCTCCCTCCATCTGCTCCTCTCCAGATAAAACCTAATTCACAGGACCGCCTGCTCACCACCCAGGCCATAGCAGGTCCATATTTTACTGAGCTGCTTGAGATACACATTAGCCTGAAGGGGAGAATGATGACAGGTGTTAAAGGTGACATCTTTGCTCTGGCTCAGGTTAACAGGCTGACCCAGGCACAAAGAGCAGCTTTATTGGAACGTTTAAAGCCGGCTGGCGGTGTCACTGTGATGAATTGCTGTGTCTGAGCGGCGGCTATTATCTCTTCATGTGAGCCTGATGCGTCTCACCAATGAGCGATGATGATCGCAGAGCAACTAAAAACCTCTGGCTAATTGTGATATAACAGATGAGATTTTGACCCCCCCTCCCCAATTATTCCTTGCTTGTTGACTAGTGATGCTGCTGTAATGCTCTTCCTGTCAGTACGCTATGCAACAGGAGGTCTTTGGCGCTGTTATTTGACGCCTGTGCTAAATCGGATTGGGAAAACGGAATCATACTTTCATGAGTTTATTGCATTGATCCAAGATTGGGATTGGAGAAAGGGAATTATCATTATTATCATTTCATTCATTTATGCCATTGATCTCAGACTGAGATGAGGGTCAGGTATTTTGTCGTAGTCAATGCATCTGGGGTGATCAGTGGTGTGGCTGCTAGCTCTGTTGCCTTGTAATCAGTGTTTGGTTTGATTCCCCAGCAAGTACGTTTTGTTGTCGTTCAATGTTGTTGTGTAATAATGATGCTGTGTCTGAGGATATAAGGATATCTATGGCATGCGAAAGGTCTGCTTTTTCATCATATAGTGATGGCGAGGGTATCCGCCGAAGCGTCAACAAATACTCAAGAGCATAAAAAAAAATTGCCACGCCAAGAAATTTATGAATTTCTTTCAATATTTCATTTCACTTGGCAGAATTTATATAGCCACAGCTTTGTGTTGAGCAGTTTGAAATCCACTGAACGATTGAGCAATATTTATTGATGCATAAAGGAAAGAAAAAAAAAACCTCAAAAATATCATCACTGACAGAGTGTTGTGTTTTTATGGCTATCAAGCCTGGGAGGACGCATGGGTTAAATTTCAGATTTGTCGAAAAAAAAAAGTACAGCTTACACGATGATCATACATTGGGATTCTAAAAGTTTTTACTGTTTTTTGACAATTCTAGCTAATCATAACTGATCTGTTAACGATCATGATGATGAGCGTGTTCTCTAAACTGGTTAAGCTGGCACAGGTTGCCAAAACCGGTGAACTAGATGGCCAGAGGACACTCAGCTAGCAATAAACCAACTCATTCTCATTCTGACTCCTCCTGAGTTCCGCTACCCGACCAAGTGTCGATATAAAAGGAAAAAGAAGGCTTTTGGCATCCTTTTTTGATGTTTAGGGTTAGTGTTGGGGTTAAGGGTCACGGGTTTAGGGATATGGTTCTTTTTAAACGTGCGTCAAATAAAGACGCAAAAAAACTCCTCTTTTGTCGTATATCAACGCTTGGTCAGGTAGCGTCACCATATGACGAGTCTGTATGAGACTGAGTTGGATTAACCGGCCAACCAGAAAAAGATAGCAAGTTGAACTGAAGGCACATCTTAAATTAGTTCTGCCAGCGTAGTCTAGTTAGTAATTTTCAGCTCGGGGCATACGATGTGTTCAATGGGAGAACCAGTTCCAGTAGAGCTAGTGTGTTTTGAATGACGTGAAGAAGGACAATGAAGCTAAAGCATCGGCCATTAGGATTTGACCCCAGTAGACTGATATAACTGTGACATGTATTTGCACGCGACAATCTGCGATGGCACTTTGTCTCAGGGTAGCTCTGAAATACCCTCCGAAGAGCATCTAACAAGATCAACATGCTCTTTCTCCCAACTTGTCACACATGTACGCTCGGTCAGGACACCTTGGCGTCACTTTGTGACGTACTGAGTACCCCTTTCACATTATTTTTAAACCTTCAAGGTAGTAAGACTATGGTGAAAGTGGTTTTTGAAAGTTTAAGGTTGTTGCTCAGGATTAGGGAAAGGTAATTGTACTTTCAAAAGACAGTCATGATTTCCAGTTGTGGTTGTTAAACTCAGAGTCGGAAATGGGGATCAAACACTGGTCCCCAGTGCGAAAGTCCGCAGTTTTGTCAACTTGACCCCCTAGACTGACCCTCTGTGATCGATTTTTCTGTCACATGGCTATGGCGTACAGAGCTTTCACGAAAGCCTCCCTTTCTTGTTGTATACTAACAGCCTCGACTTCCGACCAAGCATCAATATGTGACGCCTGAGAGGTGCAAATGGACTGATCGAGGCATGTGAGGGGTAAGTTTAATGTGTGCATTATGGACTGACAGTGCATCTGGTTTATGATGGGACGTCATGGACTCAGGATTTTGTTTCGGCTCAGTACTACACAACACTAGCACTTCTACTGAGATGACTAGCTCTCTATTGGAGAATTTAGCTGGTGTTTTCTCACCAGGCTCGATCAAAAGCCAGCACTCACACTGGCCAAAAGCATGTGCTTGAAGTTTGCTGGTTAACAAAATATTTATAAGAGGTTTTCCAGGCTCTCAAAATTGAAGTAGACGCAATGACATTTTCAATCTCTTTTTAAAAACGCATAATCATAGTGACATCAAATAGGTATTGATTGATTATCAAAGCGAACAACTGAGGGGCAACATCTTTGATAATTAAACTTGTGACAAGTTAAATTTTAAATTGAATATGTAGAAGAGCCAAAGACAGCCCATCACATTTATTTGTTACTTCTGAATGTTCTTACCTAAAAATAAGATGGTAAAAAGCTCAGAGTTCTGAAGCAATTGGGAAAAGTGACATTTCATATATTGGAAGAGTTAGACAATATCAAGTCCTATTTTGAGAACAGCATCTTGTTTACAGTACAGAATTGGATATCCGCACAATATATCAAGGCAAATTCAATGCAGGATTTTTCAATAAAACAAAAAGATACTTCCTAATGCAAACTTTAATTATTTTTCCACGTTATCCAAATCCGTGGAGTGCAAATCCAATCCCAATCCAGAGCCTTTCGTGCCGCTACATACCCTGTGCAATTGTCTTTGAAATTGGATTATGATAACCTGTCACAATTTTAATTCAAAAAGATATTAGTTGTGAAAATGGCAAAGAAAGCGCGACTCTTAAAGGGAAATTGCTTAATGGAGTGTATGACAGGTTTTCTTAGCGTGGCATATGGAGCAGTGCGTACAGAGCATCTGCGTCCCTCTATATCCCGACTGCCTGATGGTGCTGTGCACGTTGACAACCCCTTTAAATATCCATTAATAGGTGATAATGCAATCTTTTCTGGTAATTTCGTTTGTCTACAGAGTGAGTCTGCTGCTCTAAAATAATAATAATAATAATAATAATAATTGATTGGATTTCTCAGCTTGGTTGCTGGTTGATTGTGAGAACGCTGGGGACGAGCTGTAACTAACAGCCTTAGATCTCCAGCACGTTCCTAAGGATTCTTGCAGAACCGAGTAATGCAGCTTTCTGTAACAGTTCTATCTTGGTCGGTATTCCTGTCTTCCCCAAGAACTTGGTGAGGTCCTTAGCGACCATGCCTAACGAGGCAACTACAACTGGGACCACACACATTTTGAAGTCCCACGGACGTGCGATCTCTCTTCTGAGATCCTGATACTCTTGGAGCTTCTCTTTCTCTGTGTCTGAGATGCTAGCATCTCCAGGTAAGGCAATGTCGATAAGAGGGCACTTGTTTTCTCTCTTGTTTATCAGCACTACGTCCTGTATATTTCATATGGATTCCACAATCTGTCTGAATGTTGAAGAAGTCCCATAGGATATTCATTCCTGCATTTTCAATATAATAATAATTATAATAGAAGTAGTAGTAGTAGTAATAGTAGTAAGTTTTTAACTAGGCCCCAGAGCGACCTTGACAAGATCGTGTTGCTGTTAGGCCCTTGAGCAAGGCCCTTAACCCCACACTGAACCAGTGGATCAGCCCCTGCTTTGTAGGAATCGACTGCTTTAGATAAAAGTGTCCATTAAATACCTGAAATGGTTTATTACCTCTGCCGATGAAGTTTGGGCAGAGGTTATGTTTTCACCCCTGTCTGTCTGTCTGTCTGTCTGTCTGTGAACAGCATTACTCAAAAAGTAATGTACGGATTTGTCTGAAATTTTGTGGGTGCATTGCTATTACATCAAGGATGGACCCTATTGATTTTCACGGCGATCACTGAAAGAATATGGCCGCCACGGCTGCCATCTTGACATTGTATGACATGCGATCACTGAGCTTTGCTCCCACTCACGAAGATTTGGATTGTGCTGCCTTGGCAGAGGTTTACACTCTACCAGTGCCTCTAGTTTTAATTTAAGATCAAAATAAATACCAAATTAATATAATAATAAAAATCAAAAGATAATGCAAGATCTTATTCACTTCAGAAGAATTCACTGCTGCGTAATGAATGTCTAATCAGATACTTGACATTTGGAAGCATTTGTATTGCGCTAGTCATTCAAAATAAAGTTGCCTTGAAAGAAGTTTTGAAACTCCATTCTCTTCCTGGGCTTTTTACCTTATTTACACCAGCATCATTCTTCCCGTGCTTATAATTCAACATGGAAAATTGAATAAACAGGTTATTTACTGGCAAAGTACCTGTTCTTCTCCTCAAAGCTTCAGAAATTTCATGCCGATCAGCTGGTTTCACCCCGGAAAGTTTTCTGAAGTCAGAGAGAGTTCGTGAATTTTTACTTCAACGTTTTAACTCCATTTGGACGCCCCACTGTTTGAACCTCCATTTTTCACAGAGCGAGTAGCTGTGCTACGTGGCCTCACCGCTGCCATGATCGTGACTTTTGCACATGGCTCCAGAAAACACAAAAGGGTTTGGTTTCCTTAGTATCAAACCAAAACAGAAGTGCAACAACATTGTGGAAACTGTCAGGTCAGTGCTCTTCACTGTTTGTGCTCAACAATGCTCTGAAAGAGAACACTGTAAAACCAAATGTTTACGTTCTGAAAATATGCTAAACAGTT
This sequence comes from Gymnothorax reevesii, assembly GCA_029721435.1. NCBI lineage: Eukaryota > Metazoa > Chordata > Actinopteri > Anguilliformes > Muraenidae > Gymnothorax > Gymnothorax reevesii. The sequence continues at coordinate 23,799,130 of CM056579.1, read as the reverse complement.
TTTTGTGACACTCAGGGTTTAGATTCAATTTTAAAGTGTATTCAACAAATCTGGAGAACCTTGATCGCAACACCCAATAAACATCAGTGTTTTAATGAGAACACCTATTTACAAAAATAATCACCAGACATTTGTCTTTTACACACTGGTGTTTAGATTATAAATATGTCACATATGTTCCACAGTTTTACAGTGTAGATTACTTTCAAATGCTATGCTGTTCTGTGTTAAGTCACTGTTAATTCATCTGTTTACATTAAAAAAGCAGAGGCTCTCCTAGAGTGCAAACCTCTGCCAAGGCAGCACAGTCCAAATCTTGGTGAGTGGGAGCAAAGTTCATTTATCGTGTGTCATAGAATTTTAAGATGGCCGCCGTGGCGGCCATATTGTTTGACTGATCGCGGTCAAAAGGGTCCATCCCTGATTTAATCGCAGTCCACCCACAAAATTTCAGAGATATTCATTCATTACTTTTTGTGTTGTCTTGTTCACAATCAAACAGTCAGACAAAGAAACAAACGGCACCAATCACGTAACCTCCTGCCAACTTCGTTTGGTGGAGGTCATGAAAGGCCTTTCCCATGTGTCCCAGCCCACTTGGCTGCTTTCTGATATTTTACATGTTTCACTAGTAATGAGGTTGCAGGATGTGCTTCTAGATAAGATTAATGCTCAAAGAAACATGTAGTCTTCTGTAAGGATACTTTTGCATTGATAATGGTGATTTAATGTGCATTAAACTTTCACCACTCTGACTGGCCCTTCAGGTTAATACACAGCATTATGGGTTGAGAAAGATGTGAGGAGAGACAGATTGAGAATGAAATAATGTTTTTGACCCTGCTCAAGTATTTTTTTATTTTACCCAAATTTAAATTATTTAGCAAGCTCATATCAGCGAGTTTGTTTCTCCTGGCTAAAGTAAGCGGAAGCACTTCAAGTAAGCCCTTGCTCCTACCTTACACCGGCAAAGCTCGTTGCCTCTAATTTTAAGATACTGTCCCCTAATGGCTATTGCTATGCTATGGACAGTTACACCAAGTCTTCTGCCCTGTATGACTCCAATGCTGAGAGATGAGACCTGTACAGGAACTTTAATGGTCAAATCATTGTTTAAAACTTTAATGTCACATCTTAAATATTCCTACCACGCAAAAATGTAGGCATTGGCTTTACCTCCCTGTGGGAAACCTGCTATGCATTGGTCTACATCAACACAATTTATGGCAGGATTGTTATTTTTCCTCTAGATTGGATATACAAACGCTCAAACCAAGCCCCGCCACAAATCAGCACAACATTACAGGGTGCTACAGTGCCTGGCAAACTGAACATTAAAAGTCTTTTATGATGGAGTCCATCAAAATAAGGGTTTGGAGTTAAATCATGAAGTTCTAAATTGGAATTCTGGAGAGCATCAAAGAACTTGTGACTCCATGGAGCAAATCATGGATGTCCGACTTTAGAATACAGAATTTCAAAGGATAACGCTTGAGTCGATTCACTTTCTGGCCTCAGCTCGGAAGGTTCTGTCTAACTCCTACAGTAAATTCACAACAGTTCATGATAAACTAAGAGTGTAATGAGCTATTAGACCTAATGCAGATATGTTCGGCACATCATATTGTAATGTGAATCAAGGCCACTAGATAGCAGTATTCGCCTTTTTTTTGTTAAGCTCAGACTGGGGTTATGTTTAGACATGTCCTGGACATGTCTGGGGCAAGTCCCCGAAAATTAAAAAAAAGAGGTCTAAATGTGGGTGGGGTCTGCAAAAGAGTATATAAGGAAAAGAATTGAGACAGTAAAGGAGGAGGAGAAATTGCAAGAAGATGACCAGACCTGCCATTCTGTTCAAGACCTGTGACGTTTCTTTTGTGGATTTCTTTGCCTGTGTTTGCGCATTTTCTTCATCCAGGACATCACCAAGCCACCCCACCAAAAAGGGACTGTAATTATTTCTGTTTTTTTTTATGTATTCAATCTTGGTCTTAGTTGTAGTGAGTAGTTGTTGTCTTTGTCTGTTTAATTAAATGTGTTTTAGTTGTTAAAACTGTGTTTGTCATCCCTTGCTGTTGCTGTTGTGTTATAAATGTAATAACAAATTTGGGGCCATAACAAATTGGGGGCTCGTCCGGGAGGTAAAACTGGTGCCTCCATTTTCGGAAAAGGATGTTGACAACTATTTCCAGTGTTTTGAAAAGGTAGCAAAGAGTTGCCAGTGGCCAAAGGAACACTGGCCTCTGATGTTGCAAACTGTCCTCAAGGGTAAAGCTCAACAAGCCTATTCGGCTTTGTCTGCAGATGATTCCTCTGATTATGAGGTTGTCAAAAAGGTTATTATGAGAGCTTATGAGTTGGTTCCAGAGGCTTACCGACAAAAATTCAGAGGTCTGAAGAAATCTGAAAATCAGACTTATGTGGAATTTGCTAATGAGAAGAAGGTTTGCTTTGAGCGCTGGTGTACTTCTATGGAGGTCAAGGATGATTTCAACTCACTAAAAGAGATGGTGTTAGTTGAAGAATTCAAGAACTGTGTTAAAGATGATGTTAAGACCTACCTTAATGAGAAGCAAGCACTGAATTTGCAATCAGCTGCCAAATTTGCAGATGAATATGTTCTCACACATAAGTCCAAATTTCAGTCTAGCAGAAATAATAGATGGTCCCAATTTCAGAAAAAGGGTTATGGTGATACCCAAGATTCCTCACCCAAAGACAAAGACAAATCTGGTGATGGTGCTCAGAAATCCAGTAACAGGTCTGATCAAAGTGTGAAAGCTGACAGTGACAAAAGTGGTCTAGTTTGCAGTTATTGCAAGAAATCTGGTCATGTTACAACTAACTGTTGGTTCCTTAAAGCTAAGAAAGAAAAAGAAAAGGATACCAAACCAAATGCCTTTGTGAAAACAAGGTTAGAAACCCCTGTAGTGGATAACCAATCTGCTAAATTGCCTGCTTCTTGTGGGGCTAAAAAGCCTAATACAGCTGACTTTGTGAGGGAGGAATTTCTTCCATTTGTGTCAGAGGGATTTGTGGCTCTGAATGAGCATACTACTCCTGTCCCCATATATATCCTAAGGGATACCGGAGCTTCTCAGTCACTTTTGTTGATGGACTCTTTGGAGTTACGTGATGAGGCCGCTTCAGGGGATTTCATACTTGTACAAGGTATTGAAGGGAGGACTGTATCTGTACCCCTGCGCTCTATATTCTTGAAGTCAGATTTAGTCACAGGACAGGTAAAGGTGGGACTTATGTCAAGTCTACCTATAAAGGGTGTTTCTCTGTTGCTAGGCAATGACCTGGCTGGGGGCAAAGTAGTTCCCCCTGTACATCTTACTTCACAGCCGAGCACTGAAGATGGGGATGAGGACCCATCTCTGTATCCTTCTTGCGCAGTGACTCGTGCTATGGCCAAGAAGGCTAAAGAAGAAGATGATGTGGTGCCGTCCAGAACATTGAATAGTCAGGACTCAGGTGGTTCGTCTCATGACTCTGATTGGCCTACTATGGTTTCTCCGTTTGAGGACTTATCAGATACTTTTATCCGTTCTCTATTCAGCCAGCCGGATTGGTCTGGTGATTTTGATGTGTCTGGAGACTTGTCTCTGTCCAGAAAGCGGTTGATTGAGGAGCAAACTAATGTTCCTGAAATTTGTGCACTAAAGAGGAGAGCCCTTCCTGATAAAGAAATAGACGCAGTTCCAGTTGGGTGTTATCTCAAGCATGGTGTGTTAATGCGGAAGTGGCGCCCTCCTGATATCCCTGCCAATGCAGATTGGGCAGTGGTCGGGCAAATTGTTGTTCGGAAGGTCTACAGGAATGAGATCTTAACAATGGCTCATAGTTTACCTTTAGGAGGTCATCTTGGTGTTAACAAGACTGTTGATAAGATCATGAAACACTTCTTTTGGCCTGGGCTTCGGAAAGACGTTTCCAACTTTTGCAAAACCTGTCACACTTGTCAGGTAGTTGGAAAACACCAGTTAGACCCACTTGTAGCTCCATTGCAGCCTATCCCAGCATTTGGGGAGCCATTCTCTAGGGTCATTGTTGATTGCGTTGGTCCATTACCCAAGACTAGATCTGGAAATCAGTACTTGTTGACAATCATGTGTGCATCTACCAGATTCCCCGAAGCCATACCTCTACGTAACATCAAGGCAACTGCAATCTCGAAGGCTTTGATAAAGTTCTTCACGTTGTTTGGCCTTCCCAGGGAAATTCAGTCTGACCAGGGTAGCAATTTCACTTCAGGATTGTTTCAGCAGGTTGTGTATGAACTAGGTGCAAAGCAGATTCTTTCTAGTGCCTATCATCCAGAAAGTCAGGGTGCCTTAGAGCGGTTTCATTCCACTCTCAAGACAATGATGAGGACTTATTGTTATGACCATGAGAAAGACTGGGATGAAGGTGTTCATTTGCTGTTGTTTGCAGCTAGAGAAGCAATGCAGGAGTCTACTGGATTTAGTCCATTTGAGCTAGTGTTTGGTCATGAAGTGAGAGGACCTTTGCTATTATTGAGTGAACAATGGCAAGAGGAAGAGCCGTACATCAGTCTGTTAGACTATGTTAGCAAGTTCAAGGAAAGATTGCGTGCAGCTTGTGACCTAGCCAAAGAGAACTTGAAATCAAGTCAGGGAAAAATGAAAACTTGGTATGATCATAAGACTAGAAGCCGTGAGTTTAAACCAGGAGACGAGGTCCTTGTGTTGTTTCCCTTGCAGTCCAATCCATTGCAGGCTAGATTTCATGGTCCTTATGAAATTCTGACAAAACTCAATGATCTCAATTACATTGTGAAGACTCCAGATAGGAGAAAACCAAAACAATTGTGTCATATTAACATGCTAAAGCCTTATCATGACAGAAATGCTAGGGTTGCAGCTGTCACTTCAGATTCTCCAATGGTCGAAACGTGTGAAGATGAGGGGGAGTTTCAAGATGATGAACCAAGAATTAAAGCTGAAGTTCTTTCATGTAAATTGTCAAACACTGAAGTGTTGCAAAATCTTGATGTAAAACTCCAGCACTTAGAACCCTCACAGAGAGATCAGTTTGAAAGTTTGATCAAGAAATATGAGGATTTGTTTCCTGATGTTCCAAAGAGAGTTACTATAGCCTCTCATGATGTAGATGTTGGTGATGCCAAACCAATAAAACAGCATCCATACCGGATGAATCCTGAAAAGAGAAAGATTGCTGAGAAAGAGGTTGAGTACATGTTAAAACATGATATTATCAGACCCTCCAACTCAGATTGGAGTTCACCCTGTGTGCTAGTTCCAAAACCTGATGGAAGTACTAGATTCTATACAGATTATCGCAAAGTCAATGCTGTAACTAGAACTGATGTGTTTCCAATACCTAGGATTGATGATTGTATTGATAGTGTAGAGCAAGCAAAGTTTCTGACCAAGATTGATTTATTGAAGGGTTATTGGTGTGTGCCTTTAACTGAGAGGGCCAAGAGCATCTCTGCTTTTGCCAAACCATCTGGATTGTACCAGTATGAAGTCCTACCCTTTGGCATGAAAAATGCCCCAGCCACGTTCCAAAGGATGATACGGTCTACAATTGCCGGATTGCCACACATCGGTGCGTACATCGATGACCCGATCACATGGAGTGACTCCTGGGAAGAACATCTAAAAGATGTAGAGACGTTGTTCCAGCGCCTGACCCAGGCTAACCTGACTGTTAACCTGAGCAAGAGTGACTTTGGTTGTGCTACTGTCACCTATCTTGGCTACGTCATAGGCCAGGGTAAGGTGGCACCCATAAATGCTAAAGTCCAAGCCATCATGGACTTTCCAGTTCCTGACAACAAAAAAGCTTTGCGCCGCTTCCTTGGAATGATCGGGTACTACCGCAAGTTCTGCAAGAACTTTGCTGAGATTGCTCTCAGTCTAACTAACCAACTGAAGAAAGGCGTAAAGTTCACCTGGGATGATGCATGCCAGAGAGCCTTCGATCACCTGAAGTCTCTGCTGTGTCACTTCCCCGTGCTCATATCTCCTGACTTCAACAAACCGTTCTCCATCGCGGTCGATGCTAGCGACCAAGCTTGTGGATCTGTGCTCCTACAGAGAAGTGAATCTGATGACATTGAGCATCCCGTGGCATACTTCTCCAGGAAGTTCAATCGCCACCAAAGGAACTATTCCACAATAGAGAAGGAACTGTTGGCTCTGGTCCTTTCATTAACACACTTTGAGGTTTATGTTTGTACAGGACAAAAGCCAATGGCTGTGTTCACAGACCACAATCCGTTAATGTTTTTGAGTAAGATGAAAAACAAGAATCGGAGATTGTTGAATTGGAGTTTGATTTTACAGGAGTTTGACTTAGAAATTAAGCATGTGAAGGGTACAGACAATGTAATTGCTGATTGCTTATCCCGTGTTTGAATATGTATATATATATCACGTGTTTATTTGAATATTGTATGATATATATGTACACACAAGTGTCTACTTAACCATTTTGTTGTATTTCAAAGAAAAATTTTGCCTTTGTAAGTCAAAATTTTTCCCTTTTGGAATGGAGGTGTAATGTGAATCAAGGCCACTAGATAGCAGTATTCACCTTTTTTTGTTAAGCTCAGACTGGGGTTATGTTTAGACATGTCCTGGACATGTCTGGGGCAAGTCCCCGAAAATTAAAAAAAAGAGGTCTAAATGTGGGTGGGGTCTGCAAAAGAGTATATAAGGAAAAGAATTGAGACAGTAAAGGAGGAGGAGAAATTGCAAGAAGATGACCAGACCTGCCATTCTGTTCAAGACCTGTGACGTTTCTTTTGTGGATTTCTTTGCCTGTGTTTGCGCATTTTCTTCATCCAGGACATCACCAAGCCACCCCACCAAAAAGGGACTGTAATTATTTCTGTTTTTTTTTATGTATTCAATCTTGGTCTTAGTTGTAGTGAGTAGTTGTTGTCTTTGTCTGTTTAATTAAATGTGTTTTAGTTGTTAAAACTGTGTTTGTCATCCCTTGCTGTTGCTGTTGTGTTATAAATGTAATAACAAATTTGGGGCCATAACAATATCCAGTTATTGTTTTTCATATACACGCCATTAGACCTATGTAACTGATTATTTCCAAAAAGCCCAAGCATATATTCTCCCGTTAACTTCTTTCGAGGCCCAGTTCGGTGTGATGACCCCTCTGACATTAATGACTAATAAGCAGTTTCACGGTACAGGCTGTTCTTTTTTACCTGCTAAATTGGACCAGACGACATTATCGCCATGCAGCACTGCTGCGCTATAATAGGACACCTGTTATGATGGTGTGATGGGAGATTTATTTTTTTACATTTTTTATGATGCAAATTGCTTATACCCTTTCTGTTCATGACAGTCCTCATTCTGCTAATCCAATCACCCAGGAAAACAAACAGACAAAACATCCCGTATTATAATTGTGTGGCTCTTAGAAGATTAAAAACACTGCTCTGCCTCGTTTGATGAAGCGAGATACATTCGGGAACAGAAGAAGAAATGGCGGTTCTTTCCATCTTGTTTTTTTTTCTGCGCGAAGCTGGCACCCCTTCACAGCCTCTTCCACCCACAGTCTCCTTCACACACATTTGATGTCTTCTGTTCATTTCTCTATCTCTGAATTTCCTTAAATTAATAATTTGCCTTTGAAAGCACTCTGCAAGGTTTCACTTTTCCCTCGTACTGAGGGAATTTCAGTCCAAAAAGTGATCTCAGCATCGCGTTAAAGGAACAAACTCACCAAACATTCTAGCTATAACACACACACACACACACACACACACACACACACACACAAACATTCATGTCATTAGACACATGGGACAAAATTGCATACTTACCCAAGCAAAAAGACTGTCCTGAAATCAAGATGGCCACCATCTAGTATATCCCATGCGCAGCAGCACACACAATACAGTCACCGGCTCAAATTAGCACTCGTTATATTAACATCAAGCTTCTAGTTGTCATCCATCTCTTATCCTCCAAAGATTGGAACAGGGAATTCATATGTGATCGCACTTGAATTTTCATCGTGTTTTTATTATTATTCAAACAATTGCGTTTATCTGTAATTAAAACCGCTAAACGGCGAAGGAATAACAAAAAGAGGAAAAAAGAGAAAATTATTCATGGAAAAATCAGTTGTTAATTTTCCATTCTGCCTGTCTTGGTACTGATATCTCGTAGCACAAGCGGGTCAGAAATTCCCAGCTGACACATTCCTGGGATATAGTTATCAAGAGATTCCCAGAGCTCCAGAGAGACAGAGCAAGTCTGAGCTTGGGTTACTCCATTAATAGGCAGTGCTGTGGGAATCCACAGGAGGATATTGAATTATTCCAACTGAGGTTCAGAGGATTTAATTGGGCAGGTCGGGGCACCTCTGGTCACCACTGCTTTAGATCATAGGATATCAGTGAGAGAAGTGATGCTTCTGTGCTTGTTATGTATAGAGTGCATTATGATTTGGTTCCCTGATGAAGGCTGTGGAGATGCATTCACTCCTAGCAGAGCTGCAGGCCTCAGTCCACTGTGTCCTTTTCAGGGTACATTTGGGAGGAGAAAAAATAAACACGACTGCAACTATTTAAAAGACAAACTATTTTTAAAAACCAGGCAATATTGCATATTATATGCACATAATTTACTTTCAGTTGACATATTGAGAGCTAATTATGCCATTATACTTTTTTTTGATGATATAGTGTAATAACTACTCATAATTACATTCCAATAATTAGCTGATAAGAATTTAATAGGACCTTATTCAGGCAGCATCTTATTCATATGAAATTGGACATATTTTGAAGACCCCCTCAGTAATTACTCCTGTATTAGCATTTTGTCATTTAAATACTATTGAATATGATAAACAGGTTGTGTTATTTGTTTCTGGCCGATTCAAAAAGACAATTAAGGAGAGCCGGTTCTGTAATGAATTGTTTTGATTCTGATGTTATTGACTGTTGGTGTCCAGCTGATGACCAGCTGAATGTACAGGGCTGCATTCGGCATCCTGTTTTTCAGCCAGAGGGTACAATCACTTACATTTCTTCAGCACCACTGCATGACCTAGACACATCAAGTCACATCAAGCAAATCAGCAATAGATTAGTTTGCAGTAATCAGAGTAATCTCTCCATGCTTCTAATAAACTGTCAGTCTGAGTGGTAGGATGATTAGAAAATTGTTAATACTTGTTAAAACTAGATAACTGGGTTGCCACAGGTACCGAGTCGTGTATCTCCCCGATCCCCAAATTTCAGACAAAATAGTCGCCGGCAGCCATATTGGAAGTCCAAAATTGCAGAAAATCGGTCTTGAGCATTGTCACATCAATATTTTTGCCTGTGTAAAATTAGAAAAAATTTTGGTAAAAATTGTCACTTCCAGAGCCCAGAACTGAAAATCTCTGCTGCAGCGGCGGCGGCCCCGGAACTAAACCATAGTATCTCCCAACTATCGTCGTCGGGGAGATACAAATGTGGTGAATAATACAGTATATCTTAACTGGGTTGGCTCACATGGTAAAGGCCTCACTTTGATCCACAGTGTTGGATGAAATCCAGCCATGCTGGTGCTTCATAGGAGCGCTGTGTAATTGGTGTCAGGAGGGGAGATGGGAGGGATACAGTCCGTGTGGGTTAGCATTGTTTGTTGATCAAAAGCCAGTACCAACTGCCCTCGTTCTGTATGTGTGGACTCACCACAGGTGACAAGAATCAGAGGCAGATAAACACGTTTTAGCGGGGGATTGCGAACTGTTGATGCTTTTTCAAGATGGTTGGATGAGTTGCGTTTGAGCGTGCTAGTTCATAGCACACTGATTTAACATTTCAATTAAAAATTAGATTTTAAAAACTTTGAAGAGTTTGGTTCAGAAGCAGGATAACGCCCACCTCCAATTGGTTCATCATTTCATATTCATTTCATTTTCAGTTTTTTTCCAAAAGAGCTATCCGCAGTTTCTTTACACGTTGTATTATGTGTTATGATGTGGACAACGAGTCAAACGCAGATTGGGGAAAAGCCACAAGAGATGTATTGATTATGAGTAACAGCCAACAGAATAGAAGAGGGCTTGGGAAAACTCAAGGTGAGGGACTGTCCAAGTCAGGTGATTTGCAAGCAGCAGTAAAGAGGCGTATCCAAGCTGTGGTTAAGACTGTCCAGGGTCAGAAGCAAGATGGTCAATCCAATACTGCAGAGGCCGGACTGGTTCCAGGAGTATAACATAATTGGGACACAGTCCCTGTTCTGGAGACAAGACAGAACAGGAGGGTGTTCCTTATAAAGAGCTCATAAAAAAAATTAACTTTTTCTTTTTAATTTTGCCAAACACACCGAGGGAAAAGAGCTTAGTTCAATACTAGATTACTTGTGGGTAACTTCAGACAAAGGGAAAAGCAGGAGCTGGGGAATCTCGACAATTAAATGGGAACTGGGGAGCGGAACACTGGAACGTATACACCGGGACAATGGGTTATAGGTGTGGGAAGGGAGCAAAGAATGCACAGGAAGGGTCTAGAACAAGATAACGATCAATCAATTGCAAAAACAGCACTCAAACAGACACAGTAAGCTGGATGGGGGGGTGGAGTGTGACAATTATGCACTTTCTTTCCAAAATGCAACAAGCACAACGACCCTATCTGCTAAAAATACTGAACATACCATCAACCAATCAGACGTCACCACTGGCATGACGTTCCCCAGCATGAATTTTTCCTGCATGGCACCGACTGTCCTCACCTTTACCGCATGATTGCTCTCAAGCTGTTCCTGTTTAAGTTTGCCTGATTAACGATCAAACTATTTATTAAATGAATATCCAAGACCAATACATGTTCTGTAATGATTAAGAAATTATCATGACAAAGTGATTGCCAATTGGCTGCATTTATACTGTATAATGGATGTGACATTTAAAGCATGGCAGTAATCCAAATAGGTGCAGAGAATCTGAAACTTCTGATGTCGCTTGGATTTTTTGCATTCATTTGGATCATTAACTTCCTTAAAATGTCATTCTGCTGTGCATTGTGCCTAACAGCATCCTTTAGTTATGACATAGCGATTTTCACATCACAGCAGGGCGTCCGTACCTTACAGCTTAATAAGCTTCGCAAACTAGCGTACGCAAATCTGTGCCGTTTCATGAGCTATATCAGTTCAAAATTTATAAAGACTTATTGACACCTTACATACTAATCCTCATCCTCATTCGCTGCGGAGAGGAAAACACCTCATAACATCATAATGCAATGTGCAACATGCAATCAGAAATAAATTTGGAAGTCATACTACCAATTAGACTCAGCAACCGCGATGAATCAGGCAAAAAGAAAAAAAGAATGGCTACTGGTTTAGGTATTAAGCAATGAAAGATGAGGTTACCAAGGGCCTTTAGTATCGCCGACAGATTACTTCTGAAAACGTAATGACATGGATATATGGCATTCTGACATTAAAAAAAAAAAGATTAAATACTTTAGTTAAAACCAGTCCTGAACTTCAATGTTTTTATTATCTTTTAACAGTTAGTCAATAAAGTTTAATATATGAAACTGCAAAGTTTCCTTTTCCAAATCAGAAAAATGCTCTCCATTTTGGAACCAAGCTATTGATTTGTCCATTCATATCTGAGGCTTAAATTAAAGTGTTAAGGTGTTACCAAATTCTTTAAAACTGTACTTTTGCTTTGCGATTTTCACTCGGCGGCATGTACTTATAATTTGTCATCTTGATGACTCAGAAATGAGTTATAATTGCTGACAAACGTCAAAAAATATTTTAAAACTATACTAGATGAATCCTCTTCGGATCACAGCCATCATAATGACCAGTCAATGTATGTACCTTTTAAATTGAAATTAAATATTACAGAATTGAACTTCTGTATTTCAACCAATAATGTAGCTGGTCCATCAATTAGAATTAAAGCAATCATGTACCGTATTGGTCACACTTTATTTGAAGTGTTGCTCATAAAGGCTTTATACAGCATGTATAATGCCTTCATAAATGAGACATAATGTCTTCATAAATCATACATAAGCAAACGTTATGCTTTGTAAAGGGTAAAATAACACATCCTTCTTCAGCATGTGATGCCAGATGTGATATAACCGACAATGCCACTTAGCTAGTGGCTAATTGTGATATAGGGTGACAATGTCCGCTAAGTTACATTGTCATTGTCACATCTGGCATCACATCTTGAATAAGGATGTGTTATTTCACCCTTTACAAAGCATGACATTTGCCTATGAATGATTTATGAAGACATTATATCTCATTTGTGAAGGCATTATACATGCTGTATAAAGCCTTTATGAGCAACACTTCAAAAAGTGCGACCACAGTATTTTTATTGCATTTCTTAGTAATTGAAAAAACGTCTTTGCTTATACCTGTTCTTTGTCAGACAAGTAAAGATGTTTTTGCAAAGCACACAATACTTCTTATTACGCTGCAGCCATTGGCTTATTGGCTATAACACAGTACACAGTACAACTAACTGACTATTCAGGCATGCCAGGCACCATTTTAGCAACGAAGACAGGTCTTCATCAGTAGATTAGCAAATCTTCCATTGCAGTAACCAATAATAAACATTAATTGTCCCCCTTTTTATTTTAAAGTATATATTACCTACGTATATAAACACAGCTCCTGTCGGTATTGTTGCTCAACAATGGTGCTTAAATCACTGAACAGCACTCCGCAACATGAACAAGAATCATTCAGGCCATTTACCACAGCTTTACAATGCTGTTCCACTACAGCTTAATGTATGTACCAAGCGGAGCTCCCTAGCACTTTGAGAAATCTCACTGGCTTTTAGTACAAGCAACAAACAAAAGGTTCGGCGAGATAAGTCAGCCTCTTTGGCATTTCTACTGCTAGTTTCAGATAAAACAGACAATTTCACTTGATCCCAGTGTGCAATATAATGTATTTTCCAACAGATACAGCCACTCCAGTTGAAAGCAATGGCCAGTGACCACGCAAAGAGAGAGAACAATGAGTTTTAGTATCTCGAAGCTCTTCCTGTTACTCCTATATAAATTCCTCATTAGGAAATGCCACATGGCCACAGCCTGTCACTAGTGCCTCTGCTCCAATTGGCATTACCTCTCTTTTACGGTGCCATTTTGGCTTGGTTAGTCACTGGGCAACAGATCAGATCACTGTATTGCTCCTTGTATACAAGATTTTGTGCTACAGTGGTAACTCAAAAGAGCCAGTTGGTGAATCGAAATTTCAAAGAAAATGAAATGTTGGAGAAAATGGTCAATATTGTTGCTATAGTTTAGCTTTTCTGTGGGAAAACAGTTTGACACAAAGATAAATAAAATTATAGTGGTTGAGTGAAAGTAAGAACATGACATAGTTCACAATGGACAGATAAAAGGTGATGGTTTTATACCAGTACCCACAACAAATAGGTAATCATTACAGGTAAAAAGAATAAAATAGAAAAATATGGCAGCTCTAAATATCCCACATATGGATTTTCAATTCTGGCAAATGCATCTCTCTCTCTCTCTCTCTCTCTCTCTCTCTCTCTCTCGACACTCACTCTGGTGTCCACACAAGGCAAGCTTGTCAGCCACTCTGACAAATTCACTTCTGAGCCAGAGACACTGTTTATTCTCAAAGAAAAAAAAATCAATGAGCGTTTCAGTGGTCTCGTGTTGTCAGGTGAGAGTGAATAAACTGCTCTTTCCAACATCACAGATCGATACCCACAGACGTACATATGGTAAAGTGTGGGCGAGGGTGCGGGGGAGGGGCAGGGGATTCATGGCTCCCATTTGCATCGGGCGAAGACAGGCAGGCTCAAGTCGCCTTAATTCAGAGGGACGTGATCAATAACAGAGGAGTAATCAGGACGTACGCAGGAAAACACAAATGTGTCAGGACAGCGTAACAAGGGGCTGACAGACAAGCTTCGCTTCAAGCCAGGCACCGTCGGCGCAAAGCCATTAAAGAGCCTTTAAAAAATGAAAACGTTCGCCAGGCGTGTCAGATAACCGAGTGCGAGAAACAGAATGCGAGAGTAACTGGCTCTGTGGCAGTCTGCTTAAAAAAAAAAGAAGTATAATGTGATATGAATGCAATGGAACAAGCCGCTAATCGCCTGCGCCGCTCGGGCAAGGTCTCTGCTCCCATGTTGACTAAAGTCGCGCTGGCGTGAAATCCTCACCCGCATTTCTCCGCACGGGTCTGCAAAGGGCGATTGAATAGCTGAGGCGTCTTAGGAAGAGAGCAGGGCTTCTGACTTTGAAACGCTGAGCTCGTGCAACGAACTGACAGACAGTATCTGCGGCGTGGAGGCCGGGTTTGGACATATTCGGGTAGGCAGCTTACAGGCGGAGTGACGGCCTCCGTAATGGGTCTAGACAGACAGCTGCCCTTACAAAGGCGCGCGTTCAAGAATAATAGATCCTGGCTTCGCGTTTAATCTTGTGTAACATTTCAATCACCCGATAGCACAGGTACCACTTGCGGCGAGGATTTACATTGCAAATCGGCAGGTGATGTAATTCCTGTGCCACTGATGTGATCTATACTGGATCATGGTTTGCTCTCCTGTGATCGCTTTGACAGTTCGCACCCAAATGTGTGGTCAAATAATGAAAAATGCACTGGGACTCAGAGTTGGGTTAGATCATTCCTAATCCAACACTCCTTATCTACATCTTATAATGTACAACCCTGAACATGACTAGAAAGACATGACATAGCAGGATGGCTTACAGTATATAACAGCAAAGTGTAAATGTGAGCTGTTGAAAGTGTTAGCTGCTGTTGAAGTAACAAAATTTTGAATTCTTACAGCATTCAATAGCCAAGAAAGCCACAGTATGCTTGACTTACCGCAGTAAAAGACCAATGTCTCTCATGCCAGTGCTCTAATACTGATCTCATTTCTGCCCACAGGCAGCTGGCGTCTGTGAACCTGTCGTACTCTTGTGCAGAATAAACTGCATTCCTCCCAGAGAGTGCACAACAGAAACGGCATGTTTTGTTCGCCCAAAGCCTGTTTTACTGATACTGAAGTGCCAATAAGCACAAGCCAGGCGGTTATTGGCTGAGGAATAAAAGCACCTCATGTTGTTGCGTTCTCCTGCCGATTTCACAACCATTCTGTTCGAGGAAGAAAAAACTATAAGTGTTTTTACTGCGGAAACACGAGAAGCACGTTTATAACCCTTAGCCAAACCAACATGTTATTCAGTGCTAAGCTTTCTGAGCGGTAAACCAAATATTTTGTTTTTGGCTTAAGCACTCGTGCTATAGACTGTGGCTGAGTGGTTTAGCGACGAGGAACAGCATGTGTTTGGAAATACTCCATATGCAGTGGTCGCTAAGCCATGTGAAAAATATGGTGCGAATAGGACGCCGTGGCCCAAAGATACCTGTGCTCATGCAGTAGGCTACCTGTGGCCATATGTGATGACGTCATATAGAGCGGAATGCAATGAATCCCATTATGTTCTAGAGCTCAAGCAAAGGCAGAATATTATTAGGATCTGCTGTAACAAAACACGTCAGGTATAGACTGTTAAATGCGCTTAAATTATATAGCAGGAAAGTGTCCCTTTAAAATAGGATGCCATCTTGCGTTGCTTGAAGTAAAATGAAACGAGACAAAACTGAGAATGTCAAACCAAAAATAGTGCAAATGATAAATCCGTTGGTTTTTTTTTTTCTCTCTTTAGAAAATTAGCTTCTATCTACAGCTTCTGATTTGCAGACACATGATGGGGGTGCGGTGGGTGATGGATGTTGTGAGGGTGCTTTTGTCTGATATTTTTGGTCATCTCTGATCCTCGCCACACTGTTTGCTGATTATGTGGGCACCATTTAATTAATGATGGTTCAGCTGATTGGTGAGGTGACTGCTAATAGCAGCTGAATGATTGCTGTTGTGTACAGACGCACCTTATCTGCTCCAGTTCAACCGATTGCCTCCAAGCTCGTAGCAGCTTCATCCAACAGCAGGACGGTAAAAGGTGATTTAGGAACAAATTATCAAAAAAAAAAAAAAACAAAAAAAAAAAAAACTGAACTCTCTGATTTATGGTTCAGTCTATATCCAATTGAACATGAATTTTATATGCTGAAGAGAAGCATTTAGGCAGCTGGCCGCTGGACCAAGCAGGAACTTAAGATGTCTGCATCAGATTTGAAAAGACATAAAACATTGAATTAATCAGCAATTTCTTTCTTCCTGTGGATCACAAGCTTCAAGGTGTTATTTCATGGAAAGGATATGTGACAAAATAATAAGCATGTTTTTTTTCACTTATATAACCTTACAGTGTTCCGAATTTATGCTACCATAGAAAGAAGACTATGTAAGACAATGCTCGTCATTTGATTTAATTTCCTCAGCAGTGAGAACAATTGGCTTGATAAAGTGTAAGAGGCAAAGTGAACTGCAGATTCTAACACATCAGGTTGATTGGTTCACTAGTATCTCTGAGCCTATTAGGCTACTTCACTTGTTTATTTAACAACCACCAATGAGATAAATATATTTATTAAAAATTGATTAGCTCTCATTTCCAAAATTGTTGCATTTGAAATCATTGTAAAATAACTTTCAGTCATGGATGAAGTTGACATTAAAGTCGACTGGCAGAGATGAGCAAGCGGCAGCATTTGCTGTCCTGAAAGACTGTTCTGTTGGGTTTAATCCCAGAATAGAATTTTAAATGTCGTTCCTAAAGAGGATTTCTTGGGTTCCGTTGCATGCATGCAGTTTTTGCTTGAAATGATTTTCTATTTTTTTTTGCGAATGCATGAGAGGAGTGTGCGGAGGGGAGGGGGTTGGGAGGAGTACCTTGGGGAGAGGAGATTTATGCTTAGGCTAACAACATTTTCTGAGAATTCGGATAGATCTGTTGCTTTTGATGTTATCACCTTCCAACATGCCTGAAAAATCTCAGGATTTGGAATCAAGGTGCCAGAGAGATCTCATATTAAAGATCATAATTTAGAGGATTATTTGATAAGTATGTCTATTTTGCAGTCATTTGATATTTAAGAATGTACACTGTTTCAAAACAATGTCAGTATGGCACAATATTCATGCAAACAGTAAGAGCACCTGGATTAGGGTGGCAAAAGATGAAAGAAAATAAATAAGACATAAGTGGGAAGAGAAGATAAGAAAAGTATAATTTCAGATATCATCAGAGACCACTCTGGGATATTCATAGAGACTGTACTGCAGGCATTATGCTGAGAATTACATTTTTCACTCCACAGGAGAGATAAGAAACAGAGTTGGTCTGCTGAGGTTTAGCCAGCTAAAATGCTCCACCAGAAATTACAATTAGTTAAATCACAAAGAAAGGTTTGCTTTTCAAATTGAACATAATGCGAATCCAATAAAGAGACTAAATAATTCTTGCTCTGGGATTTTGGGCTGAGTGGTAGAAAACGTAACGGCAGATGTGAGATAAATATTCCTGATTAAAGTCACATTAGTCCTCTTACAAGCTAATGAATGAAATGCTTCCCTACTTATCGGCTAAGTCTTCATGCAGCTTATATAAAATCATGAGAATGGCTGCGTTCGCACGTAACAGATTGCTCTGTTCCTCCCCCCCCACCCAAAACAACCGGAATGGCGTATTCAAAACGTCTCTTACAACGAATATTAGACATTCTTCTTGGCTGCTGCAAATTTGCATTCTATTTTACTGGACCATTTTGATTTGTCACGTCAAGATAATTGCTTGGGGGGAAAACACCAACTCGAGAAAAACAACAATAACGTGAGATTAGGCTGACACCGATTCACAGTTGCCGTAATTATAAGGTTCTGTGTTGGAGGGACATTTAAGAACTTGAATAAAGAGAGAGCAGATTTGTGCGTGGGATTGCACTGTACTGACAAATGCAAATTTCACGCTGCTAATATAACCGCGCGGAGACTAAATGACTAAATCAGTATCAATTGTTTCCAGCAAGACAGCAGCTAAAGAGGACAACAAATTATTACATTCTTATTAAATACCCCCAATGGCCACACAGTCCCTCCCGGAGGATCATTGCAATAGTTTAGGGCATATTTTAAAGAGCAAAACATATGTTTTTGAATAGTTTTTGGAAAGCAGTGACCTCAGAGGCAGTCAGTGGGCCTTTCTGAACTCCCATAAAGAAAGGAATTTGTTATCAACGTCAAGGGGCTCTGTCTCGTCCACTGGGAGCAGCCAGCCATTCAGTTAACATAGTAGTAGTATTAGTAGGTATTAGTAGTAGTAGTTGTAGTAGCATTAGCTTTATACCTCTTTACCGTACAGTGGCTGTAATAGAACCATTATTGTATTATTCACTCGGCTATTCACTATAAGCTATAACCTGAACCATTTTCTAAATTGCCCATGTTGTGGGAAAACAAAGCAGCTTCGCAAGGCAAAATACATTTCTGTACAAGACACGGTACATCTTTTATCTAATCTGTATTGACGGGAGAACTTATTCATTTTTATCCCCAGGAAGCATGAGTAAGTGCCATGTGAACCTTCACATGGATCAATGTTAAGGAAACTTGGGACAAAAACAGTTTTGCTTCAAAAGCCTCATCAATCATTTTGATAGCCTAACACTTAATTATCCTGTGAATCAATATGAATTTAAGCATAAAATCAGCAGATGTAATGGGATCTCGCAGTTTAGCTAATGACAACATAACGACGGAGTATTTTCAGGATAGAGATTATAACGAAGTAACATATGCTGTCTAATATTAGATCTTAGTGGAATAAGTTGAGGTAATTACACAGACTAGAGAGAATAGGCACACAGAGCTATCATTAATCAACAGCGCCCTCTATGTGCTCAGACTGGTATGGCTCACCATATTAAATATCAGTCATACTCTGTACAGTTTTTGATGATTTTACATTAATCTATCGTCTAAAATAATTATCTACTCCATGGTGGGGGTGTGGAGGGGGTTATACTATGGACAAGAGGTAGGATCACACCCTGGACAATACGCTAATCGATCGCTGGGCACAGACACCATTCACTGACACGCTCCTCTGGGCAATTCAAAGTGTCCCATTAAGTATAACGTGCATGTCTTCGAACTGAGGGAGGAAACCAGACTAGCTGGAGGCCACCCACACAAACATGGGGAGAAAATGCAAACTGTACATAAAAAAATTGCCCCAGGCCCAAACTAGATTTGAGCTCATCGCACTCTGACAGAGATACCAGCTGTGGCTCCATGTTGCCGTTTTGATGATATTATCCTTGGTAATACATTTAACTGAGATAACATGCAACTATTACATAGATATAGCAACTTTCAATTGGTTATGGGCAACAAAGCTTGAAGACTGGTCATCCTCTTGGCATAGTTTCAATTAGGTCACATTAGACTTCATTGTGATATATGTTTTATCTGAAAACAAAAATTGAACAGATCAGCTAAGACTTCGTAGTTGCTTAGATCTACATTACCTCTCTGGTTGATGTAAATCCAGCATGATTTGTACATAAGTTGGATCTTTCCAACATCTGGCCTCCACCATTTTGTTGCCTTGGTGATCATAAATTCGTCACATGAATGATTAAAAAGTCACAAGTGACATTCCAGATGAAACCTGTTTTTCTGCACCACAAAGTACTACAGCGGCTGTAGCGTGGTGCAGAAAAACTGGTTTCATCGGAAATGTTACTTGCGACCTTTTGTTATTCATGGGACAAATTTCACTTGAGCACAAAGTATTTTTGCACTTGCAGTGCAGTAGCAGTTACTGTTGATTGTATTTGGCATAATTTGGAAACATTTTGCTTCACAAAAGCAGATTTGTAAAGCATAACGAGTTTCAGTTTTTGTAATCAAACGACAGAATGCACTGCGTGTATCACTGACAGTAAGCAGTAGTGGGGTTAATCAGGTCAATCACGCATACAAAATACAGAGATAAAACTGACCAGAGGACGTACTCATGTCGTCTGCAATGCCACAAATGAAGTTGGGGAGTTGACATCACTGCAAATGTCCCTGTTTCAAGGGTATGGCAAGACAGACGCACATGTCCCTGCTTACATGCAAAAACATGGCTGGTGATAGGCCCAGTTTAAAATAGCTGCTTACCATAAATCGCAGAGCTACTGCAATACCTATTACCTACTGCTGGGAGTTAGTTATGATAAGCCCTTCTGCAAAACGACAAAAAATTAAGACTCTTGAGACTGAACAAACTATAATGCAAATTGCTTTAAAAAATGGTCACTTATCCACAGACAGCAATTCCCAAGACCAAAAAAAAAAAACATTATTTTACAAAAGGCACCCCCCCAACATTAGGATCATGAACGTTACATTGACTTCATAGCTTCACTAATAGTGGATATTGATTATGATTCCCCATAGACAATTCAAATTCTATAATTTTTATGAATATTAAGTAAACATCTTATCGGAAAGAACTTTACGGTATGTGTTGGCCAATCTCAGTTCAAAAACATCTCCGTGGGTCGGTGACTGTTTTGAAAAAAGCAATCCAATCGTGGCAACTTGGCTATGATTTCTTTATCTCCTGATCCAATTTCAAAATCCTGAGATTTTTAGTTAAAACTTGGAATCCCCTCTGCTCCCTGCCAAAGCAGTATAGCCGAACTCAATATTTCACTGCTAAAGGTAGCTAATAGATATGTCATTCTTTATGGTTAAATGGCTTAAAATGGACATTATAGCGAACAAACCCACAGACATATTATTTCTCAGTAATCTTTAATTTTTAGACTGAAATAAATTACCAGAAATTGTTACATGTAATAGTTTATCCCTTTATTAGTATGAGTGAACTTGACAAGATCACAGAATTGTAGCCAAAGAGATGCTGTTTAAAGCCCCAGGGTGAGTGTAGGGATTCAGGCGTGCATAAATTCAGGCGAGGTAAAGGCGGAAGGCGGGGGTGGGGCGGGGACTCTGCCACTGGGCCCTTGAGCAAGGGCCTAAACCCCAAACTGCTCCAGTGGCTTTCTCTTTGGGCTTCCTTGAGACATGTTCTCAATAAAGCTTTCCCTTGCTCATTAAAGATTTAAGAACACATAATAATCCTGAATGAATATGCATAGTTGAAGATATACAAAGCATGAAGTAAGTTAAACTGAATGCTTTGTCGAGTACTTTGGATGAACTCATAGTGTTTGATCCAATACTGGCACTGTTTCTACCGGTCCATGTGTTGAATTATGTGACACCATTGGTGTTCACAGATTTTTGACTCTTAAAAGTGTTTTTTTCCCCCCATAGGATTCTATGGGGAAGATTGATAAATAATTCCAAGCTGCGAATAATCATATAATTTTTAGCAATCAATTTTATTTATATTGCACTTGTCAAGCAAAATGCTTCACAAACAGCGAAGAAGACAACAAACATGAATGTATATAAACACGTATAACAATGCAAAAAAGGTTAAAATAATTAAACAAGAAAATTGGAATAATAAGGATTATAGAGTATCACCCAACTCTAGTATCATCCAATTTTAAAATATCATGACGTATCTCTAACAGCCTTCTTTATCAAGTGAGGAATTAAAAAGCCACTTGCAATGATTTTCCACCATTCAGCCAGCATTGCAAATCGATACATTTATGCCTGAAGTGAAATGCAATATTGATAAATCGGTGGGAGAATTTTTGTGGGCCATTGATGCATAGAAATCAATTTATTGATAAAGAAGTGAAATCAACACTGGGAGAGTGGAAGCAGGGAGGTTTTCCACGGCACGTTCAGACGGAGATATTGATCGATGCGCAGAGTGTGGGGGCGGGGGAGGTGACAGAATGCATTCCTCAGATAGCATCGCGTCCGATCCTGCCATTCCCTCGACAGCGCACTTATCATTCCACCCGGGCCGTAATCGCGAACCCTGGAGCTTAGAAACCCACCCAGGATCTCGAAGCTACACTCCGCTTTCCACCGATTTCTCGCCACCCTTCCGCGATTGCGCATTAATAGGAGAGCCGGGGCGGGTGAATTACAGCCCGATTGCTCTCTCCGGCGGCGGTAATGACATATCCAACGCATGGGCCTGTCACTTACTAACCAGGAACGATAAGGAATTGGCCGTGCTTCTTAACTGACAAACACGGCTGCGCCGAAAACTTAGATTACGGCGAATCGGGGACCATAGAGGCCTCAAATGGAGATAAAGTCCACCTCGGTATGCTTGTTTCCATTGAAAAGTATATTGCTTTGGACTGCTTTGTTGCAAGTGTGAATGAGAAGTCCTCAGGGTGTGGGGTATTTCTATGAATGGTATTGAGAAACAGGTTTGGCTTTGTGTGATTTCAGTATCAATGGCAATCCTTTGCCAGGTTTCTCTCCTTTATTGCTACTCCTGAGAATAAACTTACGGGAAAAAATAACAAACAGAAGCGCGGCAAATTATTTTCACCTCATTATTGTACAAATCATACAAACTACTACAGTGCACACATACACCATGTTAGTGCACTACTTTACATAATAATAATAATAATAATAATAAATTTTGCTGAGACAATCTTTTTTATTTTCTTTCAAGGGGACATGTAACACACACACACACACACGCACACACACACACAAAATTGAGTTGGGTTGTGTTGATATTTCATACACTATATTCACTACTGGCCGAAGTATTACGAACACCTTGCATTTTTCAGAATTTGGATGTTTTTTGAATCCTAAAGTATATTTTCAGCAACACCAAAACTCAGAATAACATAGAAACACATATCTAAACTAGGAATGTGCAAAATTTTTTGCTAAGAGATATACATATTTAAATTTGACTTTCTAAAAAGTACCTTCCCTTAGCCTTGATTACAGCCTGACATATTCTAAGCATTCTTTTTAACAGGTTAAGGACTTCCTGGTAACTCATTCCAGACTTTGAAGCGTTCCTTCATATGCTCTTTTGAACTTGATGGACGCACTTCTCTCACTGCCCGGTCAAGTTCATCCCACAGCAACTGAATGGGTGACAAATCTGGTGACTGCGGGAGCCGCAGCATGTTCTGAAGCGCCTCTGTTTCCTCCTTTTCTGCCAATAAATGTTTGGCACAGCTTGGAGGAGTGCTTGGGGTCACTGTCCTGCGGAAACACAAAGTTCTGACCAGCCAGTGTTTACCCAGAGGGCAAAGTAAGCTGGCATTAAGGCTTGCTAACAACAAAGTACAATAATTTTGACCAACACTAAAATTTTAATATTGGCAAAGCTATTAACCCATAGGGTCTGTAGGGCTCTAATCCAGGCTAAGGAGGAATATGTGTTGAAAGTTGAACTTCAAGATGTACAGTTGTTAGCGAGCAACACTTATAGTCAATTCAAGTGTCCCTTTGGCATTTTGTGTGCCTTTGTTGCTTAAAATTAACTTTAAGATGACAAAAACCTGCCAAATTCTGAAAAAATGCAGTGTGTTGGAGATATTTTGGCCTGTAGTGTACATTATGACAGTGTCACATGCTGTTCCGGAGCTGCTCCAGTGTTTCGTCGGGTTCTGGCCAGTGGCACCATTGAGAAATGCATAATTGGGCCCAGTGCTACCTGGGGAGGGTGGAATTTCAGTCAGAGGGGCTCTTCCGCCTCATCCTGCAACAGCCGTCCCTTCCGGTTCGTTAGGTGCCCCCAAATCTGCCCGTACGAGGAGCACATTAAATATCCTCCTTGTGGACTGCGGCTTAAAGGAAGCAGCTGACGCGCTGGAGAGGAGAGAAGACCGTCTGCTGGCCGGCTCTCTCCCAAAATCACAGACAGCGAGCGATGAGCAGGAACCTACTTGGCTTTTCAAACTGGAGGAAAATAGGGGAGGCATTTGAGAATGTGGTTAAAGGGGCAAAACTCTCCCTTTGAAAGACACCCCTCACAAGAAAAGCACTGATTTGCATGGAGTGAAGAGTCATGTGGCACCCGTGCTCATCTCGGCTGGGCAACATTTTGGGCTTTTAACTTAACATGAGGGGAAAATGGGCCCTCGGTTACATCAACCCGTAGAGCGCTAAATGCAACTATTGATGCTTAGTGATGAAAGGTATCAAAATTAAAGCTGTTGAAAACCGATCAAGCGAAGACTTGTTTAAAAGAGGTCCGACAAACATATGCTGCAAAAATAATACCCTTCCTCCCTCAGGCTTAGTATCATGGAGTCAAAACTCCAGTACATTTTCTGTCAAATATAATTATATGAAGACCACAAAGGAAAAAATTATCAGAGTCCAAATTTTGCATTTTTGTATATTTTATATTTTATATATTCTTATAATATAATTACAATATTTTATACATTTTACGTTTTTTCAGTGCTTTGTTTCTCAGATCATTTTGAATTTTTAATTCAACATTTCTTTACAACATGAAAATGTGACTGATCATTTTTCCATTGAGGTCTTTGCACAGTCGATCATAGCAGTGACATACGAACAGTTGGTGGCATTACAAATATTGCATTATTTTTCCTGTTGCAGCTCTACTTGCATAGAAAATAGGAAATCTATTTTTATATGTCAGTTTTCTCTCATGGTAAACCACCCAGCATTTTTGTTTAAATGCTGCATGTGTAAATCTTTGGCAACATTTTATCTAGAAGTGAATGAGTCATCTTTACTTTATAGAATGCTCACTACGTAGAAAAAAAATGCAACTGACAGAATTGGTGTTGTAAAGCTTTATTAGCAGCATGAAATTGCTGCCAGCGCTTAACTAAAAATCCAACACATATAGCCTTTGGTTCTGACTGTGCAAAAATAGAATTATATATAAATACAGTAAAAACAAAAGGGGGGGGGGGGGGGGAACAGAAGTGGAAAGAAGCACAAAATTAGCTGTCCTGTTCTAATATGTGCAGTTCTAATATCTTCAGCATTTAATCACATTTTCACAAAAAAAGAAAAAAACTTCTTCTGTGGGGTTGAGAAAAAGTAGTTACATTAGTATGGGAAGAAAATGGAAACCATTCTTGGATGGACTGCAAACCAGTTCCTGATTGCATGTGATTGGTGGAATACAACATTGTCCCATCCAATCACAAATGTCCCCATATTTCCTCCCATCTGTTCCCCGTCTGCTTCTGGCTCCAATAGCTGGTGGACGTCTAAAAAACAAGTGTGTGCTCAGTGTGGTAGGGACCAGTCTGCCATGTCTGCAGGACCAAACCAGCACTGAGGACTGCAGCACACATGATGATATTTGCTCCTCTCTGACCCGGCTCATCAATGGTGGCCTTTTCCTCCAATGTCTTCCTTCTCCACTTATGTGTTTTTGCCTGGTTAAACCCTGACTCATCTACATAAATGATTTCATTAGGGATCTAATTAGCCTCTAACTTTAACACTCCCTAAGAGAAATGAAGTGTAGTGGGTGAAAATGCTCTTCAGTGTGTCCTGCTGAATGTCCTGTACTGTTACCCCATATTTATATGTTGAGTAACAGACCATAAATTTCACAATAAAATGAAAAATTTTTGGTAGACATTGTACCTGGATGTTTTGGTTCAGGAGTTCCTTGACCCACTCACAAAAGAAGCTGCGCACGATTGTTTCATTTGAGTCCTGTCTATGGTCAGAGTTCGAACAATGGGTGTCAAGTCGATGCTATCTACATCCCCAATTCTGAAATAGTTGGGACAAAGTTGTAAATTGTGAATAAAATCAAAATGACTTTCAGATCACATGAGCCAATATGTTTATTACAATAGAACATAGATAACATTTCAAATGTTGAAACTGAGACATTTTACATTTTTATCCCTAAAATGAGCTTATTTCAAATTTTCTGGCAGCAACAGGTCTCAAAAAAGTTGGGATACAGGCAAAAAAGGGCTGAAAAAAGCATTTAGTATATGAGAGAATCAGCTGAAAGAACATTTAGCAAGTAATTAAGTTAACTGGCATTAGGTGTGCGACATGATTGGCTATAAAAGGGATGTCTTCGAGAGGCTGAGTCTCTCAGAAGTTAATATGGCCAGAGGCTCTCCAACCTGTGAAGGCTTGTGTAAAAAAAATTGTGGAATACTTTAAGAACAATGTTCCTCAATGTCAAATTGCAAACTGGCTTTGAAGGTCTCATCATCGACAGTGCATAACATCATCAAAAGATTCAGAGAAACTGTAAAAATCTCTGTGCGTAAGGGACAAGGCCGAAGACCTTGATGCCCATGATCTTTTAGCCCTCAGATTCCACTACATCACTCACCGGCATGATTCTGTCATTGACATTACTAAATGGGCCCAGGAATACTTCAACAAACACAGTCTGCCGTGCCATCCACAGATGCTGCCTAAACTCTATAATGCAAAAAGGAAGAGATAGAGATACTTTATTGAACCCCGTGGGGTAATTTGTCCTCTGCATTTGACCCACCCTATAGTTAGGAGCAGTGGGCAGCCACAGAGCAGCGCCCGGGGACCAACTCCAGTTCTACAGCCAGTTCCTTGGTCAGGGGTACAGGTTGGAGTGCTCCTATGATGCATACATGCATGCATTTTGTGGGTGGGGGAAACCGGAGCACCCGGAGGAAACCCACCTGAGCACGGGGAACTTCACACAGAAAGGCCCGATTTGATTTGAACCCACGGCCATCTTGCTGTGAGGCAGCAGAGCTAACCACTGTGCCACTGTGCCACCCCCATTGGAAGCCATTGTTCAGCATGATCCAGAAGCGCCACCATGTTCTGTGGGCCGATGCTCATTTAAAATGGACTGTAGCACAGTGGCAAAGTGTCCTGTGGTCAAACAAGTCCAAATTTGACTTTCTTGCTGGAAATCATGTGTGTTGTGTCTTCTGGGCTAAAGAGGAGTAAGACCACCCCTCCTGTTATCAGTGTTCAGGTCAAAAGCCAGCATCTCTGATGGTATGGGGATGCATTAGTGAATATGGTGCAGGACGCTTGCATGTTTTAAAAAGCACCATGAATACTGAAAGATATATAAAGGTTTTAGAGCAACATATGCTCCCTTCCAGATGACATCTATTCCAGGGAAGGCCTTGTGTATTTCAGCAGGACAATTCAAAAACATATAGTGCAGCTATTACAACAGCATGGCTTCATAGTAGAAGAGTCCATGTGCTGAACTGGTCTGCCTGCAGTCCCGATCTTTCACCGATTGAGAAAATGTGGCGCATAATTAAACGAAAAGTCTGTCAAAGGAGACCCAAAACTCTTCAGCAGCTGGAAGCCTGTATTAAACAAGAGTTGGATCAAATTCCAATGGCTAAACTAAATAAACCTGTCTCCTCAATGCCCAGACGCCTCCACTCTGTGGTAAAAAGAAGAGGGGATGCTACACCATGGTAAACAGGCCCCTGTCCCTACTTTTTTGAAACCTGCAGCAGCTCATTTTGTGGATAAAACTGTAAAATATCTCTGTTCTATTGAGAATAAGATACTGGCTGGTGTGATTTGAAAGTCATTGCCTTGTGATTTTATTTACAATTTACACTTTGTCCCAATTATTTCGGATTTGGGCTTGTACATTGCGGGTGTCCTCAACAATTCTGGTCTGTATTTCTCCCAGTTTTATTGCACTGTCAGCTATGACCAATGCAACAATGGCATGCTCTCGGTCGTCGCTCAGGAGCATTGCTCTTCCCCCAGAGGAAAGGGCTGATCATCTGAGATGAGACTGGACTCTTTCTCAGTGACAGGCTACGACAGCAGTGACTGCAGCCCTTACTCTACTTTGAACATCACAAATTTTTCTTACTCCTCTCCTCTAACCTCTGCCTAATCCTGGTCCAACTACTCCTCCGCCTGATCACTCTATTCCACTCCCTGCTCCTCTTCCTCATCCAGCTCTTCCGTTCCTTCGTCCAGATATTATTTATTCTCTCTCTCTGCTCCCTGCATTCCTCTGTATCCAAACTGAACAAAATACATAAATCCAAAATGTCCCCTTTTGACTGCATAGGTTTATGTAGTTGAAATAACATGAACATCTGGCAGTGTCTCGATATTGAAATCAACAGTGGCTGGTCTGTTTAAAAATGTTTTTGCGTTCTGTTCATTCATAAATCCTTATCAGCTTTTTCAATATAGTATTTGAACCTCTGCTGTTGCAGAACTAGGGGCTTTATACTGCATTTGAGGTTTTGAATATTCGTTTTCATTTCTGGCCTGGTGTGTGCTAGCATTCGTAAATAACATCAGAGAGATGCCTGATTTTGGTATTGGGTGAGCCTGTATGCAAAAAAAAATGTTAGAATTTTAGATATGTGTTTATTGACTTCATATACTGTGAAAAGAACATGAATTGTATTGTAATAGTATGGTCCACAACGGGAAAACATTGTGTTACTTGTGTGTAGTGTCTTAAATGTGACTACTTATTAGAAAAGGATATTAGAGTCTGTAAAAGAAACAAAAAAGGATGGCACAAGCGAATGCCTGAAATTGCTCAGTGTTTGATCATAAAAATTCAATGGGTCATACAGCTAGCATTTAAAATGTTTACCACATGCCATTTGGAGTCAAAATTACATGGTACAAAAATAGAATAAAACTGAAATAATTCATATAATTATATCAGTAATGATATCCCTGCCAATCTGTCATACCAACTTTTTCCAGGACACGCATGCATATTGATATTAGATACCTATAAAAATGTCAAACATGGTCTTGCCTTGTTGGTTTAATGTGAAAATTGACAAATAATGAGTGTACATTGACCCATTTTCAGCCACTGAGCGCACTCACTTGAGGAAGGAGTGGATTTGCGAATTGAGCCGCAGCTCATGTTAGTCCCTCCTGACAAGTAATACCCAGAATCCTCCATCACCAATTAGCAGGATGGAAGCACTTTGACCTCACGAAAGAGAGAGAGAGAGAGAGAGAGAGAGAAGGGGCTGAAACAGAGGTGTGGCCATTTCCTGCAGCGATGACATGAGCTAAAAGTGTGTGTGTATGTGTGTGTGTGTGTGTGTGTGTGTGTGTGTGAGAGAGAGAGAGTATGGATGTGGAAGATAGTGTGTTTTTATGCATGTGTGCGTGCGTGTGCGTACGCTTTCGCTTAGCTTGCATAGCTATACTTGTGAAAACCAATTTTAGAGAAACTACAACATTGTGAGGACATTTTTTTTTGTGGTCATCCCAGATTATTTAAGAATATTATGGCTGACTGGTTCAAGACAGAGTTATGGTTAAATTTCGAGTTAGGTCGAGGCTAGGGTTAGGGGTAGGGTTTGGCATAATTTGGTTACAATAAAGGGCAATGAATGTAAGTTAATACTAATGCACACAAAACTATAGCTATATAAACATGTATGCGCACGCTTGCACATGTGTGTGCATGCGTGTGTGTGAGTGTTTGTATGTGTTTGTGTATGTGTTTGTGTGCATATGTGTGTGTGTGCGTATTTTTGAAGGAGAGGTAGTGTGTGTGTCTGCGAGAGAGAGTGCATGTGACTTAGTTTCCAAGAATGTGCATTTGTGTCTGAGAGTGATCAAGACAGCTTGTATGTTTGCGTGTGTTTGTGTGTGTATGTGGTGAAGAGTGTGTTTCTGTCCGTGTGTTTGTCTGAGTGCATGTGGTGGAAAGTATGTGTGTGTGTGTGTGTGTATGTGTGTGGGGAGAGTGTGTTTGCGTGTGTGTGTATGTGGTAGAGAGTGTGTTTGTGGGTGTGTGGTGGAGAGTGTGTGTCTGTGTGGCGGAGAGTATGTTTGCGCGCATGTGTCTCTAATATCAGGCTTCCTCCACTTTCTTGATTTGGACACAAATTGGTTTGAAGAGCGCACAGTGAATCTTCCCGTCCTTGGCTGTCATGGTCACGGCGGAGAGAGGACATCCTTCACGTGTAGGGCCTCTTCGGAGATGGCCTTCTCCGCTCTCCACCTGAGGAGCCAATCAGCTGACGACGTCACAGCCCTGAGATGGAGGCTGTAGGTCAGAAGAGGCCGTGACCCTTGAGTGAAGGTCAGTCGAGAAGGATGAAGCAGTTCCCATCCTAGAGAGCCAATAAAATAATCCTGACGTACAATAATCCTCTCTGTACGGACAAGCACAAAGGGAAACACGTTTAAGCGTATTACATGTGCACCAATCCCCACCTGAGCTGACTCACTTAGCTACAGAGACACAGATACATGCCCACACACAGAGAACTGTTCAGTTGTCTTTTTTCCCCAATTTCATTTTATCTACCCCACAGCATAGGAAGCTTTTAAGTGTATGTATGTGAAGTGTTCGTATCTGTGAAGCCAAAGAAAAATTTCCATGCAAGTGGACAATAAAGATGACTAAAGATGTCTGTAGACGGACACAAAGTCTTCTGTGAACCATAAAGGCAAAAGACAGGGTGAGATCACATTGTTGTATTCAAGAAATCTTGATTCTGCACCGCTACATTCTCACACACACTCATGCACGCGCACACACACACACAGACACATACAGACGCACGCGCACACACACAGGCACATACGCACGCGCACACACGCACACAGTGTCCATAAGCATTCATTGGTGCTTATGGGGACATGGACAGTATCTTTTCCAAATTGCCGTCACCTGCCAAGTTAACAGCTCAGTATTTGGATTGAACAGAGTAATAATGCATAATGCATAAAGTCATGGTTTACTATATTCCAGTTCATAAAAGTTAAAAGTGCTATGAAGATGTGACTCATTCCTTTCTCATTAATGAGAGTTCCTGCAGGCTGATATTTGAATGCATTTCAACTTGAGGATGATTAACCTTCCAGAAAACCTTCTCCTTTAATTTTCTGGGAAACGTTCCCTCATCAAAAAGCCAAGTGTTCAAATCAGCCCAATTCATTCTTTTAATGCTTACCCTTTACTGCGCTCTACATTTCCCGTGTATCTAAAACTCTCATTTACTCGAAACAAAGCTTCACAAGACAGTAGACTTTTTTGTGCTATATTCATCGTGAATCCCATCGGAGACTCGGAATCAATCGAGTCTTTAAGATTCCCTTTAGCATTTTAAAGCCGTCGGCTAACAAGCCCTGTATGAACGACCTCCGACCTCCTGACAGAGCCTGGATCGATTTCCCGTCACGTGACTGCGGAGTGGACGGAATTATACAACATGTGCGCGGGAGGTTCGATCTGGCGCCGTTTTTGGCCACCGGGGTTTAGCAAGGTGAACCGAAGCCCGCAGAAGCAAACATCTCGTACGAGACAAAGAGGAAAAGAAGTGGAGGGCGAAAAGGAAAAGTAAACAAAATCGATAAGCGTACGGCGCAGCTGCTCATAACCCACGCCCACGCACACACTCAAATTCCCATCACAGAAGCAACCACGCTGACCTGCCAGGATAACAAAGACAAAATGAGCCCAAATCAGACTCAACCCTGACACTCTCCTCGACTCACACCCATAATCCCCCATAGTTCTAGAGGTGAGCGTTTAATTTTGCTTCAGGCTCAGTAATTAAAATGAATATTTTGTGAAGCTTCTTTTTTTTGTGACTTTGCGGGTGATGGAGCGAAAGGTTTAAGGGTCTCCCAGCCGGGCGAGGGTAGGAGCGATAAAAAAACGAGAAATTATGTTGCAAAGGTCTCACATTCCTCTGAAAATGTCATTCCAAAAATAAGCCTGCATTAAAAAAAATGAGTACGGGGGTGATATTTAACATGCAGGATAATTAAATATCACCAGCATATCTGCTCCGATTGCGTTATTGCCTCTGTGGATATTTAAACAGTGAGAACAGAAATATTATTGCCATCGCAGGAGCGAGCCAACCTGCATGTTACAGTCTGTGCCCATAACTATAGCTAAATAGTACTGCACAAAGCTTATCGCATCCAAGGTAAGTTATTTTACTCAAAAAAGAAAACAGCTGACATAAATTTATCACAGGTCCAAATGCAGTGCAATTACATTTATGCTATTCGGATGATGATGCTCATTATTAATAATATCATTATTACTTTTAATTATTATTATTGATGTGATGGAAGTAGAAGTAATAGTGATAGTAGTGGTGCTTTCATATTTTTAGGATTTGAATATTTCAATTTTAACGTAGTATTTTTTTTATTTTAATTTCATGTATTTATTTATTTATTTTGCATTTTTGAAAGGAGTATAACGTTTAACAAGATTTTGTAAATTATTTACAGAAGGCACGGACACCGTGCCACGGTTGAGGAAACAGGCTTTGCCAGGATCTATCCTATTTTTAGTGTCGTTACGCATCAGGTGTCCGGCTCCTTCAATGGGCAGAATGTTCAGTTAAGTTTTGAACATTGAAAGTTCATGGTTGAGCTGTTCTCTATGTTGCGTAAGGCTCCTCGGGGATTGTTACTGTATGTGAGCGAGTGGGTAGTGGGAATGCTGGTATTGCTACAATGCTGGGGTAGCGAGAGTTTTAGCTACAAATTCTGAGACCCCCGGAAAGAACATTGCTCTGCAACCCCCCCACCAATCCAATTTTACAGAGCACCACCGTCAAATCGCACATACTCTATCAGAGATAATAGTGTTTTATATCTGTTTTCAATGCTGGATGTCTGTCTGTGTGAGGTTTGCTCATTTTTGACAGCAACTCCACATAGGTATGTATTCACAACAGTATGCCGGTGCCCATTTGGACAACGGATGGCACTCGGCTGCTGAAAACCTTTCGCAAGTCTGCATTTCCTTTATTTGTCAGAAATGGCTCAGGGCACAGTGGCTTGGAAGCACTGGTGAGACCGTACAGCAGGATTAAATGTTTAGAGTTTGAAAGCAGCCTCCTGAGAGAAATTGTTCCAGTAAACATGAGTCATTGGCATTCTGTGCCACAATAAAACTCAAGCTGCTCCTGTGTACAAGCTGGCAGTGCGTTCTCTTAATAACACAAGGTCCATGATGCCTAATTCACAATTAATCCCAAGTATAGATATAACACTCATTTACAATCTTTCACCAACTTTATTTGTTTTAAATATAACGGATGGCACTTTTCATTCCAGTGCAGTGGACAACGTTTCGGAACAGGCTATTTTTCAGACACAAGACTATTTTGTACCATTTTTGCGACCACCTTCAAACATGGACCCGCTTCAGCAAAATACTCAGCTGTGATGCAGTCGTAAAAGTTTGGGCACACCCCAAGGCAAAATGCCTGTTGAAGTAATTGTGTAAATGAAGGGACACTGACCTCACCTTTAAAGCACACAATGTCAAGCAAAAGTTCTCCTGAATATCCTTTTTTTATTTAATTCACTACTTGTTTTCAGAAAAGCAAACGAAGGAAAAAGCTCAGTGCAAAAGTCTGAGAACCCTATCAATTAGAATTTTTGCCATTCCTCCTTTGGCAGCAACCAAAGCTCGTAAAAGCATCCTGTATCCACTTCTATAGCTTTTGAGACTTGTTTGTTGGATTTTCGCCCACTTCTCCTTACGAAACCCTAGTTTGAATATGTCTTGTAACTTTGCATAGATAGCCTTTTTGAAATCACCCGCATATTTTCTACAGTGTTCAGAGCCGGAAAATGTGAAGTCCATATGAAAAATCTATCATGCACTGTATGTATGTCCTTGAGCTACTTCATTGTTGATTTGAATGTGTGTTTTGGGTCTTTGTCTGGCTAGAGTATCAATATCCATCCTTGAGAAATGAGTAATCTGATTGACAGCTGAATGTTATTCGCAAGATACTGTTGCGACTGTGTTGAACGTATTCTTTCCTCTATCCAGGTCCAAAGCACATTCTTCCAAAAGGGGTTAGACTTTCTAATGCAGTCTTTGACATATCTCAAGTGCATCACTATTCTGGATCTCTTTCGCATTAACGTTAGGGCCTTTTTTTTTTAACAAATCTTGTGATGGGTGTGGAGTGTCAGACGCCAATCGCAGTGGCCAAAATTAAAAGGCAAAACAGCAAAGAAAGGAGAGACACAAATAGAATAATAATGCAAGACTCGCGCTACCAACGGACCTGGAAGTAGTCCGGGGTAGAAATCAAAGCGAGCTCGAAGAGACGAAAAGAAAAGGGAAAATAAAATTAAGATTCCCTTGCTCTCTGACACTTAACCTCAAATATACAGCTAAAGTCCCTGACAATTCTCTTTCTAGGACCTTACCGGCTAAAGCGCAAATTGAACACTGACACTCTAGCAACGGAAGTGAGGCAGAACTAGAGCTTAAATAGAGTCCGGGCGACTCCCCCAATTAATGCCATCTGGCCTAGGAATCCGATAGGGAGCAAAACGATATCGTCCCGGACGAGAGCAACAAAGAAAGCTCTCAAAGCCTCCAAACCATGACAAATCTATGGGCCAGTTGCACAGAACATTTCCTTGGTCCTCCTGACCTCAGCGTGATGTAAAATGATGCTTGTTTTCCCACTTTTTGATGAAGTTTCTTATTGTGGAAACAGGAGCATTCATAATTCTTTTTTTTTTTTAATTATCCCTCTACTAGCTGTTGGAACTGGATTATCTTAAATTTTATGCCCCGCAAAGACTTCTAGAGGTGCTTATTAAACATCTGGATTGGATTAGAATTAAATATGCGAGATATAAATGCAAGCATATGCAAGATGAGGCTGTTTGCAAAAACAAATGAGCACTCAAAAAATGAATGAGTTCCATTGAGATTTAACAGAGGAGTTCACTATCCTGGACATCTATAAATAGATACAAGGACGGTTGCTCCCTTTCCCAGATCACACGTGGTCCTATTGTCAGGACCCAATAAAATTGATAGAACCCCTAATGATCTTGAAATTTAATGAAAATCTAATTTTAATCTTTAATCTAGTGCGGGTAAAATGTGAGTCACTTTGAGAGTTACCTGATGTAATGTCTGCAGCGAAGCGAAGGCTCAGCAGAAATGTCTGTTATTTAAGCGTGATTAGGTAAAATGTCATGCTAGCTGGTCAGGGAGTTATCAACAATGTGGAAATGTTTGAATACCAAATGTCATAGTTGTCAAGTACTTTGCATTGTGTTGAAGGGGACCGATGATGCAGTTTTTGCTGAGTTATAATATGCTTAGATTCTCAAAAGTGAGGTATATAAATGTTTCAGCAAAAAAAAAAAAAAAACATAAAAATCCCATGATTTTTTGGCCACTGTCATCTCGAACCATTCAAAAAACAGTCTGTTCTGGGTGGGCGTCCCCTCAGTAAAATGAGCTCTCCTGACTGACCAGAGAACAGAGCAAAGGGTCACCGGAGAGCGACAATGTCAAAATCCTCCAGCAACTGGTGCGATGAGTATGGAAAGGTAATGTCCGCAAGGATGGTCATTACATTCAAAAAGAAATGCGATATGCAGTCACCATAAAAGTTTAGTACACTTGGAATTCAATCTATTAAGAATGATCGGCAGTTGCATCTGTATATTAACTAACATTCTATTTATTCTGAATATGCGACTCCAATAAAAACTTGCTAAATTCCCTTAAAAACAGTCACCTATTCTATCTGGTCCTAGTATCTCCTACATATAGTTACTTCTAGCTAAACTAGCGACTGTTTATAAATTCACGGTCTATTTTAATGGCTTGCGCGTGACAATAGAAATTCAATATAAACAACTAGAAAAGCATTCAGATAGCGCAGACCTCTGCCAGGGGGCAGCAAAACCCAAATGCACGGCGATTGGAACTCCGGCCCATTGGAAAGACTTGAAATCTTGAACTTTGGCGAATATCTCAGCTGTACTTTGGCCTAGATATGCCAAAATTTAATCACCTGTTCCTTGACTTAATACCCACCTTCTCTGAAAATTTCATCAAAATCTGTCTATTACTTTTTGAGTTATGTTGTACACAAACAAACCAACAAACAAACGCTACCAAAAACATAACCTCCTTCGCGGAGGTAATAATTAGAAGCACTTACATAGCTAACAACAGATTCTCCTTAAAAATTAAAAAAAGGCCAATACTTCTTCTTATCCTCCAAAAAGCACAAAAGCTCCGCTTCAGTATATATTTTGTTGCCAGGCCTCAGCTGTATTGACCCAAGTTAGTACCATAAAACAGTACGACAGAAAGTGGATCGCACACACGTATAGGACGTTCACTTAAAAATAAGCTGTGGGTTGAGATACTCAGATGAGGGACAGAACAACTGTCACAAGCCTGCATTAATGATTCCAAATTTGTTTGCATCATGCAGAGAGTGTGTTTCAATGCTGAAATACAGATTTCCATCCAGCATTTTGCTTGCATCCTGGAATTCAAAATTCCATCCAGGATTAAGTTTTCATCCGCGAATACAGAATACATTTGTTTGCATTCCTACGATGAAAAAATTCCATCCCAGAATTTCTTACCTTCCCAGCATACAGGGTTCCCCTCCTCCCCTCATCACTGCTTCAGTCGGCAGCCAGGTGATGCGTGGATTTGGCCTCCGTCTCGCACAGAAATAACATCTTCCCCTGCGCTGTCCGCAGCCGGCCGGGCTGATTCTCGAATCAGACAGACTTTAACTCCCTGCCCACTCAAGCACAAAGTTGTCTCTACAATTTATTAGCATTCTGCCTGCTCTGGTGTACTCTTTAATGTAGATAATATGACAGAAGGAGAGGCTTTAATATCATTATAAATTTCAGTGCGCCGAGGCATGCTGGCAACAGTGTGTCAAAAGTCACTTAGAGCTGGCCAAAGCACCGGCCAGCTTTCATTTTATGAGATGATGGAGAGAGAGGGAGAGAGGTGGGGGGGGGGAAACATCTGCCTGTGTTTGTCCTTCGCGGTACCTGCATGTGTTCTGACTGAGGCGGGCAGCGAGGGCCGTATCTTTCCCTAGTTTTCACTCCAACCTCTGGACTTTCTGAAATCTAAAGTCTGAAATCTGACTTCTCTGCTACATTTCTTTCAATGATTATTAATGACCACCAAAGACTGTTCTTGTCTCCCTACATAAAAAAAATTTCTTTGAGCTAACTAGGCGTAAATCTGCGTTTTTTGTGTACAACCAATCAGCTGAATTTGTCAAGGTAATTGATAGGAATATAAACCTGCACACACACACCGGCCCTCCAGGACCGGAATTGCCTACCCCTGTGCTATGATCATGCCAAAGCAGTATTTGGTACATCTCTTTGCCTCTCTCACCACTTTCACCACTTCTTCCATAGTTGAAATTCATAGCCTTCTGTGGAACTCAAAACAGTTAACATGCTGGTGAAGAGCTAAGCTAATGCAGCACCCTCTATGGGCCCCATCACAGTAAATTTCACAGCTGAATGGGGAGCACAGGAGGACCGCATTTTTGATGGCGGCACGCCGGCACTACAAGCCGTTCCGTGGGCACTCCTGTCCACTCACACTGGCAGAAGTAGCCCCATTTACGGCACTCGAAGAGCTGAGCACTCTCTCGTGCTTCCCCAGACTTTTGCAGCCAATGAGAATGCAGTGTTCTGACTGATATTTGCATACGCTAAAGTTATGCAGTGTGGGTGGGGTTCAGTTTCTGTTTCCCCAGTAATTATTCAAGCAAGCAATGCAACCAGTCCAAAACTGGTTAACCAAAGTTTTGAGGAGATCTAATGCCCAGCTGCCCGACCTTATTTCTGGAAATATACCGTTTTGTCAGTTTTCTGTCCAACCTTGACAAATTACCGCCCATTCACCAGCCAGAGATGTTGTTGCACAGCTAATTAGTAGAATAGGGAGGACCAAACCAGACTTGGACGTAAAGCACGGAGGGCGGTTGATCTCCAAGAAAATGGTGGGCAGCCCTGATCTTATGGATATTCTTTCCCTTAAAAAGTTATTACTGTGAGATACAAGATGTCAGTTCAAAATGTCTCTCCGAGCCTTTATGGAATGGAAAGGAATGAATGCGAGCTATTCTCTAGACACATTTAGATCACCCACTAGTGTACGCTACAGTACATTTTCCTCAACAATAGGGAAATCAGACAAAGAATCTGATAAGGCACTCTTTCTTACAGTGTTGCATTTTTCAGGCAATTATACACTAAGAATTAAATTTAATACCATTTAACTTCAAAAGCTACTTAAATTTGACGGAATTTGCATGCACTTCTGTCAATGTAACTTTTTTAGTGCCGCCATCTAAGCCTTCAAAAACTAAATGAGATTGTACTCGCTCATCTAATTTTTATTCCTCTGTAGAGAAGGCTAGAGAAAACTAGGGCAACAATGACATGATGTCTTTTGAGCCTGGCATTGAGAGCTTCCTTTTCTACAATAGCCATCGTTTCGAACGGAGCAGCTTTGCCCTCAAATAATTCTGCAGTCGCCTTCAGCAATCTTTCAATCTGCCACGGCTTCCATTTCGTGTCTCCGATAAATTTCTCCACTTTAGCCGAAAAGCAAGCTGATGGCGGAAAAACACTTTTCCTCACGCTGTAAACAAAGGTCCAAGGTTTGACAATAGCTCTAAATTGGAGGAGGTTACGGGAAATGGCTCCTGTGATTGGGCGACAGCTGCTCATGTGACAATGTGACCAGTTCAGGTGCTTCCACATCAGAGGCACAAAGATGAGCTGGCACACAGCCTGTTCTTAGGAAAGTATACTTTATTTCTTGGTTGCCCAGATTCCGCTGTCTTGCAGGTTCAACTAAGTCTATGAAAGTACACTTTTTCAAAGAGAGAGCTCATGAAACTGCTAATTAGAATGATCACTGCTGCAGGCAAGCCTGTCTCGTACCCGCACTCTCGGACTATGAAGCCACACTGCTGTAGTAAGTTTGGTGCCATCCTGTATTTTCCCAGGTGCTCCTGTAAAAGGCATTTCATGGGACCGTGTGCTTAGATTGTTAAAATATAGCCCTTCCCAACAGTCTGGTCTGGTCACTTCTCCAGATGCATAACATCTGTCACATGTACGGTTCTCCTCTATGTGGTCCCCACTATCTTTCTCCTCTGTTGGAGAATCCAGTCATAATCTGAGCCCTTGGTGAGATAGCAGTGCCTATATCGCAGGCATTCCCTTATCTACAGGAAAGAAATAAATTAATATGGCACATTGATAATTTAATTCTGCAAGAGTTTGAAACCAGTGCTGGCCATCGAATGACATTTTTGGACACATTTGCCTGTCCACTTCATTGCAATATGTATTGTTACAATACAGCGCAATAATAAAATATTCTTAATCACAAAGCACTTATTTCCCAAACTGAATTTTCAGGAACTAAGTTAGAAAATCGCTGAATATTGTAAAGGCTGGAGTGATGAGAAAAGAGGCAGGGAAGGAGGGAATTTTAATTCCAGCACCTGAGAGGAAGAAATAATTATACCTGATGATGATCTCCAACATGGCAGCCACCCAATTCCCCGAAGAACTGTGCCTGGACTGCTCTGTCTGATGTCGCTCAGAGAGCTCACCAATCATTGAGGCTCAATTAATAGACCCGCTCCTGCATTTGAGCCAAAGCAGCTGAGGCTACCGAAGACCTGCCAAGACTAGATTTTCAGATGAATCCCTGATCTTTACACAAGCTGTATGTTTAAGAGAAATTTACATATCTGATGTGAACAATTACATTTGAGATGACTAAATTAACGAATGAAAATTGACAGACAGTAGGATAGGTATGTATCCAAGCCAGCTGGCTCAATTTTTATTTCTCAAATTTATCAATTTATTTTGAAATCATAAACATTAAGATCTTTTTTTTTTTTTTTTGATGTACATAAAGCACATCGCCCACTAGATAGCGTAACCAGTTAAGAGGATAGTTCTCGCTTCTCCCCTGGTTTCCAGTCATTAAACCCAAATCTGTTGAATGATAACATAATGTTGATTGATAGTCACCATATCCAGTGATCCATGTACAACTTTTTCTATGTTAAGTCTCTCATCTTAAGCGACTGCCCGTAAATGGGAAATTACATCATTCGAAATTATTTTTAACAAAGTCATTAAATTTAGCGCTTGGTTGCAAATACTCTGCATTCGATGACCACCTCATTTTTGTAAGCAACGAAAATCACTCTACAAAGTGCAGCTGCTCTGGGCATGCTCTGACAGGCCTTTTGCGCAACAATGCTCAGTTCCTGTTTATTTTTGGGGATTTTTGCCATGCCTTCATTCTTTTTTCAGCAAGTCCAAACACATGTTGTATTGGATTCAGTCAGGGAAATGGACTGAGTCAGTTGAGTAAAATTCCACTAACTGGCCCTAAATACACGTCTTGGCGGTCATAAAAGCACGTTTAGGGTCATTGGCCTACAGCAAGATGAAGCACCAGCCAATGACTTGTCAGACATTAGATGGGATATCTGCTGATAAAATACTTGTGTGCACTTCAGAATAAGGGCACTTTATCTTGCTGTCATTGTCAGTCGGTTTCAGTGGTGGTCATGCATTCCATCACAATACTTCCACCACAGTTCACATATGCAGAGTGGTTTGGATCATCAATGGTGAACTCCTCTCTCTACACAATTTTTCTTTCCAGCTTCATCAAAACTGTTGAAGCAGCACTGCTGATTGACCACGCAACATTAACAAGCTGATTCACAAATGCCAACTTCAAATTAGTCGACAACAAATTTGCAAAAACGTTGAAAGTTATTTACCAATGCAAAGAAAGAAAACATAGCCAACCAAACCATGAGCTGCTACTGCTCTAACTGCTAATTCTATGATTATTGCTACCGCTACTATGAGTGCTACCACCATCACCACTACTACTACTACTACTACTATTGCTACTTATGTTACCGCTACTACTACTACTAAAGCTGCTGTTGCTACTGCAGGTACTACCACTACTACTCAGCTCTTTTCAGTTGTATTTTTTAGAGCATTTCTCAGTTGAGATTAACCCAAAGTGCTTTACGCAGGACATGGCCTGAACCCAAAGGAGCCAGCCAGTGTGACAGTGGCAAGGAAAACTCCCTGCTAAGAGCTGGTATTGGACGGAACCCAGCTCCAGGAAAGGGGTAACCCAACTGCCTGAGGATAGTGTTGGAGAAATGAGGAGAGGAGAGGAGAGGATGGAGAGGAGGGAAAACAGAAGGGACATATGGGGACGGCGAGATGGGAAAACAGGGGCAACATTTCACAGGGGAGAAGGAAAGCAGAGCGGAAGCATCATTTGAAATGCATGACATAAATGCACGCCAGCTTAACAAAGCTTATAAAGCTAAAAAAAAAAAAAAAAAAAAAATTGAAAATGAGTTTCAGTGCAGGCTAGAGCAAGGGTTTAGGTTTTGCTGAGACTATGGGGCAGAGCGAAATGGGGCTCGGAGCATTGACAGTCCAGGCTGAGTACAGGCTTAGATGTGGCCGCGGGTAAAAGGGGTCTAAGGCAGACCAGGGATCTCTGCGGTGTCATAGTGGTGCTGTGTGGTTGTGCTGATCTCACTGCCCCACCAAAGTGGACAGAATGGCCGAGCCTCACGGTCACCGTGCTCCACACAAGGGGGTGGGGGTGGGGGGGGACATGGGGAGAGAGAGCTATATTAGTAAACAGCCAAACTTCAACTACCACTGCTGCATCTACCAAGGCCCCATAAAAATATATACAGTACATTAGTTTATCATCCTTATAATCAGATAAACGTGTTGCGAGCGGGTGGATTTGTTTTTTTAGGAAATAAATTATTATACAGGGTTTGCATGCCTGACATGTTTTTTTTCACCAGTACTCGACTGAGAACTAAACAGGAGCACAACTTTTTCAAGTAAACGGCTTAAGTGTCTGTCAATAGGTACATTTGTGCTACTCGCAAAGAGAACTACTCCGATTGCCCTTTTTTGATACTATAAATAAAAAAAAAAACAAAAAAAAAGTTATGCTGCCACAAATTCCAATGCAGGTGAGAATGATAAACTAATATACAATATACATCTTTTTTTGTGATGGAGCCTAATATTGCGAATGCAATGAAAGCTACATGGCTGCTAGCAGTAATACTATATTACTAAAATCACTGTAACTGCTACTATTGCTAATATTAGTGTTACTGGTCCTACTACAGCAACTCGTACCAATGTTACTAATAGCACGTACGCCCACACGGCAAGGCAGGTAACCTCGACCAAACCTAATCATTTACCTCATCCCCTCCTTGCTGTCACCACACTGTATATCCTACAGCTATGTCAATCGCCAAACAGAAGCAGGGGCGATCAATTTTCCCATCTAACTGCTCAGCCCCATCACAAATAGCTGTGGCAGTTTCTCTCCTACAGCTCTGTGGCTCATTCCCACTGACAGATTCACAATCTGTCGATTAAAAAAAAAAAGAAAGAAGAACCACATTATTATTTTCCCCTCAAATCAACAGTCTTAAGCCCACGGCTCTACCAATTAGTCTCAATGAGATGTTTGTAAGCTAACACTGCAATCAGCTAGCAGGGAAGACAGACAGTTTCAATTGAGGGGGTGAGATGAAGGGTCAGTCGAAAAAGTAAAAGAAAAAAAAAAACACATCTAAGAGTGCGTTTAAAAATAGCCGCGGAAAAGGAGGGATGGAGCATGCCTCAGCTCCAGGGTGCAGGTTGAGCTGATTATGAAGGAGAGGGAAGAGTGTGTTTTTCTTCATTAGCCCTCACAAACAACAAGGGCCGCACAGCGCATGTAGCAAAAATACCATGGCAACTTCAAGTTATATGTGTTAGTGTGGGTGCATTATGGCACCATTTCATATTTGCAGTAGTCTTGGCTTCTCCTGATCCTGACAGCAAATCCACCCCCATCTCCCTCTGCTATCTACTCCCCCCCTCTCTCTCTCTCATATTCACCCTGAAGGTCAAACTCCTTTCAATAAAAAATGTTTGACTACTGTACAGAAATGCGCAGCACATTAGTAGAGGTAAGTATGCTACGAGAAAACAGGAAGTGACCAGGAAATGTCTGCAGCTGTTCAGCCTGTGTTGTGTGAATGAGATTCTCAGGGGTGTCAGTCATACAGTGTGCAACATCGGGGCTGAACTCTTACATGACTCAGATACCGTGCCGTTATTTCTAAATGTTCTCACTGCGTTGCCGGAATGTTACATCAGGGTTATGATACTCTGCCACGTGGCATCAAAATTTTGAGAACATGAATTAAATTGGTCTGTCCATACTTGGACAATGGATGCAGGGTTGTATTTTGGCAAAGCAAAGAAAACCCAAGTTTGAGCGCGACAACTAGTTTATTTCTGTCCAGGATGGTTTCATTTCACCTCCATTTGGTTTGGTTGTTCTCTGGTCCAAAATAAACATGTTGACACAAGCTGGGTGCTGGAATGAGAAAGTGTATCAATGAAAACATTCAGAACCGTGTGAGTTTTGATAGCTAATAATATGTTTTTGATCTCAGCACAGGATTGACGCATTGTGTTACGCTGCTGCATTTGTTGTCTTTTGTCTTTTAACGGTAAAAAAAGTAAATCTGAGATTCCAGATGGTTGTGGGCTGTGGAGGTGAGAGTTGAGCAGTGAGCCAGACTGATTCAAGTTTCGCACACACACACACACACACACACACACACACACACACGTGCGCGCCCACACAGACACACACACACACACACACTCTCATACATGCGCGTGCACACACACGCACACACACACACACGCACGCACGCACACACACACACACACACACACACACACACACACACACACACACACACACACACACACACACACACACAAACATGACCATCATTTGGGAGTAGACTTATGCAAATGTATGCATATATTCTATTTCTGTGTTAAAAGCATTTCACTCACAGTTCCGGAAATAACACTGGAAAATCACTCTTGGACACATAAGTGCCAGTACTGTCCCTGATTGGAAAACCCAACCAAAACAGCAAAAAAAAATGCACAGAAGCTAAGTTAATATTTAAAATTTACTTAAATTTTCTAAGTCCACCTCCCCAATGCTTTCCATGATCTTTAACAGGACAATTTACATGTCTAATCAGGTTACAGTATTTAAAGAGTACATAATATTGAAATGAATAACATTTGTCAACAAAACTATAATTAATTGCGGACTGAGTAACATAATTAACCTCTCTCAATTTTCAATATAGATTAGTAATAGAAGCAATAAAGCACCGGTCC
The DNA here is from genome assembly GCA_029721435.1 of Gymnothorax reevesii. Taxonomy (NCBI): domain Eukaryota; kingdom Metazoa; phylum Chordata; class Actinopteri; order Anguilliformes; family Muraenidae; genus Gymnothorax; species Gymnothorax reevesii. The sequence goes on along the minus strand of CM056579.1, from coordinate 23,755,132 downwards.
TATCTACGAACACAGCTAGCTGTAATTCAGACTTTATTTCCGTTATCTCTCATTTACTCAGCTTAATGACCGACACTTGTTTAGGGAGAGAGTTTCAACGGCTCAAGTCAAGTGCCTGACAGCGTAGGTCGTAATACTTCAGGATCAGAGCTAGCACACTTTGATATAAGCTATAAAGTAAACAGCCGTGCGTCACTATGGAAACAGTGACAGCCACTGGGACCCTGGCCACCTCCCCACTCAGTCCTTGGTAAAGTACGCAGAGGAGCCCCCTTGAGCTTCGGGGTGGTTGGTGTCCATCCTTGAGAGAATGTCAGGCAGGTGGTTTAATTATCTGCAGCACAGAACAAACAAACAAAGCGGGGGTCTGGGCCGGTAAAGACCCTTCATTCCACATCCAGTCAGTGCTCTGTTTTGATTATGTCAGTTCAATCACTTTAACCAGCACTGGGTGGTGACTGCATGTCAGCATTTATTCAAACCGAAATTTGTCCTCTCCACTCTCTCTCCCTCTCTCTCACTTTCTTTCCCCTCTCTCTCTCTCTCTCTCTCTCTCTCTCTCTCACACACACACACACACTCAGGCCCGCTCGCTCTATCTCATTACTTCTTTCCCTCGCCCTCCCTCTCTCTCTCACACACATACACACATATACACACACACACGCAAGCGTGTCCGCACACACAAATGATTGACTTTCAAAAACCCGCACTCTTAATTTTCAAGTCTTAAAAACCTTTCTTGAGATTTTCATCATTTTATTAGGTGCACAGGGTAATTGCTGTACTATTACATATGACCCACAGATTTGTAACACACATGGTCTGGGACTCAACAGTGTCCACTGGAAAAAAAGGAGTTGAGAGATGCACATTTTCATTCATTTGTTGCCTGTCCCAATGGGGGTGCCTACCATCCTTATTCTGCTCAGCGAAGATCTGTGTCCAACCTTATCTAGCCCCCTGTCCCCTTTCAACAAATTCATGACCGCCGAGAGCCTGTGGAACACATCAGCAGCTCTTACGGCCGACTTCATCTTTTTTGTCTTTCCGGACAACACAGCCCATCTCCTCACTCAATTCCCCAATCTCTGCCTTCCCTTACTCTCTGATCCTGTGCTCTGTCACCTCATATTACCTCAATGTACAACCAGCAGCTTCCTGGATCCCATCCTTACACCTGTCCTCTGGTCAATTTCTTCTGACACCCTCGCATCCATCTCATCTCAGGTAAACTCATTCTTTGCACTAGAACCTTTCTCTGAACATTATCCTGCCCAAGGGTTGACATCGACCAGCCAATCACTGCCTAAAAATAACCCCAGCTGGAACAGCCACCGCAGTTTTCAAACAATCTGGTGTCAATCCACTGTCAACACCTCAATCATTAAGAAGGTCTTCTCGCCAAAGTTTTTGAGCAATGCCATTCTCAACCACCTCATCTAACAATCTCAAAAGAACCTTCTAGATTAACTCCAGTCTGGCTTTCTGGTTGACCACTCCACTGAGAGTGTCTTCTCAAGTATTTAATTTGCTTGCAAAATAAGCCTTTAGAAGTAAAAACAATTGAATATGCTGAGGTTTAAATGAATACTCCCATACTTCTTAAAAAAGGAGCAATGCCCTACCTTGAATCAGGCTAGTTTTCATCATACAGTGCAGAGGACAGATCAGGCTTTCTCGGGGGGGGGGTTCTTTCACATTTCTTTCACGCCCCCTCTTCGAAATGATAACTTTGGGGTCACAGCAGTTCTGACAGAAAATATTATCTTTTGAGGATCCCTACACTGTTTAGTTTGTGGATTTAATTTGCTGAACATACTGGGAATTAGAAATCACGTGTTTGTTTACTGAGCAACTCAATGAATAATCAATGGTGACGTTATAATACAGGGTCATATCAAAAGGTCGCACCATCTAAAATAAAACTCTTTAAGATTGGTATTATTAAAAAAAAAATTATTAGTCTGTTTCCACATCATCGAGATTAGTTTTTCTTTTTTTGTTAAAGCAATTAAAGACTTTGACATCTGCTTAGCTAAAAATGAATAATTACCCATCTTTGTGTGCATTGTGATTCAGATAATTTTTTTTTCCTAATGTGTATTCTCTTATTAGGACAATGGAAAATTGTGGGCGCACATGCAGGCAGATTGACAGGCCTGCGGTTCGGCTAAATGCTAATGCGCGACATGGCATTTATCAACTGTGTGACGCTGCCCCGTGCTTAAGCAGCTGAGCAGTGACTGACAGACAGAGCTGCGCCCCCAGTAAAGGTCCGCCGACTGGGGGCGAGGGCAAAATATCACTGCTCCAGCCCCTCATTAGTATTAAATGGTCTGTGAAGTTTCGCCGCTGCCACTCTCTAACGGCGTAAGCAGATGCGTAAAGATCAAGCACGGCATCCAAGATGGAAAACAATTCCGGGGGACGAATCCGTGCGGATTTTGTCAGACTTTGAGGTGGAATCAGAGCGTATCCGGCTCAATTCGCACTCCGTTTGAGGTGGGAGGCGGCTACAGACGAATTCATCGAGGAATTAGACGCGGCCCCTTTGACTGTGGAGAGGATGTTTGTCTGCTCTTCTTTTTTTAGCTTAAAGCTTGTGAGATTTGCATGTGATTGAGAGGAGCATCCGTGCGCTTTTCACCACCGGTATCAAAGATCTCAGCTTCCGACTCGCACACTAGCTATCGTATGAAAGCAATGAAATTTGACTTAAAATTTCTGACAGGGCATTTTACTCAGAGGTGCGTGTGGAATGTAGCTGGGCCAAAATGGAAGTGTTTGGGGCTCAGCTACCTCAGCATCCAAACAGTCTCAGATTTAATCTTTTTTTGCGGAAAAATTTAATCACAAATCAACCTGAGCTGGTCAATCTGGTTTAAGCAGTCATCTCTTCACCAGCCAAGCATCCTGCAACCAGTGAGTCTGCATATTTACCCACCTGCTTACTCTACTAGCTGAGCTATGTAATTTTGTATAACTAATAATAAACCAGCAAGACCGGTGTCCTAAACTCGTCCGTAAAAGGGCCAAGGGGCCACAGGTTTTCAATCCAACCAAGCCGAGGCACACCTCATAAAAACTAATCAACTGTGCAGGGGTACGTTTCCCAAAAGCCTAGTTGCAAATTAAGTTAGCAACTTGCATAGTTCGTCCATTCCCAGTCAATGGTTCCAACTATGTCAGTTAGCATCTGTGATTTTGGGAAATGCACCCCAGGCTGAGATTAGTTGATTGAATTAGTTGTATGAGGTGCTTCTGCTTGGTGGGATTGAAAACGGGGCTGCGGCCCTTCGGTTCTTTCATGAACCGGTTTGAGACCCCCAAGCTAGACAGTCAAAAACACAGCTTAAACTCGGCTGGAATCCCAGCTGGTCTCGGCAAGGCAAGGGTGTTGCCAAAAGAGTCTTTTTTTCCCCGCTGCGGTTTCGTGAGGTGCTTGCAGTCACAAAACACCTCTCTTAATAGAACAGAAGCCCTAAGTTTTTTACCGGGATGAAGCCCTCATGAAGTCTCTGAAGAATCCTAATGCCGTGATTTATTTTGACTCCTGAGCAGGCTTTTCGGGCCGCTCCCGAGGAGAGTGGGGAAACGCAGAGAGAGAGAGAGAGAGAGCGATGGATCGGGCCTGTATTCCCCTCCTGCCCAGGGCTACAAGCCTCTGATAAGGGCCTTTTTCAGCCAATATTGATTTGTCCACGTCGCACTTCAAATGCGTGTTCACTGATAAGAGAGAAGTGCGACTGGCTCCAGGAACGATTCCAAAGCTGTAAACGGCTCCCTTTATATCGCATGTGTTCAAATATCTTTCTGTCTGAGCAAAGCCGTGGGGGTGGATGTGATTTCAGCATAAGGGAAATCAAGCATGCGAAAATCTGAGTAAGCAATCACTGGGAAAAAAACACATCTCTCATTCCGTCTTTGTTCTCATCATAATGTCTTTGATTGAGAAAAGTACCTATCAATGAACTGCAGGCGAGAGCTGAATGTGTTCCCCCTCGGTAAAGGTTATGTAAGGACGTTGTTTGTCCATTTGTTTGTTTGTTGTCCTGTCTTTAACTGAGATATCAGGACCAGTAATGGTTGAGCAGCCTTGAAATTTGCTGTGTGCACTTATGTTCCTAAGTGGAAGAACGCTGTATATTCTGGCACGCCAATGACTTTTTGCTGTAGCGCCACCATCGGGCCATTTATACTGTTTCTTAAAAGGCAACGACTGGACTGCCAAGACATTTGCAGTATGTATTTAATAGGGCAGATTACTGAACTTTGGTGCAGATCTGCTCTATACTATAGTCTCACACATTTAGATTTGAGCCCTCTGTTACTGGCACGCACCCATTATAAAACTACTGTGTATGAGGCATTAGGTGCAGTTCCAAAACCATTCAAAAAAATAAAAAAAAAAAAATATGGAAATACAGAGGAGAGAATTTATTGGTCTGTTCACTTTGAAGGAAATGCGTGGCCCTCATTTCTGAGTAAATATATGCCTCTGCGCATGAGGAAAGATGGAGGACAAAGCAGAGGCAGGTGAGGGCGGAGGGTGTGTAATTCAATTATTGTCTGCTCACTGAACTCATCCAGGCAATAAGTGCGAAAACAGCTCTAAATTGCAGTAAATTATTTGTTTCTCTCTCTTTCTCTTGGAACTGTAGACATTAGCGCACCAGAGATTTGTCTTTTGAGGCAACAAATCAAATTTCTTTTTTGCCTAAAGGGCCGTTAGAAGTGCAGTTGATGCACTCTCGTCTGTGAGAATATAACTCATCCCAGTTTATCAGGGGCTGCCAAGGCAATCTGGATTACGAGGCTTCGCCTCTCCAAAGCCGGGCGAGCCTGCTGAAGTTCATTACACTTTATTATAAGTTCACCGCATTTATTAATTTTTCTGAAGTTCAGGCAGCAACTCCGGTGTATTTTAACTTCTGCAGTGGGTTTTTTTTTTCCAGCACATCGTCCATGAGGTGGATTTTTTATGGGCAATGCGTCGCTTATTTTTCCAAATATACTGGTTCGTGTGAACTTTGAGTTATTTTAAAGCGTATGACATTTGACATCACCCTTCCTTCATATCACATTGGCAAATACATTTCCCTTCTAAGTCCATTCGCAGGCAGTTATGGACCAGTTATGAACCCACAATGTGAGAAAAAAGCAGCGGTGGACTTTATAGAAATAGTGCCATGCTTTCTGTGTGACCCCTCTGCCAAAGAAAATTGGAGGCAAACAAAATCTTGGAATAAGGAAATGGCAAAACAAAGAAAGACCTTCAGAGCCGCGGAGACTCACAATGATGGGAGTAGGAGAGCAAATTACATTTACACCGCCCCCTGGAGGCCCAGAAAGCAATATCAGTAAAGCTGATATATTGCTGAGGCTTTCAGCTTCCATTATGGCTCTGTCATTCAAGGTAAAGCTTGTTTGGGGTCGCGCCGGTCCGCAAGGCCAGAAAGGATGTGAGACCGACAGACACACCCTTTCACAGGAGCCCTGGGTGGCGAGTTTTCACCTGACCGTGAACATTTGAAATTTTCTTCCAACACAGATATGAAAGGTAAGAAAATTATGGAGAAGTTTGAGATGCAGCTGGTGACAGAGTGAGAAGTATAGGCGTCTGTATAACAGTGCAGCCTACAGTAGACACTGCCCCCTGCAGGCTGGGAGAATACTGGCTTGCCTTGTGGAGAGAACTTTTTAGTGTAGAAAAGCTTCAAACTTTTGCTCCTCCCAAAGTCTGTATGGCAGGTCATGCATGAAAGCAAAATGTAGCTTTAAGTATTACAAGGTTTATTTTTCACATGGCCACTTTGTTCCTTACGTTGTTTTGACTGTTGTGAGAGGTTAGCCCTGGAGGCTGTCAGTCAGAAAGACTTTTGGCCAGAAAACCCTCAGGAAGCCAGGTGATGTAGCACGACGAGCGAGCAATTTGTGGTGGATAATTGGGTTTAGCGTAGGACTGCCATGCAGGTGAGCATGGCTTGAATCTCATGTGAAACTATGTATACTGATTTATTACTTTTAGACTTACATGACATTGTTTTCAGATGTATTTATAATTTTCAGGTCTCAGTTACAGTTTGATTAAATTGAGGTAATAAAACTATTTGGTTTGGTTTAGGCAACAACCTCGTTAGTTTTATGCATCAAAACTATTTGGCTAGGTTTAGGAAAAGATCATGGCTTAGGTTAAAATAAACCCTTCATCAACGTTAAACACATCTTCAATAGGCTTTCGGACAGAAAGATTCCAGACAGAAGGACTTCAGGGCTAACGTCTAACTTTTCCGATGTCTAGCTCCATCCATTGGAGGAAGAGTTCGGTAGAGGAAGTGAGAAAATCGCAAGGATCAGGGAATCGAGAAATCTCTGAATCCTTGCTCCCTCAAAACATCAGTAGATCAAAAACTTGATAATTTACTCGTCAGCCGTTATGAAAAGAAATCATCTGCAAAAGATCAGCTCGTGTTTCCAAGCTCAGCATATCTTTGGAAAACACTGAGCTCTTGGCAGCTAGGTTTTTGAGAGAACATCTAATGGACTGAAAGGTCCTTGAAGATGGCGGAGGTCGATTCATTTCCCGGTCAGCTGAGGAAAATGCAGGCAAGGAAGGGTGAAATAAGGGATCGGAATGATCTCAGGAACTGCCCGAACTGTGAAGTAGGATGAATGAAGAGGAATTAAATGGCAGCCACTACCTTATCACATGACTGTGAGGCTGATAGAGAGGGAGGGAAGGTGGCTGGGCCTGATAATAAGCTTCAGTTACAGAGGGTTTGGGTCATGTGATAGGGAAGTTTAAGACTTGAAATGTATAAATTCTTGAATATCCCAAGGTTTGCATGGCTGCCTTGTTTTGAAGAGTGTGGGGTGGAGCGGTTTGGGGATGGGGGTGGGTGGGTGGGGGGGGGAGGCGGCGAGAGCTGTGAATTTGCTGTGAAACTGAGAACTATATATCACTCCCTGTTGCTTTCTGACGAGAGCTGATATAATTCCAGAGCTTTCGCTGTAGACAAGCTGATAAGATGGCCATCTGAGTCCTCTAACACCACACTGCAGCTTGGCGCTGTCTACCAAGGGGTTCGTGTGCGTGTGCGTCGGATGTGAGCACTGGATGTTCGTGTGAGTGTGTGTATGCACCTGTGCGTGCGCGTTTGCGCGCATACATGTCTTTGTTTGTGTTTGTATCTGGACAACATCTCTATTGTTTAAAAAAAATTAATGGGCTCCAACTGACCACTGAAAAACACTCCTCATGGATCCCAAAATTACGATCAGAATAGGAAAAACCAGCTTAGAGAATGATTGCTTCCTTTCTGCTTATACACTGTGAGACTCTTGTACGCAAGAGAGGGTACCTTTGTTTGAAGCCTTCCAAGATAAACTAATGAACCTATCAGCCGAGCTGCAGTATCTTGTACTGTCTCCAGGCTCATGTCTGTCACAAGCTGTACTTTCTATAGCTGACTGATTGGATGTCATTGTGCTAGGTATGCTTCAAGGTGCCGATTCACACTCACATTATAGCATAATCTTCTCCTCATTATGTTTTTTTTCATGAGTTCATCATTGCATTGTTCGCCAGACTTGAGGCTTGGAGACATGCATATAAAGTGTACGGGGGGGGGGGGGGGGGGGTTATGTACATCAGCACGGGAAAGTTCACAGCTCAGATTGCGTGTGCATTTTTAACTGATCGTATATCATCAGATACAGCTATCAGACTTATTCTGGAAAATATTTTCCTGATTAGGCATGAGTCATTTCAAAACAATCTGACCTAAATGACATGTTCTGACATAAAAGGAAGCACAACAGCATTATTGTTTCCATGCAAATGCCTGAAGCCCAGAGAATCAGACATTTCAAATAATTTTCAGTCCAAGAGGATGTACAGTGCTGTGAAAAAATATTAGCCCCCTGCTCAATATCTTATTCTTTTGCATGTCAATGTAAATGTTTCAGATCATCTAAGTAATTTTAGTATAATACAAAGACAATGGCAGTAAACACAATGCGCGGCATTTAAATGGCTGTTTCATTTATTGAAGTTAAAGCGTTATTCAAAACCTACAGTATATAACCCACCCATCTGAGAAAAATAATGCCACCCCCCCCCCCCCCCAAACCTAATAACAACTGCAATAAAAACAGTATGAGTAACTAGCAATTAATCTTTCATATCATTGTGGGGGAATTTGGTCTACTCTTTTTTTTTTGCAAAAATGTTTTGATTCAGGCACATTGGAGGGTTATCCAGCAATAAAAGCCTGTTTAAGGCCAAGCCGCATCATCTCAATCAGGTCCCCATCAGCCCACTCCAAAACTTCATTTTGTTTCTACAGAGCTATTCAATGGTGGATGAACTATTGTGCTTCAAATCGTTTTCCTGCTGCATAACTCGACTGCCTTTGAGCTTTAGGTCACAAGCTGATTTTTTTTTTTCTTTTAGGGAGCAAAATTCATAGTGCTATCAATGGTGGCAGATCGCCTGTGCCCTGAAGCAGCAAAGCAGCCCAAGTTCATCATGCCACCACAACCTTGTTTGACTGTTGGTATGATGTTGATGTCCTAGAGCTTCAGAAATGGCTTTGTTTGCCTTTACAGACTGATAAATGTCAACAATTTTGTCTCTTATTTGTCCTTGAACTTCTTTAGATCGCGGCATTATGTACTGCTTTTGTTCAACTTCACATATCCGAACAGGTTCTATTTAAGTGATGTTTAGATTCAGCAGGGCTGGTAGTAATCATGCCTTGGTGTGTCTGATGAAATTGAATCAATCTTTTGGTTGTTTAGCAACTAAGGGGGAAATTACATTTTCACATATTGCCTGTTAGGGTTGGATAGCTTTTATCCTTCAATAAATGAAATTAACATTTCAAAACTTTCAGTGTACGCTGGTTATCTTTGCCTAATATGAAAATTTTGATGATCTGAAATATTTAAGTGTGACAAAAATAGAAGAAATCTGGAAAGTGGTAAATATTACTTTCACAGCGCAGTACGCATTCGGTTTTGGCCAAGCAGATTGGCAAACTTTTTTCTGATGTCTTAAATGAACTGCCAATAAGACACAATAAAACACTAGGTTTTGTCAGCATGAATCTCTGTGACGACTGCTGTTAAGTATAGCAGGGTAAAAAAATAAATAAAACACCTTGTATTGCTTATTAACATAACATAACATGAGTGTTGAGAACAGGCCGTTTAGCCCAACTAGGCTCGCCAATTTCTTATTGCTATAGTGAATCTTTTACTTCAAATACTCAATGACTCAATAGTATCTAGCATTAAATCAAGCATGTTCTTAAAAATTCCGAAGGTTTTGATGGTGATTAGAAGTAGCCGAGGTGGATGTTCTTTTTCACTTGCTGTTGTAGCAGAAAAAAATTGTATCTCCCTGGCAAATGCCATACAACTGAAAAAACAAGTTGCTGGCTGCTGGATGGCTCACTCGGAAATGCATCGCGTTGCGAAGCAGAAGTGACTATCACGTTGCGGGTTCCATCCCCGCCTCGTACCAGCCAGCAGTGGTCGGCAGCTTTTTCAGAGTAGCGCACAATTGGCTATTGTGCTACAGGGTTGCAAATTGGGAAGGGACTGCCGGAGAGGGAAAATAATAATTGCCTTGTTCGTTGCTCAAGTGCCTCCTGTTGGCCAGACGGGCGCTTGTCAGGAACATTCCAAACCTGTTCATGTCCGGGTATCCTCCGCCCTCGTTCTGAACTTGTGAAGATTCAACCAATGAGTGTGTAAGAAGCAGTGGCTGACAGGTACGTGCTTCGGAGGAGAGCCGTGAACTGTCTTCACTCTCCTGAATTGGCAGCAAGGGGTCGCATACGAGCAAGCTTTATACATAGTTCACCAATGGGGCATTCCAGGCTCAGGTGGGATTGGAGATACCAAATTTATATTAAAAAAAAAAAAAAAAAACAAGTTGCTTGAACTTTTTTTGCGCAATGACAATCTTTGAATTTGTATGTTTTGTTTAAATGTATTTGAATGTCGCAAACTGTTCAGTTATTTAGTGTCACTTAGATGCCAGAGCTTAACAAATATTCCATTTTTAAACTCAAAAGATGCTTCATTTTTGGAATTTATTTCTGCATAATTTGATGTGTATCATATTGCTGTAATTGCTCATATCTGAACTAGCTAGTGCTATGAGTCTATCAATTGACTCACTAGCTACATTATTTTGGAATTGTGTTTTAATTTAATCATTATGCCGACATTATGCTTGCAAGTACATGAGGTAGGCGCCTTTGTTCAGATTCAGTATTCAGGTATGTGAGTTTCATGTAACCACTGTAGGCTAATTTATTTATTTTTTTTGTATGACTTTGGAAGTATTGCAATATTTAAGCAGACTTAAAGAACAATAATTAATGTGAAAATATTAAGCATGTCTAGGGTCACATAATCAAAACAGGATTAGAGAAGTTTTTATTATATTCTCATCTGTGCATTTGTAATTTGTAATGCTGAGCATGTTATTCAATTATTAATAATGAAAAACTTTGTACCAAACCAATTAGTAATAAATTACAAATGCTAATCTTTTGATAAATATCACATGATGACATCTGGGGATTGTGCAATCACATATGCATTATTCATATGAGAATTAACCAACTATTGACTGCATAGTAGTTTTTGTGATAAAGACAGAATAATGCAATGGAGTACTGTTTGTGCAGTGTGCATTTCATACAGGCATAAGCATTCCTTTTAGCAGTAGATAGAACTCAATCCTTTAAAGTCTGTCCTAGATACTAAATGCCACTGTGGAACTAAATCAGAGACCCACAAAATGTCACTCAAGGCAGGAGTATTAAATCTTTGATCTTGATTACTTAATAAAGAAAATATTTATTGAGGGCTAAGATTGAATTTTTTTTTTAAAGCACTCGCTACTGCTACTGATGTAACAGTTCTTGTATATGCGCATTTGTGCTTCTCCAGACGAGTATTGTCTGAAGTCTTCCTGGGCATTATATGTAGTATTGTCAATAGTTTTTTTTTTTCTTCTGTATTTCTCTATTAGACTATAATTGTTCTTTTACTTGTCCATAGCAGCATAAAGGAGATTAAATTAAATTATGAATATATGTGCTCAAGTGCACACTTTCAGTTTTAGTGTGAGGGTATTTACCTCCAAATTGGGTGAACATAGTACGGATTACAGCATTTTAATGCATAGTTACCTCCCCACCCCACCCCCACCCCCTTTTAAAGGGACTAAAAGAATTCATTCTGAATTGGATAGAGCTTAACATGTCAGCCTACTCGCATAAACCATCGATCACAGCAATAACAAATACAGTAGATACAGCAATAGCTTGGAGTGTATGCTATAACCCTGACACACTCTGCAACCTACTCAGCTTGAGGAGAAGAAAGCAGGGAGTGTCTGGACACCCCCCCCCACCCCTCTGGGGCAGATTCTGTACCCACAGTTGGATGCTGGGGAGGAGGTGGGATGTTAACATGCAGCAGGCGAGTGTGATGTAGCGCAGTAGCAGGCAGAAGTGTGGTACGCAGCTAAGGATGAGGAGAAAAGCAACTTCTATGCCCAACCCGCGAGAGGGATGGAGCAGTATGCAATATACAAGAGAGTGTCTATGGGAATGTGGGCATGTCTTGAGTTGTTTGCCAGAAATAGCTTCACAAGCTGGGCCCCACATAATCTTCTCGGATTTAGACAAATACTTCCGAACTGCTTCCCAGTACAGATGGACAGTGACTTGAAGTACACAGCAAATGCATCCCAAGACCTTTTATGGCAAAGAGGTGGAATTTTCCACACTTGTCAAGTCAAGCATCTACTCTGAATCCAAAAGGGCATGCACTTCACTTGCTGAAAGAAAAACAACCCAAAAACTAGCTGTAACTGAAGTCGGCTGAATTGAATGCCTGACAGAGTATCGTCAGGGCAGAAGCCCAGTGACTGATGAGGTCTATGGGTTCCAGACTGCAAAGGATTTTCAACCAGATATTTACCCTGCAACACCATTTTGTATTTGATACACAACTTGCTGTGCCCTCCGTTTCACAGAAATATAAGTACTCCACTCAATAATATATTGCATACCTTTCATCCAAGAGGAAATGTATGCAATTGCAGTACCCACTTGCGCGTGCCATTCTGGTATAAATTTTATGATTAAGATCAGGCCAGATAATGTTTTTTTTTGTCAAGTGGTACAACGGACTTGTTCCTTTCATCAATTTTTTTCTTGCCAATACCATACCATGGGAGCCTTTATATTTAGAATGGAATATGCTTGATGAAATATACACTAAAGATGACCCCCCAGATGATATACTGGCTCAAGAAAGAAAAAAAATTGCTTTAATTCTCAACACCTTCAAATTTAAGTGTAGCCTACAGATAGCAAATTTGTCTACAGAATACTGAAGTGATTACATCACTGCTATTTAGCTTCTGGAGTTAGAAGTAAAATCTAAATGGAAACTTATCATGGGGGGAACTTTCTGGCATTACTTGAATTGGAATTCATTTTTTTTGCCAACATGCTCTAAGATTAACCCATAGAGTATATGGATGCAAGTGAGCCCACCTAATTAGTAGTTTATTGTTGAATTTGTAATGTTATTTCACTTGTAGTCCAGTTTGTTGCCCATATTTGTAATCCACATATTCACTACACAAATACACAAATAGCCTGTGATTCATTCCTGACCAATCAGGTACCTCATTTTCAGCAAACACTTCCGACCATAACTTGAAGGCCAATCAGGGACGTAAACTGGAGAAAACAAAGTCAGTGCCTTGTTTGCTAGCACATTGCGACTTCCAGAGACCTGTAGAACCTGCTATCAAGTGCATATATTTCATAGCAGACCTCTATGAGCTATTTACATTTACTGCATAGAAAAGAGCAGCAGTGATTTATGTAGCAATTAATTATTTGTTTAATTATGTAGCAACTTATCCAACGTTAGGTCAGTGAATAGTGATTATAAAGTATATGGGTAGAATGAGTGTTAATTTTTACTTAAGACACCAGAGTGACGTAGTCACCTCAGTACTCTGTTGGATGGAGAATTGAAACAAGCAAAAACCTTATGGAGTATGAGTAATAAACGAATAAGGAGTACAGCTTTTAATGAGGCAGATCAGTTTCATCTAGAGTATATTCTAGAAGTTTTTCATATTACATACAGCAGATGGACAAACTATCAAAAGCAAAAGTTTCTGCTTCACATTCACAAACTAATCTTGAGAGGAAATTGCTATTCATTTTAATGCTAACAAGTGACGCCAGGCACAACAAACTCCGCCCCTCGCACATACTTTCAACTACTTGCACGGAATTCAATAGGGATCTGTTCTGGGCCAGTGGCAATCCCAAAACCCAATTTGTAGCGAATGTGCCCATTAGTTTTGTCGCTAGAGTGTTCACAATCAAAGAAAGAAACGCACAATGAAACAAACCGAAAAAAAAACAAAAAACAAAAAACAATACCCCTTGCCCTCACCCTTCGGATGGGGTTGGGTAATTAGCAGCATTTATCTGCTTGAAAGAGATCTGACCAGCAGCACTTTGTCAGGCAAGTCTCCAGTTCAAGATAACGATACTAAAAGAGCTCCCAAGGGCCAAAATAGTTAATTCCCGAATTGACAGCAAAATTAGTGAAGGTTTGTCAACACTTTTAAAATATATGTTAAATGCAAAAAAAAAAAGAGGTAAAAATCCAAATTTATTGTGGCTGCAGACTCTTTGACAGGGACAGAAGCACACTTGGTAGGATAGTTTCTAATTATCACAGAGATTCAGCTATAAAAATCACCACAGAATTAAACTGCAACTGCACCAGACTCAACAAAAATAGAACTGAGTGCACTTCACAAAGCTGATAGCCCTGGCAGTATTCTCCTGTATTTCAGCCCGAAGTTGGTTATTAATGCAGAAAATAGCTAAATGGAAAACTAAAGAAAAATCACAATTAATGGCTTGGAGGCCATTAATTAAAAATTAATGAAAAAAAAATATATTAATGTGTGTCAATTCAAAGCTTTGAAAAATGTAAGGAATTGAATACTAATCCCCAGAGACAACATAAATAAATGCAGTTGCAAATCACTACATGGTTTTTGATTTGTTGTTAATGCTTTTTGAAAAGTATAGTGTTTCTGTTTGTCGAATGTCATCTCCCCTTTTCCAAGGGAATGTTTACTTCTGTTTGTAGTTTATATTCAACACTTATCCTTCTGTTTGGATAAAACCTACCCGGGAAATGTATTCGGCCTCATGGATTGTTTGATTGCATATTTGTCGCAATCAGAGTGCAGAAAATAAGTTTAAAAAAATTTCAGAAAGAAGGAAAATCAGAGCATGACAAAAGCATGTTTGATTAATTTGCTGGCTCATGAGGAGGTACACCGCCTTGGGGATGCAGATGGGGGTACAGTGCAAACTAAATTAGCAGGATAGGATTTGCATTTGACTCACTGAATAGAGCTTAGTTGAATATATCAGGAAACACACTGCCCCAGAGGTAATGAATGCAGTTGACAAATAGCGCATATGCATCATATTACTAGAAGGTACAACAGCATTTCCTTGCGAATTTATGCTGAAATATTATCATTTTTATTCTGAAGGGGGAAAAAAAAGTACTTGAGCAGAGCCTCACTAAATTTTGGCTGTACTTATTTCCAATATTACTGGAACACTTCACATTGCGGGCGGTTGATCAGTCAATCAAATTGTACATATTTATTTTCGCGCCAACAGAATCGTAATAAGCAACAGCTAGCTTTGAAATGTGCTAGACGGAAATGAGGTGCCAAGTATGTGAATACAAAAACAACGTATAACTGCTGTATATCACAAGCGTGAGGAAGGGAACGGAAACGGGCGAATATGGCGATAAACAGATGAACATTCTATGCCAGCCCATTTTAGACAGCGGCAAGAGCATTAAAATGAATGAGTTTGGATGTTGCATGCAGTAATCACAGACATTTTAAGATTTCCCCCTCAAATATACTCAGTCAACTTATGCTTCATACTGATCAAGGCAAATACTAGCATTTACTTATTTGAATTCTTTCTAACAGAATGTCTCTCTGAGTCCAGGACATCACAGTTGTCAAATTAATATCAGTAAGAACATAAATATACTTCACGCATCCACATCCAAAATTATTTCCTTTTTTGTTCCCAATAAAAAGAAAGAGGGACACGCTCCCCAGCATTCTTCAATCGTGCAACATGCTCCCACATCGAGTCAGGTTGGGAGGTTAAACACGACTGTCAGTATATGAGAAATTTCTTCGTATTTCCACCCCTAAAACCAATTATGCTTAATGTTGGCCTCTCGGGCTCAGTGAGATAAAATCTCTGCTTTTTTCCCCCAGTGTTGATCTGCACTTGGCCACATGGGCTGTCACTTTAGATCCAAAGTGGCTCGTTAATGAAACTCACCATGCCTGCGTTGCGGCAGATTGGAGCTGCCTGAGCAAGAGAGGATACATCTGGACTCGCCGAAGCAGAATACATCTGAATTATTCCTATTGATACTCACGGAATATGAAGCACAGACTGGTGAGAAGGAAAGGAATGTAGTGCAGGCATTTTTGTGTGTGTGTGTGTGTGTGTGTGTGTGTGTGTGCGCGATGTGTATATGTGAGGAGTGGGACTCTGCTGCCCCCTACTGTTGAGATGGCATTTTGCGCAATTTTCTCAGAGTTTTTAACATAAGGATATTCATCGGAGCCCTCTCCCTGATTACATGACTTACAGCTGCCCAGTTTACAGATGCCCAGGTTATATAACGCCACCCTCTCATTAAGGTGCGTGGCATTCGGCACAAAACGTGTTAAGTGGGTTGCTGCGTAACTGTAGGCCACTATCTTAACTTATGGTTTTCATTCACATTGTATTACACACGCTTTGGTTATAGCCTTAATATGATTTAATACACTTGCTAGCTGAGTCATGACTATCACTTACTACACCCGCAGTAGTCTTTGTATTATATCCATTATATAATACACGTGTAAGCTGAAACATTATAGCTGTCACTGTAGCCTGTGAATTGGAGTTTTCATTTAATATACATGCTAGCTGGAGCAGCATCATAGAAATCGCAAATAGCAGCCATAGAATTTCAATTACTATTTAGTACACATCCTGCCGCTGCAGCGGTATAAGCTCAAGTGGCAGTAAAATGACAGAGGTGCTGTTAAAGCACTGTCGAGGATTTGTTTACCCACACTCTGAAGTTTAGAGGAATGCTGCTCTTCAGCTGGGTTAAGAAGCCTGTGAGTTGTTTTAGCATTCTGCAGCAATGCAAACAGAATCAGAGAATGGAAGAATATTGAGGATAAGTAAAAACTACAAAAACAACTGTTTCCTACTAAACGCATGTATACCACTGTATAACCAGGACAATCCAGAATACACTTTGCTTGAGTAAGTAATTGAATAATAACTGATAAGCAAGCGTAAAAAAAGGATTTACACGCAGCATGAATGCATGTCAAAACTATTACGGCTCAGTTTTTGTGCCTTCACAAACAGCAATATCTGCGGTGGTAACATTATGCTCCATCTTATCTGTTGCAAACAGCATATGTATCGCCTTTGCCCAGTTTGGTATTTTCTTGCTCTACTATAGAAGTGTTTGCATCTCAATGGGTTGGACTGGGCAAAACAAATGGGGCATCTATGTATCAAGCTGGTGTTGCGCATTTTTTGCAATGTTTGTGTTTCAGCCCTCCCAAACCACCCTTTAAAGCAAACATTGGTGCTCTTTTGTAGTTTCTAAGGACTGTGTCACAGCCAGTGGAGCTGGTCGCAAATTTATTCATCTTGTTTCCCTCCTATTACCATTTTCATTGAGTAGGCCTATCTTATAAACAATGCCAACAAAATGGTAATGAAGTCTAATGGGAGGGTAAGGGTGATGGGATAATTTTAATATTTAAATATTTTCTTTGTGTAGGGAAATTCAAATAATTAACTTCAGTCTCGCCCTTGTTTTAACACCATGTGTGCCTTTTCGTATATGGTTTAAATTGCACACATCTTTTTAATACAACATGAATTGCCATGTGAATTGATCTCTATACCTTCAATGCATTACAACATTGGAGCGAAGTTCTCAGAGGACCGAAGGAGGAGGCGGTAACTTAAGCCAGGTGCTTGTTCTTCATCTGACAGAGTTGCCCATTCGCTATGGCATGAACGCACTGATTTTAAAAGGAATGATTGCGGTTCAGGTGATTTGCCTTAAAACCTCTTATGACCTGGCGTCCTCACCCGAGGACGTCACATTTTGGGTTATATTGCCACTGCATTTAATTCTGCTTAACTGAGGCCTTATGACCAAATGTGTGGACACTTACACTGCCATCTAGAGGTGTCAGAAGGGGAAAACACACCACAGAAACCATTCATTTAGTCAAAATCAACTACATCATGTCAAAAGATGATACTTAGTTTTTATACTTATCAGGTTCCAATAAGCCCAAATAGCAAAGAGAAATTAAAAAATGCATATAGAACAAAAGCTCAGGTCCTAAGAGGTTAAATGAACCAAACCCCCACCACATCCATATGTACAGTAATTCTTTCATCTCAGACCAACTCTTTTGACAACAGTGCCACATTTACACCAGGGCTATTCAACATTATCCTGCAAGGGCCGGTGTGGATGCAGGTTTTCATTCCAACCCAGCACTCACATACCTGACACCACTAATCAACCACAAGAGTCTTGGCTAAAGAGATTGATAAGCAGAATCTGGTGTGTAAGTGCTTGGTTGGAATGAAAGCTGCACCCACACTGGCCCTTGCTGAATAGCCCATATTTACACTATCCCCTCCTATCACAAAATTACCGGAATGGTAATTTTCGCTTAGTACTGATTTGCAAATCCGTTACCTTCAAGATACGACCGTTATGCCATAAAATCCTGCGAATGGCCATATTCAGTATTGCGATGAATAATTCTGTGCAATAAGAACAACGAATTGGGCAAATTTCTTAACCAATTCTATTGCAGGACAAATGTGAATGTGTGCTTAACAACGAAGGAATCGGACATGCAAGTCCCATGTATGTAAAGATTCAGGCAACCTTCATAATACTGAGAAAATATATTATACATTTCCATATTTTCTATTTTGCAAGTGTTTCATTTATACCTATTCATACACACATGCGAAACAGTTAAAAATGAATTTAGGCCAAATCGCCTCGATATGCATGATCACCATCCAGGCTAAAGCAGCACTCACCATTTAGACAGAAAGTTGATTCACGTCTGGGGTAATCTCAGACTGGCTGTTTCTCCCATAGACCTCTTTGACCTTCTTCTAAGAAGAAGATTGGCCAAGCATGGCGGTTCTCCAACACAATCTTTCAGCAGTTATGAATTCTAATTGGGCTGTTCAAAAAATACAATCTGATAACCTAAATAATTAATGAAATTTAAAGGTTATGGAATGGCAATTCCCTGCAAACAGCCCCTTGAATTTGAATTAATGGTTGTTTCAAAACAGTAGCATTTCCATGTCTTAAATTAATAGATGAGATTACAAAATCGTCAAATTAAATACAGAAAAATCCATATACGTATTTTTTGCTTTGAAACTGGACTTTAATCACTGAAACATGTTTAGCATCATATAATTGTTACCATTTGCATTTATATTTAACTGGTGTATTAATAATAGAATAATTAATTGGAGCTGAGTACAATTCAATAGAATCGTAGTTGGTTTTCAAACACCCAGCCTCTTGGTGCAAATCTAACAATTTTTAAGTACATCTTAGATTTCTTCACTGAACTTGGCTCAGTCCAGAACCCATGGAAATCAAGGGCAGAATTAAATTGGTTTTACACATATCAAGATCGGAAGACAAGAAAAGAGAAACAACTTTCTTACCAGCGCTGTGCTCTTAATGAGAGTCTGAGTCATCTGACAGGAGGAGCAGTACATTGTGTGCTGTGCTGAACCCAAGTATGAGTTGGAAAATTGCGACCTCTGAATGAATAACCTTTCGCACGTCGAGCGCAAACACCCCTGCCCCTCATAATCCATGCAATGATTCACATGACAAGAAGTTTTTCTTTCATTTGTTTATCGCAGGATGAATTTTCTTTCTCCAGGGCAGGTTAATTGGATGTCAAGCGGGCATCTTAACCCTATCTAAAGACCGTCCTTGGACACTAATCTGTGTATGAATTTATTTTAATTGGCGTCGTTATTAAGGAGCTTTCTTACATAAAGGCAATCTTAGAGGCCGGCTAAGGATAGCCCTTGTACGCTATAGTGCAGTATAATCTTTCAATGCAGCATAGCCATGGTGAAAGGATGCAAAGAAATATTAGAAGAACATTTTTCATGTGGAGGTTACATTTTACTGTCCCATCTAAACATCTTCCTGGCTCTGTGTCTGTCTGTCTGTCTGTCTGTCTGTCTGTCTGTCTGTCTGTCTGTCTGTCTTATCTGCTTGTTCCTGTTCGAAGGCGGGCTTGACCCTGACCCAGAATGCATTCAGTATGAGATAATACACGCTAGACAGATCTCAGCTGTCCGAGACTTGCATGTATTTATCAATACGTTAAGCTATCAAATCATTTTTGTGGGTTTGCACATCATTTTTGATTTACACTCATTTTTATTAAGAAGTGCCGGAATTTGGGGGTCAGATCCATGGACTCAGAGAGCCGACTAATTGATTTGGTCTTTCAGCTGGGATAATATTAGTGTTCACCAGTAAATAAAGCAGCAAAATGGCGGAAGGATGAAATACTGGCAAACGCTTTTAGGTAGAGAACTTAGATATGCTTCCTCTGTACCATACTTGCTGTTTATTTTTTGTTGCGTTGTAATTAGCTATATACTCACCACCTTTTTTTTTTTGCAGAATTTTCATAGTGGGGATCAAAATATAGCTTTTATTCATTTCAAATCTACTCCTCCATTTTGAAGCCACAGCGATGCAATTAGTCAGTTGCTGACAGAATGCTCAAAGGATTTGATTGTCTGACAACGTTAATTAGGTTCTGGTGCTAGGGCTCTACAAAGCAAGATTTGATTCTGCCCTTGATCTTTATTCAAAATTAGGAAGAATCCACTCAATCAATCTTTGTAAATACTAACAAGTCCCACATATACTTTTCTCAAATGTTGTTTGCCCATATTTCAAAAGACACCCCCTCACAAGACCTGAAACAGGTCTTCCACTGAATGTGTGAGTGTGTTGTCTCACACACACAGATGATGTAGCCAGCAGTCACGTGAACATGCTCTGTAGTGACACAGAGAGGCAGATCCTTGGGGCGATTTTCCGTCTTCTTTGCTTGCGCGGTGGAGGTTAGAGGCAGACGTGGGTGTGCTGTGAACCAGGATGAGCAGTACTGAGACATGGACTTCCTGTGGAGCATCACAGGCTACACCTGCTTTCCTCTGTGTTCCAGTCCCATAAATATACTGCTGCTGCGTTGTGTAGCAGCCATTTGAAAAATCCCCTTGAAACATCTCTTACAAGTGTTTTTCTTTCAGTCAGCAGAACAGAGGAGTGCATCAAACATCAAGACCAAACAAAAGAATCATATAAAATGCAGAAAATATTGTCTTTATGAAAGAAATACTCTTCAAAAACCTATTTCTGTACAAAAACTGGTGGCTTCAGGGCTACAGCCTGTTGTTTTTTTTGGCGTGTTTCAATGCTTGAGTCATTAATTTAAGTGCTTAAAAGTGTTAAATGTGTGTCACTGTTTGGCTGACTATTCCCCAAACTTTGTTACCCAGGTCTAAAGTGCTTGGTGATTGAGTGGAAGCCATAAAAGCTCGCAGACTATGTGGTCCTCCAGGGCCCGAGAGATAACCCCAGCTGCAGCGAGCGAGGGAGTTCAAAAGCGAGTTAAAACTTCAGTTTGATATGTGACACCATTATAAAAGACTCCAGTTATGTGCTGTCAGCAAATCATTCCAGTCTCATAGCAATCCTTTCAGCTTTTCTCACCAGAAAATGTCTCCCCATTTGCAGCAACTACACTCAGTACTCACGTGTCTGGTCCTGGAGGGGGTATTGTATACTGCGGCCCATAGGTATTTGGACGGTGAAACCATTTCATATGGCTTTGGCTCCTATGCAATTCGGGCGCATGGATGTAAATACTCTTTTGAATGAGAACAAAAATCCCAAGGCGCGCCGAGTACATTTCATGTGGATGGACATTCATGTAAATGAGCATAAAGTGCTCAGTCAAACTACTGTCACGTCTGGAGTCGTCGTTATTGTTTACACTGCAATCCAGGTGTCCTTGTCCAGTGTTTCCCTCTGTTCCCCCCTTATTAGTCTATATTATTCGATTTTGATCTTGTCACCGTCTCTTCTGGGCTTCCCCAGCCGCCTGTTTCCTTTAGTTGATTATTTGTTACGAATATTTAAGTTTCTGGTCTGCCTTCATTCTTCGCTGGATTGTTGCCCTCGCTGTGCCCTCCCTCCCCTGCTTAGAACCTCTGTATGACTGTCTCTGGAAGATCTAAAGAGTAACATGAAATCAGTTTATTAGGGATATCTTCCCCTGCGGTTCTGCTCAAGCCTTGTGAACTGGCTTCACTCATCTAGCCCTGTAACCTTGGATTACCTTCCTGGTACTGACCCCGGACCTGTCTGACCTCTATTTGCTTGTCCCTACTGATCCTGTTCATCCCTTGCATGACCCAAAACTGTCTTTGTTGAGTCCTGTTTGAGTACTTATTTTCTATTTCCGCCATTTAAGCCAATTACATTATTAAAGCACCTTTGTGGATTTTTTGTGGATCTGCACAGGGTTACTTCACTGCTGTTGATAACACCCACCCTGTACAAAGTAAGTCTACCTGAACATGGCATTACAAATATAGAAAGAAACATGTAAGAATTACAACCCTGTATCACTGTCCAAATACTTATAGACAGCACTGTGTGTATAAATGTAGAAACTTTCGCATCGATCTGCCACCTGATCCCCTGATGAAGCCTTCAGAACGCTTTTCATCAATCAATCAATTAATTAATCAATCAATAAGAGTTAATGGTGCCATGTTGTATTGATCATGCACTGCCTGACCAAAAATAAAGTTGCACACTCTAATATTTTGTTGCGAGACCCCTTAGTTTTAATTTCGGTATGCATATGCGGCAGCACTGCTTTGACAACCTTATGCAACATCACAACACTTATATTCACCCAGAGTTACACTAATTTTTGGTTGCAATCTTGTATTCACGGTGACAAAGTCAAACCACTCTGTAAGGTCTTCACCAGAACATCCCAAAGACTCTCAATGGGGTAAATAATAGGCTGGACAGTGCTTAACTCAATTCCAGTAATTTCAGCTCCTTTGTTGTGGTGTATCTTAATTTGCTCCTCCGTGAAACACAATCTTTTTCATGACTAAGGGAAACATCTTCTGACATGGTTGTTAAAGAAATGAGAAGCCACACAATGCACCAGTCATGTTGCCACCTGACACAAATTAACCACTGCAATAAAGGTCCAATTATAGGCTCTCAAGTTTCTGCTTTTTGAATCCAAATGGTAACTTTCTTTAAGGTCGGGCAGTGCAGTTGAACAAAGGTTAGATAAACTTATATTTTAGTTTTAAATCATACTGCACTGTACGCAGTAGTACAGACAGCGAAAAGTCACGTAGGGATGCAGTAGTCCGCAGGCTGGAGGGTTGTATTCTGAGCTTACTTACACTCACACCAACCTTTCATCCTGCCGAATTATTTAAGCACTTCTTTGCAGGATCCACTTCAGCTGACATTATCGCATCAGCAGCCATTTCAGAGCTGAACACCTGGAGCACCATTTTTTGAGAAAAAAAAGAGCGAGGTCTATTTTCTGACATCATGTGCACGCCAGTCTTAGGCTAAAGTCTGATTTCCCCTTAAGACCGCTTTCTGTTTGACCATAGCACACGTCCTTAAAAGAGGAATAAGGAATTCAAATATAAGTCTTGATATTTTAAGACCTTAAAGTAGTGAGGCTTATATTGTTTTACTTGTTTCATATTCTATCAAACATTTCACAACTGATTTAACATTTATCTGGTTGTGCTAATGGCAAACAAGTATTTATTTTTTCCGAGTCGTTTTTGTTCATTGACTGAAGGTCTGCCAGTGGTTATTTTCGCATGCTACTGGCAGTTTTTTTTTCTCTTTTTGTTTGCTTTTAAATCAAGGTCCTCAGGCCTCCCCATTTGTTTTCTGAGTTACTGAATTCTTGACTCAGTAGGCCATTAAATTCATTGTATTTGCGGTCCTGGCCTTGAGTCATTCTGTTTTATTGTTTTTTTAATAAACGCAGCCATGTTTATGTGAGTCAGCTCCGAGGAGTTCAGAGTTCAGTACCCATGCTTCCAGCGCTCTCATCAGGATCTTAAGCTCGTATTTTTGTTCGGTGAAATTTTGATCAGTCTCTTCGAGGCATTAAGACCATTTTCTGCCGGCCAGAGCAGAATCTATGAGATCATTAGAAAGATGGCAACTTTTGCCTGAGCGCTAACATAAGAGGACATTTAATTATGAGCCATAAAATCATAAAATAAAAAAATACACATATGCAAATCAGGCAGTGTTTTGGGTAGCTTCTTCTTTAAAAGTCAAAAACTTGTATTACTGAAGCACTAGAGGAATTGCGAAGTGGGTTATAAAGTCAAAGGAATGAGACCGTTTGGTCAGGTGATTAGTTGCCTGAATACACGAAATAGACGCCAAATGAAAATACACGTCAGGCCTTTAGATATAACTGGTAAAACGAGTAGATGTAAGTGCTAAATGGATACCTTCGCTGTTGGCCTGCTATTGTCAGGGGGAGTAATCATAGCTTGCAGTAATGGTCCATTTGAGCCCAGTCAGGTAAAGGCATCCACTTAGAATCTGAGCAGCTGGAGGCAAATCAAGAGGAGTCCTCTCACCTCTCCCTGCAGACAGATGGCAGCGTACTCTTCACCCTGAAAGATTGAGCACACAATCCCAGAGGGATTCCCAGTGCTTAATTTTGCGACAAGCACACCTAAATTCAATGCACTCCATGAGTATTTGGACAGTGATAATGTACGTAGAGAAATGGGGCTAAAATCCCTACATGGTTCAAACAATGTTGATGTACATATCCACAGAGCTGATAATCTCTGCATTAACCTCTATTTCATCTATTTCTATAATGATGAGTGGAAATACAGGGCCACAGAGCCAAAATGGTGTCTCTCTCCAGATACTTAAAGCCTGCACTGCGCATATCTTCCTTCAGTATTGCCCAGAGCCACCGAACCGGCATACTAGGAGAAATGACCAGACAGAATGACGCTTTGAGCTCATGCTATGTATAAAATATTGGAGCTGAAATATTCATCCTGGCAAGTTTGTCAGGATTTCTTAATTAAAAGCTCTCTCAGCGAAGAAACCACTGAAGCAAAGTGCAGATGCGGTCAAACCCCCTTAAAGCATTAAAAAAACATGGCACCTAATGAAAAACGTTCCTCTCCCTCTATGGCTAATTAACGCAGCTCGGATATGAGTGAGTCAAAGAGAAGAGTGGGCTGGGACTGCCTGAGCTGCCAGTGGGGTTTCTGGGATGAGGTGAAGGCCAGACCTCACGCGTGGCACCACCCCGCTGCCTGCGTCTGTCTGGGAGATGACTGCTGAGATGTTCCCTGTAGAGATGTAGGAAGCTCGCCCTCACTCCCTGCTAACTGCACCGCTGCTGTTAAAGTTCTGTACACAATCACTTTACTGAAGTTCACAGAGCTGAGCGGAACTGCAAAGTACAGTGAGCACCATAATTCATTGGACAGCCGCGCATTTTTTGTTCTCTTCGGTTGGGTCAACTGGATCCAAATCCAAACGAACGTGCTGTTGGCAAGCTGAAGAGAGGACTGAAATGTGAACTGACGCTGCCTGCAGAACAGGCCTGGCAGAGCATCACCATGGAAGATGCGCAGTGTCACAGACCGTCACAGACCTCAAGCAGTCATTTTATGCAAAAGATATGTGA
The DNA here is from genome assembly GCA_029721435.1 of Gymnothorax reevesii. Taxonomy (NCBI): domain Eukaryota; kingdom Metazoa; phylum Chordata; class Actinopteri; order Anguilliformes; family Muraenidae; genus Gymnothorax; species Gymnothorax reevesii. The sequence continues at coordinate 23,730,081 of CM056579.1, read as the reverse complement.
CAAAATATTTAAAAGTTAAATACTTTATTCTACATCATTTTAAATCGCCCAATATTTTTTGATGCGCCCGAAAATGGGGGGATGCAGCGTACAAAAGGTGCCATCATTTCGGAACGGCTCATCCGATATGGACGAAAACACCAGTCAGCACTTGAATGTCGTTGTCACTGTATTCTTTCGAACTCAAAGTGCTAGAGTACAAAACCAAAACAGTAAATGTGCCCCTGCATGTTGCCGTCCAAAGAATTATGGTGCACACTGAAGGTCAGCAAAGTTTTTGACTGATACGGAGCATGGTTTGGCAATGCTCATCAACAGAGGAAGAAAAAGACTGCTTATAAAAGCGGTAGAGTGTAAAACTGGAGAGAGTGAGAGAGCTGTAAGCAGCTTAGGTAATATGCTTAATGTACACAGTCATGTGATTTACACATTGTTGAATTTAACTCAGAAACTGAGCGACGGAGAGTCTTCTAAAGAAGATAAGAGGGTTGCCCGTCTGTGACTATTACACATTTTCTGCAAATCACTCTTGGTGCAGTGGCAGTCGGCTACTCTGTTTCAATATGTAAATCGACTGCAATTTCACTGAATTTGTCAGAATCTCTGAGTGTCTCTCAGTCGGCGTGGTGGTCTCGGTGTCGGACTCAATCATCAGTCAGTTTCAGTGAGTCACTTTATTAAGCGAGGCACAATGGTCTTCTTCTTGAAGTCAGACTCTCTTTGCAAGATGAGTTGAGGCGGCATGACATCACTCCTTTACCTCGGCTCACTCGTACCTCTCGCCAAGACTCACCCACACAGCGCAGGAGGCTGGAGCCCACTCCCTGCTACGCGGTGAACAGCATTCTGGGATAGTGGAGTGCACTCTTTTCTGTATGGTTGAACAGCCATGCACACGGCGCTAAGTACTGTCTAAGCACCATCTGTCCGCACAGAACAAGGACTTTGTGTTCCTCATCATTTCATAACTTCAAAAGCTTCTAGATTTTTTTAGTTTATCTTTCTTTCACTCTCCAATTTCCGGTGGTCAGGATAGCCAACACGTTTAGACTCAGTCCCACAGTCCGCGCTGGTTTCAGACAGTGCGGTTTCAGGCCGGGTGTGATGAATACAGGTCAGATAAGATATCATTTTTCCCCCCTTGGCACCACTAATTGTTGCCTGTAAGTGTCCATAACAGACTTTCAAAGCGCGTTTATACCTGTTTCCACCATTAGGATCCTCAGAGCCCGAACAAATGTGCACTAAGGGGGTCCTAAGAGCCAAGGCACATTTTTTTGATAAACAGTCGCAGCCATGAGTATCAAGTCAATCGGTATGCAATAAGTTAGTAACGTTATGGCAAGTCATGCAGTAGAAATGAGGAACGATTGCAAGAGCCTGTTGAGAGTATAAATAGTCCCCTGGCTGGGCCTTGTGGACAGTGCAATGACAGATATACACCCACACATGCTTTTCTATACAAACACTGTCATATCAACTGTAAGTCCAATTGGATGTGCTGCATACCCTCACCTCTGATGCAACGAGAGGTTAAAGGCCACACTCAAGGGCCCAAGAGCTGCAATGATTTTTATCATGACTATATTTGAACCACCAGCCTGAGTCTCACATAATCACCTCAGTCACTAAGCTGTAACCTTGACCAGTAATGTACACTTCCTGTTGACATTTTCCCACAGTACCTCTATTGATTTTAGCTCATTAGTTGCTCCCTGTTATTAATAAGCGGAATAACAGAATCTCAGTATAGTTCCTGTTTAGTCTCCCTAATTTTCCACCACCTGAACAGTGACTAGGCTTTATGGAGAAAGAGCGGGGACGGCCTCACTGCCTTCAGTGACAGCTGCATGATGTCAGACTATGTTAAAAATCACAAAGATTTAATTCAAGGTTTTAACTAAATTTTAAATGATATAATATTGCTGCATGACACTACAGTCTGTTCAAATGAAAATGCATAGTTTAGATCTAGTTCAATATTAATTTTTAATCGCGGAACTGTATTGAGGTATTGCTAGGTACAGCTGATATTGATTGTATTACGCTGCCATCTGCTGGTACATACTCAGTACTTACACCCAGTATTGTCTACAAAGTTGTAATTCAAGGTTACCCTGCCACATACAGTAATACATACAATTATGCATGTACACACGTCTGCGCGCGCACACACGCACTAAAGGAGGAACTGATTAAATCAGCGATACTAAAAAAACAAATACATTTCTCTGTGACGTGCCTCTTATGAAGCGCACAGTTTATGATACACCCAAGACTACAGGGCTTAAGGCTCCTCAGACAGGATGTAGAAATGGGGAAGTGAAGTGCGGTCATTACTTCATTCCATCCCCCAAACTGACATGACTTCATTTGATCTCGGTGAACATCTTTGGTTTACATTAGTCTTTACTGGTTTCCCTATCCCGAACTTAAACTCCAACCCTGAAACCTAACCCTGGCCCCAGACCTGACCCTAAGCTTAAATTTAACCCTGTCCCTATTTCTAAATGTCAGTTTGGCTGATGGAAATAATGGCCATGAAGTGTACGCCAGAGCCGCTTGTTTGACAGGCCTGGATTAATCGTAGTCCTGGACTAAAGAAGGTTTTGAATGAAGATTTCATTTAGTCTAGAAGCTCAATCTGCATCTGTGAAACTGGCCCTAAAAGTTCACAATCTGTGTTTAATGGAAGTAATATAAATTAGCAAATATGAAGGTTTCATCCCAGATAGACGCAACTAGATAGACGCATCCCATTTGGAGGCGACCCAAAGGTCCTCTGGCCTAGAATATAAACTGTACCAATGCTGTACCAATTGTCTGGTACGTAGCTTACGATGAATCGGGATGTGTTCAACTGGGATGCGTCAAAAAATAAAACTTGGCCTAAAACACTCACTCGCCTAACTGAGAAACATCTATATGTCATGCATCTAAACATAAATTTGGCCTAAAATATTGACTCGCAGAACTAGGACGTGTTGATCTGAGATTCATCTAAAAATGAAACTCAGCCTAATTATTCACTTGCCCAACTGCAACAGGTTTATCCGGCATGCTTCTAAAAATAAAACCCCACCTAAAATACCCTTCTAGCTTAGCTAGGACGCATCAATCTAGGACTTGTTTAAAGATAAAACTTGGCCTAAAATATTCACCCGCCCACCTGGGACGAGTTTAAAGGTAAAACTCGGCCTAAAGTACCCACTCCCTTAACTGAGACGTGTCTATCCAGGATGCATCTCAAATCAGAACTTGGCCTAGAATAGGCTCTAGCTTAATTGGGACACGTCTTTCGGGATGACATCAATGAATACAAAGATGACGTCTCAAAATTGCCTTTGATTTTTTTGTGGAACGATGTCTGGTTTCAACAATCAATTTCAGTTGTGGCTACCTTTGATGGTAACTATGGCAGTAATGCCTCACTGGCTACAATACCAATCATAATAATTATCATAACGACTCAATGCTCCTGCAGTGACAGTTCAGTCAGGATGTGAGTTTCTCGAGTGCCATTCAGCTGTCACTGGAAGACAGCTCCAGTGCGCAAGTTATTTGACTTCAAAAATTCAGTAGTCAAGACTCATTATTCATGACTGAATTTCAATGAACAAACCACCTGGAGCTAATTGGAATACAGATTCATTTCTGCAAGAGTTTGGCTACAAAATTAAATAACATTCTAAATAGAAGAAATCAGTGATTTAAATTGATGTTTTTCAGCACCTAATTGATCAATTAAAGTGGCAGATTGATTACAAAGTAGATAGTTAAAGCAGTAGAATGATTATATTGAACCCATCTGGCCTCTCAGGTCAAAATTGGTTTTAAAGTAGAACAGTATGAGTGGCAAAAAAATCAAATGGCTGTAGCTCACTGGCAGGCAAATAACCTCAACCTTTGTTTAAACCAGGGTTACCATTCTTATTCTAAACGAGCGAGTGTGGGTGCACTCTGGGGTATAACCCCAGATTATACTAATCAGCCCCAAGAGTTACTGCTAAAGACTGTGATTAGTAGAATCAAGAGAGTAACAGCATGGCTGTAATGAAAGCCTGCACCCACTCTGACTCATTCTGGATGAGTTAGTACAGCTGGTTTAGACAAATGTGTTCACTTAGTACAGTAGTAATTAACCCTTTTCCTGGAGATCTACTGTCCTGTCAGATTTAACTCTGGCCCTGATTAAGAACACTCTATTCAACTGCTACAGGTTGGCCCAATCCCAGACCAGCCTCTATTCCCTCCCCCTATATACTACCCCTCTGTTTGCGTATTCACGCGGAGGGTTTGCCATATTAAGTGTCATTCCAAACCGATTAGTACGGAGTGGGAGCATGTTGTTCAACTATCCGCAGCAAGACTACACAGATGCAAGCTTATGAACGCTCGAGTGCAGCATTTCTTCTGTGTCCGGGATGGAGGAAACACTACATATCTACAAATGTCAGTTCTGTGCGGCTATTTTGAAAGATAAGTGATACACAGCGTAACCTCAAATGGATATTTGATTGACCATTTTGCGTGCACATCACAGAACTAGAGGTTACTTCATATTTTGAAACGAACATGCTGTTACCAGGCCTACCAAAGAAAACGTAGCCTCAGCACACAAAAACTTTGAAATGCCTACATTAATCGCGGAAATAGCAACAGAAAAATAATACCCCGCTACCGAAACTGTAAAAGCCGCAACATAAACTGTTGACTCCTAGCATAAGACTATGAAACAGCAACATCTTCTTTCGCATCCGTCTTTGCCATTTACTGCGCTTGCGCGTACCGGCCCAGGCTGCTTTCAGAGATAGCGGAATCAGGCGTGTCTCCTTCGGTTGGTAAGTAAAACTTCCAAATATGACGTTATTGTTAATGCAGATGTTTAACAATGACTTGTAAGACGTAGCTGTTACATCCACATTCTCGTAAATTCGCTTATTTTAGCATGTCACCCTGCCGAAAATGAACGATGCACTGTCGATTTCGCTAAAGTCTTAGAGTTGCCAACTTGACGACTTTCTCGCTTAATCTGGCGACTTTCCAAATCGGGATTGTTTGTCCACTCAAGACGTATGTATACGTCTTGAGAAAGTCGTCATAATCACTTAATCACTACAGTGATTAAGAAATAGATTTAAATATGAAATATTTATCTATACTTTGTTTGTTTGTTTGTTTGTTTGTTTTAACCTCAGATAGGAATAACTGTGTGTACCTCCCATCAGTGGAGTGAGGTGTGCATTTAGAAGACATAGTGCTTAAAATTGACCCAGCTGTCAAAAAAAAACAGCTCCGGCAGGGCCACTTCAGAACTCGTTTTTGACTATGGAGATGCGAGATGGGATATCTGTTTGTGACTACAGAAATTTGCTTAGTTGATTAGCACTTCCAATAAAAGTACATGCAGGAGAAAAAACATCATATAATCTCTATTCCCCACACCTGCAATCTCATTCTTCCATCCATCCATCCATAATCAATGCAGTTACTTCCTCACTAGAGTCGTGGGGGAGCTGAAGCTAATCCCAGCTGAGTATGGGCAAAAGGCAGGGACCTGCTGTGGTTGACTCACCAATCCATTGCAGGACGCACACCTCATTCACACAATCCACTCACTCACACCTATGGACAATTTAGAGTCACCAGTTTGCCTGGCATACATGCATTTGGACTGTGGGAGAAAACCAAGTACCCGGAAGAAACCCAAGTGAACACGAGAGGAACATGCAAACTTCGCACAGAAAGGCCCTAGGTCAGATTCGAACCCGCAACCTTCGGCAATGGCGGCAATGCTACCCGCTGCTCTGGACACCTAGCACACCAATATGCGGCACACCCACAATGCTGCATGTCAACAGTATAATGACCACACGAGGTCAGTGTTGCTGCACTTCAAAACACGGCAATCCCCGTTCCCGGAAATTTTACCATGTAGGGTTTCATTTCAACATAAACTTTGGTTGTTCTGACTCAAATTAGCCGGTCAATGAGATCAAGCCTTTTAGTGACCAATGCTTAGTCATTGCTGAATTAAAAACTGACGGGTGTGACAGGGTTGGTAAGAACTGTTTTAGAGATTAAAATCACAAAAAAAAATCTCTGTGAGAAACTGCAATGACTCCCATTAGAGGCTCTCTTATAATGGCAGACATAATCAATCCAGTTCTGATCAAATAGTAATACTGTCCCCTAAGCTGATATCAAATTAGGAATTGGTCAGAGAATGAGACTGCTTCCGAACTGAAGCCACCTAGAAAACACATTACCAGAGTTGGTCTTACAGTGCCCCATGCAGATCAATACTACACATTCTTAATAGTTGCTTCAGTTAAGTAGATAGTGGGTAATACATTAGTTAAAGTATATCAGAACAGACGTTAATTTACCCCAATTAGTAACCCATTCCCCTTGAAGGGATTGTGAACCAACGATTACTTTCTGTTTCAGTTTTCTCCTTGAGTGCAATGCAGTCTATTTCCACAAGATGTCATTGTCCTACAAACAATGTAAAATAACTGTAAACCTGATATCTGTAGGTTTTGGATTTGTTACGAACAAAGAGTTCCCCTCTAATGTCCAATAGTAACCTTTAATCTGCAGCTAGTAATTGATATCAATTCTCTCCTCTTCACTATTTCTGTTATAATTATTGTCCTGATCTTCTATTGTGCTTTGTAAGACTTGAGTGCAACATTTGTGTCAAAAGACAGTGGGCAAAGGCAGAATCTGCTGTATTTCTATGTTCTCACCTGCATGGGTGATATAATAGGATCCAATGAGCTGATTTCTGAAAATCAGTGATGGCAGCCTTTAGTCTGTGGAATCGACAAAGATAATGGGGTGGTGGTGAAAAGTAAAACCAAAGTTTTTAACTTGATTAGTTGATGAAATTTCTGAGACAGGGATGACTCCCATACTGTTTACAGGAATCGCACATTTAAAGAGCGAACAAGAACTTAAATGCTGTACATTTGTTATTTATCGACAAAAACTATGATTTTACATGATTCTACATACGGTCAGGTTGATAAATATTTTGACAGTGACATGCTTTTCATTATCTTGAGTTTGCACACCACCACAATAGATTTTAAGTCAATCAGTTAGGATGCACTTCAAGCGTAGACCACCTGCTTTACTTTCAAATAATTGCCAAAATTATTCCATGATTTGTGTAGGAATCATAACCATTTAGATATTTAGTTGTGGAAATTAGTTGTGACATTCGATATGACGCCAATTCGCAAGGAAGAGAAGATGTTAACATTTTTTTTTTTTACATTGAAGGTCAAAACACTACCCTATTACAGGTAGAAATGTGCCATCATCATGAATAATTGAGGAGTCCACTTGCAAAGCCTTCTAAGTAAAGTTGGTCTTTTTTTTTTTTTTTAGAAAAATCTGATTTTTTGGTAGGCATAGAAATGATCTTCTACAGATACCAATTTTCACTATACTGAAACTATTAGCCTTGCAGACATACTCCATGAGGCAATTCTTTTTTTTTTTTTTTGAGAAATGACTTTGATTTTGCAACACAAAGTTTTGTCTTAGCAGGTTTTGAAAGTGTTTAAACGAGCCCCGTTGCTCAATAGGTGAAGGTATTTGACTCAGGACTCACCCTACATGCAACTCAATGCAACAGACCGCACAGGTACAGATGCCCTTTCATGGTATCACTATCATCACACTTTTCAGAACTGTCTAAACCACTTAGAGTTAGAGAAAGCAAAAGCTGAACAGGCTATGAAAGCTCGACTGTGATTGGTTTATTCTAGCGAACGAAAAAAACAATATTATGTTTTCACATTAGTTGATGACATAGCAGAATTTGACAGAGTTTTCCTCCTTGACTTGGCGGGTTTTGACAGAGTTTTCCATTTGCCATTACAATTTATAACATGATTTTTTAGGTTTTGAAAGTGGAGCTATCAGATTTTTTTTTTTTTTTCAGGGCTGGGGGTTGATTTTTAACTGCACAGCTACCCTAGGACAAAAACAAAGGCCAGGGAAAATTTGATGATTGGTCCTGCCAGTAAGAAACTGGTTGAATTTAACATTAGATAGTCATGCTACGTGCATGAGAAAGTAAAGTTCTTGGGCAGAGCCAGGCTAAATTTCGTGGCCAGACGTCTTGACCAAGTTTGCAGTATGTTTTGGTCATTAGAAGGATGTATTAGAAACCGCGATGAGAGGGTTAGCGAGGTATGTCGAGCCTAAAGCCCGGGTTTACAATGTTGCAAAGGTGTCTCTCTGTAACCTGCAATGATAACTTATGGTATCTCTCAAAGCAGTAGTTGTGCGCAAACCAAACTGTATTAAGGTCAGGTGCAGGACAGAAGCTACCAGTTTGCCTGATGAAGACCCTGCAGTGTTGAAAAGTTATCTTTCCAGTCAAGAAGGTATTGGGAGCTATGACCTAGTGTGCGGACATTTACTGTTTTTTGCTTTAAGTTCAGGCATCTCCAAGTATGAATTTAGGATTTGTCAAGCCAGCTCACAAAACAAAAGCCTCGCTAAAGTTGAACTTGCTTCATTGTACACCCTCCTGGTTAACCTCAGGGCACAGACTGAGAGAAACCAGTGGGCTCAGTCCATATGCTGCCAAAGCTCAATTGGAACTAAATAAGTGCACTAACAGAGAAAAACCTCAACTCTAACCACACAGTCAGACATGATATGGCCCAGACTCAAGTCCCAAGAAGCACATCAGCACAGAGGAACAATTGAGAATTCAGAGTCTGAGATTCAAGAGATTAGATAATCCAATTCATTAGTTCAATTAGATCATTCCCAAACCCAGGCCAAACCAAATTTAGGCCTCCTTTCCGCCGGTCGATGCTAAAGACGTCCTGGGCGTCGGGATGAATGGGGTGAGCAGGCGCCATTCCATGACGGATGGCATCGACGTACGCGGGCCGCGGACCAAACACCACCTGATAAGCGGCCCTGAAGGGCAGGCACGGTCCTAATGAATTCTTTTCTGGATGAGAGTCATTACATAATCACGGCAATGGCTGCTCATAACCAATCAGCCTTTAATGAGGCTCCAGTGCTGAAAGCCCATGAGCTTCATTTCTTAGTGTATTTCTTAGTCGTAAGAAACAGAATTTTTGAGTATTCAATGAAACTTTGTTAGAGTTAGGTGCCCACGGAATTAAGAAAACATGTTTAGTCTGCTTGTTGAGTCTCTGGAGCCATAGAGAGTAAACAAGTGCTCATTCAGTTAAGGGTGCACTAATGGTGATAAAGGCTGTAGGACACGGGGTAGGTCATCGAACCGGTATTACCCATTCATGCATGTAACGCTCTTGTAAGGCACAGCACACATCTTCAACGACTAGATCATTGACAACATGAATAACCTGTTTTGCTTGTATTTTATCAGGAAAGTCCAGTAAATATACACTACCGCTCAAAAGTTTGGGATCACTTGGAAATTTTGTTGTTTTTCATGGAAACACAAATGAAATTAGACTGAATGGGAAATATAGCAAATGAACAGAACATGCTGACATCATGAGTTATAAATAATGATTTTAGTGGAAAATGATGAATATGTACTTTAAACTTTGCCTTCATCAAAAAAAAAAAAAACACATCACTGTTGATACTGAAGCTAATGTTTGACGGGAACTATTTAGCGCAGCTGCTAGTTGACAACCTGTGAGTCTTTGTCTTAAACTACCCACACTCAGATATTTGTCTTCTTGCACAGTTGTGAATCGGGGCCTCCCACTCTTTTTTTCTGTCCTTGTTAGTGCCAGTTTGTGCTGCTCTCTGAAGGGAGTAGTTGACAGCATGGTAAGAGATTTTAAGTTTTCAGTTTCTCGGATTGAATAGCCTTCTTTTCTAAGCACAACAATAGACTGACGTGTCTCTAAAGGAAGTTCTTTCTTTCTGGCCATTTTGAGCCTGTAAACAAACAAACAAACAACTGCTGATGCTTCAGGTACTAAACCAAACTCAAGAATGCCATGCTCCCTTTTGAACTCCCTTATTAGTTCAACGGTTTTCAGCTGTGCAACACATTTGCAGAAGGGTTTTCTAATAATCAATTAGCCTTATAAAATGCTTTACTTGGATTAGCAGCCATATCAGGAGATTGATGCAGAGGACTGACAGTTACTGATAATACGCCTCTATGCAAAAATGTAGATCATTCTTTGAAAATTATCTGATTAATTTTAATCGTTTGTGAAATGGAAAAAAATGTTTGTGAAATGAATGAAAATGTATTTTTGAAGAAATTTGCACGTGATCCCAAACTTTTGAGCGGTAGTGTAAGTTGTTGAACTATCCCTAGTCGAACACTATCACCCACTGTATCATGATACTGAGTTAATTATGCATTACAAAACTGCTTCTTTTGTTCAGATGGTTTGTTGCCCAGTGACCAAAAACCCTATATATCACCTCTGTCATTCTATTTGCATGTATACAAGGTCATCAGTGCAATTAAGGCCATGTCTTTTGAGGTCAAAATCTTTGCAATATGGATGCCCACAACATTAAGGTCTTGTCAAGTCAGCTGAGGTGAAGACACTGCAGCATTGCAGCCCATGTTAATATGACCTTTGTTAGTTAAGCTGACAAAATTTTATGAACCAGATATTCAGAAAAGGGCGTTTTGATATTTCCGGCCATTGTTTAACAGTGTGGCCCAAATGGATACAGGCAGCTCGAAGTGCAGCGAAACATCTCTGTTATCGGTCCAACTTGAAGGCAAAGTAGCAAAAGCCTCGAAGCTCACGCAGCCTCTCGCTTTCCCAATTCTGAAACCATGACAATAGAGCTCGATCAGACTAGGGAGGCCAGGAGCGCTTTCAATGGGACAGAACGAGGCCCAGTCATGTGACAGCATCAGAAACGGCTCCTTTATCCGCTCATTACAATACCGGAGCTCAGAGACGCGCTTCGCGCTTCCTGTTCCGCCTTTAAACCGTAACGATAGACAGACGCGGACCAAGGAGAGGGTCCAGATTAGATTTAATGAGCGCCTCGCTCTACTGCAGTACACAAAGCCACTAATCGCGCTCAGCTTAGCTAAATAAGGCGGGGTGGGGAACGGGCGAAGTGCGATCTGCGATGCCTCGTACGCCACAACGAACTGCAGCATTGTGGGAGTTCCCGACCGCGTGTTCTTTTTTTTTTTCGTCTTTCGCTTTTCGATTTAAAGAAGTTAAAGAGCATTTGCATGCCAATAAAGTCGGTCGGAGCTGGCACTAAAAATAACCACCGCCACGGTCTGCTCTCTCTGCTTCGATCAGTGTGAAAGTGCGAGGCATTATCCCCTGAAATACACCGAGCGATGTTTCCAAACGCTGGGAGGGTTGGCAGTTACGCTGAAAACATCAGCGTTAAGAAAAGAACCGTACAGATGGCTCTTCATTTAAAAAAAGATGGTTGATCTGGGGATTGGAGCACAAAGAAGCTTTTGGGTTATCCTACAAAAAAAATGCGTAATTCTGCTCTTGACTTACTGTGCCATCCACTTACAAATGAGAAACGTGAATCTTTTAGAATATTCGGACGCAGTTCATTCCAGCACTTGCCTAACTTTCGCACTTTTTAAACCAACTCAACATTTTTTTAAAATCTACATTTTCCTATAAAGCGAAATTTAGCACGGCAGATGAGAGAAGGCGTTTGATTTCTCTTTGAAGACGTGCACCAATCAGCCACAGCATCAAAACCACCTTCCTAATATTGTGTAGGTTCCCCTTGTGCCGCCAAAACAACTCTGTCAAACTGATGTCCTCCTGAAGTCCTGGACCCGGGGTGTCCGAGCAGAACGTTTCCCTGAGGATCATGCTCCCCTCTCCTGCTGGTTTTCTTTCCACATTACATCCAGGTGCCATCTCTTCTGCAGGTAAATGGTGCCCGCCTACTCTGTTGAAAACGGGACTCACATGAACAGGCAGCCATCTTCAATTACTCCTTGGTCCGCTTCCGATGCTCGCGTGCCCATTGTTGGCACTCTCAGGTGTGAGACTGGGTCAGTATGAGCGCTCTGATCAGTCTGCAGGTGTAAAGTGCTGTAAGCAGCAGGTGCGATGCTCTGTGTGTTCTGACACATGTCTCATATAAGTTCATTAAAATTGTCTGCAACTTGTTCCACAGTAAAACACACATGCTAACAGAGAGTGTCTGCAACACTCTACAAACAGAATTGAAGGTGACCAAGTGAGAGTGCCCAGAGCCTGTTCAATGTTCTTAATTTCTAAATGCACATACGCAAGAGTACCCCGTTTCCCTAGTAAATCTTTTAAACATTAGAAACATTCTAATACCTGGATATGATATGGCAGGATATACATTTTGGTTTCCATTGCTAAAATTTTGAGGTATTTTGTAAAACATCTGGTCTATGTATACTGCATGAAATTGCTGTCAAACTGCAAAGAATTTGAGCACGTAAAAGGGAACGATTAGATCTAATCATTAGATCTAACTATACGCCCCAGTGGCCAAAAACAATGCAAGTTATTTCTGAATTAAAGTCACTATGTCACCTCTGTGCTGACACTGATATCGGAAGCCATAAACCACAGATAATTCAGCAAAGGATAATACATTGTGTGCTTTGACTGTGGGAGTATGTACAGTTTATGATAATACCAACTAGGACTAGCAATATGCAAAAACTGATGCAAGAAGTAGATACATCTGGACTGAAAATGCATATTGTTTGTAAAAAGGCTGTTAACTACCACTTACGCCCATTTAGCATAGGAATAGTAACATACGCCCTTCTAGCAAATAAGAAAAATTGGTGGGAAAATTTTACTTTTTGGAAAAAGGTTTTGACCTCTTTAGGATAAGAATTCAGACGTAACCTTTTGCAAGAAAACGGGTCCTACATGGATATATCTAAAAAATTAAAACCATAATTTTTGCCCAGAATGTCACTTTTTGCATGAGGGCACCGAACTACAAGAACCAACACTTTGATTGCCATTTAAAGCAGACCTTGATATGCTTTGTTGTCGTGACATAATCATTATTTGCCTTGTCAGTGAACATTTTAACGCTTCGGCACATTTGTGCATGTACTCAGTTGTCAATGATATTAACTATAATATTTTATGTTATGATTTTGTGCATAGTTAACATGAGATTCAATAACCTGGTGGGAGCTTCTGTACATATTCTCTTGTGTTCTGTGATATCAAACATAAAATATCAAATTATACATGTATGGGTGTTAAATTCAGGTGATTCAACAAACAAGAAATTAATGGAAACGCTAATATGCTAATGATAACGTATTTCAAAAAGCTTGCTCTGGTGCGATGGTGTCAATCCTATCGAATGATCAAGGTGAATTTCAAAGGGGCATCTTGTGTGGTTTTCTGCGATATCACTGGTTGCGTGATTGACTGCGGGCTGGGGAACCATCATTCAAGGTCTTGTGTTGAATACGGTAATTCTGATACTGTACCAAATAATGTCATAACACTGTTTTTTTTCTTGTCATAACAAGTAGTATGCAATAGATCCAAAACTGTGATAAACAAGCTGGTTGCAAAAATTCAGTTTTTAACCTTCACCATGCACTCTTCTTACCAGGAAACGGCAAACCACACTCAGTGATCACAGTGAATTGATTCCCCTTCAGGGACACCAGATGAGTCAGTCAGGTTCAGGAACTTTCCTTGGCAATAGACACACTGGCAAAGTAACCAGCCGGAAAATCAGGGGGCACTATCCCCTGAATTCCAGTCAAGGTCCAATACACTGGTGATTTACACCAATGAGAGCACAAGAATCCCAATTTAGGCTGGGAGAAACGAAAGAAATAACCAATCAAATGTTTATATTGTTTGTTTTGTGCTCTTCTCCTGTTACAAAGTAGAATCTTTGTACAAAGGGCAGTCAGACCGTCAAAAACACTGCTATACATATATACAGTAATTTGGGATGATAATGACATGATGCACTTGTTGGGACTGACTATAATATAGATATTTATTAATTCATGACTGTTCTGATTTTAAAGCTGCAGTTATTGGTAACTATCGTATTAACTGTCATGTGATCATTTTTGATAATGCGCTCCTTGTTACCTTAAATAATTTATCCATTTTTGCAGCCAATGGACCTGCAATTGGGAGAGAAACTATTTTGCTTTGGAGACTTAGAAAGCCAACTGCTGCAGTTTTAAGTGAACAAACGCTGCTAATTAGTATTAAAGTTTGTGGAATGAAGTGCAGAGATGCCACTGATATACGATGCAAAAGGAGGCTTTTGGCGTCCTCATTTGACCCCAGTTTAAAACGAATCCAACTCTCTAGCCCCATACCCCTTAACCCTAACCATAACTGTCAAATACGGACATTAAGAGCCTCCTTTTGCGTCGTATATCGATGCTTGGTCGGGTAGTGACGCTATATGATGAGTCGGAATGAGAATGCGTTGGCAGTGAATGTAGCCACTGCCTGAAAATTCTGCGTAGGACACGGTTGTCATGCGCCGAACAGGAAACAAGTTAGCGATTGCTCTGGATGTGCCAATTATTTGAAGAATTTTTTAATCTGATGACACTCTGGATTTGCCTCACTGATTGAAATGCAGGCTGATGGATGAAAGATTAAATGAAGTATGAAAAGCTGGCACGTACGTCTTTGTGTGTACGCATTGCTGCATCGGGTCAGCGTTGATTGCCAAAAAGGCAGTTTCACCTTTTACAGGGACAGGGATGACACGTGGCAAAAACAGTTTGTCTCCCAGGCGACAACAGAGAGTTCATACCTATAGAGAGAGCAAGAAGCCACTGAAGAGACACCAGGACAAGCGTTAGCAGGATGAATCCAAAACGAGAAACACATAACGAGCTCTGGCAGAAGCAGAAACACTTTGATTCAAGGTCTAGTATCGAGAATAATGTCATTCCGGCATAAAAACACTTATGCTCAGTTTCTACTGTCGGGTGCATCGTTACAAATGCCACGATTGGCCATTCGTAGCTGATCGCAAAACTTCTCTGAAATTTCAGGTTTGTATACGAGGTGATGCAATAATCGCGATTGACGATTAATCGTTTTGATTGTAGGAAATTTTTGAACCGTCCAAATCTTTTCTACGATCAACACCATTGCCGCGACTGACCTCAAGATCAGATAGGATCGCCACGATTACTCCACGATTAAGACCACGATTTCAATCGTGATAATGGAAACCTGGCCTTAGCAGAAAACAACAAGTCTGTTGTTCCCACACGATTATCTCTACCAACACTGTAAACCCAGACAGCGTGGAGCACTCAAATGTTTTGTGTAAACCGAATACCTCTAAAAAATGGTGTGAGATGACTTAATTGCCTTGTGCAGACAGTACTTAAAAAAACATGGTATATATTGAAAAGTTATTTCACTACATTTTTAAGTGCTGCCAACACAAGATCATTAAGCTGGCTTACACAACTTTTTGAAGAAATCGGTTTCCACAAAACCTTTCTGCAACCACACTGTCTGGGTTCGCAGTGGAAACGAGACTTCCTAAAAATCAGCAACGCGCAAAACAGTCCATTTTTCCATTTTCGCTGTCAAATATTAACGAATAGACGTTTCAAGCGTGTTTTGAAGAAGAGGGCGAAGAAGAGGGAAAATCATCCTTCTCTGACTTAATCTGGCGGTCGGGCAAAAAGCAGCATTTGTTCACAGTAATGAAATAAGCTATTGGTTACACGTCCAATAATCGAAAGAGCGGAGTGCGGTCAGAAGTGCTTCTTTAGGCTTTATCAGCGTCCGTCACCGAGGGAATCTCACTGCATCTAATGCGCCGCTATCTGGCTCCGTTTCATCTGTCACACTGCCATCAGCTCTCCGCCTATCAATCACCCCACCGCCACCGCCGCCCCACATCAAAACGCCTGCGCGTCCGCCGAGGCTAGGAATACCCATAATGCTTTTCAACAGGCTACTGAGGAGTAAACAAAATGATTTCCTTTCAGTTCATAGAACATAAACAAAACATTTAATCAAACAACACGTTGAATTTTTTAATTGTTTACCAAAAAAGATACATATTTGGAAATAGTCAATGTATAAACCCATACAAAATAAAATTGGGCTGAATGAAATATGATGGGGTCTCATCACATCTATTATTCATGAATTATGATGCTCAGGTTTGATGGTGTATTTGGTTTCACGCTCCCTCTATTCTCTTTTAAAATTCCTCTCAACTGAAAGCTTCGAATGAAACTTCAGCTACCTCTGCGATTAGATCTAAGCCAGTCCATTAATGGACATTTAAGCTTTGAGGGATTAAAAATAACTGAAACATTTATAAAGCTGGTCAACAGAATTAGTGACTGTCCCCAAAGGACTACACAGTTACAGACGTTATGAATGAAAAATCGAAATACTATTGAAGGAGGGAAGATGAGTCTCTTTGGGACCTGTGAAGTCCTTTTAAGTCACTGCCCGTGCAGTGAAGATGTATCTTTAAACCGCAAAGTTGGATAAGGAATACTGTAAGCCGTGGTGGAGGTCTATTACGCCTTTGTGGATTTCCATACGATAAGGGCTATAAACGCGTTACGTGCATGCAGTGTATGTGCTGCCGTATGTTAACGATAAGGTCCCCAAAATGGCTGCTTGCTGTCTAATATCAGAACTGCGGCAGTGCAGAAAGCGAGGAGAAACATCATGGTTTCTGTCATTGTTGAGTAGTGGAGAGATGGGGGCTGGGGCCTTTGTCTCTTTGGTGTGGAACAGTCCGTATACAGTCCCTACTCCTGCTGAACATGGTCCATTTTCAGCAGCTTGTGTCAAGGAAACAAATATTATCTCCAAGCACTTCTATTACTACTGAAAAAAAAAAAAAAAATCATTGTCGTCATCAAATACAAACTCTCCCTTCACACCGCAGTGGAGAACTGTGAAACAGCTGTTTCATGAAGTGAGAAAAATATAAACTATTGCTTTGTAACAGGATCTTATAAAAGAAGAGGGCTGGAGGAGAGAGAGAGAGACACTCCAAGTGAGAGAGTAAGATTGAGAAAGTGCAGTAGAGAGAGAGAGAGAGAGATAGAGGGTAAAGAGAGGGAGAGATAGAGAGAGAGAAAAGGGAGAAAAATGAGATTAAAAAAGGGAAAAAGAGGAAGGGGCACTCGAGCAATGCACATGGGGAGATATATCACCGTCCTGAGCGATTGTGACAGGCAGAGACCCTATCTGGGGCTGTTTGTTTGCACACTACCTCGCTGCATTAGAAAAGCCATCCGGACTGTCGCGAGGTTCTGGAGTCGCCCATTTCATCACCTGACATGGCGGCAGATGGTTTGGGCCGATAACAGCCTTTAGCCCATTCCCATCGTATCTACGATTACCTCCGCAAATAAATGGGGGGGGAAAAGAATCAAATCGAATACATTACGATGCTCGGAACCATTTACCAAAAGGACGGAGATTCATCCGTTATGGAGTGGTAAATGGTCTTTGGGAGTTTCCGGTCAGTCATAATTTTTCTCTGTCTTAATTGGTTTATCCCATAACTGCGTCCCCGGCATTATCATTAGTGAATGATAATGATATTATTTGACAACAACAAAAGAGTTAAGCAGCCAGTGTATCACTATCAGATGGGTAATTTTTTTTTTTTTTTGCTCAGGATCATTTCCTTGTCCTCAAATGCAGCATTTTCAGCTGATATCAATTGTTTGTGATCATAATTGATGTCATAACTGCACGGCGTAATCATCTCCTCTCGGAAATGGTTTTTATTTCTTTCCTGACTACTCTGTATTGCACAAGATAAATCTGGCTGTCAAATCCAATATTCTGATTAGTTTCATATATTTTTTAGGATTTCTTCATGTTTATTTATTGGCGTTCTGATACATTAATTCAGCTGTAAATAACCAAACAATCCTGCAATAACTCCTCTAAAAACCCTTCATGCATCAATATAAAGCAATTTAGCATTAACTCCATTTGAAGGCAGATAGTTGGAGAGATAAGAAGAGGGAGAGAGAGAGAGAGAGAGAGAGAGAGAGAGAGTTATTTGTAAATCAATCCATCGTTCCATAACTTCATGTGGGCACATTTGTTTATAAACCCCTGAAATTTCCAATAGACCTTTTTCTAATAAATAAATAAATAAAATAAAAATCTCTAGAGTTCCCCTCAGTACCTTCTGGGAAAAATATGACATTACCAGGGCAATCAATACAGCAAATAAATTCAGAGCAAGAGCGAGGGGAAAAAAATAACAAACAAACGGACAAAAAAGCAAACAAATCAAAGCTGTAACGGTGGGGAAGAATGCTGGCCCTTGATCAATTTAAATGGGGTGGGATGATAAGGAGGGCGAGGTAATCAATGGCGTAATGATAGCGAGCGATCCTGACAGTGTGTCAGGGTTGTATCGGCGAAAGTCATCGGTGGAATTTCTATAGCGACTCAAGGGGAACGACTCACACCGTGACAAACACGCCGTCTCGTGCGCGCCAGAGATAAGTGCTAAATTATTGTGAGTTGACAGGCCTGAATAATGGCCAAATTAGACAGAAGGTGCACATTATCACATTTGAAAAAATGTTTAAGGGTAGTTAAATATATCACCGTGAATAATTTTTGGAAACACAATTGGGGATGTGGCGAGGAAGCCATATTTTCCGATTTCTACTTCAAATTTTAAAACACAAAGGGTGGTACCACAAAGGAAGGAATTTATAAGAGCAATGCCGTCTCTGCAGCTCGGCTATTGGACCAGGTTTATGTTCTCAGATCTGAAGTATTAAGGAAAAGCACAGATGGACAAGGTTGTGGCATCGTGGAAGAGGCACTCATGAACTGGGAATTTCCTGGCGCAATGAGGGACCTGATTTTTCTCTTTTATCCTCTGATGGGAGGAAAAAAACAACATGTAATCTGTTTGATGTTAAGCAAATCAAGAGCGCCTGTTGTGTCTTCACGTTAGTCGTGGCGTGGCGAGTGAGAAAGATGGCAGGGAATCTCTGGCTTTTGCGTCTGACTGAATCTCAAACAATTCTCCTGTCTGAATCAAAGCAATTCCGATACCTTTCAGAACAACATTCAGTCACACAAAGACCACGTCAATGGGGCTTTGATTTGATAAATGGGCCAACTTAGAAGAACAGCAAATATCACAATTTCATTATAAAGATAACTTTGATGAGAGTCTAAACCTGTCCACCGAATTCATTGTAATGCAAGCGACCTTTAAAAATACAGTGGCATTTAACAGTCAATTTACTGGACACTTTGATGGGACCGAGGAGACCAGAACCGACTTGTGCAGACTTGCTTAATTTGTTAAGGTCTCAGCAGCTGAATTTTGAAATAGTTTAACGAAGAGACATCACCCGCTTTGTCCAAATAAAACATGCTCCGGCTTCTCAGCATCTGGCGAAGAGAGCAATAGTCTACAAATGCCATTTTTGGCGAGGGAAAAAGTTTACGCTGTTACGTGAGAAGATTGAAACTTGACAATGGTACCAATGGTCTTCACAACCGATTTCACTTGTGCCGTATTCGGGCAAATTTGCTAAGTGCCTTTATTTATTGCTCAGGTCATTTGTCCCAGGGGGTGCAATTTCATTCATGTCCATGTACTGTATGAGGAAAACAGGAGTGGGCCAAGAATGGGCCAACATACAGTAAGCACCATAATACGTTGGACAGTAACACTTTTATCTTTCAGTTTTGTGCTCTAGCACTTTGACTTTGAAAGGATAAAATGCCAGAGAACTTTAAGTACAAACTGTTTGCTTTAATTTAACGGTGTTTTCATCCATATTGGATCAGCCATTCAGAAATATCAACACCTCACATACATGGTCCGCTGATGTTTGGGCACATCAAAAAGACAGGACAGATTTACCCTTAGAGCACTACATGGAGCAATTGTTGCTCAATTATGTAAAATATCAGAATCAAAGCTGTTGAAAACCTATCATGGGGTGACTTGTTTAATAGAGCTCCCCTACAGGGATAGCTCTTTTATGATAGTTTTTAAATAGCACAAGATAATTACATTTTATATAAGGATTAACATGATGTAGAATAAAGTCGTAATTTTTGACATTTTGATGCTGATGCTTATCCATTGCATGAAATGAAGTCTGTGGCGCGTACATATCACCAGGCACTGGGTATCTTCCCTGGTGATGCTCAGCCTGTACTGCAGCCATCTTCAGTTCCTGCCTGTTTTTAGGGACTTTTTGCTGTCAGTCTCCTCCTCAGCTTGTTAAATGCATGGGATTCACATCCAGTGATTGACCCAGCCTACAAAACCAAAATAACAAAAAATGTGTCATCGTCCAGTGAATTATGGTGCTCACTGAATGTGGAACACACGCGCTTTCGTGTACCACTGCACCAGAAAGAAAAATAAGTCCATCTTACCTAGTGTTGTAATCTTGTTATAAGACTTAGAACATTTATTTCTATTACCTTTCCTCTGCATCTGATAAAAATTCTGCCAATAATCTGAGAAAATTCCTATTTATTTCTAGATTTGCCACTGGAATAAGAAAATTCAACGGCGAGCGTATGGTAATTTAAAATAAGTTCAATTTTGCACTTCAGATTGGAAAAAAATTAATAAGATAAAAAGACTCGTTAAGTCAGACTTTTTGCGGTGGAAAAGTAACTACACAAAGACAACATTTCTCCAGCTCATAACCAGAAACCATCTGAAGCAGGGCGGGTTACACCAAACCAGAAGCACAAAGACATCGAGGTCTGCGGTGTCAAAAAGCAGTCTTCTGCTCGAATATTGGACAGAACAAGAACAGATTGGCTATTTACATCTGCATTATATCTCAGCTCATTCATGACATTCATCTAAGCTATGGCTAAAAATTTGCTTAGATGGCTAATAATATTGTATATTAATATACACATGACCTGCCTTTTGCACATGGAACACAAATGAGAAACTCCAAAATTACTGACAGCTGAATGGTTAAAGACATTTCATCCCGTCTTTTTTCTTTTAACATGAAAAGACAGCTGATAATAATGAATCATTCACTGTATATATCTAGCTCAACAGCCAAAGTACCAAAACTTATGTCACGAAGATGAGCAGAATTGGAGCCGAAAGAATTAAAATTTTCCTAAAACACTACAATGTTTTCAATGATCTATTGACAGAAAGAGTTTTGAGTTGGAATACAGTAAGGTAAATTAGGTTGTGTTTAGAGAATCAAAAAAAAAAAAAAATAAGAGAGAGATTGAATACTTAAGATTGTCTCATTGAAGAATATAGAGAATCATTTCTCACATTTCAAAGCTGGTGCTTCATCGGCAGCCAAAGGTATAACAGAGCAGCTGCTGAGGTTTCGGCGGTGAAACTAACTGTTATTCAGCGCACTCTCTTTCTCAAACTTGTGCTGCATTTTGAGATGGGGAAGTCTGAATGTGATTTGACAAGATTAATTCTTGTAACACTTGTATACTTTAATTCACTCCTTCCTCTTCACCATCTTTACATTCTGTCAGTGGATCTGACACTGAGCGCTAAGCAAGCTTATGGCGTGGCTTTGCCAGAGGATACGATTACTTGACTTCAGAAAAGTACACCGAAAAATAAAAATAAAAACAGCGGATCAAAATAAAATCTAATCGTTTATGAAACCCATGATATATCTTTTGTTCTAATCTACCTTGGTATCAAAGGAGATGCTCCAGTGCCAGCGAAGGTATCTCTCCAAACACAAAATAGGCCTTATCTCCCAAAGTTGGAAGAAGATTAAAAAAGTGTACTGTCGGCTCATGTTTAGATATAGACGCTGGTGCCATGGGCTATGCGGAGCATGTCTCCGTGATGTTATTCATTCCGACGTTTACGTCGAGATGCGCCCCGCTCTTCTCCAGGGGAGTGTTCTCTGGTTTGGGAACAGAGTCCGGAAAAACAGGCTCCTTTCTTACCCGCTCTCACTCTCCTCGCTTCTGAAAAATCAAAGCTAAGTCTATTTACAACTAAGTTCAAGTAATTTTTTTTCCCTTTCTTTCCCCCAACCGTCACACAGCGAAGGTGTGGATGACGAGGATGGCGAATGGGGGAATTCGAAAGTCCTGTTAAAAGGCACATGGAGAAGGAAGGGTGGAAAATGGGGGAAATTAGAGGTCTCCTACGAAAGAGCACATCGGGAGAAAAGCCTCTTTGGTACAGCGGTGAAATCATGGTCTGCAGCCCTCTCATTCCCTGTCCAGCGGTGATACTGTATAAGCAGCGGGGGATTCTCTATACTGTATATCACTCAATGACATGGTCTGTGGAAACACATTCAAACCTGTACACTCGCATACAAATGCAAAACACACACACGCACACGCACATGCAGGCACAGGCACACATGCGCACGGATGCATGAACGCGTGCATACACACACAAACATGCAAACGCACGCAGAAACATGCACACACACACACACACTCGAATGCAGGCACAGGCACACATGCGCACGGATGCATGAGTGCGCGCATACACACACACACACGCAAACGCACGCAGAAGCATGCAAAACATGCACACACAACCAGAAAATCTCTGAAACATAAGTACTTTTGCTCTAAAATTTTAAGCACGCTCAAGTAAGCACAGTGAAGCACTGGTTCAGTGAAGGACATGAGGTAATGTCTAAAGTTTGCCTTTGCATGCATTTCTATAATTTCTTAAAATATTCACACAAACCCACTCAGTTATAAGCGTGAAAAGGGCTGTATTTCTCCATAACATGTATCGCTCTCAAAGCAAGCAAGGCTTTTCATTTTGTGAAACAGACAAATCTGTTGCATAAGCTTAAACCACATTTCGCTCAACAAACTAGATGTACCAAACAAAAGAGACTGGTCAATTTTGGGGATCATTACCCTCTGCTGCAAGGTGAACTGCTGTCACATTAGTTTTGAGATAATTAGATTTGACCAGATCTCTCTAAACTCATTAAAATTAATCTAGCTGCAATCACTGAGTCACATGATCAATGAAAAACAACTGAGCCACCCCTAGTGACTGCCTCATAAAGAATATTTGGTGAAAATATTGGGATACGATACGGCAAAAGACATATTTTTGCTACATTAATTAGCATGACTTCATCTCTCATTGAGACTCAATTAGTGGCTATAGGTGTCCCATGGAGGTCATTCAACTATCATAATGGTTTGGATCTATCTTACAAATTTACTTTGATCTTAGCTATTCACTGCAACCTAAAAACCTTAAAAATGGACCTCATCTGGAAATGAGCGTAAATTGCCCAAAATGATCAACTATTTCCATACAATTCAGGAGGGACAGGAGGATGATGCTGAGTATCTTCACACCCCCGACTGTCGGTCTTGTTGTTTTCTTAGGTATCTCTGAGAGCAAAAACAGTCTTATCTATGTGGGTCTACTGGGGGCAAGTCTTAGTTTCCAAAACACAAAAAAGAGCATTGGACCAGATAAGCATGTTGTCATCTGTATTTACTGGCTTTATTCTAACCACAGGAGAGGAAAACGGGCCGAGCCAAAACCCCAGCACGGCCGCACACCCCCTGGATTCCCATGTCCCAAGTATCTCACTTCTTCCCAAGACCGTGGCTCCTCTATCTGTTCACCCCACTTGCTTCTCTGTCTATGAACCCCCCCCACACCGCCCTCCCACTCAGTCCTGATTTTTATTTCCACCCAAGGGTCCTCACAAACAGGGACCAGGAAGTCTCATCAGTCTTTGGTGGCATCATCCCACAGTAACACTCAATAACAGAGCTGTGGGCCGGAGAGAGTCTGGCTGCAGATAGCAAGTTAGATTTATGGACCTGCCCTGTCCTCTGCACCCCTGGCACTATTTCAGCTCGCAAAACACGACGCTGCAGGACTCAAACTCCAACCCCAATCCAGACACAAGACCGCTGGTCCTCTTTGTGCGAGGGGATGGGGGTTAAACCAGTAGTGCCCAAATCTTATCCGCAGAAAAGGCCACTGCGGTCACAGGTTTTTGTTCCAGCCCGATACTATGACCCCTGATTCAACTAAAGTAGTGATTGAAGTCTTCAATCAAAACCTTGATAAGAAGAATCATGTACTGGTGTCTGGGAAAAACAAAATCCAACACCCACGTTGCCCCATTACTGGATAAGATTGGACACCGCTGGGGTAAACCACTGCTTACTGTCATAGGACAGGTTGAGCACAGTTCAGCAAATCAGGCTGTCAAAGTCAAATCCAGCCCTGGTTTCATTTTCTGTCCGAATATCCAGACTTTGTTTACACCTGACTCTCAGGTAAAGGGAGGGTGGAAAACCAGCAGTCCTCAGTCCTGGCGGCCATTCATCCTTGATGTAGAATACAGTCAGCATTTTTAATCCTTATCCTGTCATGAATCTCTTTTTATTGGGAGCATTAACATACATGCAAGCAAATCTTCCTCAGCACAGCAATATTAATTTTACAGGAGAAGACAAAAACCGCTGATAACCGGTACTTGGCCAAAATTAGATTACCGTATATTTCAGTCAAGAAAACTCACGTTTCAATAAAATAGAACAATTTATTTATGGGTATAAGCATTTCATTATATTGGTGGCGGTTCTGCTCTGGAGGAATGTCCTACCTAGGCACAGCGAACATACAAACATAGTCATGAACAGAAATGAAAATCCCCCTGATATGCGCAGAACCAAACAGGTGGAGGCTGGGGTGGAGGAGGCAAGCAAAAAACCAAACAGCATGTTGCATAGCTTGAAAACTCATTGCAAACAGCAGCGGAAGAAAGTGAGCTTGACGTCTTTCAAATAGAGCGCTGTATGACCTCGTGATGTGTATCCTCCAATTGTGTGCCTGCTGATGCTGACGTGCTGGTAGCTTACCAGGCTGCTGTCAGCTGATGTAGCTCTTCTCCAGTTTCCTGCCTGAACTAGTTACACTCATTTTAGTCCATTCCATTTGCTTAACTGCTTATTGTTAGTATTAGTGCTTGGTGCCTTGAGCTTGTTAAGGAAAATGAACTATAAATATGAAGACATAATAAAATATTAATGAACGTTGGTCTTCCATGTCCAAGAACTCAGAAGGGAAGAGAGTTCATAATTATATGGCAGCATCATGCAGTTGACGATTCCCCCCTGGAATTCCCAAGAATATCAAATTCAATTTGAAATAATTTTGATTAAAAAATAATGGAAAGCACTGTTGCTAAAACAAAACAAGAACGTTGTGGGTTCCCCTCTGTCCAGGGGCCTTTCTGTGCGTAGTTTGCATGTTCTTCCTGAGTTTTGAATTTTTTTTTTTGAAAAAAAAAGCGTGAATTTTTTATCGGTTCTGCGGTTCCTCCCACAGTTCAATGACATACACATCAGGCTAATTGCCCATAGGTATGAGTGTGTGGATGAACAGTGTGTATGCCCTGCGATGGATTGGCGAGGTGTCTGGGGTGCGCTTCTGCCTTTGCCCATAGTTAGCTGGAATAACCTCCAGCTCAGCCATAACCCTAGTGAGGAAGGAACGGTTTGGATAGTGGATGGTTGGATGGGTAGATGTTTGTACAATGGTGTGTATGTCAGCATAGCATTGCATCTAGTGTTGAGGTGAAGACTGTTTAACACTCACATGGTTCAGGGTCTTTTTTTTATATATATATTAACAACAGGAGGGAAAAAAAAATATGCTAGTCATCAGTAGATGACAACTTCTTAGTTCTAATGGAATGACAGAATGATGTTCATTTACTGTCAGACCACAAGTGAGTTGAATACACAACTGTGATTGGCTGAACGACGGCAGGGGTCATGTCACACTTCAGAGCGTTTCCGTTACAAAGGTTGCGGATGGTAACTTTGGAACCATCGTTAATTGTTCCCATTTTTCTTCACCCCTCCGGTTGGGGTACCAAGGGTTACAATCCGATACTAATGATGCGGAGCTTAAACACGCCTTCTGTATTGGTCGGGATTGGTCATCACTGTTGATTGGCCAACAGAATCGTCAATCTGGCGCGACTTCCATAAGGAAACGACAGGAAAACACCGTCTCGCCTACCGTTTTGAGGAAACCATTTTTGGAAATGTCTGTTTGCAACAACGTGCCATGGAGCAATCAGGAGGTGCAGATGTACATTCATGCATTTAAATTTAGTCAATTTAAAATGCGTATAGCCATTATTATGCTAACTAATTTGGCTGGAGTTGCACCGCGAGCATAGCTCGCTAGCTGGCATTAAAATGCGCCGAATAAAGAGGTTGCCAGGTAAAGCTGCTTTCACACCGGATGCGAAACAAATTTTTGCACGACAGACTACATTGAAAGTCAATGCCTTTCGTGTGTATTTGTGTTTGCATTGCATTTTACCATATGGTAAAAAACCCACCTACATTTACAGGTACTGTCTGCAGTGGAAACGCAAACCAGATCTAGGGGTTCGGTACCAAAAGTACGGTTCCAATGGTGCTATACTGAAAGTACCCCAATGGAAACGCGGCTTTAGTGGCGTAACGTTCCTGTACCGTAGTCAGCAATTATTCAATCAACGCAAACTGAAGAAATTCTCTCGCGGAATTCAAGTCATTATGCATTAAGTTAATCAGTTTCAAGTGCATTATGGTGGATTTCCCCACTAGTGACACGGAAATTGATTATGACTCGGGAATTCTCAGGCTTGTCTTTACTGAGGGATGAAAAGCATTGGAATTGCATAAAGATGTTTCAAATGGTCTTATTTCATTTAAACAATTTCAACGATCATGAAACACATGCATTGTTTCCAATCCCTGAGCAAAGAGAAACACAAGAAGTCTGGAGTCATGATCTCTTTCCATAGTGAGGTCCACCTTCATACAAGTGTAACTAAAACTTCAGTGCACAAGGATTTTAATTCCGCATGAGAATCTTATTAATAAGCGTTTCATTGAATAATTGCGGACAACGCTGAATAAGCCTAAAAAATGCGCGAGACCTACGCCGAATGCGTGAGACTTGGCATCTCTGTCACACAGATCAAAGACAATGCTTGAGACAATATGACACCCACCACCAATTTGAAAGGGGTGTGAATTACATTCTGTCAAAATGACGGACGGCCTTCAAAATTTTCCGTCATCGCTAAAAAGAAATGACGGAAAATATTCTGTTAACGCAAACTCTGGTCCCCAGGAACGACATTGAAGACCACTGGTATAGTGAATGGTGTAGTATACAGAATGGCTCATAACTCATCCAGTGCTGTAAAAAAAATTTTTGCCCCATTTCCAAATTCTTATTTTTTCATATTTGTCAGACTTGATGGTTTCAGATCATCAGACTATTTTTAATTCTAGATACAAGTAACCAGAGTAAACACAACATTCGGTTTTTGAATGATGCTGCTGCAATCTAAAGAAATTCAAGAATAGATTTTAAACAAAGTTTTTGACATCCATCAGCCTGCTATGGGTTACAAATCCATTTCTAAGGGTCTGGAACTCCAGTGAGCCCTGGTGAGAGGTATTATCTACAAGTGAACAAAACTGGAAACAGTGGTGAACGTTCCCAGGAGTGACTGACCTTCCAAAATTCTTTCAAGAGCACATCAACGACTCATGCTTGAGGCTACAAAAGAACCCAAACACACATCTAAGGAACTGCGGGCCTCAACTGCCTCCTTTAAGGTCACTGTTCATTACTCCTCAACAAGAGAGAGACTGGGCAAAAAAGGCAACTCAAAAATTTGTCTCACAATTGTCAAAAACATTTTGATGACCCCCAAGACTTTTGGAATAATATTTTATGAACAGATCTGGAAAAAGTGGAATATTTTCAGCGTCAAGTCAAAACTAATGGTGGTTGTGTGATGGTCTGGGGCTGCTTTGCCGATTCAGGAGCTGGGCAGCCTGCCTTAATTTATGCAACCATGAATTCTTCTCTTTACTGGAAGGTCCCAAAGAAGCATATCTGGCCTTCGTTCATGACCGAAAGCTCAATAGCAGTAGGGTTATGCTGCAAGACAATGATCTGAAGAACACAAGCAAGTCCACCTCTGGATGGCTGGAAAGGAACAAAATGAGGGATTTGGTGCGACCGAGTCAAAGTCCTGACTTGAATCCGACTGAGAAGCAGTGGCATGAGCTTAAACATACTCGAAAACCCTCCAATGTAGGTGGATTAGAACAATAATGCAAAGAAGAGTGGCCCCAAATTCCCCTTGAGAGATATAAAAACTTAGCGCAAACATTTCGATGATACCGCCAAGGGCGGCACGACCGGTCAGGTTTAGGGGGGAGAATATTTTTTTGCAAAGATCATAGAGTTTTGAATAACTTTCACCTTCAATTAAAAAAAAGACCATTTAAAAGCTGCATTTTGTGTTGATTCAAGTTGTCTTTGTTTTATATTAAAATTAATTGCATGATCTGAAACAATGAAATATAGGAAATAAACAAAAACTGTAGATATCTTGAAGGAGGCAAGTACTTTTTTACAACTCTGTAATATTACCATGTTCTACTAGCCAGAGAGATGTGCAATCAGGTCCATATATAGGCTGTTACAATTTTCATGAATTTGGTTGCGTACATAATCACGTTGGATTTGAAATTAAACGATCAAGATCTGCTTGAAGCGTAGACTTGAAAGGTTTTGACAGTTAGGTCCCCTAGCCCAATCCTTCATATTCAAATAAGCTCCCAAACCTAAGAATGATGGGAAGAATTTTTGTGGCCATTAGTACATTGGTCCTCCAGCCTTTCAGATCCAGTTGCATCCTTCGATAGCTTTTATGTGAAAGATGAGTATGTGATAATGGGAGCACAGACACACATTGTTGATTCTATCTTTGATATAAAATAATTGAGAGAGCAACTGTTAATGCATTGAAGTCTCAAAATGACACATCCAAAGATAGGCACAGAATGACTGGATTTTAAAAAAATCGCAATTTGTTATTCCATTTATGCTTCAACTTTTTTCATATTCAGTAAGAATTTTCAGCTCTGCATATTCAGAATTATAGAGTGCCTGATCAAAATGTATCAAGTTAAGGCATCAGCTCCTATTTGTAAAGCTGGATTTTATGTTGAGAATGTATGCAAAACTGAAAAGGACTGATTCTCAGGACTGGTGTTTGATGAAGTTTGGTCCCATATGGGGTTACGTTAATTGATGTGCGCAGATGTCAAACTGAATTCAGTGATGACTGCCTTCATCTTCTCAGTGTCACTGCTCAGCATTACTGCATTGACTTAAACAAAAGCCTTTTGTACATGCACAGCAAAAATCACAGTGTTATCTGAACTCCAGTAGTGTTTATTTGAGACCGGTTGGTCTCATATAAACTCTACTGGAGTTCAGTTAACACTGGGACGTTTGCAGTGTGGCAATGTTGCCAACCTGAAGTTGCGACAAAAGTTTCAAATGCCCCGATTTTCAGCTTCAAATCAAAAGCTAAAAAAAAAAGGAAAATACTTTGAAGACTTCCTTCGCTTCATGGCACAAAGCATCCAGACAGGATGCTATACCGCGGCGCCCACTCCGGTGAATTATCGGGCGTACGCCACACGCTTCGCCGTAATCGCGACACGGGCGCCGCGTGTTCGTGACTCGACTCCGGAGATAGGCTTCTCCTCCGTGCCGGTTATCTGGTGGGGAACACAGAGCTGAGGGCTGTGAGTCGTGGGTAAAGGAGGGGGGAGTTTGGGGGGGTTAAGAATCTGAGCAAATGCGCAAAATAATCATTGCCCCCCCCCCCCCGGACTGTCAGTCATCCTTACCAAGCCTTGAGTCAACGCCATGCACTCCCAGGGCCTGAGTGTGAGACGATCATCTGGATGTGTGGTCTGTTGGTGTAGTCAAAGAGGGGGTGGTGGCGGGGGGAGTTCTGGGGATTTTTTTTTTTTTTTTTGTTGGGGGGGGGACTTTGTGTTCCTCTCTACACCAGCACCACAGGCAGTTTCCAGAAGCCTACACACCAAATTGTCTTGAGATGTGGAACTACTCTCCGCAGACGTTGTGTAGGTGTAAAAAACCCAAAGGCTCCCTGTCTTGATTCCGAGGCCGCTCTCTCCAATCCGATGTGAAATTACACGTAGGCCGAAATCTGCCTGGATCCCTTTCAGACAGAGAGCTCCGTACGTTCGGGACCACCAACGAGAGCCACAAAACGCCACCAGCCGCTCAGCGCTCCCTCTTTATTACCGTTAGAAAAATCGTCATTCAGAATAGAAAAGATTAAAACCTCACAAATAAATAATAATGACGTAATTAAACAAGAGATTAAAGCTCTAAAGAGTCAGGCAAATTAAAAAGCCAGGCTGAAGTAATTATGGCTCTGAGATAAAGTTCTTGAAACAAAATTGAAATTGATTGAAAATAATGCAATTGTAATCAGACAGATATAATAAAAAAAACACATGAGCAATAAACAGTAATTTAGAGCTTCACAATAAATTACATGGCTGCTTTGATTTAATTAGTTCAGAAGGAGTTTATAACATTTTTAAATGCAAATTCTCTCAGGAATACAAATAGCTCTACCTTTGTTTAATTTCAGAATATATTTATCACTTTTAATTTGATTGCCTATAATATAATATTTTTTAATCCAATGCCTTGACTTAAAGTACATTCATAAATATTATGGTTGGACGCACTGTTACTCACTCAAGATTTAAAAGTTGATATCCCCAGGTTTTTTCAAGCCTTTTGACTGCCTAATAAAAATTGTAAGCTAACTGGTACTTATTCTACTACCACTGACACAGTACATGATATTTGCATGATATCAGAGCACAAACAATTTTCATTTTCATCGATTTAAGTAGTTTTGAATGTGTTGACTGCAGTCACTGCTCAGAAAAGTCGGTCCCCATGGAGCGATAGGAGAAGGAGTTATAGGCAATGCACTGAGACTTTTAGAAAGGACTGCCTGTGGAATAATCTGCTTTATTTTATTTTTTCCCCTTGAAAAAAAATGTAGAAATGGAGGATTTTCACCTTTAACCAGTGTGTACAGCATCAATTCATTGGCACAAAAGAGGTATCACGTAAAATTAAAGAGGGGTTTTCCAATAGTACCAGATAATCTCAAGATGTTTGAAGGTTTTATTGTGCTACAAGGTGTTATTGTGCTTCTTATGTTTTAGTGTAGGACCTTCAAAACAAACATCAAAAAATGTTTTCACTCCGAAAATGTAACTGTTCCATTCAACTGTATTAAATAACTTTAAAATAAATTCTGAGATTTTTGTCCAGTTTAATGAATGAAATCAATCTGAAGTTACTTAACTGAGTTACATGGAATGGTTTCAGTTCTTAGAGTGTACCTGTAGCTGATTGGTTATCCTTTTTGCCTCACAGTAAAGCTGTTTGTGCAGTCACATCCTCGATAAAGTGCACCACAGTCCACACATACACATACTCATAATGGCACTTGGCTATGAGAGCAGCAGCATCATATCAACGCAATGCGATAATACAGTCGGGGAGATTTGGCGGCGAGCGCTGCATTATGCATTGTCCCTGGATTCCATTTGCAATAAAGCGTCACACTTTCAGCACCCCTTTTGTATGGGACTGAAGTATAATGAGATATACTGCACGGGAAGTACTGCTTTCCTCGGATTTTGGTTACTGAATACACTGATATTACATTTGCAGTTTTACATTACAACTGATCAGCAGTTGAACTGTTGGATTTTCACATTTTTTCACGGTTAACTTTATGATGGATCTTTTGCAATACCTAGGGTGGAAGGCCGGATTCACTTTCTTTAAGATTTGGATTTGAAAACAGTTACTACTGTACCGCTCTCATGGCTTAAATCCCTACAGCACCAGTACATCTGGTCGAAAGCTCCATCTACCCCATGCATTGATAGTGCTAGGCAGTGGGCCGAGGCCACATGTCTGCTTTAGTTTTTCAGTATAATGATGTCCATCCAGGGAGGACCTGGATTCCTAAAGTTATGAAGATTATTTTATTCTTAATCACATTCTGTTTGTTGGCACTCGTAACTATAGCACATTTTTGCCAAAATTTTGGTCCGAAAAGGTTGTTAAATTTGATGGCAAATGCTATGGCATACCAGTCGGACCAATAGCACATTTAGACACTGACTAAGGCAGGGGTGTCAAACTGACCCATAAACGGGCGAAGAGGCTGCAGGTCTTCAATCCTACCAAGCAGAAGCTCACCTGAAAACACTGATTTAATCAACTGATCAAGGCCTGCACAACTGATCAGTTGTATCAGGTGCGCTTCTGCATTGTTGGAGTGAAAACCAGCAGCCTCTTGGCCCGTTTACTGTTCAGTTTGACACTCCTGGACTAAGGGCTGTTATTAACCCATCAGATTTAGCTACATTTAGCTACATAGCCGTTCGGTGAGGACCCAGCTGGTGGATGGAAAACATTATACAAATTAACACTGCGGAAAGCAGTCACTACCTACTGTTCCCAGAACTAAACAAAATTCTTCTGTACCGATATCATAACCGAAAAACTCACCGTAGCACCTTCATCACGGTAGCATCTTATTCACAATCCAATACAGAGCCAGGCAAAGCTGAAACCATGCACCCATATGTCATACTGCATGCTAATATGTCACATAAACGAATGACCCCGGAGCCACAAAAGAATACAATTTGTGTGACCAAATTTTGTTGTTAATGCTGCAACAGTCTGCTGTTTTATAAGGATTTTGTTGATATAGTTTTTCAGAATCTCTAGGTAATCCCAACAGGCCTTGATGATGTAGAGGTCAAGGCTCTATGGAGGTTATATCATTTATAACCAAATTCAAATTTATATTACCATCTAAGACCAAACAGCTATTCAAAAATTTTAATGAGCAAAAGACTTGCACTGTACTGTAAAAACAAATGTACTCATGGCTGTAAAAAGGAAACCAAATCTGAAATAATCTGAAGAAATGATCTACACCAACAAAAAAAAAAAACTTCAAAAGCACTGTATTTTTTGCTGCCTTAAATATGAAAAACCAAATATCAACCCCAATACATGAAAATTCTACCGGGTTGGATTAATTCTTGCAGCCCTGTAATATTTAACTTTGTAAATTTGACCTGCACTGTGCAGCACTTTACTGAGAGCTTGGAGTTATCCACTATTTAGGCCAACCAGCTTTAAGGCTGTATAACTCTTCAATTGAACGTAAATTACCCAGTACTGCATTCTCCAACCCCATTTACCACTAACTCACTCAGGACAGTAAGTACCTATGTAGAGAACACCTTTAACAGGACCAAGATCATAACTCAACACACCTGTTCCGGTCCACACAGGTGCTCTTTCTGAGCAGTAGCTCGAGGCCGTAGTGGCAGCTAAACCACCAGCCATCTCTCCTTAGGTTTGGTAAAAGCACATTGGCACGATGGCAAGGCTCAGCCCAGGTCTTTGTTTGACGTAGTATGGGTTTTTTTTTTCCAACCAGTCCTCCAACCATGCGCTCAAATAGGTCGATAATTCTAATTTACTCCGATTTACAGGACCGTTTCCTAGAATCTTGCCCCAACTGGCAGCAGGAAGGTACTGTTAGAGTTACAGTTTCAGTTCCACATACAGTTTCAGTCATATTTACACTTAAAATAATGATTTGGGTAAGGATTAGGGTTGGGGTTAGAGTTAGGGTTAGGGTTAGTATTAGGATTAGGTTAGGGTTAGAGATTTACTGACGGCGACACTGACAATGGAAACCAGATTGTAGTTATTTAAATGACCGGTAGAGGTCCCTTAACTCCTAAACGTAGCTTTAGGTCATAAAAAGCTGCTTGACAAACAACCTTTACGGGCGTATTTTGTTAGTCCAGTCAAACCAGACTCTGTTTCTTCGCTGTGCTTTGTACACAGAGTCTGGACAGTCGTCATTGACAAGTGTTTACTTCCTGGTGGGTGGGCGCTTGTCTGAAGTTTAAAATCATCGGTGTACCCGCGTAAACTAATCACTAACATTTGGCGATGACATATGTTATGCGCCGGCTCAGCAGCCTAGTACTTCTGCTGTAAACACAGTCCTTCATACCAGGAATGCAGCGAAAACAAACCGATCAGTACAATAAAGTTAATACCGTACTCATACATATGCCCATCTACCTAATTTTTGCCTTTACTCATTCACTTAAAATAACCAAAGGTGCTCTTTCTGTTCTCCTTTCAAGAAACAAACTGTTGAACTATCATTTTACCTGCAGATACTGCTGCTGTAAAAAATATATAAGAGACCCGAGACCAATGGCAGAATCGGTGAGAATAACACATTATTTACATCAGGACGAAATCTGCGTTGAGACGAAAACTGAACCGTTAACCATATTTGCGCTAACATCATACCCAGCTCGCTATCTAACTTTATAGCGACACAGTTTGGCTCTAAGCAGCCATTTAATTCATGGATAATGTCAACATAGCACTGAAACAGCGACTAGGTCTTTTGACACGAACAAAAACACAACTTTATTTAAGTGAGCAGCAAACTTTTTAAGAGTTAAATTCGCGGGCAATGTAACACTAGAAGCTACAAGCTAGGTGAGATGGTTTGGCCGTCTCTCACAGAGATGAACAGGGTGCCTATTTCATGATGGCTATTAAGTAGATATGACAATCTGTTGAGAGTAGCGCTACAACATCATCTCCCTTCAAAAAACGAACAAAACATTCATCTTGTTGTGTCTGTAAGTCGCTGATACCCGGGAATTTCTCCACGTCAGAGCGAATGGTCTCCTGTGTATCTATGCCCTTAGCCATTGTTGACATAGGGGACTACTATTTCAAACTCTGCGCAGCTGCTACATCATGGCTCTTGGCCACGCCTTCTGTTTGCTGGTTGGTCCAGCGTACTTTCTGCCGTGGTAAACAAGGCAGAGCTCCGAGTGATCAGACTGAGTACTGAAGCAAAACGAAATTAAGTGGAAGTACGAAGGCTGGCGGTGCCAAGCTAGTATTTTGTTGGAGGACAGCCTCTTTTTTTGTGTTTTCAGCTTCGCTCCTGCCTCAGAGGGTGACAAAAGTAAATACTAAGGACTCAACTGGGGGATGGACATCCGGGGAACAGGGTTTGGGGTTTGGGTGGAGGGCCAGTACAGCAATGCAATGGACAAAAGAAAGAATGAATGCAGGGGGCAGGGTGGGAAGGCGGTGGAGGATTTGAGGCGAGAGTTAAAGGCTTTGATTGTGTCGAAGGTCCTGATATAGGGATGGGAGGGACAGCGATAGGCTTGTTTTTGGATACATTTTCCCCCAGACTGTCCATTTAAAGGTGCTTTAGAATGAGAGGATTCAGGTCCAACCAATTATTACCCCTAGGACAGTGTGCATAAAAGGCATTAACACTGAAAATAGACTGTAATCATTCTGACAAGAGGCACAACTGGCTACCCTGCAAATACAACAAAGTAACAAAAATATTGGTGAATTTTTGTCCATATTCATTCTTTTCCATCTTTACAATAGCAGACAAGGTAGTATAATTGGTTGTGCACACTTATCATTACCTTGACTTCCTGTATGTATAAAGCAAGACTTATGAACTTTGCGACTGCTTTAAAACTGGCCGATTAATGGACATCCGCGTATTTGGTTACTGTATTTGAAGTACAGCTCATAAGAACAGAATGCAGGGGAATGAGGATGATACCTTTGCTCGGAGTATTCAGGAGAATTTATATCCATAATGAATAAGGCACATCTAATGGGTGGATGCATTTGTAATCCGGCAGTGACGTGTATCAGTTGTATTTCAACAGGAACATTGCATGAACTACTTACTGCTTCACCATATAACATAGTTGAATCACCAGATGAAGGAACAAGGCGTCTTGAACCCATGTGTTTCGTGCCAGTGCTTCATATGAATTCTGTGTGGGAGGTGAATGACAAGCAAAATAATAAAAAATAATAACGGAGACGGACGGAGAAAGGGCCAGGTCGAGGGGAAATAATAAAACAAAATGGCGCTCAAACTGACACAGTGAAGCCAGACCTGCTCCCCCCCGCCCCCTACCCCCCCGCTCCCCCCCGGGTTATTGCACATTGTTTACTGGTGATGTGAAAAGGTGAAAAGTTAGCCAGGCCACATATATTTCATCCTCTGATGCTTTCTTCTCTCTCCTCTCATCCTGAGTCCAAACAAAGCGGAGGGGGGGGCGGGGGGGGGAACTGGATGGAATTAAAAAATATATAAAGAGCAGCGATCAGACAGCTGCGATAAGCAGGGTGGGGGGGAAGGGGAGACTGGGGGGGGCGGTGTGTGCTGTGCGCTTTGGAGGTGATGTGTGTATTCAACTCCAGGCTGACTCCTCTTATGCTAATACAGCCAATTTCCTCTTTTATTTCATTTCTGGAGCTGAAATCTGCGATCTCCGATAAGGTTTCCAAGGCGACCGCCTCCTCGGCTGGCGAACGCGGGCAGCCGTGTGATGGAGATGTGTGAGGCTGTGGGGGCAGCTCGGAATGAATAATTTAAAACTCCAGCGAGCCCGGAGATGGGAGGCGAATCGGGAGAGATAAGACCTGCACCAGCAGGCCTCCTCTCCCTCTCTCTCTCTATCCCTCTCTCGCTCAATCCCTCTCTCTCTCTCTCTCTCTCTCGCTCCCTTTCTCCCTGCGGATTCAAAGCTTCATCTTCCGAAGACAGGTGACCTCAAGGTCAAGGGCATGATGGGTAATTTAACCAGCTGCAGGGAGGGTGTGCGCATGTGCGCACGTGCGTGTGTGTATGTGCGCGCGCGCGTGTGTGTGTAAGGTGTGCGCCTGTATGTGTACATTTGTGAGGGTGTGTGTGTAGGTAGGTGCTTGTTGCTATGATGGGTGCATATGTGTATGTTGGTGGCGTGAGGTGGGGGGGGGGGGGGGGCAGGGATGGGGCGGATGTGATTAGAATGGGTGTAGGTGAGGTCAAGTGTGTATGCTTGAGATTGTATGTGTATGTGTGTGTGTTGTGCGTGTGTGTTTGCTGGTGGACAAGGAGCTCAGAGGGAGACAACACTGGGCCCATTAAGAGAAGCTGCGTTTTACTTTTTTCTGACCCGCTTCAAATAAACGAGAAACATATTGGGCCTCGGCAAAGTAATTGTGTTTGGACTCCTTTCGTTCAGTGGTATAAGACCTTCAGATGGTGACACTGGATCGCAGAATTTTGGTGCCGGAGCTGAAGCAGGGTCTCGGTTCCTCTCACAACTGAGGCCCGACTTTCTCAGGACTCACCCGCGATTCGCCCAAATCCCCACACTGGGTGCGATGCTTATGCCTTCTTGTTCGAGTTGAACTGTTTTCACTCGTAAACACAGCCATCTAAGCCATGACTTCAGGATAAGAAAGAAGAGAAAGAGAGAGGAAGAAAATGCCGGATAGAAGACAGCCCCACGCAGGTGGCTCGCGCCCTGACTCCTGTCTGTCTGGGTCGCCCCGTTTGTTTTCGTTCCTGAGCGATGGCTAGGCCTTTGTCGGGGCGATAAACAGCCAAAACACTAGCAGGTCGTGGACAGGTGAGCAGTTCATGAGGAGGCTTTGTCCCACCCCCCTCCCTGTTTGGGACAATCCAGAGAAGCGGGCAGGTGGTATTTGTGGGGGTTGGGGGAGGGGGGGTTACTGGGGGGAAGTGGGCGGAGTTTGGGGAACAAATGGATAATTCAGAAACATGCCACACAGAGCGGTCCTACAGGTAATCGCAACCCAGGCGTGAAGCTCTCAAACTCTCTGGCGCCACGCTGGCCCCCATGCAAGGCTTTCACACTACCTGTGTGTGTGTGTGTGTGTGTGCGTGTGTGTGCATGTGTACCTGCGTGTATGCACTTGTTTATAGTACACCAAATTTGACCAGCTTTTTATGCATGTTGGATAAATATCATTCTAATTTGCTTCAACAAAGTTATGGTTTAATGCTTAGAATAAGATTTGGATTCACACCACTACATCATGCACACATAACCAAACGTCGCTGTCCATTCAGGCTCAAACTGAAGTCTTTCGCCTCAAAGCTCACCCTTATGCTTCCCGCTGGGAGACAGAGACACCGAAACTGGAATGTAGATCCTTCACTGATCATCAGTGTCCTCAGCGGAGGTCACTGTGAAACACGCATTTACATTCTTGAGTTTGAAATGTTATGACTATATTCCATAATTCTTTACATTCCACCATCTTTTGTCACTGATGGTTATATCCAAAAACAAAAACATGCGTGTGTCTGCTCTCATGAGCCAACACCAGCAGGAAAACTAAGTTCAGATTGAGTTTATTCTCTAACACTTGACTTTACAGTGTTCCAATGTAATGTTGCTGATATATGCAAAAAAAAAAGAAAAAAAAATGTTCTCATGAAATTTGTAATCACTGCCTCAACAGAAATATTGGTTGTCTATGCTTTTCTATGAACCAGTTAAAAAAAATTAAAGCACCATAGCTGAGAAAATGAAATCATTTTTGTTCTTTACACTATTAATAAATCAATCTATGTTCAAATATTCACTTCAACAAATTTTGAATAGTTTATTGAGGTTACATGACATAGTCAAGGTTTTTTAAATTTTTATTTTATTGAATTTACATGACATGAAAACATGAAAACAAAGAAAATATTGTTATATATTGCCGTTTTTCACAGCAGTCGAAAGATAATGTTGGCCCGGACAACCACACTCTATGATTGTAATACCATGTCTATACACATGGTGGCACTAGATACTTGTTTTAAAAAAAAAAATCCGTCTATCTGGTTTAACATATCATGCGAATGCGGAGTCAAAATTTTCTAAATGTACTCACTCTACAGATTATGATGACGATAAAAGCATTGTCCCATGGAAAAATAGAGTGATAACAGCTTAAATTAGCTCCTGGTCACTGATTGCAATTTCATCCTAATATTCATGTTTACAATATTTCTGTAAAACAAGCAAGAAAAAAGAGACAAGTTCGACCTTGATAAGAAAATTGAGCAAGTTAGCATATCTAAGAGCGTTATCTAACATAACCTAACATGACAAATTATCGGCGAGCAGGTATTTGAACTGTGGCGATCGCGCACAATATATGAAAAGGCTTCAGGGAAGATTGAGCAAAATAAATATAAGATACATGAAATGTAAAGTAATTGTGAAAGGAAATGTTCAACCAAAGCAGCGCAGACATGTTTAAACAGGAAAACTGCTGAGTTTATACTCATTTTTTTTTTTTTTTTGCATGGTTAATGAATACATCTATAATCTACATCTACATGCCTATATATGTAAGTACCTAAGTCTATGCTGCAGCGCTAACCACGCGAATAGGCTGGAAAATAACAAGCCGTTATTTAAAATGCACTTTATAAAATAAGAAATAATCGCAATTTAGCTCATAAAGTAATCTTTAATATTATCAGTATGACCTGGAGTTTAGTCACCTTTTGAATCTCAAAACTCAGCTGACATGAACCAGAAAAATAATACATTATAAAAGTCTAGTACAGAGGAAACACGGCCTTTTGAAAGTAAGTAACGTAAAAAGCCAGAGGAAAAGTGCTGAGCCAGAAATAATAAACATATTTTAACACCACAATAATGTTTTCCACAGTTTATCTACTTTGAATTGATATGTGTTTTAATTAATATGACCATTCTTTTGTATCAATTTCTGTGACCATCAATAAAATGTTTCAACCAAGTAAACACTCAAAGCACACATTTTTGTGCATGTTAATATGGATACATGGCAATATCTCTAAAATAACATTTCAGTGGGAGACTTGCATTTTTTTTAAAACTATGTCCCATAATGGTATTACAATATAGATCTTTTTTTTCATTTGCATACAATATAATTTTAAAAATACAGGCTAGCTCCAAAAATTCCAAAGTGAAAGAGGCAACTATGCCTAAAACAAATACTAGAAAACAAACATGAAATGTCTCAAGAATTTGTGCAGTTAATAACACATATCTGACTATGAATATTAGAAAGCTGAGTTCAGATGGAAGGAGATCATGGTGTTTCATTAGAATAGAGAGAATATTTATCATGACTGCGTGTATGGTGAATGTTTGTGTGAGAAGAGTCCAAGTTTATGATTGTTTTTTTTTTCTACTTTCATTTGTTAAATATTATTATTTTTAAAATTTATCTATTTTAATTTTTTTGCATACCAGCATGCATTTTCTGAATTATCTGATTTTCAGTACTCTTCCATGGCCTGTTCCTGTTAATAACTGCTGATAAGCATGCGGTCAGTGGCACATTTCATGCAAGCATGAAAGCTATTTTAAGAAAATGTTCATCCGGAAACTTTAAGATATCAGGTTTTTTCTTTTATTTTTTTTTTTTTACAAACCGCATTAGTTCAATTAACAAACTAATTTACTCTTGAAAAATGTTGATATATTCATTCCACATATACATTTCTTAATTCCAGGTGTATGTAAATTGTTTGTTGGCAATACTGAAATGTAAATTACAGTTGAATCAAGGAGAGAGAGAGGGAGGCGAAAAAAAAAAACAGCGAGTCCTCTCTGATTTCGCCTCGCCACGGTTTGTTAATATTTCACTGGATGAGAATACCGCGGTAAGGAAGCATTTCAGTCCCTGAATAAGAAGCAATCTCGCTCAGCCGAGTAGAACAATAATTAGAATGGAGATTAAATAAAAATAATTAGAAAAAGTTCATCTAGTTTTGATGTATTAATTATTCAGTCCCTGCTTTATTCCAAGTCTCATTATCTGCTTCACTGAAAACGCCAAGATTTCTCTGACTCATAAAAATTACATTCATGTAATTATGTCAGCAATTTGGGAGTCACTCAACTAAGCAGGGAATCGGCTTTATTCCTAGTTAAAAGTAAGTAACTTCTAACTACTTATAACTTGGAAGTTAATACACTCCTTTTAAAGCCATGGCAGTATAAATAATAAAATGCAATCGGAGATTATTTACTTTAAAAACGCAGAGGCGTTCTCGCTCAGTTCTTCCCCCTCCATCATCTTTTCATGTGCCCTCCTATACCTCAGATGACATAATGAAAACGAGACCAGTTTTATCCGGGTCTGGTCGAGATGAAGTTAAAGAAAGAAGAATGCGCGTTTTTCAAAAGTCACGAGGCTAACGGTGATATCTGTATATAACAAACCAAGTTGTTTAAAGTAAGACGCGAAAGACCAACAACTCCGGGCCCCATTTACAAAGTGCTGACATGCGGTCTAAAATATGCCACATCTCTCATATGGAGAGATATGATGTTTTTGAGACCTCTGCACTCTCTTTAAAAAAAAAAGAAGAGCCCAGACACACATACACACAGAAAAATGGAGTAATAGCCTGTTAAAAAGATATATAAACATTTTCTCTATTCATGTATTCAACTTAAACATGTCTAAAGAGCAGTAATTAGACTTCATCTGAAACACAGAAAAGCACAGTGTCAACTGACAAATATCCTTATAGGATTAGACCATAAATACCACTTTTTAATGATTGGTTGTCCAATTACGTGCGAAGTCAATAGAAAAATAATAACAATAATTTCAAGCATTTGTAAAAGTCTATCTCTTCAGCTGCAAAGCAGAGTCTCAATCACACTTATTGTGCTATCAGATAATTAGCAGGTCAAGAC
Organism: Gymnothorax reevesii; assembly: GCA_029721435.1. Classification (NCBI taxonomy): domain Eukaryota; kingdom Metazoa; phylum Chordata; class Actinopteri; order Anguilliformes; family Muraenidae; genus Gymnothorax; species Gymnothorax reevesii. Next base: position 23,688,544 of record CM056579.1, on the reverse strand, counting down.
TTTCTACTTTTTGGCCCAGCAAAAATAAATAAAATAAAATAAAACAAAAAACTCCTCAGTCGGTTTAGCAGTACAAATATGTCTTGATTCGTTGCGGAGGACGATCAAACAAGTTTTGAGGCATTTGAGCACATAAGATATTTTTGCTAAATTTTGTGTCGCCATCAGCAGTCATAGCAAAACTGAGGCTGAGCTATGACCCTGTCTCCACCTTGCTCCACAGAAGAGGGCGAGAGCGAGGGAGGTTGCTTTATTTCGTGAGCAGTTTCTCACAGGACGCCTAGTTTTTGTCCATTACTTTGAAACGGGTTAATACTCATCTCGTCAGTCCATAAGAGTTTCTTGCAGAACCGACCTTCTCTTCTTTACCCTTCATAGTTTTTCTTTTTCCTCTCTGTTTCGTAATTTTGGACCGACAGTCGTCATGCTACTCTTCTAAACAGTCATGCCAACATTCTGGAGAGCTTTCTTGATGCGTTTGATAATTTAAAGGGAGTTTTTCATGACTGAAAGTACACTTTGATCTGCAGGGTCAGGAGCTGACGCTGAGTTAAGCACTTCATTGTAGCTACATAATGCGTTTCAAGCAGTTTATTAAGTCTCACGCAATGTGTTGGCCTCTGGTCAAAGGATTCTGATTTGGAGGCACTGTTATTGGCTGAAATAGCATCATGTGAGAACATCCCTTAATCACTCGTGTCTCATAGTGTAAGTCGCTTCTCAAAACAATGAATTTATATTTGGCCGAAACATGCGCATTTCCATTTACATGGAATTTGAACAGAGAGGAGAATTAACAATTGTGGAACGGGATGAAGAATATAAAAGAAAACAAACACATAAAAAAGTGGAAAGGAAGATGATAAGGAGGATACAAAAAAAATTTACATGTCATAGCTTTATGGTGCGGGTGTGGTAAAGCCACTTAGGGAACAAAAATGTAAGTTTGTATGAGGAGTGTCTGTGGTCGGTGTAGGATTTCTTCGGTGCCACAATCTCTGGTGTTGAAGTAAGAGATGTGCCGGACCAAATTTTAGCTCAGAGGATGTTGTAACCATCTTTTCAGAAATGTAACCTGCTGAGATTTAAAACAGGTTCGGCCTTACACTATCACCTTACAAAAAATGTTAATACATGTCCAATAACATGCTAATTACACTGCAATTATAATCTGTTCAATCACAAAGGCGTGTACTATTGTGGTTTGATCAAGACCCCAGATCTACGGAATATTTCAGTGCAGTAGTTTGCTACTGAAACCTCAGACAAAAAATCGCCAGGACCGTCACAGAGATTTGTTTGCCACAAACACACACGCACCCGCACGCCCAAACTTTTCCGTCGGCTGAAAGCACTTTTGTCTGAAAGTGGGAAAGTTCCACAGAGGGATGCGGGTCGTTAATATTCATTTCTGGCATATATTATCGTGACAGTGAGTGCGCACCTGCAATCAAGACACTGGATGCTACTTTGCTCGGAAAAATACCTGAACACAAGAGATTTAATCTGAGTGCGTAAAAGGCTCTGTGTTTGAAGTGTATCAAAGTCAAGAGCCGCTGTTAACTGAACAGTCCAAAAGGTTTATAAATCACCAAGTTTACAGGGTCAGACCTTTTCCCAGAAAGATGGCTGAACGCCCCGATTGAAAAATAGGTCAGAGATTTTCAATGGAAGGTTGTATGGACATAGAGAGGTAGGAGCAAACAGACACCCAGTGCACCTGGCCTGACAGAGGGAAGGAGAGTGACCAGCCTCTGCACAGGTGGTGATCAGGCTTTTATACAGTATTTAACTTTGTAATGAGCTCAACAATGTCAGTGATATGTTTCAGAATTATGATTTTAAGACCAGAATATTAGCAGCTGAAAAAGGACTACTCGTCTCTGTAATAATAATAATAATAATAATAATATCTCACCTAGGCCGATCTGAGGGAGGTATTTTTTTAGATACTACAATAAGTGTTTAAATGTTTGTTACTTGAGAAAACTGCCTATTTCACAAGTATGTCAACCATCATGTTTGTCCGTCTTGCTGTCTGTTCTTGCACACTATTGCATTGACAATTCTCAAGGTATCGACCTTACTAATTCATAGTGCAGGAACCCAAAGGGATTTCAATTTTGGAAGTTCAAGGCCAGAGGTTAAGGTCAAGTTTGTCGAAGGGGTCAAAAACACATTTCAGCCAACATCTCCCTTCAGAAAAACGATAGAGACATGACATTAATGCCAAAATGTTCCTTTACAAATGGTGCAGTGTAAATATAACAACAAAATTGCCTTATGATATCGGTTTGCCCTACTTTTTGGGGTCAACGTTCACATGGTCAAGGTATCATTTTTTCATTATCAAAATCATTTTTTTTTCTGCAATGATCTCCTAATTGTTGGGGATGACAGATATCATGACCCTAAGGGTGCCTGCCGACAGGTCAAAATTGGAGGAGTTTTGATGCGACGGCCATTTCCATGGTGACAAAAATCCCTATCCCCTATAAGGGGGCATATTTTTCCTATTCTCGTTACCAAATATCTCAAAAAACATTCAGACCAATGAGCTATCCTGAACATCACTTCGTTCAGCATGGTTATTTCTACTGAATTCAGCACTTTTGTTTTAAGGTCGAGGTCAAAGTCATCCAAAGCGTGAAAATCACATTTTGGCAAATATCTTGTGTAAGAGACAAGCTACAAACATGAGACAGATGTTTGAATGTTCTAGCAGGTTGGTCCTTCTAAGGGTTCATTAGTCCTTTTTACCTACCACATCAATTTGGTAGAAAATTTACGTCAAAATTACAAAGCTCAAGATAAAATTTCCCCTTTTTATGCAATGACCAATTTTGTTCCAGTTTTCACAAATGTCAAATATAAGGGTCCTCATTCCCAAAATGTCATAAAAATCGGACCAGCCGTTTTGATGCTACAACCGTTTCCACAGTGATAAAAATCCATTTCTCCTATAAATGCAAGTCACAACTTTGTGAATCTTCAATTTTAACCAGACCTCCCCAACACATGTGATGCAAGTATCATCCAGTGGTTGATTCGCCAAATAATTGGTCCGACAAACAGTAAAGTGTTCCAATTGATTCAAAAAATACCATAAGTTCACATTGGAAATAATTGTTGACAATTATAGGATCCTCAGTTGTTGTGTTCCAGGGTTCTGGCCTTTGGCCAGAACAGTATTATTTATGGTTTTAACAGTTTCATGTTCCAAGATTCCATAGCTCATAGTTCATGTTCATGTCATAGTTTTAACAGTTTCTTGTTTCAGGATTTCATTCCATGTCCATGTTTTTATTTTTCCATGTTTTTGTTTTCGCCAGGTCTGCCATGCCACTCCACCGCTTGTCTGCGTTCCGCCCCGTGCCTTCGTCGTTGCACATTTCTGAGCTCTGGTTGGCTTTGGTATTTCCCCTTCCTTCCATGCTGTGCTGGATTCGGGCCTCTCTAAGCTTAATTGGCAATTAACTGTTTTTAAGTTACTAACATTTACTAACACTCACTGGGTGGTGTAATTCTTAGATAGGCACATTACTAATATTACTAATTTAGACAGGGAGTTTATTGTCATGATTCCTGCTTTGCTATTTCAAGATCTTGCTGTGCTTTTCTGTTCTTAACATTCATGCTTGCTTCCAAACTGCATACTAAATTGGTACTTAAGCTGAGCACGCTCATTCTCTTAATGAGCAGGTCATGTCATCCAATCTCTGTCCATGTCTTGATCTTGCCATGCCTCTTGTTTCTCTCTCTCTCTCTCTCTCTCCAGGTGTTACCCCTCATGTACCATGATTACCAAGCCTTTATCTGGTTGCGGTGGAAGTTGGCTGGCAGACAGTGTCTCAAGTTTGTTTCTAGTCGCGTCTCGTTTAGCCAAGTTCTTGTCAAGTTCCCTAGTATTTGTCCTAGCCTCTCGTCTTGTATATATATATATTTAGTATTGTTATTTATTTTTCTTGAGTATCTTGCCTGGAGTTTCCAGTGCCTTTTTGTTTTTTGCCTTTTTGCATTTATTGTTTATAGCTCTGTGTAGCATACTTTAGTTTGTTTTTTGCAACCCTTTGGGCCAAGTTTTTTGTTGGCCCTTGTGCCTGTTTTGTTTTGTTTGGTAATAAATCCTCATTCCCTTCTCCCCGCATCTGGTGTCTTACTGATCCCATATCATCAGTCCTGTCTCACGTTTTCCAGTTATGCAATTTTTGCTCAGTAAGCGATTTAATTTGTTTGATTGTTAGCAACCTAGCGCCTAAAATATTGCAGCAGTCATTCCCAAAAAGGGGCACACAGGTCAGACACAGTCCAGAAAGCTAGCCATTTAATTTTGGAGAGAAGGCTGAAGTACGACAAAGATATGGGTCAAAGTGTATCAGTTGTTTTTTGCTTGGCTGGATTGAGTTCAAACCGCACTGCAAAAAGAGTCCATCTTATTAAGTCATTTAGTCTCAATATAAGACCTAACTTCCTCTTTTTTTCTCTCACAAGCATGTGCCCTTTTAAGTTACCATGTGCTTGCCAAGTGATTTTGTCTTATCCCATTGGCAAATCTAGAAAGAAGTCAAAATTATCTCACCCTATTGGCAAATTTCTGTCTTACTGATAAAAGAGGTAATAGAAATACTGTAACTGTTTTAAGTCTTAATACAAGATTAAGCGCTTGGTAAGCTGGACTTATTTTTCAGTTTTTGCTGTGCAAAATAAACAGCTTTCAATACTACGACCTTTAAAACACAACATATTATAAAGGGCACCCCCTCCTCAGGGGTCTGGCGGTAAATGTGCTGGGGGGGGTTCGGGGGTCAAAGGAAATTTCAATTTTCTGGAATATTTTCACTCTTCAACCACTTACCTTGAAATTTTGCGTAATGCTTACTGAGGTGAGGTATGTTGTGGCTAGCAATGTTTATTATTGCAAATTGAAAAGTTCTTTCATTCAATGATAAAGGCCCATCCATCCATCCATCCATTCTGTATCCATTCAGCTTCTCCCTCACTCGGGTCGAGGTTGAGCTGGAGCTCATTCTAGCTGACTATGAGCAGGAAGTAGGAAGACACCCTGGACAGCTCGCCAATCCATCACAGGGCACACGTCTTTCACACATTCATTCTCGCACCATTCATATGGACAATTTTGAATCTCCGATTAGCCTGACATGCATGTCATGGACTGTGGGAGGGAACTGGAGTGCGCATGCGGACACAGGGCGAACCTGCAAACTCACAAAGAAAAGCTCCAGGCCAGATTCAAACATACCGACATACCTTGATAAAAGTCAGAAAGTTTAATCCTCTCATTCTTCCTGTATTTGTTTGGGTTTCTCTTAATCCCTCCATCAGAATGCACCAAAATATTACAGATAGCAACATAATATAATATTCAATATCGATCAGCAACAACACAAAAACTCACAAGAGGAAATAATTCATTACATTTCGTTTTATGGCCTGAGGGAGTTAGTGACATTAAATCATGCTCCAGTACAGTCTAAAAACAAACTTCCTGTTTTTAATTTATTCTTTATAGTTTTTGCTGTCTGACCAATTAAAAACGGAAACAGGAAGTACGCAAGGCATTGACGGATCACCAAAATGTTTTATGACCAAACTTGAAACGAGGGGGAGAGAGCAGATCTGTGTTATTGTTGTAATTGTTTTTGCTTTATTTAAAAAGCGTTTTCCTTCAGCAAGACGACGCCAGGGGGGCCAATCGAACTCCTATCAATTACTGCCCTCGGGTCAGCCTTTGACTTCCTGAACCCCTCCTTTGATTCCCCATGGTCCCGCTGCTTAACCTGCTAAGTTGAGAAGTCATCCCAAAGTCGACATTAATTTCTTAATGCATTTTAGCTCCAAAGAACCCCTTCTCCTCCAGACTGGGGGGGGGGAGAGAGGGGGCAGGGGGAGGGCCCAAGGGACGTCCCCAAAGGTTTTCATAACTGGGCTGAAACGCCAATCAAAGAAAAGAGAAGGAGTGGGTGGGTAAACAGCGAAAGTCTTGATAATATCACTTAGCGAGACCGATGCCTAAGGTTCATTTTCCAACCCCCACGCTCCTCCTCCGGTGAAAATCCTGTCATTGAAAAAAATAAACAAAGCAGCTATTAATTTCTATTAAGAAGTTCCACTTCAGGGTATATTTAAATGACATGTTTTGACGCAGTCCACCACAAAAAAAAAAAAAGCAACAATGAATGATAAAAATAATAAAAAAAAAACATGTTTAGCTAATTAGACGCGAATGAGGTTTTTAAGTTTTTGCCATTTTTTGACCTTCACATCTGCTCATGCGAAAAATGTGTCAAATTAAACAGCGTATTTTTGCAACCTCAATGCATTTGGAGCATGTTTAATATGCTTGGATATACGCCTTGGATAATTTTCTGGGACATCATTGTCGGGAAAATCTCAAAAGATCTCATTAAATATAAATAATTTTCCAAATATGTTGTTACACATCAGGACTTTATATACAGTATTTTTCCCCCCCCACATTACAATGTTTAACCCTTAGAGCACAGAATAAATTTTCAAAGAATTAAAAATGTAATAATCCTGAGCTGTTGAAAATGAATCATGTGGTAGTGTCAGCATCTGATTTTGATATCTTACAACAACTGGACAACTATAGTTACCTGTAGCGCTCAAAGGGTTAAACACCCATGACTTTTCATTTGATAAGATGCTATATTGAGGCAATGAAGTATCAATGGGGCAACATGTCATTAGAATTTTGCCCAACCAAGCTACTTAGATGCAGTTTCCCAGGACCCACGACCTTTGTCACAGGCAAAAGCAGAAACAATAGCAGTAAGCCTAACCTACCCGCATGTGTTTCGGTTCCAAGAAATTTAGTCTGTTTGGTTAGGAAGTGAAGGCAAGTAAATGCCTTGCAAATCATTTTCAGAACCCACCATCTTGGGTTATGCATTTGCAGACCACAGGTGACTAATCCACCGCTGAAGCCATCCTTTGCTTTGAAGGCTCTGAAAGCTGAAGCCCTGTTGCTGCAGCTAATTACACTTTACCTCGAGAAGCTCCCAACCCACAGTCAACGGCATCGTTGTCCCTGTGTGCTACCATGAGCCCACGCCGCACCAACAATTAGCACATTAGGCCTTATTTCAAAGACACTCCAGCACAGTTTGAATCATAATTTACTCGCCTGGTTTTCATGACAACTCGGCATGGTGCGCTACCCGGTGTGAGAAATAAGGACCAATATCTCGCTGGTAAAGTTAAGCAACCAAGAGCTAACTTTCCAACTGCTTCAATCTACATAGTCGCCGAGCAGAATAATTTAATGAAGCTACTTGCCTCAGTTTCCCAGGTGACGGTGGATATACAGCACACTATGTGTGTGTAGAATTGTGTAAATAAACGGAGAAGATTGTAATTTTCCGCCCGTTTTGGTGAAAATGATGGAGGTCATTTGAACCATGATGCTGAAAGTTTCACTGTAATTAGAACTCATATCAGGGAACCAGGGGTGGTGGTCTTTGGCAAGAGGTAATAACTTATGTCATATTGAGTTATGTCATTTTTAGATGAGAACACGTGGAAAGGTCCACATTGTGAAAGGTCTGCGTTGTTGGAATCATAGAAGTGTAGACATGAATTTAGCTGGGTGCCCCCACCCCCCAGCCCACAGTCGCATAAATGCGGCCATCACCTCCTTTATTAAGGGGGGGTCAAGAGGTTACGTAAACAGCTGTTTCTCGAATGGGGACGCAGGGGAGGGTCCGGATGCGAGGTCAGCGCAGCTCCTGTGGGGATCGCCGCAGTTTACCCCAGATTAGAGCGTATTTCGGGCCATGACCGCACGCTGCCGCCGACCCTAGCTGTGGGTCACTCTGTCCGGTCGACTGGAGCCATCTTTATTGCGCTCCACAGAGGACTGCTTTGTAAACATTAAAAAAAAAAGGCAGACGGAAAACTTTACATATCTGTAGTCCCTCAGGAAGAGAGCTTCCGCCAACTTACAGCAAGAAAAATTATGCACTCCTGTTTTCTTCTTCTAGAGACCATTAGATGAACCCACAGTCCTCCCCACATCCTGATATGACAGCCAACACCCAGGTCAAAACTAGCTGTCATGAGCCATTCTCACAATATGTAGCTATCATCTTGACAAAACATTCCTTTAACATTGTGAGTGTCAGCTGAGTTAAACCATTGCAGGGTGGAACACCAATATTTTGTTTATTGTAGAATTTTAAGGAGGATAGTGGAGTTAAGGCAGTGAGAATTTGTTCATGATACGGCCAAAGAGACAGCCAAAAGTTCCCTGAAAAAGCATCTCTTTCTCTGCAGGAAGTTACAACATTAACCACAGCGAATTACACTTCAGGTCCACTCCAGCAGAGTAACTCTCATTTTAACCAGACTGTAAATGTGATCTTTGAAGACTGATACAAAAGTAGGCCTTCCATTTCAGCCACTGACATAACCTCCCATTGAGAGGGACGATAAACAAATCCTTAATGGTGGAGGTTCTACAAACTCAACTCCTTGCGATAAATCATTCGGACTGCGCTTAAAAAATGAACAGCAGCCCATATTTCATCCCTGACCTATTCATTCAAAAGGAGAATTCCCTTAAGCTCTCGAAATACAGTAAGTGAAAGAAACAGAATTTGGACAGCAGCCTAGTTCAACAAAACTGATACAAATGCGTTCAGAGTAATGTTTAACATTGCCTCGACTCTTTATTTACCTTTGTGTGTAGATGAATGGTGCATTATGGGGGACCTTGTTCTACAGAGAGGTAGCGGTGCTTGTATTCAGCTTAAGGTCTGCAGGACTACAGGGGCTGCAGCCATTAACAGAGCCTCTTATTCCTCGCCTGCAGGCAAAATTCCACATTTACTGCTCATGAAGGTATTCCAAAGTTTTTAAGCTTTTTAGGAAATGCAAGCTGACCTCACTTTCCTTAACACCAGCTACCCTTTTACCCTACCGCTCCCTCCATGCCTTGATCTCTCCATTCTGAATCACCAAACTACTTTATGCAAATCTTGCAGAAGCTATGTGCGCATATGTGTGTGTATGTGCGTGTGTAAGATACTCAAGAGCTGCCATCCCTACCTCAGCCTTACTGGATGAATTAGATGTGACATTCGTTGCTTAATGCTCTTTAAATAGCCAGGCTACCAATGGTGACCACTTCTGTGCATTGCACGTCCGCATCACATCCACATACGTGCACACATACTCGCACAGTCAAGCATTCTCCAATTTGCTGTCAATGGGAGCGATGACATTAAGAACATCTTGCAGTCATTTATGTAGTCTTTGACCCTGGCATGGAAACAAGACACGACAAACACGGGCAGCTGATGGAGCAGGGATGGGCATCTGCCTCTTTGCAGTCTTAGTGGTATTTCTGCAAACAGTACAATATAAACAAAATTGAATTGAACTAAGTGGATTATGTATTGTGAGTGGTGGTATAGAATGACATTACAGCTCAAGGGTGTAACAGTCAGTTTATTACTGGGGGGACAGAACAACTGAGACTGTCTAGAACATGGTCATTTTTTTTTTTAAATTGATGTCACCTTTTTCAAGGCACATTATTTGGGGGGGATGCACATCCCCCATCCCCCTCTCCCCCTCTTCGATTACACTCTTGGTTAACCTTAGGACGCCTATATTGGCGGTCTCTCACTCCGAACCTCTCACATTTTACAATGATGTTCGACTGCTTTAATACCCATACCCCATTCCTGTCCACTTAAGGACTCCAACAGGGGGATATGTCCTGCAAACTCTACACTTTATCCAGTGTTGTGTTTTTATGATGTGTTAAGGTGAAGGATGTTTCAGGGCTTGCTGGAACAGCCTCGGAGCTCACTGTTTTCAGGTTGCATGATGACGAGGCCCGTGTTCGTCAAACATTTCAGCATACAAGTGCTGATCTTGGATCAGATTCCAACCTCCACAATATCCTATACTTATTTGTAATGAACTGATCCAAAATCATCTCTCCTACTCTGAGATGTTTCACAAATACCGGGCCGGGTTCTGATTGGTAGGCCCGAATGTTTCCAGAAGAATTAGTGAAGCGGTTTTCCCTCTGTCCGAGCAGCATTCCGGCACATTCTCCTCCTGCAGAAGAGAAAGAGAGAGGCCAGGCGACAAGGTCTAGGTGACAGGAGAAATGAATTGGCTCTGCCCTGGTGGGGGGAGGGGGGGAAAGGTTGGCGGTGGTTTCGTTGGGGGGGGGGACGAGACTCTCACGAAGAAAAAAATTGTGACAGAAACGGGGGAGGCAGGCGACAGAACGTTCCGCTTTGTTGCACTAGATCAATCATCGGCCAGTAACGGCTATCGGCTGAGGCAGAAGTTCATTAAACTTCAGCGCGCTGCGTGTGTGTATGTGTGTGCGCGTGTGTGTGTGTGTGTGACAGGGTGACAGGCAGCCCCGCATGCTAGCGCTGATACACAAGGGTGAGCATGTGTCATATTAAACTCCAGTGTAGATGTGGAGGAAGGAGGCTGCTGTGGCACACACAGTGAGAGAGGGAGTGCATCCTGATTGTACTTTGAAGGCTGGGCAATTCTCCATTGCCTTCTGGGCGGTGAACTGCGATTATTAAATTTTAAGCCTGCGTTTTAGTTGGTGGAAAATCTTTAAGGTGCTTTTGCCGTGTTTGGCGTTTGGCATCATATATGTGCATTCCTGATCACGTGGGCAAAGGAAAAAACAAAAGCAATTGGAATAAAATGAATTAAACAATACAAATAACAAAATATTAAACAAATAATACACATGTAGTTCTTTAAAAATGCTTTCATTCTACTTACAAGTGAACACCACTGTTCAAATAGGAAAAAATACCAGGTAGTAGATTTCTGCTCGGTCATTTGGTGACAAATGTAAGGTGTGAATATTGTAGTATTTCAATATGACACCATTGTCACCATTTCAACATTAATTTAATGTTAAAAACATGAGAAAGAGCCGCAATGAGAAAGTCCCGCATACACAGACATACCGAGCGATTTCAATAAAGATGAAATAGACGTGAGAGCGGTGTAAAAAGAGAGGAAGGAGATTTCATATTTGTTTGTGACACTCATTGGACCTTGTGTGGCTTATTAGCAGAAAGAATGAGAGAGAGAGAGAGAGAGAGAGAGAGAGGCAAAAACAGAGAGAGAGGAAACGAGGAACAGGGACCGGTGAAGCGAGAGACACACAGACAGTTGAGTCATATTTCAGCCCTGATTGGAACTGACAAAATGTTATTGGAGGGATCACTCTTCTCAGCTCTGTTTGCTTTAGAAAGTCAGGCCCAGATTTATTATGACTGAAAAACATTATAGCCATCGGAAGTGCAGAGAGCTTAGAAAGCACAAAATGTCTGTCTGCACTTTAGCAAAGGGGGAGGGAGGGAGCGAGAGAGAGAGAGCGACAGAGAGAGAGAGTGAGAGAGAGGGGGGTAAAAGAGAAAATGGTCACTGTAGGAAAATAAACACAGGGAGGAATATCATAGAGCGATAGAGGGAGTGGCGAAAGGAGAAAGGGGAGCTATGTTGAGTGGTTGTTTCATGTGAGCCAGTGAGAGACCTGCTGCCATTACAAATCAATTTGGGCTCCAAACCAAATTCTTAAGTTCAAATCCCTGAACTTACGTTCTTACGCATTCATACAACATCCTACGTCTCTGACCTTCCTGTGGTAATTTTGCGTCCGGTAACCGTGTTTTGAGAACGACTAATACAAAGAAACTACCAGACTACCGCGAACTTCAGCGTAAGTCAAGCTGTTTGGATAATTAATGGAGGGTGCGCGAGGACTTAGTGAACCCTATTTTCCTAACCTCGCCGTGACCCGTCCACAACCTCTGGGTTTGCGGGGCACGGTGCAGTGGAGGTGGGGGAGGAGGGGCCTCTATATTTTTGTCGAATAAATCACAATCCTGAGTACCAGACATGTTCTGTGTCATATTTTCCTTGGCAGCCTTTCTCAACGTAATGTTACAGTGAGGTTGAAATAAGGAGAACGTTGTAACAAATGACACTGTACACTGTTAGCGATGCTAATGTCCAGGATGTTGACTGCTGTAATGTCTCCAGTGAATTGTGTTAGCATGTAGAACATGAACTATGAGTTCTCACGGCCTTTTCTTTTCTTTTTTTTTTTTTTTTGCACTAAGGCCGTACCTTGAGAGATTTCACATTTTTCATAATGCTCCCGGTTGTGGTAACTTTTCAAACTTTAGTGTGTACATACACTTGTCTTAGCCAAACAGAACATGGGAAAGGGAGGTGACTTTCCCGGGACTTCATCTCAAGCAAATCCTTATGCACATACTACCCAAAAGGCTTGTTTAAATTCTCGTTATCTGGGACATGACCTCATTGTATCTGATTTGAGGTTTGATCTCAATTCAAACACTGGCTGCAAACACCCTAAACTGGGTCTTCTTTCACAGAGCTGAAAGTGGAGTCAAACAAGCTAGCATTGCTATCTGCAGATCTCATTCAGGCTCACAATAACTTCTGAGTAATACATACAATGGAATCCAAACATATTGGAACAGTGACACGACAGTAAATGGGAGGTAGTTACTAAATAGTATGCAAAATATCAATCAAAATACCCACAAATTAAAGCTCTCCCATGTGAACTTATATTCTCACTTTTCAAATCCAGCAACCTGGATTACAGAGCCCCTGAATGAATACAGGAATATCAAAATACTTACATACTCCACGTAGGCCAGCTGCCTATCTAGCACCAAAACTTGACAGCTTAGGTATACTGTCTATCAACTTGGCATGCAAATAGATTTGGTATTGTGGCTTACTGTATTTGTCAACTTGGCACATTCATAAAAATAGTGGTTAGCCGATTGTCACAAAGCTGATGTGAATTCACAGGTGCAAAGACCCTTTTACGACAATATCTACAAGGCCCTCTGTCCTTTGCCGCAAACTGGGCTTGAAAAGACTGGTTTTCATGAGTTTACTAAATACTGCAAAATACTTGCCTTTTCAAGGCCAATGAAACTAAAAGTTTAAGAGTGAACAGACACTGAAGTTGAAACAAGAATTTGCCATTTATTATTACTGGGCAGCAACACCTGGAAGGAAATTAAGAAATGAGCAGGATGAAGAAAGCAGAGGAGTCGGGCCGTCGGTGTCTGTAAACCATCAGGAACAGAGGAACCATCGAAAATCCTCCCTCTCTTCATCTCTCCTCCCCTTTCCTCTGCCAAAACACGCAACGTAACTTCCGAGCGATGTGTGAATATACCTCTCCACCAGTGCGATCCCAGAGGAAGGTGAAAAAGTCAGAGGACACTTTAAGGAAACATCGATCGAGAGATCTGCGGCCGATTATGGTAATGTGATTAAATATAATACGATATTCTATCCGAGTGTGAGATCGAGACCCAGAGAGCACGTGCAGGCACTGCTGAGATCATTTGGGCCAGATGAAGGCATCGAGCGCATCTGCTTCTCGTTCGCGTGGCGGACTGGCGTGTGCAGTCTTACTTCCGCAGTTCAGCCACAGAGCCGTCGCTATCATTTTACAACAACGTTACCAGCCCTCCATCTGTTAATGAGTGTGCGGCGAATGTCAGAATAAGAAGACAGCACCGCACAGACACCTTGTCATATTTGCAAGAAACTTTTTCCCACGGTTTGCATTTTGTTCTGCAGAATTCAGAGACCTTGTGCATGCACATGCACAGCTTTTTTTTTTTTTTTGGCTCAGCAGACGTAGAGGAGCTTAGTGACACCAAAAATACAATAACAATATCCACAGATCTGAGAAGTGAGAAACTAGCAGGACGAACAAAACTTATTCAGACTCCGTTGAGATAAACACCTGCCTCACGAGGCTGTTAGGATGTGTCACTCATTGTAGCAGATCAAGACTTTACCTTATAAGCAGTAGGCACATTTAACCCCTTTAACTGTGAAGTTTTCAGTTAAGTTTTCCCTTAACCATAAAGTCAACTTTAACCCCATTAAACTTGTCGACCCATGTATGGGCCTGTCAAATGCAACTGTTGTATTCAAACCTGTGAAACATCAGGCCTAAATTCTTGTGGAGATCGCAAGGTTTCCAATGATCCCAAATATGTCCTGTTGAATTGCAAGGAAATGAGTATAAAATGATGGACACAATCTAAATATTTTCCATTTAAAGCATAGCAACCAGCAGATAAAGGATATGTATGTAACATTGTCCAACAATTTGAAATGAATGCTTATTTCAGATGGAGGCTAGTACTGAACTGAAGTACAATGACGCCAGACATACCTGCGCAGCCCACTAAGTGACGTTATAATGGACAGTGGTCTTTTTCTCATTTTCAATCCAATTGCTTTACATTTTCATTGTAAATAGCTCATTTAAATTCTTTCCAAGGGTCAATTGGTACTCCAAGCTATTTATTAAACAGTGTACTGTAAATCTCACAAGAGTTACAGAAATAAGCATAAAATCATGAGCAACACTTGGGTAAATCAGAAATTAGTCATGTAAAAATGTTAAGCTGCACCTTTTCCAAACAACTTTCTAGTACAGTGGTAAATCATTGTAGCAATAATGTATGTAAAATTAATAAACATTTGGTACAGGTACAGCAGTAAAAAAAAAACAGTTCCTGGGCCAAGCAGATTTATAAATATCAATGTCAGTGCCACTTTGGACCCATTTTCTTGCATTATGTATGAAAATCTTGCAATTTGTTTTTACTTTCTATACCCAGACGATAAAAAACCCCAGCAGTAAGACCCTTTGGTTTCAGGCTGGCTTCAAACTATGCCTCGCTGCAGGACTAAAATAATGAAACCAACTTATTGGTGATGTCTGACCCTGGCACTCTTCCCAGCTGAACTAAACTAACCAAGATAAACAGTGTGGGTTTGGGCGATGTGCAGCATGATTTTATTCTTTTTATTTTATCATTATCATATATATATATATATATATATATATATATATATCACACATATATATTTTTTTGCTGCTAACAGATTTCAGACTGTCCATGAAAATGAAAGTAAGAACAAGAAGGAAAAGGAGAGAAGTAGAGGAAGAAGAAGAATTTAATTCCATATGATATTTTGTTTTCACAAAACTTATCTCACAATCCCAATTAAAGGGAAAGGTTCGGCGATGATGTTCTGTCTGCAGGAATTTACCATGGAATTAGAATCCTCTTTCTCCATTACGGCGTCGTGAGACGGGGACACCAGAGGCAGCTGCCAGGCAGGGGACGAGTCATTGATACGGGGTGGCACTGCACCCCTCAAGTGGGGTCTGAAACCGACAGATATCGCGAAGCCCCTTGAAAGGAGTGGAGAGATTAGGCCTCGAAGCCTCTCTCAGCGCATGCAGTGCGTTTGGCAAAGGCGGCCATTTCTGCTGGGTGGAAGCAGGCCTGAGGGCTGGATTGGGATCTGCCAGTCCTGGCCCAGTGAGCGCGGCAGAGAAGAACAGTGGGCAAAGAAAAGACAGCTATATCCACATTCACTTCGAGTTGGCAGGTTTAAACTTCAAATCATTTTGCACTCTTACCCATGATACCCTTGAACAATGTGCATATTTGTGCTTATTAATTTGGAGTACACATCAAGTTAATTTCACAAGGGAACTTCAGCGTCAAGCAGCAAAATTCTGTCGAAGAGCAGCCTTTTCTACGAGATGTTATGGCTTAGGCATTCATCACCAATGAACAGGGTATAGCGATTTTCTTTTGCGCAAGCTGTGATATTTAAATTTTATGCTAGACAATCACGATATATCAGGAAGAGCCAAAAGGCTGAAAATTTTGCCACTATAGCCACTAAAATACATTGGCCCAGAAGAAATATGTTTTTGCAATTAGCAAAGAGTGTATTGCATATGCCTTTTTTCAACTTTATCGAATGATCAACCCATTGACAGCAAGGGCCTTTTTCCAGAACAATAAGGAGAGGTTATGTACAAAATAATTTATTTCTCAGCAATTCCAGAAAAAAATATGTCTACAAAATATAACATTCATTACTCAGTGACCCAACGAATCGAACATAGCTTTTGTATTGACAAAGAAAAATGGCATTTCCGTTGTCAAAAAACTTGCGTGAATTCCTTGTGCCTCCCCTCATCCAATGGCATTGTATGTTTATTAGTATCGTCTCTTTTGATTGGTTTATGTCCTGTGTGTTTTCCTCACCAGTTGTGCTCTATTCATGTTTCCCTCCCGTCACGTGTGTGGTGACGTATTTATACCCCATACTTTGAGTTTTCAAGTTGCTGGATTGTCACCTGCTATCTGCTCTTTAGCTGTTTATTGTTTATTAGTTTATTTGAAAAGGGACAGTGTACATTAATAAAAACATTATAAAAACAAATATAAATGTACCCGAGTTAGCTAAAAGCTAATTTTCATCGGTAGTCCCTCCGGCTGATGTTAAAAGGCATCCTATTCAAAGCAGGTAACAGTCAGTTCAATCACGAAGACCCCGGATTTTAAGGAAAGGAGATTTATTAACAATGCAATGACATGAAAGAAATTCAGGATTTGGCGATGACTCCGTCGTCGAGGACCCTCAAGCGTGGAGAGGCGCTGATCTGCCTGGGTGGCAGGCAGGGGCGAAGCCATCCCCCGTTGGACAGAAGGGTCACACGGATGAAGTAGATGCTGAAGAGGGCGGAGTCAGAAGTTGGTGGTGGTGGGGAGGCGGTGGGCGATGCGAAGTCTGTGCAACAGCAGACAGGAACACGTCAGACGCATATATAAAGAAGATCGAAGGCGCTGATTGGGTAAGCGTAATTACATGAGAATCCTACGTCTCGTGATTGAACTTTCGTTTACACTTCCATTACTTGCTAGAAAAAGTTATTTTTCCTTGGAAATCATTTATAACCTTTAATGATAATAATGTATAGAAGATCCCTTCATAGTTTAGTTAATAGAACAAGCTCCCAAGCCTCACTCTTGGTCTCCAGGATTGGGACTGCCATCCCTTTATTCTCCTCTCTGTCCTGTCCTCAGCCCAGTTTACTTTGAACAACCTAAAGAATACAATCCAGTAGTCTGGTTTATCGATAGTAATACAGTAAGACAGAGAGGAGAGCCCAGAGGATAATGATAGAGCTCAGTTCAGATGTTACAGGAAAGGTACAGTGGGTGTATCCAGTGCCCGGTCAGAGGCTTTCCACCACATCTGCCAAATTGAGTGCACACTTTGTGAGAGTCAAACTGCCAGATGGCAGGAAACTGGAATTGAGCAGGAATGCAGTCTCAATACTGATGACCACAGAAGGCCTGGGAGGTTGTTCAAAGTTAAAAAATAAAGTGGTGCACGCACATCAAATGAATGCAGGTGCTGGATAAAACTATACCAAAAGAATAGAGAGAAAGAAGATACCAGCACACTGTAACTGTTGCTCCCGCAGTGATTTATTCCACAACGTTTCGACCAGAATGGTCTTCGTCAACACCTGAAAACACATGGGGTTCCTGGTCTTGATCATAACAGCCCAGGAGGTTTTTGGGATGCCAGGTTCATAAAAAGAACAAAAATTTTATCCTGATAGTGACAAATTTTGTATTATCAACCAGAAAGGGTTACTAAATATGTTATAACTGATCAAAAACAATAGGAACATTTCCGTCTGAGATTTCTGATCACAACAAACACAGCTGAAAAAGGGGTTTCAACTACTGCATCTCAAAAATGTGATTTGTGGTAGATTGTACAAGATTATGCAAAACAACATTATTCCACACTTCAAGACGGAAACACAATCCTGATTTCTTGAACATTACACGAGAGCTAATGCTGAGAGAGGGAGAGAGAGAGAGAGAGAGTGAGAGAGGGAAGGAGGAGGAGAGAGAGAGAGACAGTTTTGTTTTGGGATAAATAAAGCCCTTGCCCTCAAACTACAGCCAAAACTCAAAGCATGGAGCCAAGGGCATGTCTAGAGAACAAGAGGGAAGAACTGGAGGTAAAAGAAACACCTGAGATGGCTGAATGTACACAGGTGTCTGAGGCCCGATGCTCCTGTTCTTGCTCTATGGAATCTTTGTTTGGGGTTCACCATGCTCTTATGGTCAGACAAAGTCTTGTCTTTGTGACATTGTGATCCTGTTACTTGGGACGGTTCGGAGAGGGGGCGCACTGGGGTCAGGGACGGCAGCCCAGTGTGAGGTTCTGGTGACCTAATTGGTTGCATTAGGGCTGTGGGAACTGCTTTACTCTGCTGACCCTTGAAAAACACTGCGGCAGGCCCGTCGCAACCATGGGCCCAAGATGCCCACTCTGTATTATCCTTCCACAGAGGGAAGCGACGGACAATGGCATCTTTCACGGGACCAAAGATTTAATTAAAAACGTGTGCCAACAAGCATTTAAACATGAAACCGAGGAGAACGATTGCATGGCCGTGCCAGCGAAATGGTCAGATTGGTGAGGTGAGAGGTCATGAATGTCAGCTCAATTGATGCCACCAAAAATGTCCATGTATATCAGTAAAAAATCTGTGTACTGAAATGAAAATTTGAGGTTTTGAAGTAGGCCATCTTGTAGGGTTTTTTTTTTGTTTTAGTATTACAACTGCCAAAAATAAAATGTCTTCACACTGGTTGTTCAATCTGAGAAGCCACTGAATGAAGGGATGTGAACAAGATCTTTTAGAGTGTGATCTTTCTAAATTAAGAAATTAAAGGAGATCCTGCGACAGGCAAAGACTTGAAGCAAAGGTAGAGTCGAATTGTACATCAGGCCCTTTCGTTCCCCTGCAGCACTCAGCTCCTGCACTCAGCACTGTGGGCTGCGGAGACGAGAATTCTGATTAAGGAGCAGGACAAGAGAGCGAGTGCTTTTTTCTGAGGACTCTTCTCCATTTCTCCATTTCTCAGGGGCCCGAGCAAAGGTCTGACCCAACGTAGATGGACAAGAGATGGACAAGAGCTTTTCAAGAACTAAGCAGACAAAAAAAAAATGCCAGATTTGTGCTTCTAATTAACAGTCCACTTTCAGCTTTTGCTGTAATGGGTAGCCCCAACCTGTCAACCCCCCCTTGGTCGCCCACCCATCCACCTCGTGTCCGGTCACAACCTCGAGGGCAGTGCAGCTTTGTAAATGTCCTGTCTATCGAGGTTGGGTTCCTGGTGTCTCCATATAGCCCCCAATCTCAGCTCGGTAAGAGGATCCACCCACAACACAGGGTTCACGGACTGGTCACATAGATAACGCGGATACTGGGTATGTTTCCGTCCCATGGACAACGGCGACACAGTCTGAGAGCGAACACGTGTGTGCGGCTTTTAATTCAGCTGGTGAACATGTCGTGCAGGTGACTGAAGCCGAATGGAACACCTGCATCATTATGTGCTTTAGCCCCACCTCGACCTCTGACCCTTGTAACGATAAACCTCCCTCACTGTCAGAGAGGATGTGCGTCACGCACTGGAGAGAGCTGGGATAGGATAGACTTCGACTACTTTTGAGAACCTGGAGAAACTACTCACTTTTGGGAAATGTAATCATGCTTTATATAGCATCTACTCGCCTCAGCTTACCATTGGCGATTTCAACAATGCTAGCAACATTACACGGTCCACATTGCAATCAGCAATGACAAAATTCAAACAATCAAATGACTTGAAAAGAAACATGGGAGAAAAAAAAATCTTAGTCCGGCCAAGTGGACCAAGTGTTCCTCTCACACCTGTAAATGTATAATCAAGGACTGGGCACACTCTTAAGAGTCTGATACAACTCGGTTTATTGTGAGTGGCTCAGTGTGAAATACAAAAACACAGGCTGGTCTGTGCAAACCACGAAGCATTCATTCTTCAACAATCACCCGACACAGACTGACCCCCCATTGTCCAAACTCTCGTTTTATTGGGGTTTCTGTCTCTTCCTTAGGTGTGACTGAACGTGACACTTTTTACCTTATCAAACATTATTGATTTCTGATTGGTTCATTGTCATATTGTAACTCTACACCTTTAGTTAATAGTATGCTGGAACTGCCTTTTTATATAATAGTGTAAATTCATTTTAGGCCTCCAGGAACACTAGAGCGCCGCACACATTCCTCCAAAACCTAGGGTTCAGCTGAGGGTCAGTTTGAGTGCCCAAGTTGGCTGGATTCTTGGATTTTACCAAAATAAACTGGAGTACGCCGGCTAATATCATGGGACCGCTTATTGGTTGACTACTGATATGGTCATGCCGGAAGGTTAGTTCATCTAGCCGGTCTTACCCATATGGTCATTCCGGAGGATTTGCTCATGTAGCCGGCCGTGAGCGGCCAGTAAGGGTTTTGCTCTCTGGGCTTTTTAACACACTAAAATAAAAAAATTAAATCTCAGAAATGTTTGATTAACATAATAATGCTATATCAACTGGTTCCACAAAACTAAGTTAAGTACATTCCACTCAATGCAATTAATTAAACTGGCCAAAAAATGTTAGAAGTCAAATAAAGGTTATGCTAAGCAATGGCGTGGAACCAGCTTAATAATAACATTATTAAGTAAATACAACAAAATCTAACATTTGATTTTTTTGAGTGCAGATGTATGAGTTTTTGCCTGTTCATAGCTCTCCTTTCTCTTACAGCAATTTAAAGGGCCATACTGTATGAACCTGGCTCATTTCTTTCTGTTGGAATATGATTATGGTTATATTTCGAATTTAGAATAATTTAAGAATAATATACCACCAGAAACACTCATTAAATGCCGTAATTGTCAATATGGATTTTGATTCTAGAATTTGCCTAATATACTTTTGCACGTAATGTTTAATTCTGGTTTGTTAACATTAGGTCCTGACTCGAAGAGAATTGGATGCACAATTATTTGTTGAGAAGCCCATTTTATAATTCTGCCGAATCTTTATGACGCAAACGCAGGAAAAATGGTAGTCAGACCTTCTACATATTCATAATTTAGAATATTAAAGCTTTTTAAGTATTAAGAGGATTAACCCTGCAGCCAAAAACATTAGTGTAAATGAACAAATGGCCAAGTAAGCAGCAATTACGAGCTCATTAATCCATTTTAATTGACTCTATGTCAATACATAGATATTTTCTGAGGTCCAGTATGCAGCCTCTTATGCAGACTGTGTCTGATCTTGTTTCAAAGTTTTGATCTACTGTATTAGGGTCCGCTTTGCCGACAATATCCCACAACAATAAAACAAAGTGACTTTTACTATCAAAGGAAGCTGCAACTTATTTCAGTTTACAATAGAAAATGCAAGGAAGAGAAAGAGTTTAATATTGATTAAATATTATGAGAACGGTCGCATTGTCATAACAGATTTAGAGGACTGATCAATCAGTAGCTCATCAAAAATTTGTGAGGTCTCATTTCTATGGTGTCTCCAGTAACTAAACTGATCTTTGCAACGAAATTCCATTTCCCCAGTGTTTGCACAGAAAACTCAGTAAAGCTCTCCATCCAGCAATTGTTTGTATTCATCATGAAACCTATTGGCAAGGGACACTCTAGACATGTAGACAAAAACCTCACAGTAAATTATGCCGCATTGCTGGTTGCCATTTCTGCTAATTCCACTTGCAGCCTGTAGTGGGAGCTTCACACAGCAAATCTTAAATGCACCATATTTTTTTAAAGGCAGAGGAATTTATACCTTATGTTTTATGTATATGAAATAAAATAAAGTATACAAGAGTAGTTGGCTGAACTCCGACATTTATTCCTATGCAAATGAACTGCGCGTCATTTAGAATTTGTTTAGAGCTTATTCATCCAGAGGAGATTTTCCCAAGACAGGCAAATAGAGCGTGACTTCATTAAGATCATTTTCAGTAAAGGTGGAGTTATCCATATCGGAGATGAGGCCAGCGGAGGAACTTCGAGGAGTCTGCACTTCCAATGCAATTCCACTTATGTAGATCAAACTGTAGACCGACAGACAAATGGAAATCAGAAAGCAGAGCTAGATAAAGGAAAGCTGGATGAATAAAATACATACACAGGAAACAGGGGTCCGATGAGCCACGGGGACCAATGAGCTATATAAACTATTTTGCCAATTTTCAGCCGCTCTGACATCTCTTGATTACAGATATGTGATATTACTCTTTGGTCCTTATTGCTCATTGGACCCCAGTCCCCCCTATATTGAGAAAGTA
Organism: Gymnothorax reevesii; assembly: GCA_029721435.1. Lineage (NCBI taxonomy): Eukaryota > Metazoa > Chordata > Actinopteri > Anguilliformes > Muraenidae > Gymnothorax > Gymnothorax reevesii. The sequence goes on along the minus strand of CM056579.1, from coordinate 23,666,406 downwards.
AACCCCCTTTTATTGGTGAAACAAAACAGATTATGTTTTCATTTACTCTGACAGTTTCACTATCACTTGCCTCCTGGCCTTTGCTCTACAGGCTCCTATGGCCTCATAAGCTTTCCGAAAAAATTGATCTTCGTCACAAGCCTAGAAAAGCCTTCATAGTCCAGCACCCAAGACTGCTCTTCCTGCTCCAAGGTCATGAACGCAAACCTCAAGAATGTTCTCCTGCACTCAGGTTTTTCTCTCCTAAGTTCAGCTGTATACAGCTGCTGATCTAATACACAGACCACAGTAAACACAATAGACCCGTGCAAACAAAAAGGCCGGGACAGTAACAATGGTGCAGGCCATCCGTATAACAGAAACCAGCCAGCCAGCCAGCCGGCCAGCAAGCCCGAAACCCATCTGTGGAAGCCATTAGGCCGACTTCGACTGCAACGCAATCCAAGGTTTGAAATCGTGTTTGTACTCGGAGCCAAAGTGCTTTAGCAGATTATCATGGTGAATTTTCTGCTTGTCCGTTGCCTCCACCCTTTTAAAGAAGGAGTCATTTTTATTGCAATTGTTGCTGCCCGTTTGAAGGGAAAGAGAGCCTGGGGAACACTTAGCCCATCAGCGCTCAGTATTAAAGGCCTAATTAGGATTTCTCTCTCTGGCCACTGAAAGCTGTTACAAGCTCCTGAAGAAGCTGAACGTTAAGCCTGAGAATTCCTCTCGTTCAGGAAAATGCCAACAAAGACTTGGGCAGCACTCTCACTCGCTGAAAAACTGGAGACATTAGTGTACAAATGGCATACTTTCTCATTCTTCCTTCCTTCTTGATTTTTCTCTTTTCTATATCTTGAACTCAGAGGGCCAGTGTTGCTGGCACAGATTTTGTCTAGTTTTACACTAAATACAATTTTGATCGGTGTTTCACCATACAAAACTCCATTCAGACCGGGACTTTGCTCAGTGCCAAAAGCGTGTGACGATGATTCTGGGTGCAAGAGATATTTTCAGGCCCCTCAGCTCACTCATTCACAAAATATGCAACTGTTTGTATCCTGTTTCTTTGCTAATACAAATGTAGCCACTACCGGCAATAGTGCTAAAATATAGCGATATCACTTCACATGTGTATTAAGAAAAGGCTAAATGTGCATAAACTCTTTGATTCTGTTTCTCTTTCTCGAGAAAAAAAAAATAGCTCAGTGTAGGTAAAATAGCTTCCCTAAATCTTACACTGCAGATTAGCAGGACAGCCATGGCTATCAAACATTAATTGTGAACTTTCACAGTGTCAAACAATCAGTAAAACATTTCACAACCACAACCAAGTTCAATAAAAAAATGTACTATCTTTACTGAAGGTAGGCCACTACATATTTACATGAGGAGTAAAAAGCCTAATCAAAAACTTTAAAGTGTTAGACCCCATGAAGGGGATTTTTGGCTTTGGTGTTGTTTATGAAGGGAGACATGCTTCAATATTTTCATTAATGTTAACCACATCTTTCTCTTCCCTCAAATAACAAAGGTACTGCTAATATGAAAACCGTATTGACTTTAAATCATAACAGTGATTGGTCCACTGACATGACAATGGGCCCCCATCACTTGTGGGCCAAGGTGTAACTGAACCCCCTGCACCAAAGGTATTTCCCCTCCAAACAATGCTTAATGTGAACTGGTGAATCTGGCCAAGAGAGACTTAACTACAGCTTACTGGGCATATTTACTGAAATGGAAGAACTGCTACGAGATAAAAGAATGGTACATTACATTTAGCGATGAAATTAAATGAAAATAAGGAAAAGTTCAACTGTTTGCCAAATCTATTTATATTAATTATAAATTGCATAATAAATCTATATTACAATGGTAGAACACTAAAAAAAGGTACATCGATGTTGACCAAGTAATTTCATCAATGATTGGAGGGCTTCCCTGTCGTACATTATGGAGGGCTTTGAACAACGCAGAGCAGGGCCCACTACACTTGTAAACTGCCCAAAGATCTCCCATAATCCACAAGATTTCCAGAATTGAGCACAAACATGCAGGTAGTGAACAGCCAAACCTAATGTGTAGTATTCTACTGGGAACTCAAGTCAAGCTTTAACAAAAAGCTTTTTTTTTCTGCAGAACAAAATGAAATAGCCAATTAATCACCTCAAAGCCTTGGTCCCCTTCCCAGTACTGCAGTCATGTAAGGAATAGCAGAAAAAATAAACTTGTAAATCCACATTACTGCAACATTCATCACATTCTCTTTACAGTGAATTTATTAGCATTATGGAGTTGACATATTAATCACTGAAAGCATTTAATCGTAATTTCATACAGCGTGATTAGCGCTTTGGAGCATTATGTATAAATTCTAGTCAGGGCTCAGAAAGCTTTATTTGTGTTTAGAAAATCATATTTAAGGTTCATATTCGCTACAGACATTTAGTGTTAAGACTTAAGAGCAAAAGAGACAGAGCTAGCCAGAGAAAGGAGAACAGAGGCAGAGAAAGTGGCAGAGAGAAAGAGGCTGGCCTGCAGATGAGATGAGGCAATAGGTTTAGCGTTCAGACAGGGCAAAGGACAGCTTATCCAGGAATGAGGTCATTGTGAGGTCACATCTCAAATCATAAACATCAGCTCCCATTGTGAAGGAGCACTGACCATTAATGTGGGTAAGAATGACTTCCCACTGTAAAAAAACACTGACCAACTGAACAGTCGAGAATAAGTACTTCCTCTTGTTAGAGACCACTGACCAACAAAGCGAGCAAGAACTGTTACCCCAATCTAAAATGATTCACAAATAAATCCTCCTCTATCAGTTTGGAGCACAAACTAGCAACCTCAGCAGAATCTTCATCAACTAGTAAGTAGAGTTGACATCTACTTGGGTTGGACGTTTTTCTTTTTTCCTTTGGGGTCAAATTTACCGAGACAATTTTCACGCGCAAACCCTTTTCGCACATGAGGAAATAGAGTTTATGACCAATGATTGAGGCAAAGAAAACATCACGGCCAATCACTGACCATGTTATTAGTTTTGTATGCGCCAAAAGGTTTTGCACATGCAAAATCTCAGTAACTCTAGCCTCAGAGAAACAGGTAAACACAAATCCAACTTGATTCAAGCAGCGTGAATGAGAGACCGTCAAAAAAGTTGTCTTCTAAGGATATAGAGGGAGGAAAGGGGATTGGATTTTTCATAATGTAGTACTGAACTCAACCACCTGCAACCTGAATATAACTAAAATAACACAGTCAACTAACTGTAATCATACGTAATGTATACAATAACATGTCCATAATAACTCTGGTCAAAGATAACAAGTCTGCCTGGTAGATATATGTGCATGCATATATCTGTTTTTCACTATCTTTTAACATGATTTTCTCTTCCAAATGATTATCTTAGCTTCATCAAGCTGTTACTGAATGAGGTCAGCAGTCTGCAATGGCGAAAATGACCAGATTTCTGTCAGTCGAAATAAAAGGTGTGATTCTTTGGGAGTCTATACAGGTGTTGGGGCTTATTCTATCACCTCAAAACTTAATTAAATCTGGAGTGGATGGGGGAGAAATGGGTGGTAATCCTATCGTTATGGACATCTAAGTTTCTGACTATCCAGTAGTTCAATTTTCAACTTTCCCACTTCAAAGACAACAGTTGGCATCTCTCCGGATCGGCCAGGATGTGAGGAGCTGATGAGGTCCGGCAGATTTGGGTTTTTTTTTTTTTGGATAGGGTGACGATCAGGCATGAGGGGGACGGAGGCTGGCAGCTGAGGAGGCCGCGCCCGAACCCCTCGGGTGAGGCGACCTGGGGAGAGAGGACGGCTGGTGTGTTAGTGTAACCGTAGCTGCCGGTGATCCCGGGGTCACCTCCCCAAGCGTGCCGGCTGTCTCCTTTAATAGACCAAACACATATGTCTCTCTCTGCTCCGCCGCAGAACGGTGACTTCATAATCGGCCTGTTACAAATGACCATTTCTAAATGCCTCTAATGGATAATGACTAAATGCAAATATGAGTTGGCAGCTTTCTGTGCTTGTTGATTCACATTTTTGCCCGTTTTAACAAATGATTCAAAAGTGGCAGTTGGAGAAATGGGTAGGTTTTTTTAGAAGATAATAGGGAAACAAGCAAACAATTTTATTAGCATTATTAAAATACACTTTTTATGTAAACATTCTTTTGCTATGAAAACAAAAACTGAAAAAGAGGCTGATTTCAAACAGTGATAATCTCGCTCCAGTATACAATAGCAAAAGTTCTTCACTGAAGTTTTCAGGCGGATACAAATAAACCATCATCAGGCCTCTCAAACGAAGCTTCTACAATGAGCCCTGCTTTCATAACTGCATCTCGTCACAAGGCCTGAAAAGAACTGGTGACAGCAGGTTAGCGTCGCTCTTCCCTGCGATAACGCCACGTTTCACATCTATTGGCAAAGCTGAGTCCTGCTCAGTGCCTGGGCGAGTTTAAGTCAGAAATCAGTGGAGGAATTTGCTTTATTATTTGCAGAGGTGCAGAGTAACGTCTGGACCGCACCTTCAGGAACATCAAACGAAACCGCACGCATTCTGAACAGGAGGCGAGAGGCCTGGGACCTGTCAGATAGACGAACTCTCATATCCTGGACGGGCCGTTGAGTGGGGCGCAGTCCTCCCACCCCCTGGTGCTCGCTTGTAAAAATGTCTTTAAGGAGAGTTTCCCACCCCCGACAGAGAAGTCAGTAGCTGTTGCGCTCGCCAAACTTTTAACACGCAGTGAGTCTAATGCGGCCGGACAGCAGAGAGCCTCTCGCTTCCTTCGCTCAGCAGGGTCCGAGAGCCAGTCCTGGGCTTGGGGGTTGAACTTGGCCTTGCGCTCGCTTTGTGGAAACCCGAAACCGTGGCATAAAAAGGGCCCAGATACAAGAGAGAGGAGTGGGATGGGGCAGGGGGAGGGATAGCAGAGGCGGGGTTGGGGGGGCTATTGGGACAGGGGATGCATTTCAAGCCCATCAGTGTCAGTTATTTGGCTAAGTGGTGACATAATCACAATCGCCTGCGGCATTCCGCTGAGACTACGAGAGCCCTCATTGGCTGTCTGCTCCCTGAAATGCCCCCCACCACTCCCAAATAATACCAATCCCTCTGGCGAACAGACGGTACAGTGCATGCGAATCTAGCCTTTCGCCTTTAGTTGAAGGATTTTATATTTACTATGGCAGGAGAGGCCTTTTAGTAAATCCTTATTCACTTTACACCACATTTTAACATATCCAAAAATAAAAAGCATTTGTCTAAAAAAAAAAAAACGGCTCTCAATCTCCTTCAGATGGTTTAAGGTGCAACTGAAAGGCAAGGTAGCAAGTCCCTGAAATTCACAGCAATTAGCTGTAAAAAAAAAAAGAAAGAAAGAAAGAAACATAGGAAGGATGAATATCTTCTCCTTAACCTGAATTTATGCCTGAATTTTCTTCTTTTATTTTGTACTTTTTAATGTTATTACACTTCAAAATACCACTCGAATAGTCATTCAAACAGGACACTTTTTCTTAACAGTCCTCATGTGAGGACGCTAGGCATAAATGGGTTAACTTTGTGAGTTTGAAAATAATATGCAAACAAATTGAGTTTTCCTTATCAGGCATGGTACCAGATGTACATATTTGCTTGGGCTAGACGATCTTCTTCTTAGGTATTGTTCAAATTCCTACATTCTGACGCAGATGCTCACTTTCCCCGGGTCAGAATGTTTAAGCTCAATTTCCTGCGCCAGGTATATTTCTCAAAACACTTTGTATTCACTATGTATATAATTTTTTCCTCACGCATTTAATTACCAGTTGTGGGAAGATCATACGCATACTTGCGCAAAACTGTTCCCACTACATTAAATTTGGTCAACTAATACTAGAATTCATGTATTAAAAGTTCATATGCGGTTTTAGAGTGGTTTCACACAAAGATGGTGTTGAGATGGCTCTCCTGAACCCATAGGCCCGAAATTCATGTGCTTCTTTTCTCCAGTCCTTTTCCTGATTTTTCTTCTTCAGTGGTTTTCACATTGCTTATAGGTGAATAATGTTTCCAGCACTCCGCCCTTGTGCTTTCACTTGAAAACATCTTCCCCCTCCTATTCTGACCACAGCAAATTCACATTTCAGTCACAGTATCATAACATTAACTCTACTACCATTTTTGCTCAGCGGGTGAGACACAGAATTTCCAAAGGTGAGAAGAACAACAGCGTTCCTAGAATGTACTTTCAAATAGATTTCTATGAATGCAGTGTACAGAGAATTATGAATCACAGGTTAGAATACTAAGAATATTGATTTTAAAATTCCACCGTCGGTGCTGTCTGTGACACATGAAAGCAAGCGGAAACTGAAACATCTGTTTATGAAACATTTCATTCTGAGAGTTAGCAGTGTGGTTTCCCAGCTCCAAGGTGTAGTGTGAAGTTACCCAGTCCAAACGTGCCCAGTGATTATCAATGAGATTTGATTTATATACAGTATATATACAGTGCTGTGAAGAAGTATTTGCCCCCTTCGTGATTTCATTTTATTTTTTTGCATATTTTTCATACTTAAATGTTTCAGATCATCAAACAAATTCTAATATTTGACAAAGATAACCTGATTAAATACAAAATTCAGTTTTTAAATGATTTCATTTATTGAGGAAAAAAGCTATCCAATCCTACCTGGCCCTATGTGACAAAGTAATTGCCCCCTAAACCTAATAACTGTTTGTGCCACCCTCGGCGACGACGACTGCAATCAAGCATTTGCGAAAACTGGATACGAGTCTTTCACATCGCTGTGGAGGAATTGTGGCCCACTCTTCTTTGCAGAATTGTTTGAATTCAGCCACATTGGAGGGTTTTCAGGAATGAACGGCCTATTTAAGGTTATGCCACTGAGTCTCAATTAGATTTATGTCCGGACTTTGACTAGGCCGCACCAAAATCTCCATTTTGCTTTTTTAAGCCATTCAGAGGTGGACTTGCTGGTGTGTTTCGGATCATTGTCCTGCTGCACAACCCAAGTGTGCTTGACCTTGCGGTCACAAACTCATGGTCGGACATTCTCTTCAGGATTTTCTAGTAGACAGCAGAATTCATGGTTCCGTGTATAACGGCAAGTCGTCCAGGTCCCGAAGCAGCAAAGCAGCCCCAGACCGTCACACTACCGCCACCATGTTTGACTTTTGGTCAGGGCAGTTGCTAGAAATTCTGGGGCTCCCTGAAAGAATATCAGTGTGGGCCCCCGTCATTTTTCACGTCAATGGCTGTTATTCATTTTTCTGTTTCTCAGTGTTCTTGACAGTGCTAGATGCAATACACCCAATTTTTCCTTCTTTTTTTTTTTGATTAACCACTCAACAGAGTCAAGAGTGTTATTATGCAAATTCTGAATTATTAGATGTGGCACGTATTCACAAAAGAGGCTACCTGAAGCTACATTATTATACCTAGTCTGATCAGAAATAAATGTTCAATAAACCACTCAGCAAATGGATACTGGGTATTCCATCGCAAAACATCAACCACTGATGTGCAACAGATAATAACTCAAAGTATACTGGCTAAAGATACAACAAAAGGTGGAGCTGTGATTGTGAAATCACAAAGGTAGCTATGTAACTTAACTATTTGACTTTCTTGACAATACAATGAAATAATTTCTTGTAAAATAAATATCAAAAACTATAATTTTAAGTCTTCCCTTATTTCAACTTGAGCTTAAGTTATTTTGTTTGTTCACAGTTTAAGGTCTTGTGATGGCAGGTGAGTTGAGATGCCAAACGCAGCAGCCAGTATAAAAAGGGGGACACGCAGATGAGAGAGAGAGACACAAACAAATAAAATAAGAGAGCAAGACTCACGCTTCCACCGGACCAAGATGTTGTCCAAGGCAAGGAAGCAAGGCAAGCTCGACAGGAGGAGAAGAAAGGGAAAAAACAGAAAGATTCCCTTGCTATCTACAACTTTTCCTCAAATAAGCTGCTAAACCTCAACAACTCTCTTACTAGAGACCTTACCAGCTAAAGTGTAAACATAACACTGACACTCTAGCAAGTGAAGTGAGGCGGAACTAGGGCTTAAATATAATCCAGGCGACGCCCCCAATTAATGCCAGATGGCCCAGGAATCCGATTGAGAGCAAAACGATATCGTCCCGAACGAGAGCAACAAAGTAAGCTCTCAAAGCCTCCAAACCATGGCAGGTCTTTGAAGTCCAACTATCTGCTTAACTGACTTTCAATCGAAAAGTCTGGCAAGGCTATTAAGCCTCTCCTGGGTTGTTGTAGCTGTAGGCTACAGCTATGATCTGGTTCACTATTCCCTTCACTATCTGAAGAAGCCTTGCTTTAGGGAGATGGGCCTGGCTCTGTCAACAGGATTGATAGTGGCTTATAAATAAATCCAGCCTATTATGCCATTTAATTATATAATGCAAATGGCTGAGAGATCGACGAATATGTCAGTAATTGCCAATGGTACAGCAGTTCACTAATTAATCTAAACAGCCAACCAGTTTCTGCCACACTCACTCACTCACCATCAAAAACATCTTCAGACAGCTGGTGGTGAGGGTCTACTGCTGGGTCAGGTTCAGATCATAGCTGATTCTGGAGTGGCAGTACATAACGATTTAATTATTCTATTTCATATTGCTTTTGTAAACATTTAAAATAATATTTTATGGACCAACTAATGAAAAACTAACATAACTTGTCTTGGCATAAACCAAGTTTAGATGGGGTTCTCTCTCAGTACCATAGCTCTAGCCACACAGCTTCACCTTGCTATTGTATGAGGAGACCAAGCTCTGTAAAATTACCCCCCGTGTTGACAAGACTTTTGGCAACAGAATAAAGTAGCAGTTTAGTTTTAATGAACACTTTTCTAAGAAGGTAAAATGTCAGCCTTGTCAAGCGATTGTTTCAGTCACACCTAAGGTTACCACACTGACTGCATGTAGTTCACTATCCAAACCTAGCCTGGGCAGTCACGAGAGCCAAGTATGCAGTTACCACTCATAATAAGGATGGAGGCATGTGTCCTGCTGCTACCGGATTTTTTGACGGTATATTATAATGGCTGGCGAGTGATAACCTTACCGATCTTTTCTGTAGGTGATTCCATTAATAACTGAGTAATGTCATTCTTGTCAGGTGATTATTTACTCAGTTGACCGCATATTACATTAACGTAACATTAGCAGCTGAATAACCAGCCTGAACAGCTAACATAGCAAGCTACTTAGATACTCTCACATTTCTTTGAAAAGAATTTTGTAATTTTCTGAGCCCCTGGTCTGCTGGCCTCTCTCCTCTCTCTATCCTTTTCTGGTGTCCGGATTTGTGTGTGTGGGCTGTGCGTACTATTGACCGCCGTACTTCGCGAACCTCGCAAGCAAAAACGCACGGACAATTTTCCATGAGGAGCACAAAGCATGGACCGAACCATTTTTTAAGAAGGGGGTTGTTGAAATTTATTTAATCAATATTGCATGCCTTTGTGGCTTTGTGATTAACTCTGGTGCATTAGTATGAATAGCAGTGAGGTCTGTACATAATAATTTAGTCATGGCGGTTACTGTGGGTTTTGTGGGCCCCAATGGGCTGTGGGCCCTTATAACTGTCACCACCTTTCCCCCCTAAACAACGGCCCTGCTTTTGGTATGATATTCTTTTTATGATATGCTGTTAGTTTTACGCCAGATGTAATGGGACGCATACATTGTCTCATCTGTCCACAGAATATTTTCCCAAAAGTTTTGGGGATCATCAAGATTTTTTTTGCAAATTCACGTCTTTTAGCCAACTTCCAACCAAAAGAACCCCTATTTTGCACTGTTAGCCAAATTATGTCGACAATCAAAAAAATTGTGTTTCATAAGATAAACTCAGAAGTTTCACTCACAGAGGCGAAGTATTTAATTTGAATTCCTGCACTTTGAGGCACTATAAGGCTCAATAAAAATATTTTCAAATTTTTTGAAAATTAAAATTAACAAAGTAAAATGTATGACTCTATGATCCATCTTTAAATGGAATATACAGCAGACGCCACAACGATTATCCAAGTGAAGCACATCATTTGGTGTAATTCCGAAAAGGAGGAGAGGGATTTGGTTGACGTTCAATGTGGACACGCAATAGATTTGAAACGCCAAACATCACAGTGTTTGGAGGGGCACAACTGATTGCCGACTCATTCAATCAATGCTACCCCCACTGCTATCCGTTGATCTCAAATTAAAATAGAATTGTTTTCCAGGAAGTAAAATCTTGAGAATGTGTTGAGAATTATATTTCAATTTTTCTCATCAGTGAATAAATAACCATAATCAATAACCATAATTACCTTCGCCGGCGACTTCGCTGACGAAGGTAATGTTTTGATCCCCGTGTATTTATTACCTTCGCCAGCGACTTCGCTGACGAAGGTAATGTTTTGATCCCCGTGTATTTATTTGTTTGTGTGTCTGTCTGTCTGTCTGTGTGTATGTGTATCGAGTAACTCAAAAAGGACCAAACGGAATTTCATAAAATTTGATGGGTTGATTTGGCATGACCTGAGGATCAATCGATTAGATTTTGGGAGTGATCGGGTCAAAGGTCAAGGTCAAGGCCACGAAAAGGTCAAAACCGACTTTCGGCCATATCTCGGTCAATTTTTATCCGATCGGCATGAAACCAACGCCAAAATGTGCAGAATTATATACCCGATCCTGTGATGTGAAACACGGTACAATGGGGTCAATACCCTTCTTAGCGGTTGGGGGTCAAAGGTCAGGGGGGTCATTACCTTTCGAACTTAAAGGCGTATTGATGTAAAAAAAAAAATATCGAACTCTTCTCATTCATCGATCATTTAAAAAAATAAAAATTGGTCCTCAGAGTTATGTGGCGAGGGATTCAGTGGCGTCGGCGAAGGTATGCGCTCTACCGAGTGCCTGTTCTAGTTTGTTTGTGTGTCTGTCTGTCTGTCTGTGTGTATGTATGTGTATCGAATAACTCAAAAAGTACCAAACGGAATTTCATAAAATTTGGTGGGTTCATTTGGCATGACCTGAGGATCGATCGATTATATTTTGGGAGTGATCGGGTCAAAGGTCAAGGTCAAGGCCACGAAAAGGTCAAAACCGACTTTCGGCCATATCTCGGTCAATTTTTATCCGATCGGCATGAAACCAACGCCAAAATGTGCAGAATTATATACCCGATCCTGTGATGTGAAACACGGTACAATGGGGTCAATACCCTTCTTAGCGGTTGGGGGTCAAAGGTCAGGGGGGTCATTACCTTTCGAACTTAAAGGCGTATTGATGTAAAAAAAAAATATCGAACTCTTCTCATTCATCGATCATTTAAAAAAATAAAAATTGGTCCTCAGAGTTATGTGGCGAGGGATTCAGTGGCGTCGGCGAAGGTATGCGCTCTACCGAGTGCCTGTTCTAGTTTGTTTGTGTGTCTGTCTGTCTGTCTGTGTGTATGTATGTGTATCGAATAACTCAAAAAGTGCCAAACGGAATTTCATAAAATTTGGTGGGTTCATTTGGCATGACCTGAGGATCGATCGATTAGATTTTGGGAGTGATCGGGTCAAAGGTCAAGGTCAAGGCCACAAAAAGGTCAAAACCGACTTTCGGCCATATCTCGGTCAATTTTTATCCGATCGGCATGAAACCAACGCCAAAATGTGCAGAATTATATACCCGATCCTGTGATGTGAAACACAGTACAATGGGGTCAATACCCTTCTTAGCGGTTGGGGGTCAAAGGTCAGGGGGGTCATTACCTTTCGAACTTAAAGGCGTATTGATGTAAAAAAAAATATATCGTACTCTTGTCATTCATCGATCATTTAAAAAAATAAAAATTGGTCCTCAGAGTTATGTGGCGAGGGATTCAGTGGCGTCGGCGAAGGTATGCGCTCTACCGAGTGCCCGTTCTAGTTATCAATGTGCCTCAATAAAGCCTAATTGTCTGAAGAATCTCTCTCTCTCCAATCGTTTGAGGATGGGGGAACCACATAATATGAAATTTCCGAATGAAAACCACAACAAATTTATGGGTAAAAATAGGTAAAATGAGGTAAAATGCTGCTTGTGTCCAAATGTATACTGCAGGGGCCTCAATAGCCCATGATGCAATAACTGCGGGTGAGTTATAGTCTCAAATATTTTGGGAAAATCAGATCATTTACATTTTTCAAGGTATAGAGACAAGGACTTCATGAGGTCTACATAAGAATTGTATGTATGGTACCCCTTTAAGTATTGTAACATTTTACCTTTACGCAAGTGCTAAAAAGGCATCAGGAAACTGGGACTACATAAATCCGAATCTCCAACCAAACCAAATAGTACAACACTTTCATCAGCTGAAACCAGAATAGCTGCATGGTACATCGTTTACTGAATTAAATTAAGGTCTCTCAGGATATTAGATGATAGGTTGCATCAGTGGGTTTCTCGACTTTTTCTGGCAAAGATCATACGAAACAAACAAAAAGGGGTAATCAAGCCAACTAAACAGCTTTCAAACTGTTTTCAAAAGCATGTTTTTGAGCAAGTTTTGGCCGCACAACATGGGTTAAAAAGCCAGTGAAAAGTATCTCAGCAGCCACACTGAATTATTTTGATTCCTCAATAGATATGAAATGCCTATAAATGCACTGTGTATTTCTAAAGGTGCAAAAATGTGGCGAAAAGCATTGAGTATGAAAGATGCAAGGCACTTGCAGTGGAATGCAGTGGAAAGTGGAATGATGTGTACGATAAGAAGATATGTGGAATGATGCTAGTATCTCGGCACACAAAGCTAACTTCTGACCTCACGATTCACACTCCATCGCAGTGCTCTGATCACAGTGATGGAGCTTAATCTCCTAACATGATAAGATCCATCAGTCAAACTCTTTTCCCATGCAAGTCATGGGCCTACCCTCTGCACTATGGCGATCCGTAAGGGCCAAAAGCGCCCAGTGCACAGCACTAAATTTAAGCATCTGTCATATAATCTACAAATGAAGCCGGGAAATGCGATCATCAGATTTTGCGATAACACAGCGCATTTTAAAATTTCTGCAGAAACGTATTTGCAAAAACAGACACGAGTCAGCATAACCCACATAAAGACTGGGAGACCCTTTTTAGAACGCAAGCACAGGTTTTTCAGTTTGTCCTACTATGAGGAATATGCAAATCTGCGTTTAAAAAAAATCATGTGACACATAGTCAAAGATTATGATGCTTGATGAACCTTATCAGTAAGACCATGTGGTGAAATTTTATTGACATCATGATGTGCTCAATTTCGGCAAAGGCTAAGCCATGGGGATGAGACATTATATTTTTACCATTTAGACTGTTTATATTTCATTCATATGGTAAAATAAACACCATTATACTGTATGTGTTTTGGATGATTAAGTGAAAGAGGATTGTGATAGTGACAATTTTCAGGTTAATTACATTCAATAATCACCCATAGTAAATGTTCAAGGAGAAACACACAGTAATATTCATTTTATTTTCCAAAAAATACAGTGTACATGGCTTATTCACAGATAGTATACATAAATTCTGGTCGAAAGATTCATTTTTTTATTCCTGCATTTGTCAATCAGGGAAAAGACAAAACAAAAACAAATTTAAGCCTTCAAAAAAATTAAATGCTTCCGAGAAATTGTGGTATTTTGGAAAAGAAAGCAAAAAACAATATGACCTCCATCTAGGCATCATGAAGTCTGACTGGGATTACCTGTGGAGACAGTGAAAAAAGTATTTTAAAATAGGGGGAATTTCTAGTAAATTTCCCGAATTGAGAAATTTCTAGCATACTCTCTAATGGCGGAGCTAGCTGAAAAATTGATATAAAATATTTTCCCACAAACGATCCCTGAGAGAAATATCTATCTTTGATCTGGCCACCTTTCCTCTTACCTTTTCCAACCTTAATTGATTTGGCAAGTTTTCTTGATGCAGCTAACCATGATAAACCTGCTTTCACACCGGACGCGAAACAAATTTTTTGCACGACAGATTACATTCAAAGTCAATGCAAAAATGCGTCTTTGCATTGACTTTGAATGTAATCTGTTGTGTGAAAAATTCTTTTCGCGTCCGGTGTGAAAGCGGCTAAAAAACCAAGCCTCTACCAACCCAAATTTTTGTAAAGCCCACTCTAATGAAATTGTATTTAATGCATGTAGGGGACACCAGGTCTAGTTGTTATACTTTTTCTTTTAATGGCTGTAGAATTGACATTGTCAGGTTTTTGTTATCAATATGCACTGTAAAGATAGAAAGTTTATTAGACTACATGACTGATCTGCAGCAACCCCTACATTCGGTGCATGCAGAATCAAAATCTCCCAAACACCAAGAAAGTTACTTTTTTGAGCATTTTTCTGAAACACTAACCTGCGACTTTCGACGTACGTCCTTCTGTCACGTAAAGATGACCGGTCACCTTCGCGGAGCAGCAGGAAAAATTGCAGCACCGTTTGTGTTTTATTATCGGAACAATTTAGAATGGAACAACATGGACTTGTGACAACTAGACCCTGTCTCCCCAACTTGAAAAGTGTACCAAATTAAACTGAAAAAAATCAGGTCAATTACTATATTTCAAGGGTACCAATGGAGGTCTCAGATTTTTTAGTACTGATTAAATTCCCAACCAGAAACACTCTGTATCTTTAAGTAACTTCAATACACGCATCCACATCCACAATGGTGTTGAAGCACTTCAAGCTTTCTTATGCAACGTAGAGTCTCATGACAGAGAGAGTGGGTCACCTCAAGACTTCACGTAATTTTGTTTCCAATCCATAAAACTGAACAGTTTCACACAATGCAAATCATGGGACTTTTTCATTCTCTTCTCAGAAAGAAAACATATTCTTTTTTTGGGGGGGAGGCCAGCAATGGTATCAATAAGCAGAGGAGAAGAAAATGTACAGACGAGAAAAGAGAAAACGGAAAACCTGGACAATGAAGAGGAGGGTTGCAGCACGTACATTGCGCTCTCTTCCTTAGAAGCCTTCTGTTGTATTTCAGGCAGTTTCTCTCTGTATGAAACTATAATCCCTTTTTGCACAGTTCTCTCTGCCTTTATTTACAATTCTTTAGTTTGTTTCATGGTATTTTTTTGTCTGTTACACAATTTCACAAACATCTCTTGGAAAGTTTTCCTTTTCTTCATATCATCTGTTTGACATATTTTTATTAAAGTTCACAGAGGTATCTGTAGGTGTTTTCCATGATTACCAAACTTAATCAATTAAAGTTAAGTATAACTACTGGTAGTTGTTATACTTAACTTTAATTAATTATCATGATGAAATTAAGCTAAGGTTGGTTTGCATCCATCCCAACAGACTTTAATCGCCCAGATTTTACTTCCTTCTGGATTTACAGGTTACCTGTAAACTTCTCTGACCTCGTGCTGTGCCTGTAGGTGCAGCAACGCCTGATATTGATTAATTTTGAGGATGTTACTCAGAACAAGAACAGTGGGCATGAACTAATTCACTTTGAAACAACGGTGCTAAATAACACAATGGAAAGAACATGACTCCATAAGTCACATGACCAGATTTTTCTGGGGACCTCGTGTCAGTCACAGATTCTATTACGGGACTCCAACACAATTTTGTCCAGTAACAAGCCAGAGCTGATAGTGGGGTGGGCACAAAACCTTTTAAATAAACATGGCTTTGACATTTGTATGAAATGGCAGTATGCTGGTTTTCTCAAAGCCCATAGCTAAAATACAAAAAGCACTGCAACCTCGCGAGCATTTCAAGCGCTGCACAAAAAAATTATGCTGTGTAAACATAAACTAGCCACTCATTTTGTCCATTAGTCGATATAGATGAGTCCATCATTTGATTGCTAATCAAGCAAAGTAAACGAGAACAGGTTGGCAGTAATCGTGTTAAAATGTGAGCACTCTGCCTCATTTAACCTACCTCCAACAGTACATTACTCCCCTTTTCCAAGCACTCACCTGTTCATCTTCTGAAGACTCTGAACCTCTGACATTCTGGTCATACGTGCTTGCAGGTGTTCCTGGGTATTCAGGCTCATACATGCATCTTTCAGTCTCAGTAACAGCTACAGCTTCACTTAGATTTACGAGCTGCCATGCTGGGAAAGTTGTGTTTTCCTCTGATTGTGTGTATAGGGAATAAATGATATGACAAAGACAGTAGACAAAGACAACCCAACCCAAAATGGAGCTTTTAAATGATAATTTCATTTAAAGAAGGAAAAAAGCAACTCATCCCTACCTAATCTTTTGTGAAAAAGTCACTGCTCCCTTATTTACAAAATCAACCGAGTAAACAAATTTAATTTATCATTGGGTTCAATTTCACCATACTCAGACGTGATCACTGCCAGCCCTGTTGAATCTAAACATCACCTTAATAGAACCTGTCTAGCAACATAAAGTAGGTGAAAAAGCAGCACATGATGCCGTGATTTAAATAAATTCAAGAACAGATAAGAAACAAAGTTGTTGACATCTATCTGCCTTAAAACAGTTAAAAGCCATTTCTAAGGGTTTGGAACGCTGAGGAACCATGGCTGGGTGTACACTAGCCATTTGCCACATCGCCATTAGCAAAAAAAATTTGTCCATGGCAAAAGATTTCTGACGGCTCTTCGCCACAGTGGCAAAGTTTTCAACAATGCTTTCATTGTTAATAATTATATTCGACCCGAGCGCATCACGCTTTTGCCAGATTCCCCTCTCTGAGCAAGGTACAAACTTGTAATTCCCAAACCACGTAGCTATAGAAGAAGTTTTGACAGCTCTGATTGGTCACTTACAACTCGATCACACCCCCACAACCTCCTTTAACCTAGGTAAACAGCTTCTGTTACAAGTAAGCAGAAAGTTTGGGTATAGGCATATCATCACATGGCTAATTTCAGCTGTGTTACACTGCTATTTATTTGATTACATGTTACCAAATTCTTCAAATTATATGGCCATCTTGCGAGCTAACACTATTTAAGTCTTTTAAAGTCTTTGCAAATAATCGTCATATCTGAGGGATGTCATTTGGTTTTTGCCTTCACTTCACTTCCTAGCTGGCTATAATAGCAAGCTTGAAAATAGCTTGAAATAGCAAGCTAGTATGGTAGCCACCGTCCCAAAAATCTGAAAGTGCAGTTCAGACAAACGAAAGCACTGCAAAACATATCAGTGAAGTTAATGGCTGTTACAGCAAGCTAAGTGAGTTAAGTTAGCGCAAAACCTAATCGTATCAATTCCACAATAAAAAAGTGACTGAGCAAAACTGGCATCCATGGGAGAGCTGCTGGGCAAAAATTACAACTGACCAGAAACAACACAAAGGCTCATCTTAAATTTGCCATAAACATCTCGATGACCCCCACGACTTTTGGGATAGTATTCTGTGGACTGATGAATCAAAAATGGTACCTTTCGGAGACACGGGTCTTGCTGCATTGGTGTAAAGCTAACAAGGCATAGCACAACAAGAACATCGTACCAACAGTCAAATACAGTGTGGTGGCTTGATAATTTGGGGCTGCTTTGCTGCCTCATGACATCGTGAATGGCCATATTTGATGGAACTATGGATTCTGCTCTATAGGATGCCAGAAAGTCCTCAAGGAAAATGTCCGGCCATCAGTTTGTGACCGAAAGCTCATGCATAGTTGGGCCATGCAGCAGGAAAATGATCTGAAGAACACAAGCAAGTCCACCTCTAAATGGCTGAAAAGAAACAAAATTATTGAGGGACCAAGCCAAAGTCCTGATTGGATCTGAGGAATTTGCGCAATGCTGCAGGGAAGACTGGAAAAAAATAAAAACTCATTGCCAGTTATCACAAATATTTGATTGCAGCTGTCGTTGTCAAGGGTAGCACAACTAATTGCGTTGTATTAGGTTGGGGGGATATTTTTTCACATAGGAGAAATAGGTATTGAAAATCTCTGCCTTCAACAAATGAAATGATCATTTAACAGCTGCAACTTGTGTTTACTCAAGTTGTCTTTGTCATATTTTAAGATGAGTTGGATGATCTTAAAACTTTAAATATGTCAAGCAAAATTATGCAAAATCGGGAATTAGGGCAAGTACTATTTCTCAGTACCATCCTTTAAGTTTTCACTCCAACTCTAATTCTCTAAGTTAAGCTTTTTTCAAGTTTTTTTTTTTTTTTTTTTGTATAAAGTCCAAAAGTAAAATCAGAGATTTGTTTCTGAACACATCACACATTTCAGAAAATAATTCCTGAAAACATTTGACAAGATTGTGCACCATACTTACACAGCATCTCTGTTCGGGACTTTTTAAGGGGACCTGAAATCATGGCTCCATGACACATTGGAATTATCCTTCGCATAACCCCACCCCATCCACTATATAAAAACTAGAGCAAGCGGCATCACAAGGTATAATGCGTAGTTATCGCAGCCTACTGTTTGTTAGTAAGCAGTGCCTTCCTTGACTTCCCGTGAATGCATCTTCCATTGATGCCAGCGTTTCCAGCTTGGTAACCCAATTTAAATCTCTGAAAAATGATGACATCTTAAATCAAGGTCAATTCCACAGATCTGGAAGGTTTTCACATTTTTACTAGTCTATGGAAATATTTTGTTGACACAGAGCTAAGATTTCTGCAGTAAGACAAGCCACAGCTTGCTAGCTATTAGTGAACGTTTGACTTTGTTGAATAGTAACAATTTGGCTCATTCATTATGTGCTCAATGTGCTTTGGAACAGTAAGCAGTAACTAGGCTGGATAACTAAACTTTCCCAACATCCGATGTTTGCATATGATCTTCTCTTATTTAGGCTTCATTTTCTGGTAGCAAAAATCACCTTTGACGCATTGGAAGTAGGTATGAGTTACAGCATAATGACATTTATGTCATTTAAACATAAAAAAATGCATTTAATATGATATGTCACTCAAAATCCAAAATGATCGATGAAGTTATTAACCATCATCAGCGCTGTCTTTTGTTTTCCTTTTCACCAACATTAAGCTGAAGAACAGTCAGTCATATGTTAGCTATATGAAGACTTGCAGGTCCCGAGAAATAAGACAGCTAGTAACATAAGAGTAGCTTGGAAATTAGCAATATGGGAGACTGAATTTGATTAAAGTTTATCAAGTCATCAGACCACAAAAGAGAAATACCTAGCAAAAGATTTTAAAAAATTACCATTCTGTTGCCGATAAAGAGTAACAAGGTTGATTCTCGAGAAGGTCACTGTCTTGAATTGGGTCCTGGCTATTGATTGCTTAAATATGAAAGGCTATGCGAGTCAAATAAAGTTATTAGCTGGTGCATCCATTGCTCTGATCATGTAGAGAGGCTAAACCTTTCCCACTATTAAATGTGGATTCAGCACTTTCAATGAACATGCCCCCAGTGTTTCAGATCAGAGAACACGGCTTGTTTTTTTCCCCACAGATTAGACCTTTTTTTAATCATTCAAATTTGGGCAGGTGCTTAATTGAACATTTCCCTATGTTGTGACTACCCCCAAGCTCATCTTTACCTCAGCAGTATCTGCACTTTAAACTTTTATTTCAGTCAATTTTTGCCTTAATTCCCAATGTGTATGCGCCCATCTTGTGGCCTCAGATGACAAAAATATAGTTTTGTTTTTATTTTGACAATGTTTTTGTATTTCTTTTTTATTGTGATTTCATTTTGTACAATAAATTAAATTTATATAAAAGGAAACTCACAAATATGCATGCTCACATTTTGGTAAACCAGGATCATTCATTGTATGCAAGATATTTTGTGCTTCAAGAAATGACAGTCTCGCCTTCTCCTAAATTTCCCCGGTGTCTGTGACTCACTGACGCGAGTCCAGTAGCACTCGAAGTTTCACATGCATTTGGTTGAAAAAAAGCACAAAAGTTATCTGATTTTAAGCAGATAACCACATTTAAATCTCTACGGGTACATGTTTTTAATACCCCCAATAGATGAGCCTATAAGGTCAAAGACCATCATCAGCTCCTGATGTGGTTTTCTCTGACAGCGAGACATCGGTCTAAGTTGGGGGGCGAAATGTTTTTCTGAGCAGTACAGGGTTTTTTTTTGTGCGGTAAAAATATCAGCGCAGGCGCATTTTTTGATGTTGAGACTAAAAAGACCCTTAAACTATCGCAACTCCGAATCAAAAACTAGAGTCGCGGTCAGTCTGTCTCTCTGGCCTATGCGTGATATTATCAGCTGGTGATAAAAGTGAGCGCCGAACCAGCATGAAAATGTGTCCATTCGAAGTATTAGCAGAAACTCTATTTTCGCCTTATAAAAAATTAATAATATAAAAATTGCATTCAATGTGAGGGATCAGTTTGATGTGTAATTACCATGATGTTAGGCATTAGTAAGAGGGATATATGTGTCAGTGTTGCTGCTGTTTGTGTCTGAATCCCTGATTAGCAGGCTGCTCCCTACAATATCCAGCTTGTCTTCTACCACAGTGCATACTGGTGCCATCTCTTCCACAGGTAAATGGTGCACAGGTACTTAGCTGAAGTGCATGATGTAAAAGAAACGAGACTCACTGGACCAGGTGAACTTCTTTGACTGCTCCAAGGTCCAGTTCTAACACTCCCGTGCCCATTTTAGGCACTTTGAGTGCTGGAAGCAGATTATAATGGGTATTCTGACTGGCAAGTTGCTTCAAGCAGCAGGGTGCTATGCATTGTGTGTTGTGACTGGTTCCTCACATAATGAATAAATGTTATTGCTTTATCTGGTCTTAATGTATATGGAACAATCTCACAATATAAGATGGTCTTTTACAGGCCTTATGCCTGATTCATTTCTTGGCCTCACAGCAACAGTTTGCAAGGTCAGACTGACTTTGCATATTATCAGGATTTTAAATTAATATGGAAGTTAAAATAAATTAAAAATCCTGAACAAACTATTGTCTTTACCTCAATCCTAGGCAACATGTAGCAAGGCCTTTGAGGTTCTCGTTAAAAAATAAAAAAAATAAAAAGACACCCGTCAACTTGACGCAAATATTGAAACCAGTATCCTAATCAAGTTCTAACAAGTGGTTTCTCTGTGTAATTGAAACTTTGCCAGCGAATGCAAAATCACTGTGTGAATTATGGAGAGTATGGCGACGTTCAGTAACTGAATTTGGTCAGTTCAATGGGGAGAGAACATCTGAACTAAGATGAATGTTCTACCAAAGATAACTAAGCCAACAATTGCTAAAATATTGCCTTCGAAAGCTTTCAAAAATGTCATGATGGGTAACTGTTGACAATTTCCCAATTTTTCCTGAATTAGCATTTTCCAGGCGTTGTCAAAAAAAAAAGAAAAAAGAAAAAAAAAAACCATCATGCTGATAACTGGTGTTGAGGGGGCAATCAGTGCAAAATCAAAGATTTTTCCGGAGCAGAGATAAGAGCGGAGAAAACTAACATGACAGCACCAGTGCTTATTGCAATCTTTCAAAAACATGTCCACACCACGCTGATTAGATCAATCTGATCCACGCATCTAGGTCTACCTCCATCAAATGATAATGTACCACTTCTGCAGGCCTGAACTCCAAACTCAGGTCCGGGGCACAGAGCATGGCCAAGGTATGGTATGTTCACTTATATTATAGCAGACAAGACGTCCACACTGGCCTTCCGTGAAATCATTCATTTTAAACACTCCAATGATTTAAAATCCTGCCTCACATCTCATTTGAAATATCATTACAAGCAAAGCGAATTATCACTTCTTGTTTTGAATGATAAGGTCTAAGCAAACCCAAATTACAAACCACGACCAACTAAGTATTTCACCATTTATAATAATAATAATAATTATTATTATCATTATTATTTAGAATTAAATTATAATTAATAATTTGTGATTCGCATTGGTCAGTGTGTAAAATTAAACATGCATCTTTTACTCTATTTGGGTGATTAAGCTTTGATAAACATGCTGGAAGGAGTAAATAAACCACATTTTGGGACAAAAATGATGCTGTTAGCTGATTTTGCAATTGAATCATAAATAGTGACAAAAGGAGCCATTTTTAGAGGCAATAACATGGGGACGAGTTTAAAATCAAAGATGAACAGCTCTTTTCTGTGATGATGGCAAAAGGGGACTGTGTCTGTCATTTTCTCTGAATTCTGAATGAATGTTCTAGTGGTTTAATAAAAGGCATTCTCAGTATGCCTCCCTCACGCTGAAACTGAAAACATTATTTGTTTTCCATCTAATTTTGAATCTGCAATTTTTTCAAAAAAATTTTTTTTCCTGCAGCGGCGAGCCAAAAGTATAAGCAATAAACATATCACTCTGTCTATCATATCTGCAGCAAACAGTGAGTGGGCCTGCTGGCTTTTGCGATTACATGTTTCATCTCTAATATTTCTAGAACATTCTATTTTGTCCTGAAGCTATAAGGCTCACAAAAGAGTACAATTACAATAGAATATGAATACATATATATTCATACACAAAGCTCTGAAGTTATAATATTCGTGGGGAGAGACATTTTTGTTCAGTTTAATGGGGGCAAATGTTGGCAAACGTTGATTTCTGCATAAATTTCCCTTAAAGCAGGTCTAAAGTAAGAAAAGGCATATTTTTCCATATCGTAGGACAATGGCACATACATTTTCTGTATCTGCTGGTTGCAGCGCCTCACTGAAGCTACATCACACTTACACTGAGTGAGATATTCAAAGCCAGGACGCCACGTTTTCATGGCCGCAGCATTACATCAAATAGAAAATATAGATGATGTGAATCATATTATGAATATTTCCCAGTAATCCACCAAATTTTTAAATAGGCTTCAAGTTCCACAGGTTGCAGTGCAGCAGTTGTATTTGACAAACCTCTGAAAAACTTTAATTTCAAAGCTAGCTTTGTGACACAGGTCAGGGCCGCTATGTGTACAAATTAAAGAACTAATGCTTATGCTATGAAGAAAAAAAAAAAAGGCCAAAAATCTGAGGAGACAGCTGACTGCTCCAACCAGGATTGAATTTTCCAGTATTACTCAACTGCATTGTTGTTCAGAAAACTAAAACCTATCACTGGTTAGTGCAGACTAAAGTTTCACATTACAAAAAAAGGCAGGTGAAAAATTGATTGAATCAGCAGCCAAGTGCATCTAACCTGCTAGTGAACTGTATGGCAAAGCGCTCGCATTGAAAAACTGCAAATCCTCAGATTCGAAGGAATATCAGCTTGTTTCAAATGCAAAAATACAATAAGGTCCTATACATAAAGCACTCTTATTTCCTGCACATAAGATTATGAGGATTAATTAGGGTTTCATTGAAGAGGGAGACACTGCTACCTAAAGACCTTCTAAGAAATCACATGGACTTTGCCGATGAGTGAATGAGGATTACATTACGTTCCCTGACCCAGAGCAATAGGATGTGCGGATGCGGTGGGCCTAAATGACAGATCAATTTGCTAAATCCATTCCAGATGAACATAATACAATCGAATGTTTATTAACCACAGAAATGAATTCGAAGAATAATAATTTAAAAAAAGTTCTCAACAGTATGAAAGAACTGAACAGTTTATAATGATACTGTGCAGGTGTCACTGCTAGCCATATATAATACATCACTGCATATAAAAACACACTTAAAGGAATACACCAATTTTGGGAAATATACCCTGTATCCAACTTACCCACATTGATATGAGATGTTCAATACTATTTTCGCCTCTGTGTAAGTCCAAAGGTTCGGTTCCTACGGGTAACAATTTTGTGCAAGCTAAACATAAAGACTTGACGTCTATGCACGGCAATATCAGATTGTGCTGTGGCCTAGCTCTTTGAAACTGAAAAACAAACATTACAACAACTTACAGCCCAAAGCTGTCCTAACAATGGACTTTGGCGTCTTCCTTCAAGATATGTTGCATTAAACACAATGAATATCTCTCAAAAAATATGTATTAAAATATTGTGACCCCTAATGAACATACAAGGTATGAATGTCAATTCACGCATCCATCCACAATTTAACTCCCCTTTAACAGGTCAAAGGCTCAGAGGAGCTACAGAGCCTGTTGCAGGTCCCATTGGTGAAAATCCACAAATACGCCCCGGAGAATTCACCAGTCAACCTTTGAGCACAACAGTGATCCTCGCACATGTGTAAGGGCAATGTAAAATCTCCAAGATATGGATGTGTATTTGGTGGGTATAGTTTTTTAGTGTTTCACTCGGTATTTTTTTCTGTTGCACAGGTTTCAGTTTAGCGGAGAAGGGAGAGAGAGAGAGAGAGAGAGAGAGAGAGAGAGGCATGCAAATTTAAACCACAATAAATATCTCAACCACAGTCCGCATTATTATCTGAACATCATTTTCCAGTAGCAAGACTTTCATGTCTTTCTGCCTGCATCTGCAAAATCTTATTAAACTTCAGAGCAGACGAAACCTTAAACGTTTATTTTCATCACCATTTTTTTTAAATCAGAAGTGTGTTTTTTTTTAACAAATGAATGTATTGCATACTTAAAGTAAAGAACACTAAAATCTAAAAATCGTTTTCATTTTATATATATATATATATATATATATATATATATATATATATATATATAAATATATAAAATATTGCAAAAATAAGTTTGGCTAAGTTTAGATTAATAAATTACAGTGAATATTTACTATATTTGAGTGAAATAACAAAATAATCATGGGGATATAAAACTTGTAAATCATGAGAAATAAGTCATTCCTATTAGTGTAACCCAAGTTAACAGCAACATTGGCAATCCATGATTATTATTTCCTAAAAATAAAGACCCAAGGTCCTAATTTTGTAATTATTTCTTCAGAGGAAGTTTCAGTGTAAAATTTTTGCCATTAATAAACACATAAGTGATGTCTAAATTACATAAATGATGATACTGGTAAATATAGTTACAAACTGCATGAATCATATTACGTATATAAGAAATACAATGTAAAAGGTTGATTTCGCTTTCAGTTATTCACACATGAACACCGATACACACACACTCAAACACATTCATTAAACTAGTTCTAATCAATCCCTGATAATGAAAGGATATAAAAATTTAATATATTTTTTGCAGTTTTTCTAATGGATCTCTTAAATTCAGGTAAATCTCCTCCTTAACAAAGATTGGTGAATGGTCAGCATTTTTAAGTTTAAAAAAACACTGATTGCATTTCAAAAAAGAAGCCACGTTGCGCGCCCTGCCTTTGAACAAAGAAAGTGAACAAAACAAAACAAAAAAAACACAATGTATAAAAGCTGTATGAAAGCTGTCTGTGAGTACCATTGTGATGTTACAATATGGGGACATTAATTAACATTATATTAATCATTATATAACATTATATTAATCATTAATTAACATTATATATAACATTATTATAATCATTATAGTAATATTTCAAGTAAAAAAAAAATGACATCAGAGCCACTAAAACAAAAATGTAATGGTTCTCTATTAATAATAACAATAATCATAATATTATTACCTACAAGTTTGAAATGACATTTTATCTATCAAATGACTGAATGTGCAAAGTCTCTAAAATGAACACAGTCTCTGAAAACAGTGAGTACAGAGGACATTCTGCAATGAACGGCATCTCAATACACATGAAATTATTAGACTCACAACTGCAAATGTGGCAGCAGAACCGCACAAACTAAAATAAAGTTTGATTCAAAAAAAAAAAAAAGGAAAAAAAGTGGGCCGGGAAACAAAATATAAGTCTATTCAAAGCACAACAAAAGGCCTCCTGATTAAACAGCTGTAACACGAATTTTAATGTTTCTCGTGTTGCACTCCCACGCAGTCGGACACAAAGACGACGGGGTTAGAACATCCACAGCACTTGAAGATAACGAGGGAGCTCTTTTAGCACCGAGGTCGGGAGAAATGCTCTGCTGCAGAAACGGGACGATACGCATCTAACCTCGGAGAGGGTCTTTTGACTTGGCCCGTTCCGATTCTCCCACCTGAGTGACAGGTGGACAGGGGTTAGGGAGCACACAGGTGCAGGGCTCCAAAAATAGCCAGGTGCGGCTCCAAAAAGTACCCAGACGACCAACCAGCGCTTCAAAGTCAAAATGGGAAAAATGATAAACTTTCTCAAAGGATTGACAAATGTGCTATTTGTTTAATCAGGTTACATCTGCCTGATTTTGGATTTTGTCCAAAGATCTGAAACCATTCAGTGTGAAAAATATGCAATAATGAAGGAATTTAGAACTGTCCTCAACACTGAATATTTCTTAATGCGGACTCTGTACAAATGGCATCAGTTGCATGCACTTTCTACAGAGCGAGAGATGAGCTTTCCACATCCTACTAAAAACAGGGAACAGTAGACCCTTGTGATTATGTGAACAGAACTGTAGAATTGGTTACGGGAACAGTGTCTTATAACCAGTGCTATTGTGGTTTATATCCCTGATGTGATGAATGATGAAATTAAAGAGTTGTGATTAAAAAAATTACTGATCCTAATCACTACTGATTGGGAAATTTTAAATTATGTGTCATTTGACCAATCACCGCTAGTAAACTACTTCTAATTCTGCTAACCGATCTTCACACAACACTTCGAGAGAAAATCGTGACCTTTTTTCTCTCCAAGTATGGCATATGCAAACATAAGAAGTGAAACACTATAAAAAAAAAAATGAGATTGATCAATCACAATACTGCATTACATTTACTGCATTGTGAGTCATACTCTCAGAATGTCGAGGGACCGGTGTGGAATGCTAACACTAGCCTGTTGCAGAGTGCTCTATGAGAGGATATTAAATTCAGTGTGTAGATAATGGCTAGCAAGTCTCACACTTGCTCACATTACACAGTTATGACGCCGGAGCTTAAATACATATTATATTGCCGACTTGCGTCATTTAGTGTTTGACACAACGACTTACACAAATTATGCGCCTGTCTTCTCTCTAATTATGAATTCAAAGGTAAGTCCTGAAAACGCTTAAATATACATTTCAATATTTCCTTCATGGCACCAAGTTGTGAAATGCATTTTAATTATCTTTTCAGAATGACGAAAGGCTTTGCGTGATTAGACCTACCATGCTGTCTGGTCTGTGAACTTTAAACAAGTATGAAATTAGAAAAATAAATTGACTCTTTTTTTCAACCACCGGAGGAAAAAAATGTACTGGATGGCAACGGCTTGCATTACATATCTTGGAATGTGTTCTCAACTGGGGGGTATTAGAGGAGGATTTTCGGTCAGTGAGAAACGTTGTTGTTCGTGCACTCACATGAAGGTTGGAGGAAGTTATTAAGCGGAAGGCGTTAGTCCAAATGTATGTGCGAATCTCCCCTTTCCGTGTACTCTGCGTGGATCAGGTCTGTAGAGCCAGGTGCACGTGCTTCATACTGCTTCAAGCAGAAAGCCAACAGTTGACCTACTTTAGCCTCAGATCAGATGAGCCTTCTTTACCTGGAGAGTGAGAGAAACAGCATTGACAACACAATACAACATGTGAAATTGCTCCGAATATGTACACAGAAGCTCGACAACAGGGGTCTTAAATTGGTCCGTAAAAGGGTCAAGGGGCTGCAGGTTTTCATTCCAACTGAGCAGAAGCTGATCTGATACAACTAATCAACTGCGCAGCTGAGATTAGTTGATTAAATTAGTTGTATCAGGTGAGCTTCTTATCGGTTGGATTGAAAACCTGCAGAACCTTGGCCCCTTTATGTACCCGTTTAAGACCCCTCATCTACAGGGATCTTACCGTCTTACCACAAGCCAACATGAGTTGAAACCACGACAGCAACTTATTCGTTTATTCCTGCTATATTTCTTTATCGTATAAAAGCGAGGTGACACCAGTGTAAGGTATAACACAGAGGGATGCTGAGTTTGGTTCTCAAAAGATAAGGGCGACAACCTGCGACAAGCCGTTCTTAAATGAAACCCCAGTCACCGCTGGTGTGAAGTCAAACTGAGAGAACTCCTGCAAAAAGTTTTTCAAAGAATTTTCGGTTTTTCAATGAACACAATCACTTCAAAGCTAGTTATATCTCTTTGCATAGCTATATTTCGTGTGATTACCCTCTACATTTCATTAAGGTCTCTCTATCCTCAGTTTTACTCCTGGATTAAATTAGGAAGAGGGAAAATTGTATAAATTAAAGCATTGTTTCTGACTAACCAGTAGCATGGTTAGTTACCTGTGCTAATGGGTACTGTGACAGTCATAATCTAAGAATATAAATGCACTGGTGAATCTGAGTTCCCTTTGCCACTAGAATGCATTGACTATAAAAAACAATAATGAATTAAAAGCATGCGGTGATGAAATGTGTAACTGAGACGAGAAACTCATGTATTTACATGCGTTTCCCCCATAATTAGTATATTAAGTGATTTTATTCCACCTGTTTTTTACAACGTATTACTATTATTATCATTTTTTTCATTTAAGAAAAAACTGGGATTAACAAGGGCTTATTTGGTGATTATTGGGCACTCTGTAACAAACCTTGGCGTGCTCAAACAGCCTGTAACATGCAACATGCTCATACTCTGGCATGCTCAAACAGCCTGTAACATGCAACATGCTCATACTCTGGCATGCTCAAACAGCCAGTAAATGTGACATGCAGATACTCTGACATGCTCAAACAACCTGTAACATGCAACATGCTCATACACTGGCATGCTCAAACAGCCTGTAACATGTAACATGCAAATACTCTGGCATGCTCAAACAGTCTGTCACATGCAACATACTCCTACTCTGGCATGCTCAAACAGCCTGTAACATGTAACATGCTCATACTTTAGTTTGCATGTTCTCCCCGTGTTCGCGTGGGTTTCCTCCGGGTACTCCGGTTTCCCCCACCCATCCAAAAACATGCAATATAGGAACCCTCCCTCCTGTATGGCTGTGTGTGAATGTTTGGTGGTCGGAGGGGCCGTAGGCGCATACTGGCAGCCACGCTTCCGTCAGTCTGCCCCAGGGCAGCTGTGGCTACAAAAACGTAGTTTACCACCATCAGAGTGTGAATGAATAATGCCTCCATTGTAAAGCGTCTTTGAGTGTCCAGAAAAGCGCTATATAAAATTGATGCATTATTATTCATTATTATTATTATACTCAGGCATGCTCAAACAGCCTTTAATATGTAATATGCTCATACTCTGGCATGCTCAAACAGCCTGTAACATGTAACATGCTCATACTCAGGCATGCTCAAACAGCCTGTAACATGCAACAGGCTCATACTCTGGCATGCTCAAATAGCCTGTAACATGTAACATGCAAATACTCTGACATGCTCAAAAAGCATGTAACATGTAACATGCTCATACTCTAGCATGTTCAAACTGCATGTAACATGTAACATGCTCACATTCTGGCATGCTCAAACTACTTGTAACATGTAACATGCTCATACTCTGGTATGCTCAAACTGCATGTAACATGTAGTATGCTCATACTCTGGCATGCTAAAATAGCCTGTAACATGTAACATGCTCATACTCTGGCATGCTCAGACAGCATGTAACATGTAACATGCTCATACTCTGGCATGCTCAAACAGCATGTAACATGCTCATACTCTGGCATGCTCAGACAGCATGTAACATGTAACATGCTCATACTCTGGCATGCTCAAACTGCATGTAACATGCTCATACTCTGGCATGCTCAAACAGCCTGTAACATGTACCAAGCTCATACTCTGGTATGCTCAAACTACATGTAAAATGTAGTATGCTCATACTCTGGCATGCTCAAATAGCCTGTAACATGCAACATGCTCATACTCTGGCATGCTCAAACAGCATGTAACATGCTCATACTCTGGCATGCTCAGACAGCATGTAACATGTAACATGCTCATACTCTGGCATGCTCAAACAGCATGTAACATGCTCATACTCTGGCATGCTCAGACAGCATGTAACATGCTCATTCTCTGGCATGCTCAGACAGCATGTAACTTGTAACATGCTCATACTCTGGCATGCTCAAACTACATGTAACATGTAACATGCTCATACTCAGGCATGCTCAAACAGCCTTTAATATGTAATATGCTCATACTCTTGCATGCTCACACTACATGTAACATGTAACATGCTAATACTCTGGCATGCTCAAACTGCATGTAACATGTAATATGCTCATACTCTGGCATGCTCAAACAGCATGTAACATGTAATATGCTCATACTCTGGCATGCTCAAACAGCATGTAACATGTAATATGCTCATACTCTGGCATGCTCAAACAGCCTGTAGCATGTAACATGCTCATACTCTGGCATGCTCAAACAGCATGTAACATGTAACATGCTCATACTCTGGCATGCTCAAACAGCCTGTAACATGTAACATGCTCATACTCTGGCATGCTCAAACAGCATGTAACATGCTCATACTCTGGCATGTTCAGACAGCATGTAACATGTAACATGCTCATACTCTGGCATGCTCAAACAGCATGTAACATGTAACATGCTCATACTCTGGCATGCTCAAACAGCCTGTAACATGTAACATGCTCATACTCTGGCATACTCAAACTGCATGTAACATGCTCATACTCTGGCATGCTCAAACAGCATGTAACATGAAACATGCTCATACTCTGGCATGCTCAAACAGCATGTGACATGTAACATGCTCATACTCTGGCATGCTCAAACAGCCTGTAACATGTAACATGCTCATACTCTGGCATGCTCAAACAGCATGTAACATGCTCATACTCTGGCATGCTCAAACAGCATGTAACATGAAACATGCTTTTTCTCTGGCATGCTTAAACTGCATGTGACATGCAACATGCTCATACTCTGGCATGCTCAAACAGCATGTAACATGTAACATGCTCATACTCTGGCATGCTCAAACTGCATGTAACATGAAACATGCTTTTTCTCTGGCATGCTTAAACTGCATGTGACATGTAACATGCTCATACTCTGGCATGTTCAGACAGCATGTAACATGTAACATGCTCATACTCTGGCATGCTCAAACAGCATGTAACATGTAACATGCTCATACTCTGGCATGCTCAAACAGCCTGTAACATGTAACATGCTCATACTCTGGCATACTCAAACTGCATGTTACATGCTCATACTCTGGCATGCTCAAACAGCATGTAACATGAAACATGCTCATACTCTGGCATGCTCAAACAGCATGTAACATGAAACATGCTTTTTCTCTGGCATGCTTAAACTGCATGTGACATGTAACATGTTCCTACTCTGGCATGCTCAAACAGCATGTAACATGTAACATGCTCATACTCTGGCATGCTCAAATAGCCTGTAACATGTAACATGCTCATACTCTGGCATACTCAAACTGCATGTAACATGTAACATGCTCATACTCTGGCATGCTCAAACAGCATGTAACATGAAACATGCTCATACTCTGGCATGCCCAAACAGCATGTAACATGAAACATGCTCATACTCTGGCATGCTCAAACTGCATGTAACATGAAACATGCTTTTTCTCTGGCATGCTTAAACTGCATGTGACATGTAACATGCTCATACTCTGGCATGCTCAAACAGCATGTAACATGTAACATGCTCATACTCTGGCATGCTCAAACAGCCTGTAACATGTAACATGCTCATACTCTGGCATACTCAAACTGCATGTAACATGTAACATGCTCATACTCTGGCATGCTCAAACAGCATGTAACATGAAACATGCTTATACTCTGGCATGCTCAAACAGCATGTAACATGTAACATGCTCATACTCTGGCATGCTCAAACAGCCTGTAACATGTAACATGCTCATACTCTGGCATACTCAAACTGCATGTAACATGCTCATACTCTGGCATGCTCAAACAGCATGTAACATGAAACATGCTCATACTCTGGCATGCTCAAACTGCATGTAACATAAAACATGTTTTTTTCTGGCATGCTCAAGCAGCATGTAACATGTAACATGCTCATACTCTGGCATGCTCAAACTGCATGTAACATGTAACATGCTCATACTCTGGCATGCTCAAACTGCATGTAACATGTAACATGCTCATACTCTGGCATGCTCAAACTGCATGTAACATGTAACATGCTCATACTCTGGCATGCTCAAACAGCATGTAACATGAAACATGCTCATACTCTGGCAGTCTCAAGCTGCATGTAACATGTAATATGCTCATACTCTGGCATGCTCAAACAGCATGTAACGTGAAACATGCTTATACTCTGGCATGCTCAAACAGCATGTAACATGTAACATGCTCATACTCTGGCATGCTCAAACAGCCTGTAACATGTAACATGCTCATACTCTGGCATACTCAAACTGCATGTAACATGTAACATGCTCATACTCTGGCATGCTCAAACAGCATGTAACATGAAACATGCTCTTACTCTGGCATGCTCAAACTGCACGTAACATAAAACACGTTTTTTCTCTGGCAGTCTCAAGCTGCATGTAACATGTAAAATGCTCATACTCTGGCATGCTCAAATAGACCGGAAATTGTTCAAAATGTAAACTGAGGAAGTTGCTTTCATCTGTCTCTTTCAAAAATTTTTAAGCAGGAAATGACTGTTGTCAAAATTTTCAAATGTGCATGTACACTTTTCCACTTTGTATTTATTTTTTGTTCTTTGCAGCTAGTATCATTAAACTTATATATATATATATATATATATATATATATATATATATATGTGTGTGTGTGTGTGTGTGTGTGTGTGTGTGTGATATTACTGATTTTTGGTCTATTTTAATTACTTTAATCCCTATTTGTAAAGCACTTTGGTTAACTGCGGCTTTTGAAATGTGCTATATAAATAAACTTGACATTGTCCTTGATAAATAAAATGAATATATATTAAGTATATTTTTGCATTTATATACCAGGCAAAGCTAACAATTCTCGCAAACATATGCACGCTAACGCCCAAATATGCACAGGCACACATTCTGAAAATGAAACGCAAATGCACAAAAAGCAGAGACACTGGCATTAAAGAGATTAACCACTGACCAGTGTTTTTCCACTCCAGACAGACCCTGAGCGGCCAGTGGTGTTCTGGGTACTGACAAGCATCTTCCTGTCTGCTGCCTATAGACCCTGCGCAGACAGGCACACATGTACATACTCATCCATTCGCACGCACACACACACACACACACACACACACACACACACACACACACACACAGAGTCAGTTGCACCGCTTTCTCCACCACACAGGTGTAGCAGGCCTGCAAGGTACCAGGGCGTTGGTGAGGGGGGGGGACTGGACTCCTCCCTGCCCACATCAAGCGTCTCTCTGCCTGGGTGTGGTATTACTGTGTCAGGGGGTCTGCCTGGGTGGACCAGGCCCCAGTGGGGCCTGCTCGCGTATCACAGAAAAGTTTGACACTTTTATAGGCTGTAAGGAAAATATGATCTACGTAGGTAAAAGTGAGGCACTTAAAACCTTCTACTGAAGCAGCCAAAGCTCTTGAACAGCATTACCACAATGCATTTTATATGACGTGTGTTGATAATGCTAAACATTCGAGACCATGGCACTGCCACACCAGCTATTCTGTCCCTGGTTCCGGTACCAGCCGACTTTCCATCTGCAAATAAGATCATAAAACACAGGAGGTCACAAATGAAACCTGAAGACACAACTTCAAGAAACCTAACTACTGTGACATTCATATATCAGATCTATGTCTACAACAATTGAAGAGCCCAGAGCTAAAAGTACTTCAGTCGTTTCTTTTTCACACACTGTGAGGTAAAGATGGGGAAATGTCTTTCATAGTTACCCCAGTCTGCTGCCTCTTACTTTTAGCACGGGGGAGTACACCTTAATTAGCAAACATCCATGCACCCAAAGGCCTTGTATTTGTGACTTGCGGCAATAAAAATTTGTTTGATTCTGTTTTTACTCATCAGGTAGCCATGATTCACATTGACTTTGAGCAAAAATACGTGGCCTTTAAAAAGTCAGGCTGTAAAAATCACATAAGAAAAACAGAAGTATAGTCAGCAGCACAGAATACAGTGGAAAAAGAAAAACAATTAATTTGGTCATTTCTGGAAACTTAATGCCATCTTGGTGAACAGGGGGGGAGACTGTTTTCTGCAGTACCTGTGGCTACCACCTACTCCGCCGCTTTCATCTCAGTATCAGAATTATTCAGCTCACATTAGCGCTCATCTCAGAGGCCCAGAGCAGCACCAGGAACAAACAAGGGCAGCGAAACAGTGGAGGTTCACCTTCAAACTGCATCAAGAATAATTTTTCCGAGAACAGAAAAACATGAAGCTTCTGTTGCGTTCTTGCAGACATTTCTTTACAAGCTAACTCATTTTCGCAGACGTGAATTCTGAGTAAAAATCTTCGCGCGGTTTAGTACGCATTCAATATTTCCATATAATATAGTGCAAGCCAATTTAAAAAAATATATATTTCTTTGTTTGTAACGTCCTCCACCCCCTCCCACAAAGATGCATTACATGGCTGAAAAGGGCCAAGGACTGAGGATGGATGATTTCAGTGTTTCAGTTTAAGATGGCTCAGATTTTGTCATCAATGGATTTTGCAGTACGAGGGCCGAGGATTAACTAGTTCTATCTAGCATGTTTTACTTTTTGAGAAAAATGAGTTTTTATATTTAGCTATTTGCTATTTTAAAACAATAAAAGGTACATATCTCATAACTTATTTGTAGTTAGGATATGATTCCTTGATTTTGAAACTAGTTAGTTCTGAGACTATTGTAGGACAGATATCTCATTTTTGAGTAAAATGTCAGATAGAACTAGTTAATCCTCGGCCCTCGAGTAGCTGCCATGAGGCTAATGGTAAACAGCAAGTATTAACAACTCATGTGTTAAAAAAAATCAATAAATTATATATATATATATATATATATATATATATATATATATATATATTTCTAGATTTAACATTTTATATTCTTTAAAATGGAGTGGCATGGTGGTGCAGTGAGTAGCACTACTGCCGCACAGCAGGAAAGTTATAAATTCTAATCAAGGCCCGGGGCCTCTGTGTGCATGTTCTGCCCGTGTTTGCGTGGGTTTCCTCCGAGGACTTCCGCTTCCTCTCACAGCCCAAAAACCATGTATGCTGGGTTAATTGGAGACTCTGAATCACCCCAAGGTGTGAACGTGAAGAGCGAATAGGGTGTGTGACCGCAGGGATGGACTGCCGAGCTGTCAGGATGTTTTCCAACCTTTGACCTATACTCAGCAGTGATTGGCTCCTGTCCCCTGTCACTCTATTGTGATGCTGCAGATCTCAAGTTGTTTACAGAAATATTTGTGAAACACTGTATGGATGCACCTGAGACAAAGCAGCATGCAGTACGCTGAAGAAATATTCTGCCTAATGCCAAGAGGAACACTAAATCACATTTGGAATATAAATAAAATTTAGTTTTAGGTAATGTTATTAAAATGTTCAGTCAATACAAATGTATATTTCTTCAAGAATACTTATTTCACTGGTATTCCAAAACCCTGCTGAGGTAAAAAAAAAAAAAAAATGCACTGAAGATTTCAAGCCCCCAAATTTCGGTTGTAGCTGGGTCTGGCCAAGAAAAAAAGAACATGTGTGATGAAAATTATATTTCTTTGTAACATATAGTGAATGGGCTGATCTTGTAGCTTAATCTGTCTAGTTTATGGTACTAAATTTGTTTTTTTTCAATACAAGATGTGAAAAAAAATTACAGCCATTTAAAGTGCATGAAGTTTGAAAGCTACAGACACACTCCGAAATCCATTTTTCACATTATTTTCCATCTCAACAATAAAATATTTAAAACTACATAAAATTTTTGCCAAATTCAAATAAAAATTTTTTTTTTTTTTACTCTTAAAAAATGTTGCATTATGCCCTTATAGATTGCTGTCATAACTGACTTAAGTGATAAAAATGTATATCTGTGATACAGAATGTTTCTTTTATGATAAAAGTATGTTATGTTACCTATTTAAGTTCTTGTCTTGAAGTAAACCTTACTTTTTCTCATGAATATCTAATTCTGTAGTGACGTAACTCATACAGCTTGTAATGATGTAACCGTATTCTTTTCCCTATTAAATCTAAGAAATTCCATATTTTGCTACAATTTTTGCTGAGAACATTCAACCCCAATTCCAAAATAGTTGGGATAAAGTGTAAATTGTGAATAAAATCGCAATGACTTTCAAATCACACCAGCCAGTATTTTATTCAAAATAGAACAGAAATAATGTAGCAAATGTTGAAACTGAGAAATTTTACAATTTTATTCACAAAATGAGCTCATTTCTAATTTTATGGCTGCTACGGGTCTAAAAAAAGTTGGGACAGGGGCCTACCATGGAGTAGCATCCCCCCCCCCTTTTTTTACCACAGAGTGGAGGCGTGTTGGCATTGAGGAGACAAGTTTCTTGAGTTTAGCCATTGGAATTTGATCCCACTCTTGTTTAATACAGGCTTCCAACTGCTGGAGAGTTTTGGGTCTCTTTTGACAGACTTTTCCTTTAATTATGCACCAAATGTTCTCAATCAGTGTAAGATCAGGACTGCAGGCAGGCCAGTTCAGCACACGGACTGTTCTACTACGAAGCCATGCTGTTGTAATAGCTGCAGTGTTTGCATTGTCCTGCTGAAATACACAAGGCCTTCCCTGGAATAGATATCGACTGGAGGGGAGCATATGTTGCTCTAAAACCTTTATATACCTTTCAGCATTCATGGTGCTTTTTAAAACATGCAAGTGTCCCACACCATATGCACTAATGCATCCCCATACCATCAGAGATGCAACCTTTTGAACTGAACGCTGATCACAGGAGGAGTGGTCTTTCTCCTCTTGAGCCCAGAGGACACAACTCCCATGATTTTTAACAAGAATGTCAAATTTGGACTCGTCTGACCACAGTTTTGCTTGGGCTGAAACACTTTAAAAATTAATCTGAAGCAATGCATCGAGAGACAACTTTAAAAATTTAAGTTAGCAGCCTAAGCTGTATAAGTGCATTTTAAAGGGCTGACAACCATGATAACAGGCTAAACGTTGTTCACTAAAAATGTGAAGTATGCAAGCTATGGTCATCCAGTACCGAAACATACGGACTATTGACTCATCCAGTGGAGTAGAAGTTCTCAGAACACACACAGTTGTAAATAGGCTGATCAAAAAAATCAATCTCTTAATTATTCATACATTACATTTTCCAGTATTTTAAATGCACACTTATAATACAAAGCTTTTCTGCGCTTCTAATAATTAATCTTCAAATCTCAGCAAAATAGGTGACAGATTGTAGGTTTGAAGAAACCAGAAACATCTTTGGACTCTGACGAAACCCAACCTGTCTGGCTCCTTGTAAGCAAGAATGTTCATGGAATCTGTAATTAAATTTTACCCTAATGTCCTGCATTACAAATCCTCACAAACCATTTACTCATTAAGAATTTATGACCATAATTTCAAAGTGCCCCCATC
Organism: Gymnothorax reevesii; assembly: GCA_029721435.1. Classification (NCBI taxonomy): domain Eukaryota; kingdom Metazoa; phylum Chordata; class Actinopteri; order Anguilliformes; family Muraenidae; genus Gymnothorax; species Gymnothorax reevesii. The sequence goes on along the minus strand of CM056579.1, from coordinate 23,628,856 downwards.
TCCCATATAATATACATTTATGGAATTATTATTACAGACATCCTCTGGCCAGGCCAGGATATTGGACTCATACGCAAATCATACGAGAATTACTACACATAATTACAGTGCAATTATGAGGCAGATAAAAATCGATATTATTCAGAAACGCTGAAATGAGAGAAATCCGAGGATGGATTAAGGCCTCAACGGAGCAGGGGGACATCTAAATGAAACAATGGTGGTAAGATGTCCTGAAATGGAAGCCTTTCATGAATTCATTAGAAGAAAGAATTCCATCTGTAATTATAAAGTTCACAGATCTGTACGACCTTCGTTGAGCGTATGATCTTGGAAACTTTGATACGTGTCACGTTATACATTTGCTTTAGAATGATATTAAGCCACAGGCTGAAAAATGGCCAACAGCTTAATGCGTACACCATCTTGCCATTCATTTACTGTGTAGAGATTGCCCGTATTATGCAATGAATACGAAACAAAATGTATGTATGTAGATGGTCTTTCACTAAACTGAAATCAAACACTCGCAAGAACTATAAGAGAATCCTTCATGTGGCAGGTGTTTTAACACAGAGGAATAATGTTAGTAGACTATGGCTGGACCACTCCCTCCTCTACCTACAGTTGACAGTTGAAGGTGGAAGTTCAGTTGGTGTCAATAGTTCCTCCTCTTTCTCACAGCTGCAGCCCTGTAGGTGCACACAGCCTCTCTCTAACCCACACTGCGCATCCACACATTTGTACACAAAACACAGACTATCACACACACACACACACACACACACACACACGCACACACGCGCGCACGCACACACAGACACACACACACACACCCTCTTTCTCGCACACAGGTGGGTAGATATTACTAAAGGACAGCGAGTGTGAACAGAGTTCAAAGAACAGGAAGAAGGGGAAGTATGGAGGCAGGCGGCTCAGTTTAAAATCAGTTCCATTTCCAGTAAACTTTATTTTGATTGAGTGCAGGGCTTTTAGCAAGTATGGCCATTTCATCATGTAATACTGCACTGTGAGGAGAAAGGGAGAATCTAAACTGTAATGATGGTGTAAAAGGGAAATGCTTGAGACCCACACTGCTAAAAATGGCTGTGGCTGAACCGTATGAGTTACTGTGAGTTACTGCTTATGACAGAGCAAATGTGTTTGGTTCAAAGTTTTTTTTTTTTAACTTGGGATGCATCTCAAGTTATCTAAAAAAAAAAGCTTTGAAACAATATTTTTATGAAAGATTGTGAAAGCCATAAATTACCCGTATGTTAGTAAAATAAGGTAAAACCCACAAGTTGCCAAAAAATGTGCATTTTTTTCACATAGCTAAAGTTGGATTTTCTGTAAGTTTCACTATTGACTGCAACTCATTATCTGACCCATTGAAGAAAGCATTAGCAAATCACTAATTTCCTGCTTATTTTGATTTCATGTAAGGTAACTAGTTTTTCCTACTGATCACGAGAAAAAAATAAATAAACTCTTGATTTCTTTTTTCTCTGACCCCCTGTGCAAGCAAGAAATCATTCTGCAGGGTAATAAAAGGTCTTGGTTTTATCTGCTCAATGCACAAGACCAACGCACATAACTCAGAGTTGCTCGCCAAATTATTTGTCGTCATGATTGCTGGCTTGTAGACCATTGCTTGGCCATCCTCTGGTGACAAACTGGCATAGAAAGTAGTTTAATTCAGTCAAACCTTGATGAAAATCTTATACACCTAACCTTAATAATCTGCAACAAGTCATGTTGGCGACCCCACCCGGGGGGAGGGGTTTTTGGTCGTGGTGGGATTGGCCTGTATGCCTGTCTTTCAGCCTCCTCCAACCCACAAAGTTCGGCAAATAATATGCATGAAGGGTTTCGGGACACAGCGAGACATATCCCAGGCTGGTAAATGGGATATACCTAGTTTTGCATCGAAATCCATATTCATTCATGGCTCTTTGTTTGTCTGTTTGTCAGCAGCGGCGGCTCGTCGGCCGTAACAAGGGGAAGCGAGAACCTCGACCTTCAAAGCTTAATGACTTCAACATTTCGTAGTTCACTTTTCTTTATCAGCAGTTGCTCATACGAATTGGTTGAAAGGCAATCAAATTTATTTTCGATAGCAAATGACAACGCAAATTATCAACACGTCTTTATAAATTAGTTTGCAAGCCTTCTTTCACAAGAGGCCACGACAGTCCATTTTCTACAATCTTAATATAAAAGAAAAGAATTGCTTAATTGCTTCATGAGCCTCACTAATCAATTTGCGCATCTATGTCGTTTCGTGAGCTTCTTGAGCGCGGAATTTATAGCGTAGGCCTATGGTAATTTATGTCGTAATTTATTTGTGAAAGAAAACACCTCATAATTTCGTGGTGCAATGTATAACAATGCAATCGAAAATAAATTTGATTCAACTGACTGTTCTTCTAACAATTCGTATGAACAACTGCTGATCAAGAAAAGTAAACTGCGAAAGGTCATTAGGCTTTGAAGGGCGAGGTTTTGGCTTAACTTTGTTACGGCCGACGACCCTCCACTGTTTAAATGAATGATTGAAAACAGGTGATGAACAATCATTAACATTAAGGGATTGTTTGGGCTTCCCCTGTTGCCAATTCACGAGCCGCCACTGTTTGTTAGTTAGTAAGTTCATCTGATTGTCCCGAGAATATCTCAAAAGGTTTTCAAAAAATATTTATGATATTTCGTTGAAATGTGGGCCATCGACCAAAAAAAAAAAAAAAAATCCTTTAAGGGTTGGAGATTATCCAGACCACCATTCGAATCCAGGAATTGTTTTAAAGGATTCTTCACCATTACGGGATATCAAGATTGGAATAAATGCCACAGATCTTAAAGGCTTCAAGATGGTAGTAAATTCACTGGCAAAGAAATGCACTCTCAGTGCTTTCTAATTACAAAACCTCTGCCAAGAGGTAATGTGATCGCTTGCAATTGCAATTGAATTTGCTGCAATCAAATTCAAAATGGGCTAATATTTTTAATGAAATGGTAAAATGTCTCACTTTCAACACCTGATGTGGTGTTTATGTTTTATTAAGAATAAAATGTGGGTTCATGAGATTTGCAAACCATTGTATTCTGTTTTTATTTACAATTTTCACAGTATCCCAACTTTTTTGGAACTGGGGTTGTATTTCTGGAATCTCGTTCTCGTACATGTGACAGTGGCCCTTCATCGATTTCAACAAACGATGTAGCCTGTGTGCTGCTGGCCATTCCGATGCAACTAGTAGATAAAACATGCTGATCTGAGTTGACATGTTAGCAATCCTATTGATAGGTTCCATGTAGAGTAATTAAGAGGTAGATAAAATTATGCATATTTCATCAGTCATACCACCAGGGGGCAGAAACTAATAATTATACACACAAGATTATCTTAAAATGACCATAGCTGTCCATGAACTTTGTTTAAAAACATTTAATATTTTCATACATAGTAAAAAATATTTCTAATGAATGTGGAGAGTATCACGGTATTCACCTTCATCCACTGCCCTATATTCTGCTCTGTTGATCAAGACTTCTGTACTTCCCACTAATGGTGGAAACAGGCACTGCTTCCATTATAGTCATTGAGGGTGGCACGGCTTTCTTTCCATTGGCTTTGGGCCCATTGAATGTGGAGTCAGTAGCCAAGTTTACCAACGGTCAGCTGAAAAAGCTGGCGATCCATGACCAGAGCCGGCACCAAACCATCAAAGCAGCTAGCATACATAGCCAGGGGCTTTGGCTAAAATGGAAAAACCCCAGTTCGGCTCCCAAGTAACCATGATGAAGTACGGACACAGTGGGGATATGTGCCAACATGTCCACCATCGGCTGCTGTCATAATCATGGCTATATGTGGTGAATGCTCACCACTGAATAGCACAAGGGAATAGACATGTGCCCTTATGAGGATCACCCTCGATCAAAAACAGTAAAATTAGTCATGTGACTGCAACAGGGCATTTGAGTGACTAGATGCAAGCTGAAATTATTTTGGGTTGAATGCCCCAATTTATTTATTTATTTCTTTTTTTTATCAAGGGAGTACAGCATGGGAGGTTAAATTTCTCCTTTAAAGAGAGAAAGCAGTGACTTTCTATAGGGAACTGTGATGCAGCTCCATGCAGACCGCTTACCAAACTCAACATCTGCGCTTAATCGCTGTATGCATTTATGGCAATACTTGACTGCTGGCCATCCAAATCATTCGGGGGAAATTGCTCTCTAAACATTACATGAGAAAACCAGATTTATTTTACATTTTCAATTTAGGATTGTTGAGATAAAACTTGAAACTATTTGACTTACTATAACAAGAGACATCTGAATCTCCACGATATGTTTGCTCTGGTTAACACACATATCAGAATTGCAACTTTATTGGTTTGATTTCCTATTAAAGCTTCTTGGTGGCTTGAACTGAATAACTATTGAGCATGAGTGAGCATTTTCCAAAGTTCTCAATTTTCAAAAATTTAATTCATTCTACAATGAGCAGCATGATCTCGACCAGTCAAAATAGGTGTTTCAATATCTGGCCATAATAAACAACAACCAAAAAAAAAAAAAAAAAACTGAATGAGGAAAGTTAAAAATAGGTTTAATCTGAAAATTAAGGACAGAATGGGTTAATTTTACAAAGCTCTGCTGATCCAAACAAGTGAGACACCTGAGAGAAATTGAACCATAAAAAAAATGTACTATAAAGCACCTTCAGCAGTGATTATGATCTAATTCATATTCAGTCGCCAGAAAGATGAATGAATACGAGGAGATGGAATGAGGAATATGGCTGGATTTTAATAAATCCTGCATCTCAGCCCGCTATGGTGCTCGGGCTCAGCTTGACAACTGCATTTATTTAAAGACAGTTTGATAAATTCATTTGTTTTTATCAGTGAATAATGCATTTTACAGTTGAATTTGTCCTGGCTGGAAAAAAAAAAAATGAAATCATTGAGGGGGAAAAAAAAAACTTTGTCATAAAATGTGAGAAAAGTAAGCTTCACTTCACAGCTAAACTCTGTAGTACAAAAGAGAACAACAACACTGAGTGCCTGATTTTTTTATTTTATTTCGCATGCGCTATGTCTCAAGATACGCGCACAGTCGCTATGTCGATTCCTATATTCCTCCAGCTTCAGGGACTAATTGGTATTTTTCTGTAGGGTTACATGCAACTAGGCAGAGAGATGAGAATTGAGGGCATAGTTTCATGTAAATTAGATGGCAGCAATGTGAGTGTCATTTGAATAAGGTCACATAAGGCGACACTTGGAATCTGTCTGAGCCATAGGCCAGTCCGCAAAAAGACTTTCAGTATGTCTAAACTGCAGCACAACCTATTTCTAATTTCACCAGAAAGCAGAATGATGTGTCTGTAATTAATGCTATTACCATTATGAATTTAATTATTATTGTTTTGTTGTACCAACAATGCTTATCACTTTTAGCCAACTTCTGGAATAATGATTATAATAATAATAATAACAATAACAACAACTGAGGAGCCAGTGTGCTATTTGCCACAGCCCGCTTCACCCAACTGCAAATGTATGGCATGGTTGAAGAGTAGCTAACTCGAAAGATGTCAAGTCTGATATAAAGCAAGATTATATTTTATTTGACTCCAAGAGTTTGGAACAGTAATATTTCGTATATGGAACGTTGCCCACATTTGTGTTGATTGACAGAGTGTAGAATAGATAATTGGCTAAGAACAGAGACACATACTGGCAGAGTGTTCTATACTTGACCGATGAGGAGTGGAGGAGTCATGCTTCTCTGAAGGTCACGGACATCTGTGATCCAGGCAATCCAAATTCCCACCCCGTTGCTGTCAAAATTTCAAATGTCCTGGCCTTAGATACCTATTGAAGATTAATTTAATTATTACAAAGTCATATAATTTAAAGGAACACTCACAAGACTGACTCATACACATTTGCAGAAATTACATGTTTATACTGTGGTTTATCATAGCCATCCCCACACTACAAAACCGACTTATTTACTTAAGTCTCGTTTATTTTACTTACTTACTTAGTATATTTTAGTTCAGTGTCTTTAAACATCCACTTTGCTTGCACAGACTTTGAGACGTTTGCGCGCTGGCATGTCCGGCCATGGGGGCCATCGTCCTACTCAAAGCCAAATATATACATTGAAAAAGTATTGTTTTTCAAAGAGGACACTGGCGAATATTATTCGATAACATTGTGTTCTCTTTGTGGGTAGCTAGAAAGATTAACTGTAGCAATGCAAGTGACTTGGATTCTGTCTATTTTCACTCAAAGAATCTCTTTGAACGTATGAGCATCCGCTACGCTGTCAACCATGTCCGTGTTCCTTTAATCCTGGAATAAAATTTTGGTAGCAAGTGATTGTGGCCACATTAGCAGCAAGTAGCCTAGGCTACAGTTTGCCTACTTCATCAGCAAGTCAAAGACTTGACTGACGTACCACAATGGCCAAATTGCACGGTAGCCTGAACAGCTAGAGCTTTGTTTGCCATGCACTGTATTCAACAATACAGTGCAATCAAAGGTGTTCTAAAAGGTGTGACTTTGTGTACTGTGTAAAATATCATTTTGTTCTTTTTCTATATACAAAAAATTCTTAAAGGATAATTTTTTTTACAACGTAATTTTCTTAACACTTTCAGTGCTAAATGGACAAATACGTCCCATAATATTTCCAATTGTCTTTTTGGGACATACGTGTCCCAGAAGCCCTTGCATTTGGGCCAATTCCTTATTATAGTCATAAAAGACATATATATCCAATGGGTAACTAATTCGTATTACATTATAATGTATGAAAATGGTTAATAAAAGAAAATAACAAAGTAAATAAACTGCTTTATTATACTGATGTCGGCAAAATAAAAGTGCCTTAACGAAAACAAATAAGAAAGTAAGTTATGCGCGCACCTTGCTGCTGCACCTGCACCACAGACCTGACAGTATTGGCATGGACGTGTTACTATGGACGTTTATGCTGCCTCAAAAGAGATGCACTTTATTAAAGTCCGTGGGATAATTTACATTTGACCCATCCTATAGTTAGGAGCAGTGGGCATCCACAGAGAACTGCCTGGAGACCAACTCCAGTTCTAAAGCCACTTCCTTGATACTGGTAGGAGTGTTCATCCGATAATGCATGTTTTTGTGGGTGGGGGAAACCGGAGAACCCGGCAAAAACTCACACGAATACGGGAATACGCAAATCCCAAGCTAGATTTGAACCCACAATTTTCTTGTTTAGAGGCAGCAGTGCTAACCATTATACTATCCCGTTTGCAAAAATGTAACACAGTATCTCCTTGCTCGTTAGAATACATTCTTTAAATGGCTCAGATCCAAAACCTTTGCAATGGACCGAATTCAGAAAAATAAAAGTCCCATCAAAAATAGTGTGAGAGTTAAAATTGGGATGGGTATGCATGACTAATACAAGTTAGGAAACTTCAGCAGTTTAAACAAAAATAATCAGTGAGGTTGCGGTGAACAGTCCAAATAATCAAATTAGGTATCCGTTATCGATGGAATAAGAAAAATGAACAATTCTTACCAAATCCATAGTGGTTTACTGCTACAGTTAAGCAGTAGTCATTAATTAAGAAACATAAAAATGTACATTTTTTTTTTTTTTTACAAATAATTCCACAATTGTTATGCTTTCAGCCAAAACTATCAAAATTGATAAACGATATGATCATCCAAATTTAAGCCTGGATGTTGAAAGTTTTGTATTTGGCCTAAATACCCCATGCCTTCTGTTCTTTTCAACCATCTACATTTTTCACAGTAATTCTACAAGAAAAGCCCTGATATTCCCTGTATTAATACGCAGTCTCGTTCACCTGAAGCAGAGCCATGCAATCTGTGCTCAAGATATTCGCAGGCATTAGTTTAACGCTGCTTGTATGAGTACAGTCTTATCACTGTTCCGGAAGACTAAGACCCTGAGCTTAAGACATTTGTGTGAATGGTCACATGTACGTGCAAGTTAAAAGAATGAGACATCTGATATAAAGCCACGAATCAGGCATGAGAGCCGTGAGTTCTGTCTGCAGAGAGATATCATCTAGAACATCTGACTGAGTTAGAACCGCAGAATGGACAGAATGCACACTGACCTCCCCATGCAAACCTATTCTCTTATACCTGGCCTTTCCTGTTTGCCATCAAGTAATCACACAAGTGCATCATGCACTGATCTTTGTTTATTTGCCACCACTTGCACAAAAATCTACAAACAGATAAGGCCCAGATAATCATCTGACTCCCTTTAATCATTGTGGGGAAGCACCATCAAGAAAGCCTACGTTCAACTTGCCTTGTTAAGTAGAAGCCGTGGAATTTTCCGATGTTCATTAAATCAAGGCAAGCTGCATATCATTCATTCAATTTTTAATGAATCAATAAGTATAATAAAGTTTTATCATGTTATGCAGCTAATATAATAGCACAAAATGGCACAAAAGGCAGAAAAAGTTGGAGAAGACTGACTAAACAAATCTGTTTGCGGCCAAAATATTGAAAACATCCTGTCTCATTCCCTACTAATACGCCACAGGTGAACAAGGTGGCATTATCCGACAGACAAAGGTATAACCTCTTTATTTTTTTCCCATGGAGTGCAGTTCATTTCCTCTGAATTACACTGTGAAATGGTCAGTCTTTGAGCAGTAAAGCATGAAAAAAATGATGTGAGGTTATTTAGATTTCAACTGCAGTATAAACTATTATGCCAAAGAGGGTGTTTACATTCCATAATTGAACATAGCCAACATCTTCATGACGGGCTTTCTACATTTCTGTATGCAGGTAAATTAACTCCAAGAAATGCAAGCTTTCATTGCCAAAACATTTCCCCAAATGTTAAACATAGTTAAATTTCTTTTCACTGTAATGTACTATTTATTATGTGTACAAAATGCCACAAATTTTGACTAACAGCACCAAAATATTATTGCATAATACCACATATAAGCATGTTTGTAACTCAAGACAGGGCAAAAAAGAATTTACTCTTTGCAATTCAGGCTACATCGTTCAGTTATGAAGTAAAAAAAAAAAAAAACGCAAAAAGCTGAACATCTGATTGAATGACAGTGCGAAAGAAAGAACTCCACGTACCTTTTTATTAAATTTACTTTTTTTGGTGGGAAACGTGGGCAAAGCACAAACTTAAACTGAGATAGTGTTCTATTGCTTTTGAACGGACTCTTGGGAGGACAGTCAGTCGGTTTGGCTTGACTGGTTTCACATACAAAGTAAAACTTTTTTTTTTTTAATATTTACTAAGAATAGACTAAGGCATGGGTGTGCTACGACATGAACTTCTGAAAAAATGTCATCCCTCTCCCATTCTCAGTGTAGTGTATAATGCTGATACTGCCAGATACACTTTGGGCCGTGATTTGATTACGCAATCGCAGTCGGCAAGCACCAGTACTAACGGTATCACAGATCAAAACTGGGCGTGTTGAACTCCATTGCTGTAATTTTCTTTCGAGAAGAGAAATGGCAACTGTGGTACTGTCGTCAAAAGGGAGGCTCTACGACAAATTAATTACCTGCAGGTGTGGAGGGGGTTTGCTCCCATTAAGGCCAATCAGATCAACTGCTGTCATTCCCGTTGAAATAAGTATGTTAACGTCATAATGAATTGGCAACTTCCTCAGGTGAAGAACAGGCACCATGCTAGTGTTACTGCCGCCTCCTTCAGTCCTCTGAGAACTGCACTTAAATGTGGAATACTGTTCAATGATGCGAGGCAAAACGGAAACCGAAAACTAGTGTCAATACATTTATATGAATAAATACATATATTTAATGTGAGCCATTTAAACCACATGCAAAATGGCACTCATGGTATTAAAACAATGGCGAGACTGAGGTTAATTCATATTTCCTCCTCAAACAAAACAAATATCCACCTGTAAAAATACCCCTATACCCTCCCCTTCCCATCAAACCCCACCACTATTCTGCTGGCATTATTTAAATGGTTGTCAACATAACAAAAGCGAAAATAATGTGAAAGATATTGATGTGAACAATCTGTGCAAAAAACAGCTCCACTGGCTGGGATCAATTCTCATGAAACTACCATTAAGCAGCAGCAATAAACGTTATTGTCACATGCATTTTCGTTAAGGAAGAAACAAAAATAGGACCCTCTTGGGCAGTCAGCCACTATCATGGCTGCAAATCAACGTGAGGCTATTGGGCCTCATTTAGCGCACCATAGCAGAAATGATTCTTTGCAGCTGCAACATGAATAGTTTGGATTCAATGCATTATATGTATGGAACCGTTTCCTGAGAAGAATTGAAGCTCAAGTCAAAACTGCTATCTTATTTGTCACTAAATTGATGCTGTTACAAGATATTTTCATTGGGTCTGTTTTAATGAGAGGGAAAAAAACACAAACAAACAAACTTGTTAATTTTCTCCTCTGTGCATCAGACAAATAACTCCAGTGATAGGGCCTTTCCACAGTTCTTCATCCTTTGATTCTGAGAAAAGATTTCCATATCGAATAGGGACAATATATTTATATCAGAGGAGAGACACCCAGGCTCTGGACTAGTGTTCTTAATCCATCTTACTGCAGGGTACATTCTGTTAGTTATTTTACCTTCACGCAGTAATTCATGATAAAAAAAAAAAAAACCTCATCATTTTGCGCCATTTAGTTTGGCTACAGCAGCATGTTAGAATTTAGCCTCGCGAGGCACACCACCGCAGCATTAGCCTTGTTTCCTTGTTGCTCTTATCAATACATCTAATACACAAAACCAACAGAATGCGCCCATGCTATTCAGAGAGACATATCACATTTGAAGAAACAGATGTACGTTTAATGTGGATGGAAAAAAACTGCTCAACAAATACAGACATCATCTCTGCGCTAACTTTTAAATCATATGGACTACTTGTATCACTATTTTGTTATTTGTTTGTCAGACATGTGGGACACTGGCCATAGTTTATGAACAAAGAGAGGTGGTTCAGTTGTGAAGTGATAGTTGATCCAATTGTAGTGTAATCAGAAAGACCTGCCTGATGCTGAAGTCACCTCATGGAAACACCTTTGACCTTGCCTTTGTCTAGCTTGCTAACTCGGCTGGCCAGCCGTCTGGCCGTTGATCTAGTTGAGGCTTTTATCTCGTGGCCCACCTTCTCACATCACCACCCTCACAATCAGGAGTATCACGTTAATTATCTGACCTTATTCCCACCTCCCGTAATATCGCCGTGAATAATCTTCATGGCGCCATTATCTGCATTTCAAACGAGCGCTGATGCTTCCCTTCAGGAGAAGGCGGAAGACAACAGGGAACGCATAACGCGTTTAAAGGCAAAACTTGGTGGTCGGGCCTTTTCGATTGCTTGCTCTTTTGACCCTTGCCACAATCGGGCCGCCACTGCCGAGGTCCCCGGTATAATTACCTTGTTTCACGCCTCTTATCTGCCATCGACTTTGCGACCGTCCCTTTCCGCGCACGGGGAGGACTCCATGGCATAATATAGTTGTGGTCCCTGTCAAAGTCGCTATGACCTTCTGCTGACTCCCTCGCGCCATTGTGCCAATGCAAAAACCAATTAATGACTTATCCTTCCATCTCAATGTCAAGTCTTTTTCGGAGGTGTTCTACAATGTCTGTTCCTGCGACATGGAGTTAATTAACTCCCACACTGACTTCGGCCCATTATTATTTGAATTCTGCTGCATTTCAGAGCGCATAATGGTCATCGCCACTGACTGGAGGAGGCGGAGCTCTCCCCCAAAAATTCAGACAGTTACAATTTCCAGTTCTCTGTTTGGAAAAAAATAATGGATGAACAGGATTTCTGAAAGGAGTTTCAACTGAGAACAGATAATTCTTTAAGCTGTTAAGAGCAGAAGGGATGACCAACGTGTTTAGGCAACGATGGCAGGAAATTAAGCTTTTCTCGCTATTTAAACTATCCCATTATGACAGATGAGCACCTCATGAAAGCAAAAAAGGGCATTTAACAGGAAATCTATTAACCCCGTTCATTTTATATACCCAATTCCAAAAAAGTATGGATGCTGTGTAAAATGTAAATAACAACAGAATGCAATGGTTTGCAATCTCATGAACCCACATTTTATTCACAATAGAACATAGACAACATATTAGATGTTGAAAGAGAGACATTTTACCATTTCATGAATAATATTAGCTCATTTTGAATTTGATGGCAGCAACACATCTCAAAAAGGTTGGGATAGGGGCAATAAAAGGCTTGAAAAGAAAGTGGTACTAATAAAAAAAACAGCTGGAGGAGCATTTTACAACTAATAAGGTTAATTGGCAACTGATCAGTAACATGACTGGGTATAAAAAGAGCATTTTAGAGAGGCAGAGTCACTCAGAGGTAAAGATGGGCAGAGGTTCACCAATCTGTGAAAAACTGTCTCTGAAAGTTGTGGAACAATTTCAGAAAAATGCTCCTCATTTGTAAAAGTGCAAAGACTTTGAATATCCCACTATCTACAGTACATAATATAATCAAAAAATTCAGAGAATCTGGAGAAATCTCTTTGCTCAAGGGACGAGGCCAAAGGTCAATACTGGATGCTCATGATCTTCGGGCCCTCAGGCAGCACTGCATTAAATACAGGCATGATTCTGCACTGGAATACGCTGCATCGGCTTAAGAACACTTCCAGAAATTATTGTCTGTGAACGCATTCCCCATGCAATCCACAAATGCAAGTTAAAGCTTTATCATGCAAAGAAGAAGCGACATGTGAACACAATCCAGAAACGCCGCCGTCTTCTCTGGGCCAAAGGTCATTTAAAATGGACTGAGGCAGGAGGAAAAACTGTTTTGTGGTCAGATGAATTAAAATTTGCATTTCTTTTTGGAAACCACGGACGCCGTGCCATGCGGACGAAAGAAGAAAGGCACCATCCAGCTTGTTATCAGCACACAGTTAAAAAGCCTTCATCTGTTATGGTATGGGGTCGTATTAGTGCCTACGGCGTGGGCAGCTTACACATCTGGAAAGGCACTATCAAGGATGATACATAGAGGTTTTACAACAATATATGCTCCCATTCAGACACTTCACTTTCAGGGAAGGGTTTTCATTTTTCAGCAAGACAGTGCTAAACCACATACTGCATCTATCACTACAGCGTTGCTTTGCAGTAGACGTGTCCGGGTGCTGAACTTACCTGCCTGGAGTCCAGACCTTTCACCAACAGAAAACATTTGGCATGTCATAAAACAAAAAATTTGGCAAAGAAGACCCAGCACCGTTGAGCAGCTACAATCCTACATCAGGTAAGAGTGGGAGGACAGTTCTCTCACAAAACTCCAGCGACTGGTCCCCTCTCTTCCCAGACATTTACAGATTGTTGTTCAAAGAGGAGGGGATGCTACAGAATGTTAAACATCATCCTGTTCCAACTTTTTTCAGATGTGTTGCTGGCATCAAATTCAAAATGAGCTAATATTTTTCATGGACTGGTAAAATGTCTCACTTTCAACATCTGCTGTGTTGTCTATGTTTTATTGTAAATAAAATGTGGGTTTATGAGATTCACAAATAATTGTATTCTGTTTTTATTTACATTTTACTGCATCCCAACTTTTTTGGAATTGAGGTTGTGTGTGTGTGTGTGTGTGTGTGTCTGTGTATAGTTGCCATCAGTGTAATATGCTAAATATGATATTGACAAAGGGTCATAGAGCTGTACATCCATTTTCATTAGACTAGTTACTGGTGCTGCATTTGCCACATAAGAACACCCACGTTCAAGGCAAATGGCAATAAAGAAAAAGCATTTTTTTTCTACATTTAAGTGTCAATAATGAATCAGGAATATCTCAAAATATAGTATTCAAATATCTGGCCAGCCTTAGACAGCCCAAGAAGCCCTAAATACCTGAGCTGCCAGTTCCTAAATGATTCAGTTGTTGGAGGCTGTTGTACCAACATTGAAGGTTATTTTCCAGCCATTTTTACCGGATGATCTTTGTTCCAAGAATGAAAAATGGTCGCATTTTGCTTTCATGAGACAAGTCCCTGATATGTAATACTGTTGATCTGAAAGGCCTGGGGAGTCATGACCTTGAATTCTACTGTAACTACGCCAAAAAAAAAAAAAAATGGCCATAGTTGCCTCTGAGAGGTCACAGGTCAAGTAGAGGAAAGCACACTTCACACATTGGTGATATATGGTTGAGCACATACTGGATTTTGAGCACGTAAAAACAGTGTAAGTAAATTCCGGATCCAAATGCAGACGACACAAACTTCGGTCCAATTTCCCCCAGTTGGTGAATATAATGTGTTTGGTGCGTTTTTCTGTTTATTAAAAGTCGGTGACAAATATGTGCAGAGTACAGTTCATCATTAAAATAAGTCCAATTTTCTAATATGAATTATTTTTGCTTAAATTATTCTTCATGCTCATACAATCGGAAATGTAAAATTTATTGGCCATTATATCCCTTGAACTTCAAGTAACAAATTACACACTCACACACCAAGGCAGTAAAACCGTGTCTTTGCAATTTTCTGAAATGTAATTCGCTGCTCTGAAATGAAACCGAAAGAGACTAAGAACGCTAATTAATTTGTGTCTGATAATTCACCCATTTTCATGGTATGTCTTAAGAGCACATTCCTTTAAAACTTTCGAAGTTTAATTAAGTGAAAACTACTGCGTTAACAATTGAGTGTTTTCTAAATTTCAAGAGCACCAGTCACAAATCTTCCAGAAGCCATTCCGTGGCCTACATGAGGCATAACTAGAGGCCGTATCAATTCCATTTTAATTTTTTTCAATGAGCAGAAAAGCTAATAATTCCAATATCAAGTTCAAACACTTGACCAAAACGGAACATCACCACATGCTTAGAAAATTGTAAAGCACCGCAGTTTTGGCACTGCCGTTTGTGCGGCTGCAATACAAATGCACCATTTTCAGAAATTTGAGAAAGCATCTCCTACCTTTGACAGCATTTCTCAACTTGGTCAGTCCAGCAACAGCAACGTTTAATTTAGCTGCTCTTATTTTACCGTTCTGTGGTTTCCTCAGGTCCATCACTTCCATTTGCTTTCATCTGGCTAGAATCAAAAGAATAATCTAGTGATTATCTGATTGTTTTTTCCAAGGCAGCGTCCTGGTCACAAAGTGAAAGGGCAAACATTTTCCGCGCAGTGGAACTGAACACATAGCCAGTCAGGAAGCACTCCTGCTATGTTAGTTAGAAAAAACTAAAATTGCTTTAATCGACCAACATCTATTTCATGTGGCTCATTGCGTGAAATACTAAGCACTGCAAAATCAAAAGTAAACCATGGCAGAAATGTTAAAAAAATAAATAAAAAAATGAACTAAATGAATAAATAAATAATCACACTCACACAGAAAACAAAAGTTTAAAAAGTGAGAATGAGATTGGGATTTTTGTGTTGTTCAAATTTCATTTTCCAGCCAATGATAATAAAATCACATTTCATATGAGTTCCTTTAGAATGACGTGGTCTGCATTTTTCTGTTAATGGGCCCTTTGAAGCTGGCTGAAGTAAACAGGAACTGAGTCAACAAAACACGCATTAATTTGAAAATTATGATACAGTACCAGTCAGAGGGTCTGGGCACAGTTTACTTGTGTCAACAGCACTCTGTTTTAAACTTAGGTGGTTTAACTTCAAAAAATAACCTCAAAAGACACATGATAAGATGTAAACAGTCAGAAGTTGAACAAGAATAATTTACTTCACAGAATAGTGTCAAAAAATGCGGAATTCAGATAGAAGACAAAATAAACAGGCAAACAAGTTCGTATATGAAAGTTATGAAAAAGCAAACCGCAAGTGCAGCACTTCTATGGGAATTTCTACAACCGTACTCTTGTTAATTCTCATGACCAAATGACTGTGCTAGTTCAGAAAAAAATATGAATGGGTACGGTCAGCAATATTCCAAACGGTGGTTAGTTTGATGGATTAAAGTTTTTTTTGTTGTTGTTGTTTATTGTAAAATAAAAGCCATTTATTTGTGCTTCAGGAATGATTGTTGGGAAAATGTGGACTCCAAAGTTTTCACTGGTACTGTATACTGTCACAACTTTTTTTTTTACCTTCCTTGTGTAGTTGACACAAGATCGCAGGGCTCGTCAAAACATCCAGTCATGTGATCAGAGCCTGGAAAATCATTTAACAGGGCAATCAGTGGTTTTAGTCCAGTGGAGAGATTAGAGAAACTCAAATGGACCCAGAAGATCTCACTGGCCCTGTTACTTTATCTTCCATATTTTTTTACTCGGCAAATTAGGCATCCTTAACTCTCAGAAGTAATTTGGAGAAGAATGGAGGCCGCGCCGATTGGGCGATAATTACCAGCAAAATGAGCAAGGCTGAGCGAGAACGGACATGAAAACAATGTCTTCCCTTTTAGGAGGTGATTGAAAGCTGCAGATAAAAGTGAATTAGTTCCACTGATTGACGGGTTTTTTTTCTCTTCTTTCTCTCAACCCCCACATTTGGTCATCATGTTCGCCGCTGCGATAAAAACCTGTCTTTTCGAAGGTCTGAAGGGGAACACCAAATTATGGGCACAGAGATGGCTCTAAGATTGCTCACACTTTTGATGCAGTCAAACAAAGTTAGTGTTGCATATGAAGCCTGTGCGGCACATAAAGTCAGTGATGCCCTTGCCTATTTTCCGCATGTTTGTTTTGTTCTGGTAAAAATTATATAGTCAGTCTCAAATTGCACAATTACTCATGTGTTCAGGGGTTCGGAAGGACACCAAGGCCCATGGGCCAATGGCCCGAGTCATGAAAAATGAATGGGCCATTTTCAAAATGTATGGGCCATTACCAAAATTCAATGCGCCAATAATTTTAACCATAATAGAGCTTTGATCAAAATGTATACTGCATATATGCATACAGATACATACATATTGCTTTGTGTGTTTAACACTAAAAACATACTGATGCATACATGTGCTTTAAATGTTTAGCATTACAATATTGTTAAAACAAAAAGAATTGATACTTCATATAAAAGACAAGATTATGTACTCAAATACACAAGAGGAAAATTGGCCATTGCGATTTCAATACTACTGGTTTTAGCATTAGTCTACTGATACACTGGTAAGTAGTTCTAGGTTGATGGTTTTTGACTTTACACACACAGTTCACTACCATCTTGTAGCGGCACTGGCTGCAGCTTTACATCGATGAGTATGAAAATTATTTGACACAGAAGGAATCATGGCTAGAGTATGAGCCTGAAATGAGATCTTTCATATTCCATAACTTGATTTGATCATCAACCTATTCCACATAATGATACAACCTAACAAGCATTTTTTTTTGTTTTCTCTTATGAATCACCAGAAAACACATGACAAATCCATGGTTCCAATACATGTTTTTACTAGACTATATCATAGTTATTAAATTTGTGCTGTGTTGCCATTGAAACCTCCACTGTTCTCCTGATATTGAAGCTTGAAGTTGGTTACAGAACAAATCTTTTTGAAGAAAATACAGATTTTGGCTTAAGACTGTGACACCTAGAATGGGCATGCAATTGATTTCATTGCAGTTTTTAATAGTGCTCTGATATGTCTTTCACTTCCGAAAATTTAATTTAACAATCTCAAACACACATGAAGTAATGAGGGATCAAAAATGCTGGGAAAAATTGTGCAAGTTAGAGAGCATGATATTTCGACGTACTCCGGTGTAGAGCCTATAACTCAAAAAATATTCACAAGATCAAAGGAATATTTGGCACGAATTCATTAAATGAATGAATGAATGAATGATTCTTTAATGACCACACAGCCAGGCTGGTGGACTTTGTTTCCAGTACAGATGGTACAGCTTCCAACATTAAACATAAATTAGACAGAACATACAGACATATATAAGTGAAAAAGTGCAAATGGTCTGAATATTTGTTTTCATCGGTCAGAGTTCAGGATATGTATTGCAGCGGGAATAAAACTGTTTTTGAAGCGGGTTGTTTTGGAGGCTATTGTCCTGTAGCGCCTCCTAGAAGGCAGTAACTGGAAGGCGTAGTGTGCTAGGTGAGTGGGGTCAGAGGTGATCTTGCGGGCTCTACGGAGTGTCCTTTTGTGGTGGAGTGATTCAAGGGATGGTAGGGGTGAGCCGATGATTTTTGATGCTCTGTTAATGATGCGCTCTAGTTTCTTCCAGGGAAGTGTGTCAAGACTGCTGAACCAGACTGTGATGGATAACAAGTGAAATTTACTTACCCCATTGGCAAGGTAGTCAAAATTATCTTAAATCAAGGACGAATTTCTTGTCTTACTAAGAAAATAGTGATAGAAATAAGTGTTTTAAATCTTAAAATAAGTAAATTTCCCTTTCTTGAAAATCACATTTTGCAGTGTACACGTTAGTTATATATATGAAAAAAACAATTAGGCCTACTATATAATGTTGCTTTTATTAGTTAAGATGAATTATGCACACCATCAATACTACCTTAACTACCTTAACTACAAAAGTACCACTAATATAATTTATTCAGAGTAAACGCAGGCCGGGTTGAGAGTGAAGGACTGTCTTGGCAATATCAGCTGCATCGCAAATGTATTTGTGATGATCCTGATCTGCCTAACCATTGTTTTTGTTATGATTCTGCCTTGATTACCATGTCTGTTTATGATTCTGCTTTGCCTGACCATGATTTGTACTGTGTTTTGGGATTCCATGCCATGTTTTGTTTTTGCATTGTCTCTTTCTGTTTGCCATATTCCACTCCTGCAGTTATATTCCGGTCCATGTTTTGTCACATACCATGCATTGCACTTTGTCTCCCCCTGTCTGGTCTTTTGTCATGTGATCGCTCACTGCCCCAGTATTGTGTGCCACATTTTCGGGTGATTTCATGGTTTCTGGGATTTCAAACATCCCTTCCAATCTCGTTTACTTCCTTCATCTTGCTTTTCTATATCACTAACAATACTAACAGCTTGTTGTTTTAGTTAAACTTACAAGCCAAGACTAACATTGTTTATAGTACTAACTTACTAACAAGCACTAGGGATTGTATAGCTGCACATTATTAATTGACAAACAAGCTCTCAGAAGTCACTCTGCTCTAGTCTCTGCCCCTTGCCTTCACTCAATTTACTTTGTTGAGCTTCAAGCAGATTTTCAGCACCTGGCTAATCACTGTTCTGCCTCTCACTCTGTGCACGGTAGAACTCCCTAACCGGAGCCGTATGTTTGTCAGTGGGCTGTCTTCGTAATCCCTGTCCGTGTTTTGGCTTTTGCGAATTTCTTGTAATTAGAAACTTCCTCATGTTCATCCTTTGTAATTAGTCTGATCCAGTTCTGCTGTTTCTCTTTGTAGCATGTGACTTGCCGTTTGTCTATTTAAGCAGTCTTTTCACAGCCAGCTCCTTGTCAGAATGCTTCCCTGTACCATGCTTGTTTTCGCTTTGTATTCTTGGTGATTTACTTCTGACTGGACCGTCCCTGTTTTACGATTTTGGTTCTGTTTTGAATTTCTGTCTGCATCTGTGTATCAAACCCCCCTTTTTTTTGCCCCACCATGAGTATTGTGTTTGCTGCCCTGGTTACAACTTGGATTTCACCCTTTGGATTTGGATTTTTGGATTGTGTACCGTTGCCTCCTGCAACTGATTGATGGGTGTGCAGTGCCAGGTGGCGTGAATGTAAGTGTCAGGACAGTTTTGTGTGCAATGTGGGCATATTTCTGATGTGAAACCCATTTTAAACATTTTTTGCCCAGTGTAGTGAGATCTATGGAGTATCTTATACTGTATTTTTTGAAATGTATTCATTTCTGTGGTGATCATCTCCAAGATCTGCTGCAAATTCTCCCCAGTACAAAAAATATTTGTTACATTTTGTACATCTGTAACATCAAGACAAATTTCATACATTTTGATAAATTGCATATATTGTTAACGTATAATATAAACAATTTTGGGCCTAACACTGTCCCCTGTGGTACCCCGCAAGCAATATACATGTAGTTTGATTTATGCTCCCCTATTTGCTCAAATTGTTTCCTCAGCCAGCTCAGCCCAATCCCCCTAATACTATACTTTTCCAGTTTATGTAATAATATATCATGATCAAGTGTCAAAAGCTTTCTTTAAGTCAATGAATAATCCCATGGCAATTTTTTTTTTTTGTTGTCAATACAATTTGTGATTTTTTTCTGTCTGTTCCAAGAGTGCCAATGATGTTGATCTGTCCACTCTAAATCCATATTGACTGTCTGCCAGCAGGTTGTGTTTTTCAATAAATTTGTCCAGTCTGTCAGTAAAAAGGTTTTTGAGTATTTTGGAAAATTAGGAGAGCAAAGAAACAGGCCTGTAATTTGTAAAATGGTGTCTATCTCCTGTTTTAAACAGCAGTGTCACTTTTGCAATTTTCATCTTGTTGGGGAATTTACCGGATTGAAAAGACAAGTTACAGATGTGGGTTAGTGGCTTTGCAATTCCTTCAATAACTGTTTTTACTGTTGTCATGTGCATGTCATTCCAGTCAGTGGAAGTTTTATTTTTACATTTTCTTGTGGTCCCTGTGATTTATTTTTCATCAACTGCAGCCAAAAAGATTGTGCTTGAATTTATATCCCCTATACCCTCAATAGCCTCACCTTCTTTTGTCTCTGGTTTCTTGATTTTTGCTGCCAATTCTGGTCCCACCTTTACAAAGAATTTGTTTAAACAATTAACCACATCCTCCATATTATCTATGGTCTTGTAATCCTCTATGAAATATACCGGGTAATTTGCCTTTTTATTTCCATTTCTTATGATACCATATAGAACACTCCATACAACTTTAATGCTGTTTCTATTTTTGTCCAATACCTTACTATAATGTTCCTTTTTATATATCCTCATAATATTAGTTAACTTATTGTTGTATTTTTTATACTATGCCTCTATAGTTTGGTGCTTCATGAAATTTCTATATATCGCATTTTTCTTTTTGCAGCCGCTTTGTAACCCCTTAGTAACCCACAGACTATTTTTGTTTTAATGTATATCACTGTTTTGCTTTACAGGACAATTTTATCGCATAGAGTGGAATATTTTTAGAAATTCACGCTTAGCTGTATCAATATCTTTTTCATCGTATACTTCCTTCCAATTCTGTGCTATTAAATCATTTTTAAGTGATGTCATTGTTTCCTCCATTTTCATTCTTTTATATGTATAATTTTTGGCATCATTTCTCTTCTGATGATTACAATAATATACCACAAAAACGAAACTCCCTGTGTTGTTTTCCATAGTGTTTGTGAATATATTTTCTCTTAAAGTGGCACAGCGTGAAGTGATTCTACTTGGTTAAGTGATTATTGGATATAGGCCCATACTATACAATGAATTAATAAACTCTTCTGTCATTTTATTTTTTTGGATTTTGGAGATTAAAATAGAAATCACCGCAGATGAACATAGGTTTTTGGGTAGATTTTATAAATATGCTTTCCATCCAGTCTTTAAATATTTCAATATTTGATAACACCAAGACCTCAATATTATGGCAGGAATGTCCATTGAGGTCTGAAGACGCAAGAATAACTCAAAGAATGATGGACTTTAGTCTTAATCTGCTTGAGGTGTGATTTAGAGGGTATATTTGTTTTTGTATCTCTGCCAGGGCGGTAATAGTTTTTAACTGGCATTTGTTTGTTTGATGGTTTGTTCATTCATTCATTCATTCATTCATTCTTTAGTAAACGGGATATCTCAAAAAGTAATGGATGGACGTCATTGAAATTTTGCGCTGATAGATACTGTGCTTAAGAGGAAGTGATTACTTTTTGGAGTAGAGCCAAGTTATAATCTTAATCTAGGATCTGAACAATACCCACGTACGTAAAGACAGCACTGTCGAGCACATCGGCCTTTGGGTTTCTTCTTCCTCCTATTGTTTTATGCCAAGAGAAATCCGACTCCAACTTCCTTCGGCAACAAATTTTGCAATGGCGGAGGTCAGCGCTCTCTGGGTGCCTACTAGCTGTGCTTCTGTGCCTGCATGTATATGTGTCTGTATTTATGTTTATATGTGTGTGCGTGCATGTGTGTTTACGCGCATGTGTGTGTGTGCATGTGTATGCATGGGTGTGTTTGTAAGTGAGTGCATGCCAACTAATGTACGTGGTTGCGTTTACATGAGCGGGCATTTGTTTGTAAGAGTGTGCATGTGGATGCATGTGAGTGGTTGTGTTTGTACGATACTGAGCCTGTTTGTATGCGTATGGATGTACATGCACAGGTTTGTGTGTTTGTAGACGTGTGCATGTGTATGCACGTTCAGGCTTGTGTGCATGTGTTTATATGTGTGCGTGCGTATGCACATTTTCTTGTGCTTGTATGAGTGTACAAGTTCATGAAAATGTTTGTGTGTTTGTATAATTGTGCATGTGTTTGTATGAGTGTGAATACATATGCACTTAAAGTGCTCTCAAGAAGTATTTGCTCTCTTCCTCATTTCTTCCATTATTGCAAATTTGTCACACTTGAATGTTTCAGATCATCAAATTAATTTTATATTTAGATAAAGATAACCCAAGTTGGCACAAATTGCAGTTTTTACACAATGATTTCATGTATTAAAGGAAAAAAGCCATCAACTCTCCCTCCCTTTATGTGAAAAACTAATTGCCTCACAGTTAATAAATCAACCAATTTAACAAATCTAGTCAATAATTGGGATTACTTTCACTACTCACTCAGATATGATTACTGCCAGCCCTGTTGAATCAAAACATCATTTCAATAGAACCTGGTTGGCAATGAGAATAAACAAAAAGCAGCACGTGATGCCCTGATTTAATAAAATTCAAGAACAGATAAGAAACAAAGTTGTTGACATCTATCAGTCTGGAAAGGGTTACAAAGCCATCTCTAAGGCTCTGAGCCTGCATGCCATCATCTGAAAATAGTGAAAACTTGGAACAGTTATTGACCTTCCCAGGTATGGTCAGCCCACCAAAATTCCTCCAAGGACGGATCGATGATGACATCCGTAATGTCAAAAAAGAACCCAGACTAACATCTAAAGAAATGCAGGCCTCACTTGCCTCAGTTAAGGTCAGTGTTCGCGATTCAATAATAAGAATGATACAGGGCAAAATTGGCATCCATGGGAGAGCCTGCAAAGCAAACACCTCTGCTGACCAGAAAAAACACAAAGGCTCGTCTAATCTTGATGACCCAAAGAGTTTTGGGATAATTCTCCTTGGACTGATGAGTCAAAAGTGGAGTGTTTTGTTTTTTTGTTTTTTTTTGAAGATATTGTCCCTCTTGTATCTGGTGTAAAGCTCACACAGCGTTCCACAATAACAGCACAGTACCAATGTAAAATACAATGGTGTTAGAATGACAGTCGGAGGTTGCTTTGCAGCTTCTGGACCATGGGGACTTGTCATATTGGATGGAACCATGAATTCTGCTCTCTACGAGAAAGCCCTGAAGGAGAATTCCCGGCCATCAGTTTTTGACCTAAAGCTCAAGTGCAGCTGTGTTATACATCAGGACAACGATATAAAGCGCATAAGCAAGTCCACCTCTAAAAGGTTCTAAATGAACAAAATTAAGGTTTTGGAGTGGCCTAATCAAAGTCCTGACTTGAATAAAATTAAGATCCAGCGGCATGACCTTAAACAGGCAGTTACTTCTCAAAAACTCTACAATTTTATTGAATCAACATAATCCTGCTAAGAGGAGTGGACTGAAATTCCTCGACAGCATTGTAAAAGACTCTTCGCCAGTTATTCCAAAGGTTTGACTGCCCGTGCATGACTGCACACTACCACAAAAGAACACAGTGTCAGTGTCTGCTCTTCCACTGTGGGCATGTGCTGGCCGTGCCCGCATCCACCTGATGCTGAACTTGGATCTGTCAGCTATACCTGAGGCCCCCCACTCCCCCCCCCACCCGCCCCTTCCCTCATCCCCCAACCCCTCCCACCATGCACCAAGCCCCCTCCCCCTCATTTATTCCAACATCTAGCCAGGAGTGAGAGTCCCTGCTCATCGTAAATCAGGTGCTTACTGCCTGTGGCAGCATGATCCTCAATACACCACATGCCATTAGGTCTGACTGATTAAAGACAGACTTCAGCAAGCACCGATCACACTACTCGGATCTTAGACATGTCAGTTTCAAGTTTCATGCACTGATTACAGTTATGATAGCCATTATGAGAGTAATTAAAACACTCGCAGTAATATTTTAGGTAGCATATCACTTTTTCTCAATACTATCTAATTAGTGCCCGCAATTTATGAATGACGTTATGAAGTTTCAATGTTCAAGGCCTCCACTAAATTGGGGAATCGCTGTTGCATGTTTAGAGCAGTTCACACTCACTTATAAGCTGAAAATGAGCTGTAGTCTAATTTAAAAATTGATTTTTTAAAATTAAAAACAAAACAAAGCTTGCAACGCATAAATGAGTAGAATGTACTAGATAATAATATACAATGTTCTTCCCAAGTGTGAACTTAAATATTGGAGCTATGATAAAAATACATCTTTTGAGGATATATTGTATATATGTTACTGTCAGACTGTGAAACCAGTCATTTTTTGACTTTTTTTTTGTCATTTTGTGAAATGACTGAAGTTAAGCGCAAGCCATTTCATGCAATGACTGAAATTTTTCGTCATTTCATGAAATTGCTGGTTTCACAATCTGGCTATAACATATAGGCTACATGTATGACTTGAGAATGCTCACACAAAATTTTGCCTTTCTATTCCAGAGGATGGTCAGTGTTGGCCATTTTTCTTAACATGATTGTTGGTCTTCACCCAAATGTAGTTAAATACCTATTTGCAATGTGAAATGATAAGAAAGTAGGTTAAGACACTTTATAGTTGCACCGTTATACAATGTAAAATAGTTCACAGGTGACAAATTGTTTAATTGGTTCACTACAGAGTGCACAACAGCTCACCCACTGCATTCATTTTTTGTTTCCAAAGGAGAGATAGCAAGCCAAAAACCTGAGGTATTAATTATCAACTGATTAGCGTCAGCTCTGAAGAACGTTGTATCATTTAATTGAAAAACAGAATGCAGTATTCCTCTGACTTCTAATTACAAAAACGCAAATCTTATCGTTTCTTAGTGGTGCATGCAAACACTAACCCGAAAAACAAAGGAGAGCTACCACTGCCTCCTAAGTGGATTTCGAAGGAACAGATCTTCTTCCGCAAGTTTATCACGGATTACATTTGCAGATATTACCTCACTATCAATGGCAAACATTTTTCTACTACAATCAACACAGCAGAAATTAATAAGCTGATAACCTATCAGAAGTGAAATGGAGTTTGTTGTTGTTTGGATGATCAGAGAATGCTGTGACGGCATTACAGAGGCTACATCAGGCAGCGACTCCACACACTAATTGCAAACTGCAAATCCTTTATATATCAGGCAGTGGAAGAAAACCACAGAATAAGAAGCGGGAGGAAGACCTTCTTTTCTCATGCATAATTTTCCCACCTTTTTTGGCTTGTTTTGGTATGCTGTACTGGCATAATTTTCTGTATTGCATGGGTACTTCTTCTGATAATTAAAATTTATAAGTACAAAACCCAAAACCAGTGAAGTTGGCATGTTGTGTAAATAGTAAATAAAAACAGAATACAATAATTTGCAAATCCTTTTGAACCTATATTCAATTGGATACACTGCAAAGACAAGTTACTTAATGTTTGAACAGGTAAACTTTGTAATTTTTTGCAAATATTAGCTCATTTGGAATTTGATGCCTGCAACATGTTTCAAAAAAGCTGGCACGAGCGGCAAAAAAGACTGAGAGAGTTGAGGAATGCTCATCAAACACTTATTTGGAACATCCCACAGGTGAACAGGCTAATTGGGAACAGGTGGGTGCCATGATTGGGTATAAAGGCAGCTTCCCTTAAATGCTCAGTCATTCACAAACAAGGATGGGGCGAGGGTCACCACTTAGTGAACAAATGCGTGAGCTGATTGTCGAACAGTTGAAAAACAACATTCCTCAACAAACTATTGCAAGAAATGTAGGGATTTCATCATCTACGGTCCGTAATATCGTCAAAAGGTTCAGAGAATCTGGAGAAATCACTGCACGTAAGCGACAAGGCCGAAAACCAACATTGAATGCCCGTGACCTTCGATCCCTCAGGGGGTTATGCATCAAAAACCGACATCAGTGTGTAAAGGACTTAACCACATGGGCTCAGGAACACTTCAGAAAACCACTGTCAGTAACTACAGTTTGTCGCTACATCTGCAAGTGCAAGTTAAAACTCTACAATGCAAAGCAAAAGGCTTTTATCAACAGCACCCAGAAACGCCGCCGGCTTTGCTGGGCCCAAGCTCATCTAAGATGGACTGATGCAAAGTGGAAAAGTGTTCTGTGGTCTGACGAGTCCACATTTCAAATTGTTTTTGGAAACTGTGGACGTCGTGTCCTCCGCACCAAAGAGGAAAAGAACCATCCGGACTGCTATAGGTGCAAAGTTCAAAAGCCAGCATCTGTGATGGTATGGGGGTGTATTAGTGCCCAAGGCATGGGCAACTTACACATATGTGAAGGCACCATTAATGCTGAAAGGTACATACAGGTTTTGGAGCAACATATGTTGCCATCCAAGCAATGTCTTTTTCATGGACGCCCCTGCTTATTTCAGCAAGACAATGCCAAGCCACATTCTGCACGTGTTACAACAACATGGCTCCGTAGTAAAAGAGTGTGGGTACTAGACTGGCCTGCCTGTAGTCCAGACCTGTCTCCCATTGAAAATGGGTGGCGCATTATGAAGCATAAAATACGACAATGGAGACCCCGGACTGTTGAACAACTTAAGCTGTACATCAAGCAAGAATGGGAAAGAGTTCCACCTGAAAAGCTTAAAAAATTGGTCTCCTCAGTTCCCAAACGTTTACTGAGTGTCGTTAAAAGGAAAGTCGATGGAACACAGTGGTAAAAAGGCCCCTGTGCCAACTTTTTTGCAATGTGTTGCTGCCTTTAAATTCTAAGTTAATGATTATTTGCAAAAAAAAAAAAAAGTTTCTCAGTTTGAACATTAAACATCTTGTCTTTGCAGTGTATTCAATTGAATATAAGTTGAAAAGGATTTGCAAGTCATTGTATTCTGTTTTTATCTATGATTTACATAACGTGCCAACTTCACTGGTTTTGGGTTTTGTATAAAGCGTGACCACATACTATTACTCTCCACCTGTGGACTTGCCAAACAAAAATCTTTCAGCATATTTTCAGTCACAAATCTCCATTTATGATGCTAATATCATTATGCCTCAGTTACAGACAGAGGTGTATAATCCAGGGGTCAGAAAGTAAAAATCCCATTCCACCCGTAAACTCCTGTCAGCAGATTTCACTTGTTAGTTTTACTTCCCAGCTGAAGAATAGTGCCAACTGACAAGTCTTTGTGGCTGGAACAATATTCTGGGATGGACTTTTACTCTCTGAACCTGGATTATACACCTCTGGTTACAGACTGTGTGCGGGAAGACATGGTGTTTTATGGTTGTCTGACCAGGTGTGCATCTGTCACAAATATCTTGTCCGTACTGTATCGACTGAAGGAGTGGAGGGATTTTCAGCAAAATAGACAGCATAACTCCTCCCAGAGGGCAGCTGAACTGAAGTCATCCAATCAAACGTCAAGGTCATAAAAATTCAGTTGCATGTGGGGCCAAAGATCAACTTTAAAATGAAGCTAGGGCAGGCAGAGAATTGCAATCATTGCTTTGCACCGAGTTGTTCCTCCTTGCATACTGCGTCTGATGTTAGCGAGCCAGATCAGGCTAGCCAGCTAAGGGCTGGATGATGACCAAGGCCAAGTTGTACTGGCTCTTGAGGAGCTGTTGTGTACTTCAGAATGCTGTGAGACAAGTAGACAATTAGAATAGACATTAGAAATATGCTCCTGATCGGAGAATTGAGCAACTAATCAGTCTAATGCAGCTATTTTAAGAATCAGAGCTATTGTAGTGGTTCCTGAGACAGGACTTGCAGCGTAAATCTTAAGAAATCTCAAGTCTGCAGTTGACACTACTGCAACTTCATAACAGAACACTATTTGCTGTTAAATATTTCCAGACACTGGAATCTAGAGCCGGCATACATTAAACTATGAGCTTTTTCAAACAATGCCAGACAGCAGCTAATGTTGATGTCGTTTGGCAATTTTACAATAGGATCATTTTGAATCCGTAAGGATGGGGACTATCATCCCGAAAACAAACTATTCAATATGTAGTTTTTCAAATTATTACACTGAGAACAGTTTGTAAATGACAATATATTAAAAAGCTAAGCAGTTAGCTACTTCCACAGTCTTTCAAATCAACCTATTTTTTTTTTCAAAAACTCATTTTGTGGGATACACACGCACATCGTTTGGCGACAGGTGTCAAAACACAATCGTCCAATAGCTGATATCACTGAAATGAGGCACTTCGAAAGGTATCTGTGTGAAAATGCTTTTTGTCACATTCAGATCAACAGCGATATAATATGTTTGATTTATGGGCTTTGTCTAGACTATGTTTTCTCTCTCTCTCTCTCTCTCTCTCTCTCTCACTCTCGAGTTGCTTGAGGAAGTTGTTTAAATCTGAAATCTGAGTATTTGGCTCGTAGGTTATTATGAATTGATTTTTGGTCTTTGGTCAGAAAGTTGGAGTCATGCTCGGAGTGTGACTGAAATACACAACGAAAACGAGATGCAGTCTCCAAAAATTAGCGATGAAAGCAAAGGCAAAAATGAATAGTACTTTTTTTCTGTTTTACGAACCACACTTGATGTTTCATATTCATTTACTGCAGTGTCCATGGATACAGTTCATGATGCATTGCACAGCTGTAGTACAGTGTTGAAACAGCAAACATAACACTACGCTTAATAACTGATGTTTGAATACAACCAGCGATGTCTCAATCCAGTAACAACAGTAATAGTGCCAAACCTTTTCACAAATATCAAAACTGTCCATTTTTCTGAGCAGGAAATAATTCATTGTCGCATTTTACATTTCTTGATAGCATTTGATAGCAAGAACTTCAGGGATTATAGGAGGGAAGATCATCTCTATTACTACAATTTTACTCATGCCCAGAAACAGAATTGTGAAAAAAAAATGGCTAAAAACTACTGGGATGGAAATATAAATGGGATTAGAACTGGCGAGCTACATAATTTGGGATTTCAGTGTATGTGAAACTTCTGAGCTGAAACAGAGGGAATCATGCAGATTTGGAGACTTTTGAACTGCAAAAAACACAAATGACTTGAAAGCCTGAGTGAACGGTTGCAGAAAAAAACAGAGCTGTTGAACCGGGAGCCTTATTCCAGCTCAGAAGTAGGTCTGGAGTATGAGAACATGACAGTACAAAGACACAAACACACACATGCACACACTCACACATGCACACGCGCACGCAAACGTGCACAAATAAACACAGAAGCAACACACAAGAACACACAAATACACTTACCAGCATGCAAAATCTCACAAACACACCAACACACGCACACCCAGGCACGCTCACCCCACGCACACATACTTGTACACCAGTGGCGGCTGGTGACCTGGCGATAGGGGAGCTTCAAAACAATCCCTTAAAATTAATGATGGGTCACGACCTGTTTTCAATCATTCTTGTAAATTACCATCACAGAAACTCTGAAATCTCTCAACATTATCAGGTGTGGCCAGTTTTCATTTATAACGCATACTTGTGAACTCTCATGCATTTGGTGTGAGTTTAAGTGGCATATTTACGTTGCTCTGCTGTAGTCAGCAATTATTCAATCAACGCATATGTAAGAGATTCTCACGTGGAATTGAAGTCCTTGTCCACTGGAGGGGTTGGAAGTAATGGAATTGCATAAAGTCGTTTCAAATGATCTTATTTCATCTAAACGCTCATGAAACAGATGCATTGCTTCCAATCCCTGAATAAAGAAAATCGTGAGAAGTCCGTAGTCGTAATCGGTATGCTTTATAAATGAAAACTGGCCACATCTGATAATGTTGAGAGTTATCAGAGTTTCTGTCTTGGTAATTTAAATAATGAGGTCGTGACCAATCATTAATTTTAAGGGATTGTTTTGAGCCTCCCCTATCGCCAGTTCACCAGCCGCCACTGCTGTACACGCTCTCTCACACACTCGAACAAACGCCCACGCTACACACAAACGTACGCATATACACTAACCTGCATGCAAAATCTCACACACGCCCTTACACACACACACACACACACACATACACACACACAGAATGGGAGGAATTCTGCACGCAGTAGGTGGAGATGTGATGACAGGCGGCAGAAGCAGGGACAGACGAGGTGACTCTGGACACTGTTGAAAGAGAGATGCTCAAACAGTCGCCCTGGCGCTGGACTCTGGCCCTGCCAGAGGAAGCCTTCAGGAATTCCCTCAGAGAGAAGAGCCTGCTCTGTACGCACGCTGCTCCATTCTCCACCCGGTCGCCATGTAATGGCGAGACACCCCGGCTCATTCTCCGCGGCGGTCGCCATTAATGCAGCCCGTTCATCTTAACCGCTCGACGGAATGGAAGACATAGCAGAGAGTGGCGTATCCATAAACGTCATTTGCATAATTTGTACACGTTACACATTACACCCCACTGCGAATCAAAGGGATTGTATGGACTCGTGAGAAATATGATACTGGCACTGTTTTTCGAGGCCTCACAAGACGGCATACTGCCAAATCTGCCTTGAATCCAAGCGCCATAACAGCCTAAGGTCAACGTTGGGAGGAGATTTGGCCTTTAGTCAAATCTAGAATTTTTGTAGTATTTCATTGCTGGAGACAGAGAGGAGAACATGAACAGAGCAACAGGGCAAAAAAAAAAAAAAATGGGGCTCTCCAGAGAGGATCCTGGGTTTTTCTCCATCAGGTTCATCGATCATTAACCAAACATCCTGCAAACTATTTCCAGTACCTAGTACATTATCTACCTATGTCCAATCCAGTGAGCGCAATACATGATCCAAATAGCTTGGCATCCTGATGTAGCCAAAACAAGGAGGCGCTTGTTTCTCTCTAAAGTTTCTTTTAAACACATAAAAAATGCAATAAGGAATTTAATAGCTTGACTGAACAAAGCATTAAATGTATCAAATCATTAATATACAAAACCCTGAAATAATGTATTCAAAATGCATACTCCTCTGGCAACTAAAGCCTGCATTCCCAAAATAGTTCAGGAATGGCTGAGTGAGGGCAAAGTAATGAATCAGCAGTATTGAGAAATAAGCACGAGCCACTGCAGCGATATTCCCTTAACCTTTCCATCTGATATGCAGTAACATGCCTACAGGATCACACGCAGCGCGGCATGTCAACGTCTGAAACAAGCACAAATACCTAATCGCAGGTCAACAGTGTCAAGGTAATTAAAATGATTTATTATCTATTTAAAAAAACAAATAATCCCTCAAGGTAATTGTACAGGCTAGTTGGATCAAGCCTGTGAAATAACAGCATGAAGACTTTACTGGTGTAGTTACCTGTATACTATGGCTTGCCATCGTAGCTAGCAATAGCGCGGTATGCAAAAAATACAAGGTATAAGCCTTGTTCTCTGAAAAACATATTCAAAGGCATCTGCAACTCCTCGATTCTAATCACTCTCTCCAGAAAGAGCATCCATCTTGAGCCACAGATAAAGCGCAAAGTTAAGAACCCATTTGCTGGTATGACATTGTCTAGCGTAATGTCATGCGGTAGTAACGTCAGGATTTTAGCATTCAAATTCATAGGCTGGCATTGTTTGAGTGATTTTTATGCGCAGTAAATGAGCCCGATCGCTGACAGAAGAATAGAGCTGCAAAAGAAAGAGAGGGGTGGGCGAAAAACAAAATTAAAATAGCTGATGTATTATGGTCGCTGTTTTTGTCTCGCGTAACCCGAGCCGTGGCCGTGTAAAGGAGAACCCTGGGCTTTTTGGCGTGGTTTACATGGAGCCTGGCGAGGCTCCAGGGCTAGCGGAGAGCTCTAATAGCCCACTGTTTTCACCCCACACACTGCAGTGCACCCTTAATTGAAGGTAATTGTTGGGAAGAGACTCCGCTCCGAAAGAGCCACACAAGCTTCCCGACTGTTCTTTTTCCTCCGAGATGGACAGCCCAAATCCGGGAGGGATCACGTTTCTCTACACACCCCCACCCCTCCACTACTCCTCCCAAACCCCAGCCCTTCCACTCCCCCACACACTCTGCTCCTGACTGTCCCACATCACATTTTGTCTGGTGGCACAATTGCGTAATTGTGTCCCCCCCTGCTAAATGCTAGTTCCGCGGACTCGGATGACTGGAATTTGCCGGAATGGAAGAGAGACGGGTCTGTGCTCCGACACAGAGTCCGCCACGTCCACTCCGCCCCAGCTATTGTCACTTCCACGGACCCCGGTCCCCAGGGGCCCCACTGAGCTACTGTAATTATTACCTTAAACGGGGAGAGAGAGGGGTTCTCGTGTGTACGCAGCAGCTATAAACACACCATCATTAAGCATCTCAGCAGAGTTTGTACATGGCACTTAGGACGCTGATTGATAAATGCCCGAGATGTCGATCCAGATACTCTCCCTTTTGTTCGTATTTCTCCCCCACAGCTTCACGGAGTGAACGGTGACATTCTTCGGAGGCATAAAAACCTCGCTTCTGGATTGCTGTCCCTAAAATCACTGATACCGCAGTATTACAGGGATTGAAAAGAGAATCTCATCAGGGTAGAATATAAAACAGTCACTTTAAATGCAATTTATTTCAGCTTGTAAAGGAGGTTGTTAATAGCATGCCGTAAAAATTGTCGGGTAACACTACGTCAGTGGAACTGCCTGAAAAATTATGTCCGATGTCAGAAATGTTTGCAATCAGCTGATAAGTTTCTAAATCCCGGAATAAGCCGTCGTAAGGACACACACCAATGATTAAAGAATGCACGAACTGTAGAGACACACGTCCAGGTGGGCTCGCACCATATTTTGTTGAAAAATAAAATGTTTATGAAATAGAAATTCTCTTTGTAAATTGCAACCCAACCAGCAGACACAGTTTCACATTGCTCCAATATTACAGAAATATTTTTACACAAACAAATCATTTGGGGAACTCTGTAAGGACTTATTGTGTTAGCGGGAGGCGTGAAATATTTTTAAAATTCATATGAAAAAAAAAAAACAGTGAGCATGAACGGGTTTGGATTGGAACGAGTGGAATGAGATGATCTGGCTTCAGGCGGTTAATTAGCCGCCACGGTCAGCGTCACCGCATCGCTGCCTCCGGCATGGGCAGCTCGCCCGACTCCGAGCCGAGCTGGAAGCAGAAACACC
Source organism: Gymnothorax reevesii (assembly GCA_029721435.1). Classification (NCBI taxonomy): domain Eukaryota; kingdom Metazoa; phylum Chordata; class Actinopteri; order Anguilliformes; family Muraenidae; genus Gymnothorax; species Gymnothorax reevesii. The sequence goes on along the minus strand of CM056579.1, from coordinate 23,595,394 downwards.
CGATGTGCCGTTTTACGCTACACACACACACACACACACACACACACTAACTCACTGCATCACCATGAGAGCTCTGCACACCCTCCACCAGGATTCTTTCATATCCAGCTCACTTGTCATACTACTATCTGTGTGTTACTCTCACTGAAATACTGCAGAAGAAGAAAGTTTTGCCCAAGGAAGACTGACAAATACTAGGAAAGGACTGTGCTTAAAAAAGAGTAAGTTGCCCATTACTATACATGGTGGTATGTTAAAATGACACATTACTGCGCTTTTGAGAGTCAATCCCATAATTTTTCTTCCATTACGATCCCATCAAATACATCATTACTTTTGGATGATAACTGTTTTTATTATCAAAAAAGGCAGGACCTTTATAATCTCCTTCTGATCCAACACCACCAAATCTTCTTTTCATGCCGTATGTCCGGAAAGTGGAGCGTAGTGAGGAACAATACGTTGTTTTCAAGTGGTAAGTAAACAGTCCACAAATACACTCTATTTCATCATTTTGCAGGTGTCGAACCATGGGCATTTCATTGGAAAATGAAAGAACCCCGAAAAGTTTTATTTTAAGACTGACTGTGGAGGAATTTCTAATGACAGCGAGCCCTTATGGGCAATGACCCCACATGCGAGGTCTGCCAAAGGTCAAGCGCACACAGTTGCCAGAGTTGCAGGATGGAGCAAAAGTGTTCAATCTATTGGAATAAACCTGCCAGCATTTTTATTTCACCCTAAAATAAGTGTCCCCGTCTTGAGCTCTGAACCAACTTTAATAGCCACTCTCACGTTTTTGCACAAACTACTTAGCAAAATGGGAAAACTAGAAAGTAGCCAGTAAAGAGAAGGAGTGGTATGATTTAAATTGTGTAAGTGAACAAACAGCTCCAGTTACAAGGAGAAAACAATGATTGAGAAGTCTGGTACACGTGATGAAATTCAGGATGACCTGAAGGCTCAACCGCGTAAGCAGTCCCATTATATCACCAGCCAAGAAAAGAGCAGAGTCAAAAATTATATCAACCTCGGCATGCATTTATAATTCCTATAGTCTTTCATTCATGAGTTTATTGAATAATTCATTCATTTATACTTGCAAAAACAAAGTTGGTTCCCAGAATGCAAGGACTGCAAGTAGGTGACAGAAGCAAAGTAAAAAAATCAAATTTGCTTGATGGCATATTCACCTCCCTGAAATAGATGAATTTCTGTTGCGAGGTCTGTAGAACTGGACTTCACTGCTGGAGTCTAATTGGTTGAAATGTCAACAGAGGCACAGTTAGTGGCGGTTAAACAAAATCCATGTGAGGTTTGTACACCCAGCTCTCAGTTATGAACCCAGGGAATTCAATGAGAACATCTGCTGTTGATTAACGTTTAATTAACAATAAGGGTGACAATCATGCCCTAAATTATTAGATAAAATTAATTAATATGTAAATTAATCATGTTTTGAACTCTCAAGCATAGGCTACATATATTATGGATGCTAAGCGGGTAGACAACATGTAAAGAGAAATTGTTTTTGGAGTTTTGCCATGATCAGTTCCATGTTGGTTCCTCTTGAGCAATTCCTGGTGATAGTTTACCCCAGGAATGCAGGCCCTTTTCATGTCAATGAAACTGCCTAAAGAAAAGTATAAAAATGAAAATGGATGATGGAGAACTCTTTCTCCATATGTAACCCCATAAAACCTTTGAACCCCAATTTGGGTCTGTCAAATGCAGCTGCTGTATTCAAACCTGTGGAACTTCAGGCCCATCTTAAATTTCCCAGGAGTTCCCAAGGTTTCCAACAATCCAAAACATGTCCAGCTGAATTATAGGATAATCTGTATAAAATGATGTACAAGAGCTGGATATTTTCCATTTTTTGAACTGCTGTGGCCATAAAAACATGACATCCTGAAAAGGAGTTTTGCTCTCAGTGTAAGTGTGATGTACGTAGCCTCAGTGAAGCACGGCAACCAGCAGCTACAGAACATGAATGTGAAATTGTCCAACGATATGAAAAAAAGCTTTTTCTAACTGTGAACCTACCAAGGGGGGCACTTAGGTGAAAAATGAGAGTTTAAGGGCTTCAGTGACACAAAGGGAATATAACTACAGAACAGAAAATACCTTTCCAGTGTGTAATTATATTTTACACTAGAAGATACAACTACACATCTACAACAACTATGACTTTGACTACAACTACAGTAACTGACTTTCTGCAGCCGTTGCAAATCAGCCGCTGCTTACGTACATTCCTTTGGAGCTGGTTGTTTAAACCTCATGAATATACATGGAATGAAAGCGAGTTTTATTAACTTCCTGTTCTGCTTACCTCATTGGTTTTTAGCAAGTTTAACACACAGGATGCATTAGGCGCCCCCACCTCTCACAGCTGGGAATCCTAAAATCAAAATTGCCACAGTAATACAGCACATGAATAATGCAACGTAATCATCTTTTCCAAACGGCAACCCCGCCACCATCGCCACTGCCCACGAGATTGAGTCCTAAGCTGCAATAGCTGCAGACATTTTCTGCCAAAATGATTCCCATATTACTTCTCCCTAAATCTTGCCCCGTAGACGTGATCTAAACCCCAGCAGTTGGAAAGCGAATATCTACAAGGGCACATTTGAAATGGCCTCTCATTTCAATAAGTGTTATCTTTTAAAACCATAACAAACCATAAAGACTGAGCATTAAATGAAAACAAAGAAAGATTTTTTAAAAAGAGTTTGAAAATAGATCGGAAAATAACACTGCACTGAATAATCAGATGAGACTTCGCAAGAAATGCTTTTTTGTTTCCACATTATGGTTTGAAATCTTTTCTACTTAAATTTTGTGGCTCTCATTTCGACTTCGCGATTAGCGAACTACCACAGTCCCATTCCATACGAGCATCAGAGCTCAGATAATTGGTAAGATGAAATGAGCATTAATTCCTCCTTTTTAATGCTAGATTCCGGGCTTAATTACTGATGTTTAATTAAAAGTTCCAATGAATCTGTTGGATTGGCCATTTTCTACACAAAAAATTCAGGAAATAAGAACTTAATCCTTGAGTTGGCTCCTGCGCGTCTCTCCATAAGACGCCATCCTTACATTTACTCTGGATGCAATGAAAAGACAAACCATTGGTTTATAAAATATAATATTACACCATTATGTCTTAAAAAGTCATTATGTAGTGGATCTGCTTTTGAAATGGGATCTAGGAGAATGTCTAAATGTACTTTTCCACTGCATGTGGAGGAGGGTACGACATCCTAGGAGGTGGCAAGCAATTAAAGAGAAATGTATTGGGTTCTTTTAAAAAATCAGGGAAATACAATGACAAAGAAACAGGGAATCAAGACACTCCACGCCGCTAATCTTCTACACTTCATATCGTAGGCGCTTTTATTACTGGTTCCTTCCATTCTGGGGGAAAAAAAAAAGAATTGAGTGTATGGCGTTGTGAAAGGAGGCTGCTTCAGAAGTCTTGATTTTCGAGAGAATTAACTGTGAACTTATGTCAGAGGGAAATACTGAGTTCACGTGGACATTTTGCCTTGAGGATTTATGTCACTCAGGGTAAAAGCACATCATAACCTTATATATTGCCTGCCAAGAGAAACGGCTCAATAATTATCCACGTAAGTAAGAATCAGTGCGTGCACTCTATAAACATCTCAGGAGATTCTACTGCCTTCACTATTCAGCGCACAAAACCCAGGACTTCTCAATGTATTACTGCTGTACTGGGAATGAAAGAAGCTACATACGCCTCAGAACAATTTATGTCACAGAACCGCAGAGTACGTTTGTAAAATAACCGCTGAGTTACCTGACAATTAGAACAAAAGGACACTACAAGAGTAATAAGTGTGGCAGGTTACTCGCCATGCTAAAGATGAAAGAACACTCTGCTTCCGCTCAGAGGGAAAAAATGTCGGCAAATCTGGCTCTCAGGGCGCAATGCAGTACAACATCAAATCCCAACATCATTCGCTAATCCACTGGCCTGCTTAGATGCAAAGCGACATCACAAACTGGGAGGGACCACAGAGAGTGAAAACATTCACACATTTCCACACTTCTTAATGTCGAAAAACTCGCCTGTAATAGAGAACAAATGCTCAACGTGGGTAGAAGACAGAAAGTCACTATATCCAGTAAGTCCATGAGGGGTAAAGTAATCAAATGGTTTATTCCTTTACATTTATTAATAAGTGAAAGACAGCACTGCCTACAGGGATAATGTAAGGTTAAAAAAAACATTCAATATTCCAATTCTTCACAGGGTGTCGTCTCGTGATTTACGCCTCTTGCGGCCATGCTAATTTTATGAGCGAGGACTGTTTTGGCTTCTAACAGGATAAGGAATTATAATTTCTAAAATCAAAAGGAAATTATGATGCATGGTCTGTGATCAACGACACCCTTAATATCATCCTTTGTGCTCGTCCCATAGATCCCGATTAAACCGCACGCATATATTAATTTAAAGCATTTTTTTGAAAACATCGATTGAGACAGGTAGGCTAAACTATAGGATGATAAAGGCCTTTAAAATATTTCCCCTTCCGCCATTGCATAGACTGATAATCCAAAGCTGATTCCACTGCACACCTGAAAGCTCCCTTAATCCGAGGAGAATTTAAATTATTTTCAGGAAGGCAGAGCTACTGCAAATTGCATTAACAGGACTGTTGAATAATTGCCATGGTGTGAGGTCTTAATATCTCCTGTGGTGCTGCTGCTCTGAAGCCTGAGAAACTAAGTCTAGATGCCTACGTTAAAACAGTTCACCTCAACCGAGTGCATCCATGACTAATACCAAGTTGTTTGACCGTAAACACACAGTGTAACTCCGAGTCAAACGCTTTCACCCAAACTACATATCACTTCACCAAATAATTCCCCTCTGAAATCCTCCTACTTGACAGAATCGTTTGAATCTGAAATGTAATCTCCGATGCCAAATCACACAACCCCTCATGGTCACAAAATCATTCCACTCAAAACACCGTCCCATGTTGAATTGTTAAACTCCAAACAGATATTGTACCTTATCATTTCTGTCACCAGGTCATCCATTATCCCCTTCGCCTATTCCCTGAAGAACATCAGGGCCAATCAGTCATTTTCCCTCCTAACCAAAACAAAATGGTGCCAGCCCGGTAGCTTTTAGCAGTGTTTACAGTCGCGCCGCCCGTGAGGCGCGCAGCACTGCATCGCCGGTGATTAATTTGGGACGCGCAGACAGGTAAACACACGGCTATTTACACGGCTTTTCCACATTCTTATGTATACTGAGCCGCACTAAGCCAGAGACATTATATCCTTTAAGCTCAAACTGTTTATTTTTTTCAGCCTCTACAGGATCCTGACTCTCTCTCTCTCTCTCTCTCTCTCTCACTACAGCTCTCCTGCTTTCTATTACTAGTGCTCTATACCTTTACACCGCAGGGAAAAATAGAGAGGTCAAAGTTTAAGAAAGACGGACAAAAAATTGTTTTCATGGTGATGAGGTGAGAGAAGGGAAAGTTCCAGAACTTCCAGAACCAATCAAAAATAGGTAAGGAACGCTCAGGTAAATGACGGTTAATCCCATGACAAGCCGGCTTGGGTTAGGAAAGGAATCCGTGACTATGTCTTTTTTTTGGTCGGCCATACTGTGTGTGTAGTTCTTTGAGTTTTCTCTCCTCCTGCTGAATCTTGGCAACAGAAACATTCCAAAATCCACTCTCAACGAAAGCAGCACTGTAAGGAAGCAAATATGGGAATCCACAGTGTGCTGTGGACAAGATAATGGCAAATTATTAATTACTAATTAACAAGCAATCTCGGGCAAGGAAAAACACTATTTATGATAATTTTGTTGCATTCTAAATGCTTGTGCCTTCAGGTTTAATTGTAAATTTCATGCAAATTCCTTTATGGTCGGCTTCTTTAGAGAAGAATGCATTTTCTGCGTTTGCTTGACTTGGAGATTTCCATGGGAAAATTCTGAAGCCATGCATATCCAGTCCAAAGAAGCTCCACTAAATTATAGATTTAAAGAAAACACCAATTTGCACTTCTGATTATGTTCATTTTTAGAGAGACATTGACAGTGCTGGCAGCCTCCACTACCGATATTTCTGCGATTTATTAAGAGAGCGGCTGTTTTTTTTCCCCATCACAGGCCATGACATTAAACTGCTGCTCATGACAGGTAACTTCTAGGAAAGCTCGTGACTCCCCATGTGAATTCCTCATACAGGCAGTGACACGGCTGTAGGCGAGGAATGTCTCGAGGTGCTCTGCGAGCTAGCACGTTAGCGAAACGATAGGGCAGCACACTGGGTCTTCTGGAAGGTGTCACGTAGTCTGCTTCACCGCGATACTTTGAATTCCTCTCCTCGCCGGAGTCACGTAACCTGAGAGGGAGTCTCCAGTACTCTCCCTCGATTAGTGTCATTGGCAGGGGGCGGGTGGGGGGAACGAGAGGTTAAGAGGGGGACAAAAAAAAAAAAAACGTGACACAAATGATCCCGTAATTATATGCCACGTGCAAGCGTTGACAGCATTACAGTGGAACAGCAGCCAATTTTTCTTTCTTTTTTTTTTTTTTTTTGTAAATGAAGCAAGTCATTGTTCAAGGCCTCAGACCTTGTTCAAGGACTCAGTGTACCATACATTTATAAATATAGAATATGAAATGTTTTACCTTACTTCTTCAACACATAATGCCCTTTATGGTCTGTAATACACCAATACAGCTGGATAAACAGGTCAGGTGTTTCAAACCAATAAGTGTGCATGTATGTGACAGGTCGTTTCATCCTATTGGCTGATTTTGTTGTCAAAAGCCAATCGTAATAAATTAAGGATGGGCTACTTCATGCTTCTCACAGTATGAGGTGTTCCTAGGCATTGGAAATTATTTTTCTTCTTGTAAACAGCTTGGTGATTGAATTTTTGAAAGAAAATGCAGCAGTATTTGAACTTGAGAATATCATCCCCTTTCTATAATTAATTTAGCTTGGGCTTAATATGTTAAGGACGATGATAGTAATTTTTCAAAACAAAAACACATTTATTTTATGCTCTCAAAATTATACACACTCTATCCCTCCTTTCAAGTTTATTATTGTACCGTAGAGATTAATATATTAATCTATAGAAAAAAAAAACATAATCGCATCCAGTGCATTCAAAGTGGTTGAAGTAAATGTTAGTTATTAGATTAATAACAATAATGGAGCCAAATACACCAGATCGGGATAAAAATACTGATTCAGAAGACATGAAACGAATTCCACACACTGACTAATTTAATTATTAGAACTGGGAATTCAGACTGCAATCCATGCTTTAAAGGTTTATGTATGGCAAACATATCATACAAATGTATTTTTTAAGCAAAGCCAAATCTGCCTTTGGGCTAGGATAATTACTTATCAGTATTACTGTGCTTTAAAAGCAGTGAAAATGCGCAGCTACTGTCTATTTATGAAGGATTTTTACCCCCCTCTCTTCCCCCAAATAGATTTGTCTATTATCTCCAGTGGATTTGCAATTTCATCTGTGGAGCTTTTATTCCTGCCATAAAGCTACGGGGTCATAAATCATGCTGAAAAGTATAGCCCGTGACATACTGGCGAGCCCAACTCTGATGCTGGCTTACGGCTCTCGGCTCGACTGCTGCCTTCCACTATCCAACCGCCGGGCTGCACCGCGCTCTGAGGAAGCCGTGACCTGTGCCATTTTACGGAGTGTGTAAGTTTCTAACAAAGAAAAGAGAGAGAGAGAGCGGAAATATACTCCAACTGACCCCCTCAAACACCGACTCTCATAAAAATTCATCGGTCCATCAGCAAAATGGCTGGCATCTAAATTCTAAAGACGGCCCGTTAACAGCCTACTTCAGAAAGAGTTCCTAATCACGCTCGCTGTGACAATTTAATTACAGGACTGTCGAACCGCCACTGTAAGCCGGAGGAATTATACTCATTTACAAGGTAGAGAGGGCTGGAGGTTTAGCCCGCTGCGCGTGGAGCTGAAGCAGAGTAATATGCGTACAGAAAATATTTATGAAACAGATAATTGGAAAAAGAGTGCGGTCGAGACTCGAGTGTGGCAAAAGTTTATCTACCCACCCCCGAAAAATGCAAGATAAAGGGCACAGGTGTCCGGCTGACGCTCAACCTGAATAAAGTCACGAAGCACGTCAGAAGAGAGACGAAAAAAAGCAGCAGAGGTAGAGGGGAAAAGTTGAGAGCGTTATTTCATAATTTCACTCGTCACTGTTGGGATCTCGAGGAGGTGCGGCACGTCGCTGATATTCATCACTGACGCTCCCCCAGGTGCCTGCTGAACGCGCGGATCGCGGTGCCGGAGAGAAGATAAGTAATATTGATCAGATTGCAGCATTGTCTCCAAATTTAGCTGGAAGGTGTAATCTAATTTTTTACGGGTCAGTGGGAATAAAGCAAAGGGGCTGCGTTGCATTTAATCACTACATTTTCGCCGAGTGCGCGCACAGTTGTCAACTGATGGTGTAAGATATGCAACTGTGGGTGGGGCCGGTTGCCACGGAAACATCATCGACACAAGGGTGTGAAAAAAACTTCGTAAGCAAAACAGCTGCAATACATATGCAGAACTCAAGTATAACTTAGACATCAGATCTAATTTTAGATGTGCGAAGCCATGCCCAATGTCAATGAATTACTACTTCTTGCACTAATTAATATAATTTCGTCTTAGGCCATCCGATACGTAAAATTGGGATGGCTGCTATATTAGTAGTAAAAAAACTAAACATGTGGGCCGGTTAGAGAAATATGAATCCTTGATGAATGGCATGCATTTCTGATACACAGTGGGCGTGACACCCACAAATCAAAGTATCGTCGATTGAAAGGAAAGATGTTTTCAACCGTGAAGCCCAACCATCAGCCATTTCTCAACGGCTCCTGAAAGTAAAAAACGTGAGCGGCAAAACAATGGCTTTATTCCTTTGATTCATTTGTCAGAGGATCCGTGACACTGATGGTTTCCCCATGTTTTTTGGGTGGGGAACGGTGACACCAGTGAATGATGCACTGAACAAACTCCATTAAGAGAATGCGAGAGGACACTTGGAGACATAGAACAGCGTATCTCTGACTTTTGCACTCTTCTTCTTACCATCATCTTCACTTTCGCCGCTGTCACCCTTTTTCCGTCCACCTCCCCCTCTCTCACACTTACTGCTTTATATGTTCAGTCTGAGCTCAGGAGGAAGGATCTTTTTCTTCTTCCCCCAATGAAAATACATTCTGGCAAGATCAGCCTCTTCCCCATTGCTATCCAGATTGAGCCACAGAACAAGGGAAAAAAAATAGTAATCTTATTCAAAAGATTTCTCCCATCCTCCTTGTGACAATTGCAATACATTACTTCACTGACAGCTTTTTAATCTCTTTTAAAAATGGAAAACATTTTGAACTGCTGGACGTGAGAGATACACGAGTACACGTGTGCTCGCACGTGCTCGTTCCCATGATTTATGCTTGTCGTAGGTTTAAGCAGGTTATAAAAATATAGAGAAAGAGGTTTGCAAGACCTATCTTCCCATCAAACTAATGTTTGTTTTTCATTGCAACTTTCTTTCAACTTTCTTACAACCCCAATTCTAGAGAGGTTGCGACAGCAAGTAAAATGCAAGTGATTTGTAAATCATCGTTTGACTGTATTATATTGAAAACACTATTAGATAAAATGATTTATGTTTTACCTCATTTGTTGTGTATTTGGAAATGCACACTCCCTCTGAATTTGTTGACTGCAGGAAGTAGGCTACCAAAAAGGTAGGGATGGTGTGGTTTAAAACTCACAAAGTGTCAAAATGCTAAAATAAATGGGTGCGCAGGTGTTGATCAGGTGACAAAATCGTGCATCGATGTGAAAGGAGCATCCACAAAGACTAGGGTTATTCCTGAACAATGAGTGTTCAAGGCCTGCAACTTTGCAAAAATTGCATAACGAATAATCTAGCAGTTCAGGAGAGGGAACTCGGTAGAAAGCATACCTCCGCCACAGCGTTTATCTGTTCTTTTGGTTACAGATTGTTCAGAGTCATTTCCAAAATTAAATGAACTCTATCTTGGAATACCACCCATCATCCTGCCAAATTTCATGCCAAACTTTTCAAAACCTTTTGAGCTAACCAGATGGAGATATAACACAGACTAGTCTTAGACAGATATATTTCAATTTTTAAAGAGCTTAGGACATGAAATTCAATAGTTTTTATATGATAAAATGCTACAAAGTACCTATCTAGAACAATTAGTAATGGTTTTAATATCGTGTACTTTACACGATGTTTAAAAAAAACGTATTTTATCTGCTAAAGTATCCACTTGAGGGAACGCCCCCTTTGCCTCTATCGAGAACATTTGCGCTGGCCAGCTCAGCCACGTGACGTCATAAGTTGTACACAGATTGTGTGTCGGCGGTTAGCCGTAGTTCAAGATTCTTGTCTGGATGGAGAATATCTCAAAAAATGGACCAACAAAAATCACAAGAGTGAACGGAAAGCGATGTGTAGTGTGGGTATGCAGTGCAACACATGCATATGGCCATGGAATGTTTCTGTGGCTGAAAGATGTTGAGATATCGAAAATATGGACAAAACAAGTGCAATGTACTAGTGCCGACTTTGCTGGCCCAGACAAGCCCCGGTCACCCAGATAGCAAAATTCTTCTGGTCCATATCCGGCCCACAACTGACACGTTAATCTGGCCCACATACTGCATGGAATGACGGCACTTGAGCGCTCCGCTCCCGTTTGCCAGAATTTGGCCACAACCAAGCCATCACAATGCCAGATGTCAGCCATGAACATATGATGCAGCAAATGTGGGCCAGTTTGGTTCACTAACAGACTGACTATTGTGACTTTGCCAAATATTTGCCAATTGTGGGCCATATTTGTTCTGTGATATTTGGGCCAAATTCAGCATTTACCACTCAGGCCACTTTAGGCTCACATCTATTTTGTCCGAGCCAAAACAGCCGGATCATTGCCTGATGTGGCCCACATCCGTATGCTATCTGGGCACTGTACCTACGATATGCAACCAACATTTCGAGTATTCATGTTTTTACATATCTTTATTATCATTATTATTTGCAGAAAACCAAATCTGCACTGCCTGTTCAATAGCCAGCCAACTCGCTGTTCAGAGTAATCTAGCCAGCTAATTAGTAAAATGATACTATTCACGGCGCTCTTTTTATTTCTGTGCACTTTGGGCTTGCTGGCTTACTACCCTAATAATAGCTAGTTGCAAGGTATTGTTTACACGTTGTGATATCATTCACGACTCTATATTTCTGCACACTGCGTGTTTGCCTTGCTAACTAGCTAATAATAGCAAGCTGCGAGGTGCGGCTTACATGCATTGTTTCGAGAACTCATGAAACAGTGCACAGAAATGAACAGAGCCGCGAACATTATCATTTCACTACTGGCTAGATTAGGCGTGAGTTCAACCACCACTAACGCTATTCTTAACCTAATATATATGGTCATGTTAGGTATGGTAACCAAACGTCAGGTCTATTGAACTCACTTAAGGTTGAAAAGTGAGTAGGCTGGTAACTCAAGATGCCGTGCACAGAAACAATTGTAGAACTGGAATAATAATCATTCCACTGCTTGGCTGGTAAGTGTTGTACAGTTCAGGACAGGCGGAGACACTGACAATTAGCCGTCTTCATTGCTCGAGGACTCAGGCTGGAATCTGCATGGTTCTGAATCCCGTGTTGAGCTGCTTTTACACTGGACGCAAAACAAATTTTTTCGCACAACAGATTACATTCAAAGTCAATGCAAAAACGAAAATACAGGTGAAATTTATTCGTGTCTTTGCATTGACTTTGAATGTAATCTGTTGTGCGAAAAAATTTGTTTTGTGTCCAGTGTGAAAGCAGCTTTATTTTGAGTTTCCTCATCTTCCATAAAAAAGTTCTCTTCTTCATCAAAATGGACAGATTCAAATGAAAATTTTTGAGGAATTATCAAATTCTGACTCGGATACCATTGTTGTTGGACGCACAATCGCCCACCGTGTGCTACTTATGACGTGACCACACAGGGGACTGCCAGAATCACTTTTCTGTGTTACTCAGAATGTTTGTTAATGAGGGGGGTGGGGAAAGTAGCAAAAAATAACAATTTTTGTTAAAAATTATTTTTTGGATTTTTGGATTGGATTTTTTTTAGGCAGACGATGGGAATTCTTTTAATTGTACCCTTTTATATTCATAAACTTGCTCAGTGCATGTCCTAAGCTTGAAGGATCTTTAAGGATCCTGAGCCCAGAATAGGTCTTGGATCGCTTCCAAAATTGAAATAACTCATCCTTGAACTGCCACCTATCATCATACCAAATTTCGTGCCAAACTGTTCAAACGGTTCAGCCGTCCTCTTAAAGAATAGACAAACAAAAAAACGGGTGAAAACATGACCTCTTCGGTGGTGGTAAAAAAAAAAAAAAAAACAACAACAACAAAGTGCTGTTATAAGGATTTTAGCGATTACACTCTCTGCAGCGCATGTTGTTAACTGATGTATGGAATCTGGTGAAAAAGATGAGGTTAAAAAGTAATACTCCGTGCCCCTGGTCTTTGATCCGTCAGATGGCACTGCACTGAAAACTGGCATTCTTGTGCTGCGGATATGGGCTGGCAAAACATTGGCCAACAAACACACTCGTCATGGCATCCAAAAATGGAAGTAAAGACTGTTTTATGCACCGAGAAAGCCAATGTCAACATCATTCAGAAGTGCTTCAGCTTTCTCTCGGGTTGGGCTCAACTGAAATGGACTGATGCAAAGTGGAAACGTGTTGTTTTCTGATCAGTCAACTAGTTCATGGAAATAATGGTCATTTTTGTTCTTCGGGCCAAAGAAGAAAAGAAACAACCCAGTAGTTCCCAATATAAAGTTCAAATGCCAGCATCTTATGTGGTATGTGGGTGTATTTGTGCCCATGGCACATACAACTTGAACATCAGTGTAGGTAGCATTGATGCTGGAGGACATATAGGCATCTGCTGTCCTCTAGATCACACTTTTCAGGGACGCCCCCGCTTAGTTCACCGAGACAAGAGCAAGCCACAGTCTGCATATTACAAAAGCATGACTTCCCAATCGGAGACTGCATCTGCTAGACTGGCCTACCTGCAGACCAGACTCGTCTCCAGTTGGAAATTCTTTGTGCTTCAAAAAGTTCAAAATACAAAAATGAAGATCCTGGATGTCTGTGCAGCTGACGACATGACAGCACCTTTAGCCTTTTTCACGCAGTTGCGTCCAGCATAAATGAGGAGTTTTTAATATTTGGCTGTATATGGTTTGCATACAATAACTTGAAGTCTGTGCTGTGTAGACATGAACAGATGCTGGGTATATTCCCTGATGATGCTCTGCCTGGCCAGTACTGCAGCCATCTTCAGTTCCTGTTCATTTCAGGGACTTCTTTTCTGCTGCTTCCTCTTTAGAATTTTGAATTGGTATCAGATTGGGTGATTGACTCAGGCAGCCAAATCATATACAGTAAATATATCACTGAGTGAGCATTATGGTGCTTACTCAATATAGCATGTTGAGAGGTGTATTTTCTAAAATCTTAATAACGAATTCACACACAGTCTGACACTTTTGCATTGACAGGTTTATATCAGACTGGTGATTTTAGTTGTAGTCGCCCTCTGGATCTATTCCAGGCAAGCACTGCTGAACTTTTCACTGTTCATTGTGTGCAATTCTACTTGCATATCCAGGACAACCCCTGTTAAGGAAATCATTCAGCTCAATGGCAAATTTCAGTCAGTCACTTCTGACAAATAAACATGGCCTTCCTGAAATGGTGCGCACAGGTGACACCCAGAACAATGCAAGATTTGCACTTTCAAAGTGAAATTCAAAATGAAACAAAATATAGTCAACAATTTCGGAATAGATTTCCTCCATTTCTGCTTTGTTTATGATACCCGAGAACACAGAAACACAAATCGAGCAGCATTATTCTGTTGACACTGAATATTATTTTTCTTGCATTATTTTTCAAGTAGATTATGCAGATGACGACATGGTGCGCGCCTCAATCCCAAGAGGAACCGTCCTCCGTTTCATTTATTTATTTTTGCACTCTGATTGACTGCATGATGATCAAAGGATATAAATATATAAGCGCGCAGAAGAAAATCAGAGCTTTGTTTATCTTTACAGACTATGGATGAAAACAGCATTAGCGCGTCTGCGGCAGCGCAGATATCGACAGCAAATACAATAAAAAAGATAAAGCGTTAAGACAGTTTTGTTCATCATATTTAATAAGCTCTGTTTCTGCAGGAGAGGTATTCGACGTAAGCTTTCGGGGAGGTAAACATATCCATTTTGTAAGCTCTCACAGGGCACAAAGCATCAACCGACAGAAATTTTAAGCGCATGAGGCTGACAAAGAGAAACGCAGGAAATAATAGAAGAGACGGGGATAAATATTTTCCCAACCTATTGCTACGTCAACAGTTGTACGATAAAACAAAAATCAAACGCGTCGTCCTTTTTTTTTTTTTCATTCCGAGTTCAATACTCATGTCAGTTTAGACATTTCTCAGGGATTTTGCCACCTTTGCCATTTAAATTTATCTGAAGTTATTTATTTGTTACATCACTTCCTCTAATGAATACCTTAAGGTGCCAAATCAAACCTTATTGTTGAAGCACCTGATGAGAATTCAGGGAAGTCATTAATATAATCCTGACACAATGGTTTTTAGAATGGATCTTTGTTGCATAAATATATTTACTTATTCCATGCCTTTTTGACATTTGAAATAAGGCCGTTGAAAGTACTGATCCAATAACTTTGTGTCAAGACATCAATGCGGATTCAGTACATCGTGGATACAAACAGATCATCTCCTTAAGAGATTTATACCTCGGCTGCATTGAGGCTGAGTGCAGGAGTCTGATTTAGGCGGAGGTGATTTAGCATGACTGAGCTGAACACTGCTACCTTCATAATGCACCTACTGGAAATGCTTTTCAGATTCCTTGAGGTTGTTCTCTTGCAGATAACCTTGGTTTTCTGATTTCATGCTTCAAACCAAATATGACTATATTTACACAGAGATTTTCAGGTCAAAAAAGCTACCAAGATGTCAGGTCTTGCATTCTTTCCTGGGAGGAGTACAGACGAGTACAGTCAGGATCCATGCAGGTTAGCGTTGGGAAAGTGTGGACATCCACGACAGGTATACAGGTATACAAAGTTCCCGTCTGTAGAGATGTGCAGCATTTGGAAAGTGACATTGTCGAAAAAGAGCTTCAATTCTGAACGAGACACTTTGCCAATTTTCTACTTAATCTCCATCTATTTGAGCAAGTAAAATATAGTGTGAAAAACAGATGCAGTCTTCGCGTATTTTCTCTGGGAATCCGTGGCAAAATCTTTTTTTCTTCCCAATTCAGTGCCATCATTTGGTATGTACTGTGACGTAGTTGGAGGTAAGGAAAAACTTCGAGCCATTTCAACTCAAATTTCTGGTCTCGGCCTCTGAGAAGCCGAGGTGCGTGCTCTCGAAGCCGCTCAGAAACAAACTTCCTTCTTGTTGCTGCTTGCATCGCAAGCTACGAACATCTCTGACAGCGGAAATGACAAGCCCAAAATACGAAGGCAGAGGATGCCGTGGGCATGAAGACATTTTACAGAAAGCCAGCTCAATAACCTGCCCTCTGTACCATTACCATTCGATCACCTAGCAAAGGCTTTAGTTTGCAAGCGGTTGTAGCTGACTGGAGCAAGCTAGCAAGAGGAGAAGTTTGCCAGTCATTTCAGCAATATAGCCCTAATGTTTTTGGTACTGTTGGCTTCATTTCTGTCAAGCAACGCTAAAGCTAGTTTAAAGTTGTTACCTGAGTTAGCTGGGGCCAGCTAGAAAGTGAAAAATTTTGCCACTCTTAAGTTTTATAGCACATCATTTTGAAGTCACCGTATTAACATAAGAAAGCTGAATGCCTGTGCCGACTATGTTGGACTTCGTCTCTTCTCCAGCAGGTGTTTTGAGGGCAAAACTGACTCTCGATGTTAGTTAATTGCAAAAATGGATGGAATGGCGGCATCACCCAGAATTCATTTAAAAAAATAACCCAAACTCTCTCACAGTCCACAAGAAGAAAATGATTGCTGTAAAACTCGTACATTTGTATACTCATTTGCTAGCATGTCTACTTTATACAACGTATGTTGTCTTTATCATGGCCTATTGCAATTCTGTTGCTGATACTGTATTTACAAGAAAAGAACAAAAAATTAGGGCTCTCGCTTAACACTTTTTGTAGCCTGTGCACCCAGGTACAGAATAAATTGACAGCATTATCTTCATGTCCAGTCTTCTGTCACAGTAATATGAACAATGGTCCAATGTAATGCTATTGATGACAGCTTTACGTCACAGATCGACATGAAATTGAGGGCGTGTCTGGAGTAGTCAGCTAGCGCAATGCATTGTGGTAGTTGCCTTCAGAGCAATTTCTTAGGGAAGCCATGGGGGGGAAATATACGCTTACATCAAGCTGTTGTGGGAAGACCTGTATACTTTGTGCGTGACTTATTTACACAAAACCTATTGTTCGAAAATATGTATGGTTTAATTATCTGCGACTTGCCCTTTTAAATTGATTACACAATATGAATGCAAGCACTTTAATGCTGGCAGTCTTTGTTTTAACCTCGTACCCATCAATTTCAGACTGGTAGAGTACAGAGCCACAAAACAAAAATGGGGTCACCGCTCAAATGTATATGGACTACACATTATGCAAGATAAAAAGGTACAGAATTGGAGAGACAGCAGCTATCAATCAAGACTTTGTTTCCTAAACCTAATATATCCATTTTACTCATTTTGACTATATCAGCTTTCTCTGTGATGGCGCCTACTGCATTTCATAGAAAAACACAAACTTTGGCCATGAAAAAATATAACTTACAGCATGAATTTCAAAAAACGTATTTTTGCACCATGTGTAAGTAGCAAAGGGCTATCAGTCCAGGTTTTATCTCAATTTTTTAAATTTTCCTTTCCAAAACCTATTGCGTCTTGGGAACAAGCTCTTCATATAGGAAATGTGTACATTCAAAATGATGGCGCTGAAGACCTTATGTTTAAAACTTAAAAGAAACTGCCACATTAGCCCCGGTCAGACTCCGCAAAACTGCATGAAGCTTACTACTTGATCACTTCCCGAAGTTTCTAGTGCGCAATTCACACTACCGACAAACCTCTCGAAGTTTGAGCGATGCCAAACTACTGGTAGTTTGGCCCATTACCCCGCATGCTCAGCAATGGCAAAAACTGATCTGTTCCTCGGCTGTCATGGAAATCATACAGCGAATCTGATATGCAGGAAATGCAATGTGAATTATTACATATGCAGCTCCAGCGCGGCTTGTCGTACCAACCTGTGCATGATATCCACGTTTGATTGTGTAAAATTCCTTTATTATTTTAGTTGCTGTCATCTCCCTTCAAATAAAGGTCTTGACACACCGGGGGTATTTTTTTTCGTGTAATAAATTTTCACGGCAATATATTTTTTTCGAACTGGTGTTTTTGTTATGAGTGCTTTCACATTGAAGGTGAATATTACGCGGAGAAAAGGCGAAGTATTTTTTTTTTCAGATTGAGGTCAATTTTTCTGAGCTTTGGCAAGTTGAAAACAGCAAACAAACAGGAAGTAGGAGAAGAATCCAGGCCACAGAGAAGACAAAGAGCGCAAACGACCAAACTCATTCTTATGACATATATGCTTATCAATAATGCTCTTTGATTAACTACTATAGCCTATTGTCAATAGTCTGTCTACTGCTATCATCTACTGGATTATAATTTCAGCAGTCTTGCAACATAACTCTCCATACAATCTATCCAAATTATGGCAAATTCTACGCAGGCAGTGGTGAAAGAGGTAAGGAGACCCTTTACTTAAGTACATAAGTACACTTTGAATATACTCCTCCTTTTTCAGCGAGTGAGGAGGAAAAATTTAAAATAAATTGAATCCTTAATTTTATTTGAAGGATGAGCTGCCGCGAATCTTTTCGAACCTTCATTGATCAGCTGTAGTAATTTTTGCATTGCTGCCGGTATGATTGATGCCAAATATTCGGAGGCGAATCAATTACTTTTTCACCTCGTTTGTCCGTCACACCCCCAGTATGTAAAGACCTTAAGTCAGCTCCAGGAATTCTGAAAATGGGACAAATTTTGTATTCAGCTTTGATTCGGCGAGAGATCAAGCGCCGTTGTAGACGTGAAGTGCATGAATGGCAAAGGAGACTGTTCGGCTACATTCGTCACCGGCAAAATTACCAAACAATAATGATATGTGTGTTTCTCACTAGCTATGTATCTCTCACAGCACCTCTCTTCAACGTTAACCCGGTCAAATCACGACACTACTAATAGGATGCAGGCTAACTTGATGAGTAGAACGTGCACACGTGTGAACAAATCCACGGCATGGCAGTAGATGGTATTAATCACGTGACAAACTAGGCGCAGTTTCAAGATGGCTTGGCCAGACCACCAAAAACTTTGAGAAGTTTCGCGGGAAGCGAGAAACTTCTCAAGCTGGAGTGAGAAGTTTCGCCAGTAAGTTTTCGAGAAGTTTTCATGCAGACTATCCAAACTACAAGAAGTAAAATACTGGGAAGTGAAAGTATGCATCGTTTCATGTCGTCTGACTGGGGCTTATATGAAATAAATGGAAAAGAGCAATTATTTTCAAATAAGAAAGTGGGGCGAGGGGTGCAAAAGGCTTCATGAGTATATATCGTATGTCCTCTGAAGCCACCTGAAGGGATGTAATCAGACAGTTAAATGTTTGCTGTTTATACTTCAGACAGGAAAACTGGTCATGCTGGTGAAAGCAAAACTAGAACGACAGTTTAGATTTTTTGCTGGACTTCACAAGGCTCTAGTAATCTCTGGTTTTTCTGACTGAACATTGGAAGAACGCTCATAGGATAGGTAATTTTCAAATTGAGTCGTTTCTTTCTCATGTCATTCTAAATGGTGCTAATTTGTAACCCATTGTGTATCACCCACCCCAACTGCATTCTGCATGACGAGTGCCTTCCTTAAGAAAAACAAGCACTTCACATTTATTTTTAAAAAAAAGAAGAAAATTTGCTGAAAAAAAGAAGTTTGCTGTAGGAGAGAGTATTGGAACGTATCGTTATAAAGAGTTTTCATGCAAAGACACAGTTACTTAAGGAACCAGGATATTTACTTGAAAAAATACAGATTAAGTAACTCACTGAAGGGTCCAACACCACCTGAGATCTGAACCAGCAAATCGTCTAATTGTGTGACCAAACGTGATGCGTCGCTGCTGTCCAACGGTAAGAATAATTGTGTTTCATTATCAGTCCGGAGCACCCAAGGCCCCTCACGGATGCGGAGTGTGAATAGCGTGGGGTTATTTGAGAATGGGAACGGTCCTGGGTGACTGAACCTGGAGAGTTCAGAGCTCTTAAAACTCAGAGAGGAATGTGAAGGATGTTATATAAACACATTAACAACACTACCAAAGTATGACTACGCAACTGGCGCCACAACTGCATTAGCTGAAATTTTATACAAAAATGATGAAAATGGACTGTCTTTTTTCAGCTCTGTGTGCACTCGCTGGTTTTTGAGACGACTCAGCTTAGGTTTTTTTTTCCCTTCTTCTTCTGCCTTTGGCTTGCATCCTTTGAAACTGAATTTTAGGGAACTTGAATGAGCTCCAGGGAAAAGCTTCTGGTTCTGTTTTACTATGTAGAACACTCCAATTTAAGATTTTCAAACTGTTTATTTTATTTTATTTTTTTTAAGTGATCACAATATGGTAAAAAAAAATAAAAATCTTTAAAATTTGCTAATGATGTGTGCAACAAAAAAATAATTTCAACCTCGAGTTAATTGAAATATGTATGAAAATAATCAAATACTCGTCCTGTTTCCAAAAACAGTAAATCCAAACCTGTATATGTCATGCAGTATATACAGTACTCTCTGCAGGATGCATAATTGACCATGAACTCAAGACTGGATACACAGGAAGAAAAGCTATTCCTGTCAAGTGTAAATTCCTCACAAAGGCCTCAGCAAACAGTTGATTAAGGACAGTGTTTTTGAACGTCATTCTCAGAAGAAGGGGAAAAAGCAGTTCCTTTTATCTACCCCTCCACTGCGTCTCAACTCTATCCATTCTTACCCCGGAGAAACGCTGTCAAGGACTTCTGTTCCCCACCCATATCGGAAGACGCCGAACAGCCGTGTAGGCACTGCAAAGGCAGTTCATTCCAGATACGGCAAACCTGAATATGTGGCCAGGGGCTGCAAGCATTAGAAAACACACAAAAAAACAAACACAGGGCGCATTATTCATTTTTTCATTTCTCGTTTCACACTTGAGTACAGTGTGTGTTTTCGTATGATTAATAATGTCAAGGATTCCCCCCTTTCACCTAATTTTTAATGAAAACTTCAAAGTTCAATCCTGCAGTCTTAGGTGAAACACCCAGGGCATGTATCGCAGGGCATGGACTTAAGATTGTGGAGTTCGACTTCAAACTGCCTTTTAGGATTATGTGTGTGTAAAGACAAAGCCAGCTCAGTTGAGTTCCTGACAAAAAAGAGTGATCCATCTAGTGCTAATAGGTGGAAAATTCTGTAAACACATCCAATCAATAGTTCTCATGACACTACCTTAGGGTATTCTGGAATTATGATAGCTTTTGGGTGTTGTGTTTTGTTTAGAAAAATTGCTCCCCGAGTAGCTGTATTTCACCGTGACGTATAGATTACCAGAGAAGCTTGATTACAAATTAATATTTTTTGCAGGAAATACTAGGTTTAAAGTTGGTAGCAGGTCGCCGATTGAAGATTAAGTTTGAGAAACACATGAACATTAAGTCGTAACATAAGACTTAAAGGTCAATGCAAATGAACTATTGCAAAAAAAAAAAAGAAAGAAAGAAATTTTCCAATCTTTGACAAAGATGAACTAAAAAAAAATGAGTGAAAAGTTTAAAATACCTGCGGTTCAGAGTTTTGGATCAGGGAGACTGCTTTCGATTGTATTTTTTGAACTGTCACAACAAACCTTTAGATGAACCATAATTTTAGCCCTTAAATCATTCAGCAAATTATTCTGTAGTACACTTTGAAAGACAAATGAGCAACGCCTAAGGGCTGGTTTAAGGTACTGAACCACTTTGGCCTGCAGCCATGTCAAAGCCCTTCTCGAACTCGGCGCCCTCAGCAGCTACACACAAAGCATCCAAACGCGAATGTCGCAGAATGGGAATCATTTCAAACCCCGCACAATCTGCCGCCAGTTTTCTCCACGAGCGATCGCAGAACAAACCCTTCTGGTTTGGCACCTTGACGAATGGGATGACCAATGGGAAGTGTCCCTCTCCAATAAAAAAAAAACAAAAAACATCCGAGTGTTGAAATCCAGGGACAGAGAGAGAGAATGGGGGAGGGATGGAGTTACAGGTGAATTGAAGCATCAGCTCAGTGAAGCCGCCTTGGTGGAGGAGGGGAAAAAAGTGACAGAATGGACCTCTTCCTTTTCTGTACTACCCTCTTGCAAAAGCGGCAAAACATTTATCACCCAAAATTAAAAAAACGAGAGCGGGGAGAAGCGAAATCGACAGAATGGAGTGGCTGCTTTTTTTTTTTTTTCCAAGTGAGCAGGAGGCAGTCTGGGAGGTGGTCCAAGATGGGGTTGGGGGGGGGGGGGGGCTGCATGACTCAATGCGAGCTGCCAGGTCCGTGGCAGGTGTGGGCTCTCTGTGTTACAGAAGCTGGAGGAATTTTCCCAGGGCTGCTCCTGGACCACGACTGACCGCTTTGGCAACTCATTCCTCCTTCACCCTCACAGGAACCCGCCCCCCATCCCATTCCCAATGACTCCCGAAGATCTGGCACCAGCGTCTACAGAACTACGAGCCTCTGCCTGGATTCTGGAAAACCGGGCTGGAAAGAGCACAGTCCTCAGGATCACCCGCCCATGATCCAAGCTGGCCCATGCATCACAGCTGGTATTTGTGTGTGTGAGAGAGAGCGTGTGTCTGTGTGTGTTTTTTGGTGGGGGTGGGGTTGAGGGTTTACTGACAAGAGAATGTAAACAAAAACCGTGTATTCAAAATAACATTGCGAATTAAACGTACTTTATCCTTTTTGCTTAATTTTTATCCTGGACGCATTTCCAGGTTCCAAGTTGGTTATTTTTCCAAGTTCCCTTCAAACAAAAATTAACTCTTTCCCCTAAAATTCTTATGGGCTCCTGCACCTGCTTGTTTTCAGTTCATTTCAAGTTCATAAACCTGGAGAATGTAGAAAATGTTTTTAAAATTAATTTTAATTCAAGCTTTTGTTTTGACAACTTTGAATTACATTTTTAAGCATTGTAGTTTTTCCCAGCTACATTTATCTAAAAGACAGTTTTGCTGTTGGTCAACTTTGAACTGTGAACAAAGTACAATCAAAGCAACGGGCAGCGATCCACAAAAAACGAAACGAGAAGTGACTCGCTGTTAAAGAGTATCACATACGACAAATATAGTGCAGCTGGCCCTTTAATTCATTAACGGCCCCACCAACAGTCCTCAAAATGCCTCCAGCTGTAATTGGGTGTTTATGCTCCCTGCTGTGACCTCACTCCAGGGAGGACAAAAGGACAAGCAGGCAGGTGAGCACAAATTTTTGCCTTTTTCTATGGTCTTCATGGTGACAGGTGTCTCATTATGTGTGTCAGCATGGGCGGCCATGTTTCGGTCACTGGGAGGGCGTAAAGAGCGTCATAAGCTACACTCCAGCCATAATCATCCCCGGAATGTCAACATTTCCTGTCTCCCATCCCTCTCTTGTTAAACTGGGAAAGAAAAAACAGTTAACCAATCTTTTTATTCTCTCTCTCTCTTTCTCTCTCTCTCTCTCCTTTATTATGTTTTCTCTTTATGATCAATCCCACTAGGAATTTCTGAAATCCTCAGGGTTGTTTTTGTATGATAAGCCAAATCACACTTTTGCTGTTTAATTCTGAGCCGCAATCAGTTAATGACCTCTGCTTCCCAAAGGCATCTTTGATTGTCCAGAACAGACTTTTAAAAAAATGTTTCCTTTGATATCCTGGCCACTAAGGAAGTTGTGACTAAGTTCAAATATTTTGGGAGGGGACTTGAATTGAGTCTGCTTTATAATTGGTCTTTTGATGCTTATGGCGTTAGTATTCCGTTTTGATAACATGCTGACTTCCTGTTTCCTGGCGCATGTAGAACACAGACAGCTAAGATTTTCCCGACTCACATGCAGGCACATACACATGCAGATCACGGTGCAGTAATTCCAGTTTCACATAGAACGTAGGTTTATCGTATCTGTGACTAAGGACGTAAATTCAGAACAAGGACACCCTGGAGGCCAACGCAAAGTTCGCCGGTGGAACATGAAGTGGTTTCTACGAAGTCAGTTCTAAGAAAGGTGGTTAACAGTCATCTGCACCAGAGAACTAATGACACCCTAATATCATTTCCAAGTTTTTTGAGAAATTTTTTTGAAAAAAATCATGCAATGCAGTGGTTTATGCATAATGAAAAGAAAATCCCACGAAACTTCTACTTTCCCTGGTATTTGAAGGATTGGAATTTGAATGAGACATCCAGACTAATTCTCACATGTGACCCCAAGTAAAATGCAAACGTAAAACAGCACATTAAAACTGAAATTAAACTCCTTCAGCCACATCAGGAGCTATACAATGCAATGTGGCTGAAAATTAAATTCAAGAATAAGGTTAGTACGGTACTGTATAAATAGTGTCTCAAAATCTACAGCCAGCTTATCTGAAAAAAAAAAAACTATCCCCATACTCTGCTGTCTAGCTAAATTTGCGTGCACACACACGCACACACTGAGGGGACACACACATACACGTGCTCGTGCACGCACACACACACACACACAGGCGCGCACACACACACACACACACACACACACACACTCCCACAAGTGAAGTGAACGCCGGAAAAAAATATTTATGAGGAAAGAGGTCCTCTTGGATAATGTTTACAAAATTAATGGTCGGCTAAATTTTCAGGAACAAACACCACTGTGAGAAACAGTCAACAAGCACTGAACTTTAAGTGCCGAATTCCCCTCATTGTTCTGAAGATTTAATGACAGAATGAATGCGCTTGTGTAACATAAATGACCAAAGTACAATTTAAGAACAGAATTTGAATAAAGTCTGGATAAAATAATGCACAAAAAATTGTCTTTGGGGCCATGACATAACATGTGGAGAGAAAAAGAGAGAGAGAGGGGGGGGGGGGAGAATGACAGAATGAGAGAAAAAGGGAGTGAAAGAGACAAGGGGAGGGAGAGGGGGTGAGAGAGAGAGAGAGAGAGAGAGAGAGAGAGAGAGATGAACTCAATTTTCAGCAGGGGGCAATAACAGGCTATGTAGAAAAAGGAACAGCTCACCTGGACAGGATACTGTGTAGTAGTTTCAGAGCACGAAAAAGAGTGAGGGAGAGAGAGAGAGAGAGAGAGAGAGTGAGCACTTGCCTGCACTGGAGGTCTGAATTCACTTTAATGTCAATCGACCCACTATAAAAGCACAAACTGCATAAGCCCACGCACACAGGAGCCATTCTAATACTAGCTAACTCAATTCACATCACAATGTATTCCCTGTATTGTCTGCCAAACAAGTTCCATTCGTACAAGAAATCCCTGATGCATGTTTCATTATGTTGTGGTGATGAATTAATTATTCACACTTGTTCATATGTGCAAACACAAGTCCAGTCCATACACTACAAACTCATCACAGTCAGAAAGAAAATGGGTTTATTAGGATCCTATTCACAGCCGGATAGCAATGAAAAAAGTTTACCCCTGAACAAAATATTTCACTTTAGCTCCAGTGGCAAGTAATCCAGTTAATGGCTCAAAAAAAAAAGAAACAAAGTAACATGGGGGGGAAAAAAAAAGAAAAAACTGAGCTTTTTTTCACAGTTAAGTCAAATGCGTAAATTTGTCAATTCCTTCATACCGTAAATTAACCTGAGAAGTAATTCCTTGCATTTAGCGTTACTCCGATGTCCTGATTTACATTAATCAAGTGCAAAGAACAAAGCAGAGAAGCGAAGACTAATTAAAATAAACCAGAGTCGGCATTCTGCCTCCTTAGCGATCCTGTTCGCGCACATCAGCAGGTTTTAATCGGAGCAGGAATTAGCATATTCAAATGGTTTTCCTAATGACTTTGATCTGGTCCAAGTTAATTTATACAGAACTAAAACAGTCCTTTCTTGAAAGGTGAAAAGAGAAGGGGGATGGGGGTGTGTGTGTTGTACTTCTATGGTACACGAAAGTGGGGGAAAAAAGAGAAAACTACTTAAATAATTGACACATTTCTCTATGAGTAATTGACGGATGAAGCCAAGCACTTAGGAAAAGGCGCTTGAGAGAGACGGGGAAATTCTAACATGCGTGCCGCTGAAATTTTCTTCTTCGCGAGCAGAACAATTAAGCTCAGTAGCCGTTTGATCTTTCCTCCGGCCTTCAGGTCATGAGAATAAGTGTTTCTTTATCTAAATTGAAAAAAAAAAATAAATCATTAACCTGATGGCTCTATTGCTGAAACGAAAAAAGTGTTGAGGGTCTCCTGCTCGCTCGTTTGATTCTCATAAGGAAATGAAAGAATGAAAGATAGAGGACTCGAGGTGGAGAAAAAAAAATCAATAAAACAAGGAGGAAAGTTTAGCTACTTGGGGTAATTTGATTAATAATTCCAAGAGGAAAAAAAAAAACAGAGGCTGGAAGACATGGACAGAGAATAAATTACTCGGCTCAGCCATAGAGCAATTTCTGTAACGCAAAAATATCAAAGAATGCAGCGCCCTAACTGCTCGTCTTCAGTTTTGTGGTTCCGAAGCCGAAATTGAAATTACATACAGTATCTGGGCACCAGGCCCAGAGAAACACTAATTTGGAAGACTCTGCTTATCACTTGCGCAGTTTGTCCTTCCTTTTTATGAATATACATGTTCTTAATATTATTAATTATTTTAATTTCATATTTCATAAACTTCATTTAACTTTTTTTGTGATTTGGTTCACCGACCATTTTTCCCTCTGGTAGTGTCAGTGAAACAAAGCCTGAAGTGGGCCTCTTCCTCAAGCTCCTTCAGCGGAAATGAACAGGGGAACGCACGCTATCATTCCACTTTTAATGACTAATGAAAAGGACCAAGCTTCCCTTAAATTATTAACATTTTATTCCCTTTAATTCCTTCTTTATTCACCTGAGTGGAGTAAAAAAACTAGTGTCACAAGCGTCTTTAATTCAATATAATATCTTTCTGCAACCGAGTCCATCGCGAATATTCCTTACCACAGTGTTTAATAATAAGGTATTTAATTTGCTCGCTTAGCCTTGAGGCCCAGGTTCAATCTCGCAGCAAAGCCTTTTGATTTTAACTTTAAGGAACATAATGTACCTTTTTTTAACTGTAAAATTCACTCTTAGACAACTGCTCAAGCTTGGTGACCACTGATCTGGACATAGTCAACAACAAAGGGGCCCGCTCCAGTAAACTCGTTAATCAAAATTACAAATGACACACGTTACTGTTACACTGGATGCGGGCCTTGCACTGTTGACTCTGCCGCAGGCTGACAGACGTCTGTAAGCAGAGAGCAAGATTCAGGTTGTCATAATAGGCCCCGCTGGATTACTGCTTATTTTGAGTGCCTGTAGCATTAGTGCCAATGTAAATAGAGGTACAATGTTTAGTAAAACTGCGCAAATCCATTGGATATTAACGGGAAAAGAGAGAAGTTGGTCCGCGCTTTGTTCACTGTTGTAGATGAAGCAGCAGTCCCTGAAACAGTTTGAAACTGTTAGAAGTACACATGGGGGATGGGGGGGGGGATGGGGGGAGTATTGAGGGGGGTTATCCTATTGGTTACTTTACATCCTTGTGACATGTGCTTTTGAATACGTGACTGCGATGCAACTGTCATCTTTATGGGCAGTTACTCCGCTCCCATGACAGAAAACGGTGAAGCATTACAAAATATGTCAACCTCTCGGTAAACCTTGCTCGTACAAAGTGTTTAGTATTCTTCTGTCCGACCAGAATATTTCTCGAAGCCAGCTGTCTTTGGTTCCATCTTTCTGAATATTTTGTATCCAACCATGATGGAGACATGTAACTGAACTGCCATTCTCTGTTATTTGCTGGTCATACTGCTGTGTATGATCATAAACAAACCTTTGAATCATTTTGACTTTTGACCAGAAGGATAACAGAATTAGTTGGATAAATTTTCCCGGTAAACTCCACCACAGCCTTTTTTTCCAACGGTCCATAGTCCAAGTGTACTTACCACGATGATATAAACTGACTGAATTTAACAGTTAAATTAACACATTGTCTCCTCGTTCTTTTAACTGTAAGTAGAGTCTTGCGCGCATTCAACTGTGGTTAACAGTTAAGACACACGGAGCCTCTGCTATAAACTGATTGTAAAATTACATTTACTTTGGCATCTTTTCTCACAAGCTGTGCTGAAGGCTATCAGCCGAACTCGCGGATGCAGTCCCTTCCTCTCGACTGCGACAAGTCAACTGCAAGTGTGCACCGTCACATTTAGCAACAGAATGAGTTGTAGAAACAAATCAAAGACAATCTAACCCAAAGGAACCGTCCGCATATTAGCATGTGTGGTTTGTACATAAATACGCCCCTCTCCCTGGGAGTCCTTTGGTCTGTGACTGAGGAGTGGTCCTGAGTTTCTAATCGTCTCTTAAACAGGACAACGAAATTGATTAGCATCTCATTTATAACCCCCCATCTCACTCGGTGGTTCTTAATTCATAAGTCACTGTCCCATTATTTATGTGTTTAAGAGGTTATCTAAGTGATCATTGGGCAGTCTCATCTTCTTGTTCGTGCTGATGATTGACTAATACAGTATTTTTCCATCTGAAAGACCATCATTAAGATAGAGGGGTTTTTTTGTTTGTGGATCAAAGACATTGGTATCGGTCTACATTTGCACCAGCCTAAAGCCACTTGGAGACGCATCTGGTGTCTGGCCGACCTCCATAAATCTCCACAGGAGAGCCTGGCTACTTTTGATAGACCGGCATTGCGTGAACGACAGCTTTCTGTTCCTGTACCTGACTCCAGGAAACCATAGAAACACCTCCCACTTTTCTGTCTGCTTGCAATAATGTCCAACAAGGGCAAGAACCCACAGAGGCTCTGCAAATCTTAAACTTTGAACGTAATAATGCCAAAAAATGCATGTAGTTAATTACATTCATGGGTGCAATGAAGTTAGGAGAAAAATAGAAATATGTACAGTAAAAATCCCATTATCTCTGAAGTTGTCTCAACTAAATGACCAAAAAAATCCATATTCATTGTTTCTATTTGGAAAGATGGCAGGCTTCTCCAATGAAGGCAAAAACACGCAATGCATAAAACGTAATGGTAATTATGTTTTTGGTCCGACCGCCGCGCCGCCCTACGTGTTAACGCTTCTAACGTGTATAACTTCAGTAATATTTCAATTATAAATTTCAAGTTTTGCATATAAGTAAATATCATAAAGAGGAAGAACTGATTCGATTTTGGACAATTTACAATTTCTAGATTGGCCACCAGGGGCCAAAAACTGAATTACATGTTAACGCGATTACTTCAGTGATATTTCAATTCGGAATTCCAAGTTTTGAGTATAGGTAACTATCATAAAGAGGAAGAACTGATTCGATTTTGGACAATTTGCAATTTCTAGATTGGCCACCAGGGGCCAAAAACGGAAAAAAATCACTGCTTTTACCATATCTCTGGAAATTTTTGTCCGATTGACCTCAAATTAAGTGCAAATGAAAGGTCATGACCTGAGGATGTGTCGCACAATGATTATACCTGTTTGGTTCAAAATTTTGACACAAGTAGGAGATTTGTCACATAAAATTCACCATTTTTGCCATATCTTTGGAACTATTTGTCCAATTGGCATGAAACTATGTGCAACTGCTCATGACCTCACAACGTGTCACGTGATGACATCATACCTGTATGGTTCAATATTTTGCCACCAGGTGGCGCCTTGTGATGGAAAATTACCATTTTGGCCATATCTTCAGAACCATTTGTCCGATAGACCTGAAATTAAGTTCAAATGAAAGGTCATGACCTGAGGGGCTTTATATTATATTGGGTCTATTCAAGGATTGGGGAATTGGAGGATTGGGGGTTTTCAGGAATATACCCCAAGCCGTCGCCTCCGACGGCATAAGCCTAGTTATGACATGCGTACCATCAAGCACCTTTTGACATCAAATCCTGAATGGGCGATTCTGCCTCTCCAAGTAATAGAGTGAGTAAGTTCTAGATTACACATATGTAGCATATCCCGCTATAACAAAGTATCACCACAGTAGGGCAGACACTTCCACTTCACCTCTGTAGAGAAGGGGAATGTTCAACAAGATCGAACTCTTCACCAGATCATCTCGTCCCCCTGTTTTACTGCTTGTCCCCCATCCAAACTGCTTCCTGCCATTCACCATGCCTTATGTGTGAATATCACTCCACCAGGATCATAATGGCAGGCCTTGGACAAGTATCGGAGAAACACAATGCTTCCATTCAATTTATGATTATGTGCCCAACATTAATATTGACTCGTTTACTTATAATACTAAAAAAAAATCAAGAGAGGTTTACAGCAGTGTTCCAAAAGCAAATTCTAGTCTCCTCTAAATTAAAAGTTGGTTCACAACAATAGTCATAAAGAGCACCCGAGTTCGTTTTGTTCATGTAAATACAGAAGGAGGAAGTTGGTTTTTGGAAACCTTAATGGCTTAAAATATTTCTTGTGCAAGTAATTCATCTCACAAGCTTGTTACAGTGCCTCACTCTGTAATTTTTCAGTGACTCAGGACTGCGAGGGTCACCACCTTCTGTTCCGCGCTGCATTATGACTCTCTTCTTAAAAATGTTTAAAATGGATAATTGCACCACACCAAAGACCATGCACGGTTAGGTGTCACGATGACTTGTCAGAAAATAACAGGTAGCACACAGGTAACATCAGCATACCCAAAACTGGAAAAACATTTTTCCATCTTTCAGCAATGGAATGATCCATTAAAAAGCTTCCTGGTTAGTTGCTTTTCATTTTGACATCGTTCTGTATTGTTTCTCTAAACATCTCTTGGATCTAGCATTCCACAAGCCGAACTCTGGTGCTGGTGCATTATAAACCGTATATTCTGTGTGTCCATCTGTGATGTGGGACAAGCTGACAAGATGAACTTCATGCATCGTGTGTGCGCGATACACAGCGATGGAAAGGAACAAAGCGAGCCTCGCTGGTGCGTTGGGTCGACGCCTCTGCAGATCTTTTTTGTTTCTGCTCATGTCGTAAAGTTGGCACAGCGAGGCCCCATCTAGCGGGAACGAGCGTCAGCCAGAGGCTCTCGGGCAGTCGGCCTCATTACCACCCTTCTCTTTCATGCTTTCAACCCGCAAAAGAGGTCATTCTCGTCACACTGGTTTTTTTTTTTTTTTTACAGTAAAAATCACTCACTCGGAGAATGTTACGTATAATAAAAACCTGTAGTGACCACCCGCAGTCAGGTGCAAGGCGGCCATTACCTCTTCAACAAGCTTTAGACACTCTCCAGATTTTTTTATTTATTTATTTTTCTTGTCATCAGTATTGAATATAATACTGTAAACCCCGATAGTGTGATGCATTCACATGTTTCATGGAAAGGAAACAGATTTCCTAAAAAAAGTTTGTATGCCAACTCCCGTTTCACAGCACATAAAAACGTGGCAAAATAACTTTTCAAACTATGTACCATGTATTTTTTTTAAAGTAGAGTCCACATTAGGCAATTAAATTGGCTTACGTCAGGTAATCGTTTTTCACAAAACATTTGAGTTAACCAAACTACCTGGGTTAGCAGTGAGAAGGAGCACGCAAAAAAGTGTGAATAATATCACTGTGGTACACACTCTCTCTCTCTCTCTCCTTCTTACTCTACCTCTCCCTCTGTCTTTCCTCTCCATTTCTGTCCCTCCCTCTCTTCTCTCAACCCCCATCCATCTACATGTCTCTTTCCCTCTCCCTCTCTCTCCACATCTATCCCTAAGTATCCCTCTCTCTCATCTTCTTTCTACCTCTAAACATCTCTATTTCTCTCTCCCTTGCCTTCGGTCTCCACCCCTCCCTCTCTTTCTCTCTCTTTCTGTCTTCCTCTCCCTCTACTTCTCTCTCTACCACAATCCATCTCTCTCTCTCCCTCTTGCTCTCAACATACTGCACTGTAAAAAGTGGAGAGAAAAAATTATAGGAAGAAGGAAACTTAAGGGAAAAAAAGAAACGGCATTAACCAAAAAGCAATTTCTCCGGGGTTCTCGGTCGGCTGCTCGGCGGCTCCTGGCTGACTAATGGCCTTTCATTACACGTTTCCTCCTCCGCCGATTAGGCCGCAGTCGCGCCTGGCGACCCGGGCGACTGGCCGGACTCCTGCTTTGATCCTCGCTTTGTTCAATGACACACGTCTAATGACTAGGAGTGGCACTGACTCTGCATCGGCCAGAGCTTCCCTGGGTCTACATACCCAACCCAAACCCCTCCCCCCCAGAGCCTGAAGACAAAGGGCTGGAATGAGACATCACAGAAGCACTACTGTGACCTCATCGTTCTGTGTTCTTAATTCTTAAGTTGTTTACGGAGCAGTTTCTAGGCAGCCGGTTTCCGAGGTCGCATTCCTCGGCCAGTGGATGGGGAGGGACTCCTACTGCAGGCATTCCTCCGGTGACAGCGTAAACCTTTACTGTAAGAACACCGTAGCCCATAATGACCTAAAACCAAAGCTTTGCGTGAAATATTCAAACAGCCTTTCATTCGTACGGGACAAGGAAATCCGGCTACTGTTTACTTAAGAGTGCTGAGCCACCCTCCTCCAGAACATGGGCAGTCATCAATACAGGAGCAAATATTTGAGCGCGAGTTTATTTCAGTTTGCTCTTAATGAAAACTTACCAGACTAATTCGCATCAATTTTCGCTGAAAGCCGATGAAAGTGTTTTTTGAATAATTATATATTTTTTTCAGGTAACTACAGTCTCATTTTTGTACGTGAATCAGAAATTCAATTTAATTATTGCGAAACGCAAGAAAAACAATAGCCTTAGCCGCAGGCTATTAGCACAACCTAGCCCGCATTGTAGGCATACAGATTAAACAAGGAAGTAGAACATTATATCAATATATGGTTCTGCCCACTACGTGGTACACAGAGCAACAAAAAAACACTACAACCTCCCAGAGGTCTGGCTGCTGAGGACTGTCTGTCCTTCCCATGTTCCCCTCAGTCGCCCCCCCTACACCCCCCGTAAAATACGATTCACCAACTAGTTCCTCTCTCTCTTCCATCGACAAACCTCCGCCCACCCCCACTCCATCCGCCCGCTCCACCCTCCGGCGTGCCCGACACGGCGAGGCTGACGGAGTGGGCACGAATTCGCAGACGTGTCATCTAATGGCCCATCAGACGGGGCCCTTTGTCACCCGCCGTAAACCCGTTATCTCCTCCTCGCAGATTCTAATCGTGCGTGCGCCCTCCCCTCGTTTGCATTTCCAGCCTCACCGGTCCCCGCGGAGACAAGCCTAATCTGGACAGGGATTCCTCAGCCCAGGGAAATAACCCCCCCAGTCCAACTCCCCCCACCCACCCCACGCCCCACCTCCTTCCCCTATAAACGGAACATTTAACAGCCTCGATTTATCTCCCTCTTCTTCTTTACATAGACATAATAAGTTTTAATTGGATTTAATGTGTGATTAGAGCGAGGGAAGGTGCCATTTCCCATTGGGGGAATCCCAACGGGAGGGGGATGGGTGTAGCCAAATTTACTTTACCGGGCCTTCAGAGATTCCTTAAATTATTCGGGGGAGCTTAAAGCACCCATTTGCGGCGGCTGACTTCGGAAGATATTGATTGACGTAACGCAATTTCCTCTCCCTCCTGTGTTCGACTTAGTCTAAACAATTGGCCAAAAAAAGAGACTTGAGTTTATAAAGCAATAAGGGCACGGCCTTTTACTAAGGAACAAGCACATCAGCCGGCCAACAAAGCACAAAATCTCACAGATTACACACAGTGTGTTTAACCTTGGGTTTTAATTGTAATTACCTTTCTTTAATCGCAATTACTTTTAAACTGCAATTGAAATGAACCAGTGGCTGGAGAGATATGCTGGGATTATGGTTGGCTGTGCGAGGGATATTGAAACAAAATAAAATATAGGATTATGGTTAAATTTATTAGTTTAGTACAAAATTAGCGAATAACTTGTGTGTGGATCAAAAGGGAATCTGATAAATTCCTCATGCAGCAGAGTAATTTATTTTTTAGTTATGCCGCCACCCTAAAAAGACCAATGCTTTTTTTGTCCTTAATTTAAAAAAAAAAATAAGACTTATTTATGACCAGAGAGGTATTCCACACAGGTCATTAGAACTGACTCTGCCACTGTCCTTAATCTGTTTACATGCTCGAGGCTAACTCTAATTAAAACCTTCACCTTAACAAAAGAAAAAAAATGTTAAAAAAAGACAAAAGTTGCCAACAAAATGCAACAAAAGCAATGACATGTGCAACATCTGGTGTTCATATAAGTCCCCAGATGAGTAAGACATCATCAGTGTGCACAATTCTTCTGAACAGTAATTCCATTTTCCCAGCGTTAACTTCTAACCCGAGATAATTTCTTCATTTCTGCAATCATGCTCAACCAATTTATTTTAAGGCTGAAGCAGTCAATCAGTCACAAGTTCAATCTGCTCAAACGAAATTCATAAAGTGTGGTGAACCATACGCAGAAAAACAAATGACAGGCGGAGGCCAAAATGGCTGCAAAGCCAATAACTCGGACAAGCCGGCCGCTATTATCTGATTGTAAATAGCTACTGTTAAACAGGCGCTTGCGCACACACACACACACACACACACACAAACGTGCGCACGAGCTTGTGCGCACAGTGGCACAGTTGGGTCCGCCCCACCCTATTCACCTTTTGGTACAGGCACCTCGGAGCCGGGACACAGCACTGAGGAATGTCAGGTGTCTGCATTACAAAGCCTGTGTTTATGTTAAC
Source organism: Gymnothorax reevesii (assembly GCA_029721435.1). NCBI lineage: Eukaryota > Metazoa > Chordata > Actinopteri > Anguilliformes > Muraenidae > Gymnothorax > Gymnothorax reevesii. The sequence goes on along the minus strand of CM056579.1, from coordinate 23,561,091 downwards.
ACTGAGGTCAGCCACACAGGTATGTTTTAATGACAACATTACCTCCGGCTGACCCGGCTAATCGGCAGGGAGAGGCTACAGTCAGCGCAAGAAAAGAACCAATGAAATAAACTTTTTAATTCTTTTTCAAACCCCCAATCAGGAAAAAAAAAAGGAAACATGATGTGTATACTCTGAATGCAAGGATTTGCGGCTTAAGAGAACAAAAGCACATATTCACCATAGTTATCTGAAGTATCTCATTTTAATGACCGTGGTGATTATTTTAGAGGGACAAACTCTCGGCATGCAACCAAGAAAAACCCATTTTGTAAATGCGAGGACAGAAGTGGTATACTTCCAGCAAGTGTAGCAGTTCAACAGTGTGTAATACTGTATAACATTTATAAGCACAATAAACGCTGTAATACAGAAGTAGTAGTATGCAGTACTCATGTTTCAGCAGGAAAGAAATAATTATCATGCCATGATTGCTATGAGTAATCAAGAATTATTTTTAGCAGCACAAAAAAATAAAAAATGGCAGAGCTGTTTGATCTTTCTGATGAATAGTTCATTGATTAGTGCATGCCAAAAATAAATTTTACAAGTTTTTTGCGTGTTTGAATCTGTGGTGTATATCTTCATCCTAATGCACCTGACATCATTCATCCACAAGTTTAGCTGATTTATGCAAGTGAAGTCCTCTAAGATATAAAGGCATTTAACTGATCTTCGCTGGCACATCATTATTTTCCGATACGCATACAACTTCTGGCAATTCTGGGATTTGCACGTGCTCAGTGTTGGTTTTGCGTTATCCGCCGCACAAGTATCCAGGATCCCCTGCAGCAGGATACCCCCACAATTCCATTCATCCCGGCACAGCCTCTGCTGCCAGCTGGCCAGCTAACAACCAGATGGTCAGTTCAAGGCAAACCCACGTGGTCGGAGCCGAGAGAAGGCTCCAGCCACTGTGATTCCAGCGAGGGTGACACCTCTTCACCAAAGACATCTTGAGCTCCCGCCGTCATCGGACAACAGAGGCCGCCGGCTTGTGAGGACGGCATCACACGGGAGAGGTGCGGCACCTCGCGCGAATTTCAGATCTTTCTCAAGCGAGACAATGATTCAGGTTCTGGACGTGAACTAAATCGGGGTTAGCGGTTGACGTCCAGTTTACAGAACCTCAGAGGGAGAGGAATGAGAAATGAAATTTACACTCACACGGGCATGTGCGCGCACACACACACACACACACACACACACACACGCGCCTGCGTGCTCACACAAACACATACGCATGCACCAAGCACGCACATGCACATACGCGCACACACATACACATTAACATACATGCGTGCACACACACACACATGCACACACACATCACACACACACACACACAGACAAACGTAGCCAGACAAGTGCAGATAGAGAAGTCAGACATTTTGTGTCACTTGCAGGTGTACTTTCCTCTCATGACTCCGGGCTCCTGCAGAGGGGATAATGCCACTGCACTCTCTCATGCGCTCTCTCTCTCTTTCCATCTCCCTCTTCCTATCCATCTCTCTCCCCCTGCTCGCTCTCTCTCTCTCTCTCTCTCGCTCTCTCTCTGGCACACTGAGCAGTCGGTTCCTCTCAGTTTCGATTAACATACCTCAAAATTCTACGGCAAAGATAACGGCTACACTTTCGCGGGCTCGCCGATCCACGGTAATCCTCAAATACTCTCAATTTTCATTTCAAACAACAGCAAATCCAAATGACAGCAGATGCACTCAATCATTCCGCCTTTTTATTCATACCTGCTCGTGTCCTCATTCCGGGCTGCGATTTCTCCTGTCTTTATTTCGAGATTGATTTTTTTTCAATGAAATGAGGCTGGAATGAACAGACGGTTGCCACAAAAGAGGAGAACGAGTGACGTGGAAAGTTCTGTGGAGACTTTGTTAGATGGCACTTTCTTTACTATTGTATGTGAGGATGTGGGAGCATCAAAGTGGCTAACCTATCGCTGAAAAAACTACAAATACCACTGCATCCTGCAAATCTCACTTCCTCAGTTCTCAACTTGTCATGATCCACCATTACACCCGTGACCTTAGTCCCAGGTCCACACTTCAAATATCGGTAAGTATCTGATTATTAAGCGAGTGAGCTGAAGAGTGCTTGAATCACATATCAGTTCAAGCCCATTTCAAAATAAAACAAATGAAAGTCTTGAGAGGAAGCTACATGCAGACAGTTTCATCTTAGCCGAGTGACTACATGTTGGATCTATGACATAAACATATCGTGCAGGTTCCTCTGCCATTGCAATCAAGCCATTTTGCACAATGGAAATAGTTGGATTTTTTTTTCCATTCTTTTATCATAAGGGAAATTTATTAATTTCGACCAAAAAACAACAAACCAGCAAGCAATGGTTTCGCCAAGCATAAGAGGTGAAAATGTTTGAACATGAGAACAGAGAAAACAAAAAAAAAACTCATTCACTTTGCGACAGTGGCTGATAACAAGATGGAAACAAAATGGCTGAATGATTGTATTTTCTGAAACCTTCATGTCACTTCTCTCGATCTAGGAACTCTGCTTCTGCTGTCATAGAATTTGATTACGATTTAAGGTTCTAAAGAAGTAAAGATGAGCTCTTCACCCCATGTCAATGGCCTTCTCAGCACCACAATTAAAACCTCACTTCCTTTCTTCCAGGCCTCAGATCATCGCAAACCAAACATTCAGATGACCTTTAAACCCACCCTCCAGCTTTAAATCCCCTCCGTCAAGCATCCAACCGCACACCATGGCCCTCTCCCGGAAAAATCCACCCAAATACAGTTTTCAAAACGATGACACTGCAATGGGGTTATAACAGGACAAGTGTCCCGGGCTACTCGTCATGAACCACCTCGAGCTCATGAAACAGATCTCATCGTGGTTCAAAGTCTAATCTGACTCAGGTAGTAAAACAATCTGCTGACTGACAGCAGTGGGGAGATATGCGGTCACAGGGTTCAGATCCATCATGGCCGCCGCGTCACTGGGCGTCAGAGAAATGACGGGCGGGAGGAGCATTAATGTAGATGAGTGGAGACCAGGCTCATTAAGGGACAGATGGAGAGATAAGCTAATTGAAATAGGATATACATGCAAGCGGAGGGAGAGATGCATGCTGCGCGTTCGTTTCTCTCTCTCTTTTGGCCTCGTTTAAAATAAATCCTCAGCAAACTGGCGGAAATGAAATTCCAGTGCGAACAGCTGCATTTAAGTGACATCCCAAGTAAGCCTCTTACATTGCCAAACTCTTTGACCATGTGTGTGTGACTGCGTGTGTGTTTGTGCGTGTGTGTGTGTGCGCGCGTGTGTGTGTGGGCAGGCGCGCGTGTGTGTGTGTGTGAACCCTGCCATTTAATTACCACTCCCTAATACAAGCCGTGCATAATTAAATTATTGCAGGCGATCAGTGTTTCTTGAAGGAACCAGAGTGGTCAGAGCTAGTCTGAGGCCACAGGAGATCGTCCAACACAAAGACCCCCCCTGAGCTCCCATTGAGCAGAAACAAAGTGGGCGGAGCCCGAGAGGATGCACACGGCCTCCCACCGCAAAGGAAGGCTTTGATGGACGACGTCGTAAAAATGACCTTCAAAGTGTGTGGGCTGCAGTTTTTCTGCCGAGGCTCCTTAATCTCGGAACCGGACGTCTGCAGGAGCGCACCGCTTCCCTGCTTTCGTTTTTTATTTCCTCCCTCGGACCGCCCGCCCGCCGTCTTCGTTAAAATCGGTCAGGCCGCCATATCTTATTCATTTCATTTACGCCACTGATGGAAACGGTTCATAAACAGATGAACCCCCCCCCATTTCATATCCCGCGACAGCGAATAGGGGAGAGTCTAGGAATATTAAAATGGGTATGATTTATAAGGAGCCTGGTATGCATAATTGAAATCGAAGGCGAGTTGTTTTAAGCAAGATAAAATTAAAAAAAAAACCCTGGTTATTAAGCAAGGGAACATTAGAGCAGTTCATCTGTATGTAATGATTCATATTCAAATGAAATGCCAGGCGAGTTCAGACAAGGCAGTGCATCACTGCCAGTCGAAGGCCCGGTCATTTATCATGTTCAGCCTGGCAGGTGCGGTTTGAGTGCTGACGAGTCGCTGAGCTCTCTTACGACCACTTGTGCGTCTAGATATCTTAATGCAACTGGGAGACTTATAGGAATTGGAAACTGGATGGCTGTCGGTTCCACTAATGTGTCAAAATGTGTGGGACACAAAACCTAGGCGCACAGTGAATTTTGCTTTAAGTCTTGCTTGAAAACTCTCCACAAAACAAAGAAATTCAAGAAGGCACTGGTGGGCATGCCCCTGTATGTAAGTGTCTTTATTGATATGGCTGCACATGTACGTGTGCACTCTCATAATGTCCTTGGCAAGGGCGTGTGTTATGCAGACTGAGTCAGGACTTCCTTTAGCGCAGTTACAGTACTGGATCTACTGGAGAGAGTGTTAGAAAAGCTTATACATCGCTGTACTGCTTTCTTAGTTACATCTTACGCCTGCACAATCCATGCAGGACTGACCCATCTTATTCAACAAAAACAAATAAATAAATGAACAAATAACACAGAACAAAATAAAAGGTCGCCAAAGGTCATTGATACAAGAAAAAATCTTAAATGAGCCCAATGTGAATACGGAAGCACCAGCCAATGAGCAGTTCATTGCTATATTTCAGCATATCGCAGTCACATGATTCATACTTATTCATCTCTAAAAACATGCAGCTATAACTCAAACAAAGGCCCAAAGGTCAATTATGTGTAACCTGCGACCTGAAGGCCATTACGGTGAGACCGCAGGTTTCAGCAGTGTCTGCGGCTGAGCGGCGCACACAGGAGACGTACGCCTGCGAGCAGCAATAGCGCGAGGATAGACAACGGTTCGGGGGGTCAAAAGGGAGGAGGGAGGGGGTTGGCTGGTCCTTTATTGGCACCACGTCTTTCATCGTCATGGCTGTTCCCCCGCCTCAGCTCCCCGCAGACACGACTGTCACTACGTCCATTACCAGCGTCCATTCAGGCTCTACCTGTCAGCCCAAAGGAGCCCTTGTTTCCCACAGCCTCCACCCACTGGATGGCCACTGGTTGCTGACCCTTCGCACCGGCGCCCCATTATTGTAATTACAAGACTGGAAGCACTGGAGACCGAGGCACACATTACGGGCAATTAGAGCCACCCATGTCCAGCTCGGCCCGGGTTTGAGTTACCCAGTTGAAGCCAGGGGGACATACGCAAGGCCTGGAAGAGGGTCTTCGCCGCTATTCATGCATGCGGCCCCCAAAATAGACAGCCCTAATTTGTGCCTGTCACCGGGGCATAATAAGGTCTGTGTCTTCCAGCATAACCACCCCAACCCCCCCCCCCCACCCCCCACCCCCCGTCTCAAAACGTACCCTACATTTTTTTCACCTATCCAAAGATATTTAATCAGCACTGCACTGGTCGAAGGATAGGAGCATTTTCATCATGTAAAAATGTAGAGTATAATTTGCACTGGTAAGTCCACTGTGTCATCCTTCCTTGTGTTTTCAGAGAGAGGAGATCCAGCGCAGCAGTATGACAGTAAGACTTAGAGCTTTACACAAAACACACATAAAAAAAATCATTACTCCCAACTGGAGTTACTGTTATGAAACAGGAATTCAAAACCAATAGCCACTGTCTACAGGTGTGCGAGGAAGCAGCCAATGATATTACATCATGGGGAGACAGGTGGAATGCTGCTCCACTTGCGTAAAAAATTAAAAGTTGACAAAACTTCAATGAAGGTAAGGCAATCACCCACGTTTGCTCATGTTCCAAGTTCTTTCAAAAATGAGGTTGTGCAAGCTCTTGGACTTGGAGATGAGCAAGCTCAAAAATACTTTGTGGATGATTGCCTTACTTTTTTAAGTTCAGTTAACTTTTTTAAAGTTTCTCACCATAGATATCTGTAAGACCAGGCATCGATCCCAAACCGATTCAGTTAATAAATTCCCGCATAAAATGCATTACGTTCACTCAGCTTTATTTAAATAATTCTACGCCAAAAATCTCAAATAGTTTTAGAAGTTTTTGGTCGATCTTAATGGTTTCAGTGGTTTTACGTACCTCAATCAGCAGGTAGTTCACAGAGTGAACTTTAACCAACCACTGACTCACTCCAGCAGCAAAAAACGTGAAAACCAGGGCATTTTGGCCCACGTAGGATTTGACTTTGAGATGAATGTATGAATGTATTTGAAAAGCAAATCAGCAAAAATAATATTTTTTGCGGAGCAAAATATATAAAATGCGGAGCATTTACTCCCATCAATTGAAATGCAGGACTCAAAATAATGGCCTATTAATTATGCACCCTACTGCCATGACACATGAAAATTCCTTGCAGTCAGAGGATCCAAGCACTATTGCCATAAATCTTCATCACTATTTCAGGAATCTGCTTCGACAGAGAAGATTAATTGCTGGGACAGGTACACCAAACACCATTATCATCATCATCATTGTCAATATCATTATTTCCAAATCTCAAGAATACCCAAGGTTCATGGCTACTGGCAGTATAACAATGTCCGCTAAATCTGCACTTTGTTGACAAATGCTGATCTAGATAAGTATATCTTTGACACTGTTTACTCTATGGAACTGGAGGCTGTGAGGTCACCCGTCCTCGTCAGGACTTACCATTTTTCACAACTTATTCTCTTCCTTCAAAAAAATTAAGGCCTAAACATGTTTTTAAAATTCTACGCCAAATTAAAATGACCAGTGAATATTCCAGACATTAATGGAACATTTAGAATTTGCAAGGGTAGTCTCTAAAACACTGAAAAATTTGAGACTTTGGATCAAAGTGAAAAAATTGCATCAACTTGTTACAGCTAATTTTTTTAATTTTTTTCTATTGAAAAAACATTTTATAATGGCAATTTTTTTTAAACTAAGAAAAACTAACAAAAAAAGTCAACACAATTTTTTGACTTTGATCCAAAGTCTCAATTTTTTCTGTGAACTGCAATCTGTGCAGTGGGGATGGAAATAAAGTTTGAGAGATATTCTTCACTCATCCTCAACGTGCCCATGAAGAATTTATTTTTATCCACACCAAATCTCTGAACAGCCTCAGACTTAGTAATAAGGTCTTTCAACGCACAGAGCGACAGATTTATCATGTAATCGCTCCGCTGATCTCTCGAAGACAGTAAAACTATCAGTTTGATGCTTAACTCAACACTTAGCACGTGTCTTCAGCGTCATAACTGTTCAACTATTTTCTCTGCTTCGCCAAATGTATGAAAACATTTCGCTGGCTTGTGGCTGTGGGTCATCTGGGTCCCGAAGCGTTTTTTTCTGACTTTCTTTTTTTGGGAGGGGGGGCCATTAGTCATAGCTCGAATGAAAGGGGGAGATGCATGCTACCTATCGTTCAATCTACAGCACGAGGTTCAGGAGAAGTTCATCGTCCCTCACATGATTGGCAAAGGCTCAACAACTGAAACATGTCACACTCACAATCTGCACATCAGTACGATGTTATCCCTCAATGACTTGCATACAGTCATTGCTAAAATGTCGTTTGCTAATAATTCAACTTGTATACAAGTAACATTCGACAGAAATAATTACTTGAGATGACACATCGCTTACTATCAGCAAAACTATCTGCTGACGGTTGACAAGAAATTTAAAAACTCATATCTTGTCATTTTTATGATAAATTATGAACTGCAATGCTGATGTGCGCTTTGGACAACTCCACAAGAACCCTTCAAATAAGGGACTTCTCAGCAAATGAGAAACTGTGGGGTTTTTTTTTGTTGTTGTTGGCATCAGTTATTGAAAATTTTCTATTCAAAATCATAACTTCATATTTCAGTAATTGGGATTGTGATCACAATGAAAAGATCTCAATGAGAGAAACTTTTCATCTGCATGCCACACCCAGACGTAAATCAATCTTTTGTCCTGACTATTACTTTAACTCTTTCAGCTCCGTGGGCAACTATAGTTGCCCAATGATGTAAAATATCAAAATCAGACACTATTGAATGTGGTAACTTGTGTAAAAGAGCTCCCCTGCGGGAGCTTTTTTAAACAAGTCGCCACATGATAGGTTTTCAACAGCTCAGGATAACTACATTTGTAAATCCTTGAAAATGCATTCAGCGCTCAAAGGGTTAAATGGTAAAGACTATTAAGTGTTCCTCATGCTCTTCTTGTATGTATGTGTGTATGTATTAAACAGTATGCTCATTCAAAAAATAACTATTTCAATACTGATTTGAGTACAAACGGTCATAATCTTTGAGCAGATGTGTGCCCCCCATGGCAACGACCAGACATGCACTGGACATCATTTCCTCTGGGATGAACAAAATCGGGGCTGGCTGCAGATATGAACAGAATTTGCAGGGACAGCAACACTCTGAAAATAAATTTGACAAGACCGATCAATCCAGTCGTTATTGACTCAACAGACCAGAAAGGCTGACTCCATACAAAAGAGCGAATCCACAGGTCCACTCACTCAACGCGCAATTCAACACGAACAAATGCTGCTAACTCGGTTATGATACCTGGTTCATCGAAAATCCGTAACAGTAAATTTTTGAAAAACTGTATTGATAGCAATATTACACGACCGTCGCTAAACAGGGGTGCGTTTCCCAAAAGCGTAGTTGCGAACAAGGTTAGCAACTTGCACAGTTCGTTCATTGACAGTCAACCATGCGAGATAGCATTTGTGATTTCAGGAAACGTACCCCAGGTCGGTTCAAACAGCGGTTCGGGTAGGAAGACGATTTGCAGGAGGGTGAACATACTATGGTGGGCATAGGAGATTTGTGATGGTAATCAGGTTTTGGGGGGCAGGTGAACTGTAAGTGTGTGTGTGTGTGTGTGTGTGCGTGTGTGTGTGTGTGTGTGTGTATGTCGGGGGGGAGGGAGTCATACACAGATAACAGAGTGTATCTCCTACAGAGGTGTGGGAGAAACAGATTAAGGACTCTAGAGGATGTACGCTGTCCAGGACATAAGAATGAGAGAAAAAGGGGGGAAAAATGGTACAGTGGTGTTGTTGTAGCTAAATCCCTCTTTCAAACACTGATAAGGACAGAACGCATTTATATCCTCCAGGGGTACAGATACCGAACCAGCGAAGGCTGGCGGACAGATCGGCTCAAATGAATACCAATGACAAGAATAGAGGATATCCCTTTGGGTTGTATATCTAGAGTTTCTTTTTATTAAGATCGCTATGAGAAATATGCATTGGAAATCCGGGCTTAATATATGGTAATGCTGTGTAAACACACAGATCCAAAAGCCATTTTGGAGAATGGATCGACTCGAGCGTTCAAAGCTTTAATGATTGATCTTCAAACTGAACAGTAGGCCCCAGAGCATATTTATCTTGTTGAAAGGAAAATGACAAAAAATGCAAAACTCTGCGCCAATATTCCGGGGGAAAATGAATGACTGCTACAGCCAGGGAGGGTTTTCAAACACACAGCTTTTTTTTTTTTTTTCCCGATTGAAATTGCGACTGCAGATATAGAGGAGAGGACGCCAAGTTGCCACTGCATAAAATACGAGAGCGCGCACACAACTTAAAGTCAGGACAACCCTGACAACCACAGTGCATATAAACCAATGCTTTCCCACCCATCCTCCATTTTGAAAAGGAAGTAAAACACGTTAGGAACCTAAACGAGTAATGCCAAGCATGGCATGTTCCTACCTCGTGCTAATGAAAGCCATTTTCGCAACACATCTACTATTTAAAGGACATTGTTCATTATGATAAGAATGCAAAGACATTGAAGGGAGTGTTTGAACAATGACAAAATATTTTCATTTCATACTGTGCATATGAAATTATTACTATTCTGAAAGCACTGGTAGGGCAGTGGACAACATTCATTATATCCTGCATCTCTCAAATGCATTTCCTCTAAAGATGGACAGCGACAAAGAGGGAACTGTGTTTCAGTGCATTAGACGCAGGGCCTGGGGGAAGTTTAATTTGTGAGCCTTTTCTGAGAATCACTGCTCAGAAATATTTACTATTTCAGTTTTTCTCTGGTAGACAGTTTTTCTCTGTGAATGTATAGATGATATTTTAAGTAAGAATATTATCGAAAAATGATCTCAGATTTTCTTTTCCTGGGCTCTATCGGTCATGACACGCATCCCAATTTCAGGCATCTCCCAGGTTGACAGTGATTAAGCCTGTAGTATTGAAAGGAAAGGCCAAAGAAAAGCCATTCATTTCATACGTTTGCACCTATAATATTCATGCTTTGAGAACACTGGATACGCACTCCTCCCTTAAAAACCAAGCACACTCAAATCCTAAAAACTATCACACTGTAACCGTAAAAATCTAACCGTCTCAGATCCTAATCCATAATAACTGAAAACATTGTGATCCTGACAAGCATGTACATGCAGGATTATAAAAACCCAATAACTCAAAACCCATCGCAATCAGACTTGAAAATTCCATATGCCTAACAGTCAGGTCTTGATAAATTACACAGGAAATAATTTCCCACACACACACACGTCTTCATACTGACAATCATAGGCCGCCATAACCTTACATCCAGGTACTAATAATCCCCATCCTACAATCCTGTTTTACATGAATCACGAAAGCCTCGCACACGCCACCTAGAAGAAGAGGTTACCCCGAGAGAGCCCAAGCACTAAGGACTGAAGCCCCGCCCAGTATTTAGACTGACAGGTAGTATACTGATTTGAATTGGGGAACTGTAATCCTGATGTTTTTTCAACACATTTTTGTTTAGTCATCTTATCTTTAGAAAAAAATTGCATAAATATTCCCAACGCTATGAAAATAGCCCAATCAACGGGAACGCAAACATTGTTTTGACGAAACTTGCATCCTTTAACAGGTGGAAAACTATTGGTGACCTCATTAACAGACACGGCGCCTAATGGCTAAAATACTGAACTGAATGAAACACACGCCCATGCCCAATGACGCACGCACAGTGCCCATATAACAACTAACACTCTGTTCCTAATCACACTCACACTTTTACGCTAACAACCTTCACACTCGTATTTATTGACTCGTACTATGTTACCTTAATGGAAGATACACTCAGGCTCTATTGGCAAATAACTGTCCTATAGAAACACACAATGACTGCCAACAGTCATCGAAACGGTCATTTCCATGTTCTAATAGCCTAGCAGTCTTTGACATACAATGGCCTGAAAAAAAACAAACGCATCTAATAAAATTTTGCTCTCATCGAGCAAAGCAACATCAGCAAAAGATGATCTGACTTAGCACAGGAAGCTAAAGCTTTCTGGAGGCCGTTTCTTCAAGGAAACATTGTTTGAAAAAATAATACGTAAATCACAAATACTCAGAAATAAAGCATCAGCATCCAAGAAGATTAGCAACACTGAGCAGCCTTCCGTTCTTAGCAGATAACAACCTAAGAGAGCTGTGAAAGATGGCAGAAAGACTGATCTCTATTGATCACAGAATGCCCATGAATCGTAGGGTCAGACAAAGTTCTAGAAGTATATGGACAGAGATGCTACTTGCTTTTGTTTAGACTGTACTCCAGCAAATTGAATTGTACACGGTTACAACGGTGGGGTGCAAACAGAGAAATTCTCCTTGAAATGACTTTCATTTTTACACAGGTCACTGTCTGAACACTTATGGGTGCAAAATGGTTGGGAATACCCCAAGTGCCGGATTTCTGTGCGCTCTCTTACAAAAAACCAGAGAGCTGCCACTGCAACAGGAGTTGATTAATTCATCAATGACTCAAACGTGCTTGTTGCTCCGAGGCCAGTGGGGGGTGGGGTGGAGGGTGGGGGGGTTTGGATAAATTTGTCCATATCAATCCTTGTAGACAAATGAATGGCACATTGGGTGAGAAGGAGGCTGAAATGCAATTAGATGGAGGTTTAATGGGAAAAGTGGGCCAAGGCACCGCGCGCTAAATTAAAGTGCACGTCCTCTCCGCGAGAAACCAGCTTTTATTTAACTGCGCATTTAATCGAGCTCTCCAAAGAACCGCCACCGCGACTGTGGGGATCCGCTGAGGGTGGAGAGCCGGAGAACTGCGCGGGAGAGGGGATTAGAACAGAGGTGTAAAAAATCACTCTCTCCGGCAAAACAACTACACCTTTTTCTTTGGGCCACTGCGGTTAGTTCCGCTTCCAATTTTTGAAAATACCTACGCCCCAATTTAAAATAAACGCAGAGGTGCTTGAGTAAGGATGGATGCCTTGAGGTGAAACTATCTTTTGTGCACTGTTACTATATTTATAAAAATGTAAACAAATGCAAACAATTGCAGCCAATTCGCAGCGAAGGACTGCTTATCGCCATTTAGTTTATAAGTCTTCCCAGTGATTTAAAAAAAAGATGAACAACTGGTATGCACAGTGTTCTTGAGAGGGACGATCCAGCGAAAAATAATAAAAAGGACTGAGAGAAGAAAGCGTAGGATTTAGAATGCGAGGACTGGCTCTTCATACTTGTGTCATAAATCTCCGGAGACAATGCAGGGAATGTCTTCGACTAATGTGTCTGTGGGCTCTAAAGTGAAGCAGTAATTTGGCAGGACAGCAGGACACTCACCTCTGTGTCCTGGGGGAGCTTATACCTGCCCCAAACTGCCCCTCAATTTGGAAAGTGGGGGGACGAAGGTGATCCCGCAGTCTTATATCCCCTCCCCTTCAAATACCTGGGACAGCCAGGCTTTTCACCGTTTGAAGAAGACTCATTGTATTCAAATAGAGCCGCGTTGTTTGACAGCCTCAAAGGAGCTAGCGCCCGTTAGCTTCAGAGGGATTTCTATTCCGTCAGTTACAACAGAAATACCGTCCTTGTCAGAATCAGAACCTAATTAAAATTTCGAATATATAAAACAACAACAAAAAAAAAAAAAAACAACTTATTGAATTTGAACCCTTTGATAGATTTATCCCCTGAACCAAAAAAAAAAAGAATGAAAAAAAGATTCAATAACTGGCTTTCATACGAAAAAGTACAAAGGATGGAATTAGCATGAAAGTGTAAACCAGCTCGGGAGCGATGTGTCTTTTAAGCTCATTGATGTCGAGTTGAAGGAGCTCGGTGCATTGTTTCGAGTGAAAGCTTGACGGGTGTCAAGGTGATTATTAAGATCACCAATAAAAAAAAGACACATTTTGAAATTCAAACATGAAAAGTACGTTAAACAAAAAAAAACAAAAAAACAGCAACAACAAAAAAAAAAACATAAATAAAAATAAAATCCATCAAATGTTTGGTTAAAACTCCAAACCGTCTTCAGGGCCATTCAGCTTACAGTACACAATTATTTATGTTTGGATAGACATCCAACTCTTTCAACACAGAAGTAAAAATGTGACTGAAGAATTGTATGAATGCACGTAAACAGCTCAACATAAACCATTAGCCACTGAATGACATAATTGGAATGTTCCTAATCATTATCTATTGTTTCTAAGCTGTTTTTAAAAGTAGCATGAGCATTTACACAAATACACACAAGCGCTATGACCAATGCCCCTTGCCTTGGCAACTCAGTTCTGTGACTCATCCATTTCCAAAACCCTGATCAGCTCCACGTCCTCACCCGCCAATCTCGGGGTTAAATGGGTTAACCTTGTACTGGCCTCTCATTCCAATACCTCAACCCTCTGGGGCAATTTTCTTTTCAAACTGACTCTCTCTCTCTCTCTCTCTCTCTCTCTCTAAAACAAACACACATACGAACACAGACACACACACACACACACACACACTTGATAGATTTTAAATCTGCATGAGATGGTTGGTATAGGTCCTCTCGGTAACCTGATCAAACTAGCCTTTACTTTCCAGGGAGGGATGCAAAATTCAGCATGTAATTTCTTAGGCAATTGGCAACAGACAACCGAGTTTTTACCAAGTAGAGACACACCTTTCGTACATATTTCTAGCCCTCTCCAGACATTGCTGGTTTCATAATATTGTGCCAAAAACTGTCTTTTGTGAGGTAACTGAGGGTGCAGTCAAATGGACTGAACTGCAGCACTAGGGAAGATTGCTTCATTCAATTGTGCTTTTAAAATACAGTTTTACTCCTTAAAGTTCATTTTCAAAGGAAGTTACCCATCGGGTTGCAGGCATACTTTCATTCAAAAATCAAAATACTTCTGTAATTATCATTTAAAACCAAGATGGACTTTCTTGAAGGTGTAATGTAGTGATGTCAGTAAGCATTTGTACAATGAAAAGTTTTGCAGGCTTTGCACAGATCATTCAGTATAAATGTGCAGCACAAATCTTCAAACTGACATTTACTGTCTTCGGTTTATGTGTATTCGCACCCATACTGAGTGAAGTATGCAGGATAAAGAACAACCATTTGAAACTGTGTGACTGAAAACCCTAAAAAAGAAAAAAAAACCTCACTAAAAACCTTCATCCATAAAATGGTTGAGACGCACTATCAAATATCATAAAGGTGAGGAGCAATGCACTTTTTAATTCAATAAGTAACTGCAGTACACTGGCCAAGCCTGCTCCAGTGCTCACCCTGGTGTTTGCATTGGTTGTCCATCAGGTGCAGTTTTCCTGGTGATTAGGTGACAGCAGGGAGAAGACCCTGTACACTGGGGTACTAAAAGCCTTCCTGACTGCTATGAAATCACTGATATCCACCTCAGATAAGGTGTCTACTGGCCATACAGTCTGGTGTAGGCACAGGCCGAAGCGCGTGGGGCCAAGTTAATCACCAAGCCTCTCTCCCTTCAACCCTCCGCCTAATTTGTAGCTGATAAGGGCTCCTGATAGGACGGCTGCCTAGGGTTCCCCCACTCTGGTCCCTTTGAAGAGGTTGAAAGGTATGCTGGGTATTCATTTATGGAGGTCAGGCCACTCCGTCTGGTGATAAGCCCTGCTACTGTACGTTCGGCGTGCGCACGAGCGTGTGATGCGGGGCACTCAGCCACCGATACCTGCAGTGCGGACCAAACGCTTTTTTTCCGTTTTTATTGTTTTAAAATGAGTCTGAGAAGATTTAAGTTACTGTCAACACATTTGATGAGCAGTAAAATAACAATGAAATCAACGTGTACCCATAATAACACGCAAAAATAAGTTTTACCTCAATGATTATCTGGGACAAGATGTACTTTAAAGATATGTTCTGTAGGATTTAATTAAATTTAAGCCAATTATTGCATGCTTGTGCTGGGTCAGCATAATTATTTTGTAATGATGGAGGTAGAGGGGTGGGAGGGAGGTAAAAGGGAGCTACCGCAGTCTTATCTGCTGTCAGTTTTCTTTTTAAATTCACGGTTAGCCTAATACCTTTGGCCTAAACACTGGGCATAATAGTAAAGTTGTAAGAAATCCGATGAAGGATGAGTTCGATGCATGGAGCCAAAAAAACATATGGGGATAAGCTTCCACTGAGAAAACAGTTGGCTTAGTACTTTTGGGCTATCTTGTACAGTACATAGCACTTCTACCAGACTTTCCATTTCTCCAGGTTATGCTGAAACTGCCTCGACTGAAGATTTATAGTGCTGCCACCAATGAAATTGATGCGTGTCACTGAGTTTGGCGAGTTCTCACGTTAATAACTGCGTCTCTGAAACTTGCACATATATTTTGTGGAAAAGGCCCCATGCCTGACATGTGACATTCCTGAAAAAGTGAAGTCTTCCTCGATGGATGATTTAATGAGCTAGCACAGTGAATGACCTCTCTGCACATGTAAACAATAGTTCCTGAAGCTATGAAGTCGTTATTGCACACGCATCTACGTAGTATTACACAGTGGCGGCTGGCCAATAGAGGGTACTAGGGCGCCGCCCCACCACATACCACTCTACCTTGAATAAGACACAAAAAAAAAAGAAATAAAAATGAAAAAATTAAATAAAAATATTTTGAAATATATGTTTATCTATTTTTAGATGAGCAAGATAAATATTATATAGTAATTGATGAGAAAAGTTGTTTCGTTCATCTATGTTGTCTGATTGGTGACAGTTTCTGCCCTGGGGCGCAAAAATCTTTGCTCAAAGACTCTCGTTAAAAGTTGTACATGCGCAGTAGCTCCTCTTCAATACAAGAGATAGAGCCAGGTTGGGGCGCACCTCACCTGTGCCCAGAGCTGAATGTAGCTGGATTTACACACCACCACCCTCCCGCCAGTGAAATTTTTTTCCCCACTAGAGTTGCGGACACCAACAAAAACTCATTTCCATACAGCCAATCAGCAACCTTGTTCCGGACCACTGAAGGACTGTCGTGAGACAATGAAATTTTTCTGTCTTTACGAGCCTTGCACCGAGGTACTGTCTCGGAACCACTGACTGCACAGTTTGAGCCCAGAATATTATGGTTACATCGTACATGCCTGCCTTACCCTCAGCATAACTGTTGGCCAAATCATTCGTCTAGCCTGCCATTTAGATAATTGAATTGTTATGAATGTAGTTGTTCAAATAGTGAAGCTGGTAAAATGAGCTGGTCACAATCAACGTAGTTTAGCGATACACAGCTCGCAGCTTTTTTATCATACACTGATCTGGCATATTAAAAATAAATTAGTTTGTGACACTGAACAAAATCCAATGAAAATAAAGTAGAAATAACAGGGATTGCGTCAGCTTATTCTCGAAAATATGAATGCCCTGTAGGCCGAAAGATTATTTTTATCTAACCACGCCACTGAACGTTACAAACATATCGGCAATTTTGGCAAGTGGTGTTAATGAATTGTATTCACACTTTGCAGTCGGCTCTTAATATAGGTTGATTATGGTGCTTTCTTTCTGCATCACAGAAACATAATTTTGAGTAGACGGTCACAGCTACACTCAGGAAGAGGGGTGTGATACAGCCTAATGATTTTATACTTTGAAAGAGGCTTTGAATCATTAAATCTTTGTGTCCTTCATTTGAAAATGCGGTGGCCGTTTCCAAACCTGCCAATCATTTTTAATGTTTCCAGCTTGGACTGATAAAATCATCTGTTCAGAGCATTCATACATTCGCTGTATGAAATCTTAGTTATTTTGACAATATTAGTGCAAGGCGTGTGAAGAGAGAAAAAATTAACTGTCTCGGACACTCCTTCAGAAGTCCGGCACAAGGTTTCTGATTGGCTGCAAAATTTATGTACAAAAAGTAGAACACTACATGACGGTATATGATGTTGCTTTTGTTGTTTTCATTTATGTAAATACACTGGTGTGATACCTTAGTACATGTTTGCTCGCTTTTTGGTATATATCTATTTTGGAGTTATGGACCCCCCAGGCGAAAACTCCACCAAAGCCGCCACTGGTATTACATGAAGTCATCACACATGCACTGGCGAGCTGATTAACCAAGATCATTGACAAATTAAAAGTTTTGTTCTCAAAGTTGCTAAAAGTATTGCTTTTCAAGAACATTCTACTTTTTTAGGTTTTTTATATCATTGCTGCCGGTGCATCTTTGACGAAAAAAATGTACCTAACCGCAAATGTATCTTGCCTTAAATTTAAAAACAAAAGAACATGACATAATTATAAGTCTTGGTGATCTGGGGGAGTGGAATCCATGACCTGCTCAGGTGGACATACGTGTTGAGCACAAAATGGAAGGTAGCAAAGCAGTGAGTTACAAAGGAGCTCCTTGTTTACGTAATTCCAGGGCTGCAACGTAGGCTTCTGCGGCCCTCTTAAATAGCTGCAGTTGTTTTGGGAGCGCGGCGCGTTTGAGGAGGCAGAGATATACGGCCGGCGAGGTGAGGGAAGCAGCGGCCGGGAGATGAATCAGCCTCATAAAAAAAGAGCAGGGAGAGGTCGGGGCGGAGGTCACGTGTGCGCCGGAGATAAGGAGTCTTCTGATTCACAGTGACAGACAGGGCTTCGATGCCTCGCCGCACAGCCCCTGGCGCAAGCCCATAGCCTCCCCCCCCACAGCATTCAGTTTACTGAGCAGTCGCAGGTGAGCTCATTATAAAAAGCTAAATACAAATAGTGATATCAGACCATCTGGGAGAAAAACTGATGACCCACTAATCAGGGAATCCGTTAAACTCGACGAAGAGGGGTTCTTCAAGCTGGACTTTTTAAAGTTGTGCGCTAATACGCATAATACAGTAAGCAAATTTTTTAAATGATGTGCCAATATATTAATAACGAAAAATGACGCTCTTAAATAGAGTGCAAACATATGACACGTTCACATTCATTCATAAAACCAGCGAGACGAAGGTTTACTTCTGCTACCAGTAAAAAAAACAAATAGATTGAAAAACTCACGGAAGCGCTCTCTTTGAATCTGGGCGCCTTGGTAAAATAGACCCCCCCCCACCTTTAAAAAATAAAATAAAAATACCAGCCCTTCACATAGATCCACTCGTCTACACTGGGATGAATTAGAGAAGATTGGTTTAGCTCTGAGGAAGTTGACCCTTGACCCCGAGACAGACTAAGTCCGTCCGTCACAGACAGAAGGATAAAGCTCCTTGTTCGTTGGGCTCCATGATGGAAAAAGTGGGGGTTGGGAGAAGAGAGGTAGAGGGAGGAGCGCTAGGCCAGGTGAGGTTGGCCTGATGTATCAGTATTTACATAAGAGCCAGTGAGGGGATGACTGACAGATTCTATCTGCTTCCGGCGCATTCCCAATGCCACCTCATCCCACCACATCACCACAAAAACGTTATTCTACTACATCCTTTCTCTCTGTACACACCAAACAATACGCCTTTCTCCACGTGTATAACGAATGAAAAAAAAGTCCTCAATGAATGACGTGTCGACCACACGCTCGGAGAGAGGAGACAATGCGCGATGAGTCACGAGGCGCACAATGTTCGATTCTTCTCCGACTGGCGCTGGGATAAAAGGCATTAACGCGAAACTGGCAGACTACCCCGCCAAGACGAACAAACACGTTTCGGTTTCCTGAAATTATCCCTCTAATTCGATCCTGCGTCTTCAACTCGCGTGTCGTAAAGCTGACGCGGGGATCCATCACAGAGCGGGAAAACGGCTCTGGGAAGTGGTCTGGGGCGATCGCTCCCATGAGGCAGTTCTGCCACTCAGTATTGTCCCCGAGGGAGGGGGGGGCGGCGGGCGGAGGGATGGTGCTGGGGGTGAGGGAGCCTGGGTCTGGGGGAGATGTGCAGACATTTTAGCGGTAAGTGGAGGTTTGGGATTACACAGCTCTTGATGGGCAGAAAATCGTGTGAAGCGACAGATGAATTAAGCAGAGTGACTAGCGTAAATACTGCGCAGTCCACAAGTATTTGCACAGAGACACGGCAGAAATACTGTCTGCCCTTTCCACATTGGCCACATGATACGGATGTAAATGCCAATTAACTACAACTGGTAGTACTCCGCTTTAACCCTTTAACTGCCTGCTCAACCTTTTGGTAGAGAAATTTTGAGTCACTGAATTTCATTGAAGGAAGTGCTGACCTGCACTGATTGGATTTTTCAACGTAATCTACCTTTACTTAGTGCTAGAGATGGCCCGATCAGGTTAAGTTCAGCACATCATACAGTTAGATATAGTTACTCAGAATGCGCTCTACCAAAAGGTTGAGCAGGCGATTAGGGTCTCATATCCATTGCTTTCGAACCAAAGCAGTGGACTAAAGACTCGTTTATGTGACACCCTGATACTCATAGACTGAACTGTTCACTGATCAATGTAGTGTTTCCCACTCGGTTTCCATTATGTGCACTCATATCACGCAAAAAATTATCCAAAATGGATGTTAGGTGTTCATACTTCATAACCAGCGCCGTGGTGCACCTCAAAAGAAATGAAAATGTTTAAAAATGAAAACATTTTATCAAGGGAGGATGATATAAAACCACTCTTGTCGTTAATTCTCACTATTTTCCGGGAGAAAACCCTTTGAAATGACAACTCCAACTGTGAAATCAGATCATTTCAGCACTGTCACCGATGATCATTTATCTTAAAAACCAATTTAATCCAAAATTCCTGAGGTCCATCATTATTTAAAATCATTGCTAAGAATGACGAAATGAACCCACCTGAATTTTTTCATTTATGCTTAAGTATGTGCTCACTCATTTAAGGACTGCTGGATTTTTCAGAGATAGCACTGGCCTCCTTTCTCAGAGAGAATTGGGCTAAAATGGCTCCCCGTTCACATTAAAATGGATGGTTATTAGAGCCTTTAAATCACACTGACGTTCATTTACTGCATAGGATTTAGAGGACAGCATATAAACTGGGAACTCCGAGGGCTTACTAGGCTTACGTGGCAGAAAAGATTAGAATCTGAATCCATGCTTTCTCTCCAACATATTTAGTACTTTTCCATCCAAGTGTTCACTGCCTGCATCCATTTCATCGTCATCTTCATAATATAAATACGAGAGTTCTAAACCTCTTAAATTTAGTTGCCAGGCTCCTCTTTTTTGACTATAGAAAAAACACTTTTTTTATCATATTTATCACAGATTGAGGAAAAACAGCTGAGTATTGTGAAAACAGCCTACTTGTGATCCCGAAAATGGATCCTTATCTCAGCAGTTTGGAGGATTAAAACAAATTTTGCTTTCTTAAATTAAGCCTTTTGTGAATTTGTTTAGCCTCTAAGGAGGACAAGGTATAAGCTTGAATACCTTTTAGATGCAGAGTAACTACTGTCACCAATTCAGTTATAAGACTGCATGAAGTGTTCCAGAACTTCCTGATCTCGACATTTTTCAACTCATAGGATGGCACTTTCAAATAGAGGACATAATTATCGTCACAGAAAAACGCAGCCTTCGTTTTCACAAATCTTTCGATTTACCCATAAATAATTACAGCACACCTGTGTGAAAATACACTACCTGTGTTCACAAACAGAAACGCTGCCATTATCTTCAGTTGTATTCTGTGCATCTGAAATGCAACTTGGTTATGGGAAATAGGAAGGATTTTAGCTGCATTACAGTACAATGTCATATTCTTCATTAAGGCTTACTGACAGAGCCCGATGATGATGTCACTATAACGGTACTTTTTGCCCGGATACAAACCAGAGGTGCCACACAAATATAGTTAGTAATGAGACCTCGAGATTAGCATTTGCATAAATTGCAATTATATTCACAACAAATTAACTCCTGATTACCACCATTACCTATAAGTTGAATTACTGTTAAAGAAATTGCCGTACATATTTTTAGAAAATGTTAATATGTATTCCTGATCTTTCATAAATGACTTTTAATACATTTTAAACAAGTAATACCGAATAATTTTATTTGCATGCCAGCAGGTTGAGGTTTGTTGGCAGTCAAGCAGTGACAGGGTACTTATGACTCAAGGCTTAAAATTTACACGAAAGCTTTGCTAGTCTCTGTGAGAGTATTTTCAATAGGCCTACTGCTTCTCCAATAAAACAACCACAGTCATCATGAACATGTAAATATCTCCTGTTAGGCAATGGAATCTTTTTCAGCATTCAGTTTCTTTTTTTTCAACTAAAGAGACGAAACAGAAAAATATAATTAAATAATCCAAGTGCTTCGCATCGAATGGCTTGATATGATGAAAATTATGTATGTGTATAACACCAAAATAGGTGTAAAATGATAAGCAAAAAGGATTCATCTGTATAATGCAGAATGGGCTTTGGAATGTCTGGACAAACATTTCAAAAGTTGACCAACAGCCAGCCATGCGTGTATCCAAAAACAAAGACTGACTAAATATGTATAATGCTAATAATATAATTCACATGGATATTCCAGTGAAACTTCAGCGGAACTGGGTATGAAAATGTAGATTTTGAGTCTGTGAGGACTCCTCTGGTTGATTCCACGGTGATTGGACACCCTTAGCCGCGCTCCACAGTACTGCAGAACTCCCGAAGCAGGTTTGTCGGTGGAGGTCGCTCAGAGAGGGAGGAAAGCCGGGATCTTTCTGAACATGAAAGGGGATCCGCCCGATAACGCCAGCGCTGTGACTTCATTCACATTTTAAAATGTCACCGAACATCTGGTTCATATTTACCATTAATATACGCCCCGTCAATGCACCCTTTAACACTTAAACGATCCCATCTCTTCCGAGGATTACTCACTATCGTCTTCTGCATAATTTATGAGTATAATCTTTCAGCTGAGGAGGACCCAAAAAAAAAATCTACCAACCTGCCACAGATTTTGGACCGATACAAACTATTTCATGTTTCTTCTAATGAGATTATTCAGAGCGAACGGGAGCTAAAACAATAACATGCAATGATAACTTGTACATAATTTTCACTTTAACCCCTTGATTGTGATGGTGCATCAACCACATTTGTTCTATGAAAAATGAATCTTCCTTTAATCACTTGCAATGCCTTCTATTTACAAATGCTTATCAGATTTCACTGATAAGGCTGGATGATATAAGTGTCTCTAATGTCTTTTTTGTGCTCTTAATACAATCTCTGTCATCGATCCTGCTCCACTTTGCGATGGGTAATTAGGCAAATTGTGCATTTCTCTTAAGGTTCCCGAGCCGTTCCCTTGATTATTCGCGATATTCTGCAGCCTGTCGGACACAAAAGCGCCATCCACTTCCCTCTCCGACGCGGAAAAAAAAAAAAAAAAAACAGGCCCGCCTGCCTCCCGCGTTCCGCTGCCAATCTCTGCATCCGGCGAGTCAGACATGACAGTTCTCCCTCGCTCTGTTATTATGAAGAGTACACAGTTTCCATAGAGTGCCCTTCTGACATTTCAGACTTATTAGCTACTTTTCATACCGCCTTCAATCAGCCTTCTTAATCCTCAGAGGGAAAGGCGTTTTTTAATTCGCCGATCGACCGATAAGCGCACGGCGGCAACACGAGCAAGCGGCCGGGGGAAAAAAAAAAAAAAAGGATTTACACGTAGATGAATCGTGCTTACAAGATGGCTCCCTGAGCATTAGGAGCAGATCTAAATTTCCTATCTGTCATTTTTTTTTTCTCCATCCCGCCGCATTCGTTCAGTTGGTTTTTTTTCCTCCCTTCTTCTCCGCCATTACCCTTGCTGATTGCAATCTTTCAGCGCCATTGGGCCCAGTGCTTTGGCAGTTTTTAATCTGCCTTTAATCCCATAGATTTTAAATATTCCCCAGCTCCCGGAGACTGGAGGCAATTAACTGCCCTTCTGATGCTCCTCTTATCAGCTGCCTCCTTGTATCTCTCTGAAGCAGCCTCAAGACACTGCCGCGGCTGACAAATAATACCGCCATTTACCGCCTACAGTCCACCGGGACCTGGAGGAGGCCAAGACAGACCAGACGCATTCTAAATAGGTATATGGTAAACATATCAGACAGTGGATGCAGGAAAGAAACTCTGTAAGTGTGTGCGCACGTGTGCGTGTGTGTATGTGTGCGCGCGTGTGTGCGTTTGTGTTCTTGTACATGCTACGAAAAAAATGTTTTTTTTTTTTTTTCCCGCGGAGTGGGGACATTATTGGAAAGTGAGGACATTTTCAAATTTCCTCACAACTAAAAAAGGCAAATTGTGACTTATTTGTTAAAGTTAGAGGTAAGGTCAGAATTAGGGATAGGTTAAGGGTCGGTGAGGGTTTGGGTTAGGCATGCGTTGCTTATTGTAAAGATTAGGAAAACAATGAGGCTGTGGAGATGCGGAAAGAATGAATGGAAGTCAATGTAATGTCCTCACGAAGATATAAGTTCGAGGATGTGTGTGCACGTAGGTGCGGAGTGAGCCCGCGCGTTCATGAGCAAGTGTGTGTGTGTGTGTGTGGACATGCATGTGTGCAGCATTAGTTTGCCTGAATGTGTATCCCTGAATGTGCGTGTGAGTTTATGCCTGCGCGCTGGTGCTTGAATGTGCGCGTTTTTTCAGGCATTAATTACTGGGGAGAAAATGAATGATGCTTCCCTGGTATGACGATGTGAATGATGAATCTGCCCATAAGGCACATTCGCTCTGCTGCGATTTTCACTGAGGAAAGTGCCAGTTCTTCCTTTATGATTCAGCTGTGAGCTCACAAGAGTTAATTCTGCTTATATTCTTTGTATATACTTATAAAATGCAATCACATCAATGTTTTTTGATGCATTTTACAAAAAAATTCCTACAAAAGAAAGCACAAATTCTCTCATTCCATTTTTTTAAAACTATCCCATGGAATTACAGAATCTACCTGCATTATAAAAGAACATTCCAGAAACTCAGATTCGGGAAGACAAAAGTACAGAATTAAGTAGAGTATAGTACTGAAAGCCAACTCTGCTGTTGGATTGCCACAAAAGGAAGGGGGTACCCACAGTTGAGTGGACGAATTGGAGGACCACTTTGCTTTCCAATTTTGGCCGATTATTCCAGTAAACAGATGAAGAAGCATTGGGATCTCAGAGACAAATCTCACTCTCTCTGCCTGCACAAGTACGTTTCCCTCCAAATCCACCACAGCCTGTATTAATTGGATTTCTCAGTTGGTGACGGGGGGTTATTGCACTAATCCTCAGCATCTTCTTTAGCACTGAGCAACTGCGTGCTGATCACATCTGACCAAAAATTCCATATTTCAAAACAACCTTGTTTTTTTGGGGAGGTGGAGCGAGGGAACATTAAACATTCGATGTATTAAAAAAAAAAAAAAACACGATAGCGATCGGCTCGGAAAGATATGACACCATAAACCCATGATACACATTGTCCCACTGCCAGGTGTGATCCAGGCTGATGCTACAGATTAGCAGCTAATAATAACATACAGTGCCTAGCAGTCATCATACAGCCGTTCGCAGGAAATGGATTTTCCAAAACAGTTCCCCCACCCCCAGCACCACCTCACCTCATTTGTTGCACTGTCTCCGCTGGAAGCAAACGAGGGTGCTACCAGGTCCTCCACCACAGATGACGGCTACAATGAACTCAGGCCTTTCAGCCCGCAAGCAGTTTGGGAGGGCGGTAGGCAGTGGATGTGTTTGGGTTAATTTTAGAAAGTCTGCCTGAGAAAGTCTGAATGGTGAAAACAATTTTTGTATGCTTTCGCAGTGCAGTTGTGGTGGTACAAATCATGATACGGCCTAAACTTCGTGAGAAAACCATGATTTACTGTAATATGCTGTAATGCTAGTACTGTAGTAGCACTGTTACAGTCAATTTTACAAATCAAAGCTGTTTTTGTACTATTACAGACGATGAACCTGGTTACTCTGCACTTGGCACCCTCAATCATAGTCCATTTCAATTAATGGAAAACTGCACAGACTGGCTATACAACACAGTACAGTCAATGAGAACGTCTGAACACCAAAACTACGGCTCCTCTGGGTCGCCACACATATTTCTTTGGTGACTTCATGGGTTTTCTGTGTTTCTGTTTCTTGCAACAGCGCAGCGAGAATTCCTGCAATTCCCCGATGTCAGAGTGCATGTACATGGTTGCCCAATAAGGAACTAATGAGGTTAGGTCTCTGTAATTGAGACCTCAGGACCCTTAGTCAAGAGACTGGTTATTTTATATTGCTAAATATGGTCATCTACCTTAGATTTTTGGGTAACAAGTGAAATTGATCAGATTGAGTAATACAAAAAGGTTGGAGGATGACAGGTAAACTATGAGCAACGTACTGCAAGTTGAACTGAACATGGATTGTTAACGCTAAACATAACCAATTAAATTTTGCAGGAAGTATACAGCCAGTAAGCACTGTAGTGTTTCCACATAGGGTGTGAGCAGCAGATGAAGTTAAGGTCTGGCTTTCACTGCTTGGGAGACCATTCTGGTCTATTTCCACAAGTGGCCACTCTTCAAGGTTTCTTTTTTCCTCATTGAAAAAATAAAAAATATATATTTGGTGCTCTTAATTAACAACGCAAGTGCTAAAGCTATCACAGACGAAAACTGGCTGTGTCTTACACTATCCCAGTAATTTTGTGGCAGAAAGTGACGGTGCAACTGTGCCGCTGTGGTCAAAAAGATTGGTGTAAGACAAATTAATTACCCTCAGATGTGGTGGAAGTTTGGCTCCATTTACGCCAATCAGATCAGTGCATTAATGCAATATCAAACTGGCAATTACATCATATCAGGTGAAAAATAACCGCCTAACTTCTACAGGATTTGCCGGGAGTGCTTTCCTCAAAATGAAACATACCTACTTGTATGGGGGGCAGAGTGCAATTCACCAGGTAATGCACTGTGTACAAAAAGGTACTCTTAGCATTAAAGCAAGGGAAACACTGAACTTACTCATCTGTATTTCCTCCCACACAAATAAAATCTTCGTCTGTAGAAATGCTTCGTCACCCTCAAATTTCCATTTGACCCCATTGCCATTTTGTGTGCATTATTTAAAGGGCACAAAACCAAAGTGGAAATTAAGAATTGGGAGAAAAGAATATGAAGGATATGAGTTTATTTAAGAATTGCTCTGCTAGCTGGGATGCATCCACATGAAACTGGGCTTAGGTGATAAATACACCATTTGTGATCAAACGCCACATGCATTTTTATTAGTGATGGCATGAAACTGGAGCCTTTAATCTCAGCAATTATTTTGATTTAACTTCTTACCACAACTTTGCCTAACAAGACAAAATATATGACCAATATTACAGGAGAATTGAGCATATTGTATTTTAAGTCACATGTGGCTGAGCTAGCGCCTCTGTTTTCAAGATTTAGGAATGCGGGAAATAAAAAATGTATTTATATTAAAAAAATTCTTTCTGCCTCATAAAACAAGAAACAGTTGCTTCTTGAAAGAAACAAAAAATGTCAATAGAAAACTAACATGAATAAAGTAATTCAGTGATTCACAAGTAATCTACAACACTGTCAACATTAACTTCAACAGGAAGAGGTAAGTACCATTCCTCGTCCATTTGGCAATTTGATACTTTTGACAGGTTTCTTAGCCTAAAAACAGCTGAACCACTGTGGTAAAGGCGCTGCATTGCGGAGCAGTAGTGACCATCATGACGCGGGTTTGATCCCCGGTTGCACCAGGCGGCAGTGGTCAGCAGCTTTTTTAGAACAGCGCACAATTGGTCTCTCTCTTCCTTGCTCTAGCGCTGCTCCCTTGGCCAGCCGGGTGCTCGTCAGTAAGATTCTCAGCTTGCTGATGTTTGGGTATCCTCCGCCCCCGTTCTGAGCTTGCGAAGTTTCGAGCTATACGTGAAAAGACGTGATAGACGTGTCCTTTGGAGGAGAGCCGCAAACTGTCCCTCTCTCCCGAGATGGCAACATAGGGTCGCATGCGAGCAAGTTTGTACATAGATCTCTAATCCGGCATTCCAGATTCGGGTGGGATTGGAGATGCCACAATAATAAAGCAACATAATGTAAAATGAGGTTTGATCAATATAATGGCATCCACACTGAAACTACAGTGGCCCTTTTCCCCGCAAAACCAACAGCGATGCTGTTTTGCTCGATTCCACAGAAGCGCAAAGCAGAGCAGCCTGCCCTCAGCATTGTACGTGACCTTCATGGAGTGCACTGCAAATGCTAAAATCCGACAAAATCAAGTCCTTTGGTGCTGGAAGGATAAGGAGGGACACCACACGGTCATTTCCACTGCACAGTTATCAGAATGCACAGATGACCAAGGGGGAACAAGAGCATCACGATCAAACCATTGCTCTCAATCTGCTCCAAAAAAAATGTAAAAAGTGGCCCGAGATTTTCCAAGGATTGTCTTTGAAAAATTGCCTCAAAGATCAAGTACACCCGTTCCCACTCCAGGAAAGTCAATCAGACACACACACACACACACAGGCACACAGACAAATGCGCACAAACACACACTAACACACACACAAGCAGTGCGTTGACCTTGTCCATTCTACACCACTTTGAGGTACACTTGACGAGCCATACTTTATGTGCTGAGTTCTTTCAACAAAATAAGTGAGCTTGTCTGATACACACAGCCTTCCATCATGTTTGGGACCGAAAAATATTTTTTATCCAGAATTGGCAATAGTGTTAGTAAGTAAACAATTCACATGTGGCCAAAATATAGCTTCTTGGGATACAGAGAGACCAGATTTAAGGGTAACAGAGTTCAAGCAGGAATTCAAACCGACTCAATTTCAGATTTAAATTGCGCAAGCAGTGAAGCAATACCATTACGACTTCCATTCGCATAATGGAAATATGTGGAAAATATTGAGGCGCACTGAAAAGGGGGCTGTTGTGGGATTTTTACACGTTTACAGCTGTGAATTGTTTTATTACAAATCTAAAATTGTGGAGCAAAGCCAAATAAAAACAAAGCCATTACCACAAGCCATACTCTGTTGAGGGCACTGTGCCGACAATTGAGCTGCTTTCACACCGGACGCGAAACAAATTTTTCGCACAACAGATTACATTCAAAGTCAATGCAAAGACGAAACGCGTGTATTCGCGTCTTTGCATTGACTTTGAATGTAATCTGTCGTGCAAAAAATTTGTTTCGTGCCCAGTATGAAAGCGGGGGATACAAGCATCAGCTTGTACCGAATCATGTGATCACAGGGTGGGAGGGCAGGATGATAGTGGGGTGCCTATGATACAGTGAATATTAATGCCATGCCGAAAAGCTGGTGTGCAATGTTTGTTTTCAGTCACGTGACACGGACCTACAGACTGGTAGATTACAGTCGTCAATGCAAAACTTCCAGAATCATCTGTATCATGGTAATTCTGGGAGCAAAAGTGAAAGCACAAAGAGAGTTTCAGTTATATACAGTAAGATTATTACTAATCAAGAGGGGAATGGGAAGAATTGACGAGGGAGAGCAGAAATTGAGGATTTCAGCCGTGAGTCAATGCGATACTAAGACTAAGCAAATGCATGTCAAAAGGTGCATGTTTGCAGCTGTCAAGTTGTTTCGGGGAAGCCCACAGTGGTCTGGGATAAGCATAATATTGGTATTAATACAATATTGCATTTTGGGAAATTATCTTTGAATTAGCCATGTCTGAAATGGTCTTTCGAGGCACTGAGGCCAAGAATCCAGACACCACTTAATGGTAGCAATGACTCCAAACTTTAGTAGTTTTTAAACTGAAAGATCATTTAATAATGAACTTGTTTATTAGACCAAGTAGTCAAACAAATCAAAATATTCCTTTGATGTCAAGCATTAGCTAATGGTAAAGCTACTCTCCTGAGGTATTGATCGGCTCAATACCAACCATGGGTGTGCCGGTCCAAGGTGAGCAGTTATGCTGCTTTTTAGATAAGTTCCCAGTTTAAACTTCCAAGTTCCCACAAAGGCGCGGTCAAAAGTGATACTTGGGGGAAACAACAAAATGTTTGTTCGAGCCGGTCTTCTTACCCAATGGAGCATGTTAAAGGGACACTGTCTCTGCTGAGCATACGTAGTGGATGCTCATTGGTTCTCTGTGAGATTATTCAGCTGTTTATGATTTTCGGTTTAGTTTGTAACTTTGATTACTTGCAACATAACTGATAATACTACCGCAATTCTGAAATAGTTGGGACAAAGTGTAAATTGTGAATACAATCAAAATGCAATGACTTTCAAATCACACCAGCCAGTATTTTATTCACAATATTACAGAGATAACATAGCAAATTTTGAAACTGAGAGATTTTACAATTTTATCCACAAAATGAGCTCATTTCAAATTTGATAGCAGCTACAGGTCTCAAAAAAGACCATGGTGTAGCATCCCTTCTTCTTTTTAACACAAAGTGGAGGCGTCTTTGCTTTGAGGAGGCAAGTTTCTTGAGTTTAGCCATTGGTATTCGATCCTACTCTTGTTTAATACAGGCTTCCAGTTGCTGGAGAGTTTTGGGTCTTCTTTGATGGACTTTTTGTTTAATTTTGCGCCAAATGTTCTCAATTGGTGAAAGATCAGCACTGCAGGCAGGCCAGTTCAACACACAAACTCTTCTACTGCGAAGCCATGCTGTTGTAATAGATGCAGTATGTGGTTTTGCATTGTCCTGCTGAAATACTCAAGGCCTTCCTTGGAATTGATGTCATCAGGTGGGGAGCATATGTTGCTCTAAAACCTTTATATAACTTTCAGCATTTGTGGTGCTTTTTAAAATATGTAATTGTCCCACACCATATGCACTAAAGCATCCCCATACCATCAGAGATGTGAGCTTTTGAACTGAACGCTGGTAACAGGAGGGGTGGTCTTTCTCCTCTTTAGCCCAGAGGACACAATGCCCATGATATCCGACAAGAATGTCAAATTTGGACTCGTCTGACCACAGGACACTTTGTTACTTTGCTACAGTCCATTTTAAATGAGCCTTGGCCCACAGAATACAGCAGCGCTTCTGGATCATACTCAACAATGGCTTCCTTTTTGCATGATAGAGTTTTAGGGGGCATCTGTGGATGGCATGGCGCACTGTGCTAACAGACAGTGGTTTCTTGAAGTATTCCTGGGCCCATTTAGTAATGTCAATGACACAATCATGCCGGGGAGTGATGCAGTGCCGTCTGAATGCCCGAAGATCACGGGCATCCAGTAAAGGTCTTCGGCCTTGTCCCTTATGCACAGAGATTTTTCCAGTTTCTCTGAATCTTTTGATGATGTTATGCACTGCCGATGATGAGACATTCAAAGCCTTTGTAATTTGACATTGAGGAACATTGTTTTTAAAGTATTCCACAATTTTTTTACGCAAGCCTTCACAGGTTGGAGAGCCTCTGGCCATCTTTACTTCTGAAAGACTAAGCCTCTCTAAGACATCCCTTTTATAGCCTATCATGTTACACACCTGATGCCTGATTAACTTAATTACTTGCTGAATGTTCTTTCAGCTGATTCTCGTATATATTAATTGTTTTTTCAGCCCTTTTTTGCCTGTGTCCCAACTTTTTTGAGACCCCTTGCAGCCAGAAAATTTGAAATAAGCTCATTTTGTGGATAAAAATGTAAAATGTCTCAGTCTCAACATGTGAAATGTTATCTATGTTCTATTATAAATAACATATTCGCTCATGTGACCTGAAAGTCATTGCATTTTGATTTTATTCACAATTTACTCTTCGTCCCAACTATTTCAGAATTGGGGTTGTATAATGCCTTGGAATACCCACAATTTTTTACATTTTGACTTTGCTTTGGTATGTTTTTTAATAAACCGTGTATACTCCAATATCAGGGTCGTGCGGTCAGGGTAGGCAGTGACCTCTCCTTTTTAATCGCTAGATTTTTAATTTTTTTTAGTTTACTTTTACGCTTTGATTCCAGACTGCAAGGACGTAAATCTTAATAATTAATGAGGAAAAAATCTCAACTCTCTCTGTAATTCCATATATTGTTTTGATCTTTTGTTTATCGGATTATGAAAGAAGACTGAAAATAAACTCCCTTTTTTTTTAAAATGGCTTTTAGAAGTATGTGTTTCAGGGGGGAAATATTATCGTAAACATATTGACCACACACTGAATGCCGCATAAGAAAGGTTTAAATATTTGTAAATGGCATTGCGTCAGCTTCCTCTAAGCAAATATGAACAAACTTGCTGTCATTTTAAGTTCGATGCACTGAGCAATAATGTCGTGGATGGATCTGGCATGCCATTCTCCTGTTTAGTCTTGTAAATTAGTTCATCAATCAAGCAAAGTAATAGAGTTATCATTCGTTTAATGGTGAGGATTCTGCTTACCATGACTGACCTCCGAAGGAAGGTCACTGTCCAATATTATGCAATATTATGGACAGTGAAGTCAATAGAGATTACAAGAGAGTACGTTTATTTCCAGTATCCATGGTCTGACATAGTTGCACACAACTATTGTTTGCACGTGCACAATGGATGTTAAAAAAATAAACTAAAATAAACTATGAGTCCTGCACTGAGTAAATTATTTGTTTGTGGAAAGAACAACTTTGATTTAAGGCAAAATAGTGAAAAACTCATTTCCACCACTAACGGGAACTTAAAGTTTCATGTTTACTATACATGTTTGGCCATGACAGTGCCCTTTAAACATTATGTATTCCCCCAACATCAGCAGACAAAGTGCAACGTCTCTATCTCATAGCTAGCTAACATGAATATAATAAAACTGCAGCAAACAGCAGGTCATATGGAAAATCCCATGAAATGATGTCCCATGAAATTATGAAGTCGCTATTACAATGCTACATGTTAACTGCAGTACCAAAAGGGTAATGCTGATTTAGTTCCATATTATTAACAAAATATTGAATTCTGCAAATTGGGCACTCAGAAATCAAACTGGAGCCTTCCAATGGAACTCCCTCAAGGAGAGGTGTACCTGAGCACTTTTCCTATACTTTCACTTGGGGCTATTCCCAGATCTCGGGACATCTCACTCACACCATTAGAAAGCACAGAAATGCTTCAACCAAATCTGACAACTGCATCTTCACCCTTCTTTGCACATAAATCGATCATTAATTCACAGAAAACGCGACAAGTCTAAAGAAACAGCCGACTATTATTATTGATTTCACAGTCTGAGAGGCACAGTCATGGCTGATATAAGGCCTGTGACGTCAGGGAAACTAGAGTACTGATCGCCGCCCAAAGACAGTGGCATTTTAATCACACACCAGATCCTAAAGCTGGAGTTGTTCAGGCTGAGGTCTCTAAAAATGTAAGTACTGAATCGAGAGATCAAGCAGGCTGGTGTCTCTTAGAACAGTCAAAGTCGGTCCTGGGGATTCCCAGTGTCCGCTGGTTTTGGTCCAACCACAACTGCAATCCCTGAATTTTAACAATGTGCTAATTTTTCTTGATTACCCTATTCATGTTTATGAGGATAATTTATCATTTTATGCCCCATTATGTAAGAAATAGCTATGCATGCCATGAAGAGTTCCATCTTCCTTCTGTAGTATATTGCAAATATTTGTTATTGTATTTAATGTTAATGATTAACGCCCTTGTGTCCGCTAGCTGGCTTTGATGATCGCTCCCATCAGGGCGTTAAAGGAAAGCTACCTCGCGGCGCTTCGCCTGAAATTTTTTGGCTGGACCAATCAGCAGGCAGCTTTGGTGTTGACGTCATTTCCTTCTTCCTGCAAACGCATTGTTAGACACTGTGCACCTTTCACTTTGGGCGAGGCTTTGGTGGGAATTCGATATAAGAGGAATAGGGAAATTTATGTTGAATGAATCCAGTAGTTGGCGGTAATACACCAACAGGTCTGTCAACCGCTATAAAACCAAAGAGGAGAAGAAGAAGCCTCCCGCTCATAACGAGGCCGTGGGAAGCACTTTGAGAGCTTTCGCGTACAGGCGTTAGTATAGCGACAGTCAGTCAGTGAGGAGCGCAACATAACGAATGTATCATACAGGTTATATTGTATTAAAAGAGGGGGAATCCTTAAGCCAAATGAAAGTTAAGGATCAGTTGCCTTATAATTGTGAGTGTGTGGATGCACAGACTCAAAAAAGGCCATTTGGGAGTTACAGATAAATTCAAAGACACAGTAAATAATAATGTGCCAAGCTTACAGTGCTTAGAGTGGCAAAAAGTCACAGGTTCATCAGTATAATTAGGACAGATTTATTCACCAGCTTCACCCTTTTTGCAAACCCTTACAATTAAGTTTTTATTCTATATGGTATACTGCCATAGTAATTCCCAAAAACGTAGCTCAACACAGAAAATAATCCCTTTAAACAAGAAGAAGGTCTCATTAGGAAGAATTAACAGCTGTCCAGACTAGTGACTGCAGATGTAGTCGGGAAACATGGGGGTCCCCAGGACCAGTGTTGAGTACACTAGTCCACCCCCAGTGAAAGGCTACACATGTCACAGCAGCATGCAACCTCGCAGAGACTTGCATAAAATGTTTGTAAACAGCTTAAATTTAGGAGATTGGAACGAGACTAGGTCAAAGCTTAATATTTGACTGGACCATGTTCACAGCTATTCATTTTGTAAGAGCAAATGCTAACGGGGGAACTTCTGCACTCGCCCGAGTCAGTCACTGAGTCACAGACTCTGTTTTGAAGGGATGGCCTGCGCTTTCCTGCATTTCGAAGCATGAACAGTTCAAATGCCCATTATTTACACGATAAAAAACTGTTATCTTTGGTTTGTAATGTTAGCAGGTTTATTTTCAAAGTTATCGTTAACGCACTTAGCTAGCCAAGCAGGATCACAGCAACAATAAAAAAGCTGTTTTGTACATTCAGATGCAGGCATTAGTCCATACCAGATATTGCCTATTTCCTAACTTTGTTATTCCATGATTGTCATTAATTAGTGTTCCATGCATTCTTGCTAGCTGTGTCAGCCTCGGTTTGCCTCTTTGATTGATTTCAATTATTCAATTATTGTCTCGTGGCTTTTCCCTTCCCTTCAAACTTCTTCCCCTCTCTCTTGCACACCTGACCCCCTCTGTTGTTGCCCCTGTGCATTTAAGTTCCTGGTTTTTGTTTTCCCTTTGCTAGACTGTTCAACTGTGTCATGTGGTGTTACTCTCGTGTTTATTCCTGTTTATTGTTAAATCTCATTTCCAGTCCTTTGCTTCCACCTGTCTCTTATTTGCTGTGTCTCCAGTGTTTTATAGTCTTCATCCAAGCATTTCCCTGGCCTCGTAACGTTCGCTTCCCCTGGCAAGACACCTCGGTATCTCTGCCTGCCCCCATTAGTTCCTGGTTGTCGCAGCCTGAATCTGGATCATCCCCGACTACACACTGCTGGGTCCATCTAACTAGGCTGCCCATGATTATTCACAGCAAAATGATCTGAGTAAATTTGACTCTTATGGAGTGGAATTTACTCCTACAGAGTCTATTTGCGTCCAGTCTTGCCAAAGTGGAACCAAATAGACTCTTTAAGAGTTGATTTTACTCTGAACATTTTGCTGTGTTGATAATAAAAGCACACTACAGGATTTTTCTGATGATCTCTGTTACAAACTTAGACAGCTCATATTAATTTACCTTATGAGCAAACAAGAACGTGCAAAATAAGATAAGCAAATAACATCAACCAGAAAGACATCCAAAAAACACAAGGTGAAAATCTAGTATATGGCTGGACCATTTATGGGCTATGTGCTAAATTTCAAAGAGAAAGCAACAGCTAATGGGCAGAGAACAGTCGGCCAGCGGTCTGATTGTGTAACTTCATCAGTCAGTCACTCTCCACGAAAATCCGCGAATGTTGGACCGAACACTGAGGGTACAGAGAAAAATCAGCTTCATTAGTCCCTGCCAATAACAATGGCGAGGGTCCATCTACAGTTTCAGATTGATTGGCCTACCGATAGAAGGGAGAAATGGATTTAGACAGAGTTTTCTCATCTTATACTAGAAGGCACTGAACACAGATGTCGGCCAGACTGACATCTCCTGGTGTGGATGTACGGAATGCAGAGATCGGGCTGTTTGGGGTCTCTTAGTGCGTATGTACTGAACTCACGGCCTGCACAGGTTGTGGGGTTAAGCTGGTGTGTCTGTATCAAATAAGGGTGAATGCGTAGGGGAGTTTAGTGGGTCATGCTCCCAGTGCCTGATGTCTGGGTGCCGAGGGACGGCTCAGAAGGAGACGGGGAGGATACAGGGAAGTGCAGTAATGTGCTCCAGCGTCCTCCAACCATCTCTCCTCCAGCTGCCACCTCATCCCACCCCACCCCAGAATACCCGAGCAGAAGCTTCCAAGCCCTGTTCATCCGGGGGGGTCCTGGGGAATGGTCCCGATTTCACACCTCGGCACAGCGGATTACTGGCCTGGCCTACATGACCGGGTTTATCAGCACGGAGGGGGACTGCGGCACAACAGTGCAAAAGGGCTCTGAACTGCACAGGGGGGAGGGGACAAAAAAATAGAAATCACATGACCACCAAAGCAAGGGCACAGTCCTGGTCAGAACCGACTAATGACCCCCCTCTCCAAAAAAAAAAAAAAAAAAGGTGGCCGAAAAATCAAAACAAAAAATTATCCTCAGTCGACGAATGAGGTCATTTTCTTTATTGTGATCAGCTGACTTCTTTCATTTGGAGGAGGAGGAGACTTGTGGCTAGGAGGTGGGAGGAGGTAGTGAGGAGGGGGGAGCTCTGAAGCCCCGCCACGGCCGACAGCCGAGGACTAGTCGCGTCTCCGTGGCGACCGCTAAGCCCGAAGTTACGGTAAACCGCCGCTTCTGAGCCCCTCGGCAGGATTTGTGACAGGGAAATCACATCAGCCCTCCGCTGATTAACAATTCCATTCCAGCCAGAGATTTATATAAAAAACTATCTTACATTTGGCTTTTTAATAGGAACGATCGCTATCTCAAATTGAGTCCCTGCAAACTTTAATAAAGGCTACAGGGTTGAGTGGCATTTTGCATGCCGATTTAGGCCCGATTGCCTGCTTTTGATGAGAGCGAGACTGCTGTGTAAAGCTGTGCTTCTAGCGTTTTCCACATCACCGGTTCAACCGCAGAGGATAAGAACATAAAAAAAAAACACTTCCATCTGGAATCTTGGGATTTTTTTAAATGTGATTGACTGCTGAATAAATAGATGGAATAGAGTGTGGAAGGTGGGGGTGGGGATGGGGGGGGGAGGTCGAGAAAAAGCAAAATTTCTCCGGAGGTTAAAAATCACAAGCCAGGCTTCTTCGTGACATTTTAAAAATGGCATTAGTGTACAGTACTCATCTTACACAGAAGGACTATAGGCGGAGAAACGAAATAAAATAAAAACACATTTCCGCCCATCACCCCCCACTCCCCCACTCCCCCCCACACACACACACCCTCCTCGAAAAATCTATGACTGGCATTAAATAACTATTTTTAGAACCGTGAGGCTAAATAGGATAATCAGCTTTATTTGTACAGATATTGGCTAATCCTAAATAGTTTATATGGTTATAGAGATTTAAAACATTTTTCATTAGATGTATAGTGTGTGAGGCATTCAGATCTATTTAAATATGATTTTGCATTTTGTCACACTAAGACGAAAAGAAACAAAAGATTTGTAGATCCAATGAAATCTCCCTACTGGAGGAAGCATTATTTCACTAATATCACAGTCATTTTTTGTCTCTGTTGCAGTTGGTATTATTTAGTCCCATAATAGCATACTTCTTTGCAGAAAAAAAAAACACCTATGACACACCTCCGACCCTCTGAAAACCCAGCCTTCGCATTAAACCCCACTGCTAACACAGATACCAATGTGGACATTTCATGGAATATCGGTTGTAAGCATGTTTGCATTACACAATGACCTAAACTGTCTGGAATGCTAAGTGTGTATGCCTCCGCATGTGTGTACGCATTGCCATGAGAGTTAGAGTGCGCGCATACGCTACCGATCAGAAGTTTGGAATCCCGGAGAAAACTTGATGTTTTTGAAAGGCAATACTTTCATTCACCAAGGTTGAATTTATTTTACTTACTAAAAAATGCAACCAAAGGTATTGATAATGTTAAAATTTACTTTGTTTGAAACATTTGTTTTTCTAATTCAATTTTACACATGATTGCAAGGCCCCGTTTTTTAACAGCAATCGCTCAAGTGAACTAACAGCACCTCATCCTTAAGTAATCATCCTCATGTGTCAATTTGGTTTTAGAGACACCATTCCCATGATGTTAAGCACAAGTGTTTTGTTTAATGAAGCTAATTCATTTTTCTTTCAGTTAAGATGAGAACATTGAGTCTCCAGCTTCAGATGTGAACATATATCAGGTCCTCTTCTAAGAGCTTTGTCGAACATTAGTGGCAAACATCACCTTCGGCCACAATGAAGAGTCAATCTTAGGGCTTAAAGACTTTATACCACTTATTTTTGCATCATCCTACCGACTTTAACCCTTCTTTTTCAGTTTCAAAGTCATGACTTAAAATTCTGTTTATGCTGCCACAATCTTGGAATCATCCCTTCACTGTAGAGCCGGATGATGTTTGCTGGGTGATATTCAAGGAATCTGTGCGCTGGTTGTTCCTCAAAATACTGATGATCTGATGTACTTGTCCTCTGGCTCACTTGGGTATAGAGGCCTTTGACTTTTTCCTGTCCTGGTTAGATCCAGTTTGACATCCTTTCTGAAGGCAGTGGTCCATTTCTTTGTATGAAACACCATGTTTCTTGGCAATCTCATGTATGAAATTGCCTTTCTTTCCCAAAATTTCAAGAGAGAGCTAGATGCTAGCCTTCTGCCCAATTCTTAAACCATTACTGAACTTGATGACTGACTTTGACCTCGATAGCGCGATAATGAAAAGATATTTTTGAGTTCTGCTTTGCTTAATATGAAAGGAACAGTTTCTATAGCATCAAAATAGCATGTTAGATTGAATTTAAAAAAATTATAATTTTTTGAGAGCAACAGTAATTTTTAAGATAATCAATGACTTGGCAATATTTTAAATCAATTTAACACTACCATACTGAGCAAAAGTATCAATCAAAAACAAAAATTTCTGATTGATTCCTAACTTTTGAAAGGTTTTTTACATGCAAAGCTGTGGAGGGTTGCAAAGTGCATGTGTCTATGTATGAATTGCTTGTGTTTTATGCCTGCACATGAGAATGTGTGTATGTATCTGGCTGCCAGTAGTGTTCATGTGAAAGTATGCCCTGTGCACCTGCAGAGCCTTAGTGTGTCTAATTTAGTGGTCATACAGGTATTACTGGGGAAAATCCCAGACTGGATGGAGAACGTGAGTGGTGGGTCATCCTGTGCTTCTCTCTGAAAGGAGGGTATTTATTTAGTTTACTCCAGGAGGGGTTGTGTCAGGCTAGGGCAGTGGGGTTGAGTTGGGGCATAGACCCAGACACAATGATGGACAGACTGACCATTCTAGCCAAAGACCACTTCTGTCATGCCTTCCCTTTTACCAGCAACTCATTTATAACCCCAGACCCAGCCCATCAAATTGGAACTTGCCCTGTATAATCCTATTTGAAAAACAGGGAGAGGAGTGTGTCCGTGTGCACCTGAGTATGTAAGAGCATCGCTGCAAGAACTACAAAAATACGTAAATATATATATATATAATTTTTTTTTTTAATCTTTTTTTTTTTGTTGTTCAATTAGACAAAAAAGAATCCGCTAATGAAATGACATAATTTCAATAATTTTGAGATATGCCAGCAAGGTAAGAAATTTCACATTTCAAGCAGACAAAATACAAAGCAAGCCACTGTTTTCTGCTACGCTGCGTTGTTGTGGACTTATATTTATATAATTTATATATTTTGGAGTGAAAGACCATAAATGCCGGGGGATTGGGGGTGGGGGTTGGGAGGAGGGACGTTAGGTGGGAGGAGGGTAATATTTGGGGCACCCTGCCAAGGCCAGCCGCAAAGGTAACCCGAAACTGATCCCCCTCTCCTCCCAGCATCACGCCGATCTCACGGACCCATCGCCTCGCCAGCCTCTGCAGAGTCCCATCAACCAGCACATTAAGAGCCAATCATGAGTCATAAAGGAGACGGGTGAAGTGGAAGGGGGTTCATGCGCTACGCAATTAACATTTCAACAATGGGGGGTAAAGGAGGCGGGTGGCGAGGGTCTGAGGCCTGTCGAGCACTTCCACTGTGCAACGGGATATCTTTATTCTTCTGCCAAAAATCAGTGTCACGGCGTTGATACAGAAGTCTAAATGTTTCAAAGATAGCCAGTGTGAAGCTGATGTCGAGTCATCCTTTTCCTCTAATCTTCTGAACAAAATCAACCAGCTGTGTGAATGTAAATTCGCCCCAAATTGGAAATAGCTATAGCAAGCAAT
The DNA here is from genome assembly GCA_029721435.1 of Gymnothorax reevesii. Lineage (NCBI taxonomy): Eukaryota > Metazoa > Chordata > Actinopteri > Anguilliformes > Muraenidae > Gymnothorax > Gymnothorax reevesii. The sequence continues at coordinate 23,521,372 of CM056579.1, read as the reverse complement.
AAATGACCAAGATTATAATCTTACATAGATATGTAAATTATGTAAATGTTAAAGCTGACAAAAAAGAAATCCTCTATTAACCAGGCTATGAGTCAATAATTGCTGCCGAGACACTTTAAAGGTTCTGTTAAAATGACAAAGTGTGGTTTCACATGCAGAACGGCCTGAGGAGAACCTGTATATGTGAGTCGTTATCAATTTACGTGCATACACATGCAGGCACAAACACACACCCCTAATCAGTTGCTCGTGAGGAGTCAGGAGTGTTCCTGGAACTCTCTTGCTGAGTCAAAGGTCAAACTACTTCACCTTAAGCTACAAATAGACCCGGGCCTGAAGCCGTCTCACTTTCTTATACTACAGGGGTCTAAACACACAAGTTCTGCAGAAGGAAGCTAAAACCTCAAATCTATTGCCGTCACATTGCAAAAAACCAAAAAACAAAAACAACAACAAAAAAAAGTCAATCTTGGCAAGTATTGTCATTGCATGTTTAAGCTTTCGCATTACTTTTAGCCAACAAGGAGAGGCAGTTTGATGTGGTGCGGTCTTGTCAAGCACACAAAACCTTAATTTGGGATCAGAGATTAAGTCTCATTACAAGACAAAAAATTTGTTCAGACAGATCAGGGTGGCATTCTGCCCATTTTAACCTTTATTAAACCCAGGAAAGTTCAATCAATCAAGAACAAGTATATCTTCTTCACGGATGCCCAAGGAGAAATACCAGATTTAACGGATACAAGTAAGGAGGGTTGGAAAAAAAAACAAACGCGGGCAAAAGCCCTGGAGCAATTTTGGGGTTTAGGGCCGTTCCACTACAACTTTCCACTACTCTACCTTGTTAATTGTACACTTTATCAGGGAATTGTGGCCCTGTTCTCTGATCGGCCAACACTAAGCTCTTTAGTGACATAGAGAGGCGTCCACGGCAACTAAATCGCACACCACAGACCAGCCCTTTCCCCAAAGAGTGGACGGCCCAGAACCTTCTGGATGTTCCTTAGAAGCCCTCCTTATGGCCCAGGATAAGATGCTATCTGCAGGTCTTCTAAGCACTCGAGAGCCACTTTAGACAATTACCATGAAAAGTAAAAGATACTACACGTATTGATGGGAGATTTATGCCGACCCAGGTGTCATCGATTTCCCTCCTCCTTTCCCCTCACCCTCCCCGCAATCTTACCTTCTCATCGTAACACTGTTTTGTGGCCCGGCTCGAGAGTACACTCGCTTTCCCCGATAAAATGAGCCGCGGTTCCGCTATCTACCGTTTCGGAGAGAGCGATCCTTCAGACGAGACCGGGACCCTCCGTTATCAGCCGATGTTATTCAATTGTTACAGGACAATCCTGGCCATTAGCTGAATGCATTAAATAATGCATCCGGTTTTAAAAGGACCTCTTATCTCCTGACGTTTTTTAACATTATTAGTACAGCAGGATAATGAAAAGGAGCAGATTGTTAAAGATATAGAAACAAGGTTTTAAAGAAAAAAATAGAAACTAATGAAGCTTGTGTTTTATCTCATTTTATTAAAATGACACGCCTTTGGACACTTGCCGCAAAAAATAAATTAAACTGCCTTAAGTGGAGGCAATCGGTCTACACACAGACGCCGACACAAACAGACACAAACGAAGAGAGCCTGGATGTAGGTGGATGACATCAGCCAGAGAAAGTGATCTCATGCCACCTGGCCCAATACATTGTTTAGCTGATTAATTTCCCTCCTTATCAGCACAAACAACCATACCTTTAGAAGCATAATAAATACACACACAGATCTTGACGGTCTAATTATCAGCACTTGGCTTTTGTTACTCATGCTGCCTGCCCAAATTAAAATGCTTACGATTTGATATTGGGTTCGGTGGCTGCAGTGCACAAGGCCGAGAAAGAGATCAGCAGAACAGAGAGAAATAAGACATGGCGAGAATGGGAAAGAAAAAATCAGACATACAGAGGGCAAGAGACACCCGTGGTCAAGGACATAATGCTGTGTGTGCATAAAAAACCAATCCAGGAGCCAAAGATAAAAAACATAATAATTAAATGAAAAATGGATATTTATTGAATAAAATTACAATACAAAGTCAAAAACAACGACAATAATAAATACTACAAATAAAATCAATATGAGTTGTTGCGGCCCCCCGCCAAAGAAGTATGCCCTCTGCCATGTAGTTTTAAAATACAGTAATAAAATAAATAAATAAATAAAAATTAGCAGGTAGGTTTTTCAAAGTATGCTGATGACTTTTACACTGGCTGTCTCACTCACTGGTTTCCAGGCGATTCCAGACTAGCTTCATAAAGCTAAGATAAGGGTTCTGTGGAGGCCTGACTGCCTGTTCCTTGCTTTAAAGAAGTCCTACCATTTCCCCTGACATTTAATCGTCATCAAATTAATTTTTGTCAGTACCATGTCACATGAGCTCTTTTCTGGAGACACGGAGAAAACAAAAATCAAAAACCACATTTACGCTTAAGAAATTTCTGGTGTCTAAGACCACTGCGTAGTCCTGTACATCCACATAGTTTAGAGAGAAGGATATAACGGGTTAAAATTCAAATGTAATTACCCCGAATAACTGAAAACGCTCTGTTTATTGGTGAGTTTAGAAATTGCAAAATCTTCCAAACTCAGTTTGTGAATAATTAAAGCTAAATGAATGCCCCAAATGTTAAGGGAATGCACCTTTTGCTATCATTACGCAGCTAATGCGTGTGCAAATCGCAGCTAGGGAATGACAGTACAGATCACAGCTCATGAAGAGAATCCAAAGTGATGTTTGATTTATCTAGCAGTCTTTGGACACTACTGAGTGCCTCCAGAGATTCAGAAATTTTTTTTATGCGCCAGAAGGTGGATGTTTTCCTCTTTCACTCATGATAGATGCAGTCCTTTGTGGAAAAGTACCATTTTGAGCAAGTGCAGGTCAACTCTGCCCATTTCAATTTATTGGATGTTACCCCGTCCCAGAGTCGTCAACTTTTATGCTTTTGGTGTGAAACTAACGACTGTGTTTCAAGCTATCACTGGGCAACTTTTCCATAGCTGGAAACACATCTTGTACCCAGAGTGAATTTCTTTTTCAGTGAATTCACATTAAGTCAGCCTTGAAAGTTGAAAATACACATCACACTCCAATTTCGGCTCAACAGTTTAATTTATGGTAGTGAGGTACAGTATTAATGTTCACAAGAAGAGCAGCCCCCTTTATTATCCAGTATAACTGAAATGAGTGCTTCAAATTTCATTTTCCAACTATAGAGTGTAATAGTAATATTTGTTTCTAGTTTATGAAAGGCCAAAAGGTCTCAAGATGATGTTGTGCTTATGAATATGAAATCAATATAATGCAAATACACCACACAACGTGCACACTCAGCGTACAATGGCGCACATTGTCAGCAAAGAGATTATGAAATCCACTTTGCTGTCTCGAGGTGAATGTGTTTATTTACAGGCTATCCAAGTGAGCACAAGGATTGGGAGTAGAAATATGAACATACTAATGATACATAGTAAAGAAAGGTGTTCTTAATGCCAGTGAGATGTAATGCAAGGTGAAATTTTTTTATTTCAGCGACTGACTCCTTGATGGAGATAGGCACATCATATGCTACATAGTCTATGTTTGCTATCCGCCATCTTTGTGCCACTCCTGTGAGGTATCGTTCAGAAACCAATCGCGAGAACACAGGATTGCAGATGAGGAGATTTTATTGAGCGAGGAGGACAACCCCCACAGAGCAGAAGGCAAAAGTGCAGAGTCCACAATACAAAAGTCAATATCCAGGGGGGCAGAATCAGAGTCGTAACCAGGGCAGCAAACACAGAAGTCGTAGTCAGGCAAAACAGATTCGGTACACAGGTACAGGTTTGTCGAAGAAACAAAAATCAAAAACCAAAGGGCGTATCCAAATCGTTACCAGGGAAGCAATTACAAAAATCGTAGTCGGGCAAAAAGGGTTCGTAAACACAGATGCAATGGTAATACAAGAAGGGCAATTCAAAAAAATCAAAAGTTGGACGGTCCAGTCAGAAGAGAAACGCAATGAGTACAAGGCGGATAATGAGCAGCACAGGTAAACACGAGAGACATTCTGACAAGGAAGTTCTGTGAAGAGGCACCTAATATACACTCCAGGGAGATCACATGGTACATAGAACACAGGTGCAGGAAATGAGACTAATTACAAAGGGTGGAACAAGAAGGAGAACCTAATCACATAAAATAGGCAAAAGCCAAAACGTGGACTGGGATCACGAGACAATCCTATTCACAAACATACGGCTCCGGTCAAGGAGTTCTAAGTTGCATAGATAATGAGAGAAAGGACAGCAAGAAACAGGTGTGGAAGATCCACAGAAATGCAGTAGAGAAGATTAGGGAAAGACAAGAGGCGGAGACTAGAACTGGGCGAGTGCTGAGAGCTTGTTAATCGATTAGTAAGTGCAGCTATACAATCCCTTAGTGCTCGTTAGTAAGTTAGTATTATATACAATGTTAGTTGGATTAATAATCTTAGCGAAAACAACAAACTGTTAGTATAGGTTAGTAAAAATAGAAAAGTAGAGTGAAAGTAGTAAATGAGATGGGAAGGAAGGTTGAAATCCAGAAACCATTAAATCACCCAAAAGAGTGGCATGCAGTACTGTGGCTGTGAGCTGTGATAAGACAAGAGACCAGACAGGGGGAGACAAAGTGCAATGCATGGGAGAAAGCAAAACATGGACCGGATAGAAACTAAGGTTAAATGCAAAATATGGAAAAGTAAAACTAAGACAATGCATGAACAAATCGAAGTACCAAATCACAATACACATACCAAAGAATAGTCAGACATAGCAATGATTCAAAACCAAATAAGACATATTAACAAAACATGGCAAATAGAACAAGACATGGCAAATCAGAGCACATGCATGGCGAGACAAATCAGAATCATAACAACTCCGGCTTAAATAAACAAACACTCAAGTGTTGTGGTTAATTCTGAGAGCAAAAAGTAAGCTTTAGTTTCATAAGATTTTTACCAATCAAGGAGAGCAGTGGGAAGAATTAACCAGGGAGAGAAGGAATCGATGGATTTCAGCCATGAGTCATGACAATGTTGAGACAGGGCAAATTCAAACTCACTAGAAAGTGAGTGGTTGTCAAGTCCTTACGGGGAAGCCCACAGCAATCTGGGATAAGAATAATACTGAATATGAGGTCATTTTCAATTGTCCCAGAAATCACCTTTTCAGACACTACAGCCACAAATTTGACACCAGTTGGCTGCACTGTTATGCTTCCAAACTTTGTAATTCATAAACAGATCATTTGTTTGATAGCGAACTTATAATTCAAGTAGCGACACCAACTGGACTATTCTATTGTCATCAAACAATCGTTATTTGCGCACAATTACACGCAGTTTTCATACTAAACCTGTCATGAATCGATAGAATATTTGTGGGACAAATAGATCCCACAGACAAAAACTGGTGGGACAAATGTGACCCAGTCCTTTGTGACTGGGCAAGATAAGAGCATAAAAGTTGAAATAACCATCTAACAGTTGCAAAACAATCTATGTTTTCTAATAACACAAATTAAATCTAACAATTACAGAACTGATGCCAACTTACCAAGGATTGCAACCATTTATCCACAATCAGAGAGAGCTGTCAACACTCGACAGCCATTTGCAATTACCTATGATGCCCAGCTACCCAAATTTTCTACCCAGCATAAAAGAGGTCTTCTAATACACTGCCTGGCCAAAAAAAAGTCACCATTTGGAAATGAACAAATTCTATAATTAGATCATTATTGCGGTTATTAATATGTTTCAGCAGGCAATAATCATTTTTACCCTGACTTATGAAGCGTGTCGCTACTCATTTCGTAAAAAAATTGTCGGAAGACACATCCCTTGATGGTGGAAAAGATGTTACAGTATTTCAGAACGGCCAAGATATTGGGCTGTATTTAGCAAAGAAAACCATGAATGACAAAAGCAAGTATGAGGAATCATTTTCACAAACAAATTTGCCATGTACCACAAAGTCATGAGATTAAACACATTAAAAGTTATAGGGATGTGCTCAAGAAAGACCACCGAGTGGTTCAACCATTATGTCGAGAAGACAAGATCTCAGCCAAAAATTATGGCATTTCTGATCGAAAATAAATGTTCTGGCATTGAATACAGTTGTCAAAACAATGACAAGAAGAATATGCACTGTAAACAAAGCTACAGGGGTTCCAACTAAATATTTCAGGGTGCAACTTTTTTTTTGGCCGGGCAGTGTAATATGGAATTAGCCCTAATTCATGGGTTTCTGTTGCTCATATGTCCTCAAAAGATATATGGAAATACTGTAGGACATATGTGTTCCATTGGTACTGAAAGAGTTAAAGCACAGGATTGTCTCTTCTGAGCCTCAGCTGCTTTATCCTTTTCTGAGCAGAGATTCATCTTAAATTCACAGAACAGAGCAAACAACAAGGCTATAGAAACAACGTGCTTTTTTTAAATTAATTTTACAGTCTTAGGTGGCACAAACATGGCGGATGTTGATATCTGGTGAGGCCTGTGGCATTAGGTGACAACTAAAAATTACCATCAGTGATCTCCACCAAGATGGATAAAATGAAAATACATGACACACAACTTCAACCAGTGTAAATGAAGGCATGAATATGCCCATGCAATCTCTCACCTGAGGAGTTTTAGAACTACAATGTGTGAACAAATGTAGCCAAATCAATGCATCTCTAAGTATTTGTGAATATAGGCAATATAGGCAAACTAGGCATTTTAAAGTCAAAATGTGTTGCTTGGGTTTGAAATGATCAATACTGGAAATTAAAAAAATTAGAGTGAAAAAGTTGTGAGAATTCAAATCAGATATTTAACAATTATTGCCCTTTCCACCCTGAATTACATTAATACATCAAGTTACACCTTTGTGTTTAAACACAAGACGGAAATCCAATCTCGACCCTTCAATCAGTCTGTTTCATGCGGCTGGGGGGGTTTGATTTCATGCCAAGGCGCTTCAGTCGTACAGCAAGCCTACATCTTGGTAATGGTGAACGTCTCTTTAGCTCTATCTGCATACAGTTAAAAAGTCATACAAGGTAGCAGGACTGTCATCAGTCATCTCATTCTTATTTTCAAAAAGCATTTTTTTCTCCAGGCCAATCACCCCACGTCTGAATATTGAGAGACAATTACTGGCAATGTGCGTGCTGAACATTTCTGCATCACCTGCATGCTTACACAGTGCATTCTTACCAAGAGAAAGAAAACACATTTAGGGCTTATCTTGGCAACCAAGAAATACACCTCAGCTCTCTCAACGGTGTGAAATTTTAAACTGACCTGAAACAAACCAGTTTTTTATATTTGTTTTGTTGGATTTGTTGCTACAGTGTAGGTGTCTGCCCGCCATTTCTGTTGACACAGCACTGACAGGATAATAGATCTCTTGATGGAACGCAGTCTCTCCAAAGCATGCGGTTTAATACAAAAAAAAAAAAAAAAAAACAACCGACTTGGAAAGGCTAAAGCTTGGTTGGTTTATTCTGAGGTGTTTTTAATGAACTCCGCATAATACAGAATTAGTGGAAATGCTCTTGGCCTGTGGTCTGTGGTCGTTCCTCAGGGACGGATGGATATTAAGGAGCAGGAGCCAAATGATTCGCCTCACCAGTCTAACCCCAAAACACTGGAGCCAAAATATTGATTGACCAGCTTTTTTTTTAATCAGAAAAATAGGTTTATACATTAAAGCCAGGAGCTAATGCACCCAATGTCCCCCAGGTTGCTACACACATTTAGCTGACAGTTTCCATGACACTGACTTGAACAGACTTTTGCACTTGACATTTCAAGACACTTGGACCTTTTTTGACTTCTTTGCACAGTTGGTTGTGGGTACCGATAAAGTATTTTATGTCAAAAAAAAAATTTGAGTGATTCATGTATAACGTGTCAATGTAGTCATGCATGTAGTAAACCTCTATTGCAGATCAAGTAAAAAGTGCCAAGCTTTAGCAGCCTTTATCTCAAAAGCACAAAGTGTCATAAAATGTCAATTTTTAGTTGATGTGTTCACATTTAGAACCCATTTATGGAGTTGGACATTTAGTGTGACAATTAAGGCCGACTTTATTATTATAGTATTGTAATATAATTTACTATTATACATATTATTTTCTAAAGAGACTTGTAAACAGCTGACTAAGCAGGGGCCACTGGCCCCCAGGGCAATATGGGTTGAGGACATTGTTCCAGCACCCAACAGCTGCACGGATCTTGATCTTACAGCGACTGCAGTGGGCTGGAGCAGCCAGCTTTCAGTGTTTCAGTCAATCACTTTAACCACTAGGCCACAAGCTGTTCCCGGTCAAATCAAACTTTCACCCTGATTATCACACCATACACGTTGCCAATACAGTCGAGACATTGCCAGTCTAGGTCCCATGTGATTGGTCATGTTTCTTTGGGTCATGGCTGTACTGCAATTGTCCAGGAGCCCATAGTTGTCATAAATTAACTTTATCTCTCCAATTAATCCACTAACACCTTTTCTATCATGGGCGGCACAACAGCAATCAGAAAGACATGATCTGTAATTGATACTGGCCTTAAACGAAATGGCCGACGTCAGAGAACTTTCAGGAAGAATACAAGCACTCAGGCCTGAGGAATTTTTAGACAGGAAAGGAATTTGGAGTCATTTTCAAATGTCAACAGAGAATGCCACAACCATTGATCACAAACTTGGAACAAGAACAAACTAGCGAAGTGCATTTTTTCAATGAAATGCACCGTTCCGCTAACCCTCACAGAGAATCCAGTAGTGAACAGTGGGTGAATGGCTTCTCTTATTATATTATGGAGGCAGGAACTAAAACCACTTTCAGTATTCATCGATTCAATGAGACAGCGGCTGGCATCTAAAACTAAAACTAGCTTTGGTTTTGTCATTTCCGTAACGCCGCCAGACTGTGACCTAAAAAGGGTTTCAGGGATTTTCTACCCCTGCTTGTCTTGGAGCTACAGTATGCAGTGCTATATTGCATACGTGATCTACTGACATAGGCGAAGAGTACTTAACAGGGCTGAACATTAGAACTTGGTGACTTCAACCTGTGAAACATTGTTAACCTTTTCCCCAAAACACAGTCGCATAACCGTGTAATCCTTACTGAGTGATCTCACCATAGCCATCAGCGACAGCTGACACAAGGATACCTCATGAGTGCTCAAGCAAAGAGACACATATATAGTCGCACCCACACATAGGCACACACATCCAGACACGTAAACACTAATGTACAGAATCACGCAGCCCCCTGTGAATGAAGACACATTGGCTCGTATGCATATTCAAACCTAAACTGTGGATTTCAGGAAAATAAAACAACCATACAAGGCGCAGGCAAGCACAACCACCATAACCACACTGACTAATTGAGGGCCAGGCAATGAAAACTGTTTTTGTTTGGTCTTTAGGAGGCTGAAGTAAAAAAAAAAAAAAAAAAAGAAAGAAAAGAAACACTGTCACCCAAGTAGAATACCACAACTGCATCATAATTCACCTATATGAACTGCTTGCGTTCATTAGTGCTGGAGGGGTAATCTACTGGAAACCCTTGGTTGTCTGCAGCCAATCAGACCACTGGGAAGGCCAATCAGCAGGTCATTAGCCGAGCCTGAAGCCATGTCTGTATTGGTAATTGGCAATATATTAGTGCCAGGGGCTAATGATGGGCAAGTCAAGATAGAGCACAGATAGCTCAGGTTAGGGCCAAAAGCTGTAAGATGGCAGAGATAGGAGCAGAGTGGCAGCCATTTGCAGATTCAAAGTTTTTACCACAAAGCAGGGGAGGGTGGGGGGTTGAGTACAGCAATGACTTATGAGTGACTGTGTTCTTCCGGACGCCTAAAGACCAGGCATTTACTAATGACGTATCTACCGTGAATTCTGTGCTAAAACTATCATAATTACAGTAGTTGCTCACTTTGAAGGAACAATATAATGGCTTTGGGATTGCAACAAATGTTCAGGCACAAGCAACAAATGAGTTGTATGAAGTGTTTGTAGTAAAATGCCAAATAGAAACAAATTTCCTCAGGAAGCTTTTTCAAAAAGATACAACACTATAAAACATTTAAATACATCAGATACAGGGGTACAATACCATACAGCACACAAAGGGCAAGGGACAGTTCATTGAAAAACAAACAGGCTGACATCATCAATTGAAGCACTGATTACTAAAACCCCACAAGTCAAGTCAAGTCAAGTGTGCTAATAGGTGCTTCAATTGCGAGAAGCAAGAAGCAACACAATTTCGAAAGGCTGAAATTCTTATACTTTTAATTCCACATAAATGAAAACCTTCGACATTAGAACTGGCAGTTTACTCTCGTATATACATTTAATATGTGGACTGACCAGGGCAAGAATTAGAGGCAATTTTCAATACCCGTTCATTGCTGACTCTGCTGTATAAAACATTAATTGAACTAATAACTAATTATGCAAGCAGAAATTTGCCTGTGTGTAAAATGGAGAGATGTCATTCATGAGCTCCATCAGGAAAAAAAAAAAAAAATGTTGAAGCTCATTAGGTAAGAATGCCAATTATCTTGTCGTGCTTTAAGACCTGTCAATCAAAGTCATGATGTTCATTCTGTTAGGTTAACCACAGGCACCCATAAACATCATTCTCAAGCTGCAACAACATTAGAGCAGGCATTGCTGCTTATGTGAGTGATTTAAAAAAGGACATTACATGTAAAGATAATAGATTTTTTTGTGCAGTTAATACTTCAAAAAAGGTGCTTTTCAAATTGGTCAGAGTCTGCGGTCACTGATTCCCAGGGTACTATTTGCTTAAGTAGTGCTGACAAGGCACTGAAGAGCCAGTCATTCTCTTTATCAATGGTAAAGGTCCTTCAGCTGGGCGTATTTAGTCTACAGTCATACTAAATTAATTTTAACTCGCGTAATTTCTAACGCAAAGTCTGCGTTTTCCGAACACACTCTGTTAAGAATCGCTGATTTGTATGTTTGTTTTTAGAATGTTTTAGTAATTTTTATTGCTACTTATTTATTTATCATATTTATTCGTTTAGAGCAGGGGTGGGCAATCACAGTCCTGGAGGGCCGGTGTGTATGCAGGTTTTTATTCCTATCAATTACCCTGACTAATTGAGTTAATTGATTGCATGCTCAAATATAGATTTTCGCAATGATACGATCAAAGGAAAATGTTTTATGAAGGGAAACAAGACTAGTTTTTGTAGTTTCATGATAATTTAAAGAAATGCAGATGAAACGTCAGATTTCATAAATGGTTTGGCTAATTGGGACAATCAACTAATTAAAGACCAGACGTTGGTGTGAAAACCGGGGACAGATACGGCCCTCGCTGCCCACCTCTGGTTTAGAGTATGTATGTTTCTGTTAGGATTGCGCTGTCTTTAGTCTTGAACGTTTTCCTATCGTTTCCGTCTTGCGGCGTCTTGTCAGTCTTCACACTCTCTTCCCTATACTTCGGTGAGGTAATTCCACTTCCTTCTCTCTGGCTGTTCTCATTGGCTATCCGCACCGAAGAATAGTTAGCGAGGCACGGGTGATTAGTTAGATCAGAGTTAGAACTCCACCTGTTTCCCCTCGCTTTCCTATCACCGTCCTTGCTTTTCTAGTTCCGCCTCCCTCTACAGCTGTCCTGCATTCTAGCTGGGATTACACTGATTAGTTTGTGTTTAAAAGACGCATTTTTACCGCAGCTCCCTGTCGACTCGTTTCTTCCCATAGCTCGCTTTGGTTAAGTCTCGTTTCTGCGCTTTCTTGGTTTCGATTGTTGTTTGCTCGTTTCTTGTTACTTCTCCCGTAAGTCTTGTTACTGATAGTTGTATTATGTTGTTTGATTGCTGGCTGATTGATTTGTACTCTGTTCTCCCTTATTCCCATTTTGTACCCAACTGTTTAGTTTCTCCTTTGTTCTCCCTTATCCCATCCAACTCCCTTTTTCCTTCCCCTTCCATTCCCTTAGCTCAGCCCCTTTGTTACTGTCTTTGTGCGGATTGATTCTCTGGTTACTGAACTACTTGCTTGTCCCCTGACCTTGATTCAGACTATTCTGCATTACCCTGTTTGCTTGGCTATCGGTCTGTTTCTGTTTAAATCATGAGCTGTGGTAACCCTAATAAACCCCCTGCCGATGCTGAACTGCATTTGGAGTCAAAGCCCGTTCCTTTCACACTCCTCACGTCATGCCCGTCAAGTCACCGAGTGACAACTCTGCAGTCGTGCTTGATATTTACACACATCACTTATTTGACAGTCCGTGTTACCAAACACAAAGTGTAAATCGATGCGTGCACTAGGACTTGATAACAGCTGCACAACATGTATCAGTAAACGAAGCTTTGGGCTGTTACAAACACACAAGACAGCAGGTAGGCTGTTCAAGCACTTTGGGGTTTCCATCTGTTATTTTATGTCAATCAACCAAGACAGTGACAAAGACTTGGCCTCATCAAACCTGTATTGGGCATATTTTATGACGGACTATAGAACATGGTACAAACTCATTGCACCCGGCTCTCTATTTACTTACCTGTCAAATGCATGCTCTCTGCTGCCAAGCAAAATATGAATAGCATATTGAGCACTCAGAAATCCCACACCTGTTAAAATGAATGCCTTTACAAACATTCACTTAGACATAATCCTACAAGCACCCACACATACGCACATGTTTAGTATTTCTATACTTGTGAGGACCAAAAAAGTATTTTAATTATCAATATATCCTGAGAAGCATTAAAAACACATAGTAGTTATTATGGTCTCAGTTGACAAGTGATAGTTCTTCCTTTAGTTGATTGACATGATGACCATTAGGTATGGTAAGCATTGCAAAACGTCAGGTGTCTGGGTTCGAGTGTCTTCTTGGTCTAACACCTCATTATGATTACCCAAAAACAGCTAAATTCCCTTGATTATGGTAGCAAATCAAATATTGCGAGACATTGTTCTGCACATGAAAATTCAAGGTCAGGGTCAATAGAGAATGCACATGAAGAAAGTCAAATCGTTTGCATTTTAAATGCCAGAAACGAACAAATCTGATAAGAATCAAACATTTTGAATGTTGAATGATGGCCAGTCTCAAAGAAAAGTTTCTGGATGCATTAATGTCCCCTAAGGGATGTCACAGAATGACCAGATGTGTCAGCTGCCGTCCCTGACAAAGTGCGTCATCTGTGACGCCACAAAAACACATTCCATAAAACGTCTTCTGCCATCTCAGATAATACATAAGAACTGCTGAATTGGCTGCCAATGCAACGATAGCAGTGAGGGGAAGTCTTGCGACCAAAAGCTCAGGTTCACGAGACCGTGTTTTGAATTACAAAAGAAAGCATTTACCACTACTATAAAAGAGTATATTTAAGAATGGTTTTTTAATGCCTCTCAATACACTACTCACCTGCGCCCACACCCTATGGTCCAACAGTAATCTTGAACCCTTCCCAAACCTTAACCCTAACTTTAACCCTACATAACAAACAAATCCCCAAAAGTAACCCCAATTTTAACCTTAATTTAACACACGACCTGAAACTACAGCCTAATGTTGACACTGAATCTTAAAAATAAATTTAGTCCTAAACATTAGCCGTATTGTAACCCTTGATATAAACCCTAAACCCAGGCCCAGAATTAACCATAATGTAATGAGGACCAGAAAAATGTCCTCATAAGTCAGTTTTTCCGCAGAGTTTACTATTTGTGAGGTCTTTTGGTTCTCACAAGCATAAAAGTACAAGCACGTACATACAAGCCATACAAAAAGGCATATACGCACACCAAAAAACATACTCTCATCCACTTACACAACACACGCGCACTCAAACACACATACAGAACAAAGTACACATTGACACAGACTGACTCACACTCTCACACCTTCAAATACACAAGCACTCACACACATACACTGCGTTCTCACATACGCACCAACAAACTCATACTCGCAATCACACTCACTCCTGCACTCATACATTGACACGCACACGCACACACACACACACACACACGGACACGCAGCACAGATGCACGGTTAACCACCGCTGTGGAGGATCTGCTTCAGCAGCCTTTATTAACTCCGCTGACAACTCGCACATTTCACCACAATCCCCTCCAACCCCACCCCCACCCCACCCTCGGCAGCCGCCGCAGACTGTTAGCAGCACACCTGCGTCGTACCGAAACGTTCCCCTCCTCTGAGCATTTAACCCTTCCAGCAGGCACCATCGAGTACAGCTCTGTCTGCCAGAGAGGGGAAGTGAGGCGTAGTTTGCGCTTGCCGACCGTCTTGCTCTGTTGACCTAAAACAATTGCCAGGAACCTTCCTGGGCCTGAGTAAATGGTACGGGTGCAGGTTCTTGCGTTACATTATTAAGCACGCATGCAGTCGGGGGGAGGGGGGGTGAGGAAGTATGGCGAGGAAAATTTACGTCAGTGGGCCCTGAGCCCTCTGTGTGTACTCGCGTGTGGCAGCTGCTGATTTCGTTTCCGTGCAGCAAGAGCAGACGTAAACATCGGCGACTGGCTCAGTTCTAAGCGGGGGATTGGCACTCGAGTTTCTTTGAGAATGATGCGCAGCCCCCCGGCTCGAGGAGTGAGAACCGCGCGAGCCTGTCGCTCTCAGAGCCTCGTTTCTAACAGTCGATGATGTCGACACTGGGGGGGAGGGGGGGGGGGGGAGGATTAGGTTGGCACGGCAACGTTGTGCCAACACAAAGACACGTCTGAGACAAACCCTTCTCCATTGCTAAATTTTTTTTTTTTACATCGCATCTTCTTAATGTCGTTCCGTTGCTGAATTGCTGGTAATCCGGCTCTCTCTCTCCTTCTCTCCACACACACATATTGAGATTAAAAACCACATTTACAAAAATACCCCAAATCATGATACCGCGCAATCCAAACGCTCTGCGTTTGGCAACGAAGCGAAATGAACACTTGCGAATTTCTACTGCCACAGAACACACACTGCCGTGTAGTACACACACTGTAGGGGCCGTACACATCCTTCAGCTCCGAAAGGCAAATGCCGACATCCAAGCTAATATTCCAACAACAGAGGGGTTTCTTTTGCAATATTGGAAAAAACCTAAAAACGGCTATTTTGAAATTTGAATGTATGCAAGCCATTACATGACTTTAAAGAAAGCAGTTGACTGCGCCAGAACAGAAGCAATGGGAGCGCATACAATCTATCTCATCTAAATCCTGTGTGTGTGATGGGCATGGGCCTAGAGGACAAGTGATCGAGGGCAAATATCGCACAAAGTTCAGCAGAAATGTACTGCAGCGCAAATGCTCCGACGGCAGCCGTAATTTGTTTTTATTAAATACAATTAAAGTAATTCCTCTGGGAACGACTGGCGACAGAGCTGGCTTTGCTAACCTGGTCATGTGAGGCCGGAGGGCTTTCTCCGCTCGGGAACTCTGTCTGCCCCCCCCCCAAACCCCACAATTGTGACTGAGTGTGTGTGTGTGTGTGTGTGAGTCAGTGAGAGAGAACCAGAGAGTCAAGAGAGGAATGTTTCGTACAAACAGCTCGTGTAAACAGTTGCAGAACAGAAAAATCTCTACCATCAGCAAAAGAAGAAAAAAAAAAGTCATAAAACAAGTGGTTCTTCGCGACTTCACCTCAAGTGTTTCATAATATGTTGTTCAAAGAAAACAACTTTCGTCTTTGACAGCTGAAATATTACTTTTTCAGTTCACCACTGTGATCTCCGATGTGATATCGGGGTTGCACTTAAAAACTCGAATAAGCCACCTAGAAGCGCGCTGGAGTGCACAAAATCTCAAACTGGTGAAGTGTTTATTAAAAAAATCCAGTGCGAAATAATAAAAACATAAAATAATTACAACGTAATGCCAATTATTTTGGCTCAACAGTCTTATCTTAATTAGCTCAAAAGACAAACTTCAATTAGAATGCTGAAACAAGCTGCTTCCTTTTAGCCCCAGTGGAGTGACCATCCATCCCGTTATTCTTATAAGCTTTATTAAGATTCCACAAAACAATTTCGGCAAATAATTTACTGCGACAAAATTAGAACACTTAATCAAATTAAATCAATATTGAGCTAATTATTATTTGCTCTTATTTTCTCCATAGTGATATTAGAGTTGTGTGCCTTTTCCTGCTAATTAAAAAAAAAATAAATCCCATTTAGTAACGCGGTCATGTTGCGTGAGATCACCTTACTGCAGGCTACATTTCCAGTCTTATCAGGTGTAAACTATCAACAGTCAAAGCTCTAGCCCTCAGAAAAAAGAAAAAAAAACGTATGATTTTATTTTGTCAATCTTCATTATGGCCATTAGCGTTTTAGTTCCTTGTCTCTGACGTAGGCCTTACCACAGGACAAAAATACCAATATAATCTATAAAGCAGAGGCCTCAAACTCCAATCCTTGAAGGCTGCAGTGTCTACAGATTTTTGGGATTTTCACTCTAACAGCTGCTAAGTCCAGCCTCATAAGCAAAATGTGTGGACTTTTTAGTCTCTCGTTGACTTAAATTAAGCACTTTAAGAACAGGAAGAAACCAAAAACAAGCAGACCAAGCAGCTCTTCAGGATTTGAGTTCAAGAGCCATGTTATAACGGAATAAATAAAATCAAAACATCTCAAATATGAGCATGAGTTTAGCCCGTTCATTGTATAGAACTTAATCCGCTTTTTTGACAGCACCTGTGCACTGCCTTCCCTAACCTCTTTCAGGTATAAACAATAGAACAGCGCACAAGTAACAGCATTACACGTCTCAAAAAAATGCATCACACCCTTTTATAATATTGTTTTAAACTGCAGGACATGTGTGAATGAAAAAAAAAGGATAAAAAGGGGACAGTGTCCAGCCTAAATCTCCAAAATAGCCAACGATGATTAAAAAAACCTCTTACTTGGGGGAAATGCTTTCAAACAGAAGGGAAAAAGAACTGCCCATTAATATAAAAATCTCAAGAGATGCCCGGCTAGAGTTGGGGAGCCCAT
The DNA here is from genome assembly GCA_029721435.1 of Gymnothorax reevesii. Lineage (NCBI taxonomy): Eukaryota > Metazoa > Chordata > Actinopteri > Anguilliformes > Muraenidae > Gymnothorax > Gymnothorax reevesii. The sequence continues at coordinate 23,504,263 of CM056579.1, read as the reverse complement.
CCCCTGCTGAACAGCTAACTGTATCCCCAGACGACGAGTCGGGGATACTCTGGATCAGCGGTCATCATGCCACGTCCACCGCGTCCATAGAGATTTTCCTGTGAGCGCACAACACGCCAACAATTTAAACTGATTTATCTAATATTTGGCGTGGACCTTGTGTGGGTTACCTACCGATTTTGGGAACAATTGTTTTTGGGGGTCCGGGTATATACATCGACCATCGGGCAACCGACTGCGTAATTGTAATGCAATCTCTGAGAACACTATACGAATTAAACACACAAAAGCACTGAAGAAAGTTCCTTGGCAGGGAAATTAATTGACAGAGAATCTTCTATGGGTTGAGAACTGGCTTCTCTGAAGTCTCATCCAGATTTCGTATAGCCTGTAAGCATTTACCTCCTTTCACCGGCACGAATGTCAGAATGCCCCGCCCATCTTCATTTACAAAATAATTTCCTGGCTTTAATAAAATAAGGTTTCAATTACTTGCTTATTTGTACCAGATATTGAGAAGTCCGCTCTCATCATAAGATTCAAGTGTCCGAAAAATCAAAAAAATGCACGCTTCAGCAAATATGATTTAGTGGAAACACTGAATCAATAAAGCTGTTATCTCGTTTGGATTAATATAACTCTTCATGTCAAAACAAAGCCACACCCACAGATGTGTTTGAGATGAAAACATCGAGACGACATCAAAAAGGCTCCTGAGCAGATTTTTACGGCAACGTGCCATTCGCTTGTCAGGGTCTGAACTGAAGACCTCGCCAGACCATTACATTGGAAGCATAATAACAAGGCTTCCCCTTACGGTACGTCATTACCCCAGATTCATGGCTGCTAGGCAACCCTGAGGTAAAGCTTAGGGAGGAATACCCACACATCTCCAGTAATTTGAGAAAGGTTTCAATAAAAACTACTGATCTTAGTTCAGGTTTTGTTTCTCAAATAGAAACCAAGAGTCACCAGAAGATGACATATCCCACCAACTCCCCCCTCCCCAGGGTGACAAAAAGTTTTGACTCAATGCCTTAAAGCTGCAGATTGCATATCCAGCTTAACTATTTCAGTGTGTATGCTTCAGGGTCTTGACTACACTAAAATGTGACCAAGGTCAGTCTGACGGAAGAGTATCAGAGAAACATACTTACGATGTGGACCCAGTGCCAAGGACGCAAGGGTTTGGCCACCAGAACTGTACCTATTGCTGCACACAAGGATGACTCCTGCATTGGTGGTGGTGAGGTAAGATTTCCCCACATCACTGTGAGGTGCTTTGAGTAACCAAAAAAGTGCAATATAAATGCAATGCTTATTCATTCTCCTGCAGAAAACTCCAGCCAAGACCAGCTTGAATTCTAAGCTGGTTTAAGATGGTCTACACTATGTTTTCGACTCCTTGAGTTGGTCTTAACTGCTCTGCAGCATGTTAACCCTTTGTTGCATGTCGTCCAATATTTTGGACATAAGTTATGAGGGGTTTATTTTCTCTAGGCTCATAGATACCCTGAAAAACACAAATTGTAAATTTTATTTGACATTTCCAGATAATAATTTCCTCAATAGATGCCTCTCTGATTAGTCACATGATTTACCACAAACAATCACAATGGCTGCATCCACAAGTAAGAGGTAAGTTGAAAAAAGTCAGAAATAGTCTAATATTGTTCAAGTTTTGATCAGACTTTTTCTATTGGGGGATGGAAATACATTATATAGCGCAAACTGAAAACCTATGTAACGCATGTCTTTCTGTTGGAATACATCTGAGTCTATACTCTGTCAAAAATATTGGACATTATGCATGGCAAGTAAATAGCTCAAATAAGAAATGTCCAGAATACAGATAATCATGCATATCAATGACCAGGGGCCTTATGTATCAAAATTTGCGTGGATTTTATACTTAAATATTGCATACGTTCATAAAAAGAAAAGTAGTATTTTGTAAAAAGTATAAAATTTATAGTATAGCGGGCTACCAAATCTGCTTGCAAATTTGAATGAAAAAATCTGAATCAACTTTTAATTTTGCAAAAATGCAAAATTCTATTACTCTTATGCATTTTTTTTAAAGTCACGTTTGTTTTCATACATCTGAAATTCACAGAGCAAGTGGCGTACGCATCTTTTCTGTTCGTACGCTCTCTTCATACATGAGGCCCCAGGTTTCTTCAACTTCACATTACTCCTGTCACTCCGCATGCACAATGTACAAAATACTGGATGGCAGTGTGCATCCCACAAGCATAATGTCAAAAATAATGGACAGCCAGACCGCCCTCCTCCACCCCCCTCCCCACACACACAACATATTGTACCAAATCCCAACAAATGGTCCAAGGCATTTGTATGTACTCTATGCATCAAAGGGGTAAAACGGGTCTGTGTAAAAGGATGATGTTAAATGCTAGTTGAGCTGGTAGAGTAAGCTGGAGTCAGCAGATGTGGAGCTGGCTGACCAGCTAAAACCGTCAAAAACAGAGGTTTTAAAGCAGCCTGACCAGCTTAGGCTGGTTAAAGCAGGAATTTTCAGCAGGGTGATGGTCTGTGGGTGTGGTCTTCATCCACATGGACAGGGCATTTTGGAGTGCAAATCAGTACCCTCACTAAAGGGCAATGATGGGGCGAGGTTACAGTCTTGACAGGGAATTCTAAATGGAAGAATGAAGATTTAATAGCTAAAAAAAATCTGATGAACTAATTTGCTGCAAGCTAACATTATTCAAATGTGGTGAACACACAGTGAGACCAGAATACAGGTCAAAACCAATCAGGAAATAGCAAACTCTCAATGTTCCCTTTGGACCAATCAAATGACAAAACACTCTAAAGAGTAAATTGTGCTTCTGTTTGGATATGGGTAACACATTAAAAGATGATGCTTGCGTGAACTGGACCTCAGATTAGAAAATGGCTGCCCTAGTTTATGTGTTTGTGGGCCTGTGCGGCATTTTATACGTGAACCACAACAGTTCAATGCCAGGTCATACTTACCTGTTATTTGGCAACAGCAATCTGTGGTTAAAAAAAAAAGAAAAAAACAGAGGCAGCTGTGAAGTTTCAACAGATCGAGTATCTTGACTGCATCTGCTAGCTGGAAGTTTGTGGATTTTTTACACTGGAAAAAGAGGATTAGTAATAAAAACTAGTCCACAATCAACAACGAGAAGTTCTCATTTTCCAGATAGTTACTTACAATGAGCAAATCAGAAACAAAGAGGCTTTTTTGCTGTTACTGTTGTTTGTTTATTTTTTCCTCACCTCTATTAATAAAAAGGGTGATTGTCAAAGAGGAGGCTAATATACCATAGAAAAAAAATGAGGAGAAGAAGGAATTTTAAAAAATCTGAAAATAAAGCCCCTTTTAATGCAGGTGATCATAACTACCCTGCTATCAACCATCTAAAGGTACGAATTGCCATGCAGTGAGAGGAACACACCTTCCTGTTCCAACATCAGGAGAAACTCAAAGTTCTCTCTCAACCGTAATGAAGGGCACAAGGGGCAAAAGAAGAGAAAAAAGAAAAACAAATAAATAAAGAGGCTTTTAATGGTTAGCGTTTCGCTGGAAGTGACTAACATTAATGTGCCAGAGCATCGTATCTGTGCCTTTTGGATTTTACATACAAGTTCCTTCATTCGGACTCATTCATCTATTAAAATATTCTTTCATTAAAGTATAGATTGTGCCCATTGCATTAGTCCAGTTTAACAAGTATAAAAAATTCTTAATACATCTGTCAGATGTAACCTCACAATTTTTAACATTCTCTCAACGCTAAAGAAGCATCTAAACAAGCAAGACCTCCCTATAGGTCCATCTAATGAAACATACATCGAATTGCCAAAGCCCAGACAGAGGACATCAACTGCTGAGGTCAGGAAATGGGCTTTTATTGTCTAGGATGCTCCATTCTGGGAGAAGAACTAGTGGAAGTTTTTTTTTTCTTAAAAAGGGACCAAAGTTTGTAGGGAGATGAAAGCAGGTATTGCAGCGAGGTAATAGCAGATCGGGAGAGTCAAAGTCTCTGAACTGTGTCTAAGTGGCCACATGCTGTTTACCGCGAGGAAGGAAGCCGCCAGGTCTGTTTGCTCATGGGGGGACTAACGACACCGGTTCTGATGAATTCTGGGCTTGCTGACAGAAGCGCTGAGTCACACAGGGGGCGAGCAGGGGGGTCCGTCATCGGATTAACTAGGTCTGGGGGGGGTGTGCTGGTTGGATTGGGGAGTACCGGGCGGTCGGCGACGTCTGACGCAAGGATGGAAAGAAAATCCCCGCCAATTTCTCCTCGGTTTTATTCCCCAAGGTGGGAAAACCGGGAGGAAATTTGAGGCCAGGAGACAGGCAGGCAATCTCCCTGACAGGAGAGGCTGGGCCGACTTTCCTGACTGACTGACGTGCAGGTTTTTAAGGGCTCAGATTTCTCCCACATAAGAAATCCCTGTGGCGCTCTGGTAAGGGGTGATTGCATTCCTGACCAGGTCACGACACTGCCCACCCTGGGGCCAAAGGCCCGCCACCACGACCACCCCACCTCATCCCATCTGACCCCACCCTTCCCCACCTCCACAAGACAGTCCCTCTCTTGAAAGGATTTCCAAAATTCAGCAAATGCAGCGTGGTCACATGTACAAGCGTGGAAATCCTATCCGCTACCTCATCATTTTTGCTTTTTAAATCATCATTTTCCCCTTATTATTCACTCCATACTTTGGGTACCCCAAGAATGGACAGAAGACAAGAGAAAAATAAAGCTAAATGAGCAAAGTTATCCCTGGAAATTGACGCAGCAGTGGTAATCAGTTAGTAATAGTGATAATATATTGCAAGGACACCCATAGTGGACCAAAGGAAGCAAGTTTAATGACTAAGCTTTTGCAGACTTTATCAGTATGCCTGTCACTGATAAAAGCTGGCTTTTGATTGGTCTACAAGTCCTTACAAGCAATAAGAGGACAGCACTTCAGTGCATTTAGGCCTGGGGTGTGCAGTCTTATCCATGAAGGCCCGATGTGAGATCAGGAGTCTGTTTTTGCCAGTAACCAGGTCTAATTTATTAAACTAGTTGCATTCTTCAATCAAGACCCTGATTAGTAGATCAGATGTATAAGCTAAAATTTTGTCTGATGACCAAGCTAAAACAAGAGCCTATACACACAGCAAGCCTTATCAGATAAGATGGGAAACTCTTTATTCTCATGGGCTTTTAGCCTGTTCAGTGTCCGGACGAGTTGAGGCACGGTGCCACCAAGTGTCCAATCTTAGCATCAGAGAGAGGCTACTGAAGGAGCGGCCTGCATGTCTGGTCAGTGACCTCTGGAACAGAAACATGCTGATACAGAGTGTGCCTCTTGTGTAACTTCATGAACCCCGGGCAGCATCACAATCCTCTCAAAAAGGCAGATTTTTTTCCTTTCCTCTCCACTTTTGCGCGCCCTCACAAGAAAACGCCTCATAGGTGAGGGGGAAAGTCGCGGGAAGATTTTAAAGGAACCGTGTGCGTGTTTGAGAAAAACTGGATTTCATCTCCTTCAATGCGTCATGCGCACGACAAACTGAGATAGCCTTCACAATTAATCAGAAAACGAATGACGTTCCCAGTCGCTACATCTGCAAAGGATTGTGGTTCATATTCGATTTGTCCTTTGTCTGCTCCTGAGTTTCCTTGCTGAAAAGAAGCAGGTAAGGAGCTAATCGCCTCCTTTCCTTCATGCAATAGACAATTTAAACGCTCTGTGTCATGGCTAACAGCTAAACTATTATCCGTTCATGTCCATTTGCTAGGAAGGTTCCTTGCTCTTCAGAGAGTTTGGATGCAGCCCTAGTATCTGCTTGCCGTCGGCCCTCCAAAACAGTACCACTGTTTACTCAAGAGACAGCTGCAGCGCAGCACCACTGGCACAACATTAACATACCAAACTACAACAAATTAACATTTCTAACTGTGTTTTAGCCAGCGAGACAATCAAGCAGCCTAATACAGTGACCACAACCTGCATTGTTTTGCAGTTCCATCATCAGGGCAATATTATTTGTTCATATGTGCATCACTGAGTTGTGCTGATGACGACCCAAGCAAAATCTGACCTAAACACTGGCCGCTGCAAATAATCATAGGCTACTCTCAGGCCTCATTATGTCCTCCTCACAAACATCAGTTAATTCCTACAAGGAGGAAATATGTTTGAGAAGAATTTTGGGGCAAGACTTTTTTCAGGATAACACTACATAACTCAGCAAGGTTCACCATTCCACAGGAACCGCCCACTATCATTCCCTGAGGTCAAAACCAATGAAGTCCTGTTTCACAGAGCTGGAGAGAATATCAAACTGACCTCACAGCCAAAACAGCAAGCGGAAAGGTACTGGGAACCAATCTGTGTTTCCGCAAATGTGCAGACAAAATATAGTCCAAACTCAGACCACCCTTTCTAAATAAACAAGTAAGCAAAATAGTCCATGTGGCACTACAGGATGTGAGAATGGCGACAAAAATTCTGGTCTGCGAAGGCAAACCATTACATTGTCCCTTCAGAGGACCAAATACAATCAGGAGAGAGCTTGATACTTCCTGCCTTCGTAATTACACCACTAATTAAAACTTAATTGCTGGCCTCTCCGACCAAGATTTAAATGACTTCTGGGATATGGAATCTGGTATAATCCGGCAGAAATGTTTATATGGACAGTAAATTGGTTTATGCGTATCAGATTCCAACGTTTTAGCCCCCGCTTTGCAGAGAGTCCCAGGAGTGGGGCTATTTAATGTGAAGTGGGCCTAAGTTACAAAATGGCAGCTTCACATCTAATGAAGGGTTTTTTTTAAGGAGCTTAATTCACATTTTTGCCGAGAACATTAGAACAGTGTCACACGGTCATGTTGCCGATTGGCCCGAAAGATTGTTCGAGAAAGCATTTAAAATGGAGAAGATCATTTGTGGCCAAAATTATATTGTCCTTAATACACATAAAAAGGAACTGCATTCACGCGGTGCAGTTTCATTTCTGTTATTGTTGATTTTGCTTTCTAGCAATGGATAGTTGCACCCTTTTGATTTTCGGACGGGCAGCATTAGTTTTGCTCAGTGTACAAGCAGGGTGTGCAGATGTCTGAGTGTTTCAGATGGCCATTGGCTTCCAGGGCATCCACCAATCAGGAGGCAGTCCAGGAGGAGAACTTGTGCACTATTCGGTCTGTAGCCCGAGAACTCAGCCTCTCCGAATCTCACACTACTTCCATTTTCTCTCTTCTTCTCCGTCTTGCACATTTGAGATAAACAGATACAATAACGGCGCCATTTGTAGAGATGGTTTTAGAGCGAGGAGTGATTACAGAGACACGACAGGTGACATCCATAACAGGATTAAAGAACAGGCATTAAAGAGAGTCCGATAATCCAGGCTTTGTTGCCCGACCGATAAACAGCCGCAGCTCGGTTGTCTCCTTTCTCTTTAAAGTGAACACGAGATACACAAAGAACTTACTAATTCTCTCCGCACGGCCCAGAGACTGATGGCGCTGTCAGCACTATCTTTCAGAGGAGTAAAAGCAAAGTGAATTTCCAGAACCCGAAGGAATAGATCAACTCTCACCGCCTCTTACTCTGGGGAATGTGCAGTTTGTAAAGAAACAATATTAAAGAGCTATACAGCCAGCGTCTCAAAACAGAGGGGGAGCGCGTGCACACCCACGCACAAAACACACACAAAAACACACATACACGCGCACTTGTGCAGACACAATCACACAAAGCACTTGCACGACACAAGCAAATGAAGCACAGCCGGCCACAAAAAAAAAAAAAAGCACAGGAATTATCCATACATGAGAACTGCACGCACAAGCACACACGTGCACTCATTCAGACCCAGGCACGCACACACTCCCATTCTTAGAGCGCCCGTGTCAGTTTGTGGTCTAATAAAGCTCCACCACTGAGTCCTGTGAGCTGAGCCGCAGTAGGAATCAGCCCGCCTCTCCAGTACACCTGTGCAGCACAGAGGCAGGAAACAGCGCTAACTGAAATTCTGATTTCCCATGCGCATAAGAGAAGACCGCTGCTCGGTCTCTACCCCTGTGATAACGCACGGCTTATGTGCCCCTTATATTACTTACGATGCTCATGATGCAGTAATATTCACCGTCTCTCTCTCAATTTTCACATTCAAACCCAAAACATTTCAATGGCATCTTTCAAATACATATTGCCGAAGCATAATCACAATCACAGAATATCTCTCTCTCTCCTCTCTTTTCCCAATCTTTCTCTACCTCTCCCTCTCCCTCCGCCTACTTCTCCTATCTCTCCCCTCTGAAAGTTTATTACGCTGGTGCTCTCAATTTTCGTTTTTGAACACTGCTATGGTGTTTTAATAAACAACCTTTTCTCTGACCGGCATACTTAAAGCAAGCATCATTCTGTCTAGTATGCAAAGTGAGTAATGCTCTCCTAAAACAATATAAGCTGCTGGTAAAAGGTGAGACAATGCTATAGACCGCTGACTTCACTCCAAGAGTCTGGAGAATGCGTCATCACGTGTGCTTGTGTGTCTGTGTGTGTGTGTGTGTGTGTGCGCGCGTGTGCGTGCATGTGTGTTTGTGTATGTATGTGCATATGTGCAGCCTGTGCATTTGAATGAACAGAATGTGAACCGTGTACACTGCACACGAGTGTGGTGTGAGGGTTACGCCAACATTTTCATGATCATTACTTCGTTGTACTCATTCTCTAAAAGACAAAGAGGCCACTTTTGTACCAAGTTGATGCACGGTGAATACAGTGATCCTGCAAGTGCAGACGACCACAATGAGGCTAGAGGTAGCCAAAGGGAGCTGGTGGTTCATAGTGAAACTACTAAAGCTAACCAGATGACTACATTTTTCCCAGAGCTGGAGTCAAAGGAATTCACTTAAGCTCCAATAAGCTATTAATCATTACCCAAACTCAATTATGTTGTACACTCTCACTATGTCGCAGTGTGACTGTACGAGATGACTATTTTTCTGACTGGCCTCTCTATTGGTATGCAGATGATCAGATTATCATCTTCTTGAAATAAATCTATTACAATTAATGAAACTTTCTGGTTCATATGCAGCCGTCGGCTTCACATGTGAAGGGTGGCATGGAAAAAGGACATCATGATGGACTTTCTGAAAAAGAGTTTGCATTGCTGAATTTCAACGACCTGAAACAAGGAAATGAATGGTGCCAGTCACTCACATGCAAATTGCCCAAAAAACAATGGGAGTAAAAACTGTCACCAGATTCCTCGCCGAAGTTCACAATTTTCTTCATCAGTGTAAAATGAAAAACAAACATAAAAACTTCAATGAGGATAATGAGTACTTTGCCTGTTCTGAAATCAGTTAAAACACTCGGTAAGCACTGGTAGGCAAGAATCACAATTTCATAAACCCAAAGACATTATTTAATAATCTTCCTGAAAAGCAAAACAGCAGAAGCGTGTTCTTGAGCAACATTTTAAATCTTGCACTACAGCAGAATTAGAAAGTTCTTGGGTGGAATTGTAAATCTCATTCCACTCTAATTCAAGAGTGGAGCTGGTGCAGAATTACAAACTCAAAACCAGTGAAGTTGGCACGTTGTGTAAATCGTAGATAAAAACAGAATACAATGATTTGCAAATCCTTTTCAACTTATATTCAATTGAATACACTGCAAAGACAAGATGTTTAATGTTCAAACTGAGAAACTTTTTTTTTTTTTTTTGCAAATAATCATTAACTTACAATTTAAAGGCAGCAACACGTTGCAAAAAAGTTGGCACAGGGGCCTTTTTACCTCTGTGTTACATTGCCTTTCTTTTTAACGACACTTTGTAAACGTTTGGGAACTGAGAAGACCAATTTTTGAATTTTTTCTGGTGGAACTCTTTCCCATTCTTGCTTGATGTACAGCTTAAGTTGTTCAACAGTCCGGGGTCTCCGTTGTCGCATTTTACGCTTCATAATGCGCCACACATTTTCAATGGGAGACAGGTCTGGACTACAGGCAGGCCAGTCTAGTACCCGCACTCTTTTACTATGGAGCCATGCTGTTGTAACACGTGCAGAATGTGGCTTGGCATTGTCTTGCTGAAATAAGCAGGGGCGTCCATGAAAAAGACGTTGCTTGGATGGCAACATATGTTGCTCCAAAACCTGTATGTACCTTTCAGCATTAATGGTGCCTTCACATATGTGTAAGTTGCCCATGCCTTGGGCACTAATACACCCCCATACCATCACAGATGCTGGCTTTTGAACTTTGTGCCTATAACAGTCCGGAGGGTTCTTTTCCTCTCTGGTCCAGAGGACACGACGTCCACAGTTTCCAAAAAAAGTTTGAAATGTGGACTCGTCAGACCACAGAACACTTTTCCACTTTGCATCAGTCCATCTTACATGAGCTTGGGCCCAACGAAGCCGGCGGCGTTTCTGGGTGCTGATGATAAATGGCTTTCGCTTGCATTGTAGAGTTTTAACTTGCACTTGCAGATCTAGCGACGAACTGTAGCTACTGACAGTGGTTTTCTGAAGTGTTCCTGAGCCCATGTGGTGATGTCCTTTACACACTGATGTCGGTTTTTGATGCAGTACCGCCTGAGGGATCGAAGGTCACGGGCATTCAATATTGGTTTTCGGCCTTGTCGCTTACGTGCAGTGATTTCTCCAGATTCTCTGAACCTTTTGATGATATTCCGAACGTAGATGATGAAATCCCTAAATTTCTTGCAATAGCTCGTTGAGGAATGTTGTTTTTAAACTGTTCGACAATCAGCTCACGCACTTGTTCACTAAGTGGTGACCCTCGCCCCATCCTTGTTTTTGAATGACTGAGAATTTCAGGGAAGCTGCTTTTATACCCAATCATGGCACCCACCTGATCCCAATTAGGCCGTTCACCTGTGGGATGTTCCAAATAAGTGTTTGACGAGCATTCCTCAACTGTCTCAGTCTTTTTTGCCACTTGTGCCAGCTTTTTTGAAACATGTTGCAGGCATCAAATTCCAAATGAGCAAATATTTGCAAAAAATTACGCAGAAATCACTGCACGTTTACCTTACCTTGAAAAGGATTTGCAAATCATTGTATTCTGTTTTTATTTACGATTTACACAACGTGCCAACTTCTAGAACGCCTCTAAAGGTGGTATTCTGATCATATTTGGCACCCAGAGGAAAAGATGGGTGAAACTTCACTTGTTTTGACTACTATTACAAAAAGGTCTGTGTGTTCAGAACTATAAATGCAAGATATACAGTTCAAACCTTTTTTTAAACTGGAGAACTGCGCGAGAAAACAGTCGTTCTCCACCTATGTCCAGTTTCTAATACTTATTTTAATCCAGATATGAATAGAGAATGTCAAAAAATCAAAAATCAAATTCAAATTTCTGAGATTTTGTTGTCGATTAGCAAGAGCAGGTATGAGGGAAGTTACACCAATGTAGAGTACGTGGAAGAATGTCCTCAAAATATTTATAAAAAATATATTGAAATTATTGACCAGTTAAATTTTAGAGCGGTTTATTAAAAACATGGAAAAGTGCCCAGTTACACCTGTTTTTTAGTATCATAGAAAGCCCAGTATCTCAAACACTATAAAGGCCAGAAATGTGGTTCAATGCGTTTATTCAATAGTAGAGAAGTGCACCTATTGCACAGAACAATTAGTAATTAATGTTCAGAATCTGATATTTTGTTTCAACAATGCAGGTCACAAAATGTAAAAAAAAAGAAGTAAAAACAGCTACTTGCAATTAAGAATTTTTTTTTTTTTACAGCAATTATGGATAAAATGACCCTTTCTTAAGGGTTCCTGTATATGCTGAATACCTGTGTAAAATATAAATAAAAAAAATTTTAATACATCAACATATCTAATGTATGTATTCTTCTTTTCAGGTGAATTTGTGTAAATCCTGTTATGCCCACGTCACCACTAGGGGTGTTGGGCCTGAAGAGAGCACAACACGATCAATTTTGTCTCAAAATGCTTACGATCACGTCCTGAATGTTTCCTTAATAGTTTTCTGCACAGTCCAGCTGTTAGTGTCGGTATACAGTGCTGTCTTCTTTAATCGAGTAATTACAGTCTCCTTTCTCCCCCCTCCCTCCATGCTCACACGCTCCCTGACCTATCATTGTTAATTGCTGCCATGTGTATATTAGTTACTGAGTTTAATTTCCCCCGTGCTGGATTGTCTTCTTCTCTTCATTGTGCCTTGAGCTAGTTCCAGTCTAAGAGCTCAGACACAGTAACTCCCATCTTTGGTAATAATTAAACCAAAAAACAATCAACTATTTCTTGGAGACCCCTCTCTCTGCCTTTAAGCAGTTCACTGAGTGGAAAATTCTCCAGCTCCAAAAGCTGGGGTGTTCGAGAGTGTGTTCAGTCCTGCGGACCCTCTTACCCAAAGACTGCCAGCCCGATATTGACCGCAATCCATTACCAACTACAGCTTTGCGTACCACCTTGATCCTGTGAGCCAATTCACCCCTCATTTTTGATTGTGTCAATTCCAGCTTGATCTTCAGTAGGGGAGACTGGGGTCCGATGAGCCATGGGGACCAATGAGCCATATCACAATTTTGCGATCAATCGATGCCAAAGGAGTTTAAAATAGGCAAAATAGTGATATGGCTCATTTATCCCCATGAATCTTCAGTCAACGGTCAAATATTTTGCCTATTTTAAGCAGCTCTGTCATCGATTGATCACAAAATAGTGATATGGCTCATTGGTCCCCATGGCTCATCGGACACCAGTCTCCCCTATTCAGGTGCCAAGTGGCGTTTTTCCAGATGTGTGACTGGTTCCTCCTCTGAAGTGCATGACAACGAATAATCAGACGTTTTTGTGTTAATGCATTTTAATACTGTTTTTAACATAATAATTTTTGTAAAATTGCAAATAGATTTCTTTTGGTCACCTTAATTCACATTTTCTTGTTCTCAGGCTGCCTCAGAGCAGCAAACTGCTCAGAGGATGATTTGAGCCCCACAGAACAATACTGGTCTTACTCCGATTTTCTAATTTTCCGCGTTTGACCCATATTTTTCATGCTAAAGGTAAAATCTATTCATGCAATAATGGTCCAGAAGATTGTTAGTTCCACCTCTGAAATATAGATAGGAGTGCAAGAGTGGTCTAACTCCAAAATTGAAAGTTTTTAAGCGAAACATGCAAAAATAACAAAAATCGTCCACGTTGATAACAAAATACTTTCTGACTATGTAAGCGAAGATTCAAGACAGGTCTAAATACTTCCTGGCATGCTGAATTTGACAACGTCGAAACTTTGGAAGCTATTTTCTCATAATGATAAAAAATGGAGTTAGACCACTATTGTTCTGAGGGGCTCCTTTCATTTCAATATCAATATTTTACATTATTGCAGAACCTCACATCATTTTTCTCCATCTGAAATTTACTTCCTTCATATTTAAACTCAGGTTATGTACTTGAAGAGGAAGTAGAGGGGATATGATATGCACAAAGAGTAATTATCAGTCTAAACATTACAGTGTAAAAATAAAACTAGCTGCCACAGAGAGTGGAAAAACCAAAGGTGGAGACAGATAATAAAGTATCAAATGAGGAAGAGAATTCTGAAGATAAAACTGACAGACAGACAGATGGGCAAACGGACACACAGACAGTGACAGCAAGGCTTCAAACTTAGTAGCAAACCTCAAACAAACCTTTGGCAACTGAACAAAAATAATTTGAAAGGCCAAAGATTTCCTGATTTAAAAAGACGTGTCCACGGCTCCTCTGCATCCTTTGAGCCAAAGAGAAACAGAAATAAAAATTTTAAAATAGCAAACGGAAAAAAGAAAAAAAATCAGGGAGCTTCTGCAGAAGGATTGCTCTAATAATCCGCCCAAACTAAATAATCCGCTAATCCCATTTATTACCATCTGCAGTCCCCCTGTCTGTGGGAAAGCAGACATTTTCAGAAATCATACACACAATTCAAAATATTTATAACTCCAATGTGCTTGGTGGAGATATTCAACAGAATCTCACTGAGCGTGTGCTGTAATAAGGACAGGAACTTTGGGCAAATCCAGATAGAGGTCCAGCTGAAATGGGATGTCAGCACTGAATGACTGCGGGCCGAGTGAAGGGGACATTAGCATCGCTAAAACCCTGCTAATCTGATAGCACCACCTTCCTCATTTTATGCACTTTTATATTAAGATGTTAAGAATGGGGATTCCAGAGTTGTCTGATTTCAAACTTTGGTTGAACTTTGAGAGAGAATGCCCAAGAGACTCTTTTAGCTATTACAAAACAGGAATGTTTGGAATTAGCAGCGTTAATTCCTGCGCATGAAATTTATTTATATATTTTTTTGCCCTAATTCATTTCTCCATTCTGCATTGACAGAAGAACAAGCAGAAAAACACACTCCCACAGATCCTTGCATATTTATTATGTATTATTATTGTTAGGTAGCACATACGCACAAGGCAGATCCTATTGTGTAATTTACACCTCCGCAGGAAATGCATAGGGAAAAGTCGTATGTGAGCCCACTTTAAAAGTTCAGCAAGTAAAAAAAAAAATGTTTCCAGATTCAGTGATAACTTCTTGGGATTGCCCCGTTTGCCAAGTCGGTTCCTAGTTTTCCAAGAAAATGAAACCAAACAAAAAACACTTTTGCATCACCAAGACAAACTGGTTGTACCATAAAACTGCAATGCAGAATAAATCACTTCTGCCTCCAGCTCAAAGCACATGATTCTGGGATTCCTGTTTCCTAGCCGGTGGGCCATTTTGAGGCTAAGAAAAAGAGCAGATCGTCTCTAAAATCAGCATAAATTCTTCATATTGAGCAACCCAAAAAACCCAGCGTGGAAGTATATTGAGCTAAGTGAATCTGAGGTAAAAAAATAAAAATAAAAAAATAACCCTGCATTTGTCATATACCTGATCATCAAAGAGAGAAATATCCTGTTCATAGAACACATCTTAGCTGTGCCACAGTCAGAGTAAACCAAACCTACTCCGTGAAATTTTCAGCATTAAATGAACACTTTCAGAGTCCACATAAGCCCACCCTCGCTAGAACGGATTCTTATGCACCCTGAAAAAGTTTACGTAATACAGAACATTTTACAGTGAAACTACAGGAAAGTACACTTTGTGAAGTATATAGTGAGGTGATTTCAAAAGTTACTTATTTTTCATGGCAGACATTTTGAAGAAAAGATATTTAATGTTTTGTCTGGACGACTTCTGTTTGTTTGTAAATATTCATCCATTCCTGACATTCAGCACTGTAACTCATCCCAAATACAGTTAGAAAGGGGGCAATTTAGCACTAGTGATGCGGCCAAAAAGGATCAAGTCAATTTTGAAGGCACACGGCTCGTATACTGTATACAAGAAATTTCTGTTTCTCGTATACCAGAAGGTGGAAATACACTGACCAAAACTTCCAACGCAACACTCGGGTTCATTGCAACAAATGTCATTTTCTTACGATAAATTTAACAATACCTAACAAATATTAAGATTCAAATCAAAAACACAGTTTTAGAGTCAGGAATGAAGAACAGATTTTTCCTGGTTTCCAATTCATTGCATCAGTTGAAGGTGCAATTCTGGATCACCGAAGTCAGTATCTTGTATGGCCTCCTCTGGCGTCACACACAGCCTGGATTCTGCGATGCATGGAGTCAATCAAATGCCGAATTTCAGCCTGTGTGATGCGGTCCCATTCCTCCTGGAGTGCTTGACGCAACTGTTGGACTGTGGCTGGTTCTGGATCACACCTTCTCACCCGGTGATCCAGAATATCCCATAGATGTTCTATAGGGTTTAAATCTGGGGAATACGCAGGCCAATCAAGACACTGAACATTATTCTGCCTCAGGTAGTCCTGACAGACTCTGGCGACATGTGGTCTCGCGTTATCCTGTTGCAGCGTTAGGAGATAGCGACGGACGAATTGAACTGCGACAGGGGTAAGGATGTCTTCACCGTAACGGGCCGAACTGAGGTTTCCATCGATGAAAATGAGTTCTGTCGTGTCTGCTGCTTATTCCAGCCCAAACCATCTCACTGGGTCCACCCCAGTGGTCACGCTGCAGGATGGTAGCGTCAGTATAACGTTCCCGTCGCCTACGCCATACACGCAGTCTTCCGTCAGACACACTCAACTTGAACCTCGATTCATCGGAGAAGAGCACCCTGTTCCACCTGAGAGCATTCCAGCCCAAATGTGCCCTTGACCATCGCAGACAGACGCGGCGATGTGCAGGGGAGTGTCGGTTGTGCAAGTCGGCTTCACGCAGGCGGTTGCGTACGGTTTGGTCGCTAATCCAGTTCTGGTGACGACCTCTGGTCTGAGCAGCAGTGACTGTAGCTGGCAGGAAGCGATTGTGCAGGTGCTGGAGCCGAATATGACGATCCTGCTGAGGGGTGGTGACACGTTGTCTGGGGGCACGTGGTCGATCACCGGTGCTTCCTGTTTCATTATACCGGCTCCAGAGACGTGATATGGTCGACACGTGGACGCCCAGGTTCCTTGCAACACGTCTTTGCGACATTCTACTGGTGAGCATACCAACGGCTCGCTCTCGCTGATTTTGACTTAGGCGCGGCATGGTCACACGTTGACCCAGTATTATGCAAAGGAAAATTTACGTTGCCCATTGCTCCGGCTATTTATTGACCAAATTCACGAAGGATTGGTCAATGAGTTCTACTCAACCTGACGGGATAGGAAAAAATTCTAAACAATGTGCAATCAAGCAGAACGAGCTGCCCACACGACAAAATCAAAACAATTTTCTGAGCTTTTAAGTTGTAGTTGATGTATCATGGCTCAAAACCAATATCCCATTTTATGTACACAGAATATTTCAAAATTGTTTGTGTTGCGTTGGAGTTTTGATCAGTATATAAAACTCCAAGATTTGTATAGCTCAAATATGCATGAACTAATAATACTCGAGATCCCAGAATTGTATAATTCTGCTATGCATTAATTGATAATACTCATGAAGAATACACTGGCAGTTTTTTTCCTCTAAAATCATTGAAGTCGTAGGATAACTGTTCCTTTTGTTCTGGCTGGGGGTTACGGTCGGGATGAGGGTTAGGGTTGTAAACACATTTCTCGTAGGCGAGAAAGGGGCTTTTCCGGTATAAAAGAAATGAACTGACATTTCTCATATAAAGTTTGAATTTCTTGTATGCTGGAGTTGTTCATTTGAAACATTCCTCACAGGAGTGAATTGGGCTTTACTGGTATATGAGAAATTGAAATTTCTCCGATATACGAGCTGTGTACCTGTGCCATCAAATTGATATAATCTGCAGCATCTAGGGAAGGCCCGGCCCTTCTTGAGCAAAGATGGGCCAAGGAGTGCCAATTTGTCCAAAATGACTAGAAAAATCTTTTAATGGTTTAAAACCATATTCCTCAAAGAAAGATATGGAGGGATTTGAACATTGTTCCCCTACGGTGCATAACATAATTGAAAGATTTAGGGAATCTGAAGGACTTTGGTGGCTAGGACGCAAGACCAATCTGAAGACTCATGATCACTGATCACTCATATGACACTGCACCCGTCACTTGCATCCACAAATGCCAATTAAGACTTTACTGTGCAAAAGGGAAGCTTCATGTTAACAGTGTCCAGAAGTGCCATCGACTTATGTCGGCTCAAAGGCATCTGCAATGGACCATCACACACTGGAAACGTGTATTGTGGTCAAACAAGGCAATACTTTACTTTTTTAAGGTGTTTTTCTGGAAGAAATAGATGTCATGTGCTCCAGACTAAATAAGAAAAGGACTATCCAGACTTACCAACAAGTCCAAAGCCCAGGCTCTTTCATGGTATGAGGCTGTGGCAGTGCCCTCCATAAGGGTAACTTTCACTACTGTGAAGGCATCATTGATGCTAAAAAGTAGAGCAAAATGTGCAGTCTACATGACAAATTCTTCTCCAGGAATGCCCATGCAGTTTTCAACATGACACTGCAAAACCGCATTCTGCAAGCATATCAAGGGTATAGCTGCGTAAGGAGAGGGTGCTAGACTGGCCTACCTGGAAATCTGACTCGCCCCCAATAGAGAACTTGTGGCTCACTTTGAAACACAAAATGTGTCAATGAAGACCCCGCATAGTTGCACACTTAGTCACTTCGAGTCTTCAGTCTAGAAACCTTTATTAAGTGCTGTGAAAAGAAATGGCAACATTACAAAATAGTTTTCTCAGAGGTAAAAAAAAATCCAGGTCACCGCAGTCCCTTTTACATGAACAGCAAGCCTCGCTCCCACAGCATGCTGATTATGTCACACATGCACACCTCCATGCTACATTGAAAATGCTCTACAGTACACTTTACAGCTTGTCTAGTAGGCGCTTCCTATACGGGTCTTCAACCACCAATATTTTACCACCTATTCAAGCGATCCTTTTAGGTGAGGTAAACAAAAAAAACATTTCTGTCTTGCACTATGGCCTGGCTCACACACAATGGGTGTCTAAAGCACTTAATAACACAAAACACTTAATAACACAAACAAGCAGCTCTTCAGGCTGTGGGGGTCGCAGGGGGCCCCTTCTGACACCCCCTTACCCCTACCCCTTTCACCCAGAGGTGCTCAATATTACTATCTAACAGTAAAGGTGTCAAGGGAAGAAACACAACATGATGCAGGCAACCAGCACAAAAATATTCTTGTAATAGTTTTCGTCGTGCAATTTACATTTAAATTTGCGGAGGTTGGATAGTGGATTTACACTGAAGAGTGTAAATCACACACACACACACACACACCACACCACCACCCCTTGGCCCTCGTGAGTCACCATTCCCAGAACTTCAGCATGAAAATTTTCTGAATGGTATTTGGAATCAAATTCTGCATTTGTCACGGTCAAAGAAGACCCCTGTGGACATAAATTTTGAAAGTCAAAATAGAGGCATGAACAAAAAAAGGGCTTAGAATGAGGCTTTTTTGTTGATATTTTTGTGTGTCCCTTAACATTAAACCTGAAAAAAAATTCACTTGGAGTAGGCCTTCAGGTATTGATATGAAAACTTCTTAAGAGTAAAAAAAGGCCTGGGTTCCCTCATGGCAAATAGTCAAAAGTCAATCACTAAGAATTTTCTGGAATGGAAAAATGTATTTCCACTAAAAGAAAAAAAAATAGAAATGTCCATTGCTGATCAATAAAGGAAAAAAAAAATTCACAGTACATATTTTTTGGGTTTTCAGACAGAATTCAGTGGAGAGAGACAGGAATGTCAGAACAAGAAAGGGGATGACGAGCGGCAAACAGGCCCAAGTCGAGCCCAGGCCGCCGTGAGAAGGACACGACCTTTTGTCGTGCGCGCATTTAGACCGATGTGCTACCGAGGCGCCTCCAGTGTCCTGTCCTTTCAACAAAATACATTCATCATAAAGAGTGAAGACAACCAGCCGAGCAGCCAATTACCTTGCATGGTGTTCGCCTATAAACGAACAGCTTCGATACTACTTTGATACTTTGTTATTGATGGGGAAGATTAGATGTCTGGGCAACCGATAACCATGATTACATCTTGTGGCGTAGGGTAAAGAAAGCGCATAAACAATTTGCAAAAGTTTTAGCTTTTAGCTACTACAGTGTGCATATACTCCAAAGGCTGAGGCAATTTGGCTAACTACTGGCAAAATAGCATTTTATGAAAAGATAGCGAAGGTCAGAGTCTAAATTATTCATGTTGTGCTGCATAGCAGTAATCATGCTTAATTAATTTGTTGTAATCTGCACAACTGTTATGCTTTCTTTTCCTATCTCCTTTATTTTTCAGCCTCTTTTGAGACTCAGATGGATATTTCCTCCTCATGGCACAGTGAATAATGCACAAAAATCCGCTACAACAAACTTGCTCACAGCTCTGGTAAAACACGGTGGTTTCGTGCGCTCATTGAACAATGGAAACGAGATGGTGCCCCTATAGAGGGGTCTCCCACGTGTCGCTGTTCTCTGTCGATTGAAGGTTCCAGGGATGTCCGCATTTTGAGATTAGGCATCGCAATGGACTTAATGGGTTATCTTTTAGGGACCTCCATAAATCTTGGGTCCATGATTTTCCTGTCATTCAGATTCACCTCTAGACACGCAAACAGCCACAAAAAAGAGCGAATGGAAAAGTGACCATTTTGCCTGAAAGTTAATTTGTTTAACTAATCGCCTCTCTTGTAACGTTGTAACAGTGTTTGCTGATTGTATTACAATTAATTTCATTACTTACATGCAAAATAGGGCACAAATGGCATTCTTTTTTAATTGGTCGAGGAACGCAACACATCCTTATCAATTACGGAACAATTCCGTAAAATACGGAACAGGTGGCAACGATATTTGCATGTGTTGGATTTACAGCAATACGAAAACTGCATTGGATTTCTCTGACTGTTTTGGTCCATTGCAGCATGGTTGCCCATGTTAGCCATCATGTTTCTTGTTGCAAAAAAGAAGACAACGAAAATGCCGAACAACACCTCTAAATGGTAATCCACAAACCAATGCGTGACATCACGGTGGCTGCGTCCACTTTTTTATACAGTCTATATTTGCTGGTTAGACACTGCCATGGCACCAGTGGCTCATCCCAGATCGCTCCAATCATCAGTCACAGTGCCATAGACACCAGCTTTGGGAAGCTCACTGCATACTGTTTTTGATGAGACTGGTTTTATATTGATTGCGTCAATTGTATGCTGATTTTTTTTTTTCAGCTGTAATTCTGAGTTTATTAGCAACTGCCCAACCAAGTGTCCATCTGTTGCTGTTGGAGCCTTGACTTGGGAGCCACAGTCCATTTTTGCAGTTACTACTGCTTTTTGGTAATTACCATATGTTGTCATAATTTTTGACAGTTTCTCATGCTATCTTGAGTAATTTTATTGTTTTCTGAGCAAAGCATGATTCAAGTGTCAACTGCTTGGCAGCTTTGTAAGTCTGCTAGCATTCTTATCTTGCTTTGAAAACTTACGTGGCAAAGTGCTAAAATCAATATGGATCAGAGGGTGGACTGAATGCCGGTAAGGTAGTGCAAAAGCAGAAAAGTTACGCAAACTCTCGCCTTTTAAGAATGAGCCAAAATCCCTGCATCTTTGTTGAAACATTCCAGTGAAGATGTAGAGCATAGACCTGACAGAAGCAGTGACCCCCAAAGGTGGCTAGCCCTGGAAGGGTTCCCCATCCATGGTTCTCAGCCTCTGAGTACCTGTGCAACCATGTTCCTGACAAGGAACAGAAGCGATGACTAACAACGACGGGAAAAGCCCTTCCTGGTGCAAGACTGGGCCACTGGGCCGTCTTGCTTGCACAGCTGTCAGTACACGCAACCCTCCTTGCGAGTCTATTGTATGAGCGTATGACATTCACGCCTTAAGGGAAGCACGCTCAATTTCTTTCAGAACACTTTCAGGCGTGGTTCAGGAATAGCACAGCGGCACATCATCTGTGAAATTCTCTGTTTCCAATTGCACAATCATTTCCACTAGAAAAGAAGGCATTGAATGACTTGAACGACTCGAAGAGCCGGTTTCTTGGACAAAAATCGGGCCAAATCCTGTACTAAAATTAGTTATGTGTATGGAGATTTTCAAATCAAAAATAATTTAGTTGAAGATTAGGCTTAATCTGTATCAGTGATATCTGCCCAATATTTCTGAAATGTTGCTGAACAGAGGTTTTGTTAGTGAAAATTTTGTGGATTAAAGACCAAATAAGTTCCTCCTCATTTGTGGTCCAGGAGCCTGTTAATCAGTATACCTCTTACAACACCAGTTCAGTTTATCTACTGAAAACTGCTTCAGTAAAAACATGAATTCGGCGAAGCTGCTGCATAGCTCACTCGGTAAAGCATCACATTGCGAATTCAGAATTGACTATCACGTTAAGGGTTCGATCTCCGGCTCGTACAAGCCAGCAGTGGTCAGCAGCTTATTCAGAGTAGCGCACAATCGGCTATTGCACCACAGAGTTGCAAATTGGGAAGAGACTGCCGGGGAGGGAAAATAATAGTTGCGTTGTTCGTTGCTCAAGCGCTTCCTGTTGGCCAGACGGGCGCTCGTCAGGAAGATTCTAAGCCTGTTCATGTCCGGGTATCCTCCGCCCTCGTTCTGAACTTGCGAAGATTCAACCAATGAGTGTATAAGAAGTGGTGGCTGACGGGCGCGTGCTTCGGAGGAACTGTCTTCACTCTCCTGAACTGGCAACAAGGGGTCGCATATGAGCAAGCCTTGAACGTAGTTCACCAATTGGGCATTCCAGATTCGGGTGGAATTGAAGATCCAAATTTGGAAAAAAAAAAAAAAACACAAAGTCGAACCCACTTTCAGTCACAAATATAACGTTTACCATTCCCTGATGAAGTATCCATGAAAAGTATTGCTTCAGCTCATCTAACAAAAGAAGTATGGACCCCATACATCCCAGCAGAACAATAAAAATTAGAGCAAAACACATTCACTATGATCTTCCGTCAATACTTATAATTATATTAGCACTTCCAACACTAAGTTCTGTGGAATGTATTTAGAAAATTCTTAGATAGTATTCCTATAGACTGCATTGAGATACCAGTAGGGATTGTTATAACAGCATTAGAATGCACAACTCTTCAGTCACATTTTTCTATCACACAACATGAAAGCTTAAAAAAATCAAATGAGTTGAATGCAAACTTGAGGTGACAGTTCTTCAATATGCAGTAAATGCGATGTTGCGTTGAAGTCCTTTGACTGACACCCTGACACCTTAGTAAAGGAGATTCTGTAATGTGGTTTACGATGAAGACCGTGTTGCAGAGCTCAGAGGCGTGCAGAGGGGAAGACAGGAGTGAAAAAGATAGACAACATTTATCTGCGGTCAGAGGACCCACCCAAGAATGCGGTCAGAGGAGATAAAGGTGATAAAATGCTTAGAAGGTCATGTTTGAGCTGTTGCCAATCTGTCTAAATCAACATCATTTCACCCATGCTGGACACGGCCGCCCAGTCTGACAAGCATGAAATTAAGAGCAGACAAAATAATACACAACTTGAACTCACGGAGATGCAAACAAGCAAGCTTGCATCCAAACACAAATCATTTCCAAAATTCATAATACCCACAAGGCGCCAGAAAACAAGACCTATTCTGAGTGTTTGCCAGAAGATAGGCTTAAACAGCATGAGGCAAACAAACTGCCATTACAAGTCAAATGATCCCAAATACCCCAGGTCAGACCCTCTTATTTGGAGATTAAGGTATAACTAACAGTGGGACATTGATGGAGTTCATGGAGAGGGGGCGAGCAGTCATTTATTAAAAACATACAGTTGCAATCAAAATTATTCAGCCCCTATTGCAAATCGGGTTTCCTGGCAAAATGTACAAACTCTCAGCCATTTCTTGATAAACAGATTAAACAAGAACATTTTAAATAGCTCAACACAACTAATATTACAAGTGGTTTCTCCAATTTTGGCACAAAATGCCACTTTTAATGACTACTGCAGTCTCAAAATTATTCAACCCCTCTGAAAAGAATCCGTGATTTGAGCATATTTGCAAATCAGGTGTTGTCTCAAGCACACCTAATCAAGAGCTCAATTAGTTGCATCAGGTTTGCTTGAGATAGAACACATCAAATACTTGCACTCGCTAGGGGCTTGTTGACAGTGACATTTGATTGCATATTACACATGTGGCTGTCAAGAGAATAATCCAAAAACTAATAGAGGTGTTACAGTATGGGAAGGAAAACACTCGGAAACACTGGGAACTCTGAACACTAGGATCTGGAGAAACAAAAGGGGAGTGAGACACCAGATGCGGGGATCCAACATAATTTATTAAATAAACAGAAAACCAGAAAAGGGGGAAAAACAGGGCTCTCAGGCCAACAGAAACACCTTGCTACTGCACTGAAGGAAGGAGAACTCAGAATCCAAAATAACCTGACACACTAGGGAGCAGACTCGGGACAACTCAGACGGGACTAGGGGACACTCGGGACAGGGAGCTAGGGGACACTCGGAACAGGGAGCTACAGGCAGAGGGCAGGCACAAGACAAGATGATGGGCACAGCTGGCAGGTGGCTAACTCGGAAGGCACAGCTGGCCGTGTGAAGGGTCAGGGAGATCAGGAGGGGGGCAGACAGGACGGCAGGAATACTGGCTCGGAAGGCGGCCGGCACACTGGGCACTGGAGACGGCGAAGGCGACTGACACACTGGGCGCTGGAGACGGCGAAGGCGACTGGCACACAGGGCACTGGAGACGGCGAAGGCGACTGACACACTGGGCGCTGGAGACGGCGAAGGCGACTGACACACAGGGCACTGGAGACGGCGAAGGCGACTGACACACTGGGCGCTGGAGACAGCGAAGGCGACTGACACACTGGGCGCTGGAGACGGCGAAGGCGAGTGACACACTGGGCGCTGGAGACGGCGAAGGGGACTGGCACACTGGGCGCAGGACAGGTGGCACACAGGGCTCGGAAGACGGGGGGGCACCAGGGGCTGAGCAGCAGGAAGGGAAGGCTGGGCTGGGAATGCGGCTGAAGAACACACAGAGAGATGAGGGGACCACAGGAAGGTGCACCGGGCAGGGAGTGGTGTGAACGGGAGCGGGAGCGAAGTCAGATCTGAACTGGCTTGCTGCAGGGAGACAGATATAGGCAGGGGCCACGGGCAGACACAGGTGCAGGAACCTAATATAATTAACAAGGGGTGGAACATAAGGGAAACCTAATTACATGAAACAGATAAACATTAACACACAGACGAGGATCACAAGACAATCCCAAAGATGGGATAAATAAACTGGGTAAAAAGACTCCTCAGTGTACAGAATAAGAGCCAGAATAGATAATAAGAATGCAGAGGTTCTGCAAGAAAAGTTAGCAAAGCCAGTGAATAGAAAAGCAATGGGCGGAGACTAGAACAGGGCGACTGCTGAGAGATCATTAGTCAATTAGTTAGTGCAGCTATACAATCCCGGGTGCTCGTTAGTAGGTTAGTATTATATACAATATTAGTCTGGTTAGTAATTTTAGAAAAACAACAAACTGTTAGTAATTGTTAGTATATGTAGGAAAGCAAGGGGAAACTAGCAAACGAGAACGGAAGGAAGGCTGAAACCCAGAATCCATTAAATCACCCGAAACAGTGTCAAAATCAATTAAGACAGAAACTGCTACAAACAATGACGCGACCGGGGAGAAAGCAAAGACAGTACATGGGTAAAACGTGGACTGGACTGACACGGGAGAGGAATGAAATGTGAACACTGAGACATGGACTAAAAACTGACATAACCAAAATAATGAAACCCTAAAATAAACTAACCAGACACACAGACCACGGAACACAACAAGAGGAGATCATTGCCTGGCACACACAAGGATACAAAAAAGTTGCACTGGCACTAAATGTTTGTAGAGGTACAGCTGGAAGCATAGTCTGCAAGTTCAGAGCTAAAGGATGAGTGGCTACAGCACCAGGATGTGGCAGAAAGAGGAAGCTATCAATGGCTGCCACCAGATTCCTGAGGGGGCGGGTGGTCAAAAACCCTCGAGTGACTGCAGGAGACCTGGAGCAAGACTTGGAGACAGTAGGCCCGGAGGTTTCGGTTTGCACAGTAGGGCGCATACTAAACGTTGAAGGTCTCCGAGACATACACCACAACTGATCCAAAAACACACGCTCCAATATGCTCAAAACCATATAAATAAGCCACAGAGGTTTTGGGATATTGCTCAGCGGAGTGATGAAACAAAATATTTGGAATATTTTGGGCTTATGAGTCAGTGGTATGTCTGCAGGAGGAATAAAGAAGCATATGCTGAAAAGTACATCCTGCCTACAGTGAAGAATTGTGGGGGCATTTTGATACTTCGCAGCTGCCTTGCTTGCTCTGGCACTGGAAACCTGCAAAGTGTGACTCTAGAATATTAGTGAACTGGAGACCATTGTCTTTGAGGACTGGGCTAAGATTCCTTGGGAATGCTGCCAAAAGCTGACGTCTGCCTATGCATCACATTTCCAGCAGGTCATAGCGGCAAAAGGGTGCTCTACTAATTATTAAAAGATGCTTGTCATGAAGGGGTTGAATAATTTTGAGCCTGCAGTAGTCATTAAAAGTGGCATTTTGTGTTACATTTGGAGAAGCCGCTTTTAATTTTTGTTGTGTGAGCTATTTAAGTTGTTCTTATTTGATTCGTTCATTGCAAATAGCTGAAAGTTTGTAAATTTTGCCAGTAAACCTAATTTGCAACGGGGGTTGAATAATTTTGGTTGCAACTGTACATGTCAGAACGCATCAAGTAAAAACTGACTTTTCATGACACTCAGTGATTTTGAGATACAGGCTGTTGGGGACTTTTCCCTTGATCTGTGATAGCAGTTTACTTCTCATATGATTCCATTGAATCTGATAGGTGAATCACTCATCGTTTTTTTACATCAAATACTTAGGTACATATAACCCACTATGGCAAAAAGTTAAAAAAAAAGACTGTCACGAAATGTCAATTTTTACTTGATAAAGATGGAGTTGTGTTTAAGGCCTTTGGAACTGCAGTGTGACGTTGTGCTTTTGCCAACTTCTGGCCCGTCGGGAGCTAATGTCATTTATTTATTTCATTTTTTTGTAAATGGAGTATCAACCGCTAGGGGAAACATACACCTCATGAAGTGGCACTTCCAAATGAAACAGAAAGCATCACAGATACTGCAGTGCTTTGCTCATCTCATGCACCAGATAAAGGGGGGGTGTAAGGATAAGGTTCATGTTTGAGTCACCAGGGTCATTGGTGCAAACCCCCATGATGTCCAGCTGTAGAAGTATGATGTTCTTAAGAAAAAGTCATAAAAGAATGAGTATATTTGAAACAAGCAAACTAAAAAGGAGAACATAAAGCAACACAACCACCACATCTCACCTAAACATGCGTTTACGACACCTCCCACAGTTGCATCTTGGCCTACTTTTCACCAAGGCTGCAAACTACCGGCAAGTGCTCCAAGTGAGTGTGTTCATCTGCACATGTCTGTGTGTGTGTGTGTGTGTGTGTGTGTGTGGGTGTCTGTGTCTGCGTGGGCACATTCAAATGCATGCATAAATGTGCTTTCTGTGTCTCAGGATACAGCTCAACAAGGTCCTGACTGGAAAGTTTAGATGCAATCCACGCGTATGCACAGCAGGAACTGTGGCTGAGAAAGTTACTGTTGATCTGTTTATCTCCCATGATGAAGCCGTGTGAGTTATCCGGGTCAGCGAGCACATACAGACGGAGGAAGGAAAGGAGGCCACAGCAAGAATCAAAAATACTTTGGTCTTACATCTAAGTTTTAAATCTTATGTCCACTGTACTACTCAATACGACAAAAAAAACATGTCAATGGTAAGGGATCATCTAACTCATTTTAGGATTCTCAGATGGGGTGAGTAAATTTCGCTCCTTAACTGCGTAGAAGCATGAATCAAGAAATTATTTTAAGTCAGAGAGCACAAAAAAGATTCAATAGCCCATACTAAGCGCAGAACTGTAGTTAAGAGAAAGATGTTTTGCAGTGGGGGGGAGGGGCAGAGCTACGATGATGTTAGTAGCATCTCTCCTCCACAACTTCCTGTGAGTGAAATGCACTGCGACACCAGCGCTCCGACTCTCTGAAGTGGCACACCATCGCAGCTACCGTCTTACACACGCGCCATCTCATACGAGAGAGTCAATGACTTACGTCTTCAAGGAACGCTGATGCTCGAAAATGCCACCCCTCACCTCGACCTCAATGCGCGTGGGCCCGTAGCGTCTCACAAACGAGACCCCTCTGCGCGTAGCATTTGCACAGAGCTCGATTTGGTTCGGGGGGGAAGGGATACAGGTGGGCTCAGAACTCCTATAGCTCCATTGCAAGCTTAAAAGCAAAAATTATCAAGGAAAAAAAGGAGACGCTTATATTTGTACTTCTACTAATACTTACATATTTACATTTGGCTCTGCCCTCGCCCTCTTCCTGGCTTAGCAACCAGTGTCAAATTTCATGACAAAAAAAAAAAGAGCCCATCCGTTGCAATTATTTCTGTTGGAAACCGTAAACATCTGAAGTGTTTTTTTCTTTTTTTGAACCACAAATGCGCTATAAATAGATGTGGTCTACAAGCTGATATTCTCACTATGCACCTCCCGATTCTCACATACAACTGAGGCAACCCACACACCAAACGATCATGGAAACATTCGTTGTGAGGCCTATCCACAGAAATTTACCCGAAAAATTCTGCGCTACTTTAAAGGGGCGCCGTCACGGCTGAGCAGCACGCTTTGGTGAAGTCGAAACAATTGGCCAATTTCTTCAAGTTCTTCTCCAGTGGAATTTGCCAGTGTCATGCTATATTGCAGTTAATCATAGCTGTTAATCCTAGCTCTTCTTTCCAATAACAAATTATTTACTTTACAGCAGAACTAAGTATACTTCATTTCAGTCTTTCTTCCTTTTTAAATTAAATAAATTTAGCTTGCGCAAATTTTGAGCTGTCCCCCCTTGCGCTTGCCCTGCCGTGGCCGCCATATTGATTACCGCAGAAATCGATAGGGAGCTTCCTCTAACCACCCCAACATACCACCAGAAAATGAGAGCATTTGGCCAAGGCGTTTCTCAGCTATCGTCCGGAAACGAGAAGTTAACTGATAGACAGACGGACGCTGCTTGCCACGACAATACCCTTCCACCACTTTCGTCGGCTGAGGGGTAAAAAGTACATAATTATTGATATGACATTACGTCAGTAAGGGATACAATACATCCTACCTGCCTCTGCAACACTGCACACTCTCCATCATTCCCCTTATCCCCCTCATACATGATTAATGACTTCTATAAAATGATTTTTTTTTTAAGTTTGAGAATCTACACAATACAGCACTCCCCTAGAGCAAATACAGATTCTTTCAGACAGTGTGCGGAAGGAAAAGCACTACTTCTTTGACATTCAGTCTGTGACTGATACTCGCCACACAGTCTCTTCATTCTCCATACTCCCTGTTCATCTCTCCGGACTGCTAATGAAACGTATTGCCCTCCGAGTGTCTGACTGAACCCATAACCACAGTCCCACATTTCATATTTAGCACCTCTTTGGGCTCTGAATTCGCTCGGCGACTCGCTGAAAACCTTGTAGGATGACTCCGCCGGCGATGACACAAAGTAAGCCCGCAATGCACTCGGAATTCCAGATAGAGAGGGACGAACACTAAATGCTGTTTGATAATAGAGCAATGAGAACGGCACCAGGGTACACGGCAACTCAATAGTGCATTTCCTTAACACGGCATACTGCTCAACACTGCCATGTTGAAAATTACCACAAAGTTGAACCACAATATCACAATAGAGCAACATGTTGCACTTTCAGCGCAGTGGAATGAGGGCCATTGGTTTTGCAATGGAACACAATAAAAGCTATTTAAAAACCCAAATTACTCAGAAAAGTTGAACATGGAGTTATCCAACCTTTACCCGCATGTGACATCTATCAGACAGCGAAAACCAAAGTGGTGGGTTAAACAACCCACCTGACAGGAAATGCAACACAAAGGGCACCTCTTTAGTGGGGAAAGTTAAGCGAGTAATATCTGTACCCCCCAAGTAGGCACAACAGAAAGCTGATCTTTGATTTTGTGCCATGGCCAGTATGAAAACAAACATTTAAAACCAAGACCGTCACAATGCTCTATGCGAGAAACGATATCAGACAAGCAGTGACGTCCCCCACTTGCCCACAAATCCCCATCTGTGTGCCATTGGTGTGAATTCTTATGACGTCTAACCTCGATTTAAGGTTTCTATATGTGCTTTTAACGTGTACCCCCCCCCCCCCCCCCCTTTTTTTTTTAAGGGACTAAAAGTGCATTGTATTTGAACAATTGGCTCCACAGCTTTTCCATGGGCGGGTATGTGTTATTCTTTCGTTGTTTTCATTTACAAAGAAGCAGACAAAAGACCTAGAGTTTATTTTGTGCGTGAAATTAGCATTTGGAATGCACGGAATCCATTACGGTTCACTCTCAACTTAAAGTGCAAAGATCTGTCACTGGCAGTGAAGCAAGCCATCAATAAGCTGAAAAATCAAAACAAACCCACAAGAGAAATGACAAAAACATTTGACTTGGCCATATCAACTACTTGGTACATTCTTAAAAACAATGAGAACACCGGTGAACTCATGAACACCAAAAGGCCCAGAAGACCACAGATTACAGCTGTGATGGACGAAGAAATAATTCTTCTTCTGGTGAAGAATAACCCCTTCACAACAGTTGACCAGATCAAGAACACTCTCCAGGAGCTAGATGAACCAGTGCAAATGTCAATAATCATTAAAAAACTACACTAGAATAAATACAGATGGTTTATAACAAGATGTAAACCATTGGTAAGCCTAAAAAATAATAGTGAATACTTATGGATGGCTGGACTTATTTTCAGGGTGCTGTTAGTACTAGAGGGTTAGTTTAAATGTGAGGATGAAACACAAAAATACCATGACCAATTACTTTAATTAGCTATTCACCATCTGGGCCTTACCCATGTACTCTCAATTCCACGCACTTTGGCTCAGACGCCCACAGGAAGTGGCAGTCAACTGACCCTTTAAAGGTGTTAAACCGTTTTTTTTTTTTTTTCATCTTGTGTGTGCTGAAAAAGCAGCCTGCAGACCAAACTGTGTTTCCCCAAAGCACAGATGCTAACTTACAAAGTTGGAACCACTGACTGTGAATGATGGGCAACCTATGTAAGTTGCTAACTTAGTTAGCTAATATGCTTTTGGGAGACATATCCCTGGTCTTTCTGTTGTAAAGCAAGTAAGCATGGCTTAAAGAAAAAAATAAATAAAACTTCCAAAACCTGAGAAACCCGCTTATGATGTCCAGGACTAAAGTGCTCTGTGGAGGCACAACTTTGAAACTTTTTTGTATGTCGACTTGTTAAAAGCAAGTCAAGAAACCAACATTGTGACAGTTCTTATTTTCCACCAATGCACTTCCTACAGAACCTGTGCCAAAGCTTTGTTCTGCTTGGTGTCCAGGGCATGTCGGACATGTTTTATTCATTGACTGATGCCACAGTATTCAGGCAAGCAGAAATGTTATTCACAAGAGTGTGTTATGATCAATATAACTGTTAGGCCCTGTAACACCCTATGATGTAATAATTTCTTGAAAATGTAATAACGCCTGAAAATGTTATAAAATTTGCACTTAACTCAATCGAGAATGTTATATATACT
This sequence comes from Gymnothorax reevesii, assembly GCA_029721435.1. Lineage (NCBI taxonomy): Eukaryota > Metazoa > Chordata > Actinopteri > Anguilliformes > Muraenidae > Gymnothorax > Gymnothorax reevesii. Next base: position 23,472,930 of record CM056579.1, on the reverse strand, counting down.
GGATTTGAAACAACAGAATGACTATTGGGTTAGACTGCAGACCTTGAGTACCATAAAGCCTTATGCATATGTGCAAATACTCAGTGACATGAAACTACATCCTGGTCCTACTGAGTGGGTGATGGACTTTCCTCCATGGAAGACCAGCATTCCGGCTCAAGTATAAGCTTCTGAGCAGCATTAGAGACCCCAGGTAACTCTTCCCTAAACGTACCTCTTCACTTCACAGATTTCCAACAAATCACTAACTAATGAGAACAACCCCACAAACTAACAAAACAATTTTCAGTAACACTTCATATCAATTCATATGTCAAGTGACATAGTGGTAAGTTGATATACTGTCATACTGATAGTATATTATGAGATTCACTTGTATAAATAAAGATTGAATGAAATGACAGAACTTCATGACAATTGACATGGCCATTAATAACCATTTATGAGTGGTATATGTAGGCCTATATTTATGTCAGGTGTCATGCAATGTGTAATGCAGGTGTTATGAATACTTATGTACACCCTCTTCAAATGAAGTGTTACTGAAAGTTGATTTGTTGGTTTGTGGTTGTTTTCATGAGGTAGTGATTTGTTGGAAACCTGTGAAGTGAAGAGGTACATTAAGGGAAGCAATAGTCATTCTGTTGTTTCAAATCCAGTGTATATGACATTCTTAGATTCTCAAAACACAAAATGTAGAACTCCAGACTGGAAATGAACATATATAGTACAATGTATGTCAAGTATTACATTATCAGTTTTGAAAAAAAAGGACCCACCTGAAAATGTAAAAAATTCCCAATATTGTAATAAGGTATAACATTATAGCTACAAATGTTATTACAATATCAGTCAGAATATTTTATTACATTATTGGTGAAGTTATTACATTATTGGGTTTTATTACATTTTTAAGTGCAAATTTTATTACATTTTCAGGCGTTATTACATTTTCAGGAAATTATTACAGCTACAAGCCCACATTTATTATACATTTATATGCTCAGATTTCTCTTATATTCAGTGAGTAGAGTTATTGTGTGAATGTGTATTTATATATATATATATATATATATATATATATATATATATATATATATATACAGAAAAAAATAATTATATAAATATATAAATATACATATATGTAGCGTGTACATATACACACACACACACACACACGCGTACGGGCAAACATGGTGGCAAAAACATTTGTAAGATGAAATTCAGGATGGATTTATAAACAAGGCCCTTGAGGTTTTCCTGCAGTTTGGATTCGGTATCCAAAAAACCGACCGTACTCAACAGAACAGAACTGTGTTTCTTGTGTGCAGTTGCCAGGACATGAGATGACTTCACATAATTCTCAGGAAAAACGCACCCAAGCAGTGGTGCGTGTGTCTGCTTGCTTAGCATCCCTTTTTGAAGGGGTTGCAATACAGGGATATTTCCTTAGCACTGCCATTTCTAATACTTGTTTTAGCATACAGCAGTGTGCTGTGATGATTATACACCACCACTTTCATCTGAAAGGGGTCCTAATATATTATGTGTCAATAATTTTTTGGTGAAAATGTTTTGCTGCTGTAGGTAATTAGAACAAAGAAAACCATTCCCACAAATGCACTGAGGTAAAAACCTTGGTAATGAACAAAACACTGAAAACATCAATTTTTATTGCAAAAGAAAGGAGTAGCAAAATTTTTATTTTTTTTTTTGTAAAATATAAATTTGGCATCTCCAATCCACCTGAATCTGGAACGTCCAATTGGGGAACTATGTACAAGGCTTTTCACATATGTGGCTCCCTATTGCCAACTCAGGAGAGTGAGACAGCTCGTGGCTCTCCTCCGAAGCACGCACCCGTCGCCACCGCTTCTTATACACTCATTGGTCGAAACCTCCCAAGCTCAGAACCAGGGAGGAGGATACCCGAACATGAACGAGCTCAGTATCTTCCTAACAAGCGCCCGTCTGGCCAACAGTAGGCGCCTGAGAACTTGTTATTTACAATACCCTATCCCGGCAGTCCTTTCCCAATTTGCATCCCTGCAGTGCATTGGCTAATTGCGCGTTACTCTGAAAAGAGCTGCCGACAACTGCCGGCTGGTACGAGGCGGGTATCAAACCCGCACCGTGATAGTCACTTCTGCTTCGTGACGCGATGCTTTCCCAAGTGAGCAACTAAATATTTTTTTTGACTCTTGCAAAGCATGAATTCTTGTTTGAAGGCTCATTCCATGACTATTGATGAAAAAAAAATATGTTTAAGCTGGTTCCAGGCAGCAATATTCCGCGAAATTAGGGGAGACTGGGGTCCGATGAGCCATGGGGACCAATGAGCCATATCACTATTTTGCAATCAATCGATGACAGAGCTGCTTAAAATGGACAAAATATTTGACCATTGACTGATGAGTCATGGGGATAAATGAGCCATATCACTTTCATTTTGCCTATTTTAAACACCTTTGGCATCGATTGATCGCCAAATAGTCATATGGCTCATTGGTCCCCATGGCTCATCGGACCCCAGTCTCCCCTATCTCTGATGGTCAGTCGTTCCAGTATATGACGTGACATGAACTTAGAACTGTATCACAGGGTTGAAAACACAACGGCATGATGGAGGAAGCTCTCTGAGATTGTTCAAAGCTGCATTGTTGCCTTACATGATGCTGGTTGGTCTCACAGAAAAATTTCTGCAGATGTTAAATGCCGCCATGACACTGTAAGAAACAGGATCAAGGTTGTCAAAGACTGGATCCCAGAGCTCTAGAGGCAAAAGAGGTGTAAAACGGAAGTTAAGTGACCCTGGTCTTTGTTATCTGTCAATGAAAAGTTTTAAAAAATTGGCGGTTGACTGCACTACAACTCTGTGATGATATTAATAGCGCCAGAAGTAAAGAGATGATAGTATGAAGATCTACTATTTCCAGACGCCTAAGTGAAAATGGTCTGATTGGTTGTATTGCAGCCAAGAGCTGGTAACATCAAAAAAAGACTTTCAAGGATTCAAGGAGAAATTCAAGGATTGGACACCAATGGACTGGGAACAAGCCATTTGGACCGATCAATCAAAACTCTAAATTTTATCATCCAGAACTAATGTCTGCCGTAGAGTTGAAGAACACTTCAAGAATGGCTATTTAACCCCTTCAGAAAAACAAGTAGGTGGTTATATTATGGTTTGGGGACTAGTCTGCTCTCATAAAAATCGACAGAATGATGGATCACAGCATCCTTGTGAGGAATGCATTGCCATTTAGAAAGGGACTGATTGGCCGGGAATTCAATTTTCAGCATTAAAATGACCCTAAACACACTACGAAGTTGTGCAAGAATTATCTCAGAAGAAAAGAATCATCTGGTGACAAAGTTATGACTCGGCCTGCTCAAAATCTACACCAGCTGCTGGCAAACATGTCTGCATGAGATCAATGCTTTTCTAAACAGGCATCCATTGGGGTAAACTATCTTTTCTCCATCTGATTTCCACAAAGAATCTAGTTTGGGCATTGCTCTCCTCATTTTGAAGTCAACAGTAAATAATGATTAGTTCACTCAACTTGACTTGGTCAAGTCATCTAGTTGCTTTGACCTGAGCTAAGTTCTGCGAATGAAAATTACAAGTATAGAAGTTATTAACTTTACATTCTCAAAACCTAACTCATTCAAAGCAACATGATGGCCAGACTTTGCCAAGTTGAGTGAGCAAATAATTTTTCACAAGAGTATGGATTTTAAATATTTCTATTTTTACTCCGCTGAGGAAAGTCCAATATGGACTGAAATTTTTGCACTTCTACTTCCTACTTCCACTCTACTGGTCATTCTCATGCTCTTATAACCGTACGAGTCCAAGTTACTGATAATCTGGCTCAACCCCACTCCCTGAATCTGGCAATTTTTCAAGACGGGATGTTGGTTTTGATTGTATCACAGCCTTTTCTCAAGCAAAATGTCCCCAATTTCAGAGACATAGGCTCTAGTTATTTGAGGAGAATTCCATCAAGAAGCTAATAAAGCATCGGAGGCTTTATTTTTTTTAATTAAGAAACGCTGAAACTCAGTGGAAAGCTACTGCTGTCCACTGGGACTGAAAACTTAAGAGAGACATTCATGACATAGTTAAATATGTGCAGAGACTTCTCCATTCAAAAATATATATGGCTCATGACCATTTGAAAACACCCTCAGTTCCTAAAAGTTTGACAGGCAGAGGTGCAGTTCAAACTAGTTCCAGTTCATACTAATGATAAAGTTACAGTTTCTCACCTTCTTACATCCTGCCAAACAGAGTGTGATATGGGGGGGGCGGCTCAACCCCAGCACCATTTCCTAACGTCTCACCCGCAAACCAATTAAGACAGGTGCAAAATTATTCATTATACAGAGCGTGTCTGTAATGCGCCGAAGGAGGAGTCATGACAATATAAACTGTAATGTGCTGAAGTAGGAGTCATGACAATAGAAACTATTAAATCGGTAGGTACATTACTATGAGCACATCTAAAGTGCACCGTCTTTCTTTCAAACAAAATGTGAGAACATCCATCTGCCATTAATAAAGTTGACTATGAATTTGAAACTATTGACCATGAATTTTATAATTATGCGTACAAAGGTCTTTAGCACTCAAGTCCCTTATAATATTATTCATACAGGTTTTGCATTAGCATGTCTGTAGAAAAGAGCCTGCTAAAAATTTCCATTACTGGATTCCACTAATTCAGATGTCACACTCCCAGGGACATTTCAGTATTTTGTTAAAGCAAGAAACAGACGGCATAGTCTCCACAGAGCATTATCAAGGCAGTCTCAAATCACCTCGAGAGACAGAAGCGAGGCAGCTAGTTAACTGAAGAACAGTGTCAAGTCCTCCAAAATGCTAGAAACAATCAACCAGAAAATTTTTGGAACAAATATCATTTCTAATTTGAAAAATACATTCAGCTAATACTTTACAGAAATGTATTTGCCTTGAACTGATCACCAAGATTGCAAAACATAGTTTTCAATGTCTTCAGTAGTTTTATTCCCAAATTTAATGTAAGGTAACAGCTTTGTGCATAGGTGGCAAATATCCAATTGGATAGTGTTAGACTGGTTCTAAAAGGGTTAATGGGTCGCGCCTCAGTGTAGCCATAACAACAATGAGAGCAGCTTTTGAGCCCTCGAGCCAAACCCATAACCCCACAACGCTCCAGGAGGGACTGGCTACGGCTTAATCAAACCGTAAATTATTGAATGTAATGTGACGTAGCACCACAAGGCAATCAAGAGAATGATGGGGAATGTCTTCAATGGATTAATTTGATTACAATACATTTCAACCAGGGAGTGAAAATGACCTTGGGTTGAAAAACCGCAGCAGAAGCTGGTCAGCAGGCCCTTAGACAGGTGTGACTTTTTCTGCCTTCAGTGTCATTCAATAGCAAAAACTCAATATAAACATTTGAGTTCAGTCATAAAATATTGTTGTTTCGCAAAGACTGTGGTAACCAACTCCTGCCTGGAGATTTACCAACCACTAGGTTTCAATTAAACACTAATTTGGTACAACTGACTACTGATGATTAGCAACAAACTAAAATGTCCAGGTCAGATGTTGGAGGCAGGTTTGGTAACCATCACTCGAAGAGGGGAGCCCAGGCCATCCCTTTTCTGTGGAAGAGCAATTCAGAGGAGCTTTAAAAATGTTCTGCATCTCAGAACTTCCTCACTTTCAGCGCAGCTTCACATAGGTAAAAATAACACCGGCCAGAGATCCCTCTTTAGAGCACATCACACATTGAATGCCACCTGTTTCCTCTCCACGACTTCAGTCACTTTTCAAAACTTTATTTCTCTGCACTATGAAATAGGCAAATGCCAAACAGACCCATTTGCAGATTATCTTCTGTCAATACATGGTTTATTTTACTCTCGTGAATAATATGATGCTTCAGTGAAAATACGGCACTGTATTGTATGCGTGTAGTGTTTCACATCGATGCTCCTGTTGCGTAATTGCCATTCCATACTCAGTCCAGAACTTTCCGACACGTAACGAGCAGAGTTCCGATCACCACATTCTTGCCTTGTACAGACAAAAAGGATCCAGAAATTCTGATCAGGTTCCGCAGCATTTTCTAGTGTTTCTCAGCCGGCTCATGAAATGACGTGAGCTCACTGAAGCGGCTAGGTTTGGTTCAGGAACACTGCAAGCATTCTGGGAGAACTCGTTCCACTCGTCGAAGCCCACGATCGCACAAACGAGGAGAACCAGTAAGTGGAGATGCGGCATCTCGCTCGTTCCCACCATTCACCCCCCATCCAGACTCTCCAACCCCCAGCCCCCCCCCCCCCCCCCACAATCCCAACCCCTAGGTGCCACCATTCCAATGTTTGCTTCTAGCTGACAAAGCACTCTGTCTCCCCACTAGAATAAACCAAGGAGTCTTCCACTGTTAGTAGTATAAATAAAGGCTAAAGTGTGTGAGAATGTCTGTCTGAGTGACATTGAAGGATTTTTTTTTATTTATGTATTTATTTTTTTGGTTCCCGAGAAACTAACAGTTGCTGATGCGGCTCCTTGTTCACGTACCCCATGTCATGCAGGTGGATGCAGAAATGGAAAAAAAAAAAAAAAAACTCTTCATGACCTCAGTTCAATTAACATGGAATGCTTTCCTGAGGGGGAAACACTAAATCAGTTTATGCTTTCGTTTGCTTTACGACACTTTCAGCAATTTTTTCCGCAATCTCATGCCACCTGCCATACTCTTCTGAGCACGTGTAGGAATTGAAGCACATACCATTCATTCATACCAAGGGGTAATTTAGTGTCTCCAATTAGCCAGGCATTCATGTATTTGGACTGTGTGAGGAAACCAGAATAGGGGAGACTGGGGTCTGATGAGCCATGGGGACCAATGAGCCACTATTTTGCGATCAATCGATGCCAAAGGTGTTTAAAATAGGCGAAAAAGTGATATGGCTCATTTATGCCCATGACTCATCAGTCAATGGTCAAATATTTTGCCTATTTTAATCAGCTCTGTCATCGATTGATCGCAAAATAGTGATATGGCTCATTTATCCCCATGACTCATCAGTCAATGGTCAAATATTTTGCCTATTTTAATCAGCTCTGTCATCGATTGATCACAAAATAGTGATATGGCTCATTGGTCCCCATGGCTCATCGGACCCCAGTCTCACCTACCCAAAGTGAACCCACACCACCACGTAGAGAACATGCAAACTCCACGCATTAAGGGCCCAGGCAGGATTCAAAACCAACAGCACTACCCACCAAATCAGTTTATGAAGGTACACCCCTTGTATACAGTAATATCCACTACACTAAGGACCAGTTTCACTGGAAAAGATTAAGTCTGGCTGTGGAATAAATTGAGTTTTGAAAGGAAGTTTGCATTGAAACTTCATTTTTGACCAGGACTATGAAAAACCCATTTCTGAGAAAACAGTTCAGAGAGCGTCCGTTGTAATCCAATGGAAAATGCAGGGCTGCAACAACCGTTACACGGCACTTGGAACAACAACCCCAAAAACAGCTACTTCTTGTTCTCATGACAAGGACAGACCATTAAGCAATGCCGATACTGAGGCTTGTTCATTCTTGTTGCCTTAACTGCACATTCAGTCATTTCTGTCACAGAAGCCTCCAGACCGAACCGGAGCAGGATGAGGAAGTAGTAAGCCACACCACACAGTCCACCCCAGGCAGGAAGGACTCCAGTGATGACTGTATTTATGCCTGACAATTATTCTAACTATTGTTTAGATTGATAATCATGCTAATTACAGTAAAAAAAAAAAAAGAGGAAGGAAGCCGGAAGCCATCAGGCCGATCGTTTGAAAGTCTGGACATGACAGCGGGAAATATCCCAATTCTCAGAAAGAAAATAAATCCGTCGCTTAACTGATGGATATCGCTTCTGGACCCATAATCTAGAGCATCAAAAATGCATTAGAGATACTAAACATGGAGAATTAGCCTGTAATAATGTCTTTCTGCATCGCATCATCTCTCTGAATAGACAATAAAATTATTGCCTTGCAGTATTCATTCTTCAAATTTAGCATCCAAAAATTGTCCGTACTGTAATATTTATCTGAAATGAAACTTGAAATGTCTAAGAAAAAAAAATATATCTTGAAGGTTATAATGAATAAGTTTTACCATTTTACATTTTACTTTCGAGATTATCAGGAGCTCAAAAGCCATCATTGCTCCCTGGATGAGACCCCATCACACCATTTACACCCCAATAATCATCAGATCGGTTATCTCCGCAATTGTTTTCAAATGCATTTGAACCGAGGTCAAACACAAGGCCTGCCCAACTACTCAGGAGAAATCTTTAATGGCCAGGGGTTGCAGTACAAGAGTTCACGTATTAGCAAGAGACTTGTTGCCCGTGGCTACCAAGCATTTAATTGGCGCTGCTGTTGTCTGGATTTTGTGGGAATTTGCAGCACACCCATGACTCTGAAATTGGCTTTCAACTTGAAAGGCATACCAGTGTGCTGCTCTGATCCTGTACACAGCCTCTAAAAAGCAGACGCAATGTACTCTCCTTGGGATAAATGCTCCACTCAAGCTAAGATGCTGCAGGAGTTTATGGTGTTTTATCTGACCTTCCCGTAAGAGATGTTGCTGAGCAACTTGGTACCAGTCAGAGCCTTCAAGACAGGAACTCCAAAGGGTTACACATGGGTTGGAGGAATAGAGCGTTCAACTGTATAATCAGCCACAAATACTTCTCAACTGCTTGGATAGATGGTGTAGATGAAGTCCAGAACCAAGCTCTGGGCCTCACTGACTGGTATTTGTGGCTTCAAACACGCTGGTGTAACTAGCAGGTGTGGCTAAGGCGACGTAGCCTCCAGCAAAACACTACATCAGAAATGCTAAGGCAGCAATTTGCCTTAATGCGTACAGGGCGAAATGAACTCTGCGCATTTGCTTTGCTAAGCGAAAGAAAAGAGCGAAGCAATAAATATGCAATTACACCAATAATTAAGCTGTATTGAAGCAATTGAGCTACATAGCCTACAACTGCACTAAGTGGCATCCGGTGTGCTGGAGATCTGAAGAAATAGTTTAGCCAGGCCTCTGTTCGCAGCCCAAATCTGACCTGAGATCAGTGTAAACCACAGCTCTTTGGGGCCCAGTTTTTTGGCATATGCAGGGGATAAAAAGCACATCTAAATAATAACCTGTGTTGCCATGATAAGTGCGTACAGAACACAAGGGCCCACAGGAGCGAGAAACGATGCCAATGTTGCAGTGACCGCATATCTCTAACACAGCTATCACACCTGCTTATCAATTACACGCCGGTAATTTGTGTGTGCAAGGAAGGATTTCAAAACCATGCCAGCAAGCAAGTGACTTTTTTTTTTCCCCAGCGTACGATGAATTTGCTCCGGGGCGAAAGTTAAGTATTAAAACCAGACGACTTAAATGCAGCAACACGTAGGGCTTAAGGAAACTATAATTATAGCCTAGTAAGCTGTCAAGTGCCTATTATGTTAAATTGAGAAGACTGCTGTGCAGTACGCTGTAAAATCCCAGAAAATAAAGCAATGTGACCCATATGTTCTCTTTAAATATTCGTTCTTCTCTTCTGAATTATTCTTTATGTATAATCATTTCTCTTTCTAATAGACCTTTCCAGAATTCCCAGCGGCATGCAACTATCATTGCCACAATGAGTCAAGCTTTTCTGTGGATTTTTTTATTTATTTATCTTTTTTGTGGTCAACGTAGAACAAAAAAAGTAAGCGTTTAAAAAATTGCTTTCCCTACTTGCTTGCAGAGACACTCATCTAGTTCAAAGTCCAGCTTCTCACGTATGATGTAAGTGAATCGTCGAATTGTTTCTGAAATGCTCATCACTGCGCGGAATTTGCTGGAAGGCTGAGGTCACACGACGTGGGCGACGTGTTCCATGAGTGGCAGCTTTTACATAGCATGTCAGGGTGCCGTCACTATGGCACTTGGGCCGGTGCATGCTGACCATAGTTCAGATGCCAGGGCTTTTCTTAACGATGAGCGATGAGCAGCACTGCAACAAATGCAACGTGCTTTTGTACACACAGGCTCAGTGTCACAGGCGGGGAAATTGAACATAGGCCTGGACACCCCCTCTCAACTTTGCCAAAAAAACTGACAATCCAGTTTTTGTGACTTTGCTCACCCACACACGCCCGCACACGCGAACTCAAACAGATTTTTATGACCTCAAGAGTGAGTCGGGTATCTATATCTCGATCTCAGGTACAAGTAGAAAGACATGCATATCTTGACCTAAAGTATTTTTGGCACGGGTTCGTGTTTATCTTAGCTCACTACAGCAAAGGCAAGATATGCTGAGATAAGCCCATTAGGAGTGATGCTTTAACTCAATATATATATATATATATATATATATATATATATATATATATATATATATATATAAAAACTCAAGTTTCTGTGGACAGTGGACATGTTTTTTTGCAGTTAGCCAGGCTGCTCTTATTTCTGGCTAGCAGGGCAGAGTATAGAGTGATGGAATTGAGCATTGCTACGGCCTGATATCAGGAGATTTTTCTTCATATCACAGTTATTAGGCTGAACTTCAGTCCAAAGCAATGTACACTTCTTTCGAATAAACAGGGGTCAATTCCCCCAGAACATTGTGGGATTAACCGACAGAGCAATGAATAAATTTTCAAGGAATTAAAAATGTAATTATCCTGAACTGTTGAAGACCTATCGTGTGGCAACTTGTTTAAAGGAGCGCCCCGCGGGAGCTCTTTTAAACAAGTTGCCATCTGATAGGTTTTCCGCAACATCTGATTTTGATGTCTTACATTATTGGGCAACTATAGTTGCCTATAGTGCTGTAAGAGTTACTATCTTATTTTGGCCATACTGGGGCTTGACTCACCAACTATCTGAGTCCAACACAGGCATCGCCACCACTAGGCCATTTTTCACCTCAGTGTTCCTTTGCAGTGTCGGTTGCCAGCAAATAATGGCTACTTTTGCCTTTCCATTGTTAACTTCCTTTTTCAATCTACTGCTCAGTGTTCAATCTAAACACTTCCTGTTTCAGTCTACATGAACTGCGTATGTAAACGGGACCTAAAGTCGAATTTGTCCCCAGTTATTCCGTCAAAAACAACCTGGATTTGACGATGGTGGCACAATTCTCCTATCAGTCGACTGAACTTAAGAGTGAAACTATGTGACCCATTTTATAGGTGGAAGAATCGCACGGGAAAACTTTCACTTTTTTTACACCCTTTTTTGGACATTTTGCAAAACATTCCATCTATATCAATCTCTTAGTTCCCCAACGAGACTGGTCATTGGAACGAGAGTGGAGACTATTGCATGTTCCTCACTGGCTGATATGTCCTGTGTACAACCTACCGACAGTAACATGACAGCCATTTTTCCGCTGGGTCAAACACTATTCTGACAGTATGCGTGCGCGCGCACACACACACACACACACACACATTCACAAAAACACGTAAACATATACTTCCTTATACCTCTGTTCGTGTGAGGACATTACATTGACTTCCATTCATTCTTTGTGTGTCTCTCCAGCCTTTCTGTTATCTAAACAATAAGCAGTGCATACCAAACCGAAACCTTTACCCTTACCTTAACTTATCCCTAATTCTAACCTCAACTTTAACGTTAACCAATAATTTACAAATTCTTTGTAGTGGTGAGGGCAGGAGAAAATGTCTACATGTCCCCAAAATGTCCCCGCTCTGTTGGAAAAAAATATTTTCTGGTCGTTACAACATAGCAAGTACGAGAACACACACACGGACACAAACGCGCACTCAAAAACTCACAAAGAAAATACTGGACTTTCTTCATTCTTTTCATCGCTCCCTTGCTTTTCTCCATCTCCTCTCCCCCCTAAGGACAGTAAATACCTGCTCATCTCAGAGACACCTCTCAACACTGGTCTTCAAAACAAGCACATTCCACCGGAAGCAGCGTTTCATAACGAAACACGAAAAGATCATTAGCATGTTAACTGCACTCCCATTGCTAACCTTAAAGGTAACCAATCTGTTCTTTTTTTATATACCGTTTCGTATATATGACCAAAACAAACCGGAATAAATCAATGTTTTCTCCAAGAACGCTTGCAATCCCCCAAATATTGAATGTGAAAATTGTTCTGGCGACCTGCAAAAACTCCCCGCGCCATTTGAAATACCTCACTAGTATTCGCGAGTATTCAACAATGAACTCAAGCAAAAGTGGTAGTGCGCGGAGGTTGCGGAAATGAAGAGAAGTTGGCTAACGACAAAGAGCCGCGGCCGAAGAAATATCTGAAGGACTCAACCCGTAAAAGTGCTAGAAAAGGCAAGGAAGAAGATTGATTGAAACCAGGATAAATATAAAGGGCCAACGGGATCACTGGCCCCAGGTTTGAACATATTTCCAATGAAGATGTGGCCAAACTTTTGCTGGATACGTAAGTAAACTTGATGCCTGGTGCAAAATGCCCGATTTCCCTGTTTCCCAGCACTTTCAGATCGTTAATGTACTTGAAATTGTCCCATATTTGTAACTAGACATATTCATAGTCATGAATTTCTATTGCATGAAGGTTATTTATTGGTAACGAGCAGGCAAGCTAAGAGGCTCGCCTGTGAGGCGGCAGCATTATAATCTTTTCCCAGGGGGAAAGATTAAAGATTCCGCAAGTGTAACATTGCGAGCGTAATAGCGTGACTGTAACCACGAGCCAATCAAAGTGGTGGGTTCATTGACCAATCAGAGCAAGTTTTATTTCCCACAGCTCCAAAGACCCCTTCACATACAATATGGCGGCGCCCAATGGCCAATGGCGCTGAGGCTCCATGGCCTTACAAATCGTAACTTCTTCAAGACTAAAACACAGTCGCAAATCGCGTGACACTTGGGTAATGTATAATTCATTTTGATATTATGTTCTTGCTATTATCTTGTTCTGTATTCATTACATTGTAAGACCTTGAATCTATAAGAACTGAATATAGTTGTCGATATTTCATAATAAACATTGCATTTGTTTCTTGTTTATTGCCTAGCAAATCCCTTACCTACATATTAATAAGTATAAGTGTCGCGGAGGATAATGGTACAAAGGTCCTGCAATACTAGCTAGCTTTATTACTGTACACTTTGTTTCGGCACGACACTTGTCGCCCAAATCCAGGCATCATAGACAAACGAGAGTACGCGCACTATTCTTGCTATATAATAATGACTTTTATACAAGGGTTCCAATACGCTTTGTCGCTTGCGAAGCCTGTATCAGCTATGCACGGTAACTCCAAAATGAGTACCCTGGGTACCTGATTCTCGCTACCTACTCTGACAATGAGGCAAGACACGACGTGCGAAGCGAGCCTTGGCTGTATGTCAGTAAACGAGAGAAACTGGAGACTGGTATCCAGGGTAAAAACAAATATAGTACTTAAAACAAGATCGATTGCACTGAGCTAACTTTGTGCTTCAATATCACACAACAATTTTAAATGTCTTCAAATTTTCCATCAGTTTCTTGGAGGGGGGTCTTGCTCGTTGGCACTTAGCGGTAGCTACTAGTAGTTTACTAGCAGTCAAATCTGATGACTGATCTGACGTGACTATTCATGCAAATTGCTCATGCATATTAAGTAGTAGGCACGTTGAATTAGCCGCGTTCCAGCAGCCACAATGGCTGATCATAATGGTCGAGTGACTGCTTTCCTTCCGAATTTATCCTTGTCAGGGGTCGAGGACGACATGAAAACTTACACACAAATCTTTTTATTGGAACAGCCTGGCAAATTATGCGGAAAAAAGTAGAGGATTAGGAACAAATTGGTTACCTTTAAACCATCAGTGGCCTCACTGCTGCTAAAGAGTTTGTTACAGATTGGGAAACGTCCGACCTGAAAACGCTGATGTCACCATCATTGCTGTGCGTCGCGCTTTATACGGATACATCCACTGCCTATGCGAGTCCGTGACGTTGTCTTTTTAAGGTCCGCTAGATGAAACTACCTCAGAATTTTAAGGATTTTTTTTTACACAGTATCATAATCTAAAATGGCTTGCCCCATCTGGGCTCTTTCCCAAATGGGATGGGTCTTTAACTGAAAATGACAGTTAAAAATAGCCGCTGGATTTCAGCGATTTGAGACTGGAATTACCGGTTTACATTGTACAGATAAAATTTTACCCCCTTTTTTTCACATGAATATTAATGCCATGGGACAAATACATTTGATGCAATATTGACAGAGAGAGAGAGATAGCTAATTCCCACATATTGGCCCTCATTTACCAAACGTGCGTACACCAAAAAAATGGGTGTACGCCAAATCTCCCTCAAGGAAATCGGCATTTATCAATCTGAACGTGTGCGAACCGTCCACAAAAATCTCACTCCAGGTCTGACCAGGCGTACGCAGATTTGAAACCAGCGAACAACAAGCAGGAACGAGTGCAGCTGTCAAAATGAGTAATAAACCATATGCAGTGATACGGACGTCATGCTGTTGTTGCTCTTATTAGTAAAATGAATAAATAGGCTAAATAAATAAATAAGACACCTGAGTTGAGAAATTAATTAAACTTATATTTTGAGACAATCTGCTTGTCAGGCCATGCGGCTGACAATTAAAATCAATATGATTAAGCGCAATGCGTGGCTTGGCAGATATGCAGTGTGATATGTCAGATGCTCATCCAGTCAGATATATACTGAACAAGAAACGAAATGCAAGTTAATTAAAGGCAGACTGGAGAATAAGTTTGTGCGTGATTATTTTAGAAAATCAAATTTATCACATGCATTTACACTCATTTCATCAATTTTTTTTTTTTTATTGTACTTTGCGGTCACTTTTAATGAGTAACCATAAGAGTAAATTAACTAACTAGCTAACTTGTGTTTCTTTTGTCGCTCAGTATATAGGCCTATGGACACTGACTGTGATCGCATTTTGACAATGGCAGATTTTCTCGTGTTTGAGGAATAAGCTTCTGTCCGACATGAGAGGAACTTTCGACACAGGGAAGATCTCCTCCGGGAAAGTGACGAGTGGCTGCTCGTTTTGTGTGGCACCCAATAAAATGTCATGGAGTAATACTACTAAAAGTACAGTGAAGAGTAATCTCTGCAGACTGTATTTTTTATTTTTTTTGTTTAATAAATTTGGCATCTCCAATCCCACCCGAATCTGGAATGCTCAGTTGGTGAACTATGTACAAGTCTTGCTCGTATGCGACCAATTCAGGAGATTGTAGACAGTTCACGGCTCTCCTCCGAAGCACGCGCCCATCAGCCACCGCTTCTTATACACTCATTGGTTGAATCTTCGCAAGTTCAGAACGAGGGCGGAGCATACCCGGACATGAGCAGACATAGAATCTTCCTGACGAGCGCCCGTCTGGCCAACAGGAGGCGCTTGAGCAACAAAAAAGACAACTATTATATTCCCTTTCCGGCAGTCCCTTCCCCGCTATGCCAGTTGTGTGCTGCTGTGAGGAGGCTCTGATGCAGGTGGCGGTGACTCATCCATGTCCCCACCGCCGCGTATTCCCCTGATGGAGAGGGAAGCTCCTCGAACGGTGACAGCTGGAGGTTCGAGTCTGGTTAGCCTCCACCGGTCCTTGCGTTGCTGCGCCTGAGGGCCGCAACCCGTTTTTTTTGGCTGCGATCTTAAAATTGGACCACTTTTTTTTTTACCTGCACGTAAAGCATTTGGATTGTCAATTATGCAGGCTATATAACATGAAATATAATGGATTTCTAAATTGAATTTATTAAGGCCGAAGTTATTCACACTTATATGTGTGGCCAATGCTGAATTTTTTTCTTGGCCACACTTATAAGAGCGCCAGTTGATGACCATTCCTGTGCAGCTTATAGAATAAAATAAGATTGGACAAGAAAAAATTTTTAACTTTGGACAAACTTAAATAAGTGTGGGCAATGGTGAAATATGCATCTTGGCCACACTTATAAGTGCATCTACCGCGAATTTTGATCAATTTTTGTGCTTGGACACACATAAACAAGTGTGAAAAGTCGCTTCGATTTATTTATGAATTAAATCAAATATCTGCTGCCCTCCGGTTTCCCACCCCAACGGTGTTTACCGCAGCATCAATAGTTTTCCAAACTGCAGCCCTCTGGGCTCCCTTTATGCCACTCTAAAGGCTTCCAAATAAAATTATTTTGTTTTTCTCCACCTCGGACGTGATCATTTATATTTCCTCCTCAGTGAAGTTCTTTCTTCTTTGCAGTCTTTCGAGAGTCCAAGTCGTAAAGTGGGCAGGACTATGCCTCCCGGAGCATGAATTTATTGGGGCGTGTAATGTAAGTTACCATGGTTTCAGCCGCCAGATTTATCAATGCCACGCCAGTTCTACACCGAAATCAGCGACGTACTCACTTTTAGTAAATCAGACGTGACACCTGGCGAACGCTGATATTTACATCAGAATCTACACCAGATCCCACGTAAGCTTGATAAATGAGGGCCATTGTGTATCAAACATTTAAACATTAAACAAAGGGTTTATTCTTTCAAGCTTAATTTCAAAATGACAGTTAATAGTGGCAGCTAAATTTCAGCAATTTGTGACTGAAATTAGCGGTTCACGTTCTACAGTGAAAATGTAACCTTTTTTTTCCCCTTATGAGCGCTAATGCCACGGAAAAAAAATTCCTTTGATGCAATATACTGTATATTGAGAGAGAGAGAGAGAGAGGTAGCTAATGCCCACATAATGTGTACCGAACATTTAAACATTTGCGGACAGAGGGTTTGTTCTTTCAAAGTTGTTAAGAGAAACACCTCGAGGAGGGTCATTAAAGAGGCATGAGCCCCCCGCCCCACCCTCGCCCCTGGGGCAGGCTTAGCGGAGGTAGGGCTCACCACACGTTTTGAGGTATTTAGACTCATTTGCATTGCGTGTGATGAGAGGCTGTTTGTTTAGTCCTGCGGAGAGTTGACACCCCCCTAATGGCCCCAGCACCTCAGGTGAGTCCTTGAGGAGGGGCACACCTTCTGTTCTTCTCCTCCGGTGACGGCTGGGACACTGTCCCCTCCTGCAGAACAGGGTTTAGAGCTGTTCCTGTCTAACCCACCGAGAAGATGGTTGCATACCTGTCCAACTCGCAGGTGAGGTCAACACTTTCCATCCGAGTCATTGTCCAAGTCAGCACAAAGACCAGCCCCTGACTCACACAGGTCAATGTACTACATTATTATATGACATGATGTTGCAAGTTTTTAGCCGACACTCATATCCAGAGCAATGTTTGACCAACAAAAGTTTTGTGAATACAAAGAGTCAAGGTTAACACTAGTTTTTAAATTCACTGAACTTAACTCAATCAAAGCGACAAGATGACTTAACCTCATCAAGTAGGAAGACCAAATCATCTTTTACAGTGCTCTTGTGTAAAGTCTAATGATATCTGTTCCACATCAGATAACCATGATTCTAAATTATGGTAGGTACATCATCTCTGCAATCAGCAAATATCTGCCTCAATAATGCTTAAGGTGAAGACCCGTCTTTTCCCTCATATCTGAGATCAAGAGATACCCGTAAATACGAGGAAAAGACCTGCCAAACTGACTCATTTATTATATTCAATTAATAATGAGCTCTACTTAATTGTGCGCTAAACACACATAAGACAAGACAAGACAGACCTGGGTTAAATACGACCACTTTACCTTTATTTCTGTGCTGATGATATTTACATTTTACATCAACTATACCAATGGAAGAACTCTGCCCTGTCAAGCCAGACGGCAGTATCTGCAAATTTCTCAACATTGGGAAAAGCCGCCACTGACCCTCTACAGCACCAGCTCCATCTATTTTTAGTTGAGATTAGTCTGATCAATACACATGTATAGAGTTATTGCATGTGCACGTTAGCAGTGTCTACAAAAGAAGGGCAGGAGGTCAGGCTAGAGGTCAGTGTCTGCAGTGTCTCCTATCTGGGTCGACTTCTCAAAAATATTTTGATTCACCAAAAATTCAGGGTCTAATAGGAAATCAATGTCATTGATAGCATTGCGGGTAAAGTAATTGCCTTCCAGTACTGAGAGTAAAACTTAAAGGCCAATTTCATCAGTTTCAGTATTTTGCAGATACTGCCGTCTGGCTTGACAGGGCAGAACGCTCACTGATTGTGCACCTGTGGAAAAGCATAGTCAATCAGCCATTTCAAAATGAAACAAAAAACATTTGCATCTGTCAATTAAACCTGATTAACTGAGAATACAAGAATGTAACTCTGTTTGCTTCCCAATGCTTTAAAACAGGCAGAGATAACCCCGGAGAGTAAAGAGTAAATGGCATGGAGCGATAGTATGGGAGTTTGCGACGAGGTACAGCTTGGGCAGCAGAGACACAGGTCAGCATTAATTTCCCTTCCACAGCTCTAAATAGCCGGGGTGGGTCAACGTAAAGACCTCTATTCAGATGGGTTTTAAACAAACACAGGAGCAAAAAGGAGCCTTTTGACTCGACGGTGGCCTGAACGGTCCAGATAGACGAGTGAAAAGCCTGAACACAAGAGGAGGGAGGTGCTCCAAACAGATTACAGTAGACAGACAGAGGGCTGTAAAATGGAGTCGGCGTTTCCCATGTGCCAGAGATGGGTTTTGTGAGACAGCGGAGAGGAGGAGAGCTGGCGTTTTTTGGGAAGATGGCCGTGGAACAGATGTGTCGGTGATAGGGAGTGTGGGGGGGGTGGCAGGGCCGTCCCTTCATTAGACTGAGAGGAGAAAGAGAGGAACAGATGGAGGAGAATTTCTCTCAGGCCCACAGAGGGCAGGACTGGCAAGGAGAGGAACGCTGAGAGATGCATCTGTGTGTGTGTGTGTGTGTGAGCATGTTAGTGTCTATGTGTGTCTGTGCATGGGCGTTTGTGCATGCACGTGAGCATATTTGTGTGCTTGTGTGTGTGTGTGTGTGTGTGTGTGTGTGTGCGCGCACTAGCGTGTGAGCATGATTGTGTGTATCGGTGTGAGTGAGCATGTTTGTGCGTGTGTGAGCGTGTGTGTGTATGTGTGCGTGCGCTCACCATGTTTGTGCAAACGCTCAGTTGCACAAACATGGTGAGCACACGCACACATACACTCATGCTTCCTCATGGTTGCATTGTGCATTTACGGCTAGTGTTGCGCACATGTCTCTGGGAATTAACACTGATGCTCGTGTGAATCAGTTGGTGTTTTTTTTTGTGCTTTTGGAAAACATAGACAGCACCCTAATTATGCTCTGGTTTGAAACCTGACAACTGATTCAGGTGTGGGAATTTGTTGACAGAAATTAACGACATGGAACATGGCCTCGGCCTTTTTGTTGTGCCATTGTATAATTGGCACGCAGACAACTCTTTTCCATTTACCATCAACGAGACAGTACTATCTATTAGATCCAGCAATGTGCAGACAGTACCTTTGCCAATGTAAACACCTGGAACCACTGGTAAAATTAAAACCTGAGGTTATGAGAAAAATTCTTGTAATCACTGACCTGCCCTTATAAAAATATTCTATCGCTATTTTTTAGTCATACTGCAGTATTTGAGGCATAACTACAGTATTACTATAGTTAGCATAGTATAAGTGGAGTAGTACTATAGCCATCATATTATAACATGTTGTATTATCACATTCATCAGGACCATGATATTACTATAGTCCACGCAACAGCATTGCAGTAGTTTGAGTAACTATAGTATCGCTATAGTAAAACTACTCTATGGTGGAGAAAATATCATCCATTTACTTAAGGATAACTATAGCGTGGAACTATAGTAATTTTTCAGAAGGGCGAACTGCTGCTGCTGAGATCTAGACTGGAGTAAGGCATCGTCATGCATGCAGACACACACAGACACACACTCACACACACTTGTTGACAATTTTCTGCCCCCTTGACCAAACAGTCCCTCGTGGTTAAATCTGCTAGCCTCTCTTTCAATCAGACGACGCTAACCCTGCCTAATGAACCCTTTCACCATTACGGTTTTACGTCCGAGTTACACTAGCATATCCCAGAGGGTCCCTTCAGGCAGATTCCCCCAGGACGGCTGTGCGGATAGGAAAAGAAAAAAAACGCTAACCTTTGGCAGGGGGCACAATGAAGCCGGTCCCTCCTCTCCTCCCTCTCTCCGCTCGGCCCTGATTAACTGACGCCCCTGACGGAACACTGACGCACTCTAATGATCCTATCGCCGGTTCCCAATTGCTCTCCAGAGAGACCGGAGCGCTGGGAGCGAAGGACAAGGACAGGTTCTCTGGGAGAAAAGTGGTTGGGAGAGGAAAGGAGGATAGAGGGAGGTTGATGATGGAAAGAACATAATAGAGATGCAGTGGAGATGACTCAGATAAGGCTCCCTCCTTTGTGTGCCGGTCTAATTAAAGAAAGAGACCTGTAAACCGGAAGATAAGAAGTCAATAAGCGACATATTATGGTATAATTCGGCTTCCCGTGTTTGATATACGCATGCTTTTGGGCTGGAGGGGGGTGAGAGAGTGAAAAGGAGGGGCGTGGGAACAAAACGGTTTATTACTTTCGATTAGAGGGGTAATAATGAAAAATGGACGCTTTCAGTAATTGTAGATCACAAGTCGGGCAAACAATAAGCCTTTCGCAAAACACAACATATTGTAACGGGATCTGATCATCACAAAACCACCACACATCACTGCCCTCCATGTAACCAGAGGAGGTTATAAATGAAGCACATAAGTAGACAGGATATGATTCAACCCAATAAGGTAATGACTCAAATGGAAAATCCAAAATGGAGTGTGTATTTTAGCAGGACCGATAAATCCAAACCCATTGCCTGCCGAAATGTGACAAGCATGTATGCTAGGAGAGACACAAATAGTCTTTAAAGGAGCAATATGTAAGAAATGTATGTTGATTAATCATGAAATGGTCCTGATATATCTCCAAACATTAAGGAATGATGGTAATTTCAAATATGTATATCACTCACAACAGTAATCCAGCCAGAATATTCTCATTACAGAAGTTAAGTTGCAGCCCACAACTAATGTTTATGTTGACATTTTGTGTTTTGGCCTGTTGCGCCGCTCTCCAACTATCTCCCAATCACGAAATCAGCAGCATTTCGGCATCCAGGTTGCCAGTTACCTCTGAGCTGCAGCTACCAGCATTTCGGAGCACACATGTCTGACGTTACTAAACCTAAAAGGCCTCGTTACGATTCCGAAATACATCATGACAAAGTCAGAAACAAAACAAGAATCTGTATAGGACATACCTTTGAAAGATGGAGACGGCTGAAAGCAGAGTAGACTTTGAAGACCGACGCCGAAGTTGCTCATTTTCTCCTAGGCAGGTGAGATTCAGCTAAGTTTGGCTAACTAAATTCTATTTAATGTAGGCACGGACATTTCAAATATTCTCTACAGTCAAATAATGTTCTGTATGTTCGTTCATGGTACGTTAGTGCGTATGCAGGTGGGTGATCAAATTGACTTGGTAACAAATTGTTTGAGAAATGAAGGTAACTGTGGCAATGCGTTAGCAATGCATTAGTAGTCCGTTTCTCTGGCATTATGTTGAGACGCTGTGGAAACCGTTCCAACATTAGCACAGGTCATTATGGCAATATGAAATATAATTGAGACAGTACATTGGTCAAATGAGTCCTCATTCATTCTTTACACATATTAAAGTTTGGACTTTAGTGGGCTATCCACACAGAAGAGTGATGAGCAAGTTGACCAATATGACTATTGCTAAAGTTAGTTAGTCATTAGTCTTGATTTTTCCGAACTGAACTGAACTGAACTGAACGCAACCCTGTCAGAGCAAATCATTGATGATATTGAAACGTAGCCATGGTAGCTCCGTGTAGTAGACGTTCTCGCTGGATCCGGCAACCTAGCTGGCAACCTCTCGTCTGGGGGAGAGGAGGAGGGGATACTGCGCTCTGCACTATTTTGAATGTGACTGCACTACCAGTTTTGACCGCAAACTTACATATTACTCCTTTAAAATGAATGACAAGATGAATGAATGATCAACCTTTTACAAACAAATACGACAAGCGCTAATGTGGTGAAAATTGCTGCCAAAGCACAGTTCACATGACCACCTACGGCCACACAGCCCAAATGCATTGCCTCTTTTGTGGACGTCTTTGTTCTTAATCAATAAGGAACAGGGTCTTTAGGAGTTCAAATTAGCTTGTAATATGCATCCGGCTCCAAGTCAAAAAGATTGTTACGTGCAGCGTGCTATTGTGTCAGAGGTTATGGTCGAATCTTAGAAACAAACCTGGCTTTGGGGGAAAATTACTCCACAGATCTGACAAACTCACTAAGATCAAGGGCAGGACCTGTCACTCCTGAGTCAGCAAACACAAACCTCAAAAAGAACGTAAAATCATAAAATGTAGCTGACCGTAAGTAATTCTCTCTATAAACACACACACACATACCCTCCCTAATGCTCATCCTTTTTTCAGATATTGCTACGATTCATATTTTAATAGCACTATAATAATTGTAGTAAAAATCCAGAGTTTGCTGGTTTTTGACTTGTCAGATATGTTCTGTGAAAGTAGGAGGGACAAAGAGAGAAATTTACAATTAGCCCACAGTCCAGCACTCAGGGCCAATCCTGCCCGTCTAGTCCGCCGTTCTCAGTGCTTAAAGCACACTGATCCAGCCTGTCTCCACTTAATTAGCGAAAAGTGCCCCACCCCAGACCACAAAGGAAGCTGCCAGTGGCTGCACACTCACTAGGCCCCCCAGAGAAAGGGAGCTAATTGATTTGAAAATGATAACGCAGTTTACACAAGCGAGCCAGTAAGCAGGCCTCATGAATATCAAATGCCCTCTACCCTTCCCCTCCCCTCCCCTCTTAACTAACCACCAACCCCGCCCCCCACCTCTGCGGATCCTTGTGTGTACATTTTTCCGTCGGCAGTCTGAAAAGGAGAGGTGTTAACTTCACTTAAGGGTGCATGTGCCCCTCCTCATCCCAACCAAAAGGCATCACCGCCAAAACATACCCCCGACTGTCTCAGCCAGGTGATGGTTGTACCGCCATTTTGGGCAGTTTATTGAACTAGTCCGTTCACTGACAAAAAGAAAATTGATTGACTGCCTTAAACGGTGAGTGATTCAAACTGCTTTCAAAATACTTCAGTTTGTGACGAAAAGCCTTTTTTAGTCTCGAACATGAAGGCTCATCCCACTTATGCCCTAATTTGGGTTAGTTCTTGAAAAATTGATTTATTGTCACGTTCCCCTCCCTTGCTGCCAGGTATTATGATATGTATGCCTCGCCCCATTCGTGAATGTCCTGTCTATATAAGACCATTGTGAAGTCAGTGTGGTTGTTGGATTGTCATGCTTTATACCCAATAAAGCCTGCCAATCAGTTTGTGCCTTCTATTATTGAGCTAAGCTCTTCTTCTGAGTTTCTGGTAAATTGAAGATAAAGGAATACGTAAATACTCCTTTTAGTCGTAATCATAAGAACGAGCTCCCAAGCCTTAACATCGATCTCCAGAATTGGGAACCGCTTTCTTGTTAATCCATTATTCCTGCCTTTTCCTCTTTGTCAGTCTATTAGGAACACCTGCCAAGCCTTCACTCATCTCCAGGATTGGGATGGCGTTTCTATTAAGCCTTTCTGTTGTACTGTCAAGCTGTCCTGCCTCTGCAAAGGGGATTCCCCGACTGGCTTCTGCCCAGGGACAGGCACTGGCCTGGGGGCAGCGACGCCCCTACCCTATCCAGTTATTACCAACTGCGCTGAACTGCCCCTCTATAGTTCTGGGCTATGGCCTTTCCCGCTACTATTGCCATATTCTAGTTAATAAACACTCCCCTGTGGATTGTACCATGATTCTGCGTTTGGTTCCACTCCTGGATCATAAGAAATTGACCATTGAGTTTAAACAAACTGTTGTCACATTTTGACGAATAGTCATCTATATTCGCAGAGAAGCATTCAAACAAAAGTCCTTGTAATGGCAGTAGGCATGGATTAAAACACATTCAAAATTTGAGTGGATCAAGCAGCTTGAACGAGGAGAGAAGATGAAATCTAATACAAAGATACAGACAAGCAATGAGACGCAAACCCATACATTTGAGTACGCGCACGCGCTCACACACACACACACACACACACACATCCAATTAGCAAACCTCTCGGAGATAATTTACGAACGCGTGTCAGGTGAGTTTGAAGAATTTAATATAGAGTGATATATGTATCTTGGCAGCAGGCTGTGTGACGAAAGGCTGGAAATGAGCAGGTGTAGTTCCGCAGAATCCACACCCTTCCAGTTTTTTCCCCCCCACATAAGGATTGAGCCTTGCACTGTAATTACCTTTCCATGCAAATTAGCCAACAGTGAACCGGTGATGTGAAGCGAACAGTCAGTCAGTCACACAGGAGGGAGCATCTCTCCAGTTGAAATTCAATTTAAAATTTAAATTGCGCCGCCAACCATTTTGACAAAAACAAGGTGACAAAGGCAAAATATTTTCCACAGTGTCCCCGCTCTTGCGTATATTCCAGAGGTGCAGACCTATACACTCATATTCTCTCTCTTACACACACACACACATGCGCGAACACACACACGCACACACAAAGGCTAAGCAGATTTGTACACTATAATATGGAGGTAAAACAACAAGCGAAAATCTGGTTGTGTTTGCACTTCCTTGAAGAGTTCATACTAGATGAAGGCTAGTGGCAGTTCATTTAATGTTTCTTGCACTCGAGCCAATCAAACAGCCAATGGGTTCTGAACAGCAGGGACAATGCCTCCCCGTCTTAAGCTTCTCAAATGTTTACCTCCTGATGGCAGCCATGGCAGTGTTTACTTTACAAGACAGGTAAGCTACCGCTCCACGATGTTGGGGCTTCTTTTTCTAAAAGGCCCTTAAGCCTACAATACCGAAGGGACTGATCCTGTGCCGATTAAATCAAGGTAAACTAGGCCTTTGCTTTGATGGAAAAGACATGCTGGAGTCTGTGCTTTGGATTAAAAGATGGTTTGCTCTGATAGCCTCAAAACCAAACCCTATCACCCAACCTCCACCACCACCCTCGGTTCTTGCTTAGTTCTACCCATTTACATCAAGTACAGTTATAGAAGCAAACAAAAGGCCACTCACAAAGGTAAACTCGCAACCAAGATTCCTAACAATAACGACACAACATCTGATAGGTCTCCATTCTTCCACCCTTTCCATCGCCATCCGCAAAGCATAAATAATGCAGTAGCTATACTCGGATCACTGTTGTCGTAGCGATGGCAGTGCGGGGAGCACTTCGTTTGACAGTCCGGCAAAGATAATTACTCTACTTTAAAAAAAAAAAAATTGAGTTAGATCATACATTGTTCCTGGACGTGACTTTGGAATAACATCCAGTCGCTGAGGAAAGGAAATCTCTCGCGTTATTTCGCCCGTTGATTGCGGTCTAAGGTGACTCATAAGTGAGAATTGCCAAGTGCATTACCATTTCTCCTGCCTGTGTGTGAATGACACTCAATCCTTACCAATGCCAGATTATAGAAATGCGATTCCCAACTGAACATTTCAAACACTGATGCAACAATCCCTCGTCAACTGAAAACAGTGGTGCTCTGTGAGAGTGGTACAGAATTTTGAAGAAAAAAAAGCTGCTCTCTACAGGTGTTAAAAGAAAAGGGAAGTTACGTGCTGAAACGCTGACAAAAAAATCCACTGCCACAAATCTCTATGGAAGCCAGTTAGATGACACCTAGTTTTTTCAAGCGCCGAAATATTCTGCCTTGTCTCCATAGATGACCATTACTTTGGTGTTACCTGGATGCGCACTTCAAATTCAGAGATCCGTGCTGCAGAGGACAATTGGGACCACTAAAACGGTTGGAACCACTTTGATTATTATGACTCAAGCTTTCCAAGTGGGGTTCTTGTCTTGTTTCCTGAAAGACACGTCAAAAGGGTGGGGCAACTGACTTGAGTGACAGGTGATGAGGGCCGGTCACTTGTATGTGTGGCACCCCAGGAATGTGCCTCCTTAAGAGGGGCTCTTGGTGAAGCAAAGCCCAAGGATTAGGGAAGAACACAGGAGAGAGGCTCCCGTAACACTGATCTCCTGCGCACACCAATCACTTCAGCAATTACACCTGTAATTAACATCGCTTTTTTTCTCCAGTTCCCCAGCCAAAACAAGGGGGTATTTTTTTCTTCTCATTAAACGGGGAGGAGGTGAGGGAGTCACTGAGCAGGACTGAGCTCGTGGCCTGAGATTAGAGTAGTTTCGGAGAGCGGGTCAGTCGCACCGGACAAAAAAAAAACGGGAGGAAGAAGAAGTCAGCGAAAAATGGGGATGAGTTTTGTGTCGCAGGCACTTTCTTCAGCCTCCCCTCCTTTGCAAATCGACGGAGGACAATGCGCGGCGCTCAGCAAGATCTATTCTGCCCGACCCTCCCGCTGCCGACGCCTCGCATCTCAAGACGCCGGCTGTCAAATGCGCAGCTGACTCGGCCTTCTATTTCAGCGATCGGACGCACTTCGCCACGTCGCCCCGTGACGATCCCCTCAAAGATGTTTCAGATGTGCCACAAGGCGGGTGCTTCGCTCGAGGCGTTTTAATTCGGCGGAAAAAGCGAGCAGGGAAAAAGGACAGAGCAACTCACCGAACGCTTTTCAGCAAGCGGGAAAGATGACATCATTAGCAGTGGGCGGATACCATGATGAAACAGTGGCAAGGGTGAAGATCACCAGAAATTCTGAATGGCATCACTAGCCGACGCCTCATTAAGAATTGACATTTAAATTTGCCTTATCACTAAAAGATGCCCACAAACTTCTCCCTTCCCAGCTATACCAGGGTTTAGTCAAAGAAAAACAGCAAGATAACTCCTTGATCAAAGCCATCTTCCGGTCCTCGAAAGGCTAATTTGAACTCACTACATAGAGGGTTCATATTTCATTTCCTCAGGCCAAACAGTGTGCTACAGAGGTCCTCTCTGCCAACAATTCATAATGCTCTCTTTGCGCTCACAAAACTTCATCCAATTTCCAAACTGTCTTAATAATATTAAGGCAGCCAATGCACTCAGTACTATTTACATTATCTGAAAAAGGAGTGAGAGGTAGTGGTCATTTACAGAAGCAAGAGGGTTGTTTTCATTCAATGTTGTGTTGCTGGACTGAAAACGGATGTTTCTGTAAGCTGCACAGAGATTGTATTGCAATGCAATTTATGACAGCAATGCTTTACTGCAAAGCATGAACCTTCAGAGACGGGAATCCAAAAGCTACTACAAACAATTAATACCAACATGTGCAACAGAATTTGTTCAAACAAAATTTCCTTGGAACAATGTGATAACAGGCTTATTCATGTTCTTAAGTACGTTGTACAAAATATTGATATGCATGCCTCAAGTTTGCACAGAAGGGAGAGTAATAAAGTTGCCTGACAAGAATATTCTGCCAAATACAGAACTTCTACAGCTGCCAACTATAAATCTATCATATCTAAAAATCTATCTGGGTTTTAGGCAGCAAGCCATTAGATTAGGAGTTACAGTATAAAATCATTACGTCTGAATACAATGTCGGTACTATGCAGGAGCAAAACAAATACTCCAGACAAGACGAAAGGACAAACACATCCTGTTTTCATTGAATGACTTCCCAACATTCAAAGAAAAAAAAAAGAAACACACTGAAGAACATTACATCATAAGTTCCTCAAGGGGACACGAGCAGCTTCTAACCGGGGAATCAAACCTACAACCACTGACTTCCAAACAAATTTCCCAACCCATTATTCCTGGCAGCCTGACACCAACTGAGCAGCGCTGAATGGAAAGATCGGATACTAAACTGATTAAATAGTTTTGCATCACCGAGCCCATAAACTCAGTCTACTTTAGAGTGGAAGGAAAATACATACAAGGTTTCTGTCTTAACTCTTTCCCTCTGGTTTCCCTTCTGACTGGTTTACCTCCAGTTTTCCTGTGAATATTAATCAAAAAATTTTCAAAAAAAAAAGTGAGCACAGCACTTCTGTGTTAATTTTAAAGTCATCAAAAGAATGAATATTTGAGATTCTGGATTGTAAAGCTTTCAAGATATGGGTCACTACCCCAACCTTCACGTAACCAAGGTACACAATGTTCTGTCAATCAAAAAAAAAAAAAAAAAACGGTTTTATTTTTTGGACCCACCCTGTGGGTCTCCAGAGGTAAAGGGTTAAATATAACACAACATATATATTAACTCAGAAGGCAGCAAAATGCATTCAAAATGCTAAAACAGGCTAGCCGCTCTGATGTAGTTTGCACCACATGCGCCAAAGGAATTTTCCAGCATTCATGTTTCATTGCACAAAATATCACCTTGTTATTAAAAGGTAAGTCACCTGCACCATGTCTTGATAGAGTAATTACTGAGAGGGGGGGCCAATACTTGTTATTGTTCTGTCTCCCTCCCCTTTGGGCACAGAACTCTGACGCTGCCGCAGAGCTGCCTGAGTTCGGCCCAAACCTGGAAGCAGACTCCTCATTTCCTCGTGTCAGCGCAAGAGAGACTGGCGGCTCGGCTTGGCCCAGCGCCACCCTCCAGTCTGTCTGACTTCACAATGGGCGATCCCGTAAAACAATACAGGCCCGGGAACAACAGCTCTTTACAGCAGCCGGGACACCCTATCCCACCGCTGTGATGACATGACAACCCGGCACTGAATGCAGCACAGACAGCCTCAAAATGGCACCATAAAAAAAGACAAATTTCCCCTTTGTTGAGGTGCTCCACCTGCCCCCGTCGTCGGGTGTCCCGGCGTGATGGGTAACCTGTTGATGCATGTGGAGGCACATTCCAATAATCCGCACTCTCTCCTGCGTACTTACCCACACACTCACTCACACACACTCACGCATGCAAATATAACACAAAACAAAGGCCCATAGAAAAAAATAAACAATACATCCTGTGCACGATGAGTTCTGAACACATGCTCATGGTCAAGGTAGGAAGATTGTATTTCTCAGTATCTGGTTGGTCCACAGGAAAAAAAACTGCCTAATATTAAGTCAAACAACCCTCACGAAAAGAACCGATATGAACATATAGGTTTTAATACAGGGCCACATATAGGTTTTCGCATATATGCGACATGCAAAAAATTGTCCGTTTTCATATATTATAGGCACATATATGTACATATAGCTACATATATGTACCTATAATATTTGAAAATGGCCAAATTTTATGTATGTCACATATATGCGAAATCTATATGTGGCCCCATGTTAAAACCTATATATTTTTTAATTTGGCATTTCCAATCGCACCCGAAGCTGGGATATCTAATGAGGGAATCTTTACACATACTTAGAGTTTTTCCGGTTGTGCGGCCCCTAACTCACAATATAGGAGAGTATACACAGCTTGCAAGTTTCCTCCAAAGCCGGGGCTTGTGAATAATTACTAGCTACTCATTCGCTGGGCAAAACTTTGCAAACTCAAAATGAGGATGGAAAATACACAAGTGTGACTATGGTCAAAATCTTATTTATGAGCGACGCCTGGCCAACAGGACACACCTAGGGGAACTCTAATCTACATAGTCCTTCCCAGCAGGCCTTTCACAATTTGCATCCCTGTAGTGCATTGGCCAATTGCGCGCTACTTCTGAGAAGAGCTGCTGACCACTGCTGGTTGATACGAGGCGGGGATTAAAACCTGTATGTTTATATAGGTTCTTTCTGTGTGGGAATTTAAGAATCCTTGTTATTTCATCCCTGTAGGAATAAGTCTGGGACCTTTAGTCGCTATACAAGCATCTCAGATAAAAGACAAGTGTCTGTTCATTAAAACTGTGAACAGAAATGCTAACTTTGTCTTCAAATTCATTAACCACAGTGAAATGCTCAAATAGATGTAGGGATGAAAATTGCTTTTGAAAGGCATGTTTATTTGAATGTATGTTTTTCTGTGTACTTTTATTGTTATTTTTGTTTTATTTTGCTGCATTTAGACTAATGACCTCTGAGCCATATTCATCTAGAAACTGCATTACAGACAAGATAGAAAACATTGCATTTGGTGGATGTAACAGTGTAGTGTATAACCTTTCAGTGGATGTGAATGAGCTATAATGATGTGAATCCAATTTTATCTAATGTGGTGAATCTGGCAGTGACTTCAACTTGAAAAAAAATGCTGAATTGATGAAATAAACATAATCAAACCATTGTTTTTATACATTTCCTTATCTTCCCCAATACACAACTCAATTTTGATAGAATGGAAATAAGTATGGTCAAGAAAGAATTGATGACCATGTTATTGTTAATGTTTCAGGAAAAAAGTAACAAATAGTATTAGATATTTGTGTTGATATCATAGCTTTTTGTCTCCTCTCACTTGCCATAGTCAATAATGACTGGTTTACACATGCCGTTGTCACGTGTCAACATGTATTCAGGATCAAATGTGATGCCAATTTCACATGTTCACATGCGATTAATAAGCTATTGCGTGAAATTCTTGTTATTTCTGTAATGGACTTTAGACTAATATGCAGATATTACCTTGAGAATAAAAATATGAGCTAGGCATCATGTTTCACAGTTGCAAAGTGACATATGAGCTATACAATAGGTATGAAAAACAGAACCTGCCACTGGGAGACCTGCCATATAGGAGACATATACCTCATATGTACATATAGGGCCTATATGTGGATATAAAGAAGCGATAGAGGAGACCTATATGCCTTCTATAAGCACATATATGTACCTGAATTTGGCCTATATGAGCATATATGCTGCAAATAGGTTTCATATATGCGCATATACTGTATGTTCATATTGATTCTTTCCATGTGGGAATGCAGATTTTCCCAAAACAGAAAAAGACTCCCGAGAGAGGATACATACAGTTGTATTTCAGGATGTAAATACAATTAAATACTGAGGAATAGAAAATTAATAAAATATAGCACAGCATCAAAAAAGTAGTAGCTATCACCGTAAGATGCAGATAATGCAGTTATGGGCACCGCACGGGTGTGAAAGGTGATGTTGGAGTACGGTTTTAATGCTGGTTGATCAATAAAGAAGGAACCAAATACAAATGTAGCCTACATCGTACAGGTTCACTAACGTCTTCTGAATAACAGGTTATGGAGAGATGTGAAGGAGACAGAGTACAGTAGTGTGCTGTAGTACAGCACCCTGTAATTGCTGCAATTGGACATTCAGCAGAGGTGAACTTGGGTACTATCCTGAGATGGAGCATGCTTAAATCAGTGTCATTTCGAGAGGAAATATCTGTTGCATGCATCAAAAACAGAACTTGACGCCTCCCCCCCCAAGGAAGAACTTGACCTTCACAAGGCCCCCCTCCCGGGAAACATTCACGTCACACACGAGGGGTAAACCTGTAAAGATCCTCATCAGCCGCCATTCATTTAGCCCACAGCCTAACGTTCATAAAGGATGAGCGCGCATCCGCTGCATTAGAGTTTATGACACATTACTACAGCAGAGATAAGATCCTTGTAAAGATACTGTCACCTGGCCCAGCAAAGGTCAGCTAATGACAGGAAAGTACAGAGCAGAGGCATCAGCAGCTTAAAAATGGCATGAGTGGCTCAATGGGTGTCCAACAAACTGTGAGTGACGATATGGCTCCAAGGCAACAACTTCTGCTTTTCATTCAAAATATACAAGGGAGACACAAAACGGAAACAAAATCCTGAAATTTCACCAGCTCCTTTTCAGCATGCTCTCTCATGTACAGTCATTAATTATACCTCACAGCCCGCTTCAAACAAACAGGGAAGAAATTAGCCGATAGTAACATTATGAAGGGTTCATATTCTAAGCCGTAATGGTGTTACTTTTGCGAGACGGTGTCGTCTTTCATCGAGCAAAAGTGAAAAATGGCACCACGACAGTTTGTGATTACCCTACGTTAACCCTTGTAAGAAGATACTTTCCCTGTGACGCTCCCATTTAATATATTACGCTGAATGTTACTTTAAAAACTATTTTAAGAAAAGACGACATGGTCATCACTATCCCCTGCCACCACAAGATCACGTTTTCAAACCAAGTGACTAGTAATATACACACAAAATGTCTTTCGCGTAAGTGAAGTATCCTCTGAGGAAACATCCCAATAGACAGACGGACGGACATACAACATCCACTGCAATATCCCTGGCTCCACTGTGTGCTGTAGCGGAGGATAATATTCCACAGAAAGGCTGTATTTGTTCTACTTCAATGTTTTGACTTGATTGAGGAACAGATCCTCCCCCAAATTATGACCCAGTAAGTGCCAAGTGCAACCACAAGTACACGGAATACCTTTGGCAGAGCTCCTGAAAGATGGCGTTTACTCGTTTCAAGGTGATCATCTCTCTGAAATTCAGGCTGAAAAGTGATTTTCATATTATTTTTTAAACAATATTTGCCAAGGATTCTTGTAATCATGAAGCGTTATTGCTTTCTAATCATGGCTCATATTGCATTCACCAGGTGCATATAAATGGATTTGTTTTAGGTTCAGGTAACAACTGTTAAGGGGAATGAGGAGACTGAGTATGGCAGTGCCTGGAGGTAAATGATACAAGCCTACATGTTCCTGTTTCTTTTTTTTTCAGTTAATTAAAAATAAAAAAACACCAGGGAAGAGCAATTCTGCAGCAGTGACTAGGATTGAGCACTTATCTGATATGTGCACATATGAACATATGCGATGAAAGACAGATTACACGTCTGCCAGGCAGCCACTCTTCATTAGGAAAAGTAATACAATCAAATCAAAACATTGAGATAAACACATATTTGTGGTATACAAACAATTACACACAGGCCACAAATTAAATATCACCGTTACAGTGCTGCACCAGGATCAGTTAAGTTCACTCCTTGAGGTTAATACAGGGGGCAATTTTTAAACCGTTATTTTTCATGGGATTCCTCAAAACTCCACCAAAAATCAGTGCACGCATGTGCAGAGGTTAATTATTGGGGATTTCAGATGGCGGGCAGTCAGTTAAAAATAACTTCTGTGTATAGCTCTCCCTCTACATCCCTTTTCATTACAAACTGAATGGACTGCGTTGCAGATACTAATGACAAAACAGTCCCAGTTTCTTGAATAATGGGAAAATACTAATCACTTAATTCAACACCAGCCAAAAATGTCATATCCAACTTCTATAGCAATACACGACTAGAGGTGGACTCATGAGAGCCCATACCTCCGCCAGCATAGCTGAATTTGAGCTTTGGCCGATATCTCAGCTGTACTTTGGCCTAGATATGCCAAAATGTACTTGTTCCTCTTGTGCTACTTTTACATCCTGCAAAGTTTGGTTAAAATCTATGCAACCGTTTTTGAGATATCCTGCTAACAAACAGACAAACAAACAAATAAATAAATTAACAAACAGAAGCAAAAACATAACCTCCTCGGGGGAGATAAATATGGGACGATGTCAACCACCAGAATTATGTACCATTGCTCAGGCCTGAGTGAGGTAATTCGCCATCAGGTACTCAATACAGATTTGTTATACAGTAACACACATACACAGACTTCCTTTTCTTCAGAAGAGTGGGCCATCTGACTTGGATCTCAGCTACAACCCAAAGGCTGGCACGTACCTTTCCGCAAAGAATGATTGTAACTAATGCAAATTTAAACAGATCAGACAAGAATTGGAAAGGTTCACCAAAGTTTAAGCTCTCTGGTCTGACAAAGGAGTACCTGTAGCACACTGTGATCTCCTTTGGTCCTTCCTAACAGATGATTAACCTTCTCTATTTTCATCAGCTGTGTTCAGGCCACCATTTCAGACAGTGATCACTCTGTTCAAATGACTGGTAAGAGTTCTACTGAGTGGAAGTTCTCCTCTCGATAAGAAAAAAAAAAAAACATAGCAGAGAGTCAGATCCGTACTATAAACAATTGAAACCAAAGCACAAAAAGACCTTGTTTTAGACAGATTTGCATTCAAAGTTTCCAACTATTCATGAATGTTTTAGAAATGTATGCACAAAATATCTGTTCATCTTCTCAAGTGGATGGGATAATTAGGCATGGGAGAGACTTTGCCTGTATGTAAGCGCGTGAGATCTTACTCTTCTTTTTTCTTGTAATTTGTATGTTGAATTCTTTTACAATATATTGTGAGTATTTTGCAACCATGACCCCATCAAAAATATGATCTCAAAGGGTTAATCTTTCAAATGAATATGAATTTTACTACACTGCCAGGCAAAGTTGCAGACAAGCTACATAAAAATTGAGAACAGTACCGAGGAACAGATGCATTAAAACTATGCCAGACAGACGATTTCAGCCGTCTGGTACTAGTTTGAGTGCAGCAGCGGAAGAATGGATCAGGGTGGCAGTATCACCACCAAGTAGCTCTAGCAATACTCAGGACAACACACCACTGCCTTAACTCAAAAAGTGAAAACTAAAACACAAAGTAGCATGTATCGTGTTCGTGTTTGTGGTGATCTTTTGTGAATTTCCATCCAACTTCAGATCAATTTAAACAACCGAAAAAAAAAAAAAAAAATGGCAGTCTATATTAGGCAGGTAGCCTACTTCTCCCTATTCAAGTTCCTTTATGCAGTTTTAGCCGCACTCTCTGACTCACAGTGTGCAGCCACACAAACCTGACCAGCCGTGTGAACGCCTCGAGTCAGCGTTAATGGAGAAAAGCCTCAGAGGGGTGAGACTGCCATCTCCATCCAATCTGGCTCCTTTTCTTTCACTCGGGCCATTTTGTGGTGCGCAGATTCTCATTCAGCAGCAACCAGAGATTTAATCGTGTTTGGTTTGGTTTGCTAAATATGAACAAGAGCCCCTCTGTGTGGTCATCCCCAGGTGACCAGGCGTTCTATGCGGCCTTTTGACCCCACACCTGTAACCCCCGATGGTGCAGGCTAGGTCAAGGCCCATTCTGGGTGGGTGTTCCCCGTGGTCATCTTTCGGAGGGGGCAAAGAGTGCTCTGCCAGCCATTGGCCAGCGACTCCGCAAACCCTACAGAGTCGATGGCTCCAGGGACTCAACCCAACCCAACCCCCCGTGAATAGATAGGGGGTGTCCTTAAATGGTGACCATTCTCCAGGACACAATCACTCATGTTCCCAGGGGTGTCCAACAGGGACTCCATTATGCGTCTCCAGTCACAGGTACCATGGTGTCCAGGTGGCCAGGTGCTCAGGGTGTGTGTGTGTGTGTGTGTGTGGGTAAGGATAACCTGTTGCCCAGCCCACATCAATCCCACCTTTCAGCTAAGGAGACCCTCCATGTTCTCCTGTGCACTTGTGGGCCATTGTCACCAGCCCAATAAAGCAGAGAAGAAGAGGAGAGCCCAGCCCACCTGGAGTGGGTCACCAGGCACAGGTCATGTCTAACCCCTGCCATCTTAGTGGAGAATCACTGCCAAAAATCCTGGAGACCTCCCGCTGGATATACCTTCTGAGACCAAAAAAAAAGAATTTAAGCCCATCTCCATCATAAATCGTAGGCAACTACACAACACAAATTTCAAATCAAAAGTATCTGGTAAACTTTTTGCTTTCAGAGACGCCTTACAAAAGACCTAATAAAAGTGTGGGGCGATATGGATTTCCACTGGACCGGTATTAACACTAATATGTCCATAATAATAAACTTCCTTAAACAGATTTGGCCACTTTAGGGCATTAATGGTAGAAGGCATTTTATTTTCAATTAAATTTTTTTTTTACCGTAGAATCAATAAACTCCCACATTCATCATTTGTCCATGACCAAGTGTCCCAGGCCAGTGATTCAAATCATCCGCAACCAGCCATCCACTCCCCCCACCTCAAACACAAGCTCATTGTGGAACAACTGACAGAAACAACAAGCTCTTCAAAAACACCCAAGGGGACACTCTATTCTCCATTCAATCAATTCACCACCCATGAAAGGCTCCAGAGCTGTACCAGCTGCACACATTACTGCAGGGCTGTGAACCGCACAGCCTTCTGGGAAATGGCAGGACTCAAGACCAGCTCTCTGATGCATACTTCGCTCAATTCCTCTGACGGAGACGCATTAAAATATTCTCTTGTGCACGTAGCCTATGCCTTACAAGCATCCTACACGTTGCTGACCGGGAGCCCTTCCATTACCAACCACAGTCGCATTCAAATTACTCAAGAAACGGGCCGAGTTAGAAGGCGAAAAACTAACTTTTTACACCATTGAGTCAGATGGTGAAAAAAGATTTTTTTTTTTTCTTTTTTACGCCAAGTTGCATACTTTGGGTGTTGGGTTGAGTAAGGCTGCCTTAAAGTTATGATTATGGAGGGCCTCAAGAAAGAAGTGTAATGATGGTACAAGATAAACCTTCACACTTTCCACTGATGCACAACCTCTTATCAGGAGCAAAACCACAAGAAAATAACGCTCCTTCTGCCAGTGGAAAGGACTTGAACACTCAGCTCGCCCCCGCCAACACACTCATCCCTTCTCCCAGCTCCAAAAAGCAGCAAATTACGAGAAGGTCGCGTATTTCCAGGTTTCTCCAATGCCACCAGTTAGAGACGTTTGCTGAGAAACACATGCTTCTCAATGTGGTGGATACACCTGCCTCTGTAGCAGAGAAAATGTCAGATCTTCCACTATATAAGCAGATTAGTTCATAACCCAACCAGGCCCAACTTTTTTCACAATGAAAAAATGAACCGCTGAAGCTAATATTCTTCGAGTAATTTTATGCATATAATTTCCATCGTTCTTGTGAGGCTTGAAACAGTCCAAAATAATGAATGTCCACCGAACCATAGCTAAACCAGCTTCTGCTAGGCAACATGGGATCAGCAATAAAGCCCTGCTGTACATTAAAATTATGCGAGAGAAGCACACAAGAGACTTGGAAAAGTAGTTTGGACCTTCCATTGACCACGCTTCCCTTCAGATTAATGGGTCTTATCTGCCATTACAGCAACACTGACAGACATCCATCTTAATCTCATGGAAAGGAGTGAAAGATTGGCTCCTTGTCATCTTGAATAGAGAAAATTTGAGAGAGAGAGAGAGAGAGAGAGGCATCTTGCATTCTGCCTGAACCACATTTGAAAGTCTGCAGAAGAAACTAATAATTCACTCACTCCTGCTGGAAAACAGCCGGAAGGCGTACTGGTTCAGGTGAGCAAGAGTTCAGAAATGCTTGTGTTTCCAGGGCTGTCTGCACAGTGAACTTGTTTAATTTGGGCATACATCACCCACAGAGTCATTTGTGTGATTGCGCTAATGCTTGTCGCTAGCATGTCACAACTGGACCACACCAAATAATTCAGAATATTTTCAGTCACTAAAAATGCCATTTCAACATTCAGATGCCTACTCAAGAGAAACTGTGCAATCCACACTGCATCATATTTTAAGTGTGTGGCCATTTTATTGGTTAAAGGTCTGGCGATTTGAAGGAAAACAATCCAAATTTAGAGTTCAATTTAAATAAAGCTATACCGTTTGGTGAGCACACTGCACATCCAGAAAATGTCCCTGTGGAGAAGCCTACATAAACATAAAATCAACTTGAAAGCTTGAAATGTGTAAATTTCCAGTTATTTTTAGTTATTTTCCTCTGAGTAAGAGGGAATTTTTATTTTTAAATCTGACATCAGAACATATCATCAGGTGACATTGGTTAATGACTCACTGCAACCTTAAAACGGCCACAACACTGTCTGACATTCAATGGAATGTGTAATTCATAGAGATTGGCTCATCACTAATGAGGCATTTCCACACTGAGCCAATATCATCCTTGTTGCATTCAATTTTGCCAAGCAATTTTGAAGTTTAATTCCTGAAAAGTTCCTAGTTACACAGACAGGATCCCAGAGGTTCTTACGTTCAAGATGGGACCACAAATACTGAACATACACAGAGTGAAAGGGTAAACAGATAGAACGGACTGGCTTTCATTCGAGATTGATCACAACATGTCTGAATTACTAGCAATAATAAACAGTCCACCTTAGCAGACTGACATGCTACTGAAAAGGCCAAACCGTCAAAATGTCTGAGCTGTGTAACTATGTTCGTCCAGAATTTCTGGTATGTGGGGGGGGGGGCTCTTGTTTTTTTTCCTCGAGCCAACAATTACAGGAGCAATTTCACCAGTATGGAATTTTTAAAAATGACTCAAGTGAAGGAGAGGGGGACGGAGAAAGACTGAGAGAAAGAGAGAGGGCAGAGTGGGCGAGAAAGGGAGAGAGGTGGGGTGAAACTGAGAAAGGAAGAGAAAACGAGAGAGTGAAAGGAGGGACAGGGAGAGAAAGCGGGAGGGAGAGGAGAGTGGGAGGAAGGATAGAATAAGAGGGGGGTGACAAAGAGAGATACAAGGGCAGAAGGAGGGAGAGAGAGAGAGAGAGAGAGAGAGACGAATAGGAGAGAGGTAGGGGTGTTTGGGATGGTGGTTGGAAACAGTTCCACTCCCCCGTCATCCTGGCCCCTCCCCTCAGAGCATCTCAGCTGAATCCACACAGGCCTGGGCTGGCCCGCCCGAGTCAGGCCCAGGTAAAGATGGCCACCTGTCGCTCCCCCTCCAGCCGCGTACGGCCGAGAGCAGAATACCCAGCTGGCTCCCCATCCGCGAGAGGGAGAAATTTACGGCCACCCACGACTCTGAGAGTTTGGACACAAATTAAATCATGTGCACGCAATTATACATTGAGTATACACGCAGGAGAGGACTGAAATATTGTGAAGTTCTCTCCAAATATCAGTTGTATGAGATTCAACGATCCACCAATTCATGTTTAGCCCCAAACATATCCAGCAGATACCATCATAAATTGACAACATCTGCTTAATAAATGAATATTCAAAAAAAAAAAAAATACTTGGTAAATATCACCCAACGTTCGTATCACAGCGTGCGTTTTCTTCTTACAGCTCTCGTGATCTCTTCAGAATGGCCTTTAATAGCTATTATGTGCACAGTGTGGTCTGTGGGACACCATTGACAATATAAGGGTAAAACAGATATCCAAGATAGTACTCCAATTAAACTACAATGCCCAGAATGCGCATTTCACCCTAAAATAATCAATCATGAAGTATTGAATCCCAGAAACACTGATCTCTCTTTAACTGCAGATTAATGTAAAGTCAAACTCCATTGTAATGATAATTACTTGACCAACATAACACTTTCCCCGCCATTGAAAAGATTTTCCGTGGATTGTGATGGAACACTTCCGCGCCATTGACAAGAAATTATAACAGTCATCCTTTCCACTGTTATTTGGTAAGGGAACTGTCACGGATCATCCGACAAAAATAGATCAAACGAATAAGAAAATAATGTGTTCAGGTGCATGACATTAAAATACAGAAATATTCTCTTCTTTCTGGGCAGGTTCCATAACACCGGAGTTTACAAGCTGATACGCCTGTTCAACCTGAAAACAATGCTTCAGGTCAATGAAAAATTGATCCTTATACTTTTCTCAGCTTAGTTACGGAACTGCAGATTTTTCCATGAAGATTACAGCAGTCAAGAGTTTGTAAAAAAAAATAAAAAATTATTAAACTATAATAAATGTGTGTGGAAAAAAATCCAATATTTTTTGCATCTAAAACTAAACTATAAGCTGTTATTTATTTTGCTATATATTCCCTGCTTATATATTCATCAACCTGCATATTCTGGAGGAGTCAAAAGATCAGAGAATATTATGAACATGCTGGCAGCGGTTGACATAAAAAATACACTGGCAGGAAGACAGTTAATTCTTTATTTCAGAAAAACTGGAGGCAGGGGATTTTCAAGGCAAGAAACAATAAAACCAACAATAGTAATTTTCGAAATTGGAGGCTCTGTTTGGTGCATCTACAGCAAAACTGGAGGCATTTCACTGTGATGAGAAACAGGGACAGACTAACTGTAGCACATCATTGTAACTGGCACCTTTTTTGCCAGCATGTTTTATCTGTAATTTCACAATCAATTTATAACAGATGTTCTGTGTATTTTAACTGTAAACCACATTTAATGTGCACGCAGGACTCCACTTACAGGTAAAATAACAAGGAGGCAATGCTTTCATTTTACTGTTAAATTCAGTCAGTTTATAACAGTGCACAGCAATGCACGTTCTGAAGCACTTGGCTAATGGTGAGAACTACACCTCCCAAGTTCCACGACTCACTCCCAACGCCCATTCTACACCAAATGCAGGGAAAAAAATGTAGTTTCAAATTTTAAAACAAACTAGTCTGAACTAATTCCTTCGTAGAGGATATTGTTTTGGGTAAAACACCCCCCTCCCCCTATCAACCTGTTTATCCAGTATGAACAATACCGTCGGCGAAGCAAAGCACCTGCCACTTCCTGGTTCACAGATTCCTATTCGGAGTCGTTATATAAACAAACGTGACTCGATTAGCAGAGCTGTTGACAGGGGCTCGTCCCCGAGTCTCATCTCTTCTTACACGACTGAGGCACCAAGGAGTCTCCGCGGGAATCTCGGCCAGTAGGATACCAACAGCACCACAGAATGAATGCTGTCTTTGTGCGTTACTAAGCATTTGAAATTTTTATGAAAGTAAACACACAAACCAAAAATCCGGGAAGTCCCTCTCAGTTGGAATGGCTCGAATGGCGGCTGCACCCAGGAAAGAGACTGTCAAAAAAAAACAAAAAAAAAAACACAAAAACATGGGTATGGAACGCAGAACATTTTTAGAATGTCTAGTGCAAGTACAAATCACTCACTACACTGATGTCAAACCAATCAAGCCCAACCACAGAATGATCGGTAATCACCGTCAATTTCCAGCATGGGGCAGGGTTTCGACGTGGAGCAGGGGTGCTTATTTGATAAATCCTTGAATAAGAGGTCAAGCGACAGCTGGAGAATTAAAGGAACGAGAGTGAAAACATCAAATGAGAGTAAGGAATTATGGGTAAACATGGATACGCAGCTTGGAAGGATACTTCAAAGGCATTAGCAGCATCTGGTTTCTTGTGGTTCACATTCAGTAATGAAATCATCTCTTCAAAAGACAGACAGACAGACAGATAGAGGCATACCAAAATGACATCTTTATGATATTGATGATCTTAAATCGCAGTAACAGCAAATTCTGGACCAAGTTAATCTGAGTACTTAACAAGAGGCCTGTTGGCCTAGAGAGCTCCGCTGAGGATGAGTGAAATGTCTATGTCATAACTTAATTTAAAAAATTCATGAAAACTATTGCAATATGAACATAAGACACATTTGGTATCCAGGATATACTGTGAACCAGTTTGGTGTCTCAATTTATGCAGTATAACAATAAAACCAAATTGCAAATTGCAATCATTTATTTCAATAATCTTACCACCAAGCAATACTAACAACCAACAAATATCACTTTCCCCGAATGCATCACAAATATAGCAGTCACAATCCTTCTAACACTGTCACATGATGCGGAACAATATGATGCAGAACAATTAGTCCAGAACGATGATCCGGAACAACATGATCCAGAACAACGATCTGGAACAACGTGATCCAGAACAATGATGAGGAACAACATGAGGCAGAATAACATGATCCAGAACAATACGATTATTATTACAGTCATCCTCAGCGGAGCTCTCTAGGCTGACAGGATATTAATATTAATGAGATATTAATGAAAGACTGAAAAAATGAGCACAAACACTGATTTTCAAAGTCCAAAATGCTAAATTTCTCAAAAACCGGGACGTCGAATTTTCAAATATTCGCAGGGGATCATCAGAACATCATAAGAAAGGCTCAAAACAAATTAGACAAAAAGTTATCAGACAGCTTTTGGGGAATTAATGAAAGACTGAAAAATGAGGACAAGCACTGATTTTCGAAGTCAAAAATGCTGAATTTCTCAAAAACCACGTACAGTTTTCTAATTTTCACAGTGACTATTCGGAATATCATAAGGAAGGCTTGCACCAAATTGGAAAGAAGTGTATCGGACAGTTTTTGAGATATTCAAATTTGAAGTGAGAAGTTGACTCTGGACGAACAGACAGACAGACAGATAAATGGACGCCAGACAACTCAGCACTAGGAAAGCTCCACTGACTGCTGACTATTATCACAGTGGAGCTAAAAAAACCTGTCAGAAGGTGTTGAGCAAGAACTGGAGTCAAAGCGCAGAATGTAGGGAGGGGGAATTTCTAAAAACGTGCCGATACTGCTGCCCTTTCAAATTTATGTCCCGGTTACACACGAAACCCCCTATTCCTGACATTATCACTACTTCCTGATTTCTGCCATAATACCAAAAGAGTAAACACTGCTGCAGTTGCAATTGTGATTTAGAAACACGTTTTTCCAGGATTGAGCAACCAATCTTAGCTTTCATTGCTGTCAGTTTGACAGTCACAGCCGGGATACCTGTGCAGAGAACTACTAGATAACCAACCATCTTAGAAGCAGCTGCTAGGACTTGACAGTTTGGCTTCCATCCCTATAACCCTGATATAAAACTCCTAAAGTTCACCACAAGGCTATTATGTTTTTGATTAGAATGTAAAAGCATAGCCTGGGGCTATGTCTTGTCAACCCAATCAAAGATAAAGTCGTGAAGCCTTCACTAATGGGGGTCCACCTGGATCTAGAAGACACGCCTCAAAAGTCAGTCTTGTGCCAAACCACCAGCCATACAGTCCCAGTTAAAATGTACTCTCCGCACTCAACAATCCCAATTTAAAACAGCCGACACCAATCCCAACAGTTTATCAGGAACACCACCAATTCCCACTGCTCACCAGGCAACCAGCTTAAATAACTAGACCTTTGAATGAAATTCAGAATCTTCCCAGTCTTGAAAGAGGCTAAAAATAACGCAGTAATGAGGCATGAAAAAAGACAATAAACAAGAACGGCTCCAGTTCAGTGCAACAAGAGGACAGTGAGACGGTCAGGGCGGCGTCACAGTCAAGCGCCTCGCGTCACATGGACTTTCGCATCTTCACAAGGCCGATGCTAATGATAAGTGCCTCAGGCTAAATTACTCAAGTTCATGTTCATGTAAAGTAGAGTTGAATTACCACCATGGGAAAGCACACTGCACAACAGGGCCTAAGACAGCACTCAAAACTTCCATCTTATAGTATTTTCTTTGTGGAATTGTCAATCATGATCTAAGGTGTACAATATCAAGTTTTCTCTTGAGTGGTAGATTGAATTACTTTTATAAATTTCTCAGAAATTTGCCTCGCACCAAAAGCCAAATTCCTATCAAAATGGAATAAACCGGTATCTGCCAAACAAAACAGCACTACAAAGAATAATTTGCCTACAACAAATTCAAGCTGATATTCCTTGTTTGTATATATGCTGCCGATATATTAGTATATTGACGTTTAATCTATAATCTTTGCCCACACTCACGAAAGTCCAAACAACTCAACTTTAAGTTCCAAAGAAGGACACTAGTAAATCGGAGGAAGCATAAGCCTGATCCGCCTAAACGCACAGTCTGAAAAAATTTGGCTGGCCATCATGCTCCAGAGATCCGTCTGGCAGCCAAGCTGAATGGTCAGAGCTATAAGCTTGGGCCTAATCAGGAAGCTCAGGTCTATGACATGGTATCCAGAACAATATGATCTCTCGCTTGGCATGGGCTGATCCCTGCCACTGTAAGGGTGATCTCAGGCAAATGAGCCTTAATGAACCCATCAGCCAGGAAACCCAAGCCTGTTTGTAAATATATAAATGAGGGGAAATATTTTGTTTGATGTACCAAGCATTGATCTGTCCCTCAGAGAGGACTTAGAAGCGAATGGGTACCTGACCAATAGCAATAAACTCCAGGCCTGTGCTTCATCAATTCAAGTGAACCTCAGGCCAGAAATGCAACAGCCCAGTCGCTATTGACTAAGAGCTGGGAGGTAACCTGTGATGGACTAGCATCCAATCCACGGGGAGTAGCAATACTCTTAGTCACTTCATGCCACAGAAACCGGAGCTAAGCACCAGCCAAGTGAGCAAAATGGTCTCAGGACAAACATTTTTACCCCTCAGCCAACGAAAGTCGTGGAGGGGTATTGTCGTGGCGAGCGCCGTCCGTCTTTCTGTCTGTCTGTTCACTTCTCGTTTCTGGACGATAGCTGAAAAACGCCTTGGCCAAATGCTCTCATTTTCTGGTGGTGTTTGGGGTATTTAGAGGAAGCTCCCTATCGATTTTGGTCCCGCTGTGATAATCAATATGGCCACCATGGCAAGGCAAGCGCAAGGCTGACGGGTCCCGCTAGCGACATCGCGCTATTTTTTGCAATTGGAGTTGTGAACGATCAGTTCTAGCGTGCTGATTAGGCCCATAGTCTAGTATCAAATTTCGGCTATCACTCGCAAGAACTGTAGCCCAACATTTGAACACAATCACGTTTCACTTTGTGCCAACATGTGCACAGAATTAAAAACCGGCGTCCACCATCTTGTGAGCAGTACTACAATGAGCATGTATCTGCTTAGTATGGTCTGTCAACCAAACATATGAAAGTACTTCTCCACGTACTGACAGTGCAAATGTTTTTTTTTTTGTTTGTTTGTTTGTTTTGTTTTTTTACCGTCAAATCAATTTTTTCATTAAGAAAATAACACTTTTCACCACCTTCCGTAAGATGGTTTATCACAGATTGACCCAAGGTGCTCCACAGAAACTCTGAAACGCAGCTGGTCAGA
This sequence comes from Gymnothorax reevesii, assembly GCA_029721435.1. NCBI lineage: Eukaryota > Metazoa > Chordata > Actinopteri > Anguilliformes > Muraenidae > Gymnothorax > Gymnothorax reevesii. The sequence continues at coordinate 23,428,120 of CM056579.1, read as the reverse complement.
CCAGCTACATCTACCACAGGAAAATCTCTGTTTATGAAAACATGGGCGCTGCCCCCTCCCTCCAGTAAAAACACTGACTAATCTCTGGATGGGAGCAGAGTGGGACACAGGGAAGTTTGCCCAGGAAGCTTTGACTGAGGGCTCTGAGAGTCAGCACAGTGGCCTCCGTTTCCTGCCTGTCTTTGGCCCTGTCCACCACCCTCTCACGGCATTCAGGCTGCTCGGTTCCATCAGAATGCACCAAACATCACACTCCTCCAGACCCATCGATGTCTCTGTAACAGGCGTGCTCAGAAGAGGAAGCTAGCCACCTATTTTTACACAAATCCGTTTGATCTGTGCATGTCATGAGAGGTGGGACCCATCTGCCCAACTTCCTGCTCATTTCTCTCGACATCACTGTGAAACTCAACATTCCAGTTTCCCTAATGAACCAACAATTAGTCATCTGACATAGCCCCGTCTGATTGGCCAGAGAACAATCACTGCTTGTGACATCAAAGCCCAGAGGAGGGGAAGAAAAGTGCCATACGAACGCTGTATTCAGAATACTCAGAAAAAAGGCAGAAGTTAAAAACCACAAGCTCCAAAGAAATATTTCACAGAGCTTGTATTCGCAATGCAGTCAGAGCAAATACATTACAAATTTACGCGTCATCAGAGTTAGTTTCAATTCACAGTCGCAGTAACAGTATCAATCCATGACCACAATCAACACAGCAGAGATTTTTCACTCTAAAAATAATTCATTCCTATTCATCTTTGATGGATACCTAATGGACTAGAGATCAGTATTTGTTTGCCCAGTCAATGTACAAAGAATATGAAAGCTGAAGAAAACCCAAGATCAACACAGGAGAGAATAATGGCTCTACCAGCCCATTAATTCACCTATAATCTTTTGTGAATTTGTCACTGTCCAGACAGTTGAGGCATGCTGTGGAGAACTCATGTTAAAATGGAGGGCAGTTTTGTCTCAAAAGATACTCAACCCAGGTCCTTCAAAGTGTGCAGACTTCTTCAGACCAACACTGTAAACCCTGATAGTGTGGTGAACTCAAATGCATACATGCCAACTCTACCGCTTTTGGCGGAAGACGATCGCTTTCAGGGTGTTTCATTCTGAAAAAAACGCCCCAAAAGCGGTAGAGTTGGCATGTATGCAAACATTTTGTGAAAACCGACTACCTCAAAAAAAATTGTGAAGGCCATCTTAATTGCATTGCGTGGAAGGAACTTAAGGTGAAGATATTTTTTCACGTTTTTAAGTGCTGTGAACACAAGATCATTAAGATCAAGTTAACACAGTTTTTGAGGTAATCGGTTTCCACAAAATATCTGAGTCCACCACACATATCAGGGTTTACAGTGAAAGACTTCATATATTTGTTTTTAATCAATTATGAAATGGAGGGTCCTACCACTATTCTACCATAAAATGAAGAAAACTCAGTTCGACCCTCCGTCTGAATCCATATTTGTCTACAGTCAGTGGGCCAATCAATCTGTAACTGCACATTAGCATTGAGCTTCAGCATAGCCAGAGTCTAACGAAGCTGATTCTTCCAAATTTAAGCTGTTTATAGACAAATTTAACACGTTAGCTAGCATTTTCTGCTAATCTTTGGCGCGCGCATCCCCAGTCATCCGCATGCCATTGTGGCGCGCGCATTTCTGGGCGTGGACTGGTGTAGTATAAAGATGAAAATAAATGATCATCAAGTGAGGTCCAATGATCTCATCCTCCAAAGTATCATGGTGAAAACGGTGCTTAATTTGATACGTATTCAGGAGCCTTCAGAAGGACTATGGTACAGAGTAAGAGATTCTTCAAATACCCAGTATCAGTATCATAAAATGAGGATTCAAATTTTTTAGACAGTTAAAAAAAAATAAACACTGCACTAGACTGAAACCATGCACTAAATTAAACAGTGTAACACTTGAAATTGCGTTTATTCGACTGACTCTGTGCACACATGGGGGGACAAAACTTTTCTGCATTAAAACTACTATTCAATACAAACCCAACAATCCAAAGGGTGTTCGTGTTTATATAACAGATTAGTCAAATCTGACACTAAGGACTTTAAGTGCAAGAGACCTCCTCGCCCCCTGTCAATCATTTTCAGCAGTAGACGTAACCCGTTTTGTGCTGGTACCCTGGAGAAAAGAGGCAGTCATTTTGCCTTGACCAAACTCCACTTCTCACAAACATCAGCGCAGACAGGAAGCCTCTGCCAAGTTTCTGTCCTACTGAGGTATGACTTAATGTGGGTCCCACCGTACCACTGCCAAATACTGAGCTCCCAAAATCCGCTCTTGTTTGTCTTCCTTTCTGCTTTAGGATTACGGTGCACAGTTTGTTAACACAGGCACACAGCTCCACTGAAGTCTGGGTTGGGGAAGGAAAGGGTGTGTGGTTCAAGGTGTAAAACTAAGCGGCAGTTATCAGAGGAGGTGGGGGGGAGGGGAGGGGGGAAACCCCAAATCCAATGCAAATGAGGGGCACACACAGGTGGGGATCAGTTTAGCCTAAGGTGCTGACAGAGGCAGGTTTCAGTTAGAGAGAGCTCAACCCTACACGTGCGCGAGCCGCAACTCCCCGCCTACAAGCAACCCACAGAGTCAACTCCTGAGTTTCCCCTCCTATTAACTGAGCACAATGCCAACCAATATTCACATGCGCACACGCAGAAACACCCATGAACACACATGTGCGTTCACGCATACGCACACAAACGATCTGAACCCTTCACGCCAAGGCAATGTTAAGGAGAACATTAAGCAGTAAAAAAACAGCATACACTGTCCTCGTAGTCTTTATTGCCTAATTGGCTCTGATAATCTGTAGTTCCACCGAAAGACTTGTCTAAAGGCGGTGATACACAGGGCTACTATTTGGGAAATGTAGTCGGGCGACGTCGTCGAGTTATGTTGCTCAGGCTTATTTTCATTAAAATTAAGTGATGTATTGGTAATGTTAGCGTTAGCTAGCATTGGGAAATGCTAACTAAAACTGAGTGATTGCAGGTTATAGATGTGCTTTAATTGGTTAACGGGGAGTTCCAGCTACTGTCCCAGAATTCTGTTTCAATAATACCCAGACTTCTACTTTTGCCAGTTGCCTACAGTGTGTTGCCCAGAGTAAAACACAACATGAATGGCAAGAACTGGCTGTTCAGCCCAACTCGGCTCACCATTTTCCTATTACTAAAGTGGACCTCACAGGTCCGATACTCGATGACTAAATGGTGTCTAGCGCTAAATCAAGCCTGCTCTTGAAAATTCCCAAGGTTTTTGCCTTAACAATATGGTCAGGCAAGCTATTCTGAGATTACTCACTGCATGAAAAAATATTTCCTCGGTCAACTTCCATTTGCAACCTCGAGTTCTACAAACCAAACTTGGCCAAAGCAATCCCACACAAGGCCATATATTAAAAAAATAATAATAAATTATTGGTGATCATCCCCTCCCGGCTGGCAAAAACAGCGCTGACCCAATTTTTTAAATTGCTTTTTTCATCAAAAAAATGCCTAGAATTGCATATAAACATGAAAAAGCGGTTTGTCACTGATTCAAACATTGTGGTATTTTGATTGAACTGGGATGACTGACCGGCCCTGTAGCGAGTGTTAGTTGAACCATGCCACGCGTGCGCAAATATCGAAACAGTCCTCAATAAAAACGCTTTTCCACCAGTTTCAGTCTTAAAACCTCCCCCCTCCTCACCCTTTTATGTCCAAAAGGATGATCACCAACTTTTTTATTTTATATGGTCTAATTGTCAGATCAGTTTCCCTTTGTCTCAGACGGTTGCCCATTGCTGGCAACACAGCCCGGCAACATTGTGCAAGGAATTGCCCCAAGTATCATCACCCTAAGACTGAGCTCAAATTGCAAGATGAAATGATCAATTCCAACTGGCTGACTGCTCATTGTACGATATGATCCAGGTCTTCTGTTGTGTTCCGGGGTTCTGGCCTTTGGCCAGAACAGTATTATTCATGGTTTTAACAGTTTCATGTTCCAAGTTTCATAGTTCATAGTTCCATAGTTTCATGTTTCATAGCTCATGTTCATAGTCACAGTTTTAACAGTTTCTTGTTTCAGGATTTTACATTTCAAGTTTCATTCCATGTCCATGTTTTTACTTTTCCATGTTTTTGTTTTTGCCAGGTCTGCCATGCCACTCCACCGCTTGTCTGCGTTCCGCCCCGTGCCTTCGTTGTTGCACATTTCTGAGCTCTGGTTGGCTTTGGTATTTCCCCTTCCTTCTGTGCTGTGCTGATTCGGGGCTCTCTAAGCTTAATTGACAATTAACTGTTTTTAAGTTACTAACATTTACTAACACTCACTGGGTTGGTGTAATTCTTAGATAGGCACATTACTAATACTACTAATTTAGACAGGGAGTTTATTGTCATGATTCCTGCTTTGCTATTTCAAGATCTTGCTGTGCTTTTCTGTTCTTAACATTCATGCTTGCTTCCAAGCTGCATACTTAATTGGTACTTAAGCTGAGCACGCTCATTCTCTTAATGAGCAGGTCATGTCATCCAATCTCTGTCCATGTCTTGATCTTGCCATGCCTCTTGTTTCTCTCTCTCTCCAGGTGTTACCCCTCATGTCATGATTTTCAAGCCTTTATCTGGATGCGGTGGAAGTTGGCTGGCAGACAGTGTCTTGCGTCTCATTGCATGTGCAAGTGTAGCCAAGTTCTTGTTGTCACGATTCCCTAGCATTTCTAGTTTCAAGTCTCGTCCTAGCCTCTTGTTTTGTGTATATATATTTAGTCTTGTTATTTATTTTTCTTGATCTTCTCGCCTGGAGTTTCCAGTGCCTTTTTGTTTTTTGCCTTTTGCATTTTTTGTTTATAGCTCTGTGTAGCTTCCTTAGTTTGTTTTTTGCAACCCTTTGGGCCAAGTTTTTTGTTGGCCCTCGTGCCTGTTTTGTTTTGGTTAATAATAATATCCTCATTCCCTTTTCCCGCATCTGGTGTCACTGATTCCATATCATCTTCACCGTATGCAGTGGCCATGCCCCTATCACACACATTAAGCTACCAAAAAAAGCGAGGAAATAAGAGGGGAACAACGTCTGCACCTTGAAGTGCAACACATAAAAAGTAATAAATAAATAGCAGAAAAAATCTAAGCAAACTATTCTCACCCATGGCCACAGATTAGGTAAGTATTCAATCCAGGATAAAATATGTGCGTATTCATGTCTCAAATCTAAGCCGAAAAAAAAGTCTCTTTCCCAAGCAGTAAACCATATCTACAGAATTGCTATTACCAGAAAGGTCTTTGCAGTGTTTATGACGTATAAAATAAATAAATAAATAGTTGGTTATCATCCAATCCACCCTAGAAAAAACTTCCCACCACTATTTTTTTTAATTATAAAGAAAAAAAATGAGAAAAATGCTTCGAATTTCTGTCCATGCAGATGACGATCTGTTCCGCTATCAATCACTGCGCCACTTAAGGGTTTGGCTGATTTGATTCCCTATGTTAACATATTTGCTTGTGATTTGGATTTGTTGCTCTAGGGTCAATTTGGATCTCAAGCTCTTACTAAAATAAAATTTAAAAAAAAACCTTCCAACCCTTCCTGAAAATTGAAGTGTGAAGGATGCTAACCAACTCATTTTTTATATATATGGCCTTATTCAGAGCTAGGCAGCTCAGTTGTAGTTACACTGCATCATTAGTTGGTGGTAGAAGTTGAGCATCAAAAAGTCTCAGTGGTCTCAGGAATTTTAGGTATAGTTTACATAGTTCAACCTTATTTTAACTGCGGTCTATGACAGGAACAGAATGCAACTTCCTCCTTGCACAAATAGCGACCCAATACATAGAACATGGCGTGTGACTATCTCCGTCCATTTATAAACGTCTGTCATGCGGGTGAACACAAGTTATTCCCAAAAGCTTATAATAAATCCCTATGTCATAGCTAACTAGGCGACAGGTGACATCTCAATAGAAGAAAAGCAAACCTCCTAATTAGCACCATTAACACCTGTAATGCTAAGATGAGTGAGTTAGAAACTAAGAACATAGCAGGGCCATAAATGCTCTCACCCTAATTAAAATTCAAAGCCCATCAAAACTCCCACAAGTTTAGGTTAAATGAATTACCGAACGACTGGCGCTTCCTCTCACCCATTCAAGTCAAAGGCAGCGGGCAGTTAAAACTGTACCACACGTCCGCATAAGGCATGGTCAGGCCATCGTCGCACCCAGACCACGCCATCTTAACAACTTCATCAAAAAAAATTCTTAGTCTAACAAAGGCAAATGAACTGTGTCACTTGAGGGTGAAATATTAACAGGTACACAACAAAGAGGCCTCCAAAGAATTGTATCCAGTAAGAACCACCCCTTCCCTTTTGTTTGTCCAAATCTGTCAGGTGGTTTTCAGGCAGCATGTTCCTTGTGTTTAGGTTGTTTTACTAGGAATTTGATGAGTTGGTGGTTTGAACTCCTGTTCAGCCAGAATAAGATCAATGCCACCTCAACTCTGTGTTGTTCTAAGGCAGGGCTGCCCAACCCTGTTCCATCAGAGTTACCATCCTGCAGGTTTCTTCTCCAACCCTAATTCAACACACCTGATTCACCTCATTAGCAGCTCGTCAAGATCTGTAACTGGGAAAGCAGGAGTGGTTTGCTTTGGTTGGAGTGATAACCTTCAGGATGGTAGCTCTCCAGGAAAAGGTTGGGCTGCCCAGCTCCAAGGGGATTGGCCGCTGCTTGGTTGAATCTATTGTGAGTCACTTAATATAAAAGTATTACCCAAATAGCAACAATGAGGGGCAATTTGTAAGAACAACCAAGGACAAGATCTCATGCATGCTAAAATAATCATCCAGATTAATTTTCAGATACGATCGATGTTTCAGTCAAAACATCCATCAGCTGCTAGGACTGCCTCGCCTGAGCTGAACTGGACCAGGATGGACTGCAGTTCGGCTGAGGAGCCTTGAATGTTACAGTTACAAATAACCCGTCACTTATTTTTCGCCTGACCGCCTTGTGTAAAGTCTTTCTGTGAAAAGGGCTGGTTTCATGCACGCTGTTTGTACGACATTGTCACCAACACTTGTACCTCATTGTGACAAATTACCTCAGCTTTCCTCACTTCCGATTCTCCTATGACTGGTTAATAAATTCTGTTCAGTTTTGAAGATTTCATTTCAGTTTAACGGTACATTGCAGTCTCCCGTCCAGCTTTGACAAAGGCCTCAGCTTCCTTATGAAGCCTGGGAAGCAGAGGGTAGTGCTAAAATGTAAAGCCAGTTGACAAATCACAATTGCAGCAGTAAAAATTATGCGCAGTCATCTCAATAAATAAAATTCGCAGAAACAGTGAACGGAAAAGGGACGACCAAACATTGAATACAAGGAAGATAAGCTTTGGAGGTCAGAACTATAGTACGGTTTTAAACATTGGTAGACTTTAACAGGAACAATGAGTTTCAGGTTCCGTCATTAAGGCTTGGAGGGAATGGGGGGGGGGGGGGCGGGTGTTCCCCTTCAGTACCCTGCTAGCTGAAAGGCTGAAAGAAACGCAGAACGGTGGGTATGCGCCCCCCCCCCCCCTCGCAGAAGAAGCCTCCCTCTCACCTAATCCCCTCAGGGAAGTGTTGCTCAGTAAAGGCACCACTCCAACTCACCTCACCTGTCTGCATAGTTCTCTCTCTCTCTGTGTCTCTCTTTTTCTCTCTCTCTCTCTCTCTTTTTTTCTGTCTCTCGCTGTCTGTCCCTTGTCTCTCTCTCTCTCACACACACACACACACACATACGCACACTCTCTCCCACAAAACAAAATCACCAATTGTTGTTGGCTATCTTGACTATCAGCGACCCTCGAATTCTGCTTCCCTCTGCTCCGCGTGAGCTCACAAACTCTTTTTTTTTTTTTTTCACCGCTCCGAGCATTTCGGAGCGCACCGCTGCTCAGACTTCGCTTCACGCCAAGCATTACCTGTCAATTAACGGAGCGATTCGCCCCTCCCAGCTGGTTTTTTCCCCCCTCTGAAAAGAGCTTATTTCCACTATGTAACACAAGCTACAGAGAACAGACAGAAATTTCATGCCATTGCGCTAAAACATTGCACTAAATAGATGCCCATTATTTTCTTTGAGGGTTTGAGCATGAGGCTTTGGATTTGCCATTATGCAGACAATGCAGCGCATTACCTTGTACTCAGTGTGAATGCTGACCTTTTCACCTTTATGATCAATAAGAATTAACTACTTTTTGGTGCAAATATAAGTTAAAAATTATGTGTTATTTTAAGGTCTTAAATGGCTTCTGAGACGTTATTGTGGTACAGAGTCCAGACACTCTCAACAAGTGCTGACTGATTTAATTTAATTTGCTTCAATTCCCAGCAGCGACAGATTGATGTAGTGGTTGATCTGGTTCCAACTTAGATGATTTAAACCCAGTCTGAAAAAAAAAAAACTTGGAATTCAAAATTTAGAGAGTATAATTTACCTAAAAGAGGATAATTTCAAGGTAAGAAATTAATATATGGCTTGGCATTTACTGAATTAACATTTTATGAAACTGAAAACAGGAAACATAAAATGCAAAAATTGTGTTACAGTTTCCCCGGCTCTGGTGAGCACAGGTATGCTGCAAAGTAAGCACACACCCACAGTTGCATGTGACTGAATGCGTATATCAATGTGTTCGCACATGTTCCTGCACAGGATTGGGCCTTGCACAGATAGTTACCCAAATTAGCCTGGGGATTTCAGAGGTGACGTGAGACTAACTAGAAACGCAGGTGCAGGGATTCACAGCTACATCGTACCCCAGTACCTAATCGAGGAATGGCACATCAACCATTAACCAACTGAGAGAGTTGATACAGGTTTCATAGCTCTTGAGGCAGTGTCGATTTTCCCGAAGCTCAGTCAACGCGCCCGTTTTGCTTCGAGCAGGAACACATAAAAATAGTAGGGTTCTCATCGTTGAGGGCGAAAGATTACCCGGCAGCGAAGACAGAATCAGGGCTTTCTGGTTCCTACCGCAGGTAGCAGACGGGATAATTACAGTCATTCCGTCTCGTCAGGAGCGTCCTGGCACAACTCCTCACTCCATCAGCAGCTTTGCACTAAGACATCACACGAACAGCGGCAACTGTACAGGCTGGATTTGACTGTGTTCTGTCGGGCTACACAATTTCACATGGAGAATCCATAATGTTAGGCTATTTTTTTGTATTTTTTCTCTTGTTGCCTCTCGGTTTGGAAGTAAAGAAATACAATCCCAACTCTGAAGTGTAAATTGTGAATAAAATCAAAATGCAACGACTTTCAGATCACATGAGCCAATATGTTATTTAAAATAGAACATAGATTTTGAATGTTTTTGAACTGAGACATTTCACATTTTTATCCCCAAAATGAGCTTATTTCAAATTTTCTGGCTGCAACAGGTCTCAAAAAAGTTGGGACACAGGCAAAAAAGGGAAGAAAAGGTAATTAATATATAAGAGAATCAGCTGAAAGAACATTTACCAAGTAATTAAGTTAACTAGTATCAGGTATGTAACATGACTGGTATAAAAGGGATGTCTTAAAGAAGCTGAGTCTCTCAGAAGTAAAGATGGCCAGAGGCTGTCCAACCTGTGAAGGAAAAAATTGTGGAATACTTTAAAAACAATGTTCCTCAACGACAAATTGCAAAGGCTTTGAAGATCTCATCATCAACAGTGCATAACATCACCAAAAGATTTAGAGAAACTGGAAAAATCTCTGTGCGTAAGGAACAAGGTCAAAGACCTTGACTGGATGCCCATGATCTTCGGGCCCTCAGACGCCGCTGCATCACTCACCGGTATGATTCTGTCATTGACATTACTAAATGGGCCCAGGAATACTTCAAGAAACCATTGTCTGTAAACACAGTCCGCCGTGCAATCCACAGATGCCACCTAAAACTCTATCATGCAAAAAGGAAGCCACTGTTGAGCATGATCCAGAGGCACCGCCGTGTTCTGTGGGCCAAGGCTCATGTAAAATGGACTGTAGCAAAGTGGCAAAGTGTCCTGTGGTCTGACGAGTCCAAATTTGACATTCTTGTTGGAAATCATGGGCGTCGTGTCCTCCGGGCTAAAGAGGAGAAAGACCACCCCTCCTGTTATCACCGTTCAGTTCAAAAGCCAGCATCTCTGATGGTATGGGGATGCATTAGTGCATATGGTGTGGGACACTTGCATGTTTTAAAAAGCACCATGAATGTTGAAAGGTATATAAAGGTTTTTAGCGCAACATCTGCTCCCCTCCAGATGACATCTATTCCAGGGAAGGCCTTGTGTATTTCAGCAGGACAATGCAAAACCACATACTGCAGCTATTACAACAGCATGACTTCATAGCAGAGGAGTCCATGTGCTGAACTGGCCTGCCTGCAGTCCTGATCTTTCACCAATTGAGAACATGGCACATAATTAAACGAAAAATCCGTCAAAGGAGACCCAAAACTCTCCAGCAGCTGAAAGCCTGTGTTAAACAAGAGTGGGATCAAATTCCAATGGCTAAACTCAAGAAACTTGTCTCCTCAATGCCCAGACACCTCCATGTGTTAAAAGAAGAGGGGATGCTACACCATAGTAAACAGGCCCTGTCCCAACTTTTTTGAGACCTGTAGCAGCCATCAAATTTGAAATGAGCTCATTTTCTGGATAAAGTTGTAAAATTTCTCAGTTTAAACATTTGCTATGTTATCTCTGTTCAATTGTGAATAAAATACTGGCTAGTGTGATTTGAAAGTCTTTGCGTTTTGATTTTATTCGTAATTTAGGCTACACTTTGTCCTATTTCGAAATCGGGGTGGTAAATGCAGCCTATAATTCCTATGGTGTTTATAAAAGCAACCAACAAGCTCAAAACCAAAAGGGAGTAACGCGATTCCACGTTACACGCCCTAAAAATGATGTCAGCTGAGTTTGCACGTTATCGGTCTCTGGAGCAACTATGGCGCACTAACCATAGCCAATCTATTACGCTCTAACAGTCCAATACCAGCATATATTAACGAAAGCGCACAACATTTCAAGTGTGTATGGCCGCTAATTCATGTATTTCGTACACAGTTCGTCGTTTCGGAGCTGACGGCAAGATAATTCCTTTGTTATTGGTAACAGCATTTCCCTCTCACTAACAAGACCTATCTGAAATTAACTGACCTCTTTCTCTGCCGATTGCAACGCTCGTCATCTACACCGACGCGCTGTCTCTTAAAAAGTTTTCTGGAACACATCATCACGTGATGTTCTGAGTAAAAAAAATTTTCAACGAGCTGAAATGAAAATGTTTTTTTTTTTGTTGTTGTTTTTGTTGTTTTTGTTATTCGTTCCTTTTTGTTTGAAGTAAATTTTTTAACAATTAATGTTTTTTTTTAAAGAAGAATATTTATTTGTTTGTTTAGCTTATTGCCAGACTGTTTTAACATGCAGGCCTGTAAAATTCGTCTACGCAAGATGTGGTGCACTTTTTCTTTGCATAAACACCATTTTTAACCTGTCATTACTAACCCTTCAAAATTCTAACAAACATCTAGAAAAAACATCTTACGTTACGGACATTGCCGCTGAATAACGCTCAGTTTTCTCTTTCGCAGATGTGGAGAGTATCTCTCTTGTCCAACATATCGTGGCCTCTTATTTTCATCGTGTGTCCTGTTCTGAAGCAATTTTGCCATTTTTACCCCTTTCGCTTGATTGCAAAAATACTGACTTAATGAATAATTAATCACCATCTTCCTGTATTTGTTGAATTGTAATGACGAAGTCCTTCATAAAAAAGAAAAAATTTATCAAGCATGTGAAAAAGAGTGACGGGAAAATGGCCAAAGAGAATGGCGCAGCTGAGATCAAATATATAACTGTAAGAAAATGGTCTGTTAATATCTTAAGCTGTTTGATATCTCCCACATTTAGCTGCACAACTGTAGTGATGCTATTGTTTCATTTCTGTAAAAATTTTAGCCTTTATTTTCTCATATATTGTATGTCAGAGATTATTTGGTGAAGCGAAATGGCCTATTTGTCATGCCAATAATAGTGCTTGAATTTGAGAGCAGAGTGGCATGCATCGCATTTCTTCTGTTCTCCAAAGATAAAAATTGATGTATTGAAAACATTATTTGAACCACGGAAAATGCAATAGAAGGTTAAAATGGGCATTAATCCTGAGGATGTAGAATGCCAATGACACACTGTTTTTTTCTCTCTCTCTCACTCCCTCTCTCTCTCTCTCTCTGAACACAGAATAGACACTCTGAACATTTATATCTATTTAAATTTATCAGCTTCAACAGTTTTGTGTGTGTGTGTGTGTGTGTGTGTGTGTGTCTAAGTATGTATGTGTGTCTGTCTGCTCATGTGCCTGTGAGTGCATATGGGTGTGTGTGTGTGTGTGTGTATGTGTGTGTGTGTATGTGCATGTATGTGCACGTGTGTGTATATATGCGTGTGTCTTTGCTCATCTGTATGTGCGCATGTGTGTGTGTTTGTGCATTTTCTCGGAGGTGGGGGGTGTTACTGCATAACATAGCCAGATCCTCATTCTGAATTTTTGTCCACTGAAGGGAGCATCAGTGTTGAGAGCAGGAAGCAGCTCCATTATATTCACTCCTGCCCAAATCCTGCAGCCGAGACACTGCAAAAAAAAAAAAGGAACAAAACTTCAGGAAGAACTTAATTCTCATATTTAAACTTAAAATCTACTTTCCAATTTTTTTTTTTTTTGTTGAGTGAGACCAAAAAATATCACCAAAAAGACTAAAAAATATGCCATTTATGTGAGGTCTTCCGACTCTTCTCAAGATTTACGATGTTGCGTGTTTTTACTTGTGGAGAAAATGGCGACGTTTAAAGCCTCATAAGACTGAGACACTTTGCATAATGGGCAGTTTGTTGAGCAGGTTGATAATTGATTCGCGTCATTTTTGGCTTCACAAAAAGTCATAAATGAGGGGGTAATTTGTTATTGGCAGTGCGAAAGGTTGGCCTGCAAACAGCCAAGATGAGGCAGGAGATGTCAGATCATCACAAAATCCAAAACTGAAGATCCTGACACCTTTGAGCCTGAAATTGTAACAGGGAAGTTCTGAATTGCTTAAGCCCATAAGACCTATGGGTCAGTCAAATGGGTCTGTGGAACTTATGGCCTATTTCAAATTCTAATGGAGATCTCAAGGTTTCCAGCGATCCAAAATATGACCTACTGAATTACAGGGAAATGTGTATTCCATGATGTATAAGGTCTAGATATTTTCCATGTAATGATGTAATGCAGTGGCCATAAAAACGTGGCGTCCTGGGTTTGAATATTTTTCTACATGTAGTGCGATAAAGCTCTGCAACCAGCAAATACAGACTATGGATGTGACATTGTCCTAAAATGAGGAAAAAGCGCTACTTCGAACATTGAACCTTCTTAATGCTTAGTTCCACTGCCCTGTGCTCTGTTACAAACGCCATGATTGGCCATTCGTAGCCGATCGCGGAACTCCTCAGAAATTTTAGGTTTGGATACGAGGTGATGCAATGATCGCGATTGACAATTAATCGTGTTGATCGTAGGAAATTTCCAAACCTTTTCCACGATCAACGCGATTGCCACGACTGACCTCAAGATCTGATAACATCTGATAGGATCACCACGAGTAAGACCACGATTTCAATCGCGCCGCGAATCGTGATAGTGGGAACGTGGCAGAAGTGAAAAGGGAGAGTGTAAGGGGTTAACTGGGAATCCCTCTCTATTCCTCACTGTGCCCACACTGGGACTGAGCAACAGATACTACCTGGATACTATTTTGTTCCGGTATATTCCCATGTGAAAACCAGTTACCAGTTAAATCACTTCTTCACAAAGGTGCTGTATCACAGCCAGTAAATACATCACCTTCTCATAAACTCTGTTTATTGTAAAGAAAATTTACCACAGTGCACTTCTGTTGACAGAGGAGGTGAGAAAAAAATGTATATAGGCACATATATGCAAGTACAAACGTACTTTTTATATACAGTAAACACCTGGGGCACACGATAAAGGTTGTATTGAAGTGGCTTAAGAGTTCATTATAAAAGCGGGCCTCGGCTGATCGTCATCAGCTGGACCTCAGCCTTGGTACAAGAGTGCAAATATTAGATTAAATGTATTGCTTGAGCAAAAATATGCTGCCTTCTTCCATGCATGAGCTTTCCCCACTGATCAGAGTCAGTTAGCATAGCAAAGAACACATCACAAGATGCACTCCTCCTCCCTGGGTCTACAAAATCAATACTTGACCTAGACGGGGTTTCGTAACTTCTTACTATTTACCAACACCTGACCAAGAAGTGGTTCTGTAACTTTTAACTATTTGCTAATACTTGACCAAGATGGGGTCTTTTAACATCCAACTATATACCTGGTTGTGTGTAAGAATAGCATCCAATTTTAGCATAACATACTCAAATAATACCCTCGGCTACCTTATATTTTGCTAAAAAAAAAAAAAAAGTGTTTGAGATGCAGTGCAAATGTCTTCTGGTCAAATTAGAAATTAAGGCATAACAAGAATTATATTAATATTGATAATGTTTTACATTCATCTGTCTGATCATTGGCTCCATAATTGAATACCTCTCTGACTAAAATTTCAGTTTCACACAGAATATTTTCACATTTCTGTCTGAAAATGTAAAAATGTTGCTATACCTAATTATCCTGCAGAAAATGTGCAATGATGTGGTTGCTTTTACTGAAGTACGCATGGGCAATTTCCATGGGCGTACAAACCCTTCACACTTCCAAACACTAGATTTATTTATCACAATACATTTTTTTTTTTGGTGCAGAATTTGAGCGAAAAAAGCACTACATATCCACATTATACGCACTTTGATGGCAAAACTGAAACGAGTACAAAGCACATTTTATTGTTGAAACCATGTTTCTTTACCTTAGCCCATGACTAAAAGCAACTAAACGGATAAGGGTTGGATATTTTCATCCAGTGTGCTGGAAGTGTCATTCACATTTTTGTGTTCTCACCCTTAGATCAGATAGTTTGCAAATTAAAACAGATCAGGCCAAAGGATAATTAAAATCCCTTTTATTTGGGCTCATTAAGGAACACATAAAGTCAGCAATGTGTGTTTGCTCAGACTGTCAATAAAAAAAAGAAATTCAATTAAGATCCAACACAAAGACAAAGGGTGTTTTATTTCTGCTCCGACCGAGCTAAAACATAACATTCTGCTAGCGCTGCAACCATTTTGCTGCAATGATCTAAGTGTGTTATGCGTTAGCGGGCAGTGAATATAATATGGAGAGAAGTCAGCTGTAAAGGGATGTTATCCTTCTTTAGACAGTCAAACTCGAAACAGATGTTTTCAAATTGAACACAATGCCCTCCTCCCCATAAAATCATACAATAAGGTTTCAGAGTCCTTAAAATATACCATATGAGTTTGTTTGAAATAATGCCACAAACAAATTACACTGGAAGTATAATGTCTCCCGTTATATTCCATGTGAATATATACATATTTGCTGAGGAGTGGGTGAGAGAGAGCACTGTAAAAAAAACCAAAGTTGTCTCCACTGAAAAAAGTTAGTCTCCAGGCTGCCTTAAAATTTCAAGTTAACTGAATTTAAGATTATAAGTTGAATATACCTTCTACTTGTCATCTCAAGTTCAATGAGCTTAAAATTCTAAGTCAGCCTGGAAACTAACTTTTTTCAGTGGAGACAACTTTGGTTTTTTTACAGTGAGTTAGGGACAATGATACGTAGACCTACATGAACATTTAAATACATGTTTCAACCTTGAAAAGAAAGCAGAACTTCTCAATTCCTTTACTGATCAAAATTAGCTATGTAATAAAGAGCATGTTTCGAGATAAAAGTGAAAACAAAGTTCCTCTTTTTTGATCCCTTGCACAGAGTCACAGGAATAATAGAGGAACATCTCATGTGTGCATGCGTTGACTTGAATTTAACATAACTCTTTTTAGTGCTCTGTCCTACACAAAAGCACTTTGCCAGATCTATTATATACTAAAGCCATAATTCAGAATGCATTTACTTTTTGCTGTGTATGGATAAAGTTAAAAAAACCAAAACATTGATGGTCCATCACTGAGTATACACCCATACATGCTGGCACCAGCTACTAGCCTTCATCACCAAATTAACTCTTTCGTGTTTCCCTGAGCTTTTTCGTCTCTGTTGAATGTAAACATACTTTCATAGCCAATACATGAAATGCAAAAGGTAAAAATGCTGTAAAGAAGAATAATACTTTAGTATAAGCAAAATTGTTTCCATATAAAGGCGGCTGTTGTGCCTACTGGTGCGGTATAAAAGAGAAAAACCAACTAGCTGAATGACTGTTGCAGCCAAGCCAAACAATAATATTTCAAGGTCCGCATACCATGCATTCAAAACACTTCCTATAAACAGACCATTGCGGCAAAGTTCCAGTTTTTACTAACAAGAATTTGCATGTTTGTTTCTCTTTTAATTATTCATGGGGGGAAAAAAACAAGTCTACAACTTTACAATTCATTATTGTCCAGACTCCTAATCTACCTCTACAAATGCTAATAATAATAATTCTTTATCACTAATGTAAGATTTTATTTCAAGCTGTGGCCACCAAACTGCTTCCTCGAAGAAAATAACTAATAACCCATACATCATGGTTAAAATATGAATTAGATTCCTTTAGTGCAGCATAAAGGCCGAAAGTGATTCAAATGATGACTGTTTCTGTTCTAATCCTGTTTATGACCAACGTATGCAGTCCTCCATGGACTGAATAGACCAACACCTCACTGCCCATTGCTTTTATTAATCAACCACTAAGTTTTCAACATAGAAGAATCGCTGAAAAAAAATGTTTCTAAAAATTATTTTAATTCATGAAATGAATCACTTAGGGCCCGTGTTATAATACTCAGCTAATAAAAAAATCAAGAACCATAGGAGAGGTGATATTTTTTCAGAGAAGTGCACTGCCAGTTATTATAAAATGAGTATTTTATAACAGGAGTGCACTGTGATAGTCATGATAGAATGGATATTTCAGAAAAGACATTCACAGTGATAATCATTATCGAATGGGCAGTTCATAATTGTAGTTCTGCACTGAGCTGGTTATGATCCAATGGGCATTTTGTGAGGGGAGTGCGCAGTGACAGTCAATAATAAATTGATGTTTTTTAAAAGCACTGATCTGTGCTGGTCATTTTCAAATAGGTATTGTATAATACAGTTGGCTTGTCATTATTGAATAAGTATTTTATAAGAGTGTCCTGTGCTCGTCATCAACTCAATATCTGAGAAAGCTTCAGCTTGAAGCCTTCTAGAGTCACTGTTTATTTCTGTGCTTCCTGTTTGTACTGAGACAGATCTGTTATGGTGCATGTTGGGTAAATACAAGCTGATTCTGCAGGTAGGGTAACGTCATGTCAAACAACAGACACACAAAAATAAAGCTTTTACCCAGCGGAGGCTGAAGTGATGTCAACAGAGTTTAAACTAGTTTATTATTTTTTTCCAAGGAAAGAAAAAAAATTACGAAACAAAAAAAGCAGTCATATTTTTACACTAGCAATTATTAAATTTATACAACCGTTCAGTCTGCAATACATAAAGAAATAATTCTACATCTTTGTTTCTTTCATATTTTTGGTACTCTGAATTATACATACAAATAACAAATACAGGAACTTGTTCACAATGCATATAATCTGTGGGCCGGAAGAATGTCTTATAGGTGAGCTGCATCGCAATGTGCATGAGTGCGAGTGTGTGAGTGTGTGTGTGAGTGTGTGCTTGTACAAATGTGCGTGCAAATGTGCATGTGTGTGTGCTCGCGTGCCAGCGTGCGTACGTATGTTAACAAACAAATAGCCCAGGACCTATAGTACATCCTACAGGGACTCCTGCACTCAGGATGCTCGTTCAGTCCAAACATCATAATGCATAATGCATAAAACAGCACCTGCCAGGGCAATAATGAGGGCTGGCCATGTGCATCAACAAACTTTCTCTCTCGAACCAGGAGCCCCAGGCAGGCCTTCCAACTGCAACACGTTTCTTCCGCGGTCTCTCCCGCCGCCGCAAAAAAAATCGTACCCTTCTCGTCATAGCTGCCCGTGGGCATTTTTTTTCCTCATTAAAAAGTCTATATTAAATGTACTGTATTTCATACAATCTGTACAAATATGTTCAAAGTCCATCTCCTCTCCACTTTTTTTTTCACAGTACAGGGAAGCCCCTGTTTCATAGGGCGGGCAGGAGGAGGGGTGACCAGTCAACAGGGAGGGTAGGAGGGGAGGGGGCGTGGGGGTGGGCGAGGAGGTTGCAGTAGAGTTGAGGGAACAGGCAATCTGTTTTTACCTTATTTGTGGGGGTCGGGGTGGGGATGTGTGGGGGGGAATTAGCTTCTGTACACAAAATGGAGTCAGGATACTCAGTGGTTGGTTTCGGGCACAGACACGTGGACTCAGCTGGCCCCAGGAGCAGTGGTAACAGTTTCCTCAGTGAGAAGAAACCAGTCTCCTGGAGCTCTTTAGAGAGGCAGTTTCTCAGTCCTCTGGGCTCTCAGGTTAAGAGGTACACTTGTTCATTTCAGAGCAGGATTTAGGGGAAAAGGTGTGAGCAGTCAAAGCCGGCTGGGCGCTGGGGTCGGTAGCGTCTGGGGTGGGAGAGGAACCGATGCGGTACTGTCCGTCAGCGAGAGCCGGGGTGAGGTCTAGCCCATGGCAGTGACCATGCTAGACGGGTGGTGCGGGGCAAAGGGGAGGCTGGACGAGGGGTGCATCGGTGTGGGGGTGGTCAGCATGTGGCCGGAGTGGGAGAAGGGGGGAAAGGAACTCATGTGTCGCGACAGGGCTGTGGGGCTGAACGAGCTGTTCTTGTCCATGAGGCTCTTGGAGAACTCGTCCATGCTGTCGTGAGACTTTTTGCTCTTCTTGGACTTGCTGGACATCTTGCGGTTCCGGGTCTGTATGCCCTCCTTTTTCATGGTCAGTGGTCTGTTAATCTGCATGGAGGAGAAAAAAAAATGTGTATCTGTAAGTACTGACCTCATCTGAATTTTCCCAGTAAAGTCCCAACCAGTTGAAGACCCTGGTGCTTAAATTTACTCAAGTCAAACACATCTAAAAAAGGGTCTAAATATACTGTATAATAAAGCCATACAATCTGCTAATTGAAGAACCCAACGCTAAAAGTACTTAAGTCATGAAATGTCAAGAATTGAGAGAATTGACTCAGGTACCTGTAAAAGACATTTTCTCATCCATATCACATGGTGTGTGATAATAAGTACTTTTAACACTTTTGGCTCTTCAATTTATACATTGCTGCTGAATGTCAACAATGACTTAATGGACCATAAACAGAATAATAATTTTTTTTAATTATGTCTGACATGTACCAGGATGCATTTTACATTCTCATAGAAATATCATATTTCTACACCAAATTATTGTTGGTCATTTGTCTAAACATTCCTCAGTAAAATATTGATATGAACGGCAATAGCACGCACACTCCAGCTCCACATTAATCATTCTAAAGAAATATATCACAATTATTTCATCTCAAATAATTTGACACTTTAAAATGTTCTGTTGCACGCAGTTGTGTGAACTTCTGCGTAAATATTTCATTAAGTTACTAAACACAGCTCCTTGGATCCAGTTCACACAACAAGTAAATCCAACATTAGATTTTAAAAAAAAATGGCATCACACAAATATTCCACACAAACTCCATTCCGTGAATGTTGATTAAGTCCTCAGCGTCGCTATGTAGCTTTTGGCTAGGGATCAACATGAGGAGACTGAATGGTGATACCAGGGAAACATTTCACACTGTGTACACGCAGTCACTGCATTACCTTAAAAAAAGCTAAGCACACGAAGAAATAAAATATGCAAAACCAGCTCTTGGGCGGGAGCTGCTAAAGGACACTAAACAGTTGTCAAACGACTGAAATAATGAGTTTTAAATGACAATGCTTTCAATGCGTTGAGTGGTCTCGCGCCAACGTATCGTGGATTTAGGTGCCTATTCCTCCGCACCGAGGCCAAAGCCCAGGATCCCTCAGAGCCTGAGCGGCGAGGCAGCAAAGCTCAACGGCACAGTGAAACCAAAGCCACGGCCAAGTCGGACTCCACCTACACCTCCACTAGAACGTCTCAGCGCAATCTGGCTGCATGGGGCTCGGCTCCGGAATTGGCCATGTGAAAGGGATTAAAAGGCTAATGATGCGCTAGTTGCGTGTTGGAAAATACAAAGGGCAGATAAGGCCACACCAAGCGGCCAAAGGAAAATTGACAGGGAAACCGGGCATCCCTTTGTCACTGGCGTCTCGTTTTTTTTAATTTTTTTTTGTTTTGTTTTGTTTTGTTTTTTTTTGCCGGAGGTACGGGCCGAATGAATTGTGGACGATGATGACCGAGCCAGTCTTCAAGAGTAGGATTCATTCAACTCAGACGCAAATTGCCTCTAGAAGAACGGTTTCGCCTGCCTCTGTCGTGCACAATATATTCACTGATATTTTTCTAACCAGTCTCATTTGGCTGCAGGTTGTAAGGTTACCTTATTAATAATTTTATCGTTGCTTTAGCTCTTAGGCCTACTTCAGATTCCACGACATGACGGAATAAAACGTAGCCTAATCGAGCAAGATCGGGAAAACAGGCCAAAACAAAGAAGGTAGTTTTCAATACTAACTCAGAACTCATTGCATACGTGCACAAACATAATATGTCCAGGAATTGAGGTTCAAGCATGTTCGGCAATTTATGTGTTGACCGTCAGCTGCTGATGCTCACGTTATTTTATTTGCATATCTCTTACATAAGCTCCAGTCAAATCAGTGAATTTGGCCTAAATAATCCACCTTCATTGTTGATAATAAACTGAAAGGAGGATTCATTTAAATTTGACATTTAAATGAATTAATTCAAAAGTTTGCTACCCATCAAAGGATGCTGAAAAATATGGTCCGAGGCAATTGCCAAGTCAAATGAAAACAAAAATGACTTAATTAACATCAGTAAAATTGTTGAAATTATTCGCTCCCAATATAGTTCGCCAATTGTATTCTTCAATAGTAAATAGAACTCGAGAAAATACTTTTTATCAACACCAGTTAAATAAAAATTCTAACTTCAGACGGGGTATTGCATTTGCTCCTGCTAAAAAAAATGTGATGATAATGATGATGATAATAATAATAACAATAATTATAATAATACAATAAGACTTTAATTACAATTAATTGCCTCTACAAAGCATTGACGCAAAATGATTTTATGTGGATGAAAATGCATCATATAGGCCTATTCTCTGCTTCGTCAAAGGGGTTTTCGCGAAAGCATTCAACTGAATAGGAAGAAGTCCCATGAGTGTTACCTAGAAGGAACCGAAAAAAAAAATGCGGTAATGGTTAAACCACTGCAATCGTCCAGCGAATCCTGCGCAGAGCGGCGGGCAAAATTTTATTTTCCACTAAACCCTGGGGGTGACTAACAGGATGTGAGATAAATACTGATCTCATTTTCATCTAATTCTGAGAAAAATGAATTGATCCACAAAATGAAGCCGTGGTCGAAGCCACTATGCGATTGAGTGAGATAGGCCTAATTGTAAGGAAAAAATAAATGTAAAGAATATTATAATGTCATAATAACTACACATCACATATATATATGCACAGCACATTGTTAAATAATTAGTAAATGTCTTACTAGATAATGGGATAAATGCTGCTGTATTGCTTACATTGTGCAGTTTGTAGTAAAGCCCGCACGCGTTACACACAGGGTCGCCGTTGGCATTTCTGCGCCAAAGAGTCGTCGTCGTCGTTTGACAGTTTGCGCACGACGTCCCAGCCCTCCTAGCTGCAGACTGAAAAAGTCAGATAGATAGATAGATAGATAGATAGATAGATAGATAGATAGATAGATAGATAGATAGGGAAGAGAGATAGAGAGAGAGATGAGTAAAGAAACATTTCAAACAGGACCAAATGAAAATTCCAGCATTGCTGCATCTTGATCTGAAAATATAACACGCTCCCGCTTGTAATTAGAAGTAAGTGTTTATATAACCGAATCAAAATATCAGTTATACCCGCTCCCATTTAACTTATTTTAATAAGACTAAAAGGTTTTTAAGTTTAATAAAATAAGCATTAAAGTGGGGGGGGGGGGGGGGCTAACACGTTTCTACTGGGTATAGACGAATACAAACCTATCCCATTGTTTCGAAAATGCAGTTGCCCTAAACTTGTAACAAATATTTCTGATATAGGCCTAAAGTCAATCCATGCTATTAAGAAAAAGCGGATTGAAGAAGTTTGACATATACATCGATATTCATTATAATTATGATTATCATTTGCCCTCAATATTGTCGTTATATCTCGTGTGCGCGCGCGCGTACGTGTAGCCTACCTGTGTGTCTCTCAGTGAAGAAAAGATAAAGCCTAATATAGCCCAGGTTTTACACGGAAATAGTCTTTCTTCGCCCTAGTCGACAAGAAAACTGTCGCCTTATACCTGAGTTATCTTCTGATTGCTGCTTTTCATTTAGGCTACTTTTCACTTGGCCGACAATGTTCGGCGTTGTGATTTGTGCAGTCTATCTAACAGCAACAATGTTGAATTTTCGTTTTTCGCGGGATAAGAATAAGTGTATCATTATGATACAATTGTCATTTTGGAAATATTTTGTATGCATGAAAGGCACAAATGGTCAATAGTCAATCCCTTATATTATGAGTCTCTTTCAAACCTTGAAATGCCTCGCGCAGCATTCCCGCAGTTCTGAGGCTTTCAGAGGAACTACCGCATGTCGTGACTCTTGTATGCCCTCTTTGCATCTCGCGCTGATTTAGTCCTGCTCCCCTTAATGTTTAGGCTGGGGAAACGGGGTATGTTGTTAAAAAAAGATTTATCAGTGCTGGCCAGATATCCGGCAGCTTTTTCCTGGGAAGTCAGGTTTTCACATTAGTGAGAAAGAGAGAGGCTGGCTGCCAAAATAGCAGTCTTGCGAGTGCTTCCTTGCCTCGACAGTTTTGCCTCCTTAACAAAGCTATGCGAGAAATAGGAATTCCATTAGGGTTCAGTCATTGATTATTTTAAAAGGGCGAAGTTTTGTAGTTGTCTATTGTATATAAAGATACACAAGGCTGTGGGCCACTATACTTATTGTCGTTTATGCAACAAAATATTTTAGATATTATTTAACATTATTCCATGCTTTTAAAGCCAATCAAAGGCTAAGGGATCTCATGGATAATGTCCTAAAACAAATATTCGTTCAAATAATTACACTTCTTAAATGCAGGGTATTAGTCTTACAGGCTACATTCTGTCATGAAAATGTAGGTACGCTCTTCATAAATAAAATGCGCTGAGCGCTGCTTTTCTTAAAAGGAAAAAATATTTATATAAAAGATGTCTATCAAATCTATCAAAATATTTATGGACTAGCTACATAAACATCTGATGAAAACGTAAAACATGACCACTAAAGGTGGAAAATTATAATTATTTCACATGATTAGTAAAAAACATTCCGAAATAATAATATGAAGTGACTATAAAATTAATAAATCGTCACAAAGCGTACTAATTGTGATAGAAATATTTGAAATGAGACCTGAACTTGACGAGCCAATTTCCTGCAGCTAACACTTCCTCCTGGGTAGGGTGAGAGGTTGTGACAAAGAGAGAGAGAGAGAGAGAGAGAGAGAGAGAGAGAGAGAGAGAGAGAGAGAGAGAGCGAGAGAGAGGGTGTAGCAAAAAATTGGGAGAAAGAAAGAGAAAGTGATCAAAAGTAGCATCAGGGACATACCAGTCGCCTCTTGGGTTTGATAAGTGGCCGGTTCTGTCCGTTCATCTTATGATAGAGTCCACAGGCGTTACACAAATAGTGACCAGTGCCATCTCTCCTCCATAAGGGGGTGGAAGTGGCTCCGCAATTAACGCATTCTCTACCCTCTGAAATCAGACACAACATACGCACATGAATGGAGCGCTCCGTAGCAAATTTTCAGGAATAATTAATGACAGATGACGAAAATATTGGGTACTTGTATTAACAAGCGAAACCTTTAACACGAAAACATTACAAAAACCACAATAATAATAATAATAATAATAATAATAATAATAATAATAAACAGCGTAAACAAATACAATGGTCAGCAATAACTTCTCTGTTCGTCATATTAAATTATTCTTCAACAAATAATATCGGCCCACTAAGATGAATATCACTTAAAACACGGGACATGATAGAGTACACATAAACGCCTGGCGCTGCAAACAAAGCAACAGCATTTCACTTCATATCATTTCGCAGCCTGTGCATGCCCCTCAGTCAAATACAGCATTATTACTGGGAAGGATCTATGTCCTCATTAAGGGGGCGGGGCAAGAGGCTAGTGAGCGCGTTTATTCTGGAGAGTCTAAAACGAATCATGCTTGAAAATAGAAAGAAAGCAGTCGATGACAACAAAAGCAACAGCAGAAGCAACAATATAATCAGAAACAGCAACAATAACAGCAACAAAAACAATGCTAGGCCTTTCAAAACGAATAATAATAATAATAATAGCCTAATAATACAAGCATTTTCCTGCCAAGTACACTCATTGATAATGTTCCAAGTAATGAGGACTAAAGTCACAAAGTGTAAATTATCTAACCCTAATATTGCTTATAGGCCACAATAATAGCTGGTTTCATTTTGTTTTTCAAAGCTCCCACCCTGCATGCGTAATTAAAACGACGTTTAGCCAGCCGTTGAACACAGGCAGGTGAGAGACACGAGCTTAGTGTGAGCCTCACCAGCGAAACCGAAAAAGCGGGATCGAGGAGCGTCCTTTCGCACCGACTGAATTATTTGTAGTCCGTAGGCCTTCACGATATGGAAGGTCCCGCCCATTGACTGCAGTTCTCAAACGTTTATTTATTTTGGAGACGTGCTGCTTACGTTGTTCTTTGTTGACAGCTGCTAACATGTGTTGTTCAAATCTGGTGCGTGAATATTTTTTTTTTCTCAGAAGTCAAATAGACATAGTTATCCGTGTTATTAGTCTAAACAAAGCTCGAATCGACTGAAATATGCAATTCAATGTTCAAAGAAGAAGTTTGATGGCAGAAGGTGATTTGTGTTTGCCACTTTGTAAGCGGGATTTAACGCAAGAACTTCACATATTACGTTCCATTGTCGGACAAAGTACTGAATAAGAACCAAAATATCGGTTGTAATGAGCAAATAGCGGCCCACGTATCGCGAGACAAGAGAGTTCCCGTTCAATGTATTTATTTATTTATTCATTTGATTATTTATATGTTTATTGGTTAATTCAAGCATTAATTAGCCCACTCTCTCACAAATCCGTCAGCAAAATATATCCACATAATATTCAATTTTAATAAGTTTGGCTTTTTCAGATAAAGAGGCATAATTTTATTATATAATTATACAAGCCGTTTGCGTAACATTTTTTCTTCAGTTGTCACGCCCGTGCCTTGACCAGAGGTCATTCGTAATTCAAAGCAACTGCATCCGGACTCTATCAAAGTTTCTGGCGCTGGATAAACAATGCAACTGTCGCGTGCAGCAGTCTGAAAATAATTGGATTATCTTAAGCATATAAACGAAAGAGAGACAGTGGTGAATGGCGAGCTACAATGATATGTCTCTCTGGGAAAACTGGAAACGCATCTCGTTTCCTGAGAGCTTAAAACGCTCGGGATTCCCTATAGATCTTTACGAAACGATATGTATTTTTTCTACTTCGAACACGCAAAGTGCAAAATTGCATGCTTTGAATATTCCTGCCTTAGTCTGCGCGCATTAAAGGCTGCTGAGCCTGTGGTAATTAATAGATCTGTTAGCACAGCGACATGTTTCAGGAACAGCATGCTTCATGGTAGTGTCTGAAAGATAACACTAATGATGTAAATACTTAGCCCATGTTATTCATTTTTGCAGAAATTAAAATGTTGGAGATAATGTACATTGGCCAGCAGAATATGTGAGCTCTTGATGCATTTTAATCGGTTTTACTACAGGCCGACGCCATACTAATGATTATGGGTAATGCTGAAGTATCACAAGCAAAGAGACCCATTATTTTTTTTATCGTCACTAAAATACCTGCCTTTTCAAATATGCATTCCGCTTTATGATGGATCATCAGGAAATTCGTCTGTTAAGACATATGCCCTTTATACGCCAGAGGTTGAAAGAACTGATATACATCGTCTAGGCCGCAAGTGCAAGGCCTTCAGAAAAGACAGAGGGCCTTGCGTCGCAGAAATACAAAAATTTAACCGGTTTTTAGATTTCTCAATTAAATGATCTAAAAAAAAATCAAACCACATGATTCAAGTGCTTAAAATGCTCATTTTTGGACACAAATTAATTTTAATTGAGTGATAAGGAAATTAAAGAAAAATGAAGCGCACGCCTACCTGAACAGGACCTTGTTTTTGGTCTTGTTTTGGAACCATAACTAGAAGATGACCCACCTATCAGGCTACTTGGTGGGAAGAGGCCGGGGCCGTAGTCTGAGACATAAGATGGGTATGTGGCGATGGGGTGGTGAGCGGACGATGCTCCCGCACCAATTGATGCCATGCTCCGGCTGTGGGCCGACTCCAGTTTCATGCTTTCGGCCAGGGACACTTGGTACTTAATGCACTCTTTTTCCTCCTGGCGGCCAGAGCCACTTGAGCCCGGGGTAGAGATACCCGGATCTGGTGAGACATCTTTCGGAGGAGTAGGGGGAAAGGTGAAGAGGTGTGGACTGGAGTGGCCAGCCGACAGTGAGGAGGACGACGTCGGCGGATAGACAGAAAGGGCCCCGGGTGAGCCGTGGTGGAGCGAGCTCTTGGGGAAGGGACTCAAATTCCACGGGGACGTGCTGTGGTGCGAGCCGAGTGCTTTGCTGCCGTCTAGCCAAGACAGAGAGCCGTGTAACAGGGGTGGACGACACACCTGACTACCTGCAAGCACAAAATTTGAAGAATACATTGGTGATATGTGCAAAGATTTTGATGCAATTACGCTGATAAAAGAAAACAAGTCATTAGTCAAAGAATGATGATGATGATGATGATTATTATTATTATTATTATTATTATCATTATTATCCAGCCTTTCGACTGCAGCATATACACTTCAACATATAATTTTCCAACATACAGTTAATAATGTACAGCATAGGCTATCTGTATAACAAAGTGGCAGGAACGTTTAATTAACCCATTGCAGAGGTCTACAAGATCTCATAAACTTTCACAGTGGCTTCCACTTATAAAATCAAAGTTTTGCAGCAGAACCAAGAGGGAATGTCCAGTTTTAGCCAACTCACTTGCTTAAAGTTATTAAAATACGGTTCCTGAATAGTAGGCTATTGTCGACCGATCGGCGTATTATCTAAAGAGCAAGTTTTCTGTTTTGATCGAAACTCTTGACAAAAAGCCTACTTTTGCAGGATTCAGTGCTCCATAACGGTCACACGGTACGGAAAGAATTGTTTTATCAGGAATGAGTATCAAAAGAAGCTGTCAGGAGTCACTATTCCAGCATATACTATTTACAAATAATATAAACAACAGTTCTTCCGTATTCTGTTTCTGCAGCATTATTTTATGCGGGCCAACAGATTTACAAGCCATGTATATTGTCTCCCTAAATTGGATCAGAATTCGTTTGAAATCATGGAGTCGAACACTGGTTTTAATATTACACGGCTTGCTCATATCTTTCGTGACGCCTTTATACAGATGTCAATTTTTTTTTTATTTCCAGCAATAAAATCTGCTTCCACACGGGGTATTTTTCGTCTTCACAAACTGGCATCTTTAAACTCGACATAAGGTAAGGGAGGAAAAGCAATTAACTTCACCTCCTATACAGCCAACATGGCATGTTACTTTTCATACACAGTTTTATAAAAACATTTATGAGGTATTTTACACTTAACATTTTTCGCCAGGGAAATTTTCGAGCGTATCGTGCCAACTCTCGAAACAAGACTTATAACACCTCTGAGAAATGCGCTGCAATTCGGATTCCGATTACTGGTGCACGTCCACTTCTACTTTCGATAGAGTTTTGCGAAAGTCTCTTGCAGTCATTTGCTCAGTAACTACAAAGGAAACATGACCAATGACCGAACGAACATTTCGACCGTAATAAATTCAATTTAGCACTGAAACAAAACTTACTGTGTGGAGGAGGCGGGTATCTCTGGACGGCTCTGACGGAGTTTCCGTAATACGGCGAGACATGGTTTCCCTGTCCTTCGATATTAAACAGTACATCCACATCGTCGGCGAGGGGATACTGAGAAGGGTCCATGTACGAGTGGCCGAGACCCGGGTGGTGCGTGTCGGGATGCTGACCGTTTAGTACCGCGGGGTGGTGATGTCCCATCCACCGGGGCTGGTCCGCAGTTACTTCCATTGTAGGCAGCAAATGTTCATATACACAAGAAGAATCGTTGTAACACAAGCAAGAAAGGAAAATGTATCTGTCCAAACTCCAGCGACGCTTAATCCACAGGTTTCTTTTTTAAATTATTGCCTTTGGTCACCTGCAAGCAAGAAGAAATGTTATCTCATCAACACGTCCAGTTATCGAAAGGTTTATGCTTCTGTAATTCGTCCGTCCTGGTATATTGTTTTAAATGAATCTAGCCTACTTGCAAACAAGTAGCCTACGCTGTACTACAAGATTAAAAAAATGCAAGATGCAACACACATTTAGATTTTACACGCATGAGCTGTCATTAAAAAGTCCGGGCGTATCCAGGTCGTCTTTGAAATCCTCAACTTTTCTCCTCCGAGTTATAGCGGCCTATTAAAAAGTAAGCGCAACAAGTTGTCGCGCTGTTTGGAACCAATGCGGCTTGTATTCGGGTGAATTACAGCATACTGTCTAAAGATCGAAGTTAAAACCCACTGGTCGAATTTTTTTTAACGCGCAGAAGCAGTGCTCGCTCTCTACCTCACTCTCTTTCTCTCTCTTGCAGTGAACTCTCTCTACTCTGTCGCTCTGTTTTTTTTTACAGTGAAGGCATTCTTTCAGGATGGCGCCAGGCAGCTCAATGCTCGCAGACAGCTGCGGCGCGACGCAACTTAAGGAGGGCCTGCCAGTGTCATCAACTGGGGGAGGGGCCTGCCATACTCGGCCTAATTGAATAAAGTGGGCCAGGGCAGTGATGACCAAGGGCTGGTACAAGTTTATCCTCAAAGAAATGGGTTCTGTATTACACATCTTTTAATAGTAATGTTCTGATGAATATAAAGCTTGCAGTTGATCTTTCTACATTTTTTTAATCTTCTTCAAAAACCGTCCATTGTTAAATTTCAGGCCTATTTCAGTGACAGAAATGCATAAAATCGCAGTCAATATATCATATTTGCACATTTCGTCACAAATAATTAGTAAATTAACATGGTATATTTGGCTTATTTTGATCTCAAAAACTTAAAAAGACTAAAAAAAAGCGAGGCGTTCAGAGCAAAATAATGGCAAGTCAAAGCCAACAATTTAGGAAAAGACAACTTACAATATATCCAAACACACTCTCGAATTTACACATTTGCCTGAAATTACAGCACAGTCGTAAATATGCCTGAAAATGGTACAAAGTGACTATATGGAAACTCAGGACTCTTTAGTAATGCCAGAGTACATTTTTGTTAAATATGATGCGTATTGTTGCTGCACATCTTGTCATCTCTTTGACGAAGAGGTTAAAGATAGGCGACGTTTTCAGCATTAAATGTTTCCCAGTAGTTGGTGATATTTTTACAGATATGCAAAAATCATTCAATTTGCCAATAAGTAATGATTGATAATTTGTTGACGGAGAGTAGTCATGCTTTGTCATAAGGGAGCGCAGTTGGTAGTATGTTATCTTAGCTCCATCTTGGAAGGCAAAGCTTGTTGCTTAACCTCGTCACTGATAGCAGGTTGCAACATGACTGTTTGCTTAAAATTGTGACAGTGCGTCCTCTCGCGGTGACACTCATATTATTCTAATTCTCACTGCGCAGTTCACGGCGGACGAGAAAGCCTGGACGGCGTGTCAACGAAAGGAAACACCATACACTAGAGAACACTCTGGTGTCGCTCTGACTTAACGGATCTGAAGGTATCCGCCATCGTCTTCGCTTTACATGGAGACTATTGTCTTTCCCAAAAGGGCGGAATATTGACAAACGGTTGTCATTCTTAATTGAACAATTAAATTCAGCATAGAGCCCTCAAGCAACTGCATTTATTTGTATAATAATGGTGACCTATAATAACTAATTAAAACATAGGCCTATTTATCCTGACATTGGGTTCGAAAATCTGTTCGCACGCCAATGTCAGGTAGGCATATTGTCTTGTAGTTTTGTATTATTCCACGTGATTGCTCAGTAATAGGGGGCCTGCCCCGTGGGGGCGATATTTAGTGTCTAATTCCCAGTTTGGCTGCCCCATGCTCTCAGATTGACAGTATGTAATTGGGGAACAGGAGGCTGCTCTTTTGATGCTAGGCAATGCACTGAAATGGCTAGTCTTGCCGACGCCACTGGACGTGACGTCACAAATAGAGTAAACAGCCAGGAAATGAAATTCTGGGGTGCGAGCGTGCGCGCGCGCGCGGGTGCATGTGTGTATGGGAGTGAAAGGGTACCCAATAAAAATAAGAAAAAAAAAACCGCGCCTGATGTAACTTTCTAAAATCAAAGATAGGCTACTAATTTTTACTGGGGACAGTGACAGTGCTTAATCATCATCAGAAAATGGAGGACAAATGTCTTAAACGGTAACAGATGTAAAATCGAATTTTATGTAGGCTACGTATGAAAGCAGAGATCATTGCCTGAAAATCAAGGCAGTCGTAAATGAAGGCCTCTGTAAAAACCTATGCATTTCTGGCGATTACTATACCGCAAATATGGGCCCCGTTAATTATCAACAGTATGATTGACGGTTTGGCATTTGAGCAACATTTTCGGAATGAGCCATAATTGAACCTCGCACGGGTCCAAATATACATTTGTTCACATCGCTTTGTTTAACATCAGTCGCTTTCACAGACATGAGCGGCTCTCCTCACCTTATCCACTCTCATGCGCTGGGGCTGTGTTGGCTGCAGCGTGAGAAAAGAAAATATGCTGATTTGGCATAACGTTCCGCTCTTCATCCAGGCTATATACACAACCTAGTTCTCACTCAAGCGAACCTGAGACTGAACTTGGATGAAAATTGTTGTTCTGGCTTGCGAAGAACAATCCTGCTGTTATTGTCAGGCTGTCAGCGGACTCGTGTAATTATCCCCTTGAAATGTATTGAGCGCTGTCAGCCTGCGAAGCAGCCATTATAGGTGCCTCGAGACGACGCAGTACGGTAAATGCAAAATCCTGATTATGTATATATTTTATTTATGGACTCGAGTCTTTCAGTTCACGCAGAGCATAACCTGTCCCAAGTTCATATTTACAAGACGCAATATCAGTCTAAATTGCAGAAATGGGTCTCCTTTAAAAATGATAATTCATAATCCTCCCCGCTGTCAAAACAACTGACATTATTGTCCAGTATACGTGCAATTCATGCTGTAGCCACGTGGACATACACGGAAACCTCTATGAATTATTTCTCGTTTATTCTCAAAATAAATGCACCGTTGAACCCGCACGAAAATAATCAGTGAAGGCTAGCAACAACTGCGTTGTTGTTGTCAAACTTATTTCAAATTCCTGAGACTGGGCGGTAAAATTTTACCGCAAAACAAGGGATTTCGTTTGCCTGTATGTTTTAAAATGTTAGTTAAAACGGAGCTGAATTCGCGTAGTGAAGATGCGCTTTGAATGACGATGCCATGTCATATAGTCCTGATGAAAATCAGGAAGCATTGCACTACCGCTGCTAATCGGTTTAGTTTAGCCGTGATTGTTGTGGTGCCTCCGAAAACATATTAGGCCTTTTGTCTTCGCGTCTAATCACTATACCACATCATTACTTCCTACTCTGGTGAAATTTGAAATGACATTATTATTATTATTATTATTATTATTATTATTATTATTATTATTATTATTATTATTATAACTATCATTAGTAGGCTATTATTATTGCGTCACAAGATTACACAATACAATTACACAGGAAGTGAAACGCTGAGTTTGAAAAGTGGAGAACATAGGCTAATGCTTCTTATTTGTAAATTATTGGATGGTTCTGTCCACGCGAATGTAGGTCAGAGGCTACTCGGATGGTATTTAAAAAAAGAAGAGAAGGAAGCAATAAAGATATAGGCCGACCGCCTGCCAAAACCTTGCGCGCTGGTTTGGGCAAAAATAAGCGGACTAAGCCTCTCAATAACCTTTAATTAAAGCGCAGGCGTCTGGGTTAGAAAAATTTTGTTGGGTTTTGATTTTACAGTTTTGTTCAAATGTCTCAGGTAAAGCTGTACAAACAGCCCCGAGGTGGGTATCCCAGGGTTAAACAGGGGACACGGCCTAGGGCACTTAAAAATTTGCGCGCTAGAGCAACTGAACTTCAATCATTTGGAATACATTGCTATTATCTTGATTGAAAGTTCTTCGCGTGTGT
Organism: Gymnothorax reevesii; assembly: GCA_029721435.1. Lineage (NCBI taxonomy): Eukaryota > Metazoa > Chordata > Actinopteri > Anguilliformes > Muraenidae > Gymnothorax > Gymnothorax reevesii. The sequence goes on along the minus strand of CM056579.1, from coordinate 23,395,430 downwards.
GTGTGTGTGTGTGTGTGTGTGTGTGTGTGTGTGTGTGTGTGTGTGTGTGTGTGTGTGTGTGTGCGAGCGCCTTTGTGCGCGTGCGTGTATGTGTGTGCGTGTATGAGAGAGAGAGACGGAGAGAGAGAGAGAGAGAGAGAGAGAGAGGGAGCGTGCGTGCGCATGAAAGAGAGAAAGGGAGAGATGTCAATTATAAACCTATTTTAAGAAATTGGCAACAACAAACTGCTGACAAAATGGTTGTTGTTATATTTTGGTCAAAGTTTCTAAAAAAAAAACAAAGAAAACAAAAAAATGAGCCGGTTGAAATCTTCATGGCATTTAACGAGGAAGCTGAATGATAAAAAAATATATATAGGCTATATAAATATATATATTGTATTATTGTATTTTTTATTTCTTTACAGTGAACGGTAGAAAAAACCTAAATATTTGGTTTATTGGTTGGTTGTTTCCTGTTTTTAGCCAGGAATGATGATGATGAAAATAATAATAATAATAATAATCGGATTATAAAACTGATCATAATAATGAATTATTATTATTAGCCTATTATTATTATTATTATTTTTATTATTATTATTGTTGTTGTTGTTGTTATTATTATAATTATTATTATTTAAAAACAAAAATATATTACAGGAGTCATATAAATCAATGAATCATAGCAAGAAACGACACTAATCTGAAAAAAGTAATGTTACTGAGCTTCAACGATTGTTCTATTTGAAATCACTTTTACATAATTAAAAAAATAGCACTGGGTGCACAAACCGTTGTATGAGCAGTTATTGTTATCAATCGTTGTACCGTAAACTCCTCGAATCGTGGACCACAGAGGCTAAAACCCAGAACCATGTTGAGGTAGAATAAATGCTTCCAGAGTCAAACATGACGCACCATAGGACTCCTTTTTAACGATACCCAGACATGATCTAAACCAAAGAAAGTAAAGAAAATCGTGGCCCATGCTCCCCTGCTGCTCGGCGAAACAAACCGATTGATGCTCATCAGAAGTGTCTTTCGACTGTCAATTCGGCAGCATCATTCTGGTCTATGTAATGTTTCAGCACGTAATTTGTGGCTGGAATTTTTAAGGAAATTCCTCAATTGTAAGTCAGATTAAAGTCAGTGGCAACATTTGCTCGCAATTGCCGAGTTTATTGTGAAGGCTATATATTCACAAAATAACATGGGCCTACTGCCAAACATGGTGACGTTTAACAAAGACAATTCACTGCAAAATTTTATGGTCAAATATGCTATGGCTAAACTCGAAATTAAAAGGCAGATTGCACTTTCCCCGAAAGTTGGGTGACTTGAGCATTGATTTAATAACGGTGTGTCGATTTCGTCTTCATAATGTAAAACCATTTGCATCCTGTGATATTTAAGCGCTGATTTGCACCAAAGCGGCGCTATCTGGAGACACAGCAGTTCATTATTACGCATAATTCAATGGAATCCATCCGTCCTGATCTCAGCATGCGAATGCACATTTGTCCTCCATTGAAAGTGCCTGGCTGATGTCCTTAAATTCGTATCCACCTCCTGTTGTAGCATCTCCTCTAAATCAAGTCAAATTGACCACATAAACGTTTAAAACGTGAAATGCAGCATCAGCAACCCCCGTCCTTTTAAGACCGAAAATGCTCGCTAATCAGATCAATTTCACGGGTTATAGGACTCAGCCTACCATCGGTCTAGGTCGTAATAGATCATTTAAAAAACCCTTGATTTTAGGTATTTCAGGAAAGTAGGGAAGCTATATCATTCCCGAGCGTAGTGCTTCTGCCTCTGTAAATCCCAATGCAATTACTACCACTGTTAGGAAGAAATTACGGTACAATCTGGTTGACCTGCTATCGCTATTGAGTAAGCAAATGAGCTGAAAGAAATCACTTGTTTGAAGCACTTATTTCATCCGTTTGCAGGCACACGATTACAACTTGTTTCTCGAACAATAACGCATCCACGATTCTACTGGGCTTACATTTGCGCTTTTCAAATAAGTCATATTGTCTAATATACACGAATTGTGCAAAATATCCATGCGAATCTATAACCGACCTCCTCCCTTGAATGCGGCAGACGTCATCCTCGTGAATTTGTAAAATAAAAAAAGAAACGTTATCTCCACCAGACTGTCACACACGCTGCCAATCAATTAATTAATTATATGAGGTAATCCATACTGAGAGAGGAGGAAGAGGTTTTGAAGACAACGGCACCTAGTACCTTTTAGAATTACCATTCATATTCCTTTATCAAAGGGATTGACGTCTCCCAGAAAAGAACATATAAATATTTACTGACCTGTAGAGCCGACTTTGCTGGTGAGGTTATTTCTGATCTGCTGCAGATGTGCAGGCGAAATGACGCACAGATGGAAGGGCTGGTGGCATTTAGAGCGCGAGCAGTTGGAGAAAAAACCTGGGCGCGCGCTGCACTTTTCCCCAGCCCACAGACACAAGCAGACCAACCAACGCGCTGACTTGCCGCACTTACAGTATATTAGATCATAGCTCTTCCGGGTCGATCCAGGGTGTGGAGGAATAAAAACACTTTACAAAAGCCACAAAAAAAAACAAAAAAATGAAAACAGACCAGACAATACCAGCTTCGCAAACGAAGTCCAAGGCGCAGTCCGAGGTTTGGAAATGGTTGCCTACCTCTATAATTTTCAGTCGGATCGTGTAAGTCAGCCGCGGTCTTGTAAATACAGCATGGCGTTTATGGACGCCTGCTCAACTGCATTCGAATATCGTGCGCATTCATTCTTTTCTGTTCGCTGTGTTTCTGTTCGCTTGCACGATGATAAAAAAACCGTGAATTTGTTATAAGGAAATCATCACGCACGCGCGCTCAGACTCGATATTTGCGCGTTTTTCAAAGCGCAGGAGTCGTACGAATGTATAAAAATAAAATTCGAATGTTAATACCCTTCTCGAAAAATTTGAAAAACGATGCTCTCACTTCACTCTTTGGAAAGACCCCGCTGCAAATAGGCCTATCAGTATAGATGTTCGGACTCGAGCAGATAAGAAGGTGCGACATACTAGATATGAGATACTGTTTTAATATTTTCTTTTTCTTCTTCTCCCTCTTAATAATAAAATAAAATTAAAAAAAGAACAATAATAACAATAATAATAATAACAATAATAATGATTATTGTTATTATAATTGTATTTTTTTAATGAAATAGTGATGGGCTTGTTCCAAAAATATATTGCAGATTTAATGTTCCTTTCACTGAAGAAATGCCTCCTTTTGCATAGGCTACTAAATGGAACTACGAAATAATCTGAATAAATGTTTGAGGTCCCACAAGTGAATATTGAGGGCGATTCAGTCTTATTAAAAGGGGGGGAGAGATCTACGTATTTATCGGTGTACCTATCTATCTGCTTATCTCACTTTTTCAGTCTGCTCCTGGGAGGGCTAGCTGCAACACATCGTCTGCGAAGGCTGCGATCTTTTCTTTTCAGTGAGAATTGACCAATAAAACAAAACACATTGCTTACAGTACAAAACCAGGCTGAGTGTCCAGCTTCACTCAAATGATCCGCCACCCTTCCATGATCCGACAGGAGTTTGGCCAATGCACGGATCTTCTGAATTTATTTATTTCTTAACAAATGACTGCCCGTTGGATGTTTACTATGGAAGATTAACAAGAAAAGGAACTGTGCTATACTTCTTTGGGGCGTTAAAAAATCTCGTGCTGACGTTTGAACGTTCTGATTGCGCCGTGTCGATTCAGCTTACGCAGGGTAAACTGATCATGCCAATGTCTATCCAGACAAAAATTCAATTAAGCATATTTAATAAATCGAATATAATTAGCTTCAAACATTTTTAAACTTATGGGAGCAATGAGCCAAATTTTATTTTCAGAAAAAAAAAATCATCAATGTTTCCAGGGCAACCGGAGCTTTCAATTAGCCCATTTCAGTATTTTTAATAGAATTAAGCTAGAGCACATCGAGATGATAATAATTTAATAAGCTGCCTTTGACGTAAATAAAGTGCTTATTAAAAATAAACGCCTTCACCATTTTGATTCACAAGTGCGACTAATATGCGTCAATTGACAATATGCATATTTGATGCGTTCGATATAATGAAACACAAAGGTCAAATAACTGTATATTCCACAGATGATTAGAACATAAGTGCAGTAGGTCTAAATAAAGATTACGACTACAAAAGTGAGTTTCCCTAAATTAATTCGTATAATCCATCTCAGAGAACAAAATTGAATACGGCAGAAGGCATTTGTCCTTCTTGGGGCGAGTTCAATGCAGCATTTCAAATGTTGCCTATTTTCTGGCATCCTATGATGATGAAAATTCTTGGCGACAAATAATTGCTTGTTCATATTCATTTTTTTCCGCGGAACTGACCCACTCAGGCATCACATTTGCGTTTAATAAATGATGTGAGGATTAGTTTGTTTAAAAAAAAAGAGAGGAATCGTCAAGTTCAAGGACAAAACGTCATTTCTCCGCACTTAAGAGCTGGTATAGGCTTTGAACTGCGTGAATTTATGTCAAAGTTGATGTGAAGTCCCAATAGTGTCGGTATGAGCTTCCATCCACCAAGTGAAAACGTTAGGCTACTGCGTTTCTTTCTTTATTTATTTAATTAATTAATTATCCGCAACGATGACTCTTATCAACAGGGAAATGAGGGATTGTTGCTTACATTTGGCTGTTTTCCCTGAAATGATTGATTTAGTCATTTTCATAACAGATATCAACCTGTTTAAATGGTTGGATACGACGTTGAAGTCAACTGTTTGGAAGGATACCTTTGGAATTTGGTTTAATTTGTTCCTCGCCATCGTTATTTATCGCGACTGAGCAATCTAGTACCCGCTGCTAAATCGCGTGCATTGATCTTATCCGCATTACTCACTGTTGTCGTCATTATTGACCCTTCATTGCAAGATTAAACGCGAATGTATTATATTCTTGTGTTTAAACTATTTTCTATTTTGTTATAATTGAATGCCCAACCGTCTTGGGGTCGTCGAACAAATTTGGTTTTAAGAACATAAACATGTTCTATACTTTCTCCTAGCTGTTTCCTCCCAAACACCTCCCTTGTTTCACAGCGTTGGGTAGTTATACGGCAAAATGCCCATCCTATAGCGACAAAATGTTAATCAAATCTTGCATGACCGCAATGATCCGGCAGCTTTTTAATGTGTTTTATTATTCTGGTGATGTGTGCTTGCGCTATACCTCTGTGTTTTTACGGCGTTTTCTTCCACCGACTTTATTTTAGAATATTAGGCCGAGGTGGGGAGAATTATAAACGACTCCGCGCTTATCTGCTCCACTCACATACCCAGGATCACAGAGCCTGATTAAGAAAGAAGTCACAGCCAGCGTTGGATTCATAATGATTTGGAATAATGAATCCTTATCTCCCCGCACCAGATTATCAGCCTTTCAGCTCACGATGTTTTGTTACATGGGATAATTTATTGCATCTAATACATCACAATGAATCTGATGGTGGAAAGCGATGGCCAATGTTGTGAGAGAGGGTGCTTTTTTATATCCCGGGGCAGTGAAATGCCTTTACGATTTTTAATTGGTAAAATATATGGGGGATCTGATAAAAAAAAAAAAAACACGCGAGGTATAATCTTGCCTTCTAGTGCTCCACCACCACACAGTCCCATAATTAGTGTGTCAATTTCAACCTGAAATTAACAAGATCGACCTGCCATTGCTGCGTATGGTGGTAGGAACCGCGAGATCCTAATTTTGCATGATTTATTTTTCACCAAGAAGAGATAATTAATCATAAACAGTGAAAACGGTGCAGTAAAGCAGAGATAACAAAATATTTGCATCTAAAAAGATTCTATGGAGCTAATTCGTTTTCACCCCCACCTCCACTCCCACCCTGCTGGAAACCTCCAAGATTTTTAATTTTGTGCGATTAATCTTTGCCAAAATATCATTAATCACGAAGTTAGAAAATAGGACATTTTGGTTTGCGCGTATGACCGTTAGCCTTGTGTTTCAGGACTCACGAGCCAAATTGTTAGGGAAGGCGATACTTGCAAGCAGTCATAGTATTAATATAATACTATGACTTATTATGATTATTATTAGGATTATTATGATGATGATGATGATTATTATTATTATTACTACTACTACTTCATTATCGTTGTGCTTGCATAATTGACTGCGTTACATGAAGCACAAGGAATAATAATAATAATAATAACAATAACAATAATAATAATAATAATAATAACAATAACGACGACGACGATGATGATGATGATGATCATAAAATCGACCCCGTGGCAATGCCATGATCATAATATTAAATAGCATCTGCCAAGCAATGTTTTCCTGTGGCCCAAGCTTCAGAAACCAGCTCGCGTTTGTTTCTGGATGGCGTGCATGTTTTAAATTGAGTTCACTCACTGCGCCAGGATAAATTTGCATTATATTTGCAGCTGTAATTAGCTGATGAGCATCTCCCTATCTTTCATTTGTATGCTCATTACGCTTTTCCTTTTTTTCCCAGGTCTTTGGATGTCTCCTGTGATCCGTCATTTTCCAATGTCCTGGCAAAGCGGCTCAGATTTTATCAGTTTTCTATGCAAAACCCCAGTCATTTAAAACAAAAGCACCACCGGGAACAGCATTGCACCGAGGCTGGCCCTGTTGGATAGCCTGGCGTTGGAAAATAGTGCTTAAAATTCGCAGTGTGTAGATGAAAGTTCTCCCATTTTGTTTCTTCTCTCTCCTCTTTTTCTTGTTGTGTAGAGTTAAGTGCGCGAAATCTGACAGCCTCACAGACGCACGAGAAAGCGATAGATGGGTGAGGAGACAGAGATAAAGATTAGCCCCGATAATGAGATGGAAGACAACAGAGATGTACTGCAGGTACATTCCCAGCCCTATATTCTCAGGAGAATAGAAACACATTTCCTCGATAATTCGCTCGAAATTTGATAACTAAGTAGGTAATATATTAAAAGCCCAGCCATTTGGCTGTAAATGCAATGTTTAGCAGTTGATCACCTGATCTCACAGATCGACCTTTGCGAATTCACGACCCAGCGTGCAGTGGACTCCCGACCAGGAAAAGAAGATAGTAATCGCCTGCCAATTGATCATATAAACAACACATGGGGAGTCCCTCGTAATTTTGAAAATGGCAATATCATGTAGGCTACCTAGTGTGATGCCTGACCGCAGCAGACCCTACCACAGTGTGTAGGTTATTTCGGGATTTTCTTCGTAATTATCATTCATTTCCTTTCAAAGTAGTCACCCCCTCTCAAAAGAGTCCATTTCTTTCATTCGGGAATCCATTTAAGTATTATTAAAAGGGTCTTTAAGCTTCTTTGTGAATAGCTGTTTGTGTGGACCCAGATGGTTGAAAGACAGCATAAAGGAGAAAAAGAGAGACTTGATTTATTCGCAATCTTTGGAACAAATAGCTAACATTTAACGTTTACACCCTGACTGGCGACGTCCTGGCGCTCCGAGGACGACCGAGCCAGGCTACAATGTCAAGAAAGCCTTTGGAGAGCGCAGGTCTACGGCTATCAAGTTCTCAAGATCCCCCTGCGCGCGTACGGCTTCTGTTTCAAGCCGGACTTGTCCGTGTTCTGCTTTATTGCCGCGCACTTCTAAATGAGTGTCAAAGGGCCAGATATCAAATTGCGCCGGGGTCAATCTAATTTTGCTAAGTTTTTTTTTTCTTTTTTTTTTAATAGGCGCCAATCCACCTTCAGTTTATTGGTATGTCGGATTGATTGGCCCAGTGCATCTAAGTTAAAGCAAACCACGGTGGGCATGGTATGCTATCATCAACCTCAAATTTGTTTTTAGGTGAAAACGCAATCGCAGTCAACATGCTTTCAGAATGCTTAATAGCCGTATATCCGAGTTGTTGGCGCTAAGATTGGTGATTCGTCGTGAGGCCTCATTAGAATTTTTTTTGTCATAAGAATATGCTGAATTAGCAGCATATAACGTTGCTGTGAGCGCTGCACTACGGTAAAATATAGTTCATTTCATAAATTCCAGATCTTTATATAGGTTATAATTTGGCCCTATGGAGGAATTCATTATGAAGCATGGTCAAATTTGTCAGCAGTAACCTACTCATAAAAGCAAATATATGCTGTTTAAGAATATACGTCTGTTACAGAAAAAAGAGCGAGATTCCTGAGTTAGCTTTTGATTGACATACTGTCCCCAGGATCATGTTTTAATCCCTGCTTCACTCTAGCCTTTTCATAACTCATTTCTCTTCGCGAGATGGGGACTCAGATGGTTGCCACGGAAACGGCGATAGCGCTAAGCCATTTCCATGTCTGTGAGGAGGCCGTTATTCTGCCTGCGTTGCCCATTTGCAACAGAGGTCGTCACAAAGTCATCCACAACACAGCACACATTTATTGTGACACTTTTTTCATTCCTTTTCTTTTCATAAACTAGTGCACACATGAACAACATCAACATATGATGACGTCTTTGAGAAGGAAGATGGACCGCCCTTTCTGAAGGAAGTATCCACTGTGCGCGCAGCTGGCCTCGTTCATGCGCCTTTCGCTTTTCGCTCCTGTGGTAAAATAAATGGGAAGAGATGCGTTAACCCTTGATAGAAATACTCAATGCACTCGGGGTGGCAGTAAGATCACCAAGCAGAGTATTTGATTGGCTAGGCACGCTTTAAATTCGTTTTGATTTAATATTGCTAAATTTTGTGCGTCTGTTTTGTGCGTCATTATCATTATAGTAGGCTAAAGTACGGGCTGTATGGCAAGTGCGTTTCCGTTTAAATAAAATATATTATTTTACCTAAATATGGAAGCCTACTGCTGAGCACTATTAGCTGGAGTCTCACGGGGCAAAAATGGCCTACGGCAAAGACACAACACCAGAACGTGTTTACCTGTGGTTTAATTTTGCGGTAGTTAATTAACTTTATTTATTAATTTACTTATTTCATCAGGAAAAAATCCTAGGAGACTTCGATTAGCGCCAGTAACATCGTGGGCAAGGGCGCCACGGCTTAGCCTTTTTATTTTCAGTTTCTCCGACATAGGAGATACAGGCTTAACACAAATTAGGTTTACCTTTGGCTGTATTCAGTGCCAATACAACACTGTGACAAGCGCTAACGGACCTACTTTGATAAAATCAACAAATAAAATAATATCAATGGATAATTATCTTCAAAATGTATTAAACCCGCCTGTTTATTTTATGGATAATGCAATCTCTCTCTCTCTCTCTCTCTCTCTCTCCCTCTCTCTATCGCTCTAATCTATGGTTGAGACAATGTAACAATAAAATGGGTTTTAAATCTCAATCTCACTCCCCTTCTATCTCATTCTCTCTGACACACACACACACACACACACACACACACACACACACACACACACACACACACACACACACACACACACACACACACACACACACCTTAGAGGACTTAAACCCTCAAACTCGAACTTTTCAATTAAGTTTCCCGTTTCGTTGGTTCAAGGACAGAAAATGCATTTTTTCATAATATAAGACAATGTCACATTGATAGTATGTATCGGCATGTTACAGTTCTTCACTGTAGCTGTATCATACTTACAGCGAGAGGAATTTTTAAACCCAAGACTCCATGTGTTAATGGCCACATCATTACATTAAATGGGAAATAGGCCTATCTAAATCTTGAACATTATTTAATACATCTCCCTGTAATGAATCGGAACATATGGATCGCCGCTAGCATTAGTAATTACCCTGAAGTTCCACAGGTTTGAAAACAGCAGCTGCTCTTGATTGACCCTTATATGGGTCCCGATAGGTTCTATTGGGTTGAAAAATCTGCAGGTAGCATCATGGTTCCAGCCATAGAACTCATTCAGAGGTTTTGCAGAGTTAAGGCCTCGACTCGACAGGTCAGCACTGTCTTGGCAGCAAGAGGGGGACCTACACAAGATTAGGCCGAAATATTGTTGCTGATCGGTGTGTGTCATCACCCCATTTTAACTGCAAGTAGGCCCTAATTATGCATGTGGTGAATTTTCCAAATTATTTTGTTTGTGCAAGCTTGAATGGCTGCTACACATTTAAATAATTCATGCGATATTTAAGATTAAAACATGGCGCTTTTCAGTGCATAAAGTAGGTCAGAAAAGGTCGCGTCCCCCGATTACACAAAATGATTATTTTCGATGATTTTTAATTTTCGAAACCACGTGCAACTGGGCATAGCGGCGCTAGGCCAGTTGCGCAATGTAAAGGTAATGATTGCAAAGGGCGCCTTGATTGAAATGCGAGTCATCACGATAAATATGGAATTGGCTTAATGTATATATTTTTTTTAAAAATGTTACTTCGAAAAAGGATGCAAAAACGCAGCCATTGTAGACCATATAAGCTCAGCGTGCATATTCACAAATTCTCTTTTGCTGGTTGCCTTAGCTTTTTTGTAAAGTTAGTCAACTTTTATATTTTTTACAGAGTCCAAATGGCTGTAGGTCTACCATTCGACTCACTTTCTACAGACACAACACCTGTGACATTTCATTTATAAGCTTATAATGCAAGAGATCGAGTCCAGAAGGGGGCGCCTCATTTGATACAGTAATTGAATCAACAGCAAAATTAAATGATCTTCACATGCGCAGCTCGGAAAACAGTCTTTAATAGACCCATTTAATCGGTTCAGGGACGTTATATACTTGTCTGGTAATGAGACACAACAGAAAAGAAAGCATTTTGCGCAATCTTAAAGATGGGATGCCGATGATCTGAAAAGGGGTAGAATATCAACATAAAATAGCCTACAAATCTGCAAGATTTAGTACGATTAACTCTTTTCTGTATTAGGCCAATCCATTTTATTCAGACACATCGCTGAAACCTAGGCCAAAAAATATGACGCAGCATGTCTGAAAATTTGCTGCCAATCCACCCTAAACTTTCCGCAGAGACCGAGAATCCAGTCTATTTCCGTTAAAGGTTTGCTGCCTGTACTTTTTATGGAAATCACTCTGGCTTTCTCAAAAAACTGTCCTCCCAAGAAAAAATCCTGAAAAATCCTTTGGCCCATTAAATCTCAAATGTTTTTGGATAAATAATAATAATAATAATAATAATAATAATAATAATGAGTTGAATAAAGTTGACAGGATGGGTATATTTCCTCACTCTCTCTCACTCTCTCTCTCTCACTCTCTCTCTCTCTCTCTCTCTCTCTCTCTCTCTCTCCCCCTCACTCTTGCTATAACTGTTTTTGTTGTTCGGCATTCTCTTGTGATAGTTGTCTTTTTTGAAGTTCTGTAGTTTCTGGTTTTGAAAAAAAAAACAGCCCAGATAAAGTAGATTTAAAATCTCAGTATTTTCCTGACACCCCCCCCCCCCCCCACACACACACACACACACACACACGGCTCAGACAGATAGCACCAAGCTTTCAAGCACTGATAGATGATGGGTCAAACAAAGCTGAGTTTATCCAACAGGGTACACAGATCTCTCAGTAATGTCTGTAATAACAAAGAGTCCTAATCTCATTTGTTTAGACTTTATTTCATGGGGAAACGATTACTTATCTGCAGTCTTATGGTAACTCACAGTAACAAAGTGCTACCGTCTGTCTGTCATTAAAACCTTCCTTTGAAATGCAAACACAAATAAGAAAAAAAAACTTTTTTTTTTTTTTAGAAGAATCTGCTTCTCTTCGTACCCCAAGACTGGACCTGTTTTCAGCAGATCTTTGATGATCAGAGGGAAAATTACACCAGTAACAGGACATTATAGTGAAACTGTGTCAGAGCAGACAGGCTGGTGTCAGGTGGCTGATGTGACAGAAGTAGTTATGGTGGGGTCTGAGACAGCATGTGCAAATACTACTGCACATACATTGACATCGGTAGCCTACTTGAATAGATGGTGAATGTTGTAAATATAATAATAGAGAATTTAATTACTTGACTGTAGAATATGGTAATACAAGGGGTAGGATTAAATAAGTTCTTACTTCTTCCTACTCCTTTTCGAGCATACAATCTTGCTGCTCATGCAAGACAGTTATCAACAGTTTGCTTTTTGTTTTTGTTTTTGTTTTGGTATTGGCATGGTGGCCATTTGTTTTGGTGATTATCTCTGTTTTATCTTTTAACTTGTTCGAAATAAAGATTTCATTTCATTTCATTTCATTTCATTTCATTACTTATGTGAACTTAAGTTCATATAACTCAAATATTAAAATGCATTTTTTAATCACTCAACTGATTTCATGTTAATTAACTATGGTTTGGCAAGTCAGTTAGGACATCCACTTTTGTGCACGACACCTGTAATTTTTTCAACAACTGATTACAGACGGCTTATTTCACTTGTAATTTAGTACATCGCAGTTCCAGTAGGTCAGAGATGTGCAGCGCCCTCCATAATTACTGGCACCCTTGTTCAATTTTTATTGCAGAAGCGTACTCTCACACTGAAAATTGAAGAAAAAAACGTAACCTTCAACTTAAGTGAATTTTCAGGGAAAAAAAAAATCCCTGACTAAGAAATAATTATTTTTCATAAAATCACCTGTTCCACAATTATTGGCATCCCAAACAATTCCAAGGAAATAATTGTAATTGAAGTATTTCTGTCATTTCTACAGTAGTTTAAAAAGTTGATCAGAGTATCTAGGAACATTTAATTAGTAATTCATCACTTCCGGTTTCCCTGGGGTATAAATATGACGTGACACAGAGGCCATTTCTCTTATCCACTCTTCAACATAGGAAAGACAAAGGAACACACCATTCAAGTAAGGCAGATGTGTGTCAACCTTCACAAGTCAGGCAATGGCTACAAGAAAATAGCCACTCACCTGCACCTGCCCATATCTACTGTCAGAGGAATCATTAAGAAGTTTAAAACAACTGGAACAGTGTTAAATAAGCCTGGACTAGGACACAAGGTTATTTTGCCACCACGCACATTGAGGAGGATGGTAAGAGAAATAAAAAAATTCTCCAAAGCTCACTGTTAAAGAAATGCAACAAATGGTACCATCTTGGGGTCACAAAGTCTCCAAAACAACCATCAGGCGCCATCTACATGCCACCAAGCTTTTTAGGAGGCATGCATGGAAAAAACCTTTTCTCACTGACAATCATAAACGCAAAAGTCTGGAGTTCGCTAAGTGGTATTGGGACTTCAACTGGGACCGTGTGATTTGGTCAGATGAGACTAAGAGTGAGCTTTTTGGCAACAAACACTCTAAGTGGGTCTGGCAGGACACTAAAGATGGGTATGCAGAAAAGCACTTCATGCACACTGTGAAGTATGGGGGAGGATCAGTGATGCTGTGGGCCTGTTTCTCTTCCAGAGGCCCTAGGAACCTTGTTAGGGTGCATGGCATCATGAACGCTTTGAAATACCAGGACATTTTCAATCAAAATCTGGTGGCCTCTGCCTGAAAGCTGAAGATGGGTCATCACTGGGATAATTGGAATCACAGTAAGATAATGACCCTAAACATGTGGCCAAATCTACACAGAAATGGTTCACCAGACACAGAATCAAGCTCCTCCCGTGGCCATCTCAGTCCCCAGACCTCAACCCCATTGAAAACCTGTTAAGTGAGCTGAAGAGGAGAGTGCAGAGGAGAGGACCCAGGTCGCTGGATGATTTAGAGATTTTGGAAAGAGGAATGGTCGAAGATCCCTCTTTCTGTATTCTCCCATCTTGTGAAACATTATAGGAGAAGATTAGGTGCTGTTTTGTTGGCACAAGGGGTTTGTACAAAGTATTATAATCAGGGGTGCTAATAATTGTGTCACAAATGATTTGATGTAAAATAATTATTTCTTAATGTGGGATTTTTTTCCCACTGAATAAATGCCCTTGAATTAAAGGTTGGTCTTCATCTTTTTTATTGTGGTCCTATATTATTCAGAAAAAAACTGAATTTATTAGAAGCTAAAGAACACATCTTAACCAGGGGTGCCAATAATTATGGATGGCGCTGTATATACTCGAGTTGACTGCTTTTAAACAGCTTGGAAAATTCAATAAAATGATGCCATGGCTTTAGTTTCTGTTAGGCTAACATATCATTTGAGGGTCATTCCATGTCAAATCGCCAAAAAAAAAAGGGATTCTACTCCGCACTTGTAATGATTTTCTTCAAATTTGATTTGCAAGTTGGCTATTCCCCCAAACCCCCAAATCTCAAATTTCAACTAAATCGGACCTTCCAGTGCAAAGTTACGGCCTTTTGTTTTTTTCGGTATTTCGCAAAAAATGGCCGTGACCGCCAAAATTCAAACGGCCATATCTCTATAAGTACTCGACTGATTTTGACAAATGAGGTAGTGTTTTGTTGGAAAGGGAGTCACACAAGCATTTCAAATCTGCCATTTTTAAACTAATTCTGGTAACTCTGGTAACTCTATAATTGACCAATAATTTGACCTCAAAAATTGACCTTGAGGGTTGCGTAACCTTGCATTTTTTTAACACTAAATTGTAGCCTGATGAGGTATCTACAACATATCAAAAACTTGGAAACATATTATTTGTTGTTTTTCAGCAATATCCAATTAAATCTGGTATACCCCTGCTGAAATTCAGGTCTGTGTGCACAAAATGTGCACAAAATGTACTACGCACATACACATCCCTACAGCTGAGTTCTGTTAAGTGTAATCTTGTTCCATGTATGGTCAAGTGATGACTTTTACAGTGATAGCTTGCACACTTTCTTGTAAAAATCTAATTCAAATCCCACTATCGAAGTTGCTTCTGGAAGTGTAGTCCAACTTGGTTCAGTTTATTCAGAATCAATTTGTCAAACTGGGCAGACTTTAGAAATTTTCATCAAGTCACTGTGGCTGAGAGCATATTGCCTTGATGAGGATGATGTAAGTGATGGAGTGTCAATAACACCCAGAATATCCACCTCAGGTAACCAACAAATGTCATTCTGTGATGGCCAGTGTTTTGAATGATTTGTCTCCTAATACAAACAAACTGTAAACAAGATTTATTGTAGGAAGGCATCCTGAATAAAATGAAGATATACACGTACTTACATTTTTAATGCTCTCAGTTGTTTGCAAATACAAAAAATTGAAATTGAGCGTTGAAGTTCCTTTGTCTAACTTCTTAAGCATGCTGTGATGACTAATTATAAGGGGCCACCACTTCCTAGTCCAGGGAGTCCCAGCGCATCGCTAATTGCACAAGAATTCTCAGAAAATGGGCAGACACATGAATTTTAATTTTGAATTATTCTATATAAATAATATGTTTCTAAGTTTTTGATATGTTGCAGATACCTCATCAGACTACAATTTGGTGTTAAAAAAATTCAAGGTCATACAATCCTCAAGGTAAATTTTGAGGTCAAAATAGAGGTCAATTTTTCATCACACCAAGAGTTACCAGAATGAGTTTAAAATGGCAGATTTGGAATGCTTGTGTGATTCCCTTTCCAACAATACCATGTTTGTCAAAATCGGTCAAGTAGGTTTGGAGATATTTGAATTTTGGCAGCCACAACCATTTTTAACGAAATATCAAAAAAAAACAAAAAACAAAACAGAAGGCCGTAACTTTGCACTGGAAGGTCCGATTGAGCTGAAATTTGAGATTTGGGGGTGTTGGGTCACAACTAATTCACACACAAATATTGAGCAAAATTGGAGATGGTGAGGTTTAGCTCAGTCGGCGATTTGACACAAAATGACCCTTGAATCAATTGAAGGTGGGCCTGTGGATGTATTTTAAGGCCTATCTTCAAACTTAGTGCTTCTTTGCTAGTCATCATGGGGAAATCTAAATAAATCAACCAAGACCACCAAAAAAAAACAAAAAAAAAAAAAAACGTGTGGACCTCTACAAGTCTGGTTTATCCTTCAGAGAAATTTCCAAATGGCTGAAGGTACCTCATTCATCTGCATAGATAGGCTAATAGTACACAACTATAGGACCACGTGCCCATCACAGTCTTCAGGAAGCAGACAAATTCTGTCTCCTAAAGATGAATGCAGTTTTTTTCGAAAAGTGTAATTCAATCCCAGAACAACAGCAAAAGACCTTGGGGAGGATGCTAGAGAAAACTGGAGTATCACTATCCATAGTAAAACAAGTCCGAAATCAACGCAACCTGAAAGACCCCATCAGCAGAGAAGCCATTCTTCCAATACAGTTTACAACTGCACATGGGGACAAATCTTACTTTTTAGAGCGTAAGGCCCTGCCTCCAGCCATCCAGCTCACCGGTCTACTAAGACCCGGATTGCACTTCATTCATTATTCAATTATCTCTTGCACTTTCATTGCCACTGGGTGGAAGCAGTGTGTATTTAAGACCAAGCTTCACTCTGTCTAATTGTGAGGTCTCTTAAATCCAGGCTTGTACGGCATTGTTAGGCTTGTTCAGACTTTTTGTCAGTATTTGAATATCAAAACTCTAAACTCTTTAAGCTTAATGCTGTTTATGTTTCTTGCAGCACTTCATTAGTAAGGAACCTTGTTTTCTTTCGTTTTCCTATTTGTAATACATTGTTACCGCAGCTAAAGCCCAAAGTCTGTATTATTTAGTGTTAAAGAAACCTCATTTCCATATTGTTTTGAATTGCAATGTTTGAACCTGCTATTGGGCAGTAGGCATAATAAATTCAACCAAGTCCTTCCTTGCACCCGAGTCCAGTCCTTATCTTCCTGCCCTCCATACATCTGAACTGTGCACGCAGCACAACTGTTACATAAAGTAACATCCTCCGGTCTGGTGAAACGATAATTGAACAGTTTGGCCATAGTGACTATCGTCATATTTGGAGGAAAGACGAGGTGGCTTGCAAGCCGAAGAACATCATCCAAACCGTTAAACACGGGGGTGGCAGCATCATGTTATGGGAATGTTTTGCTGTGAGAGGGACTGGTGCACTTCACAGAAGAGATGGCATCACGATGAAGGGAAATTCTGTGGAAATACTGAAGCAACGTCACAAGACATCAGCCAAAAAGTTGAAGCTTGGTCTCAGCTGGGTCTTCCAAATGGACGGTGACCTCAAGCATACTTCCAAACAAGTTTTGGCAAAATGGCTGAAGGACAAAAAGTCAAGGTACTACTGGTGACGCCATCACAGAGACCTCACCTCAATCTAATAGAAAATGTGTGGGTAGAGCTGAAAGAGTGAGTAGGAGGAAGGAGGTCTACAAACCTGACTTACACCAGTTCTGTCTGGAGGAAAAGGCCAAAATACCAGCTACTAGCTATGAGAAGTTTGTAGTAGGCAGCCAGGAACATTAAAGTCACACTTTAAAGGCAAAGCTACTAAATATTAAGGGTATGAAAACTTCTGACTGGGAAAGCAACAGAAATATACAGTACCACAAAAGAGACGCAAGTTAATTAAAGACAGAACCCAAAAATAAGTTTGCGCGTAATTATTGTAGAAAATCAAATTTATTACTAGCGTGTGCACAATAACACTCGTTTCATCAAATATTTCTTTGTTTTGCGGCCACTTTACTGAGTAATCATAAGAGTACATTAACTAACTAGCTTATTTTGCGTTTCTTTTGTTGCTCAGTATAAAAGCTGAAATAAATCACTCACTGGGCCATTCCACCGAATTGGTGCCATTTGCCATTTTTCAAAAATAAACTTCATTTTTCAAATTTTTTCAGGATTGTATCTGATACCATACATGTTTAACTATTCAAAATATGTAATGGTCAATCTCAGGTACATTTATTTTTATTTTTACAAGGTTGTGAAATGGAAGATGGAAGCATTTTTTTCAGTCCTGTTACCGATACTATTATAACTATTAATATATCATTTAAAAGTCATTCCAAGTATTTTATTCGTTTTTCACTCAATAAAGTGGGTACGTATAAGAAATAATTTAATACATGTTCAAAATATATATAACTACGGTAAAAGAGTCAGAAGTATACAGGCGAAATGCATTTCTTTTAAAAATACAAAGCCATTTTTAATTTTTAATGGGGACCTTAACCTCAATTTGATCAACAATCTATTATGTGATCTATCCAACAAGCGCTCAAATAATGGACAAAAAAAATTTGGGGGAAAAAAGTTTCATCTTTATTTTTTCAATTAAAACAATTAGGTAACAGGAATGAGAACCGAGTAACAGGATTGAGTGTCTCTGAACAGAACAGAATGGAGAAGAGGTGTGTGTGTGTGTGTATGACAGTATGTGGGTATGTGTCTTTGTGTAAGTGTGTGTGTGTGTGTGTGTGTGTGTGTGTACAGAATGTGAGAGTGTGTAATTGCATGTGCGTGTATATATGCATTTATGAATATGTGTATAGACTCTATACACATATTCATACAAACACATACACAAACCACACTACTATGCAGTGTATGTGCATGAGAGCGTGGGTGTGTGTAGTATGCTTGTGTGTATGGATGTGTATATGGTATGTATTTGAGTGCAAATGTTAAGGAGTGGGGCAGTGGAGACAGAGAGAGGTGTGAGTTTCCCCGGCAGCATGTGTGTCTCACTCCTCAGGTACAGTATGGGCTCTGTATCTTTCTCCGAAAAAGGTAAAAAGAAGAAAGACAACAGATATAACTGATATAAGTTGAGCATATTGCGTTAAACAGGCATTTCTGCATAGAATTGCATGATTACAAAATGTATTTTTATAGAATTGCAATGAATTAATGAGGAAAAATCGAACTTGCTTTTTTAAGAATCAGATTTTATTTTAGCCCAAACATCTTTTTTTATTGCCATGTAATGGCTTGTGACCTGCCTCGCTGGTGGGATTATGCACAAGATATCTTGGAAGAGGTACCACAAGGTATCCTCAGGGGCTGGCCAGTAGAATCTGTTGGCTCCCTGACAATAATATGTTCACATTGTAAAACACCATAGTAATTCCAACTGTAATACTTAAAATCAATGAATTCATGTTATATCATATAATACAAACTGCTCTTCCCGCCCCTCTCTATCTTACCCCACCCCTCCCTGGATCTATCTCTTCCCCTACCTACCTCCCCTTCCTTTCCTTACTTCTCCACTCCTGTCCCTCCTCTCCCTACCCCCCATCTCTAACCCCTCCCTACTTAGCCCCACCTCTCTCTACCTCAACCCCACTCCCCTTCAATTTGTCACTTTCAATGAAAATTCTCACTCCTGTTACTCTTATTCAGTCTTGTTACCCTTTCTATGGGTAACAGGACTGAGTTTTTAGCACAGAATTAGCTATGTTGCTAAAGCTAACACATGGAAAACCATGCTAGTAGCATTAGGCCCCTAAGCACCTTTAAGTGATTAACCAAAACTCAAAAAATAAAAATAAAATCATTAGAGCATAAAAAATAATTTAGGTAACAGGACTGCATGTTATGATTTACGATGCCAGTCATATTCACAATATGATCAAAAATAAACAAAAGAGAGCAAGAGAACTTACTTTTGGTCTTCCCAGTTCCTTCACGGGACTGAAATGATGCAATATCCAGTTGATCCTGTCACATGTGGAATGTTCCAAAATCTTTAGGGTGGTTAATGTATCAGGGTAACAGGACTGAGAAAAAACCTGGGGACACCACTAAAATTGTGTTTTTTAACTAATGTTTTATGATTTTTTGAGTAGAAAACGTATTTTATGTTTAAATTACAAATTGGGCCACAAAATAATGCAAAAATAAATACTTTTATAAAGGATTCTGGTGACTATATTTAATAGTTAAGTTTAGTGTTAGAGAGTGGGGACAGGCGAAAATCCCATTTGTTCAGTATTCTACGTAGCTTTTATAAAATTTTTAGACCGTGCATCTTCAAACAGCAACCAGGACAATAAGAAGGACACTTTGATTGATAATATAATGTATTTTACAGATACTTTTCATGCATATTCATGCATATTTCTGAATGTAATGTCTTGGGGACAGAAAAGGCACCGATTCGGTGGAATGGCCCCACTCTGTCGTTCTGACATTTTTCATTTCAAAAATAAAATAGTGATCCTAATTGACCAAAGACAGGAAATGGTGACTTGGACTAAATGTCAGGAATTGTGAAAAACTCAGTGTAAATATACTGGACGAAGGTGTACGTAAACGTCTGACTTCAACTACACAAACTCTTAAACGTGCAGCTGGTCACACGTTGGGGTTCAGTGAGACCTTGTTTTTGTGCCTTGCGTCAAGAAAAATGAACTCCAGCATCAGCTTTGTTCGCATATGTCCCGACTGTTTAAAAGAACCGCATCTCAATAAATATTTTTGATTTTTGGGGAGAGCCCAAAAAAAATACGCCAAAGCCCATTTCCCGACAGGACCTTGCCTCATTCCCAGTGCCATGAAATTCGAAAAGGGTGCTCAAGATTTACACTGATTTGAAAGGAAGTGACCATGAATCCTGATTTATCATCTTCCATGTTCAGCGAAGCGCACTCGGACGAGCTCCTGTGCGTACGGAGGGATGACGAGATGACGGTTGCAGTCAAAACGAAATCACGAGCGGATTTAAGTTCAGTGTATCAGGTAAAAAGGTTGAGCGGGGAGCTCGACGCATGTTTGGGGGACCTACTGGTCGCAGTTACAGTGCTTCGATGGGATGTGTGGACTCGGGATCACCTTGATGATTTTATCTGATCGTCGTTTCAGCCTCAAAGCCGAACCAGCCTGAAGCGCCCGCGCGCGACCCGTTTAAAGCGGGCTCCTCCAAATTCATGTTTGCAAACCTGAGCTCCAAGTGTCAATCAGAACTCAGAACCAAAACCCTCGCAACTCACTGAGAGGGGAAGCACGTCTGACTAAATATATATATAAATAAACATATAAAACACAAAGGCAAATATGCTCTTTGAAATCCATTATTTCTATCATAGAATATGCTTTTGTCCCAGGTTGTATCAACAGGAAGAAGAAAAAAAAAAAAAGAAGACAATAAAACCAGGATTGTCTCAATCCTCTGGTAAATCCAAAACAAAACCAGGCATTATGTTCAGAGATAATTAGCACCATGAATTATTGTGGGTGCACTGCATGTTACCCTCATTATCTTTCATAAATTAAGATTGACACAGCAGCCGGTTCCAGTCCTTACTGAACAACATTAGGCCAGCACTGCTGGTCAGTTACAGTGCCCTGGACTGGCAGACAGTCTGAGAGGTAATTCTGCCCCATGCCTAACATACAACAAAGCAGGCCTCTAGTACACGCCATCATCCTGACCAGGGATTTAACAGGTCACAAAAGGGCTGCCCAATCCTGTTCCGGGAGATCTACTGTGTGTAGAATGTAGTGTGTATCGCGGTGCTGTGAAAACCAACTGGATGGGAAATCTCCACAAACAGGGATGGGTGGGCATGGATTAATGAAAAAATGGACGGACGCACCGCTGCACCAGTGCAGTGGTCAAATAGCCGCAGGGGTACCCTAGTGGAGAGTGTAAAAATATTAAAAATAATCATAAAAGTTACAGCAATATATAGCAGGGCAAGGAATGGCCGGTTCTTGCATTATGAAGTATCCATTACCTGAATTAACTGTCAAGCTGGTCACATCTGCAGGGTGAAAACCACACCTGTTCAAAGTTCTTTGTGGCGATCAGGTCATTTCGAGTTTCAGGTGTGGTCGATGGCTGATTATAGTTAAAATGTACACGAAAGAGAATGTGGACACACAGCACTGTTTACATGGCTAAAAAGACACTGACAGGGACCTTTCAGTAAAGACTGACTCACATCTTTGCCTTTTTAAAGAAATTACACACTGATGCGATGTCTACCGGAGCATGCATTTATAAGGACAACTTTCCCCAGAACTGGAGCCTAACAGACCAATAGAACCACCGATTCATCCATTCTCTACTCCACTTCTTCCTCACTAGGGTCGCAGGGGAGCTGGAGCCTGTCCCAGCTGACTGTGGGTGGCCGAAAGGCAGGGACTCATCCTGGGCAGCTCGCCAATCCATTGCAGCGCACATCCATTCATCCATCAATCCACACACTCACACCAACGGGCGGGTCAGAGTCTCCAATTAGCCTGATGTGCATGTCTTTGGATTGTGGGAGGAAACCGGAGTAGCCGGAGGAAACCCACGCAAACATGGGGCAAACCTCCACACAGAAAGGGCCCAGGCCGGATTCGAACCCACAAGCTTCTTGCTGTGAACTTCCTGTCAGCCGCTGTGCCACTTGCTGCCCCAATAAAACCAAAAGAGGCCAAGTCAATTTCTCTTGCAGATAATTTTCAATGAATTGTTTCTGCAAACAAAATTTCAGTGATGAATGCATTGAATAAATGGTCCAGACTAAAGCACAATCAATATTCTTCATTTCATAACCAGTAAACCAGGTTCTGAATTGGAAGAATTCCACACATAGCATTCCAAGCATGAAAAATCCAGAGCAATTTAATTGCATTCACTGAAAAATGAAAATTCACTTACAATCATAATGAATCCGGGACAGGAAAATTAAAATGGCATATTTTGGTACAGAACAGTCTTTTTTTTCTTTCCTTTATCTTTTCTACAGAGAGATTTACAAGCAGTCTGAATGCATATTTGAAGAAGGACAAAACCTTTAATAGAGCAATATCAAGCAAATAAAATATATTACAACAAGCACAACTACAGTTACATTGGTGCAATTGGTATGGGGGAAAGAAATGAAATAGTCATTTTAAAAAAATGTACAATAATTACAGAAAGTATTCAAGTTAAAAATTAATCAGAGGGGAAAGCAACCAAAAAAAAACTATAACTCATAGCAGTTAGCGCCTGGTTTGTGAGTTTATATGTACATTTATATACACAAACGTAGTCATTTGTATATACATGTTTTATGGCGAGCAGTGGAAAAAATATTGTCAAAAATCTGAGATGACTGAGTGTAGTATTGAACGTGTTCGTTTATGGGTCATCATGTCTCCTGAATAAAAAAATAGTCACGAAAATACAAACATAAGAGGCTAATTGTCGGGTGCGGGGGTTGATGATGGGTTGGGGGAAATGCAGCTAGCTGGCCAGTCCGAGAAGGCAGGAAAAACTCATGAGGGTCCTGGATGCAGGAGCTGATTGATGACTTTGAAATTGAGGCGAATTCCGAAGCGACTGAGTGCGTCGCCGGCGCACCGTCGAAAACAGAGTACACGTGTCGCACTCCCAACAAATCACACTCGCGTCGACAGCCGCTGAAAGACTTCATGCCCAAAATGGAGGTTCACCCGTGGGGACCGCGAATGGGTCATGAGACAGGCACGAGGTGGCGCCGTCTTGAGTAATGTTGGGTACAACACGCGGTTTCAGGACACATGGGGGAGGGGGGCGAGGTCTCAGTGCACTTTGTGTTTTCGCTTCTTGTGTTTTTTGTCCTTTTTCTTGGCTGCGCACTTCACACAGAACTACTGCACGTCCTCCGGCGGAGCGTCGACCAGCCCAACACAGGGCCTGCAGGAGGAGAGAGGGGGGGGGGGGGGGGAGGGAGGGAGGGAGAGAGAGAGAGGGAGAGAGAGACAGAGGTATGGAAAGAGATGGAGGGGGGAAGAAAGAGGGAGAGAGGGAGAGAGAGAAAGGAAGGGATAGAGGGAGGGAGGGATGGAGTGAGAGTGGGAGGGGGAAGAAAGAGGGAGAGGGAGGGGGAGAAAGAGAAATAGAAAGGAGATGAGGAAGAGAAGGGGGGGGGGAAAGGGCGAGAAACGACAAGGAGAGGAAAGAAGAGGAAGATGAGGAAGGAAGGAGGAGAGTAACGGAGAGGAGGTGAAAAGGGAGGACGGGTTACACCGAGAACAGGAGGTGGAGAGTCACAGAAAGAGGAGAGTAAGAAGTTAAGGACAGAAGAGGAAGAATAACGATGAGAAAAGAGTAAGAGAGAGAGAGAGAGAGAGAGAGAGAGAGAAGGTGGGTGGGTGGGGGAAAAAAAAAATGTTGATGCATTTTGCAGCAAAGGGTCAGAACTCCACTCCTGTTGATATTCACGCACCTCAATCCAGGCGCACTGCACTATGTGTTTTTTAAATCTTTATCTGTTAGCATGATTTGCAGCTTTGCCCTGCCTCGTAAAACTGCAGAATATATTCAGAGAAGAAGAGACAAACTGAGCCACAGAAGTATGCGGGTCCATCCATCAAACTGCCGTCCACAGCCTGATTTAGGCTGCGGCTAAGACGCTGAGTCGACAACCAGTAGCACTGTGAGAAAGCAAGGCCTGGCTTACCGCTAGCACTGCTAGTTACTGGGCATCAGTACAGACTCCAACTCTCTATCGCAAGAGGGGACCAAAGTGCGACTTCAAAACGGTCGCACGGAGAAGACCGTACATTCAAACAGCCAAAACTTTGTGCTGTTTATCTTTAAACAAATGTAAATGTTTTGGCTGGGCGCTGTGAATGCACCTCAGTCCCTGAATGTCCCATGATAACCACGGGAAAGTGCAATGACAAATAAGTGTGTTAAAATCACATTCACTTTTCTGGGTGAAAAGCTGATATATTTAGGGAGTAGACTCTGAGCTCTCGCTGTGGAAGGCGCCAGGAGTGGCCCCTAAAAGTGCCTTCTGATGCCTGCTAAACAAAGCTTTATTTGAGACGCGAGTGTTAGCCGTCACGTCCTCTCTCAAGACTTGTTGCAGTCTCCACACCTTAATTTTGAAGGGGGTCTCCTTATCGCTGACCAGGAGTTGGACCAAACATCCCGGAGTTTGCCGAGGCTGTGTCCAACATTATTCTCATCTCCAAACGAGACATGCTCTTGGACAGTAAACATGAATTCTGGGCTAATTTGTCACCTCCCACTTGCTACCTCCATTTAAGACAACCATATAGTTTCATACAACCTGCTATTGTTGTAAAAGTGAAAATTTGACTCTGCCTCTCGCTCCGATCGGTGACTCGCCAGACGTCTCTCTCAGCGGCTCTCCACTACACTGCCAGACACAGCTCAGATTATCTTTTATTAGTCGTTCATGGACATTTAATTGGGAGATCAAAGTTAACAATGTAACATCCGCTGAGGAGCGAAGGGATTTCATTATATGCAGAAATATCAGTGCGCGGTCGTGTTGTTCATGTCCAGCGCAGTGAAGACGAGGACCATAGACTGGGCCGGTGCTACATCTCTGTCGTGTAAGGTCTGTAAACGAATGGGCCTGTTTATGGGATGTCAAAGAGCCTACCCTGTTACGGACCGCACGGAAAACTATCTAGCCTGACACTTCCCCGAATTACAACGTTTGACTCCTCTTGTTTCTGAAACCAGGTTCTGCGGCAGAGTTCTATATGCTAATTTTGAGGCTGCAATGTATTATGGGTGGAGTTAACATTAGCTTAGAGAGTTTTGTATCGAAAAAGTTGCAGTACTAAGTGTGAATGCAACATCTGCTGCTACCTACAAATTATTATCAGACAGATTGTTTTCCACACACATGCACTTTCATTTCACTACACGCAAATCATTAAGACAAAACATAAATGATGCATGAAATAAACAGCCGAAATCTGCATGCACACCAAAAGGCTGTTTCTGATATCTCTAGAAAAAGTATTCGCTTTTAAAGCAATTAAAAGTTTTAATCGGAAACACCATTTCCGCTGACTCGGACTTCAGAGGATTCGAATGCACACACCTGCATTTTAAGGATGATAAAACTGAAATTTATGGATAAGCAGATTACAGATGAGCCAGACTGTTTTGATAAATTTTGAGAAAAAAAAAAGCAGTTCACAAAGATTTATCTCGGATGAACTCTGCCCAAAAACCTTCAGAGTTGACCACAAATGACCTTTCAGATTTGCGCAATGAGACTCGCAAATTTTCAATAGTTCCATAGAAACAGAGGCATGCCAGGGCAACGATGCGTTCGGCCAGGCTGCCCTTCCCTGTACCTGGAGAGCTACCATCCTGAAGGTTCTCACTCCAACCAGAGCAAACCACTCCTGCTTTCCCAGTTACAGGTCTTGACGAGCTGCTGATGAGCTGAATCAGGTGTGTTGAATTAGGGTTGGAGTAGAATCCTACAGGATTGTAACTCAGCAGGAACAGGGTTGGGCAGCCCTGCCCTAGTGACTGCAGGCTGGTGTACACTACCGACACAGACACCAACATCGGCCCGTGTCAGAAGAAAGCCAGACCTGCAGTGACTTCAGGCTCTCCTGCTGACTAGGAACGAAACCTCCGAGGCGGCGCCAGACCGGCCAAATTCTGGATCGGGCTCTTACCAGTGGTACCAGTCGTCGCAGTCGTCGCATCCGATCATTGGGCTCCCATCGTCCATCTTGTTGCACCCAGGACAGATCCAAATCTGGTTTCCCCATTCGTCTCGAATCTTCAATACAGACCACAAAGATTGGAAATGCACTGGGTCGGGAACTGAATATCCAATGTCCGTTTATTTACTGGTATGATGCATTTACATGCATACAGGCAGCGGCAATATGAATACGTCTGCGCATTGAATCAATCACACGTAGCAACACAAATCAAACTAAACATATGACCAATAAATCCTCTCACACACAATAAAAAAACGGGATGTAAAAATTCAGAGATGATATGTATAAATATTAAATGCAATTCACTGAAACACTCTTAAAAATAAACAAGTGTCTGCCACTAACATGGCAATATCCCCCGCCGCCTCCATTTTATGTGTCCATACGGACGTACGTACGGACAGACGGAGCCCAATGCTATATCCCCTGCTTCGCGCTAGTTGCGGGCCAAGGGATAACAAACTAGACGCAATGAGATATACTGATAAGGTCGAAATAACCTTGCTACAGCACTCCCACAAACACAAATTAGATGAAAACCAGAAAGCAGTAAACTACAAGGTGAGCTTGGTATCTGCAAACACTGCTCAGAACTTTGTTGAAAATATCTAGAAATCTGACATCATCATTCAATAAGCAATACACTTACCGCGGCTTCAGTCACTCCTATTACCATACCAACTGTCAAAATACAAACCACTCAAAGTACTTTCAGCTCACCCAGGAAATGGGTGTTAACCCATGTTTACATTTTCACTGATGCATGAAGTGTACAATTAAAAGCATATGTGTTTGAACAATGTGGTAAATTGATACACATAAGAAAACAGACGAGGAGGAACCTGAATAATAGTGTACATCACCACTGTTTCAGAGCGCTGCCCTAAACACTCTCCACATCGCTGTTACACCAGGGCGATATAAGCAGTGTAGAGCGCCCAGATAAGATCTACTGTGTAACTTTCCCCTGCTCAACATCTGCCGACCCAAAACGCCACAAAACACTGTGCAGGCGTGCAATCAGTGACAAATCGGACACACGTGCGCTTTTGATTAAAGTTTTCAGTGTGGGGCTGGGGTATGAGAAGGAAAGGCAGAAAACTGAGCCATTCTGAGGAACTTGTCTGTATGTGTGTATGTGTGCAAACAGGCTACTGTCCGCACCCTGGTGCAGGTGTGTGTAGGGACTGGCAGGTGAGAAGTTGGCGAGCAGAACTCACCACGTAGGTGCTGACAGTCTCCGTCACCACGCTGCGCACCGGTGTCTTTGAGGAGCCGCCCGTGGGCAGGATGGGGGGCTGGGGTGGACCTGGGGCGGGGGAGGCTGCCGGGGGGGCCATGGGTGGAGGGTGCAGGGGGGTGGGGGCAGCGGGAGGGGGCACTGGGGCAAGGATGGGTGTGGAGGGAGGCGACCGGGCCCGACCCGCGGGTCCAGATTTGGCGGCGGGGGTCTTGGGGGGCGATGGGGTCTTGGCCTCGGCTGTAGGAACGACCTTGCTGATGACGCTGGGGAGAGAGAGAGAGAGAGAGAGAGAGAGAGAGAGAGACCGAGGGTGGAGTGAGACCAAAAACTCTCACTCACTCAGAGACTAAATACTCAAAATATAAACAGACACAAATACTCAATCACACAAAACTCTCAATCACTCACCGACTCAAAACTCAAACAGACAAAAATACTCTGTCACACAAAACTCTAAATACTCAAAACTCAAACAGACAAAAAATACTCCGTCACACAAAACTCTAAATACTCAAAACTCACTCATTAAGTATTTAGCAGTGCTTAGCTCTGCTAAACACTTCAACCCAAGACAGCCTGTGCTCTGACTCACCAGCTGAGTTTTGTATAAAGTATATTCATTAAAAATGGAATTTAGTCCAGAAATAAGCTTATTCTCAGTCTATGAAACGATTACACAGTCAAACACTGATTAAAGGCCTGTTGTAGGACACATGGTCAAATGTAGAGGGTAGATGGAACTGCAACACACACATTTATAACGAGAGTGAGTCATCAGACACACATCATCATTATGGGGACCCTGCGAGACACAAAGACCAGGGGACAGCCTCTTACCACACACTTCCTTTTTCTTGACACCATCACTTAATGGTTAAAATCACATCCCGGAAACAATAATCTCCTGCCAACTGGTTTACGGCAGGCCTAAAGTTCATCATTACATCTACCAATTAGCCACAAACACATGCGTTACCCAATATATTACAACACCAGCAAGATAAACATCAACAGCAAAATTCGCCACTAAAAAAGAACTATAAAACATTTCCAGTAAAGTAGTTCCTGGCTTGGCTAAGGACTATAGAAGCTCTCTCAAAGTTAACTATAAATAGTATTAAATTTTTTAGCTTAATTTACTGAAAAACTCACAACAAATACCATGAGAATGACATTTTTGTTCAAGACAGTTTTTGTTTAGCTACTTCATGTTGTTACCGTTCGTTATTTTGTCAGTTATGCACTTCCACTTTTATAAAGCTCCTGGTACAAAAAAGTAAGTCTGCCAGACTGTTTTGCTTCACTCGCTGTAAGCGCAATTCTTAAGCTAGGATGTAGAACTAATCAGTGAATCAGCAAGCTTGGTTCATAGTAAAACAAAATACTTTGCAGGCCTGTCACATGCAGACTCGAGGACTTTGGACCTCAAAACCCTAGCATAAAAACGCGGTCAGACGCTGTACGAAAACGGAGCTGATGGCCACAAGTCTGGCTCAGTTCCAGCGACAGGGTGGGACTAGGGCGAGGCCGTGGCGCAGACCCCGGTGACAGTTGAGCGGCCGGGTGGACAGGTGGTCATTTTTAACGTCTTATCTGGACCGCGTCCCCGGTGACAGCATGCGCACGCGGCCCAGCCTGACAGCTCTCTGGCGGCTGGAGATAAGCGCCTGACCCGCCGACGGCTCCCGCTGTTCAAGAGCTGACATCGCCCTACCTGGGGTCAAAGGTCAAGCGTGCCCAGCGAGCTTGGTTGCCCTGCTACACGCCTGACTCGTCGCCCTGTGATAGCTCGGATTACTGGACAGCGCCTCATCGACCAATAAGACTAGATAAACCTCTACAAATGTACACAGACAGAATGGTGTCTTCGTCATTGAAGAAACATACTGCAAACCTCCAAGTACCTCATCTTCGATCAAATGAATAACTCTTCATTCTACATTTTACAATCCGTTGATTACCAAGTATTTGGGCAAACCCCAGCTTTCATAGCTATTACGATTTCAGACCCAAGTGCAGTAAAAATAAGTCCAAGAAGTAGTACCAGACTTGGCTAAGTACTATAGACATGAATTGAATCATGGTACTGACCTCCGAAATCAAAACATTTACAATTACTGCTCATAAACTCCAGTATTTAACCAGTATACAGTAGATAATCTATAGCCATGTGCTATGTATAATACATTGTTGAAGCTCTCTAGAGGTCAACTATAAATACAACTGAATTTTTAGCTTAATTTACTAGCAAAACTGACACCAAATTCCATAAGAATGCCATTTTTGTACAGGACAGCTTTGTTTTGTTACTTCATGTCGTTACTGTCCATTATTTTGCCCTTGTCCAGTTTTGGGAGTGTTTCGTAGCTTCAGTCTAGACTGAGATTTTAAAGGAACACTAACTAAAAGGTGTACAAACGCCTCTTTACCCCGCTCATGATTCTAGGAACCTGGTGAGAGGCTTGTTTTCATTCGTTCGGGAGCAGACGGCACGTTTGACAACGCTCGGTGTAAAAGCATCCGGCTTAAGACACTACAGGCAGATTAAAATACTTCCTTCCTGGTATGCTGGTGGAAATGGCTGCATCAGGGAAGAACAAAGGCTTATTTTAAACAAGAGGGTCAGGGACAATAAGCCCCATCAGTGCATGTGCACTGGAAGAGCCAACTCCAGCGCATGTAGGCATGTCCACAGACATACGTCTACAAGCACTCAAATTCTCTCACACGCTTGTACGCACGGACATGCACACAGGAACACAAACAAATATGCACACATACAGACACACAAATTACCTGTGACGTGCATAGCAAACACACACGCGAACTACAGCATAGCTATATTTCTGAGGGCACTGTATTGACTCATTCTGTACAGACTTTCCCGAAACTCAACTGAAACCAAATTATGCCCAACTCAAACCGTAATCCTGACCCCAATTATAACCAATTGGCTATAATCCTCCAAAATCCTCAGTGGGGAGCACCCAAAATGCCCTCACAACTCCAACTGTCCTCACAAAACGTGGTTTCTCAACAAGATGGTTCTCACAACCACTACTATACGATCCCAAACAGACCATCTCTTTCTCTCCCTCTCACACAAACACACATACAGAGACACATCACACACAGACACAAAAATACTCTGTGATGCACACATACAGACACAAATACCGTCTCAGACACATATGAATATACACCCGCACATCAGAACGCGCCTCAGACCTCATGGACACACATTAGCATCCGCCCTCACACACACACACACACACACACACACATACACATACAAACACGCTCGTAAACACACACAGACTGAGCATGCCTCTCATGTTATGAATTACATGATTAAGACTGAGGTGTGACAATGCTGAGACACCCTCGACTCAGATGGATCGACTCTGGTTTCATGCCCGGTGAATAAGAGGGAAGACGGCCAGACGCACACGTACACATGGACACGGACACACACACACGGACACACACACGGACACACACACACGGACACACACACACGGACACACACACGGAGGAGTGGTCTTCAGGCCCGGGCACGTAGCACATGGACGGCGCTTATAACAACTTTAAACTTGAAACCACTCCCTCGCCACACTTCAGTGTCAATAATGCAGCTCAGCACCAACACTTAATGTCCCCTTCAGAGTGAAATTCCCTTGCAGACACTAAGTATCAACACTTCCTGTTCAGCAGGCCACTTCTGAACACATTCCAGTCTTTTCCACACCCTTATGAAGAAAAAAGAATAGTGAAAGTCACCAGTAAAAATGAGAACACGAGTGCAGACAGAAGAAAGAAGCACTTTCTGTGGACACGTGTTTTGTATGTCGGTTTTAAGTGTGTAAACACCGAAATTTGAAAAATACGCAAGCGAAATGCACACTGTGCTCATGTAAATTTCCTACATGAGATGAGCACACATGTAAACACCCTCCTCTGCTCTAATCCTGTCTCCGCACCGCACGCTACAGCACGCTGCCCGTTCCTGGAGTCGGTGGTCTGATCCCGGCCCTTTCGACCCCCCTCGGATAATGACTGGCGTACCGCTCGAGTTACACCCCCGGCTGATTCAGGTCAGTGAGAGTTAAGTGTCCCGAACACTACAGCCATTGATGGGAACGTGCGGGGGGCGGGGACAGCCCACGGGAAGGTCCCGACACCTGAACCCCCGACTGGTCCAGGACAGGTCACGTGATGCGAGACGGACACCTGCCAGCCGCCTACCGCTCCTGGGCCCAGCGGGGAGAGGGGGGTGATGGGGCACTGCCCTTTGGACTGCAGACGGGGGAGCAGGGCGGGGGGGG
Source organism: Gymnothorax reevesii (assembly GCA_029721435.1). Lineage (NCBI taxonomy): Eukaryota > Metazoa > Chordata > Actinopteri > Anguilliformes > Muraenidae > Gymnothorax > Gymnothorax reevesii. The sequence continues at coordinate 23,363,576 of CM056579.1, read as the reverse complement.
CCTGCCAAGAGGGCAATGGCGGGTGGGATTTGGGGCGGGCGCACGCACATACACACACACACACACACCCGCAGGAGAGGTCTGGTAGAGAGCTGACGTGTGGGGTCTCCTCGCAGCACATTATAGCAGCACTGTGTGCAAACACTACAGCGGCGGCAGGGACCTGACCGGCTTAACTCCTCTCAGAGTCCGTTTACCCTCAGCCCTGTCTACACGCACACGCGCACACACACACACACACACACACACACACACACACATATGCTCAGCTCATGCTGAGAGAAACACTATGCAAATAACCATGTACACATGCGTGAGCACGTTCTCACACACACACACACACACACACACACACACAAGCACATACACAGAAACACACACACATACACTAGCATGCATGCATGCACACACACACACACACACACACACGCACACACGCACACAGCAACACTCTCGCACACGCCAGCTCACAGGGACTAGAAATAAAAAGACGGACAAACATACGCCTGTATATAAACAAACACAGGCAAACACTCTCTCGCACACACAAGCATGCACGCATGTGCACACACACACACACACACACACACACACACACACACACACACACACACACACGGGCGCGCAAACACACATGCACAAACACACACTCAGCAACGCTGTCAGACACAACAGCTCACAGGCACTATGAACACACTATGGACATAGACATGCGTGTATATAAACACACACACAGCATACAGACACACGCATCGAATATCTCATGCTTGTTTACGCTCCCACATCCCAAACATGGGTGTGAAGTACAGTATTACACAGATGATCTACGAATAGACAAATCAGACACACAAATAATGGCACACAGCTCTCTACTCCGTATCTCCATTCTGTAAAACTGAAAAGAATTTAGACCATCTAATACTGCAACACTGGCAATATGTTTATCGCAGTACGCAAAGTGCAAAAATGCGATACTGATAAAAATTTGATATATTGTGCAGTCCTAGGAGAATGTCCCACTTTTTCACCCCGCAGAGGCATTTTGTTTGGCCTTTAGTGACTGGAAGTTCATTAGGGCATTGGGAATGTGATAAGAGATTGAGCCAAAATGCCACAGAATGGCAAAAACTGCTACAGAGCAAAACAAATCATCAACAATTACTGTTACAGCCCCATCTCCCAGCCTCATAGTCACTGTAAAATTTCAGTGTTACCCCAACAGAGACAAATGAGTCCAATGTGGATAATAAGCAATCTTAAAGAACTGAGTCAACACCCGGCTCTGACTGTGAAAGCCCACTGTACCAACGACCTAACAGAAACTAACTCGGTCACATCAAAACACAAACAAATGCAGGGAGAAGAATGACCAGGTAAGACTGAAGGAGCATTTGAACCCCTGCTGGCCCACGTCACGAGTAGGTCCGAGATCCACTGGACCCTACTTTAATTTCAGTCACCTTCAGCTGAAAAAGATTAAAAGTCTCGTGGAAAACTTCCATAAAAATATCTTTTTCTAATATTTGCCAGAACTGCCACTTTATACTGACGGCAGTACATCAGACAGGTAATCTGAAAAAAATCTGCTTCTAAAGGCATTGGCAAGAATCCACGGCATCCAAGCAAAATCAATCAATCGGAACATAGGAGGAATTTCTATCGCAGTGACAATCACTTCTCGTTCACAGGCTGTTCAGCCATTTTCCTACATGCATGCTCTCAGAGGTGGGCAACAAGGATCGTATCTGTCCCTGGGTTTTGCACTTACTTCTGGGCTTTAATTAGTTCATCTAAATTAGCCAAACTATTTATGAAATCTGACAATTCAGATGCAATTCTTTAAATTATCATGAATGACCAAAGACTATTCTTGTCTCCCTACAAAAAACATTTCTCTTCGATCGAATCTTTACACAAATCTATATTTGCATTTGCAACCAATAAGCTCATTTAGTTAGGGTAATTGATAGAAATAAAATACACACTGGCCCACCAGGAACAGGATTACCGACCCCTGCTCTAGACCAATGTTGCCTATGTTGGGTTCCTGGAGAAGACAATAGCGACAGATAGTAACTTCTTTGTGGTTTATTTTATTAGATTTTCATAAAAGCCTATTGAATAAATAAACAAATTTCAACATGATTGGTTTACGACAGCTTTGATTTTGGTATCTTACATCACTGAGTAACAATAGCTGCATTCAGTGCTCTAAAGGGTTAAAGTTGATGGCATTATCAGGAGCCAAAGAAAAACCTGACTGGCCCAATCAGGCCACCACCCTACAAATCCACGGGCAAAGGTTTAACTTTTATTGGCCCCTATCATAGCGCGTCACTCAAGACTGCGCCCTCCACACCTCCCTCAGGGCACACCAGCCATATCCTGGTACCTGTTGCTTTCCACCTTAAGCACACCTGATGCAACTTATGAAGCTATGAGCTAACCAGGTGCCGCTTAAGGTGGAACAGAGCAAATACCAGGATTTGGCGGGTGCACCCCAGGGACAGGCCTGAGAGCATGCTTTAGCTTGCGGGATGGGCGTTAAGATGGGACTGCTTACATCTTGTCCTGGCCGGCGCCCACACGAAGGGTGAGTCTGGGGATGACGGGAGACGGGAGGACAGCCGGGGGTTCCACCTTCACCTGGGGGACGAAAGACAAGAGGAAGGGGTGTCAGACCCACCCGTACTCTTTACAGGCTTTTCCAGGGGCGCTCAACCGTATCCCGCAAGGGCCTGTGTGCGTGCAGGCTTCAGTTCCAGCCACGCAGCTACCGACTCGATTCAACAAATCAACTCCTGAGTCTTTCAGCTCAACTGAATCCGCTAATCAACCTCTATGGCGTTTTTACAAACCTGATTCAACGAATCAACTGCTACCGTCTTTTTACTCAGCAGATTGAAATAATCAACCTCTAACATCTTTTTACACACCTAATTCTACTAATCAACCTTTAGAGTCTTTTTACACGCCTAACTTTACTGACCAACCCCTAGAGTCATAGCACACGTGGTTTAACAAGTAATAAAACCCTAGTTTTTTTTTTTTTTTACGTACCTGATCAAATATTCAACCCCAAGAGTTCTTTTTTTTTTTTTAAACGCACTCGATTCTACTAATCAACCCCCTACAGTCCTTATATGCACCAGATTCTACAATGTTTTTACTTACCTGATTCTACAATCACCCCCGACAATGTTTTTACATACCTGATTCTACTAATCACTCGCAACAATGTTTTTACATACCTGATTCTACTACTCACCCGCTACAATGTTTTTACTTACCTGATTCTACTAATCACCCGCTACAATGTTTTTACATACCTGATTCTACTACTCACCCGCTACAATGTTTTTACATACCTGATTCTACTAATCACCCGCTACACTGTTTTTACATACCTGATTCTACTAATCACCCGCTACAATGTTTTTACATACCTGATTCTACTAATCACCCGCTAAGCGTTTTTACATACCTGATTCTACTAATCACTCGCTACAATGTTTTTACATACCTGATTCTACTATTCACCTGCTACAATGTTTTTACATAGCTGATTCTATTAATCACCCGCTACAATGTTTTTACATACCTGATTCTACTAATCACCCGCTACAATGTTTTTACATACCTGTTTCTACTAATCACCCGCTACAGCGTTTTTACATACCTGATTCTACTAATCACCCGCTACAATGTTTTTCCATACCTGATTCTACTAATCACCCGCTACAATGTTTTTACATACCTGATTCTACTAATCACCCGCTACAATGTTTTTACATACCTGATTCTACTAATCACCCGCTATGTTTTTACATACCTGATTCTACTAATCACCCGCTACAATGTTTTTACATACCTGATTCTACTAATCACCCACTACAATGTTTTTACTTACCTGATTCTACTAATCACCCACTACAATGTTTTTACTTACTTGATTCTACTAATCACCTGCTACAATGTTTTTACATGCCAGATTATACTCATTACCCGCTACAATGTTTTTACATACCCGATTCCACTAATCACCCGCTACAATGTTTTTACTTACCTGATTCCACTAATAACCCGCAACACTGTTTTCACATACCTGATTCTACTAATCACCCGCTACAACGTTTTTACGTACCTGATTCTACTAATCACCTGCTACAATGTTTTTACATACCTGATTCTACTAATCACTCACTACAATGTTTTTACTTATCTGATTCTACTAATCACCCGCTACACCGTTTTCACATACCTGATTCTACTAATCACCTGCTACAATGTTTTTACATACCTGATTCTACTAATCACTCACTACAATGTTTTTACTTATCTGATTCTACTAATCACCCGCTACTCTGTTTTCACATATCTGATTCTACAAATCACTTGCTACAATGTTTTTACATACCTGATTCTACTAATCACCCGCTACACTGTTTTTACATACCTGATTCTACTAATCACCCGCTACAATGTTTTTACTTACCTGATTCTACTAATCACTCGCTACACTGTTTTCACATACTTGATTCAACTAATCACCCTCTATAATGTTTTTACATAGCTGATTCTACTAATCACCCGCTACAATGTTTTTACACAAGACTTCGATCGTAAGAATCAGGTTTTTAACCGCTTGTGTGAAATGGCAGCCCGCAGCCACATCAGCTCTTCCTGTGTAAGCTCTAGAACCCCTTCATGAACCCATAACAACTCCAGATTTGATGCCGATGGTCGACCACAATGCTGAGATGTATTACACAACCTCATAAGCACCCAGAGAACTCTCCTCGATGTGGTAGTGTGGTTTTGCATTTTGCGTGTAATTGGCCATAGCACCAAACACCAAAACCGCTGCCCTGATTGCCAAAAAGAACTTAAACAGAAGCCCAGAGGAACCCCATTTCAATTTACTGTCATCAGCTGCAAGTGTTTCATCGGTCTTGCAGTTCCTAAACTCCAGGAAGCTTCCTGTGTAATCATTTTGCCCTTCCTGCTTTTGTGGTCTACAACTTTCCAGTTTGGTAAAGTGCTGACTCTTTCCCGCCAAGATGGATGATCAGATGAAGGCACATACCCTATCTGTCCTGTTGATTCAGTAAAAAGGACGAGCTGTGCCAAGCTCTCAAATGTCCAATGGACAGAATATGTGAAAAAGCATCCTGGGAGCTTAGAAGAACACCCATACCGGAAATGCTATACAATCCTGGCTGTAATGGTTTGACACAGGGCGGACAGACAGGCACAGAGACGCCCTGGTGCAGTACATTCTAGGAATAAACAGTGAGAGAGGAGTGACGCATCGGACAGGCGAGAAGGTAAATGCAGGATGTATGTGCCTGAAGTTCAGTGTGCATTAGGTTCATAAGGTTCAGAGCGAGTGCGCCGTGCAGGCGAGCAGAGAGGAGCTGGGCTGTGCTTCACTGAGGGGCTTTACTGCAGCTTAGCGGCAGCGAAGCAGTTTTCTCGTAGCAGGCGACCCCCTGTAGCTGCCAGGCCTTTGTTGCACAGGGATCCAGGATAATGCTCCGGCACTAATTGTTTAACACAGAAACACGTTTGTTTTCCCCCCTTTTAACGTTTCGTTTCTCATTGTCGCCGACGCATTTATAACAAAACCTTTGTGCGCTCCTATGGCTCCTCTCCCTCTGTCACCAAATCCAAAAATAAGGACATTTAGCGGGAAAAAAAAATGTCTGTTGAATTGCATCATTTAAAAGAAGATGGAAAAAAACAGCCGTGCGTGGAACAGAGGCTGCCAACACATTACCATGAGCACAATACACTGGAACGTGAGTCACTCCAAGACAAAAAGGGAGACAAAACAACGCTACCTGCTGTCCTGGTTACAGGAGACGGCTCCCACGGTAAGACAGGCTAATTTTATCGCCGAGATCCTGTCAGCTTAAACAATGGGGGCAATAACAGACGCCGTGAGTGCCAATGAAGCGGCCGGCCACACCCGTGATGGTCAGGGGCCGATGGAGCAGGTCACAACGACGGCCGAAGTTCACGGGGTTTCGGTGGAGGACGCAATCAGAATGACACTCGCGCAGCGTGAGAGCAAACAACCAAAAATTAAATGGTTCGGGGATTGATCCGAGCGGAACCGGCAGGGCAGAAAGGACACAAGACGCTCGGGGCCCGATTAAGAAGAGCCCCAGGGGTAGAACCTAATTCCACTACCTCCACCCTGAGCGCAGGAGGGGCGACTGCCCCCTGACGACAAAAACAGGGCCTTGTACCTGCACGATAAGGACTCAATCGCGGGAGGGATGGCACAGGGTCATGACTATGGCGCAGACAGATACCACTATCTCCTTATGCTAATTGTCTATTAAATGGCTCGGACGGACTGAGCGACTACCGTTATCCTAAACTCCGACTTCCCACTCACTTAACCCGCACTGCATCTCGATGTACCCCACTCCGTCAATGCCAATCTTAAAAGGAAACATGCATAAAACATTACAGCCTAATTAATGTGCAGAATTGATTAATTACGCCAACAGATATGCAGTAGCCAAGTAGATTGGGTGTTACGTCCTTTGAAATGGCTATAAGACAAACAGCCAGAAACCTACAAGTACAAATATGACAATTTCCTCCCTTTGGAGCACTACAGAGGCCCCATCAAAGTTACTGCTGTTACTCACACAGGGACAGTGTCCGGTGAAAACCTCAGGTTTGCCTTTCTGGAAAATTGGTACACTTGGATCTGAATTTTAAAAAGCGGCCCGTCACAGGGCGAAGCACAGTCTACACTTGCGCACGGTGCACCTTCTGTAAAACACGCAGAAATTTTTTCAATTCTATTTTATCTTTAATTCTCTTTTCATAAATTCCAACCTACTTTAACACGCCGCATAAATGAGAGCATTTTCACATAAACAGAAATTAATTCCGTTGACAGAAATAAAATAAATTAGACACTTAGAATAAAAATCATGAGATACCATCTATTCACCAAGTTACTCTGGATGAGTTGCGCGTATTAGTCATAGCAGCTACTCGATATTGCTGCACTTAACGCAAATACATCATAAGTACATTCCTGCGGATACGTTCCGTCATTACCAAATGTGATAGAGTAGGAAATTCTTTAATCATTTTCCTGCTCAAAACAATCAGCTCCTCTTGTTTCGTACACGGCTCATGCATCAGAGGAGCACAATGTCTGAGACTGACGTAAGGGCATCAAACAAACGTGGAAGGAGACTTATTTCCTCATACCAATTTATCATCATGATAATGCAAAAATGCAACAATAAATAATTATGGCCTTTGCTTGTCAGTTGCTTACAGACTCTGGAGAGTACTCGTCAAGTGTCATTACAAGGACGCGAATAACACAAGCAGACACTGGCAGAAGAAGAAGAAAAAAAGCCTGGCACCCGCAAACTCAGTTGTATCCCTGGTACATCTGACACTTGACTGTATGGTACTTATATCAACAAACAATAAAAAAATAATATGTAAGCTATGAGGTTATCTCATGTGGACTGCGCATAAGAACCTTAATTTGCACCCTCATACAGAGGGTGCATCACGGTACAACATTACAGGCCCAGGAACAATTCTCCCTCTTCAGGAAAACATGAAAACATAACAAGTCCTGTTTAAACAAAGTCTTATTTGTTTTCATGTATTTGAAAATAACTAGGGTGAGAGTGGGAGTACAGCTGCAAATGAAATTTCATTAAATAAATAAATAAATAAATACATAATTTCATATGCACCCCCCCCAAAAAAAAACAACACAAAAAATCACTAGATTTTTGTCCTCTCATCATTGAGAAGGTCCACATCAAGTGTGATATTGCGATGAGAATGACTGCTGATCCATAGCATCCTCATGTACTTTAACACGGGGATGGAAATATTCTTCCTGATATTACAGTAAAGACACAACTTTCATGGATTTGTACCGAAGCGCCTAACTTTCAATCTGCCAACAGAATCAAACCTGGACTTTTCCCATCCCACCTCCACTTGTCCCAGGAAATCCCTTTTATGAATGAAAACCCTCCACCATACCCCTGCCAGTCTACTTTATACTGACCTGTTCACTTAACCTGAACAGATTATGCTATGACACGTAATCAGTATATGGTGAGTCCTTAGTCGTATTACATGACATTCACAATTCATACAAGGAAAATTCATGTTGCCCTTCTAGTACCGTTTCCAAGAGCTACTAAATAATTGTAAATGTGAACAAAGACTACATTAATATGTTGGTGCAGCTTCACTTGCTTTCTATTCAATACCTTCTGCGATGCATTTCAACACCAAAATGCACATGGGCTAGCTTGTGGTAGCATGCACAAAAAAATACCGTCACTTGCATTATAATTCTGTAAAACAAAAAATGCTAAAGGCAAACACAAAAGCGGCATTATAGGAACCCTTTTCAGGCTAGCACAAAAAACAAATGAAACTATCCACTAATCAGACAAATTTAGCGATAAGTACACAAGTGAAACTGTGCAGATGGCAAAACATCTTCAATAGGCCAACTGTTTTTTTTTTTTTAAGACAGAACACAAATACCAACAGGTCATGCCCAGAAACGTCCCAGACATTTTCAGAATAACAAATACAGGCAACGATCAAGGCCTTTGGCAGAATTGTACACAGACACAGGTTACAAATGCACCGCGGTTATGACAGATCATGATGATTTTATCATATTTTCAATGAGAAAATCTTGAATTATGTGCCTTTAACCCTTTCTGTCTGGTGGGCCCACAATATAAACTTTTTTTACTCAACGAGACATTATCTAACCACAGTTACAGATAAGTTGACAAAGTGACCCAAGTACAAAAGCGTTCAGCTTGTATGAAACTAGATAAAAAAAAGTTTCACAGAACTTAGACAAAAAAGGGTTATTGTCTTTTGCCACATTTCTACCCACTATAAAATTATTTATGATTGTTTTCTTTATGCTCTGTGTCATTAGGAAATGTAAGTATTTAAAGTAAAAGTCCCAAGAATTTATCCTTGAGGAACAGTACTCCCTGCAAGCCACAAAAAATTAGAATGACCTTCCCTGAATTAAACAAAATGTTTCAACAGTTCTGACATGACGATGCATAACAAACTGCAATTACCCAATGTTGCTCTAAGAGACATAAATGATGTTATCTAAATGATGCAATTATTAGGGACGAGGCGATCGAACATTGTATCAAAGATTGCAATCCTAGAACTCCATGATCTGGACTGTGGCTCTAAAAGAATGGATTGCGATACATATCAACGCATTAGTCAAGACGTCCCTGGTAATTTAGAGTAAAAAGCAAAAGATCATTGCAAAAAGCGCAGGTGTAATGAATGCCAGGCAATTTCAAATTGTTTTTCAGTCGTCGTTACTGAAGTCGCCACGTCCCTCCATGAATTTTGATTAGTTTATCCTGTAATCAAATCCATTATGCTTCCATCGCAACGAGCCAGCCACTGAATTTACGACAATGCCCTTCCCCTGGCAGACCACTTAATTAAGCTAAGTAATAGCCAAAACTGCAACGCAAGGGCAGCTTGCAAAGTCACTCCATAACATACCGACTTCAAGAACTATTGATTTCGCATTTATGGGCTGGGGATAGACACAAAATAAAAATGCCCAATGATATGGTCAATTCCAATTTGCCCAGGTGAGTTAGCAGTAAACAAAACCTACTCGCCCGCATAAGTCTGCACCCGTGTGGACACGCCGAAGTTTATATCTGTCGCAAAGGGCATAAAGGTGCCATGTCACCATAGACACCATCCATTTATCAGATGTGGGAAAAAATATTATAAATTAAGAGATTATGCATTAGAAGAAGATTAATCCTTGATTAAGCATTAGCCTACAGAGTCTGATCTGCAAACAAATAAACACCCGTTTGCACTTTCACAAGAGAACCTTGGAGGTGTCCGTGACTTGGAAAACAAAGTCAAAACATGATTCTATATTTAAGAAATTACATAGCTTAATTCTTAAGAGATTCCAATTCTCCAGTTAAAAATAATTTCGTAAAATGTAAAATTTGAAGTAAAGAGGGATTTCGTTAGAATTTTTAAGACACAATAGGCCTGAAACCGAAGTATTGCAAGTATTTTGAAAATATCCCGGCGTAAATTGACATGGGGCCATTGAAAGGTAAAAGTTGGTAAATGATAGGCAGAACATTCTAGATTTCAAAGGAGAGGGATGAGAAAAGAGAAAGAGACTGAAGTGCAAACAGGCCAGCAAGCGGACATGTTTTTTCTGTCGATCTCACTGTGTCCATTCACTGTCTCAAAAACTTATTCCACCTAAGATGCACAGAAACACCGTAATACAAATGCAGTACTAGAATAGAATGTATCATAGATTCAGATACAACCTGGAGTTATCCCTTACCTCCAACAACACTGCAAAAGATGTCAGTCTTAACAAGTTATTTAGACTTAATATAAGACTTAACGTCTTAGTTTTTCCTCCCTCAAGTAGAAAATGTTTTAAATTTTCATGTGCTTGACAAGTGAAATTGTCTTATCCCATTGGCAAATCTAGAAATAAGTGAAAATTATCTCAACCCATCAGCAAATTTTTGTATTACTGAGAAAATAAGTGATAGAAATAGGTGTTTAAATTAAGTCTTAATACAAGATTAAAGTGCTTGGTAAGGTGGACTTATTTTTCCAGTTTTTGCAGTGAAAGATGTTAAATGAACACAGGGAAATTTCAGAAGTTGTTAGTGAGGTCACCACATTCCTACATGAACTTTCATCAGTTTGTCCAGAGATTAAATTTATCTCTAAACAGACCAATCATAAAGTAAGAAGTGCCTTTCTAAATTTTAAACAAATGGGCGGCACAGTTTCAAATGGTTTTCACATGCACCTACATATGTCAGCTGCTGTTCTGATTAACATCTTTAAGAGATTGGAACAAATTATGAGATAAAATTCTGAAAGATTTTACAACACTTTTTTAAAATAAAATAAAAACCTTTGACTGATCAGGCAAGAGGTGAAGCAGGTCTACTTTTTCAACACCAGGTTTCATTTACCCTGAGGGTGTATTACTTTTTAACCCAGAAGTGAAGGGCCCAGCATGGACCATACAAGTAATTACAAGCAACTACAGTAATTAGCTAGATAGCATAAACAACATTGCGTTTAAGAAATAATAATACATTTGCAATAAGTAAGAGGAGATTTCATGATCAGATAAGAGAACTTAACTATTGTGACAAAGGGTCACATTTTCTACTTGAATCAAGTTTTATAGTTTGCTATTCAGAATTTACAATGACACCATAGCTGCTGGGACACTAAACCTATTGAGCAGACAACTCGCTGGTCCAACCAATTCTCTCAGCAGTTCTTTGTTAGTTAGCTTAGTTTGAACTATCAAAAAGTATAATCATAGATTTGATCCGAAAATCAATGCAAGGAAAGCATTTACCATTTTTGTTCAGGAAAACTGATGATGAAAAAGTGCAATAAATGCTGCAATACACTCTGTGCAATGAATTCAACGTTCCATTATCGTTTGCTTTTTTTAAAAAATCTATTTATCAGAATTTCAATAAATTATCTAAATTTCATCTGCATACAGAAATTACTTGAATTGTAATTTAGCCATAACAATTTATCATTGCATCCAGGTATCCACGAAACAACTAATTCACCAGGTACACAAGTGGTGCAAACTCTTAATTCCTGGTCGTAATTCATTTAATTTTCCTTCAAACTACTTACCAGCTCAAATTACTGAATAATAGATATTATCATTATTATTATCATCATTATCGTTGACAACATGTGGAACATGTAATTACAGTTTTTTGGCTGCAATCAATGAGCATTCAGCACATACACAGATCATTTATTAAAAGAGATTTAAAATAAATTTGCGTAGACATAATAAAATCAACATCCAAGAAAAACTTCAGTCAACTTCTGTTGACAATATAAACTTGCAGAGGGTGAAAACATATATTTTTCACAAAACATATCTTTAATACAACATTGCTTCTGCCGGTACTGCTTTGAGTGTGGTCCAGTCGAAAACAGTGTTTAGATCCCAAAGCTTAGAGAACCCACAAGACAGGAGGTGAAAGACAGAGATAGTAGATTCTATTGTGGCTCAACGGGAAACACATTGTCGGTGGATTTGTCCAGTTTTATGTAAAAGCAATACTCTTTTCACCTGAACTAATACAAGCGCTGGCATAAGCCCCTTACTGCAGTGTGCTGCATTTTTCTGCTAATCTCACAGGATTTAGCTCCTTCGCCGCATACCTCAGGGCACTCGCTGATAAAGCTTCAACTCTCCAGTTCTCTCTCTCCCTTTCTCTCCCTTTCACCTCCTGTCCCTCTCTCTCTCGCTCACTTTTTTCCCCTCTTCAGGACACCGCTGAAGCAGTCTTGCAAAAAATTAAAGTGATCAAGAGATTTGGGGGGGTGGGCAAACAAAATCATTTTTCAGAATCCCATCTCGAAGGAGCAAAATATATATATACATACAGTAACAAAAATAATCATAAAAACTAAACAGAACAGATAGATTTTACTACTTACCCATGTAAATCAATTCCAAATGATCTTTTGTACCGCACAAGAACTACAGATGTATTTTTGTTGTCTGACAGCGTCAGAGAGATTGGACGACAGTGAGATAGAACAAACACGCAAGCAGCAGGGAGACAGACACTGAATCTGGTGAAGGTAAACAGAGCAACCTAAAACACAGCCGAGACAGGGCCAGGCCTCATCACGCAGTGTTTGATTTATACACTCGCCGATAGCCGTTGCTCTCTGGGCCATCTCACGTACGACAAAGCACAAAAACAAAACAACTACAGGTTCAGGGTTGAAATTCACAGGGTTTTTATGATTTGAAATCAGCCACTTGCACCGAGGTGGGTCGTGACTAGCAACTTAGCTGCTTTTGACAATTTTAAACGAAAACAAAAATGCTTTCCTCATTAAAATGTCAGCGCGCCTTCCACAAATATCAAGCATCTGTTCACAATATATAAACCACGGGGGACCAGATTTCAAGGAGGTTAGCCTCAATATTATTCAAAAATGCTTGTATCCTGATCCGCAAAGCAGAGCCCCTACACAAATTTGTTTTATAACCAAAATCTTGACTCTTATCTCTTACATTTCCATTTAAATGAATGAGTGCCAATTTCTACAAACGCATACTTATTTGTGAATCAATGTAATCCATTCTCAACTGTAAAGGTGAAATTCCCTGGTAATGTCAGTTTAAGCATAAAAAAGTTAAGTCAGTTACAGCTCATATAAATGTTAAACATGTACCCTGAGGTTGTATACTTTGGTGTGCGAATTTCATTGAACCACTATATTTACAAAACAGCATGTCATTATTACACTGCTGGATGAACACTGTAATGAATTAAAAAGAAAGTGACGCGACAAAATATTCACATCCATAACGCAGCTTCTTCCTCAAAATACTGAAACTGAAAACACAAATATTTAAAAAACTGCCATTTTTGTTCAGTCAGGTCTCCGACAATACATAAATATCAAATTGTGTTGCACGTCTCAGAAAGCAGTTGCTTCCCCAAAGTGCCTGTCTTTCAGTCCAACATCCATAATGCAGAATAATTGTATCTTTTTTCTGATTTAGTAATTAATTCTGCAATTATTTTCTTTACCACCCCACTCACCCAAGTGGGTACAATGAGATGCAGTAACAGTTAACATCATAACATCAGAAGACTATTTTTTCTGAGCACTTTGTAAGCATTTTGTTCCAAATGTCACATGCATAACACTGCATTCCCCAAAAGTAGTTTGTAAATTGTTGAATGTACATTTATGGATCAACCAACATGAGAAATCAAGGACGCAAGTTTGAGAGAGTCCTTCTTAGTTTCATTGTTTTGACTTTGTTTGCCCAAATTTGCAATCATTAAACGTGTGCATAAGTCCACACAAAAATTGCAAGGTCTACATCAGTGAAAAATAGTGCAGACTATGGAGGCTTACCCACCTTCAACCTCAATAGTAGCAGCTACATTAAAAGCAAGCAACTCATTATATGCGCTAAAATTATGAAATACAGGTTTAAAAGACATCCTGTAAATTTCAGAAAGAGAAAACTTATTGTAAAAAGGGTGTAAAATCTATTACATTATTTTTACCAAACTAACCTCGAAAAGAAGAACATTTTCAATTAAAAATGGATCTGCCCACGGAAAATGTGCATGGTAAATTGGTAACTAGCAATTGTTAACATTCAGTATAGCAAATAGGCACAGGGCAAGCAGAAAATGTGTCTATAACTTCCTGCAAATATTCCAGTACAAAATACAAAGCCCTGGATAATCAATAAACAACGGTGACCAAATCAGCAATACGGTCTATCGGCTAATGTCATTAATCTTTGAAACAACAATGGGGCTCTATGCTCACAGGAATAGGTTGATTTGACTAGGCTACATCTCGCGATGGCTACATATGGATAATAGGCTGATGTTACTCATTGGCAGCAGTAGAAGCTTTCAGTTTTTTTCTGAGATCTAGACACACAGTTCTGTTCATTTGTACTGAGGAGAAAGAAAAGGGTCCTGATTCCCGTTCTCCACAGAGTTTGGAACCAAGTGTCCCATTAGAGGAAGGCTGCAAGCTATTTGGGAGTGGATTGCATTCGTTGCATTTCTGGGTCATGGAAATACACACATGCAAGAGAGTTAAGTTTCAAAATAAAAAAATAAACAGAAAACTTAAAACTCTTATTATTGAATTCACACACGTCATTTGATCCGCAAACGCACACTTAACAATGAACCTATGAATCGGTGCGTTCAGTTGAAGGCCAATTTACGAGATGCAAGTCAGACATATTTGTTCTTGAATACAGCAGTATATTTGCGCATTGTCTCTTATTTGTGGTTTGGACACCCGCAACTGTCTGAAATATTGATGTGGCCCTCAAATTTTTTTAACGCAGAACAACTGTGGTAAAACTGATCTTGCGTCAAGATCTACGTGAAACTTCTATAAAGAAGCAAGTGTAGTAAATATTTATCTGTTCTGCTTGAATATCGCTGGGCAGGAACTTTTTGAAAGAGCCCAACCCTCGTCTTCGACAGTTAGGAAAAAGTTAGCCATTGCCAACCCAAAAAAAAAAAAAAAAAACAATGACTCCCGCCTAGCGAGTCAATTTCGTAACGTGGTGAACAGTTACTTAGTACTTTGACCTTTGCCTCAGAACTTTAAATGTGTGGCCAAAGACAACTGGGTAATATAATATTGTTTAAGGACGCTCGGTAGAGCGCATACCTCCGCCACGCCAAGGCAACTCTGTGCATTAGTTATTTTCGTGGCTGATGTAAGGCATTGTTGCATTCCACCGCCAGGTGGCAGCAAAACCCAAAAGCACGCAGACTGGAAATCCGGCCCAGTGGAAAGACTTCAAATCTCCGCCAGCGTAACTGTATTTGTACTTGTACAAGGCTATACTTCGGCCTAGATATGCCCAAATTTAATCGCTTGTTCCTCTTGTGCCTTTTTAACATCCTGCAAAGTTTGGTTGAAATCTATGCAGCCATTTTCGAGATATCCAGCTAACAAACAGACAGACAGAGAACTAACGGAACAAAAAGACATAGTTGTCGATTTCGATAATCAAAAATAAAAAAATCACGCCGACTCTCACCTCAAAGTCTGAACACACCCCTAAATGTTTCATCTCCCTGTCCTTAAAAGATTTTGTTTTTCATTCCAAAGCATGTAAAATGCGGGAAGTAAAGTGCTCTGCTACTTATTGCTGCACCTTGTCATTAATACTGGAATATGTCTTCAGGAAAGTTACTGCCATCACTTAACCTTTTTGCGCAGACATAGACGCTGGCGACCTTAAATTCCAAAATTTAATTCCTAAATAATTCTGTAATTGAATTTCCAAATGTCCTGCACCACTGGAATAATTTACAGAGTCTCAGTGACACAAATAATGAGTTATAAAGCCTAAACATGCTCATGTATAACAGGAAAAAAAAGGCATTATTTGTATTCTGCGCAAACGGGTGAATAAAACACGATCAGGGCAGAGACACACCTTTTCCAGCTTGTGCTTCTCCTTCTCTTTTTCCTTTTCTTTTTCCCTCCTTTCTTTCTCCTTTTCTTTCTTCTTCTCCTCCTTCTCCCTCTCCTTCTCCTTCGCCTTCTCTTTCTCACGCTCCTTCTCCTTCTCCTTCTCTTTCTCCTTCTTCTTCTTCTTCTCCTTCTTCTCCTTCTTCTTGGTCTTGTCCTTGTCCTGGAAGAGCTTGTCGGGCAGGATGGGAGGCAGAGGGGGCAGCATGGAGGGGATGCGGAGGCAGGTGCCCGGGCTGAAGAGGGGCACGGGCGGCTCCTTCAGGCCCAGCGAAAGGGTCGACACCTTCTGCCTGTCCTCCTTGCTCTTGTCTTTGCCCTTTTCCCTCTTGTCCTTGTCCTTCCTACTCTTCTCTTTATCCTTCCTCTTGTCCTTGTGCTTGTCCTTCTCCTTCCTGGAGCCGCCGCCGTCTCGCGACTTCACCTTGGGCACCACCGGGTCGTCAACATCTCTGGGCTTAAAAAGCTCCCGCTGGTCGTCGTCCTTGGCGGAGAAGTCCTTCCAGGGGAGCTTAGCCTCCTTCAGGAACTCCCGCTCCTTGTCTCGGCTCTTGTCCCGGCTCTTGTCTTTACTCTTCCCCTTGTCCCGGTCCTTCTCCTTCAGCTTCTCCTTCTCTCGCTTCTTCATCTTCGTCTTCAGCTCCTTCTTCAGCTTCTTCTTCACGTCGACCGACGCCGCCAGCTTGTTCTTCTCCTCGTACACCTTCAGGAGCGGCTCGGGCGTCGGGGGAGAAGCGGACGGGGAGGAAAGATAGTTGGTGTTGGGGGGGGTCCCCGAGGGGCCTCCCTGGTTTACCTTGCGTATGACCTCGTTGATGGAGTCGTCCATCGTCCAAGAGTTGCTGGGGCCCAGCGCCGCCCCCGCTGCGTTCAAGGGGAGAGGGGTCGAGGTGTCCTTGCCGAAGCTGTTGGCGCTGATCATCAGCTTCGGCGTGGCCGGCTCCGAGATGGTGAGCCTTCGCGGGCTGGAGAACACATCGCTCTCGGACTCGGATCCCGAGAAGGCAAAGGGGTCGGGCGCTCGCTCGGCGCATGCCCGGGCGATAACAGCGTTGATGGAGTCGTCGATGGTTTTATCGGGGAGGTCGAGTTTCCTCAGCTGCTCCTCTCCCAGCTGCTGTTTCTTGACCTCCGTCACAATGGCCGGGCTTTGCCTCACGTGGAGGTTCTCCTTGCCCATCTTCTCACTCAGTGCTGCCAGAGTCACTTTCGGCGAAGCCTCCACCTTAGTCGGCGGGAGGACCACTTTAGCGGGGCACAGCTTGGGACTCTTCGGGCTTTTGGGACTTCTGGTCCGGCCTGGGGACTTCTTCCTCTCCTTCTGCGCCGCTTTGGGGGAGCGTATAGGGCTGCCCAAAGCCGCGCCCGCATTGGCCCTTTTGGGCGATTTCGTCCTTGGCCTGCCGGGGGAGGTGATTTTGGACTTCCGACTCGGGGTGGGGAGTGGCTTAGCGTCTGATGCTCTGGGGATGGCTGGCGGGGTGGCCCTGGCAGAGGGGGCGTGTCCGGGCGGGTCAGGGGAAAGGGTCAGGGAGCCAGAGCTGTCGTGAGAATGAAGCGATGACAAAATGGGGGGAGCCCGCTGCGGATTCAGGGAGCTAAGCGGCTCTCGAGGCTCCGCCCCCCAGTCGGGGCTGTCTCCCGACTTGAGGCCAGGGAGGCGGGGCCTCTTCATGACTGGCATCATGTCTATAGAGTCCGGGCTGTCCAGGTGCCTCTTGCCCAGGTAGTTTTCATCATTCACGGCCTCGTCTTCTTCGATATCCTCTTCCTCCTCATCTAGAGGGACCTGCATGGCCTCCGCCGACGTCCCCATGTCCGGAAGGACCTGTTCCTCCTCTTCCTCTGTGATGAAGAAAAAGAAAGATGTTGTTGGGAAATGTAACATTACACCTGAAACTGCCTGACCATCATGACAAGGCCTCCAAAACACTGTCCCCATCACATTCGGCAAAGCTGTTTACAGTCATTGGATTACAGTCCGCCCCGCAGGGAGGAAACTTTTGTACGAATCATTAAATCAAATTTGAATGATTTAAGAACATTCAGGAAATTTTCTTCATGCTCCTTAAATAAATTTTGTAAACGTAGAAATTTACAACATTTTATAGATACACAGCACAGTGGACTGAATGTGTAGGACAACTACTTGCATTCTCAAAATACCATAAATACCTGACATAAAATTTCATACATGAATTCATAGCATGAAACCTCTGGGCCTCTTCAAAACGCTCAACATCTCACACTGTAATTAAAATTAAAATTATATTTACAACATGATGTGTTCGTCCCATTGCTGTCCCACGTCCTACTCAATAACATTTGATCTTGATCTCTTTAGTCTGATGTCCTACAGGTAGAGTCCTTAATCAAGCAGGGATACATAGGCCACAGCTAACCTTAGACAGAGAATATGTAAAAATTATTTCCTTGTTTTTGAAACTGTTCCTCCTAATGAAACACTGTAAACCCTGATACTGTGGTGATGTCAAATGTCTTGTGGAAATCTATTACCTCAAAAAAATTTGCAGGCCAACTTCATTGCAACATGTTGAAGGAACCTAAAGAAAATTAGGTAAAGTTACTTTTTACTTGTTTTTAAGTGCTGTTAACACATATCATTAAGCTGGCATACTCAGTTTTTTTGAGGTAATCGG
Source organism: Gymnothorax reevesii (assembly GCA_029721435.1). Lineage (NCBI taxonomy): Eukaryota > Metazoa > Chordata > Actinopteri > Anguilliformes > Muraenidae > Gymnothorax > Gymnothorax reevesii. The sequence continues at coordinate 23,344,791 of CM056579.1, read as the reverse complement.
TTTCCACTAAACATTTGACTTCACCACAATTGTCAGGATTTACAGTGAGGGTGAATCTCAATCAGCCTGTCAATAACAATCAAAATAGAAATTTTCATTCATGAGTTTCTTTGATTTTAGAGAAAACTTCAAAGATTTATTTTGCTGCATTGGTTGCACACCATTTGAATATTCTTGAGTGACACCAAGCACTGAGAAACCAGCGCAGGAGCGACAGAGGAAAAAAAAAATTGCCTGTCGCTCTAAAGTCAAAACCACCATAACACTGGTGATGATCAGGTGCAATCAAAACCACTATAACATCCATGACGATCAGATGTAAATCAGTACAGAGGACTGTGGCAAATGGGGCTCTGCTTCAGCATCAGTGAGACACAGAAATGACACGGAGGTCAGATTCACGCACCTCGACGAGGTTTATTTTTGCGCACTCACTACGCCACGAAATTTCCAGCCAAATCTCCTTTGCCGTTTAAGTTCTCAGACCTGAGGGCATACTTTTGAACACATAAGCAAGAGTGGTGCAAAAGTGGTGTTGGAAGGGATCCTATTCAAGTTACCATGGATATATACACATACCCCCCGCCCTCCCACCTAAAGCTTGGTGTCAACTTAACAAGCAAATAAAACTGCAAGCCCAACAACTTCAACTAGATATACATTTCAGGGCCTAAGTAATCTTTAGTAACATCAAAAGTCTGCTGATATCTCCCTGTGTTTCGATTACCACCCCTTTTCTACGCCACCACCCCAACTGTAGTCCGAGCTAAACCACGACCCAATTTGGAAACACGCTTCGCATGTGATACAGCTTCGCAATTCAGCCAGAACATAAAGGCTACAGTATAATCTCTTCCCAAAGACACTTCCACCCACCCCGTCCGCACAATGGAAACATTAAAAATGCTTCTTTACGCAAGTAAGACCCAGGATGACATCTACTATTATAAATAGTCTAATCTATATGGTAATACCCTTGTATTCTATAACCATAGAATGGGGATAAGATAACATTGTGACTTTAGGGTTTCTGTGACTGCTTTCTATGGTAATTGTTATCAAAGGTTATTTGGGTTGACATCGGCGCCGTGCGGTGATTGGCTCTCTTGTGTTATTTATGATATGAATTATGATAACAATGATGTCTCTGCTCCCTCTCTCTCCCTTTCCACCTCAGATACAATAAATTGCTATCGTTAATCATAGGTCTTTGTTCCGCTATGATTACCGGGCGTTGTAATAAGAATTTTATTTAAGAATATGGATTTGTCATACTTCTTACAGCAAATGAGACTGACAATATTTTATGTCCTGACATTTAATTTGTAAAGCGGGCACGGGGCGGTATTTGCATTTATAGCTCTTCTGTCTTTTTTTTTTTTTTGTTTTTGACGGATCCACAGAGTGTAGGTGACATTAGTCTATCAGAGAGGAGCTACACACAGGAGAATAAAAAAAAAACAAGTGTAAATACAGCCCTCACAAGTTGATGGAGCATGTGAGAGCAATATCCACAGTGAGCCCCGATTACTACTAATGCATTTATTCAGACATCCGAGTCCTGTAGTCAAATCGCAAGGAGGTCATGGGGGGGGGGGGGGGGGGGGGGGGGATGAGGCGATTTTATTTACCCAGGGTTTCGTTTAATTTACATGTTGCACATTATCTCTCCTTTTACTTTCCCTCCATGCAAGAGGCAAGCAATTCCTGGCTTCACGCAGAAGTCATAATTGATTGTGCAACGGAGAAATTGGAATAAAGAAAAGGAAAGATGGGGGGGGGGGGGGGGGGTTTGACTGTAATCAAGGACAAAAAAACAAAATGGGGAGTGAGAAAGAAATTAAGTGGGAGGCTCGTAGGGCAGAAATTAAAATGGGAAGATAAGAGCAATGCTTCTGAGCAGGAAGGGAGTGGGTGGGGGTGGGGGGGCTGTGTTCGCCTTCTGCTCGATCGATCGCCGACCTCCGTCGATACTTCCGGCGGCTGCACTTTCCGCAGAGACGGTTAAAAACAGCGGGGATAAACACGCAGATATGACCATGAACTCGGCCTGGCGACACGGACGCGTATTTGTGGACTTCATTAAGCCGCCGCCCTATCGGGTTGCTTTGCATCGATTTCCTTATTTTCATTGCTCCTGTACATTAAAATAAATGAGGCTGGATTAGGGACAGTACAATTAAAACCGGCAACATTCATTGAGGCGCTCGAATCAATACGAAGCGAAAGAGGTGAGGTTAAACAGACAGCAGATAAGGTGGTTTTTATGTTCTAATTCCGCGCAGCGACGGGAAATGGCGCAATTATTAACATGCAGGGGCAGACCAGCCCAAACTACAGAGATACGTAATGCTGACATTTAAAATGTTACGGCGTTAAATTACACCGCCGTTTTAACGAACGCAGGGAAAAAAAAAAGGCAAAATCATAAAACTGAAAATTACATGAAAAGCTCTTCATTTGTAGCCTTCGTCAGTTTCTAAATGTTTAACAAAAGAGATACATTTTACAGAAATATAAATAAAGGCCAGTTTTAGTAGCTGCATTTCATTATCGAGGAGTGCCCAACTCTGCAGGATGGGAGAGTCACGGCTCATTGCGAGATGTAGCGATCTCGCCCGGGCTATTTCCTCCGCCGATTCTAGCGTGCCATACATGCCACAGTGTTGCCAACCAGGAATGTTAATAACTCTTGCCGCCAAGTCCCAGACCAACCCAAAACGTAAAAAAAGAGAAATAATAAATAAATGAATAAATTTAACCCTTCCTGTGATTCACCGACAGATAAAAATGGAAAACACAAAATTATGTCATCAACTTCGGTCAAATCTTCCGCTCCTGCATGGTCTTCCATAAGTCCTCAGTTTACCATTTTGAGTCGCCACACCTTCAAAACCGAAAGTCTACACTGAGCAAAGCTATGACCTTTGCCTTCTATAGGTGGTGGTGGTGGTGGGGGGGTGTGTGTGTAGGGGGTTCGGAGTCCGTGGGGTACGGAGGAGGAAAGAAAGTTTAAGAACCTTCAAGCTGTAAGTTATTCAAGAATAAGCTTTGAATAATTGTCCTGCAATATGAGTTGCTTGATTAATTGCCTGAGATAAGGCCAGCTCCTGCTGCAGCCCAGCCTCCTGTGGCAGGCTGCTGCTTTTCTATAATCGCCTCAGTGTACGGCTTCGTCTGCACGCGCGAGGGAAGAAAATCGCGGGCGCCAGAGAGAACGAGAGCCCATTCTACTACCGCAGCATTAACCGGCAGATAACCCTGTATATTCTATTAATGATAATGGCTCCGCTAATTATTTAATGACGGCTAGTCCATCATACCAGGATGCGCTCCCCGCCCCCACCTTCATAATTAACATTGTTTGTAAAATAAATAAAACTTGTGATGCGACTTAACGGCCTGTCGAGGTTTTGTTCCGCAATTTTAGCCTTTTTTAAAAAAAATTTAAATAATGCTGCACAGTTAACCCCGACCACGGAGCCTACATATCACCGGAATCATCGACTGCCATACCGTGGTCATTACTGACACGCTCAAGAGGCCTCGGCAACCTTACATAAGACAAGTGCTACTTCATTCGCTATCTACTTCACATAACGACACGAGCCGAGTCAACTTTGAACCCGCGTGGCTCATTTGTTGATTCATCAGTTTAGGTAAAAACACTGACACCAAGATGGAGAGGGAGGGAGATGGCGCAGGAGAGATAACAGATAGACCTGGACAGGAAGGAAAAGTGAGGGAGAGCAAAGAGAGATGGAGAGACGGACTGACAGCGAGGGCGAGAGAAGGAGCGAGGTGATGGAAGGCCGAGTGCTTGAGGTAGGCTAGGAGAAAAAGAGAGAAGGAGAGATAAAGAGGGATAGAGAGGGGTGGGCGGTGAGGTGTGGCCTGGTCGGTTACTCCAGTTTCCAGAACAAAGGGACCACAGTGCTAATCCACTCGGCGAGGGCGAAATGCACAGAGGCCCCTCCGCTAACGGCAGAGCATTACCCTGCACCAGCAACACTGATAAGAGCAGGTGACCGTCCTCCATGCTAACTGGTGCTAATGCTACCCCAGCACCACGACTCTTCCTTTAGGTCATATATAATGTGCAGGACGCAGGTCGACAGTCAAAAGCCAGATGTATCTCACTGGAAGTGTCGAAAATAGGCTTTTTTTAAGGGGTTTGTCAAAGCAGGGGGAGGCATTCTGTGGTAAACCGAAATGTATTCCGCTCACATTGTAACACAAATTTGACAAAACGAAAAACAGGCATAGGAAAGCCGGTTTTAGCCGCGCACAATGTGGCTCACATTTAGTGCATTACTGAAACTGCTTCTTAGAAAAAAACAAGTACACGATACAACTCAGTGCACAACCACAGATGGTGTACTTTTACATATTTTAATAACCGCAGCAGGTTCCGATCAAACAGAACCCGAGCACCATAATGCCCCCTGGTATATTTTTTTCCAAGCATTTTGACAAATAAAATCGTTCACTGCCAGATAAAATTTTTTCCGCTCCTGAGAGGCAATTCAAAGGGCTACTCGGAGGTAAAGCAGAGTCCTTCGTGCACCCGACTCCCTCGGTTTTCAGCTACCTGCGACAGCCATCTCCACCCCAGCCACTGGAAGGGAAAAAATAAATCACACCCAGAGTACAGAGCTTTGGCCATTTGGTCGTAGAGACCGTTTTAGAAAATCTTGTTTGTGTGTATGATCTTGTTGGGCATAAATCTGGCAGGGAATTTTTCCACAGGTGAGACAATTGCAACAAGTGTCATTAGCCAAAAGAGGCAAAATTCTTGTGATCACACCCAATCATCGTCAGCATTGAAGATCAAGATTTTGGGAAGTTTGGACACCAACTACAAAAAAAAATAAAATAAATAAAAATAAACCTCAAATGGTGTGTTCGACTTCGTAAAATGCAGACCCTAAGCTATCATACATTTCTTTGAGGCATGCACACACTAAAGCTAAAAAAAAAAAACTAAATAACAAAAAATATTTGATGGGTTATGAATGCAGTTATGGAAATGCTGCCAAATAGTAATATTTACAGGGCCAGCTTAGAAAATTTTACTCCCCATGACTTCAGAAATAATTGGTCAAATGGGATGGAATAATCTTGTCTGAAATCATACAGACACTGCTAACACTCAAAATAACAGATCAGGGCCAGAAAAAAAAATTAATAACAAAAAACACCCATGGTATTTACCATGAAGACATCACATGGTCTTTAATTACTAAAGAGTGGTAATAAATAACACGTGAAATCAATGTTTGAATATTAGACAGATTTACATTGAAGTGTTAATATAATAAACACCACAACCTGAACTTCATGCAGGCAAACTTAAAAGAACAAAAGAACGAAGAGTTGGTAAATTAAGTTAAAAATATTAGTTTAAAAAAGACCTTATTTGAACGGTTTCTGATAATTTCATTTTATTAACTAGCCATTAAATTTGTATTCCAAGAGAATATAACACTACGACGTCCTAAAAAATCATTTCTGATGTCAAACCATCAGTACACCTCCAACAATATTACCAATTCCCGTATTTTTTTTCCGGAGAATTCTGTGCTTGGCTCATAAGTATCACGCCACTGCTGCTTCCAGGATCCAAAACATCGACCCCAAGGTCCGAGGCACATGACTCGGGCCAGTGCACTCCACAGCGCTGCTCTCCTATAGACCACAATAACTTTATCAGCACGGCATTCCCACCTCTGTAATGATTTTTGACCAGGGGAGAGTGCAGATATCGAGCAGCTACACCAGAGCTGTACCGCAGGCAGCCTGACACCCAGCCCAGGGAAGCCTGACCCCCCCCATCTCCAAAATAAACGCAGTCTTCGTGCCCCAGTGACCCCGGTGAAGTTGAGTCTTTGTCGGGGTGTATATTTACACACAGACCCTCCCTGACCCAGCGGCGAGGCGGAGGGACAGAGACGCACGCGAGGAAAATAAACAAAACAAGAGAAATAAAATAAAGAGATAATAAACAAGGGGGCGACTTACTGCAGCGTCAATTTTCAGACGGGCCCTTTCGAAACACAAACATTTAACGGAGTCGCCGCCGCGGAGAGCGCTGACTGAAATACGCCAGTCGACGGAACAGACGCGACGACTCACGTTTTTTGGAGGTGAAATTAAATAAATAATAATTGAAAGGGAGCAAATACTAGACACACAGTTAATGGCAAATCCTCTCCTTTATACTGTAATTTACTGCACGGCCTAAGGCGCGAAACGCCTTTGAAGTACTCTGAAATGTCAAATCCATTACTACTTTCCTGAAAAAAGAAAAACCACTTTACGTTCTTCATGGTAATCATTTACATTTCATTAAAAAAATGCAATTTGGGACGATTTGTGTGTAGTTTTCACTCCAGTATAATAATGTATTTATTCTGTGAAGCTGCGTGTGCAGAATAACATTTGATCTTTTCTTGCTCCACATATATAGGCATGAAATAAAGAGCAGAAGGACTTTTTTTTGTCAACGCTACATATCTGATAAAACTGTGATGAAATTAACCCATAATTACTGGGCAAAACTAAACCACACAGCGAAGCTGTTCATTGTAAGAGCTCAAAATACTTTTACACTGTGGCATTTTAGGGGACAAAAAATGCCAGCACCATAAATGTTGCATCATGGTCCATTTTCAAATCAGAAATAATTACACAATTTCAATTTAACTATTTATTCATTTCTTTTAATCAACTCCGATGGAGAAGAAATTGAATCAACTTCCCAATTTTACCTACATTTTATGAGCAAATCCTTTAATGCGCAAATCGTTGCGAGTTATTTAGAGAAACATAAAGAACATTCCCTGGCTTTCTAAGCAGCAGGTATGATAACCCACCTTTGAGTGGCTTATCTTAGTCTTACGGTTTACTGGGCCACCATCTCCTACAGGTTTATTGTTAATGCAGGAGACATAACACGGGGTTCAGATGGGACGAGCCCGCGCGTGTGGGGGTGGGGGGGGGGCTTTGGGGTGTCTGTACATCGGGGCAGACTGGCTCCACACGGCAGAACAGCAGCAGCAGACCGAAACTGGAGCCAGGAAGAGCGGGTGGGATAGAACAGCACAGCGCCCACCCCGCACCACCTAACCCCACCTCCCACCACCGCCAAACGTGCTTCGCTCGCGAGCCTTCGACCCGCAGCATCAGGCCACGGTCTCGCGACAACGCACCTTACCCTTCTGTGCCCCCTTTCCGCTTTCCTTCTTTTAATTTCCTTCTTTCTTCTAACATATATATATATATATATATATATATATATATATATAATTTATTTATTTTTTCTCTCTTCAGATCAAGAACTCAGATTGAGGCTGAGAAAATTTGTCCACGCCCTCCCCTCCCCTCAAAAACAACCATGTTTGGCTTCTGTTTTTCCAGGGCCTGGCGCCACCCGGAGAACTGTAAACAATAAATATCTGCTGATGATGGAGGCCTTTCTGTTCTCTCTTTTTTTTTTTTTTTTTTTTTTGCTACGAGTGAGGCCTCGTGGTGACACAATCGCACAAGTACAGAGGCAAACGAGTCATTTTCACACAGTTTAAAGAGTGAAAAAGCAATCTAAGTGATTCTCACAGCCCCTGGCCTTGTCATCAACCATCAAGGCCATCGAAACTGTGCGAAACGCTTTATTAAAGCTGCAATCACCTGTCACTTATCAATTCAGCCATGAGCAGGTTGTACAGAAGGCCAGTCCTCCTTGGAGTTTATAAAAGAACAGAGGCAAAGGCAAACTTGAATTTCCCTCATGAATATCCATCTGCACACTTCAAACAACTTGACCGTTGATACAACCACTATCCACCAAAGTTGGAGTAGCTGTAAAGTCGGGTATATACAGGACTACTAAACCATAACCATAAGGAAAAAAAAAAAACTAAGAAAAAAAAAAAAGAGAGAAAGCATTCAATGTTAGCAAGATGGTATCTACACGTCTTCCTCTGCTAAAAACCTGGCACCAACAGAGCAGTTCACTTGAGGGTGGATTCAATTGAAAATCACTTTTACATCAAAGTCAGCCACAATTATGTCTTTCAACTATTACGGTCTTAAAAAAGAAAACTCTTGAGCATTGGCAATGGACCCTAAGAAACAATGCAGTTTCAGGAGTAGTCTGGCCCAGAAAAGAACTGCCCAGGGAGTCGCGCAATCCTTCCAACTTAACGCTAGCGAAACGGCATGAACGCCTTGGCTCTCCTTCAGACCGTGTGCGGAAAACACTAAAGCTGGAGAGCGTGTTCAAACTCGGAGGTCAGGAGAGAGTTTTCAGGGACTGGTCCCCGACAGCAACTGAACAGAGGGAATGCAGCTTCCACAAAACAGCCGATACGAACAAATGCGCACACACACACACACACCTACACATACTCGCGCGCGCACACACACACACACACACACACACACCTACACATACTCGCGCGCACACACACACACACACCTACACATACTCGCGCACACACACACACACACACACATATATACTCGCGCACACACACACACACACACACACACACACTCGCGCACAAACACACACACACATATACTCGCGCACACACACAGTCAAGGGGGAGAGAAAATCATTAACCGGTCACGACAAGGGGGAAAAAAAAAAAACAATTCTACTGAATTTCAATTGTTACCAGGTTTTTTTTCCGTCAGTAGTTTTTCCTGCCACCTCTTTCTCGAAAAAAAAAAAAACAAGTGTTTCATCTACACTTGAAAAAGAACGAAGAAGAAAGCATTTAAAGAACAGAGGCAGTACAACACGATGTTTAAATAAGGGTGGGGGGAGGTCTATACCGTTTTTTTAAATGAAAATAATAAGCAGCTACCTATCTCCTGCAATTAACTTGCACCGATTTCTATCGGACGAGATTTTCCAAGTGCATCTAAAGAAAATGTTTGCGTTTGAAAAACTCCATCAAATAAACAAGATAAGGCCCCGCCGTATCGCGGACGGCAGACTTTGTTCTAGCGGGGATCAGTGAGGGAGACGTGCTGTTTGCACTGATGGGTTTCAGAAGGCTAAAGCGCGGCCCGCTAATGTCTCCTGGTGCTCGCCTCCATATTGCAGTAATTTCGCCAGATTTAGGCAGGAGATAATCTGGGGGGCTTGTGGGGGAATATAATGAGATGGTCACAAAAGCCGCACTGAAGGGCAATATCGCTTTCATAAATAAACAGCAGAGTAATGCACAAAGTCACTGCTTCTCCTTGAAGGTAAAACGATTCCTCGCCCCCTCCCAGGTCACCGAGAATACGGGAAAGTAATCTTGAATAATTCTGAAAATTCAATTTCGGTTGCTGTAAAATTTCAGCAGGGGGAAAAAAAAACAAAAACAAACAAAAAACACTAATTTGTATTCTAGCAACAAAAACAAAATCTTTTTTCGCTGCATAGCTAGACTTAAATTCTAAATACACTTCTCAGAGGATGCATACTCAATGAAGTAGAATTTAACAAGCCCAGGTGGTTGTTTTATTTTATTTTGCATTTTAGAGGTAAATTTATAAAATCTCATTTGCTTCAAAGTAGCACAGTATGAAACCTGGAAAACCAATGCATTCACAGGGTTTTAGCAAAAATGCAACCTTTTCATGATGAGTAAAATTAACAATACAATAGATGAATGAAAAATAAGATTAGATAGGAGCACTCTATCAGGTCCCAAACGCCCCTACTGGAGCAGTCCTGGTTATACTGAGGGCTAGTACGGAAACTGTCTTTTGACGATTAAGTTGAAATTAAAATGGAGGCCATTCGAACTTGAGACAATGCGGTGAAGTTTCCATTTTTCCACTTTCAAAACAACGGGCATAACTGCTATTCCTTTTCTTTCCGAGAGTAGAACCAAACTGACTAGAAGCCGCAACCTTGCAACGAGCATCGCCACGGTTACGGGACCGGCATGACTGCAAGACAATACCCAGGGCGACTTATTTATTTGTTTAATTTTCCCATATGACCCTGTGACTCTGCTAATTGCAACGAGAGAGCACCGCTGCTTCTTATTAAACAAACAAACACCATTAAGTTCAGTTTACCATCTTCTTGCTTGAAATAATACTGACCATTCTAAAGCATTCAGCCCAGCCGTCTCGATAGTTCTGGCACCACTTCAGAGGATAGTAAATTTGACATAAACTGTTTAGTCCGTTTTCTTCCATGCTCTCGACAAACACTGTGGCTGTATGTAACAGAGAGAGTCTCTCGATACCAAACAAAACAGAAAGTGCCGAGTGACAGGTTGAAGTCTCACTTTCACGCATGTAGCCTGCGTGTCCTTTTTTCCAAATCTTAATGTTTTTTTTTTTTTTTTACACACTCATGCTACAGGCTGCTAAGGTCGTCTCTTCTTGTTCTTGTGAATCTGTGGCGCTTCCCCCACACTTTTTCACTCAATTTGAAACTACTCGGTCGCCAAGACAGACCGCCTTACTGACAAATATCAGAGAAATTCACCTGCCGCGCATTCCAACGTCGACGCGACATGGGGAAATGACACATTTGCCACTCAAAAAACGACACTCAGTCACGCATCCTCTCCAGACCCAAATCACTCACGCAGTCGACCGGTGGAGTCATCTCTATTACCCCATGAGCGGGTCAGTACAGCCCACACAGACTCTCAGTGTTAACAGAAGACGCAGTGGCCCATGATGTAAGCTTGCAGACAGATTTATGAGTCACCAACGGTGCAAAAAAAAAAAAACAAAACTCATGTTTGTCTTTCAGCCTACGAGTAGCTGCCAAGTGCTAGCAATTGACAACACTGCCCTCAACGTTTTGCTTTCAGTTTTTTTGTGCTCAGTTTTGCATGTTTAAACAAACTCAGGCTTATAGAAAAAAGTAAAAGTGGGGGTCTATTCGAGGTGGCTGGTCCAACTTGACCTCGTGCCCCTCCAGGTCGAAGGACAACCGTCAGGCAGGCACTACCTGAGAGCTGATACTGAGCCACTGCCTCGGCAAAAACCTATGAACTTCTCACCTTTCGGTGAACACAAAAACAAGCGGTAATCAGTGAGGACGGCTCGTACCCGGATGTGGGATGTGCATACCGTACTGCAAAACGCAAGTGCCTTTTTTTTCCTTTGATGGTCAGGCCGATACCACACAAGGCTTAACTCCCAGCTTATGTGGAGGACCGAGCACATTTGGTTGTTGGTATTGTTGCACGCGTGTGTATGTGCCCATACCTGCATAAGTGCCTGAGTGAGAATAGGTGTATGACTGTGCGCATGCATGTACGCGTTCCCATGTGAGCATTTCTGTGAATCCATCTGAGTGTGCATGTGTTTGTGTGGAGTTTAAGTCAATACATGTGAGCCTGAGAGATAGTGATCGTGCATGCGTGTGTGTGTGTGTGTGTGCGTGGACGCATGCATCAGTGATTGCTGATGTGTGAGCGGGCGTTCGTATGAGTGATTGTGTATGCGTGCGCGTGTGTCCGCGTGTGCGTGAACAAGCACGCACTCATATGTGTGAGTGAGCGCGCGCGCGTATATGTGAATGATCGTGCATGCATCTGCGCGCGTGCGCATGCGCGCGAGATTGTGCACAGGCTCACACACGCAAGCGCAAATGCGAGATCGTGTACGCGTGCGTGACCGCGCGCATGAGCGTGAGATTGCGCTTGCGTGCTTGAGCGGAGCGCGATGGCTGGGAGCGGCAGGGCCATGGCGCCAGCAGTCTGCCATTCCCCGGAGACGGTAACGGCTGAGCGCCGATGGAAGGCGGAAGGTGAGGCAGTTGCTGCGGGCCCTGGGGTCGGCGCACGGCAACAAACACCAGGAACAAACTCCCCGGCGGCTCCACGGGAATTCCACAGGTGAGTCAGGAGATGCAGACCTGCAAACGCACGCTGACCTCTCTTCAATAACCAAATGAACATGCAGAGTCTTCTTATTAATGGGATCTCTGCCAAAAAAATCTGCCTTTATTCCCCAGGCCAAGAACAAAATATTTTGTAATAGCAATAAAGTTATCTTCAGATTTAAAGACACTGCCTTGCGTAACATTCCTTACCCCAGATTACAAGAGAAGAACCACCCATCTCTCAGTGAGGCACTGATACAGTCCATTCAAAGCTGAAATGCAACACAGCCAAGCAAATCAATCTTGGTGACAAAAAATCATTAACAAATATGCCGTTTAATCATGTACGACCAAGGTCTTCAACCTTAGAGCGCTAAATGCAATTTTTGTTACTCCATAAAGTAAGATTTCAAAATAAAAGCTCCCCTGCGGGAGCTCTTTTAAACAAGTCGCCACATGATAGGTTTTCAGCAGCACAAGATAATTAAATTTATATTTTTTAAAAATTCATTACACGCTCTAAGGGTTAAACAAAGCTGACCAACGGGGGTCGAAAGCCTCACCGCAAACAAGAAATTTGACGACTTAACCTACGTTTCTGAAGCGAGCAGCACTTTGCTGATGCCAAAACATTCAACAGAAATTCTATTATTACATTCAAACTGCAGGGTGCGGGTGGTTCGCACAAGATCTATATCAGTGTTACCTGGGTTTGGACTGAATTAGTCAAACCTTTACTTTCTACAAAGGATGATAATCTCATATTAAAATCTCTTACTAACGTTACACACCCCAGTCATGCAAGTCAATAAGGATGGAATACAGCAGCGCGGGGCGTCCATTATTAGAAAGGGAAGAACAAGAGTAACCCACAAACACGCGGCCAAGTGTTTCAATTTTTCAATTCCATCTTTCCATCAAGTAAAGTTTTCAGAAGATCTTGAACGTAAAATTGAATTATGTCCCATAAAATATGAGAAAATGTAAAACGGCTGAATGATCTGTCGACAGGGCCGATATTCTGTTTCTATAAGGGGTGATGTACACATGGTTTTTATGTTAAAAGCAGAAGGGGATTTAAACCACTAAGTAAACCAAGGCAGGATAAAAAATGACTCCCTTGTGCTTCCGAATAAAACGCTGGAATCCATCAAGTTTTCAATGTTTCGCTCGTCAGTATTGCCCTTATAATATTTCACTGTCAGAGCCCCCATCCAAGTCAAATAGAAAGGCCGTTTAGGTTCGCTTAAAAATTCCCCTGACGTCTCTCCACTTATAGTTATTAAGAGCTATATATAAAACAAGCTACATGGGCGTAATCTCGAAAGAGGTCGTTTTCTCTCATTAAGACACATAATTGCCGAATTTACAAACATCTCGTTTCCTCTCAGAAAATCGGAAGCCATTACGGCCGCTAGAAATGCCCGTCCTGGCGATTACGCAGCCCCTGCTGCCATGCTGCCGCGAATTCCTGCGGGGCCGCAGACCGAGTCGTCAGCCAGGGATCCGCGCGTGGAAACTGGATCAGGCCTGGGAGGGAGACTGAGCCCAGGAGCGCTGCAAAGATCTGGGCAGCAGCGCGGCACAGCGGTGAGGTAAACGCACGACGGCGCAGGATCTTCTCCCGCTTTCCCAGGAACCAACGCACCTCGCATGTATGACCTTACGGCGGACGTGCAGCGCGAGCAGCTAAAGTTCTGCCACTCGATGCGATGATGCGACCTGCCATCTGAAACGGGTGAAATGGATGTGCAAATACAGAACGAGATGGGGCAGTCCCGAGGGCCACCGCATATTTGTGAAAGGCAAGGTTTTGGCGGGCAGGGTACTCCTTGCCACATCTCTCAAAGCCACGCTCTCTGATAGAAATCATCCCATGAATAACAAAAGGTCGCAAGTGACATTCCTGATTAAACCCGTTTTTCTGCACCACAAAGTATTACAGACGCTGTAGTACTTTGTGGTGCAGAAAAACAGGTTTCATCAGGTATGTCACTTGCGACCTTTTATTATTCCTGGGAAGAAATACTTGTGAAAGTCATGCAGGTCTACCGTGCCACAGTTTTACAGCTGAGACTTCAAAGAACAGGCTGCATAACATCAGCCCGGGCTCACCCCTGACATGCCAAGTCACCTGATGGAAACAGCAGTTACAGAACATGTCTGAAGTTAATTGGAATGCTAAATATGACGTGAAATTCTAATCCCTTCATGCAGATCTAAATTCTAATGCAGATGTCACAATAAATACTCGCAAGCCAGAACAATGGAGTTGAAAAACTTAGGATGGAAATCAGAATTTTGAAAAGCCTACTCTTGGAAGAGTCAAAAAGCGCAATAGCCAACAGACTTCATGACCAAACACTCGAACGGCATGCAGAAAAAAGATCACCGCAATAGGGATCACGTGATGTTACCATGTGAGATTATTTAGTGCGTGAAAGTGAAAACAAAAAAGGCAAACGTTAACAAGAGTTGTCAGAAAGACAACAAAGCTCGCTGGGGCAAGGTTAAAGTTTTTCTGCACGCAGACGGACGCGGACGCGGACGCCGGGGGTACGACAATAGCTCTCCGGACGTTATTCGTCCCGGCGAGCTAAAAAGGTTGAGTTAACGAAAAGTGTTGATCACAACGCCTCTGCCCTAAAAGCTGATCTTCGCCATCACTTGACCTTTAATGTGACCCCACATTTGACCCGGTGACCTCCAAGACCTAATCAGTTCATCCACCCTCTGTGGACAGTTACAACGGTTGATTTGTACAAAAATCTTCAGTAAATAGTGTCGACACAAGATGTGTATGATGAATGCACGGACAGACAACCTTGAAACAGTATGGCCTCCACCCACTCCAACCACTGCATGAGGCGGTCCACAGCAGGCCTTCCTTTTTGCCACACTATTGGGCAGTTGGTGGGTTTATAGAGGGTGTTCCAGAGGAAAGGTTTCAGGTTTCAGGACTGAAGGTTTGGGACAGGGTTCAGAGGTGAGGAATGGCTGGAGTCGATTAGACCCGAGCGATAGAACAATAACAGTAATTAGCGCACTGACAACTTCTTCAACAGCAATAAAAAAAGGTGTTCGATACAAAATTCAGTAAGTTTATACAGCTGACTCAAATGCAAACTGCTGTCAAGCTGTCTGACGGCAAATCAGATAAATTGAGTTATACAAACAATCTCCCTCCCCGACTCATATAAAGAGCGTATCATATCACAGAAAAAATAACAAGGAAAAGGTGACACCCGAACAGCCAATCATAAAGCAGCTCTAATGGCTGGCTGTGCAATGTATCCACCTGGGCGCGCTCAAAACACACAGCTAGCCTGACTGAAGAGGAGATGAGCGCGTAGGAAGAAATTATTGGCGCAAGAAGTAACGGGAGTTTGCCGGTTTTTTTTTCATTTTCTGAAATCCGACAAAGAGTTAGCTCACAATTCATTCCTCCAAAGTTAGCGGTTGGCACCCAATCGAACATGAGACAAGTTGTGGCACCGCTGAAGTGCAAGCCTACGAAACAGACAACCGCGGTGAACCACATGACGGCAACACCACATGCCGAAACGTTGAGCCGTTTTCAGGACATGACACAGCCAGTGGCCTTTCAGTATGACATAGATAGGCTCCCATGCAGTACCAGCCAAGAAACAAAACAACTTCACCAGACAGGAGGCTGGGTACCATTAGGCGACACATATTTCACTTCATCTCCAGAGCCTTGCACAAAATGGTACTACCTCACGCAAATGATCTGCGAAGTCAAAGGGTAAAAAAAAAAAAAAAAAAAAATTGAAGCAAAACCGGCATCTTTGACAGTAGGTAAAGCAGTTCATGTATTTGCTGATTGGCTGTTGCACCTTACGCGACAAAATAAAATGCTCTGATTGTCTACGCTGGCTGTCAGATCCATTTCTACAAAATATTTGAAACCTCTGCCTCTTCTCTTGACAATTTATTATCACTTGAGCGAAACAGCAACAATGGCATCATTAGCCGGATAACATACGGCATCACGCAGCTGGTATTGAAAACCCAGTGGTAAAATCCACGGCAATGAGGTACAAAACTGTCAGAGGACAAGAGATTGGATGTATGTAAGAGGAGAGGTGCTTTGGACGATTTAATGAGATGGACTAGTGCAAATGGGTAGCGTTTCAGGCTAAGGAGAATATACTTTTGGACCCGCTGAGGACAGTGCAAAAATAGAGGTTGTCTGCTGAAATCTCCAAGGGTCCTAAACATTTTTTCCATTCACCTGACGGAGTCTGGTTCAACAAAAAGTACAGTCAAGGAACCTGGAGTCAAGCAGCTCCAAAGAGTCATTGACCCCAATTACATCATACATGGCCGCTTCAAATTTTTTCTACATTTGCAATTCGAGTAAATTAACCTTTTCTCTATCGTTGTTTTAGCTAAATGGGCCAAAGGGTGCCTTGAAACATGTCAAGGAAAAATATCAATAATTATCGTTGTTGATTGACATGAAATAATTGTACTGCTATACGAATTTTGGTCACATTGCCCAGCTGTAGAGTCAGTGTGAGCGACCAAGAAGTTGCATCTCTTCATTATTTACCTCTACAATTGGTGGAGAAAGTCATCACCATCATCAGCCATCATCTGGATGTAATGAAGCAGGGGACGACCCCACTCACCCCCAGAATAAATATTAACAACTGCTTTTCTAATATGCACAAGGCTCTAATAAATCTGTGCGGGTGCCGCTCAGTGGTTTTAGCTGCCAGGTAAGGAATCTTCTGGAAGCTGGGAACCCTCCATTGTAGACACACGGCAAACCACCAGGCAGGGAAAAATTTGGCCCAGAGGCAGGGAAGACCATACAGCGGAGTTTCGACTGTGCCCTCTGCGAAAAGTCGGATTGTCCCGCAGACATGGCCCACAGTACAGGGACACAGATCTGAGAAGATCTTAAGCCCGAAGAACCGGTGCCTGACCTTTTACCCGAGTTACACAAACAGGCTCTTAAACGCCCCCCAAAGCCCCCGCCCCACCCAAGTCTTCCCACAGCCCAGCTCTGTGCAGCTTTCCCAACGACCACGATAACAAAACCATTACTGAACTGTCGTTCCCAAGGACAGCCCGCGTCCCGCAAAGACACACAAGCAATTAGCCGCCAGCGAAGCGTGCCGTTTGTGTGTACGAACGCACGGAGACGCGTCCAGTGGAGGCACTGCTACGTGGAAGAACGTGTACATCCTCGCGGTCTCTCCGGAGTTCGGCGGTTTCTACGAAAGCCCGCACTCGCACATCTGGCTCGGACTGCGTCTGAGGGTCAGGAAATCCCTTCATTTATGGTGATTAGGTAAATTTACAAGCCCGGGAGGGGTCACCCAGGGGCCATGTTGAACGATCTCAGCCCAGGAAGTTTTCAGCAGTGAGATGGCGGCACAAGGGGGGGGAACAGGAACAACACCTCACGTGCACTTGCGCGTGTGTGTACATAACCCGCATCATAGGGTCAGTGGGATCTCAAAAATCCTTCTATACTCTTTTATGAAAGGGGCAAGGGTGGGGGGGTGCGGTGGGGACAGGTCAAAGGAGACTCATGTCTGGGTCGACAGCTGATCCTAGATCAGTTCAGGATGGAGCTAACCCAAACATAACCCTTATTTGACAGCTGCGACATGGAAAACAGGCTGATACTTTAAAAATACAGCCTGACGTAATGAGTGGCACACTGCCACGGCCGGTCCAATACATCTCCCAGCGGCCGCACCGCAAACTCAGAGTCCGCTCCGAGGAAACCATTTTCGAAATGCTGAGTATTTGTAAACTGGTTAGATCCCTGGAGGAGTATAAACGGGGACGGAGATGACAGCGAAGCGATAAGCGCACGCATCTGGGCCTGAGACGGGCCGGTCGAGCCTCGCTCTTTATTTCGCCGTTCCAACCCGTTCTTCCCGTAATTGAAAGCGCTCCTCGCGACGGTTTCTTCACGCCAGAGAGAAGGCGCATTACTCGCCCCGGCTGAGGGCGCCGTCCATGTTGAACGATCTCTGATGGATCTCCTCTCCCGAGAGATGTGCCCCCTCCGCTGTGCAGGCTTCTACCTCTTTTCTATGCAGTAAAACCCTGTTAAAACTGAACCAGAAATAGTGGTAGTTCACTATCCGGATTCCGCATGGACCGATCCAATCATAGATGCATAGACCGGCATGGACGGGGCCAGTCGTCCCCATAATAGCAGCGCAAGGTTCCAGTCAATTGTATGCCCAATGCAACAACCACAGGAGCCCGAGAAACACCTGAAAAAGCGAGACTGTTCTGAATGACCGCAACAGTTTGACAAATAAGGTTATAAAAACGCAAGCCAATGCAACCACATTTACCCGCTTTAAAATCTCAGAAAAAGGGGAAAAAGTATAACTCTTCCAGTAATGTTGTGGAGAGGGAGCAAGTACGGGCAAACCGCCAAATATCCCTGCATTTGTCTTTATCCGAACTACTAAAGGTCGCTATATACTAGTAAGACGCGTCTGTCGATAGTGTCTGATGAAGAGAATGATGTCAGAGAAAAAAAGTGTTGTCCAACATTGTCTTGTACCTGTCGAATATTTGTAATTTTGCTGTTGTTGGTTGACCTATATTTTCTTTCTTTTTTTTCTTTTTTTTTCCAATTTTGGCATCTCCAATCCCACCCAAATCTGTCATGTCCAATTGGGGAACTATGTACAAGGCTTTTGAATACGCAACCCCCTGTTGCCAACTCAGGAGAGTGAAGACAGGTCGCGGCTCTCCTCTGAAGCATGCGCCTGTCAGCCATCGCTTCTTATACACTCATTGGTCGAATCTTCGCAAGTTCAGAACGAGGGCGGAGGATACCCGGACATGAACGAGCTTAGAATCTTCCTGACGAGCACCCGTCTGGCCAACAGGAGGAACCTAAGCAACAAACAAAGCAACTTGTGTTTCCCTTCCCGGCAGACCCTTCCCAATTTGCATCCCAATTGTGTGCTACTCTGAAAAAGCTGCCAACCACTGCCGGTTGGTACGACCGGGGCTCGAACCCACGCCGTGACAGTCACTTCTGCTTTGCAAAGCGATGCTTTAACCGAGTGAGCTATCCGGCAGCTCTGACTTTTATTTTCATTGACTACATGGATCAAGAGTCTGGCGATTGTACTGGATATGGAAAGTTGATACAGTAGCTTTGGAAAAATAGATCGGTTGGTCTCAGTACAAAAAACACAGAATAACCATGGAGATGACAGCTTGCGTCACAGCCGTCGTCTGAGACTTTGCTTAAGTATAAAAACATCTGAGTTGACCCACACTTTTTTTTTTTTAAAAGATGTCAGTTTACACGTCATACAAGTATAAAACGACTGACACTGTCGCCATCTAACCTGAAAGCGGTGATATACACTTCTCTTCCACAACCTCTTTCTAACAGCTGTGGGACCAAAAAAAACTTGTATAAAGGAAGACACAAGTCAGTCAGTATTTCTTGAAACAGCATAAACAGGATGAAACTGAAATGGGACAAACTTTCTGGCAGCAAAGTTACAAGCAAGGCGCATTACGGGTCGTGCCCCAAGTCATGATGGGAAGCGTTGGACTCATTGGTCCCATTATTCCCTCTCGTCCCTGTGGTACATTTTCAACATCTACAGCGAAGAGCACAACTCCGGAGCAAGCGGTTGAATGGCAGGCTCATGCGGCCAAGGGAATAACCAGCATGCACTGCTCTCTCATTGAAATTCACACAAACCCAGCTCCATCAGATAAGCGCACCATGGCACAGCGCACCTCTCAGTAATGACCAAGGCACCCAGATGTGAATGTTTAGTGACTTTTTATACTTTCATGTGGCAATGGGAGCTACTAAAGAGCAGGCTAATTTGTCGAACAATATCAAGATATCGAGCGAAAACCTCAGGCCAATCATCGAGAAATTAAAGGGGCATTAGGAAAGACTTCAGAACAGCTCTTTAAAGGCGCTGTAATTCTGAACGTGCGTTAGCAGGCTTCGCAAGCGGAGAGAGCAGAACAGACTCTGGGGTTCAATTTAAAGATGGGAAAACTCCAGAACAAAGAGGGAAAATATTTCAAGTCTTTTTGAAGAAAGAAGTACAGAGAACAGACAAGGGCGGCGTTTGATTTAACTAAAACACAATCTCGACTGAACAAAGGCAAGACATTTTCAGATATTCTTTGGGGTACTCAATCAGCACACAAAGACGACAGATTGTTGAACAATCGACAAGGCAGTGCACAGACCAGTCTACATGGCAGCAAACGCAGCTGCTTTTAGTTCACTTTCAAGAGGGCAGGACGAGCGAAGAAAGCAGTTAAAACACCAGCAGACGGTATGGAGCAGCGATACGAATCCTTAATCCAGTTTATCAGACACAAGTATTTATTCTTCCCCCCTCAGTGTCATATAGTGTATAAACAATAGCATCGGAGGTAGGAACAGAATTACAGCGGCGCTTATGCAGAGCAAACAACGAGATACGCGGCGAGGAATGATGAAACAGTGTGTAACACGAGACCCAGCACTCTCTCGAGATGCTTGATAAAGCGCTGAACTGATTCTCCTCCTAGATGGCGTGCAGGCCCACTTCTCCAAACAGATGGACCGAAAAAGATAAACATTCACGCCTACTCTTCCTCCGCGTATCAATACCGAAATTTTCTTTCCTCCTCCGTCAGACTGAACTCGAGAATTTGATGCATCTATGGACGATCTGGGCGGGGGGGGGCGGTGCTGAGTGTGTGCAGAGCTCCACTCCAAGCCCAGTAGAGGAGATACTACGCTGCGGGAAATGCCGTGCTGCTTGTGTGCGCGTGTGTGTGCGTGCGCGTGTGCGCTCTTCACTGACCTGTGCAGAGAAGTGTTGAAGACCTGCTCTTACAAGTGTAAATGAAAGGCAATGATAACATCAACCGTTGGTGAGAAATGGGTTTCGGTACGGGAGGGGTATACAGTACAAGGCTTATATAAAATGATCTCTCGGCACCAGCTAAACAGGTAATGTTATAAAAGCACACTTGCCCCCCACAAGCACGCACATGCAGAAGCCTTAAAATATCAGGAACAGGGTCACAATCAAGCTAACTCTGCAGTTTAGGATCCAATTCAGTATCAATTCCACACCCCTCCCCAGTTAAATCCACATAATTTACAGCAGAATACTGGTCAAAAGAGATTCATTTATTTTCTGTACTTGACTACAGTTCCGAAATCTCAGAAGCATACTGACGGATTTGACACATGTAAGGGTTTCAGTTAGTTCCTCCAGTTACATCATCTTGATTTCTGTTTGAATTCAAACTTCAGTCATACTGAACTATGAAGGTAGTCAGAGAGCCCATTACCTCCACTGTCTTGAAATTCGTTGGTGGAGGAATTATCATTGTGAGCGCGAGTGTTAAACGAGTCTTGACAGAACCTTCATTACATGCTAAGAAATTCTTTCAAATCTTGTATCAAGAATAGGGGTTGGATCTTCACCAAAATGTAATCACGTCCTCCTTAGCACAGCATCTATCAACACAGAAAATTTCATTGACATCCATCCATAACTTTTCAAGATATATCACTGAATGTCAAATGGATGAATGAATGAATGAATGAATGAATGAATGGACAAATTCATAAACAAACACTGGTGAAAAAATTTCCCCTGGTGGAGGTATAATGAATTACAACTGGCATGCATGAAATCTTGAAAATTGAACATTTTCTCGACTGTATTTATCTATCCACCAGTAAAGTTCCAACAAAGGGTATGGACAGCATATCACTGATGGGAAACAAACTGCAGGTAAGTTACATAAGTTACACTACTCTGCTACCAGGGAGAACTTCCCAGCCATGACCACCGATACACGTCCAGAGACTACCGTGCCAAGTGGGTCCAGCTTGATGAATCCAGGCCTGGCAGAGGACTGAACACAACCTAACGATGCAAAGGTGGACCTTCGCTTAACAGTTGATATAATACCTCCCATTTATTGCCATCCATCTCCATTCAGCCAAACAGACACATTGTTTACTTCACCATGGCTATCCTGTTGAGCTCCAAATGTGAGGGTGTATGGGAAACCAATTCTGCCATGGAGGAGGGATCGATTTAAACATCTCCGCTGCATGTATGAAGCATTTGTTTCATTATGCGTTTAGATAAGAGGCAGAATCTTTAAAAGACGCCTGACGGTTCCTCGTCAAAACCCCAGCCGTCCTTATCTCGGCTTGTTTCAATGCATCAGAGTGCCGTTTGGCTTGCTGCCCTTTGCAAAGGATGTGATTATAAATGATTTCAGATTTCCTCTACAGGGAAGAAAAAAAATCAGAAAACTAGAAAAAAAATGATGTCCATGGCATGGGACACGTATGCCTTGCTTTCGTTAGGTTAAAGTCTTACTCGAGGTGTGCCACGTAGCGTAAAAATTTGAAAACAAAGCGAGAGATGCACACCTTTAAGGTCCCTCTAAGACATATGGGAACACAATGAATTTTGTTCATTGTTTTTTCAGGAAAAGTGGATACACAACACTGCCCATCAGGTGGGACGGATGTACGGATGTACATACAGACAGTCGGATACAGAGGATAACTTTTAATGTCCCCAACCATATGGCAGGGGCATAAACTGCAGGACAACTTCCATACTATCCAGGTTCTACTGGGTCAGAATTCAAAAATTAGTTCCAAATATGTGCAGCAAACCAAAACTTAAATCACAAAGCTATTTTCCCCCAAATTCAAACTGCAACAATAACCCTGAAGCTGAGCTGGGGCTTCAGAGAGCCAAGGTGGGGCCCCAAGTGACAACAATTAAATTCAAACTAATATTTTTTGAGGATTTTAGAAACAGCGGGACACGTTTTATGCCTGAAAGGACATATTTCACGTACATAATGCTGTCGAAAATGGGCGAGTGGTTGGCGAAAGCAGAAAGAGGCGCCGTAAAGGAAAATAAAGGCTGGTTTTGTTTCGCTTGTTTCAGAAAGACGACCGAAGCGCGCCAATTGTTCAATCATTTTGTTTGCAGTAGCCATACATCTAATGCAGTGAGACAGCGCTGGAAAACAGCCTGCTTTTGTTGTCTATGTGCACAGATAGTGTAGTGAAGCCATTACAGGAGCGCTGCACGTATCGCAAGAGTGGGAAAAGAAATCCCTGGTAAAAATAACAAACGATGAGAACAGGCAGAAATCAGGGCCCGGAGCACCTGCAGGAGGAACCTCACCTCACAGCCGCCTCTAGCGTCATGGGAAAAATGTCAATTAGCAGCCATTATGGGTCTTTCCACACAATTACACACAAACACACACACACACACACACACACAACGCACCTACAAACACATAATCATTGCGCACCTTCACACACCCTGCACTACACACACACACACCACACACCCACAGACACATAATCACTGTACACCTACACACACCCTGCACTACACACACACACATACAGACACACCATGCACCAACAGACACACAAACACTACGCATTTGCACACCATGCAGGATGCGCTCACGCACGCACGCACACACACACACACGCACGCGCACACACACACACACACACACGCAGACACACACACACACACACACACACACCATCACTGTGCATCTACGCAAACCCTATAGTACACACACAAAACATGCAATATGCACACACACACACACAAATACTTTGCACCAGCACACACACACACACACACACACACACACACACACACACACACACACGGTGCCATATGCATACACAAACGCACTTTGCACCTGCACGCACGCACACACTGTGTAGTATACACACTCACACACACCATGCAGTAGACACATACAAAGGCACATACACACTTTGAAGCTGCGCACACACACATACTGAGCAATATACAGACACACGCAAAAACAGAAACACAAAAACACTCTGTACCTGCACACACACACACACACACACACACACACACATTCGACCTTGTCTGGGAAGGGCTAGTGGCCAGTCAGTCATTAAAAGCAGCCTCTGGTTGCGGTCTGGCAGTCAAACAGTGTGTTAGACTACAGACATGCAAAGTTAATTGAATGTTTGCTGGCAGAGTCACGCTCCATCACAGCAGGCAGGAGTGTAATTAATTCCTTTGTATATTGGGGGGGGGACGCAAAGTCGACATCGATAACTGGCATTGAGCCTGCGATTACCGCTTGCCTGTGCGTCTCCACCAATGAGGCAACCAGAAAGAACCCCAAAAAAACCTTTCAATGTTGACCTTTGCGAGTTCGTCAGATTCGTCTGGCTGCTCAGTATCTGGAAACGGGGAAGGAGGTTCCATATTTGGTCCGTCTTCACGGGAAATACCGAGTGAACCGAGGCAGGATCAGAAGCACTGAAACACGTTGATTACAGTGAACCCCGGGGATGAGAGTCCGTCCTGTGTGTGGCTTCCTGCGCTAACGCATCGGCGAGTGGATGTCTAATGAGACGCCCTCACCGCCACAGTGGTCCTGAATGCCACCTGTCGGATGCCACCTGCTGCTCCTGAGTAGCGCTCCCAGCTGATACGAGCGCCGGGTCATCCACACCTCGCGGGACGTCGACCCGCCGCTCGAGGGCACCAGGAGGAGGTGAAATAAACCCAACCCTTCGACCCTCATTAGGGTCCCTCATTAGCAGTTTATAAGGGTTATTCAGAAGGAGTCCAGCCGCTACCTACTGTAACATCAACAAGGCTTCCTGCCGCCCTTTCCTGCGGGTCTTTCTTTAACCCTTAGAGCGCTAAATGCAACCATTGTTCCTCGATGCAAAATATCAAAATCAAAACAGTTTAAAACCTATCACGTGGCGACTTGTTTAAAAGAGGTCTTTAAAACAACTCGCCACCTGATAGGTTTTTAACATCACAAGATCATTAATTTATGTTTTTGTAAAATTTATTTCAGCACTTTAAGGGGTAATTCCATCAGAAAAAATTTTGCAACCGCTTATGTACTAATCTTCTCTTAAACTGGATCAGCACAACACACACAAAACTACACAGAACTTTCAAACAACTCCTATAGTGTTAAATATCTACTTTCTCATAGCTATGGCAATTCACACAGCACACCACAGCACTGTCGCTGTACCACAGATGTGAGAACAGAAGTACAGAGAGTGCGACAGAGAGAGAGGGGGGGAAAGAAATTGAAAATCCTAATTACACACTAAATAACGGACGGCGGAAATGCGTTTTCGCTCTGCGGCTGCGGCTGGGTGAATGGGAATTTCCACACTGCGCTTAATGGGAGACGGAGATGTGCGGACGAGCGACAGCCAGAGGGATTTATCCATGTAAATGAGACGGGATTCCCGGCTCTCCGCGCCACGGCCCTACACTGGGCGGAGAGGCAGGGAGAACTGGCAGGAGAAATGAGTCCATTCCGGATCTTTCTCCCGCCTCAGTCCCCGAGCCGAGGGACGGCCGACTCCGAGGCCGCGCTCTCAGCCAACAATTTGACATTTCAATTCTCAAATGCGACGGAAAGTGACCTTCCCCAAAACGAGAGCGAAAGAGCTTACAATCACAGCACACATTTTCAAAAATCGGGAAGCAAAAGAAAGTACAAGGGCTCGTTTGATTATTTTTATTTCCGTTATGTGAAATCTAGTGGAGGTATTTTACAAGCCGGCCCTCTTCCTGTCGACTTTTTTGCCACCCATGTCATTTCCTGTGCAGGGCTTTAAGAACCTCTGCGGCCTTTTTCCCTCCAAAAACAATAAACAAACATTAATACTGAGCCAGGTCATAATGGCTTCCTGAACAAGGGGGGGGGGGGAAACCCAGTCCACAATTACACGACAAGAACCGGTCTTTGGTACCAAGTTTCATAACATACAAAAACATTTTTCTCGTGAGGTCATTCTCGCTGGCAAAGTTGACTCCAGAACACACAGGCATGCATATAAAATGGCCCAACGAATAGCCTTTGGTGAAAACGTCGGAGGCATTAGCCCCTGTGCTGATGGTCATGACGCATTTCCAGCACCAACGGCAGCCAGACCCATTATAACGGCCCCCATCAACTTTCCACGGGAGTGATTAAAGCGAGCAGCACCGAGAGGAAATGGGCTTCATTACGAGCGAGGGCCATTAATGTGAAGGAGTCGGCGTTTTACAGCCGCCCTTTCTGATTAGAGAATTACAAACCGCCAGTTCTCAGCTCACAGCCCATCGCCATTCAAGTCCATCAACGAAGCGTGTGGTGGGGGTGCAAAAGTTTTGCATCCTCAAGTGCCCTCATGGTAATCGACCCCCCCCATACCCCTCTTTGTTCTTTACCTGGATGGTGGAACAGCACCCATCTGCTATAAAGGGGGGGAAATGTGCTGCTAAGACGCTAAGTTCACCCCTACCCTCTCTCTCTCTCTCTCTCTCTCTCTCTCTCTCTCTCTCTCTCTCCCTCCCTCTTTCTCCCTGGAGGAACAGGAAGAGGAATGATTAGTTTAACCCTGGAGCGGATCTCTCTCGGGACTTCATAACGCATAATCTTCGGCGTGTTCCCTCGGGAGGGGGGAATAAACAGGCTGCAGAACGCGCTGCCCGTCACCGCGCCCTTCGCTGAAGTTTACCCGGCGGGCGCGTTCGGAATAACGGGCGCAGGATGCGTCGAGTTGCTCTCACCCCTTTGCTTGCGTTGTACACGACGCGTGCACTTCCCTACGCGCCAACTGCAAGGGTGCGCACCAACTGACACTTATAAGGTCTGACTCAACACAAAGGATGTGCAACAGAAGCTAGCAGTGCAGTAGCACGGCCTTTGCGACCCTGAGGGCTACAGTATGTTCAAAAAAATTTAGTAATAAGAAACTCTGCTAAACAGCGGCTTCCGTGGAGCGAGGTAGAGTACTGTTAATAAGAGGATTAAAATTTAATGATTGTAAGCAGTAGTTTGCATATGAAGCAAATTACAGCTTAGCTTCACAGACCTCGCCGCGGGTCACCATTTGTGGATTTCATTTTTAGTGTACATAAGAAAATGAAAATAAAATTCTGCGACAGAACGAGGCCTCACCAACGGTATGACTCTCAGTGTACTGCAGGAGCAGCCAGACATATGGGCACGGCCACGTGAAACCGCACATGTGAAACTGTAAAGGCGACAGTGGGGCTTCGGGACGAGGTGTATGTTGATGTATCTCTCAGTTGGAGGGGCTTGAGGTCGCCACACCAAGGGCCCAGAGCAGGTGGAGAAGGGGTGGAGGTGCAAAAACAACTGTTCACTTACAGTGTATGCGCTTAATAATCAGGACAGTATTAAGAAACCCCATCAAAATTAGATTTAACAGATCTTGGACTACACCAGTACGGAACCCGGTGGTTGGATGATGGTGTGAAATGCGCTCTGTTCACACGGGCAGGGCTGTGGCCCATCAGTCAGGGTCATTCAGACCTCAACAATAACTTACATTTCACAACTTTACTCCTCCAGCATCTTTAAAATTTTACACAAAAGAAACCAAATGAAGCATATACGAACAGTAATTAAACATCAGGACCAGCTTTACACAGCCAGATTAGACTTAATCCCAAAGTAAACTGAATTGAATATAGAGAGTCTCCATTCAAACCTCAGTTAGGTCAAAGAGTGGGATTAGTCTGCTTTATTGAAACTGGCCATAAATGTCAATTCCAGTTCTGCCACTAAAGATTTGGTTCTGCTTCGTACTGGCAATAAAATGTAGGAAGAAACGCCGCAATGCTGCTGTTGTGACTTTCATTTGAACAGATGAAAGGATAGGCAGAGCAAGAGGAGGTCCTGGGATGAGGGGTCAGGACGCCCCCATTGGACCCCACAGTACTTTTGGGGCACATTAGACACTACATACATATCCCTAAATGCCCCCAAAACTCAGCCTAAGTGAGCTTGCACAGGCATGTACACGCAGCCCGTGCGGAACAGAGGAGGTTTTACATGAAAGAGTCGGCCCGGTCGCCCACGACAAAGCGCAAAGCCGGCGAAAATACACATTAAACCGGGTCTGACAGCGCTGCGGGCCCAGCGCTCCCGCGCGCCTCGGAACCGACGGGATTTCCGGCCAGTGCGCGTGCGGAGAATCCGGCCCCAGAAAAACCCGTTAGCGTCGCCGTTATTTCCAGTCATTGTTCGATTCGAAATAATACAGGTTATCAATGGCAAAGCAGGAGGCTTTAAAGCAGTGTTTTCTCTTTCGATATTTAAGGAGAAAGGATTTCAGAGGGCCCTTTTTTTTTTTTTTTTGCAAGAGCTACGCAAGGGAGAAAATTAAATTGGGAGTCAAAAGCAGACCTATGCCGCACCCCAGCCCATGTACAATGAATAATGCCCGCTTATGATCTGGAAAATGTGAAGAAGCGGCAGGCCAGCTCACTGCCCACAGAACTTAAAAGCCAAAGACTGACATGCGAATCGCGGAGAAAAAGGCCCTTTCCATTACATAAACACTAATGCGTACGATCATCGCAGGGAGTGGGACTTGTTGAGTTAACCTGTGTTTACTGATGCAACACCGCCATCTATCAGGCCACACGCGGAAGTGCAAACTCCAGCACAATAAGGGAATTAAGGAGTAATCACGGGGAAAATATTCTTGCATACCAAATTGAAGAGCGGACAGCATGGCCCTGCAGAAGATAAAGAAAAACATAGCTCAAGTGAATTTAATTCCGAAAAACCGAACAGCACAGATTTCTTTCGGGAAATTTCCCTCAAGAAGATGAGCCGTTAAAACAAAAGGACTATTTTCAATAGAAAGGCATCAGATGGACATGCATTTAACAGGGGAAAAAAAGCCATGAAGCCTGCACATAATTCGAGACTCATTGAACATTTGAAAACAAATTTTTACATTTCAAAATGTTGCTTAAATGCTTCACATTCAGAAAATATCATATTTGTAAGCAAATCTCAGCTTCATTCCATCATCTCCACCTTCCTGATGTAGACTGCAAAAGCCGAAAAATACACTCCGCTAACTATGATGCTCTGAGTGCATGATGATGAGACGGGCTGTATATTTGCAGACATAAAGCCTGTTTTTACACTTTTAGCACCACAATAATGCCGATGTGACCAGACATTTGCTCCCCAGGCCCTGCCGAAGGTTTAGCACCTTCTTCATAAGGATGCACCTACTTTTCACTTTTATCAAAAAGCAATACGAGATGCTGATTTTTGTCTCACGGGAAAAAACTTGAGCCCTGTGAGAGGAGAAGCAGAATGAGAGAGACCAGAGAAAGAAGAGATGAAGGGAAGTGAGTGAGAGAGAGAGAGAGAGAGGGATGGGGAGGGGAAGAGAGAGATGGACAGGGGGAGCCTTCCTGTCAGTCAAACACATTTGGTTCCACTTAACACACCCCGGGTGACTGTGGAAGGGGCAGGAAAGACCAGGGCTGGTCTGGAGTCAGTGGGAGTTCTGCCACACACACACACACACACACACACACACACACACACACACACACACACACACACTCCTGACATTCAGCACAAAGGTAGGAGATAATTATTTAATTTGATATCTGTTCATCCACACCATTACCAAGGGCTTCAACACAACTCAACTAATCCATCATAGGATCATAAAGACTAACGTTATCTCTCCAAGGTAACACCTACGTATGCATGCAGATACAAACACATGCACACACAGCCTGCATACATGAATGTTTAACCTCATTCATACAACATCAAACATTCAAACATCCAGCCTGTTTGTTGTGAACAGCCAACAATCAACATGCAGCACTCAGCTGGGAAACAGTTTGTGGAATGTTACATGAATATTAAGTGAATGCTTGGATGAGCAGCGCTTCAGCAAATGACGCTCCTCTCCCTAAGCACACCTCTAGTGTCTGTCAGGTAGAGCCATTTCAACTCCACGCTTCTCCGCAAAACTTCCTCAACGGCAGACGAAAGCTCCATGAGCAGGTTACCCTTCACCAAACTCAAAGGAAAACCCTACAAGTAAAGCTGTGAAACAAAGTAGCGCATCACCAAGTTCCTGTAAGACTGTGAATGTGTGGGATTCAAGGAAGTAGAGCTTGTGTCCATCGAGTACAACAAACACTTGATCAATTAAGACAACAGAACTTGTAGGAAAATGGGCTGAACACCAGGGTTCTGCCCAGGATTTCCAGAGCGCCAGGTGGCATGGCCAAGCCCGAGGGGGCCCCCCCGGCACGAAGAAAAGTTTTAGAACAGAGGTGGAATTTGGTAATATTTCAGTATTTCAGTACATACAGTATTTTCCCTTGGCTGAAACTGCAGGACACCTTATTAAAACAAGAGTCATCAGAAGATGACATATCCCACCGGTTCCACATAATTCGTGATTTTTGGGCAGTTTTTGGTCAAAAATCCAAAATTTTGGGCAGAATGGAGCTGAAACCCCCAAAAGGCACAACTACACCATAAGAGTAAGTTCCATAGCAAATTTGAAGTTTGTAAGTGGTATAGTTTTTGAGTTCTGCTCCGGAAATGAAAATGATGACGGACGGACGGACGGAGAGACGGACAGGGTGATGACTATATCCCACGGTATTACATACCGGGGGGATAATTAATCCCCAGCTCATGATATTCTTGACAAGCCTAGATTGGTTCACCCAGTTTACCTTTTTTTTTTTAATAAAGGAAGTAAAAAGAATTCAGCCATTCAACACATTTTGCCTCCTCTATAAAAATCTGTGATGACTAAATGCTGTCCTGTGGATGGGCTGCAGTCTAGTTCCCACACAGGGCAGCATTCAGCCAAGAAATTATACAGCAAAAAAATGGTTTTTCTCAGCTTTTGAGAGCACAGTCCCCGCTGTCAAGGTGTTGATGTTGTGTGTAGCTGTGGGTTCCTCGGCCCGTCCTTGACAGGGTAAAATATGCACAGATTTCCCAGAAACCAGCAAAAACAGCTATTATGGGCTGCGGAACAGAAGAGAGAAAACTGGTGTGCGCACGACAGTTCCCTCTTGTGTGACTCAAGTCCCTAGTGCCTCTGTTCTTCTACTACAGTCAATGCTGAACTTCATGGAATTTGTAGAGAAAATAGATGCTTCCAGCGCAAAAAAACATGTCCGACGAGGTTGAATTCTAAGACTCGCTAAGATTAAGATTAAGATAAACTTTATTGAACCCTGTGAGGTAATTTGTCCTCTGCATTCAACCCATCCTATAGTTAGGAGCAGTGGGCAGCCACAGAGCAGCGCCTGAGGACCAACTCCAGTTCTATGGCCAGTTCCTTGGTCAGGGGTACCGGGAAGAGTGTTCTGATAATGCATGTTTTTTCTGGGTGGAGGAAACCCACGCAAACCCAGGGAGAACATGCAAACTCCACACAGAAAGGCCCCAAGCCGAATTCGAACGCATGACCATCTTGCTGTGAGGTAACAGTGAGGCCTGTAATATTTCGTTTTTGGCATTTTTTTTTTTTGCCCAACGGAGGTTTTGGTCACCATTAGCAACTGGGTGACTGGCTTTGTCGAGCACTGCTGAGTAATTCAGATCTGCAGTTAAACTACTGGTACAGACAGGTGTAGAGTCTGTAAGAGGGGACAATCCCTCGGGGGTACAGATCTGCAGTTTAAGTACTGGGACAGACAGGTGTGGAGTCTGTAAGAGGGGACAATCCCTCAGGGGTACAGATCTGCAGTTTAAGTACTGGGACAGACAGGTGTGGAGTCTGTAAGAGGGGACAATCCCTCAGGGGTACAGATCTGCAGTTAAACTACTGGTACAGACAGGGGTAGAGTCTGTAAGATGGGACAATCCCTCAGGGGTACAGATCTACAGTTAAAGTACTGTGACAGACAGGTGTAGAGACTGTAAGAGGGGACAATCCCTCAGGGGTACAGATCTACAGTTAAAGTACTGGGACAGACAGGTGTAGAGACTGTAAGAGGGGACAATCCCTCAGGGGTACAGATCTGCAGTTAAAGTACTGGGACAGACAGGTTTAGAGACTGTAAGAGGGGACAATCCCTCAGGGGTACAGATCTGCAGTTAAAGTACTGGGACAGACAGGTTTAGAGACTGTAAGAGGGGACAATCCCTCAGGGGTACAGATCTGCAGTTAAAGTACTGGGACAGACAGGCGTAGAGTCTGTAAGAGGGGCAATCCCTCAGGGGTACAGATCTGAGCTGGGTACAGCCACCTCTTCACTCTTCAGCTCAAGAGCCCCATAAAGCCAGCACAAACAGCCCCTCAGATTTATTTGATGGGCTTTTAATTTGCCGCTTGATTTGATCTGCGGCTGGCACAGGGGAGAAAAGTGGCCCGTTTAGGCATTTTAAATCGCCCCGATCTGGGCAGATGGGCCAGGCCACGTAAAAAAAAAAAAACAGAAGAAGAAAGATGGATGGTGGAAAGTTGGACCGTTAACATGTAGACCAAACAAAACGCACCCAAACGAGGGCGAATAAATCCAGGAGCGGCAGCATCGATCCCTTCCAGCGCCGTCCTCCTGCTCTTATCAGAGAAGCAGATAGAACTTTAAATGATCTTGACCTTGTCCAACATAAATAGTCAGAACTACAAAGTGTAGATAGCTCTTCCTCTGGAGGGAAATGCATTGAGATAAGGGGGAGGGTGAGTGAGATAATGCTGTATTACTATATCAGCATCAGTGTCACAGGAGAGACCAACATCATCCGCTCTGTGTGAGTACGTGTGTGTGTGTGTGCAGGTACGAGCTCGTGGCACATACACGGTGCATGGAGTGAGTGTGTGTGTGTGTGTGTGTGTGTGTGTGTGTGTGCGTGTGTGTGCGTGTGTGTATGCACGTATGAGCTTGTGGCACATTCACAGTGCGTGGAGTGTGTATGTGCAGGTACGAGCTTGTGGCACAAGCTAGTGGCACATATACGGTGCATTAAGTGTGTGTGTGTGCGCGCATGAGTGTGTTTGTGTGAATGTGTGTGCGTGCATGTCTGTGTGAGTGTGTGTGTACAAGCCCGAGCTTGTGGCACACATATGATGTGCGGAGCCGGTGTGTGTGGGTGTGTATGAGAGTGTGTGCAGGTACGAGCTTGTGGCACATACAGCGCGCGGAGTGCGTGTGTGCGTTTGCGAGTAGGTCTAAACTTGTGGTACATATATGGCGCCTGGAGTGCACACTCGAGTTAACATGTTTGGATGTTTGAGCGTTTGTGTAATGGATGTGTCGCATACTGTGTGTTTGTGAGAGTGCAATCGGGTGAATGCATGCAACCGAGAGCGCATGCACCTGAGTGTTTTAGTGAGCACTTCTGAGCGTGCATGCCCGTGGTGCGTGGTATGCGTGTGTATGTATACAAGTGTGTGTGCGAGTGCGTGCGCGTACACGAGAAATCCGTGTAAAAAACGCGGCTGTCTTTCCCATGGGCGTGTGACAGGTGTACCTCGGCGCAACGCGGTATTATCAGCATAAAGACGGCTCTTTATCAAACCCCGATTGTCGCCGTGCCTGGCGGAGGCCGCACGCACTGAGGGGAGGGAAGTCAATTGCCTCTGACGAGGATTTCATTGTCCTTTCCAAAGATGAAAAGGATGTCAGGGGGGGCCGTCTTTTTATATTCATCTTTTAATGTAACGCCATATCTGACACCCTCTATAAGCGCAAACCTCCAGAAATCTCTTCACGCTTTGTCACCTGTTCCTCTAATCATTTTCCGCCTTGTAAGGTGAAAAGAGAAAGACGATAATGAAAGGAATAGAAATCTCGGTAATGACGCCGAACGGGGCCGCACTGGAGCCTCGCGGTCCTCCGGCGCGTTTACCTCTGCACCATTCAACTCGCCGCGATTCACTGATGCGCGTTTTACCTGTGAGGCAGTAGGGGCTAATGACAGAAGACAGTGATATAGACGTGTTTTAGCGCAAATGCTTCATCTAACTTTGCTCACTTGGAAATCCTAAAATCTCATCGAATCCATTTAAGACAGAGGGTGAAAAAGATGTCAAACACAAAGGATAAAACACAGCGGCAGCACGCCATGGATCTTAATAAATTACGTTGAGAACATTTGAGCATAGCTCAAGATTCGCACGTGGATTAACAATTTAAGAAAAGCGACCTAACTAATATTGAATGAAGCAGTAGCTTGGGGGACCATGTCAACTGCATGAAGACAGAGCACCCCCTAGTGGAGCTAGCTTCTTAATACAAGCGTATCGTTCTCTACTGTACTTGGGAGAACAATAGAGAGGCGCTTCAATCTCATAAACTCCATTCCAGCCTCTATCACGGCCACTGATCTGTAGTAATTTCAATGTTCAGATGCAATCTCGCTCTCTGTTCCCTGAGAGTAAACAACAACAAGCTAAGAGACGTTAGATAAAGGCAGCCTGAGGGCTAAAGAGAAGCGTCTGGTTGCGGTAATGAAATGCCAGGCTCTCCTAAGCAAAGAAAACACGGAGACGAAGGGACTAGGGTGAAGCAGCGCACAGCATCGGCTCAGCTTGCTCTGGTACGTTTGACTGTCACCGTGGCCTCACACCTGCGTAGACTTGGTGCCATCTGCTGGACACTGCAGTGAATCACACCGTTAAAGTTCCCAGTATTGAATACACCAAACACGGGAGTATGGTTCATGCTAAACCCTGAAACTCAGCTTAATCTTATGGCTGAAAACTTAATTGGCAGAGAAAAAAAAACACACAATGCCCTCTATATTGAGAGATGCAGCGATGTAGGATTTGTCGTGTATATGTATATACACAGTAAACTCTGCTCTGTGATGCTTCCCAAAAATACATTCTCTGCAAGGGAACTCCGACTCTCGAGAAACACGCCAAAATTATCAGGCAATAAATTGATACTAATGATTAATACAGTACTTCAGCTGTAATTCACTCGGGTATATTCAATCATTAAGAACTAAAATCAGCTCATTTTCAGAGTGCGTCATTACACACAAGAGGCTTGTTTTCGTAACAGTATGTCACGTAGTACTAGGGCCTCCATTGACTTCAATACGCATGGCTTCACAGAAAATAAGCCATAGTCTAATGTGGCACACACCACAACACATTTTTTAACCTGAATTCCTTCTACAGATATGTACAATCACAGCCACAGTAAAGATATTGCACCAGGATGCCGTACCATGAGAGCAGATCACCCCACGTAGGACTGACACACTGTGCTGTCCCGTTTGCTACTTGAGGCAGCTCACTAGCCACAATCCAGTAGCAAATACAAGCTAACAACTTGCTATATCGCATTCTCCAAGGCACACTTCCAATGTGAACAGCAGTGCTCAGCCACAAATTTTGCCAATAAAATTTCTCAAGTACAAAAAGCGTGCGAACACACACACTTAAAACTAGATAACTTGGTTGTCACAGGGAACAAGTCGTGTATCTCCCCGATCCCCAAATTTCGGACAAAATGGCTGCTGGCAGCCATATTGGACGTCTAAAATTGGCAAAAATCGGTCTTGAGCATTGTCAAATAAATATCCATCCATCCATCCATTTTCTATACCCGCTTATTCCTCACTAGGGTCACGGGGCGAGCTGGAGCCTATCCCAGCTGACTACGGGCAAAGGCAAGGACCCACCCTGAACAGCTTGCCAATCCATCGCAGGGCGCACACACCATTCACTCTCACACTCATAACTATGGGCAATTTGGTATCCTCAATTAGCCTGATATGCATGTCTTTGGACTGGGGGAGGAAACCGGAGTACCCAGCGAAAACCCACGCAACACGGGGAGAACATTCAAACTCCACACAGAAAGGCCCCAGGCCGAATTCGAACCCGCGACCTTCTTGCTGTGAGGCAGCAATGCTAACCACTGTGCCACCGTGCCGCCCGTCAAATAAATATCTTGCGCAAAATTAGAAAAAATTCCTGTAATAACTGTCCCGGAACACGAAATCTATGCGGGCGCGGCAGCCCTGAAACTAAACCACAGCATCTCCATAGCATCCGTAGCATCTGTCGGGGAGATACAACTGATGGGCAGGCCACAGGCAAGATGCAACAGCTAGCAATGAATCGACTTCAGCATCAGAACGAACTGTAGCCACTAACAATCTGAATACGCAGAAGCATTCAAATAACGGTGGGAAGTTGAGAGCATCTCCCATTCACTTACCTTTATACAAGAGAACAAACATAATTCACTGGCTCTTCGATGTTTACACACGCATTCAAGTATCAAAGTATAATAAAAGAGAGCACCTATGAGCGTGAAAGATGCATGTAGCTAAATGTTGACAGAATGTCATTTCTCAGCGGCCCGCTTGTTCTGAACCTCAGGGTAACAGGATCTCTGACACCCGGCTCCTACAGTTCAGCACAGACCCACAGAGGAGAGAATGGGCCCTTTTTTAACAGCACTGGAGCCCAGCTGAGACCGGGCCAGACGGGACGCCCCAACCCGACCTCGCAGCGACAAGGCCGAACCGCTCGCACGCACCCGTTTGGGGACCCCCGGGGTGCCCGTGCCTCCGGCCCGTCTGCACAGGGGTCTCAGCTGACTCCAGCCAATCCTGTTAAAGAGAAGGTCGGGGGGACATGAAAAACCCACCCACCTTCCCAGGCGCCCACAGCCGCCATCCTGCCTGACCCACAGCGTGTGCAGGGGGACCCCTGGAAGTGAGGGGGGGGAGGGAGGGAGGGAAAGGGAGAGGGGTCTTCCCGTCCTCCCCTGCTGGTGCTGAAACGTGACACAGCCGGCCCCGCCGTCTGCTCAGAGAGCAGCCACTGCAGGCGGTCGGAGGTTACGCCATTTCCTCTTCCGCCTTTCAAACGCGCCAGCACGCGAATCGGAAAACTCTAGGGGAAACGCATGTGCCGCGAGCTGTCACAGGCAGACACGCGTCAGGACTCAAATACGATACACAAAACGACCACAACCATCCCGACACTCCTCGGTTTGGAACTGCTGTTCATAGTCCAGCCAAGTAGCCTCAGTCCCAGTGAAGGTAAATCTCTTTGCCACAGCACAGAATCACATTCTCGACACATCAGTCCCTCCCCTACAGCAGGGGTCTCCCCCCCTGTTCCTGAAGAGCTGCCATCCTGTAGGTTTTAACTCCAACCCCAATTGAGGACACCTGGCTCTGCTAATCAGCACTACATCAACAGCTGTGCTTGAAATCCTCCACTCATTCACTCACTCCCTATTCCCTACATCGTGTATATAATATAGGGCATTACATTGGGAATGACCAAAGGAGATTTCGGACACTACACAGGAATTTTCTGAACACGGTTGCGTCAGCAAATGCGCTGGATATTCCTGTGATGTAAGCGGTCGCGCCGTGCATCACATAAACAAACTGGACACTTAAGCTGCCTTCACACCGGACGCGAAATGAATTTTTCACGCGACAGATTACATTCAAAGTCAATGCAAAGACACGAATACACGCGAAAACGCGTGTATTCATTTAGTTGTGATTTTTTTCGCCCATTTGATGTAGGCTGTAATTTTGTATTGGAGTAACCTAAAAATTCACTGTTACCGTCAATTGATTGAATAAACGAATCTGGCGGATAACCGCGTTAATAGATGTGTGGACTAGGTTACTGGAATGGTGACAGTGCCCTCTAATGGTTGTATAGCGGTCCACAAACTCTGAAGACACGTGTACACGTAATTATACGGCGCGTGTACACGTTTAGAATTTTTTGTACACGTTCCCATCCCTAGTCAAGATCAATGAAACTTTTTTCCCCACCCCTTCTCCCCAC
Organism: Gymnothorax reevesii; assembly: GCA_029721435.1. NCBI lineage: Eukaryota > Metazoa > Chordata > Actinopteri > Anguilliformes > Muraenidae > Gymnothorax > Gymnothorax reevesii. The sequence continues at coordinate 23,307,262 of CM056579.1, read as the reverse complement.
CTCCAGTACTGTTCCACACATTCTTACAAGGGATGAATTTTTTTTTTCCTTTAACCAAATTAAGATAATGTTAAAAATGTGAACTTGGAGAATTAAACATCATTTGATTCCCCCACTGAACGACTCGCAATGGGATATTTTTTAAAGCTCTAGTGCGGGCTGCGCATATTATTTCATAACAGTGTTTATAAATTGATAAGAATAACAACTCCCCCCCCCTTACCTTATGATTACGTTGAAGTTTTCCCCATTAATTTCCTGAATAACAGTCAAACAATTAATTCATGAACTACGATTTCACTGTCGCGAATAGGGAACAGATAGCTGGAACAAAGCTACTACGTAATGTGAATCAGTCTTGCAAAAATCAATAATTTGAATAATTAGAAAAAAAATCTTAGCTTCCTCCAAATTCCACTTCCCTCAGTTGTAACAGAAATTACGAGTAAAAAAAACTTGATTTAGCAATTGATTTAGTAATGGGAATTGTAAAAGTACACATTTTAAGTGGAAAACAATTTTTAAGCCCATTTTTCGAAGCATTGCCAACTGTAAAACACTAATTATATTCACACTTGCACAAAATGACAAAGCATACAGAAAATCTAGCTATCAAACTTACCTAACTCTGGGCTGTTTCATGAACAGTCCAGTTTCAGGATATTTGCGCAAACCGATAGCTTGCCTGCCAATTTAGAAAACTGAATGGCAACAGGATGAGACCTAAGTGCCCACATATACGCAAAAAAACAAAAATACTAGAAAACTTTGAAGTTTTAAACACTTAAACCATGAGCCCCACGCTCCAGAGCCAAATGAAATACTGCACCATGAGCGCACAGTCTCATACTCATGCCAGCTGTTAGCCACTGCGAAATTAAACCTCAACAAATTCTGTAAACTTGGGAATATATACAGTATATGCATGTCTCAAAACAACTCAGATTTATAACCTATTTACTCAACATTTCCACAGTTCCCGCAAGAGCTGTAAGTGAATGAATTTTTTTACAGTACAAAGAGCGTGTGTGCATCGCAGTCTTTTTGCTAGTGCTGAAGTTATAGGGAAATGCAAATACAAAATGGAGGGAAACACCAAACATGACAGTTCACAATGCGTCAACCCCCAGGTCTTCATCAGGAGTACCCGATAGATGAAACACGAAGAAATGTTTAAATGAATGGAAGCATTGAAAAGTAGTGTGTTGTGTTTTTCTTTTTACATCTTAATTCCAATTTCATGCAAAAATTTGACTCCAGAACTTTTTTTTGTATGCGAATAGTCCTTAGAAAGATATTAATCAGGATCTGCAGCATTTGTCTTTGCCAAGCCTTGAAGAGACTAAAAGCACTTGTCACATAAAAATAAACAGTATTTTCAAATACAAAATGTCACGTTTTTCAGTTTTTGCTTCCCCCCCCAAAACACTCTAATATAACTTTTTCCCAGGATACCCAGATATTACAACGATAATTATGGATTGGGTGCCAAAATGTGTCGCAACACGGATTAGGGAAAGGTGCCTCAGAAATAGAATGTGCCATTTTTCTCTTGATTCCAAACCTATCATTAGAATACCTGGAAAAAAGTGGACAAGGTCACAATTACTGGCTTGTGTTTGTGTCCTGAAAACTGTTGAAAATGCTAGATTTATACATTTTGTAAAAATGCTGACCTAGCAAATAACTAGAATTTATGAACAGAACTATTCTAAGTGACCGTGATGAGAGTGCAAACCTCCCAGCCTCCCACATGTACAGTCAATACCCTGAATTGCAGACCTGCCCAATAGCGCCACACACTGACAGAGTTTTGACAATGGAGTCCCTTAATTTGGCCCGTAAGCACAACTAGACATCAACCAGAGATGCCTAGCAAAGAATGCTAACCCATCCACAGTGCTGGCTAAAAGCTCCACAACCACTCACAATATTAGGAACAAGTGAAAAATTGAGCACAGCTGCCTAATGCCCCGACCCTTGACCAAGGAAGAGATTATGGTATGTTTTCATATAAATTGGCACTGCTCCTCTGCATGAGGTATAGAATGCATGACTGAAATTTGAAAACAATCTGATAAGCAGTTTTTGAGAAATCGGTTGGAGAACATTTGCAGTGGCAAATTTTCAAAGTTCTTAATATGGAAAACAAAAGTAACTTTTGAAAAAAATCATCACATTTTCATGACATTTGGCACTGCACCTCTCCATGAAGTGTAGAACGCATGACTGCGATTTGAAAAAAATCTGATCAGCGGTTTGTGAGAAATCGGTCGGACTAACTGGTGCGGACGGACAGATGGACCGACGGAAGGACGGACAGAGTTCTTTGGTTTATATTGTATGCCACCGCCCCATACCTATTTGATGAGAGAAGGGGTCTATATAACATGTTCCCAAGTAAAGAAAAGTAGGAATAGACTAGCCATCCCAGCTACCTAAAGGAGGAGACTGCACTTGGGAAAGTATATTTCAACGGAAAGTAGAATTCTTGAAGTGTCGAATACGCATATTTAATTTGACAATAATCCAGTATGACGCATTTTTAAACCAGCGAGTCTTCAAATTGGCTTCAATATCAGGGGGCAGACACTTTCACTTGGGAAATCTTCCGATTTTGAATTTGATCGTCGGAAGCCTCACCTTTAAATGCTTAATAACATAAATATCTCGCTGTTTACATCTCCCGATTAGCCACAGTTGCTCAGACTAATTACCTCCACCAAGGAGGTTATGTTTAAGCAGCGTTTGTCTGTTTGTTGGTTAGCAAGATGACTCAAAAGGTAATGCACCGATTTTGATGAAATTTTCAGAGAAGGTGGGTATTAAGTAAAGGAACAAGTGATTAAATTTTGACATACCTAGGCCAAAGCACAGCTGAGATACACGCCAAAGTTCAAGATTTCAAGTCTTTCCAATGGGCCGGAGGTCCAATCACTGTGCTTTTGGGTTTTGCTGCCCGCTGGCGGAGGTCTGTGCTTTCTGAGTGCTTTTTCTAGTAGGTAACATAGACCGCAATGCTAAAGTACCCTCGGGCGAATGGGCATAAGACAAGGAATTACAACACATAAATGGTTTTTAAATGTATGCCTATGTAACATAAATGTGTTTAATACATTTGGGCTTGAGAGAAGTTTCAAGAGTCAAAAGGAAGACAGAAGTAATTGTCCAGTTTCATCTAGGAGCTGGCAGGTGATATGGAAAGTATGGAACAAGACAACTGGGACTTTACATCGTTTGGCCTTCAGAATATGAAGTCTGACATGATGTGTAGTCATCAAAATTCTGTTATGTTGAGGGTGACTGAACAGTTTGGTTGATAATGTTGCCACATCACAATGTTATGAGAATGAATTTAAAGTAGGTGAAGGCCAGGTAGCTTCCACGTCTTCCAACTTGATTATCCTGTGAGTACACCTTATCAATTTGACATAGCTACACCAAAAAATGTCATGGTACTCAAAGGCGTAATGAAAGTAACACTGTTCAGAAACAATCTGACCTTTTGACCCCATTAACGAGGTGAAGGTCATCCACCTTTAATGTTCTGCAAGCTGATTATCCATACACACTGTAAATTTTACACGGCTATAACAAAAATACTGGATGAAATCAAGGAAACAGTGTTTATAAAGAATGTGACCTTTTGACCCCTTAAAGTAGGTCAATATTATCCATCTTCAAACTTGTCCAAGCTATATGTCCCAAAAACAGTCCCCGTGAATTTCATGACCCTGACATTAATAGGAGAGGAGTTATTGTCTACACAGATGGACAGACAGACAGACGCAAGGTCTCTGATATACCCGATGGCCATATTTTGGCCTCGAGTAAACACCGACGACAGCCTAATATACTTTTTATAGCATTGCACCATAATTTTATGAGGCGCCTTCTCCTGCACATACACACAACATAAAATATCAATGTTTTCATAATTTCAGCGCTTGTGTTGGTCGTTAAAACTGTAGTATACAATATGAAAGTTTGATCATTATTAATGACCTCATTTTGATGGTGGTTATGGTCCTATAGTACGATCTACAAAATGTGAAGCAACGTCTATCTCCTACTCTCATCCAATCCCCTCGCTCTAGTTGACACTCCCCCGAGAGCTTGCTCTGACTCCCCGAGCTCCGGGTTCCGCCTAGTCCCCGCCCCCTCCCGCGTTATAAACTTTCTGCAATAAGCAAGTAGCTGAGTAGCAGCTTAGGAACAAGTGCTAGAAGAATGGAAAAGAAAGACAGCGACAGCAGCAAGCGGCCCCTGCTTGCCCCACCGGCAAAAGTTGGGAGAAAGCGTAAGTCTGCAGAAGAAATGGCAGAGACGAAGAAGAAATGTGAGCAATGCAGGACTCAAAGCCGAGTAAACATCGGGTCATCCATTCACTGCTGGAGTATGCTCCAGGAGGGTTTGGGTCTGAAAACTGATGCTGATACCGCAGACTTTTTATTGAACAGGGAGGTAATTTTTTACTTTTATTGTGTGAGTTGTGACATAAATAACTTTTTATAAGTCTATGACAATGTTGGCTTATGACTGTAAACGCTGCCGGTCGTTTTCTCTGTGTCGACAGACGGCATCGGAACGTTAGCCCTTTATTTTTGTAGCATTGTAAACTAGCATTGCCATCATCAGTGTTGCGCCTGAATGCATTCACTGAACTCATGAACTCGTTCATATGCATTTCCGATTGATGAACGCTATTGTGAACGTGTTCATTGTGGCGTTTGTGAACGGCGCACTCCCTTACTGATGCAGAAACCCCAGCTAAAACACACCGCAAACATCCCAGTGATTGAGAAAGGCAAATATTATATATTTGACCAGATGTTCTTGTTGTTAATTTATGTGGAATAAATATTGCACAGTGGAGCTGTTGTGGCATTATCATTAGCTCTGTGTCTGTATACTGACGGCCAGCTTGTTGCTCTGGTAGAGGGGGTGTGTCTGAGAGTCTCCACGCGGATGGCCACACGTGCTCGGTGGGAAGGATCAGAGAGCACAGAGGGGAGGGGTGTGTGAGTGTGTGTGCAGGATGCTTTTTTCAAATTTTTCTCAACATCTCAATCTTTCTCAAATGATTCTCAGATCGTATACTACAGCTTTAAGCTGCAAAGATTTGCGTAAATTAGTTTGTGAGGCTGCGAGAATCCGTTCCATATTCTGAATGTTGTCACAGCTAAAGGGCCCTGTAAGGCCAGTTTAAATAAAAACAGCTTGCGGGCAGTCAAGCCGTAAAAGGTGAGCTTACTGAAGGCCCTCTGAAAAACGACATGGCCCGGATGACAGGAAAAGAGAACAACTGATGTCACGAAAGAGAATAACTTACTCCACAAGCACCACGGCACTGGCAGTTGATTGGATAATGCATTTGAAATGCACACTTACCCACTATATAGGACACTGTGTAGTGAATCTTCTACATTGACAACAATACAGAGAGTGAGTGAGCGAGTGGACAAGTGTGCATTCCAAACGCAGCCTTAGATTCCCCTGGTAAAAATGTCTGCCCCGATATTGACGACTTGCCAGTATGAAAATGTGTCGCATTGGATCATTATCAAATTAAAATTGAACAAGTATTTGCCACTAACGTGTCTTTGTCCTCCGCCACAAAATGTGAAACTGTGTCAAAATGAGCAATCTCTCGGCGTGACCTTGAGAGTGACACGAAGGTCACCAAAATGGACTGGCGCCGGGGTATCACCCTAATACATGTTGACATGAAATTTGAAGAGAATCCGTAAATTCGTTCTTGAGATATCTCGCTGACAAGGATTCGGGACGTACGGACGGACATGAATACTATGTCCCGCCGCTTCGCGCGTTCCGCGCGGTGGGGGACAAAAAACTATGCATTTTAGACAGTTCAAGAATTCTACTTTCCACTGAAATATACTTTGCTGAGGTGCGGTCTCCTCCTTTAAAGCAGAACTCGGGGCTAGATCATAATGCTGTATTATACAATCATAATTAGTACATAAATCATGTAAAATACAAAAATGTGGAATTTTTGCTTTCAAAACTGAGATCAATGAGGTTTTATTCCCTCTAGTTAGTTGTCATCTGCTTCAACGGTCGCATGATAATGATGTAACGTCGCCCGAGAATGACGAACCGGCGCCCTTCGCTCACAGCTATGCGCTGTTATTGTGTTGGATGGTGTGATTGTCCCAGTTCATTATTTTATGACAAAAGATCGTTCACTATGGCCCATTGGCTAGACCCACAAGATGGTGTTCAGTACTTTCTGAAATACGCAGGGTTCAACATTAATGGTTTGCTTCCGTCACTTATCAGTCTATATCAGACGCTGAGCAGAGGACAGCTATATCATCCCGGGTATGCGATTTTAGCTATCGCCGATATTCCCAAGACTTGGCTTAATTAACCACGAATGATGTTCGCAAGATTTGTCTCGATTGCCTGGGACTGATGTTTGTTCATTGGCACTCTTAACAAGACATCAGCTGCTCCACCGAAAAATGAGTGAGTTTTTAACTAGCATCACATTTCCAGCCATTCTCACTGATGACTGATGAACTGGCTTTAAGCGACAGACAACAAATGTGAAACTATCTTGTAATTAATGTGTAAATATTCCAAAACATCGAAATGCGTTTCATAAATCTAACATTCGATCAACGCATATTTTAAAATTGACAGTACTTCGTATACCTTCCCACTCGGCATCAGTTGCACTTTCAGGACCATCACTTCTGTAGCTATGGTTAGCTGAGTACATCCAAGAAAACCATAACGATGTAGCAGAACTAGCTAGGTAGCTGCATCAGAAAATGTGGAAGTAAATTCACTATAAAACTGAACCAATTAAGCCAAATCCTGGGAATATCGGAGATGGATAAAATCACATATCCGGGATGATATACCTGTATCTGCTCAGCATCTGATATAGACTGATAAGTGACAGAAGCAAACCGTTAATGTTCAAGCAACCCTGCATATTTCAGAAAGTACTTAACACCATCTCGTGCAACTAGCCAATGGGCCATATTGAACGATCTTTTGTCATAAAATAATGGACTGGGACAATCACATTATCCAACACAGTAACGGAGCATATCTCTGGGCGAAGGGTGACAGCTTGTCATTCTCGGGCGACATTACGTCATTATCACGCAACCGTTGAAGCAGACAACAGCTAATTAGGGAGAATAAAACCTAATTTATCTCGTGTTTGAAAACAAAAATTTCACATTTTTGTATTTTACAATATTTATTTACTAAATATGACTGTATAAAACAGCATTATGATGCAGCCCTGAGTTCTCCTTGAACTAAGTTCTAAAGTTACTCTATCAAGTAGCAAACATCAATTTCTCCACAGCAAATCCTCAAAAAATAGGAGCAATGTAGAACCCCCAATGGAAGAATCTCGGCATGTTTTTGTAGTGAGTGTATCTAATCTGTCAGCGGTGAAACAGAGTCTGGCCTTACCTTCCTGTAAGGACACCAGCGGAGGCATGTAATCGGGGATGTACTCCTTCCTCTCCTCAGTGTCCCTCCCGCCGGCTGGGGGGAACTGCAGCACGTTGTTCTTGCTGACAGGGAAGAGAGGGGTCTGCTGAGCGAAGGCCACGGGCTCCAGGTTGTGGATGTAGTCCTCCAGCTCATTCAGGTTCACCCCCAGGAGCCTGAATGCCTGGTTCACGTCGTCCAAAATGGGGTCAGTCCGCCCATCTGTTGGAACAAGGGCAAACATTAGCCCACACGAGGGGCAAGTTCAAGGCCAACCTCAGCAGCCGAGCGAGAACATCTGCAAAGTCTTACCTTGCTTTTCAAAATGGCACCCAGCATTGTCAACTTCTGTATCCATGCTTTTGCATAGCTGGTTTAGAACAATTTGATGAAAACCCCAATTGGCAACCATGTTGGAAAACAAGCAAGAACTCCCGAGTCATTCAAGACTCGAGAATACTTCCTTTGCGAGACCTAGCATGAGATCCTTCTGTCTTGAACATTCCCCAGAAATCACGGAGCATCAAGGAAATAATTACACAAACATTTTGAATGAAGGCTGAACATTACAGCTACCAGCTATGAAGCTAAAAATCAGATGAACAGGCAAAAGTACCACAGCATAGATCAGAGTTTCTCAAACTCGGTACTGGCACCCCACTGTGTGTACTGATTTTTGTTCCAGCCACAATTGCAATTATAAAATTTTTTAAAAGATGTTAACTTGTCTTAAGTAGTTTTATTCCATGTTTAGAGCAGTCATTTACCATCTTAAGCCACATTTTGATGGAAATATCCATTCTGCATTAAGAATAAAAACCCTTGAACATAATGGTCCTCATTTATCAAACGTGCGTACACCAAAAAAATGGCTGTACGCAAAATCTACCACAAGGATCGGCATTCATTAATCTGAACATGAGCATACGGCATGCAAAAATCTCTCGTCAGGTCTGACCAGGCGTACACGCATTTGAAACCAGCGTACAACATGCAGGAACGAGTGCAGCTGTCAAAATGATTAATAAACCGTATGCAGCGATGCGGACGTCATGCTGTTGTTGCTCTTATTAGTAAAATTAAAAAATAGGCTAAATAAATAGGCTAAAAAATGAATAAATCAATAAATAAATAAGACACTTGTGTTGAGAAATTGATTAAACTTATATTTTGAGACAACCTGCTTGTCAGGCGAGACAGCTGAAAATTACAATCAATTTGATTAAGTGCCAATTCGCTCACTACTAAAATTACAATGAAGAGTGATCTCTGCAGACTGTATTTCAACATAATTACCCTCATGTAGCGCCGTTCTAGGCAGTGGGGACTCATCCGTATCCCCATTGCCTCGTATTCCCACGATGAAGGGGGAGCCCATCAGTGCTGCTACGTGCTGACATCAGTGCTGACAGCTGTAGGTTTGAGTCTGGTTTGCCTCCACCGGTCTGTGTGCTGCTGCGTCTGAGCGCAGCAACTCGTTTTTTGGTGGAGATCTTTAAATCACAGCATTTTTTTTTTTTTTTACCTACATGTAAAGCATCTGGATTGTCAGTTATGTAGGCTATATAACATGAAGCATCATGGATCTATAAATTGAATTTATTAATGAATAAAATCTAACCTCTGCTGCACTTTGGTTTTCCACCCCAACGGTGTTTACCGCAGCAGCAATAGTTTTCCAAACTGCAGCCTTCTGGGCTCCCTTTATGCCACTCCGAAGACTTCCAAATAAAATAATTTTGTTCTTCTCCACCTCGTATGTGATAATTTCTATTTCCTCCTCAGTGAATGTCTTCTTCTTTGCAGTCTTTCGAGAGTCCATGTCGTAAAGTGGGCAGGACTATGCCTTCCACAGCATGAATTTATAGGGGCGTGTAAAGTAAATTACAGTTGGTTTCAGCCGCCAGATTTAATAACAACGCCACGCCAGTTCTACACCAAATCAGCAATGTACACACTTTTCGTAGATCAGATGAGTCACCTGCCGTTCACTGATATTTACCCCAGAATCTAAACCAGATCCAAAGCAAGTTTCATAAATGAGGGCCATTGTGCTTGTTTTTCTATCGTGTGAGGATTTTCAGGTGAATAAACATTTTTAACAGATATAATTAGACAGACAAACTCAGGAAGCTCTAAATTAGATTGCTGTAAATGGGTATTTTGAGTTTTTTCAAAATAATTAGCCTGAACTTAATAAAATAAGCAAAACAGGTGTGACTATTGCTTGCAAAATAAATTGTTAGAATTTGCGTCCAGGTGTCAACATGTTCACCAATGAGAAACCAACTGATAGTTTACATTGATTAAAAGCTTGGTTAAATTGTTTCCCTCTGCAGTTATTCATACTAGTTTCTAATATGTTTCAATGTGCATATGAAATTTTTATTCTTCATGGCATGAATACATTTTTTAAATGTGGCTTAAGAGGAAGAACGACTGCTCTGAACATAAATGCACCTAATTAAGACACATCAACAGCTTGTTGAGATCCTAAGGTTGCAATTGCGGTTGGAACAAATACCCAACACACACACAGGGTGCCAGGACTGAGCTTGAGAACGACTGGCGTACATAACGTAAACAATAATGCGAATGTGAAATTAAACAAGTACAAATGATTTAATGTGCGCTGGTTTTAAAATTACACTTGAATAGATTAATGTATGCCGCAGTTTTAGAGCAGAACATGCAAAATGACCATGACAAGGAGACAAAGGGATTACATGACATGTGCGTCCTTCAGTCCAATTACGGCTGATGACATTGCAGGCTGCGGCTCAGTAGTGACGAAAAACAACAATGTAGTGTGACAGGCTTTCATTAGCTCTACAGATCCCGTAACTCTTAGCAGTCAGCTACAGCTGCAGTCATCGGCACTAAAGATACAATTAGTTACCATAATAATTAACTTCCCGCCCCTTCCAATCACACAACTCAAGAGTTGGTTGGCAAGCGTCACTCTCCCAATGTTTAACCTGAGCAATACTTTTGACACGTAATCATCCAAACAATACAGTAACAGTAAAAACAATGAGATGTCGCACAGTCGTTGTTGAAAAGACTGCAGGATCTAGTGTTAGAGCAAATTGCCAGCGACACCGAACTTAGCAGTAAATTGCTAGCAAGCAGCTGGAAGCTAGCAAGCAAACAGACAGATTTGAATGGTTAAATAATAATTAATAATGCATGCGATAATCATAATTTTATACCGAAGAGCCTTAATCTTAACATTCTTTGCGCCAACGATCGGTAAAAGTTGAGAGGAAAAGCGAGGGAGGGAGCGAGCGAGGGAAGCGAGTAAAGCCGCTTTCACACCGGGCGCGAAATGAATTTTTCGCATGACAGATTACATTCACAGTCAATGCAGAGACGCGAATTCACGCGAAACTCGGCACTGACTTTGAATGCAATCTGCGGTGCGAAAATAACACTCCTCAACACAGCTCAACACTCCCACAAACACTCAAACACTCCCCCTTGTTGACATCGGAAACAACTGCCGGAGTCACATGTTATTAAAGGTTCAGAAGTTGACGTAGCGACCGAGGAGCAACTTGCAAGCGCACGATGAAGTGGGGACGACCGAAACGCAGTTAACAACCGCAGATGAGAGGTAATTAATACGAAGATTTATGAGGAAGCTGGAAAGGCAACTATTTGGCTGATCAACCAGCCAAGGCGTGATCAAGCATCGCATCCCCTTATGTCACTCTGCTAGGCCTCAAACCTCAGTGTGGAGTGATAACTTACTTACACAGAGTGATCAAGACCCGGTAAAATCCGCAAAGAAAGGACGCAACTCACAGAGCTCAGAGTAGCGATGGCACCCTCTGGCCAGCTGTTGTATGTATCGGTGCAGGACATCGGAGAGCAAGTCGCAGGCAGTGAGCTGAATGGCATCCCAGCCCAGCGCCTGGCAGATCTGCGCCACCGAAATCCGCAGCAGCGAACGGGCATAACTCTCGCACATCTCGCTGCCTGCGGGAAGGGTCTTTAGCAAGTCAGTTCCCTCTGAAGACGGTGCTCCTGGTCCTCATGATGCTTGAAGCCCTGGGGAATCGGGGTCAGAGCGAGCGATTTGTTTTTAATGTGGACATTTAAAAGAATAAATAAGTTGGCGCTAATGGAAGAGTCGCCATCTTGATTCCCGTGGAAAAACCATCGCCGAGCGGGTCGATTGGTCCCGCCCACGGGCATCGAGCGGAAACTCGATTGTTCGTGCATCGCATTTCTTGTCTGAAATACGATCTGTGGTTCCGCTGATCATCACGCAGCTGCCTTCTGTCCGTTGCTGTGCTTGGATTTTCGCTCTTGGGACTAAAATTTGGGAAATGAGCTGCAACCGACGGCCAATGTATTTCTCATTTGTTTTGCGCAGTCTTAAACATTGCGAATTACAAATCGCCTCCTAGTTGTTTGACAGGACTTTATGTATTTATTTCAATGGCCAGGGATGTCTTGCTCAGGAAGTATCGAGTTCTGCAGAAGCAACATTGCTAGCATTCAACGGGCTTGCTCTAAACAGGTCGACTAGAATCTGTTTGCAGTTTATTACCATGCCTACTCAAGCTCACATCTTTTGACTAAGGCTTAGTTTACAGTGGGCATATCAAACTATATTTCGTTGTTTTTTATGCAAGTTATTCTCCACCGCAAACACTCAGGATGAACAGTGCAAATTAATATGTAACCGTGTCTAACATTGCCATGTTTTTTTTCCTAATCCAGTTGCGGCAGCGCATCTGCTCTGAGCCACACTTGCATTAAATGGTAAATCAATCAGATTGTACTTGAACCGATAACGTCACTGTTGATTCTACACAGAAACAACATTTACGCCGCGCGCCATGTTTAATCCAGCCTGAAAAGGCGAAATCATGGTCGTCTCTCTATGCGACAAGCGCACTTGTCCGTGCTTTGAGGAGGGTGCACAACCAATTGAGCAGAGCCTGTTGATCAAGTTTGAGGTAAGAAAGTTGGTAAAAGCAGCATGTTTGTGTTTTCGTCAACTCAATTTGTAGATTGAAAAGTTAGTATGTGTGTGTGCGCAATGGTGTTTACTGTCACTACGCCCTATACTCTAGGCTAGGGTCTTGTTAGGCTAAGTCAAGTCCCTCAAAGTGTTTTAAAATCATTTCAAAATTGTAAATTATAATTTTGGGAAAGGTTCTGAGATGTTCTCTCAGAATCATTACGGGAGTTACTTTCATCTTAAAAAATGAATGTTGTGATTCAAATAGGGCTACATGCGTATACTGTAATATAGATTCATTCCTTAAAGTTATCTGAAATTCCTATGAACTTTTATATGATTATCAAGGTATAGTTCTCTCTTCCTAGAGCTTGCGCGCGCGCGCACACACGCATAGAGACACACAAACACGCATCTTTGTATTTACATCTTTATAAAGACATTATATTGATTTCCATTCAATCTTCCCTACCGAACATCACAAAGGGGAGTGACCACTCAGAATAATGAAATCTGATTTACTGCTTAGCTGAAGGTGATGAGTTCCTCTTGCCTCTGGTTGGTTACTTCCCCATGTTATGCCTAGAGGGAAAAGATTTTGAATTGGCTTGTAGTAACAAATTAGCTGTGCACCTGGTGACATAATAGGGGACCTTTAATAATAAGGAATGTATGCCTAACCTTAACCTATCACAGATTCTAACCTTACCCCTAACCGTAACTAATAAGTCAGAATTTGCCTTTGTAGTTTGGATGACATATGAAAATTTCCTCACCTCCCAATAGTGTCCCAACACTGTTAGAGAAAAACATTTTTTAGTTCTCACTTTGTAGAATGTACAAGAATACACACAACACACACATGCGCATGCACACGCAAAAACCCATGGACTCACAGCTCCCGACTAGACACATTATATATGGTGAAAGAGTAACTATTTTCAGTTATCATTTGCATCTGGAATTACAGGATTTTTACCTTTTGGTTAAATAGGAAATTCTGCCAGCAGCACACAACCATGTGCTCTGCAGATGTAGGGGAAATGAAGACCAGTTTGATGCTGTTTTTCATACAAACATATTTGAGGAGAGTGAAGCAGTGATGTGGCTGAAGTCATTTGAAGATTCAACAAAAACAACATGGAGATCCTTCAAAACATACCCAGAAGTGGGTTCAAAAGTATTGTTCAAGGTAAGTGAAATTTTCCCTGGTTTACAGGGAGTGTGCCTCTTCATTTATGAAGACAAATGTTTTCATTTACATGAAACAATATCCCGCTCTTTGATGGGCATTTTAACGTTTTTCAAATCTTACATTTACAGAAGGATTACTGCTGCCAGCACAACACCAGGCCTCGTTCATCTACAGCAGATACTCGAAGAGGTTCGAAGAACACTGGCTGCTGCGCTCGAATTAAAATCACGGTGAACAACACTTCATTCGCACACAAGGAAAAAAAGTTTCGCTTGAGCAGGTACACTTTTCCCCTAGTTTTTTTTTATAAATTTAAAGTTGGGACGACTTTGAGGTTTATTGAAGTGTCAAGGTCTGGCCATCAAAAGTTCCATTGGCTAAATGGTTCCAGTTGGGTAAATGGGTAAAATTCAAATTTAACAGTTAAAAACATAAACATTGTACCTCCCTTAGTAATCACAGAAATTGAAATTTAAAGGTTCCCTGACACATAATAGGCCGAAATTATGCCGTACTAACTAATGCTGTCTTACAGGCTAGTGACGTCAGTCACAAAATGAATACAATATTTTTTTATGAATCGGCGAGTTATCTTGATGCCTTGTTGTACACTCGTCATTAGATTTATTCCTTAGTTTGGATAGTTGTCCTCATGTCCACTATGTATCCAGCCATCTAGCTACGTAACACGGTTTGTAAAGTGTAACAATTAGATGGATAGATGGATATCTTTTTTGCAGGCTCATACACTAAATCAGGGGTCTCCAACCCTGTTCCTGGAGAGCTACCATCCTGAAGGATTCTACTCCAACCCTAATTCAACACACCTGATTCACCTCATTAGCAGCTCGTCAAGATCTGTAACTGGGAAAGCAGGAGTGGTTTGCTTTGGTAGGAGTGATAACCTTCAGAATGGTAGGTCTCCAGAAACAGGGTTGGAGATCCCTGCACTAAACAAACACACTAGAAAACGTGTGTAAACAAGCATGTAAATGGACCGCAGAGATTGCTATTGCAAAGGTGCATTCCTTTGACGTCATAGGATCATGTGACTCACGCCTCCGAAACTTCCTACTTCAGGGGGCGGGGACGCAAGTGTGCAAAAAATCACTTTTATTCCTTGAAATTGGATTTTTCTGCCATTTCGGAACTTTTGAGTGCAGAAAATAGGGGTGCAACGATTCTGAATCGCGGTTTTTTTTTTTTTTCTAATGCATAGTAACACCACCTGCTATCATGGGGCAAACATCCGAGCTTTCCCTTTTCCTTTATTACTCCCTGCGCTTTCCTGAACGAAATTGTCAAATATCAAAGGGAATGGTTAATCCTTCCGGAAAAAACTTGACTGACATCAGTTTTTTTTTTTCGGCTGAAAGGAGCCAAGCAAATGAAAACAGTATCGTGTCTTATTAACCAATTAGGCAACTCTAAGAAAAGTAAACCTGTTCTCGTTTACTTTACTTGATTAGCAATCAAATGTGGATTCGTTTATTCTGGAAGTTGAATGAGTAGAGCTGTTTATTAGGACATGTTTGATTGCTGCATTTTGAAATTTCCATTTAAACGGCACAGATTTGCATAAACACGATTGCCATTGCCACGCCATTTTGTGCGACTGATAATTTATATCTCACATTCACGTTTCATCCGCTTTTCAGAATTTTTTCCAGCTTGTGTATTTTTCAGACGCTTAAAGTCCAGGACGATCTTATAACAAATCTGTTTTAAATTAATCTTGAATAATGTCCTAAAATGCTACAATGAGAGATGTAATTCAGAGGAAGATTTTTTCGAATTATTCAAATTACTGGCACTCTTTCGATCTAACACCGTAGCCCAGTTAGGTTTGTCTGCTTTTCTGGTGGTCCTTCGTAGATTTCTATACCTTTTTCAAAATATTCCTGTCTTTATTCCCCAGTATTATTTTAAGACATTAGACTCTCTTATTTCTTCCTTCATTTGGAACAATAAACAACCTAGAATTTCTAAAAAGCATATGTGGAAAGGGGGGGCTGTTGGTGGATTTGGTCTTCCTCATTTTAAGTTGTACTACTGGGTCGCTAATTTAAATGTACTGTCTTTCTGGCGCAACGGCCCGCCATCAATCCAAGACCAGCCCTCATGGCTCCAAATAGAAGTTTCTACATGTAGGCCCACCTCACTGCTTGCACTTCTCAATAATCCAGCGAAGGTAAAATCTCCAAATATATCTAATCCAGTAATGGTTCGTTCTTTGAAAATATGGAAACAAATCCAGTCGTTTTTAGAACTGCCTAAAGTCTACAATGACGGCCCTATTTGCCATAATCATGCTTTCCACCCAGCTCTGTCGGACCCTGTCTTTTCCATGTGGAAAGCAAGGAATATTGTCTTTGTTAAAGACCTTTATTTTGATGGAAATTTAATGTCATTTCAACAATTGCAGCTGACATGGTTTATCGCAAGTGCACTTTTTTTAGATACCCCCAGATTAGGAATTTTATTAGGACACACATACCACATCATGAGCATTTGCCTAAACATAACATACTGAATCATTTTCAACGACTCAATTCAGGTTCCAGAGGTTCAGTTTCCTTTCTGTGTAGTATCTCGTTGGCCCGTATAGAGGTCCCCAATGGGTGGGTTGTGACGAGGGGACTATACTTTTACTCACGTTGGATATAGTTTTGGAATGACAACTTTTTTGCAAAACACCCGGACCTGAGTGAATTCTGCCACTGACTGGCCAGACTTGGGTGCTTTTGACGGATGGGTCCGATTGTCCGGCTCCTATGGTCGCCATTTTCGCGGCCGGTCGCGGGTGCACTCGGGCGTCTGGATTGGACAGCCATGTGTTTCCTCTCGAACGTTGACATTTCTTTTGCTGGACTTGAGTGAGCTCTGCAGTGGCGCCGGTCTGTCGGACTTGGGTGTTGCTTCAGGGGATGTCTTGGATGTCATATGATGCTCTGGTCTGAAGTAATTTTGTTTTTTCAGAGGGTGACTGGGTCACTTTTTGCACTCGGGTCTAGTATGCATTAATTGCTTTTTTATAATGTAACTATGTCATCAGTAATAAAATCAATGAAATTAAAAAAAAAAAAGGTTTGTCTGCTTTTCACCATCACATCTTAATCTTTATAGGCTACTGAAATAGCTTGATAGTTATTTAGGCCAAGTACACGGGAGCAGATTTGGGGAAGGGCGGAGCACCTGCAATTAGCGAAATCTAAACTCAGGCTTCTCCCCGACGGCATTTTAAATCGTTTAAGCCACTTCAGGTGTGTCTGTTTCAAGAAATTACACGCAAACCCATGACTAAAAAAATCCTCGTTCAACATCGCAACATCCCAACTCAGTGTTTCATCTCTCATTGTTGTATTTTTAGGAGATCTATAATGATATATTAGCAATAAAGAAATTTATTTTCAGATCACCCTGGATTTCAAGCGTCTAAAAAATACACAAGGTAGAAAACATTCTGTAAAATGGATGAAACGTGAAAGTGAGATATTAATTATCATCACACAAAATGGCGTGGCAATGGCAATCGTGTTCATGCTGCACTGTTCTATGGCCATTTAAATTTCATAATGCGGCAATAAAACATGCTGTCTCAATAAAGAGTTCTACTCATCCAGCAAAGTAAATAAGTGAATCCCCCGTTTCATCGCTAATTGTGTAAAGCAAACAGGGACATGATTAAAGTAACCTAATTAGTTAAGTTTTTTTTTTTTCTTCTTTCCCGGAAGCATTTCACATGCCCTTTGATGTTTGGCACTTTCGTTCAAGACTACGTCGAGTTGAATGAAGGAAAAGGGAAAGCTCGGATGTTCGCCCCATGGCACAAGGCGGTGGTACTACGCCTAAAAAAACGCGATTCAGAATCGTTGCAGCCCTAGCATAGAGAGATATAAATAATCATATAGAACAAAATAAACCAACAATTTCAGGTGGTATGCCTCATGTCAGGGAACCTTTTTAAAGGAAAAATCTTCAGTTTTTGTTAATTCTAAAGATTTTTCTTTATGAAGTCCTCAAAAAATATAAAAAACGCGACACCAATTTTAAATTAAAAAGAAAAAACTTAGATTTTTTTCCTTTAAATAACTAGACTTTAAGCAAAACTTATCTTTCTTTCCAGGTCGAAAGATCCCCATCGCTTGGAGAACCCAACTCAGATTGTGGTCAAGTTTGAGCACAATCATCCTCTGAATGGAGCCTCTGCCCTGAAGCACAGGGATGTCAGTGAGGATGCCAAGGCCAAGATTGATCATCTTTTGCTGGATGGTTATGCTCCCTCTGCTGCCTTGGAAAAATTCAAGTTTGATCTTCAGTTGGACGACCCAGACAACTACGTCACCAACAGTGGTGATCGCGCGATATGTCCCGATCTCAGCTGGGTATACAGGTCTGTACACTTAAATGTCATCTGCCTTTTCTATTACTGCAACTTTATACTCATGCTACATCCTAATTTTCTCTGTTGGGGGTACAAATTAATAGTTTTTACATATACATGTTTTAATTTAATATATTTTGCACCTTTCTGGCTTTTTGTGTCCGCGCGTGTTATGTATGTGTTTTCCCAGTCAAGGCTGGGAACAGCTATTTGAAGATGACCATGTCATTGGATTTGACAATGTCAAAGGTCAAACAACAAAGTCACGAACGCCATACTACCATCGCAGCCTTTAACATGACAAGTACTGAAGTGATTTTAGCCGAATTCGTTGTGAGCCTGCATCAGAATATAATGGATGAGAACATGATGCATCATTGCATGTCATCGGATTCCACGTAAGTCAAAGGTCAAGGTGACAGGAATGGAAAAAAAAATCTGAATTTTCCATCCGCCTGTGCGCTCCAAGTTGTGGCGTAAAAACTACTGTTGTAGTTGAATTTAACCAAAATTTGGTGTCAACGTGCAGGTGAGATTGGGGTATTGGTCAAGGAACAAGGGTTGTCTGTTGTGACCATAACAGCCCTCTGTTTTTACGCTGACTGGTGGTAAGCGGTAGTGGGGGGGGGGGGGGGAGGGAGGGAGGGTGTATTTGTCCTAGTTATGAAATGTCTTACATGTGTTTGGTAGTTTTTTTACCCCTCAGCCCTCAAGGCTGACGGAGTATTGCTATCCTTCAGGCGGCTGGCGGGCGGGCGTCTCCAAAAACTTCGACATCGGGCTGAGGGCTATTCCGTGCACGCCTATTTTTGTTTTTATTGTTGTTCTTTTTTCTTTTTTTTTAATTGGCTTTTTTTCATTATCAACATTTAATCCTGTCGGAAAAAGCTATGAGGATGCATACAGTACTGAACTACAAAATGTAAAATGAAGACAGGAACAAATAAAAGGAGTGCTTAACTGCCTTCAACCTGAACAGAGGATAGAAAGAGGATCTCTTGACTCATTTCCACACCAAAGGAAAGAACACATATGAAAAAGAGAATTCTTGTTTCCTGGTGTTTGCAACATGAATCATTTTACTCAAGTGTAAACATTAAAACCTCATCACTTCATTTTGAGCACGAGTTTTTCAGTAAATATTGTATACCACGTCAGTCACAGTCCTGCCAATAATTTTTAAGAGGGGAAAAGTGATATACCAACGTAATTTTCAGTTAAAGGAAGGAGGTTAGGTGCATTTTGTGCCAAATTTGATAGGCGAACTTGCTGTAGTTACCGTTGCAGAGAAATGGTCACTTTACTGTTTTATGATTGTAAGACCTTGCAAATGTGACTTTGGCCTTCATCGATATGTTGGGGGATAAAAAGGCAAGGAAATTAGATTTCCCCTAGGAATTAATAGAAACCCAGTTTTTTTTTTAAAAATTCAATTTGCTGTATTTAAATGTGTTTTTTTTTTTTTTTTTTTTTTTTCTTCTAATACTTGTTTTTTTTATTTGTCTACAGGAGGAGCTATCATCTTGGCACCAAAAAGAATGGAAACAAAGACTGCTCGAATGATATAAAGGAGTTTGTCGATTCGCTGAATCTACAATTTCTGATGGATTCGACAAGCTTGAGCCCTGCAGCAGAGTGCAGAAGTGAGGAAAATTTTTGCTATGCTGATGAATCGCCACTGCATGCAGTGGTGTTACCTGAGACTGACCCTGCTGAAACCTCCAAACAACCTTCAGACGCTAGTGACACTGAAGAAAAACAATTTCTCCAAATGGAGTTGGCGCAAGACGGGAACAGTGTGGTTGCCATTTGCACTCCTCTCATGCACAGAGTGCATAGTACCGTACGACACAGTGGGGAAATGGTATTCATCGATTCCACGGCGAATGTTGACAGAAGTGGTTACCGTGTCTTTTTGCTGCTGACCCACAGTTGTGTCGGGGGTCTTCCACTTGGGGTTTTAATAACTTCAAAAGAGACAGCTGACACCTTTAAAGTAGGGTTGGACCTCCTCTGTAACCTTGTGGGCAAAGCAGGCTTTTTTGGAAGAGGCAAGAAGGGTCCTCAAATTTTTATGACCGACGACAGCAGGAGCGAAAGGGCTGCCCTTGAGGGAGTTTTTCCTGGAGCTCAACAGTTCCTGTGTTCCTTTCATCTGCTCCAGGCATTCTGGCGCTACCTGTGGGACCAGAAAACTGGGGTACCACGCCCCGTGAGGAAACATATTTTCTGCCTCGTAAAGGACATCCTTTGCGCTTCAGACAGCGAGGAGATGGAAAGGCGCTGTGAAACTATTGAACAAGACGGTATTCTTCAAGAATACACCCATGTTCAGAAACACATAAAGAAGAATCTGCTCGCCCGGCGAAGCTTGTGGGCCTTGAGTCACAGAGAAGGGCTGCTTTTGAGAGGAAACCACACGAACAGTTTCTGTGAAGCAGCTATGAGAGTCCTGAAGGATCAAGTTCTTCGCCGCACCAAGGCATTCAACGCACAACAACTTGTTGAATTCATATGCTTCGAGATGGAAGCCTACTATGAAAGACGGTGCATTGAGGCGGCAAACGACCAGCTGGCAAGAGTTTTGAAATCCTGTTATTTGATGGACACTGACATCAGTGAAGAACTTGTCAACCGAATCGGGGAGCCAGCTGACCTCCAGTTCGATGTTACCAGCTCCAGAAATCCTGCAGTGAAGTACAGAGTGGACATGAGTGTTGGGTTTTGTACTTGTCCACAAGGTAACACTGGAGGACCCTGCAAACACCAAGCTGGAGTTGTCAAGAAGTTCCAACTGGAATTATGGAATTTTGTTCCAGAAACGAACTCCGAATTGAAGCAGGTATTCTATTTCATAGGCACTGGTAAATTGAAGAACAGATCATGTTTCCTGAACTTGAGGGATGCACAGCGAAGGTTTCAACAGAACTGTCAGCCAAGTCAACATGAAAGTTCCTTTCGGCGAACTCAAGCTGCTTTCATTAGCGATGCTGATGATGCCATTGACTCTCAGAATGACTGCGTATGTGTTGATCAAACTCGCAACTTCTCTGAGGCCTCATATCAGGGGACTGGCTTCAGTCAAGACACAGCATCACTGGTGGAACATCTACAGCAAATGTTTTCAACATGGATGGACAAGCTCCAGAGTGACCCACTAACCTATTCAAAGGCATTTGAAGCATTTGAAAAAAATGCAAGTAAATTGAAAAGTGCCTCACAATTGACTCATGCTTTACATACTTTTGGGAAGTTCTCTGGATTCACACGAAGTAGAAATGACCGTTTGGTTTTTAACCGCAGGATTGGTGTTCAACCAACAGTTCTCCAACGAAGAAAACGGATCCTTCCAGGCTGCAAACGGCCTGGTGTTGGTCATCCCAAACTTTCAGCAAATAAGCAATGCAACATTCCTGGTCAAGAAATGCTGTCAGGAGCCTCACTGCCAAAGAAAAGAAAGAAGGCTCCACACAGTCTTCTACTTGTGTAGCAGAAAATGCATCACTTGGGAAAACAGTCTCAGGAATAAGCCCTTTGTCTTGGAAGGACATTACTTGCCAAGAACCATCCGTCTTGCCATGTATTTGGCAATAGTTTCCAGTACAGTAACTTCCAGCCAGTGTATACCTTTGGTTGGCATCCTCTGTACATAATTTGGTAACACTACAACACCGCAAGATTGTTGATAAGAAGTTCACAAAATGTTTTTTTTTTAAAATTGAAACAGCTGCATGTTCATTCCTCCTCTCTTTTAGCCGCAAAGAAGTTCTATAGGTCACTCTGCCCATTTGTCGGTTGGTCAAAAAGTTTTGTCAAAGTCTGTACTTGCACAGAAAACTTTTTTTTTGTAAGATTTCTTTACATTAACTGATGGCTGTGTATACCATTTTGATTAGGATTTTCTGTTGATGGTGAGAAAAAAGTTACATAATTTGATAAGAGTGCAAACTATTTTTGTGATTGCTTGCTGAAGATAATCTCGGAACAACTGGGTCATTCCATGTCAGATCATCAAATGGGTCTCACCACCACCACCTCAATTTTGCCAATTTTTAGCTCACGTGACGACGAAGTCAGATGGGCTTATGTCATGGCCTGTTTGTCCGTCGTTCGTCGTCATCATTCGTCGTCCTTAAACATCTTTTCCTCAGAAACCACTGGGCCTATGAAGCTGAAACTTCAAAGGTACCTTCCTACCCATGAGGACACCTAAGTTTGTTCAAGGCGTTCTGATCCGATTTGAAACATGGCCGCCACTGCGGCCATATTGAAAATCACATAATTAGCCATCTGAAAGCTATTTATGCACATATTCAGCTGAAATTTGCTATGTAGTTAGTACGTGGCCAGATACATCACTTATAATACAGCTTTTTCCGTATTTCGAATTTTGACCTTGCTTTGACCTTCAACTTTATACAACCCCTGTGAGTTACATTGAAATCTTTCCAAATCATCTTCTCCGAAACTACTTGGCCAATGCAGGTGAAACTTGACAGGTACCTTCCTGCCTATGAGTACACTAAGTTTTGTTCAAGGCGTTTCGATCCGATTTCAAACATGCCCGCCATGGCGGCCATATTTAAAATCACATAATTGGCCATCTGAAAGCTATTTATGCACACATTCATTTGAAATTTGCTATGTAGGTAGTAAGTAGTAAGATGCATCACATATAATACGAGTTTTTCCGTTACAGTTACACTGAAACCTTTAAAACTCTTCTTCTCCAAAACTACTTGACCAATGAAGCTGATCTTCCCACCCATTAGGACACTAAATTTGTTCAAGGCGCTCTGATTCAATTTTAAATATGGCCGCCACACCGGCCATATTGAAAATCACATAACTGGCCATCTGAAAGCTATTTATGCATATATTCAGCTGAAATTTGTCATGTAGGTAGTATGTAGCAAGATGCATCACATGCCTATAAAAGATTTTTCCGTATTTTGAATTTTGACCTTTAGCTTTAAACTTGCCCGAATAACGTAATTTTGTTGTAACCACAGCTGATTCAGGTGAGCTACAGGGCCTTTGGCCCAATTTTTTTTGTATGCAGCTGTATAAATATATATCACTGTCAAATTTGAAATGTCAGCTCATTCGGACCAAAAATGAATTTGTGGTGAATTATTTTCTTAGGGTACTGTCCATCAGTTTTTTTTGCCCCTCAGCCCGACAAGGGGACGAGGGGTATTGTCATCCCTTCGGCGGGTGGGCGGTTGCCAATTTTGTCCGGGCTATTTTTCAGCAACCACTTGGGTTAGGAAGTTCATATTGCATATGTGGACTCCCCATGGGGGATAGGTGTGCCTTTTTGAGGTTTCGTCCCAGTTTGACCTTTGACCTTGCCGCAGTGACCTTCGGGGCTGAGGGGTATTGCCCGCTTCAGCGAGGCCCATTTTTGTCAATTGACATTTCTCTTGTATTTAACATTGCATAACTTATTACACCTATAGCTTTGAAACTTTGCATTGAAGCTCATGTTATACTTCTTAATTGGCAAATGCAGTCCATTTTACTTTATCTTTCTTGGTTGTGGAGCTATGAGGACACCAAAAGTGCCTTCTGTTCAGGCAGTTCCATGTTTAGGTCCCCAAAGCACCACCAATATAAACCCTAGCATAGGCTCTCTGGCATTTTTTCCATTCATTTGTGTCTGCTGAAAATTAATAAGGCTGAATTCACCATAAATTCATCAACTGCAGTCAGTGCCTTGCCAAATTGAAAAAATGCTAAAATGCCACCTGTTCAAAGCCCCGTTTCTCCAGGGGCACAATTTGGATTTTCTTCTATTTGTTTTTTTTTTTTTTTACCGATTCTTTTATTATAGAAGAAAGATCACTCCAAAAATTGTTGATGCGTTTTGACAAATATAAATTTTGCAGGTGTCTGAACATGGGTTGGGTAATCTCGAGAATCGCTTGGCATTTTCAACTTCTTGCATAATGTTAATGATTATTGAATCACAATAATTGTAAGTTCTCAATTCATAAATGCATGACACATTCACAGAAAGGTCAGTATATGCAGGTTGGTAGATCATGTTGGCAAGGAGAAACCTGAACCAGTTATTGATCAATAATTTCTAATTATTGCTATTGTTTTTTATGAAGCGAAACAAGAGGACACAAGCATTAACATGGACTACTTCTGAAAAATGCTGGGTGCCACCCAATAACATTCTCCGAACTGTTCAAACTCCGGATGTCACTGGACACACAGCCCGGCAGTATAAGTTGGACAAAACTGGGACAGACAACATTGTTTGGCTCTTTGCTGCATTTAGGAAGCAATTACTCTATTAACATAGCATGGAATACAAAGTTTTAACTTGACAGTCAGTTTACAAGAATTGGTGTCTGCAAATTTTATTGATGCAAAGAGGTGTGATTGTCAAAAAAATGCCTGAACCCTATTTAGACAGTTCTGAATTGTATGTTCAAGTCACATCAACAACTTTTGGAGTGGTCTTTCTAATATAATAGAGGAATCAGTAAAAAAAAAAAAGAAGGAAAAAGAAAATCCAAGGTGCGCCCCTGGAGATATGGGGGTTTGAACAGGTGGCATTTTAGCATTTTTTTCACACTTTGCAAGGTACTGACTGCAGTTGGTGATGAATTCATGCTGAATTCAGCCTGATTTATACTCAGCTGACACAAATGAATGGAAAAAATGCCAGAGAGCCTATGCTAGGGTTTATATTGGGGTGCTTCGGGGACTTAAACACAGAACTGCCTGAACAAAAGGCACTTTTTGTGTCCTCATAGCTCCACAATCAAGAAATATAAATTAAAATGGACTGCATTCTCTGATTTAAGCAGTATAAAATTAGCTTCCATGGTTGGTTCCAAAGCTATAGATGTAATAATAAAAAGCTGTACCATGTTAAATACAAGAAAAATGTCAGTTGACAAAAAAACTGACGGACAGTACCCTTAGAAACTAATTCTTCAAAAACTCATTTTTGGTCTGAATGAGCTGAAATTTTGAATTTGTTCATCACTAACACATTTTTATCAAATGGGAAAATATGGAAGCAATCTATGACTACTTGGAGACAAATGTTTTGTATATCTGATGATCTGACATGGAATGAACATGTCAGACAAACTGCAGTGTGTTTGCTTGTTTTTTGTTGTTGATGAGGAAAAAACTTTCAAGTCTGTACATAATGTAAAAAGAGTGCATACTACCTGTATCATTATTGCTTGTTGATGATACTCTTGAACCACTTCAAATGTCAGTACCTGAACGAATTGCAGTTTTTTTTAAATCAAGGTCTTTCTGTAGATAATGACTCTTTTACAAGTCTGTCTATAATTTGAATCTTGATAAGAGTGTATACTATTACAATTGTCCGATGATTGCTTGTTGATGACGCTTGAACAACTTGGTCTGTACCAAAACAAATGGCAGTATGTTGAGTTTTATTTATTTATCGATTTTTAGGATTGTTTGTCAATTGGCAAAAAAAAAAAAAACCAACAAATCTGTAGGTAATTTCACAAGAGTGCATATTTGTATAATGATTGCTTGTTGTTGAGCCTTAACAACTGCAAGAGTCTTTTCCCAACAAAATCATTTGTTTAGGTAATCTTAAGCAAGTCTGTACATAATTATCTTATAGTACATATTATTTGTATGATGATTGCGTGATGATAGAAGCTGTTTTAAGATAAAGACAGTTTCTGCACTGAACAAATGAGTGTTTTTTTTTTTTTTTTAAATAAGGATTTTATTTTGATGATTGAAAAAAACCTGTAAGAAGTATTTGACACAGTCCATTTTTAATTTGAGAATTGTGAAAGAGGCAACTGATGATAGTTATTGATGGGTACATGCACTGAACACGAAAATCAAAACTAAAGTATTAAGAAACTAATGACTAGAGACAATACATGGTACAAGTGAGCCCTAGAAGCCAAAAAAATAAAAATAAACTAACACCCCAAAAAAATGTTTGGGGTCTTCCATTAACAAAGGCTGACTGCCCAAGTTTGTTTCATTGGCTGCCATTTATGGAAGTGTGGCTCGGAGCGGAAGTGGTACCACAATCTGGTTAAAATCACTAGGCCATAGGGCCAGGGATGTGGAACGATAGAGGTGAATCCATCTTTGAGAAAGAAATGTTGAAAGTCTTGAATGATTGTGATCAGAGATCACTTACACATTTGGTGACATCGAATCGCAAAAAATAAACCGTAGAACTCACGGGTATGTTAGATTGCGGAAGTAAGCATTTCCACACGCACGATGCCAAGAGAACTCAAGGGATTGAATCTTAAGAGCTGCTTAGCCTTGAGAAAAAAGGCTTTAATTTCCAAGGAAGCATAATTAAAGATTGGACTCTGGAGCAATGGAGGAAGGTCTTGAGGTCTGATGAGTTCAGACTTACCCTGTTCCTGAGGAATGGGAGCATCAGGGTCAGAAGAAGCGGATGAAGTGAAGCCCCCATCGTGCCTGTGGGGGCAGTGTTATGATCCGTTGGTCAGGTCGAGGTTCAGTCACGATACATACCCAAGAAAAGGAGGTAAGCCGACTACCTCCATAGTGCGAATGACCAAGTTTTTCCCAATTAATGGATTTTTCAGTCACTGTTGACACAGGCATATTTGAAGATGACCATGTCAGGCTCAAATTTTTTATGTAACAGGAGACATCGTTTTGAGACATGGGTCAGGCACCATGGAGAATCTTAGGGATGCGCTGGAGAACACTACGCTGCCATCTGACTCTCCCATCATCAATACAAGATCTGGAAAAAAATTATTGCAACTCTGGATTGAAATGTGACATTGCATAAGTTTAAAAAAATGTCTGCTGTAATCAAAGCAAAAAGCGGTCCACGAAATAGAGACTATTTTAGCCGGGCAAGGTATGATAGTTCACTAGTTGCAATGGGAACTTTAGTTCATTCATTTTCTATACCCGCTTATTCCTCACTAGGGTCGTGGGGCGAGCTGGAGCCTATCCCAGCTGGCTACGGGCAAAGGCAGGGACCCAGACTGAACAGGTTGTCAATCCATCGCAGAGCTCACAAACCATTCACTCTCACAGTCATACCTATGGGCAATTTAGTGTCTCCAATTAACCTGATATGCATGTCTTTGGACTGTGGGAGGAAACCGGAGTACCCAGAGGAAACCCACGCGAACACGGGGAGAACATGCAAACTCCACACATAACTGGGAAGTTTAGTTAAGTTCCAATATGAAGCCCAGCTTCCTGTAAATGTTGCTGTGAAATCAAATAGTGAATTTTACAGATACAATATTTATTTACATTGAGGACAAACAGTCCAAATATTAGAAACGTTGAGGAAACCATGTCCTGAGATGGGCCACTACTGACCTTCGGATCAGCAGGCTTAGGAAAACTGAGGACCATCACACCAGGTTGAACTTCCTTTGCCGTCAAAAACATCACTTGATGTATTGGATATGAAGCAAGGGAAATTGTGAAGAATAGGTCCATGAGTCCGCAACAGAACCAATGATATACAGTCCATTATACTGCAAGGGGGAAAGAAAAAAAAAAAAAAAAAAAGGCCCTCGCTGAAGCAGGCCATACCCCTCATCCCCAAAGGTCACTGCTGCAAGGTCAAAGGTCAAACTGGGACGAAACCTCGAAAAGGCACAGTTGCCCCCCATGGGGAGTCCCCATATGCATCATATTATGCAATATGAACATCCTAACCCAAGTGGTTACAGAGAAATAGCCCGGACAAAATTGCCACCCCGACAATACCCATTGTACCCTTGTCGGGCTGAGGGGTTTAAAAAAAAAAAAAAAGACCGACCCAAAGGACACATTCTTCATAAGGTGTTTATTTCGAGAGGTTTATTTTACAAATAAAAGGACAAATTAGCTAAATCTCTTGAGAATAAAGCAGACTGATGCAGTTCCACAGTATGCAACAAAGCCGCAGTGAAGACAACAGCAAGCAGGGCATCACATTTATCTGTAATGAGAAAGATTCAAAATAAATTAGTTAAATATAACCTCAATGACAAAGTTTGCTTTACCACTGGCAATTTAGTATGATAATTCCATGTCAATGCATGAAGTAATGAAATCTCACTATCCAACAAAGAAGCTAGACTTGAAACACACAGCAAACTCACACATCCCTACTGAACTTTGAAACAGTCTACTCCAGGGCATGTTACCTGCTTTTAAGCCATGCATCAGTTCCTGATATTTTGTTGGTATAAGGAAGGGGATGGGACAAATCAAATCAAAAAGTCGTTAGTAGGCCTAGGATGACTAGCACTGTACTGCCATTTCAGTATAAGGATTAAACATGTACAAATAAATAAGTAACCCACTGCATCTTGATGACTATAAATCTGACATATGGAAGTGAACGCTGAGGAATCATTTAACAAAGCAAAAATAGGTGGGAAAGTGTCTTCTCAAACAAGTCCATTTAAACCAGACAGAACTGCACTGACAAGGCGATTAGCCATTTCAACTCATGAATCACTCGAACAGTACATTACGTTATGAACTAAAATGAGAAATGTCCGATCATGAAGCGATGAATACACATTGCGGAGTATACTCACAGAGCAGCTGCACCAGAGATGATCTCAATGAGCTCCTTCGTGATGACAGCCTGGCGGGTGCGGTTGAACGTCAGCGTCAGCTTGTCAATCATCTCGGCTGGAAAAACCACAAAGAAAACAATGCATGAATGGGGAAAGGCTTCCGCACTCATGAACGACCAGAAAGTGCGCCAGACACAACTGGGCAAAGTATGCATATAATTCTAATGTTTAAAAAAAAAATTTTTTTTTAAAATCACAGCCATTAATATCCTCTGCCATGGAATCCCGTTGTCAATTCCAGAGGATTCTGATCATCATTTCAAGAATCTAATGAGCAAATTGAGTGTGACAGTTTATTCTGATGCTAT
The DNA here is from genome assembly GCA_029721435.1 of Gymnothorax reevesii. NCBI lineage: Eukaryota > Metazoa > Chordata > Actinopteri > Anguilliformes > Muraenidae > Gymnothorax > Gymnothorax reevesii. The sequence continues at coordinate 23,278,302 of CM056579.1, read as the reverse complement.
AGTGAAATACAACAAAAATCACCATATTTGATGTTATAAGGCAAATAACTCCTACAAAAAGCCACTGTACAATTCCAGTGTAATGGAGACTTTTGTAGAGCTTTATTTGCTGATCATTTTAGCAATTTAAAGTCCCCCCCCCTCTCTCTGTTTTCATAATATAAGCTAAAAATAAAAACCGCTAAATCATCAACTTTGACATTTCAAAGCCAAAACCTCCTTCAAGGAGCATTGTATGATTTCAACCTTATGGAGACTTTTGCAGAGTTTCATCTGCTGATCATTTTTTGAGGAAGCGGTTTTTCCTCTAGCCGCTTTAGTTCCTGAGATATAGCTGCAAAAGTCCAATGTTCCATTTTTAGTAACACTGGCCATGATATTCAGACAGCGGGCATAAATCGACAATTTTTAAACTAAACATCCTAAGGATGTTTGTGTCTTATTTTAGTGTGGATCTGTTCAGTAGTTTTAGATGAGAAGATGACAACAGACGCCAAGTGATGGCAACAGCTCACCTGTACCAAAACTGAGGAGGCACTGGCACATGTGACATGGCAGAGCAGTAAAAGGATGAGGGGCTTACAGGCATTCTTGCTGGCGCTGTCCATAGCAGTCATCCTCGCACTTTGCTCACTGGTGGTGGACTCCTTCAGGCTGAAGTAGATGATGTTCACCAGGGAAAACTCCTGGTAGTTCCTCAGCACATCTGCATCAATGTCATCATAGATGCCCATGTTCTCTAAAGAAACAAAGGCAAAAAAAAAATTAAGTTGAGTCAAAGAGAACGATGATAGGGCCTCATCTCGCAAAAGCACAGACCGTTGGTGAAGCATAGCATCTCGTATGAAACCAACTGCTGTCTGAGAATGTAGCTGCAATTCCACCATAAAGCTTTTTTTTATACTGTAGAACAATGTTACATGCGTATTCTGCATTAGCTGGTGCAGCGCATCACTGAAGCGACATCACTCTTCAATTGAGAGAAATGTTCAAACCCAGAACACCACCCCTTTACAGTCAGAGCAATACATCAAATGGAAAATGCCCAAAACTTGAAAATCATTTGGTACATATTTCCCTGTAATTCAGCAGGACATATCTGAGATTGTAGGAAACCTTGGGGTCTCCACAAGAATTTAAAATAAGCTTGAAATTCCACTGGTTTGAATACAGCAGCTGCATCTGACGGACACAAATATGGCTCCGCAGGTTTCATGGGGTTAATGCAAGGTTCTCACACACCTGTCCAGGAGAGCTGCCGTCTCTGCTTGTATTGGGTAATTATATTCAATTACCAGCCAATTTAGTCATTGATTACCCAAGCTGCGCAGACTCTTAAGCCAATCTTGACTTCAAAACAAACCGACGAACAGTGGCCCTCCATGAAGAAGATTTGGCATGCCCCGGATCACGGGATTGTGACAATGCAAACCACCCCCCCCCCCCAGGGCCAGATTTACTTATTCTCCATCAGAGTTCTGTAATAAACTAGTGGTCAGTCAGAAAAAGTTGCCAGTTGCTTGTGCCAAAAGCCACACCTACACTTCCCACAATGAACAGAGAGAGGATATAGTAGCAATGTGCATTTCACAAAGTGATTGAGCTCATCTGAAGACCCCAACTAACCGTGCGGTGTTACAATTTGTACCCAATGGGACATTTTTCTACCTGATGAAGATGTAAAAAAAGGAATGCATTTCACCACCATCCATTTTGCGTCATCTGTTCATGAACAATACCTGAATTTGCAACAGTGTCCATGGAGAAGAGTGGCTTCTCATCGGTCTTGTATGAAATAACAGACCTGTCAAACAAAATAAGTGAAAATCCATATGTTAAAACTATCAACACATTTGTGAACAAGGCAATCAGAGATAGCAGACCTGGCCCCAGCCACGGACTGACAGGGCTGACAGACAGAGTGACAGACACACACACAGACATGATCATTGCTTAACCTGGCCCCCTAGGGGAGAGGCCAGGTAATAATAAATGATAACCACAGAGACAAACCCAAGTGAGGAAAGATATTCAAATGGGTAATTTACCAAGAGAGACTTTGTAATGATCTGTTCAGACATTTTTTAAAAGCATCTTTATTTTCTCTAAGCATGCAAAAAACATTAGACACTGCTTTGCCAATTACAATACATGATTGGGAAAATTAAGCGTTTTTGTATAGAATAGGCAAGAACAAAGCAAACAGCTGGCAGTAAACAATAGTCTGTCTTATTTTGAAAAGATATTTTGAAAATCCCACTCACTACTTCACTGGTTTATAGATTACTACTCACTATATACTAGGCAAAGCCAATTTTTAACAAGTTTGGACCCAACTTTTAACACAGATTTCTGAGTCTGAGACTGCCCCCATTTCCAAACTGTTCCTAGGTTTAGGAAGAATGGACTTAAGTTCCCCAACCATGTCACCAGGTACACAGCAATCGGTCACTACAAGCCATTTCAAAATTAGTTTCTTTGTGACATCATATGGGGAAGTGACCACCCAGAGACAAGGAGTAATCAACTTCAATCAATTCCTTCATTGGTCTGGGTGATCCTTCCCATTTGATGTCGCAAAGGACAGATTAGAAATGGCTACCAATGGCTAATTGGCTGTGAACTTGTAGACATGATAGGGAACTTCTAATCACAGGCATGCAAACTGGTCATGGGTGAAAAAGGTGAGAAGGGCGCACAGACACACGGCGCGAACGGAAACGTAAATTTCATAGTCAGCGTTATAGAAACATGCATCACCAGAGGCATCTTGAATAGAATACTGTACAAAATGACTTACCATATACATCTCTTTTTTATTGAGACGACCATTCAAAACAACTATAACTTATGAATAGGTCCTTTTTCTTTCTTTTTGGCCTGGACAATGATCACATGCTCTTTTTACCATGAACACCTAAATCTAAATCAACAAGAGTCATCAGAAGATGACATATCCCACCGGTACCACATAATTCGTGATTTGTGGCAGAGTTTTTGAATTCTGCTGAAGAAAAGGGACAAAGTCCAATTTTTGGGCTGTTTTTGGGATAGAAATGAAAAATTTTGGGCAGAATGGAACTGAAATCCCCAAAACGCACGACTACAGCATAAGGGTAAGTTCCATACCGAATTTGAAGTTTCTAAGTGGCATAGTTTTTGAGTTCTGCCCCGAAAACGAGACAAAGTCCAATTTTAGGGCCGTTTTTGGTGAAAATTTCCGAAATTATGGGCAGCATGGAGCTGAAGCTCCCAGAGGGCACAACTACACCATAAGAGTAAGTTCCACAGCAAATGTGAAGTTTGTAAGGGGTGTAATTTTTGAGTTCTGCCCCGGAAATGAGAATAAATACGGACGGACGGACAGACAGACGGACAGCGCGATGACTATATCACACGGTATTCCATACCGGTGGGATAGAAAGTTATGCACATGTCATTTTTTGTTTTGGCCAGGACAAATATCACATGCCCTTTTTACCATGAACATCTAAATAAAAGTCAAAAGGTTATGGACGTGAGTAAACGGTAACACGGAAAGTCACTATTTGATAGGCACAACTAATGCATTTTTTCATACCTTTATCAACCTACATTAAACTTAACTAAGTTCCATACTTCTCTAATTTCATTGATCACACTGGTTAAAACATTTGCACAATTGTTTTAAAATAACAACAAAAAGCTATAGCTATTGATAATTTATTATTTTAATTCAAGAAAACGAGATGTGCTTTACTCATCAGGGTGAGGTCTAAGCAATACCATCCATCGCCACATGGCGGAGAGTCGTGACTAATTATAAAATACGTGACTGAGACGGTAGGCCTATTTAGCCTTTTATCTGTTCCCAAAAACGAATCTCCCTCGAAATGATAAATGCCAGGGAGATGGCCTGCGACCTATTTAGGTTTAAGCTACTCTTAAGAGTTGTTGAAGAGACAGGCTTGTTCGTCTAGCAAAAACTTCCTCAAACATCACGTTGGTAGACCTGCTGTGCAGTTCATTTGATAGGCCAGGATAACGTTATGCGAGGCCTTCAAATATCGAGGGATAAATTCGTTTTTACAGATCACTTAATTTACACTCATGGCAACGTTCTGTTTCACTTTAACAGCAGCCTGTTGTAGGCTATACAATGGTCTGTTATCAAGAAATGTCACAGTAAAATGTTGGGAAGTAAATGGAGCATTCTACAGGATTATAAAGATCCGTGTAGCCCATTAATGGCAGAATGAATTACGAACAGCACAGTAGGCACGAACGAAACCAGAGCAAGTTCCAAGTGCAGGAATTAATCTAACGACAACCTTGACGTCTGATTTATGAAGCTGTTCATAGGCCATCACTTTAAGAAATGTATAACTGTATCGTTCAACGCTTTACCTTGCCGCAGGTTCCAATTTCCACGATAGAGGCCTTGATTTGATTTCTTTCGTGGGTAAATTGCTTCAGGTTGGCACCATTGGAAAAAGTTATGATGAAGGGAGCGCCTTGCTCATTCCTGATTGGTGTAAATTGCCGCTTCAACTAGAGCATCTCGTCAATCATTTGCTCTCACGAGACGAGTGTAATGTAGGTCTATGTAGTTTTCTGCGGTCCACTGTTCTGCTCGCTCGCTCGCTAACCCCCCCCCCCCCACCCCCAAAAAAAAAATTCTCCTCGGATCTGCGCGATTCACGTACATGGCCCGTTTCGAACTCAAAACGGCGAATCTCGCCGAAAGGTGAGGAGTTTGCATGCCTGAATCAAATAATTAATACTGGATGATGACAGGTTCAAATGATTTGGGACACATCGCATCATTAAATCTCTGAATACAGCGCACATTTTTTTTCCAGGTGAAAAAAAGCAGCTGGCAGGACATTAGCAGGGCGTTACCTGAATCTGTTGTAGATAATGGAGCCCTGGTCAAACTCGTAGCCGCAGTCGAGCAGCTCCGTGGCGATCATGGAAGCATCAGAGAAGGTGGGAGGGCGACGCCCCACTTCCTTGCAGTTGATCAGGATATGCTTTCCATGGGTCCTGTGGGGAAAATACAACTCCGTCACTCCCTAAGACAAACAAGAACCATTCCCTACAAGGAGGTTGCAACGATCTTCATTGTGTTAAAACATACACATGAGCATGCTCAATGCTGCTGGACAGTGACATAATTAGTTGCCTAATCATCTTTGGTGGCAACTGACCATCCAAGTTCAAGTAGTTAAGGAGAGGGTTGTTGGCAGACTGGTGGTGCTTTGGTACGTGTTCACTGCTCTCCAGTGGTATACCTGTAGAGCAGGCCCCTCAGCTTGTCTCCAACATTCACCAGCATGACTTCCTTGCCAGCGTCGGTCAGCTTGCTGACCTCGCTCTTCATGGCCTTAGCCACGTTGGAGTGGATGGCGCCGCAGAGGCCGCGGTCGGACGAGACCCCGATGATCACGTGCTTGTTCTTGTCCTCGGGAGCCTTGATTTCAGCCTTCTCATACAGAGCTGAGAACACAGACGCGCACGGCGAATTAGACGCAACAACAAGACGCACGACACATGACCTCAGAGTTTAAGAGCAAAGAGTTAACTGGCTGAAAGGAGTTCAGAAAAAAGGGCGAATTAAATAGAAGTGCGATACTCATAATGAAACAAAATATGAAGCAATAACTTGTGTCATGATTGTATCCCTAGCAAGCAGGACATGTCCTCAAAGAGGGGAGAGCCAAAAAAAATCATTTTTGGGTTTCAGATATGGTTGAGGAGATTTGAACTAGAAGACTTCAGAGTTGAAAAATGCATATGGTTCATCAATAATGCAAGCACATGACGTGACCCAATAAATTCATTTTGTCCCCAGCAAGAGACATTACTCTCTAGTCTTACCATCAATAGACATCACTGTGAATTTTGGACTGATGATCAAAATATATTTCTTCTGAACCGCTTTCCTGTTCAGTCCAAGATCAGGTCAACCAATTGCATGCATTTTGTAATCATGGTTGTACACCGCCAAGGAGAATAAGAGCCATGTGGCAATGGCAGATCCCCCGGCTGTAGGTTGTGTAACCTACAGGTTGTGTGGACGGACGGACGAACCGAAACCCCCAAAAGGCACAACTAGACCATAAGGAGAAGCTCCATACCAAATTTGGTGTTTGTAAGTGGTATAGTTTTGGAATTCTGGTCCAGAAACCTTTTTATTACCGACAGACGGACGGACGGACGGACGGACGGATGGACACACTGATCGCTATATCCCCCCGCATTATATGCCGGGGGGATAAAAACTAGATAGCTCAGTCGCCACAGGGACCGAGTTGTGCATCTCCCCAATCCCCAAATTTCGCAAAAATGGCCACCGGCAACCATAGTGGACCTCCAAAATTGCCGAAAATCTGTCTTGAGCATTGTCAAATAGATATCTTCCCCTGTGCAAAATTAGAAAAAATTCCTGTAATAATTGTCACTTCCAGAACCCGGAACAGAAAATTTCTGCAGGTGCGGCAGCAGCGGCCCCGGAACTAAACCAAAGTATCTCCCGACTATCATCGTCGGGGAGATACGATTACATGGTAGTAAAGATGACAATGAACAACATTAGAGTAATTGATTATGCAAAAATCTCTTTTCCCACATTGTTAAGGATCTAGAAACATTGGTTTTCAACAACATTAACGTATGAGGAGATAATCCAGGCTAGGATGAAGACCAGCACACAAGGACCTCAATCTCAAAGGCCAAAAACTGAAGCGCTAAGGAAAGACCGAACATGTTCTAACCCAAGATCAGTGAATTTCCTTCAGTGTAAAACAGAGCCATACCGAGAGCTCCGGTCCCATAAACTCGGGCCGGCTTCAGAGACTTCTCTGCCCTGGCGTACTTGGCTGCTGCCACCATCTTCATGGACTTGGTGATCTTCTGGATGTTTTTGATGGACTTCAACCGGATGGTGACTGGAACGAAACGGATGAATGCGTCAGGGTTTTCTTTGGACAACAAAACCTGTATTCCAAAAATATACACCATGTACTGTAACTGTACATAATGCAGTCCTTAGATGCACAAAGTGATAATCACAACAGAAGAGCCAACTTACTGTCCTTCAAGGTGGCCATGTTCCTGACTTGGCCACTGGTAGAGAGAGCAAATAAGATTAGAATTAGCATCTGAACACCAAAGCCCCAACATCCATGACGATTGGAAAAGGCTGCTTACATTTACCTCAAAACACATTTAGCAAAATTTATTTTAAAAAATGAAAATCACCAAGAGAATAAAAAATCTTCCTTAAACAAGCGGGCTATCCATCATTTGTATACCCAGCTCCTGCAGTATAATCAACACCACACTAAAGGTGGGTACAAGCTAAACCTGACCAGGAGAGGGAATGCATTTACTAGTGGCGAAAAGGACAATTACAGTCTCTAATCGTACCAAATAATATTAAATTCCCAATGCTGAACTACGGCGAAGAACATATGCTCAATAATAATTACTATTAAAGTGATAAACATAACACAGAGAATATTCTTACTGCAGCACACTAGTCATAGCAGTTCAAAATTCTCTCAACCGAGTTTTGAGCAGATTATATAATTCCAGTGCTAGTTAACTCCGCTTCAGACTTCCAGGCACTCAAACTTTTAGTTTCTTAAGAAATGCATTACAGCCCAATAATGTCACGCAGAAAAGTAATTGCATTTAACACCATTAACAGGGAGTTCAACTTTTAATAATATATCGTGATCATGCACGGACGTGCAAATCTATACGGTTTTAACTACTGTAACAGACCACGTCCACTGTTCCTGAACCTTTGCTGGCCAGATAGAGAACTCAAACTCCAAAACATATCGAATTTACTGGAACCTGTAAACTTCATCGTTTTCAAAATCATGTCGAGGACCGGGCTCTTCATATCCTGAATCAATGACATTGACCCAATCCTTCAGCCAGCGCAACTGACACTAGCTAGCGAGCTAATGAACCCAGAAACTTGTTACCGACAGAGTTATGCTGCTTGCAAGCGGATGTAAGACAGTAAACGAATGTAAGTGATCACGCAACAGACTTTTTATAAATCACTTATTTAAAAATGTCATGCATAAGCCGGAACAATCAAGAGCAGCTAACAGCTAGCTTGTCAAAGGTAGCATGAATGAACTGAAAATATAGCTAACGTTAACCAGCTAGCCAGCAAACCAGACCCGTTAGCTCGCTAGCTCACAAGTTAGCAAACTGGCTAGCAAGCCTGAACGTGGCCTACAGACACAGCAGCAGCAGCAATCGAAAGAATAAACATCCTTTAAAATAGGAAACTCCATAAATCTGCAAGGCGTAAAATTTTTTTATCTGAATGAGGAGCACTGGCAAGAATAAAAAGACACCAACCATTGTGGCAGGAACACCGCGACGCTGGCCCGGGTGAACATGATGTCTTCGGTGAAGGTCAGACCCACGACACTGCGCATGCGTTGGAAATTAATCGCGTTGGCCCATGAGAATCTCGCGTTACCCTTAGAACCTGGCGAGCCAATCACGGTGCGCAGAAAATACGCTTAATGGCCGATCACAATAATAGGTGTTTCGTGCTGGAGTTCATTTTTAGTTTGAATTTCAATAGAGAGCAGGATTTCAGTCGTATCTGAGTATTTTTGCCACGGATAGCAAGCATATTTAGAAATGGGCAAAGCAGAATTCTTGAGTCCGAAAGCGATCGGTAATCGGATAAAAGCTAAAGGTCTTCAGAAGCTGCGATGGTATTGTCAGATGTGTCAGAAACAGTGTCGTGATGAGGTAGGACATGCTGCCGAACTTTTGGTAACATAACCAACAGGCTGACAGTTATGCGCTGGCTCGGTCTTTGACTCGTTTACCTTTAGCAAATGATTGCTTCATACCAAAATCAACTCGGGCTTAAAATCTATATTCTAAGTTAGTGTTTACTTGGTCGCTGGATAAAGGGCGTTTGAGTGAAAACTTGTCTTGAAATTGGGATGTACTGAATCGTTGCTGATGGATTAATGTGACTGCTAACGTTATTATATGACGTAAAGCCACTGCAACAATACTAGCTTATCACCCTAAATCTTGTCGATGTTTCAAGTTTCTATTAGGCATATTAAATGTCTTGGCTGCCGTGTATAAGTAGGGGGCTGCCAAGCTGTCACGGAATTACAGTCCCACTACATTTTGGGTTGTAACCCTACAACTAAATAAGATAAAATCAAGTATGATGTGTCATATTGAAGGTATTAACTTGTTCTTTAATATTATTTAGTGAAAAAATATTTTTTTTGTGAAATTTTCATCGAAGAAACAAGCAAAAACTACTCCGTCACAGAATTACACAAAATTGACGTGTTTTTTTTTTAATGTTGTGTTTAACTATTCAGAAAATGATGTTCCTGTCATAGTTAAGTTATGAAACTTCAATATGCTCATATTTAAGGTGTTGTTTGTTAATACTGTAAGTTATAGAAACAAAAATTGACTTTAACCCTGCTTTATGGGCAAGAAATTTCAAAAAGTCATTGTCACGGAATTACAAGAGGCAAATTGTCACGGAATGACAGCAATAGTATTAATTAGTTTCAATGTACTTATTTCAATATATTATACATATATACATAATTATTTACATTTTTACAGTTAAGCAATATATTACAATGAGTTTTCCACTTATAATGACCAATCATGACATACTTCTAATTTTTTTTTATTCTCCATGTCAACATTGGCTTGGCGGCCCCCAGTAATGTTTTTTTAGGATAATATGTAAATGATCAACTAATATAGTAGTATAGTAGTAATCACCAGCCAGCATAGGAATGTCTTACTTGGAATGAATTTATGAGATTCCTCAGTTGCTAATGTATGTCGGATTTTTCAGATTTTCTTTGATTGCTGTGTGTGTCTCAACAGAATGGGTTTAAGTGTCATTGTATGTCCGAGTCTCACCAAAGACAGCTCTTACTGGCCTCCGAAAACCCAAATCAGTTCATGGACTACTTCTCTGAGTGAGCATTGATGGTGTTAAATATTGTTCATGCGTTTTCCTATCAACTTATAGCTCCAGTATTTACTCTTATCACTACTGCCAGATTGTAAAATGTACGTGAAATAAAAAAAAAAAAAACTATTTAATTTATAGAATTGATTAAGCACCTTAGATCTATCTTGTGATGTTGGTTGTTGTTTGACTCCGGTAAACCATTCAGATTTTCTTTTTTTCTGTTTTTTCAGGGAGTTCAAGCATGACTTCTTAGAGCTCCTTCGAAGACGCTTTGGTATGCTTTGGTCCAAATTACAGCTGTAGGCTGGATTTGTTTTGAACGGTGGTCTTACTAAACTTTCTCTTTTGTTTGTCCCCCGTCTCTCAGGGACCAAACGAGTGCACAACAACATCGTCTACAATGAGTACATCAGTGACAGAGAGCACATCCATATGAACTCAACCCAGTGGGAGACTCTCACAGACTTTACAAAATGGCTTGGGAAGAAAGGCAGGATCATTTTGTTATGTTCAGTGCAAAGGAATTTGCTTTGTCTACCAGGAGCTTTATTCTGTGTAGTTTTATAGAGCTAGTTTTGTTGCAGTTCAGTGTGTTGTGTGTCAGACTTCTACATGGTGATACAATGCATCTTTGATGCAGCGTGATTTTTGGTGCGCATCTTCCTGAAGTGTTCGACATTGTCACACCTAGGATTATTTTTGCAGACATATGTGACAGTCCACAAGAAAAGGGTGTAGAAGGGATTTTTTACATTTCAGAGAAAAACAGTTTTTCTGTGTTTAGTACATGGTAAGGGATCATCAGATGCACTTAACTCAATTTGACCAAAATATCCCTTATTCACCATTTTCCTGTGGACTGTCACATATAGTCAGCCTGTTGTTTTTTTATGTATGATGATTTGGAACATCAGTGCTTGTCCTGTAAACTTCTACATGCTGGTTCTTTAGGTTTCTGCAAAGTGGATGAGACACCCAAAGGGTGGTACATACAGTACATCGACCGCGACCCGGAAACGATCCGCCGACAGGAAGAACTGGAGAAGAAGAAGAAACAGGACCTAGATGATGAGGAGAGGAGTGCCAAGTTCATTGAAGAGCAGGTCCGCCGAGGTTTGGAGAGCAGAGATGAGGTAACTGGAGCTGATGACATACAATCACATCAAATAATATTACTGAGCTGTCTGCTGACCATAGACTGTATAAAAAGATGGATGAAGCAACTGCGATGTCACTCATTAGTTTCCGAATACCATTTAGGAAGCTTTGATTTTGGCAATTTGAACAGCATCATTTTGTCATTTTGAAACCGGATGTGATTTCTATTGGATGAGAGCGTGAATTGAAGATCCAGGGAGGAGCGAGGGGTGGATCTGACCGTATCTGACGAGGAGCAGAGGATAGCCACGCCCCTAAAGCATATTCTGGCTTTATCCTTTAGTCTATTTGGGACATTAATTTACAAAAATGAACATCATGATATATTGAAGGAGACTTGAAACCTGCGATAGATACCATAATGTGGAAAATCATTATTGAAAAAATAAATCAGGTAGGAAAGTAGGGTCATTTTCTCATTGACCTCTATAGCATTTAACTTCTTTCTGCAACCATTGACGTCGCCATCTGCTGGTTATAAAAGAAAACGTAAATCTTAGAGATTTCCGCATTAGCCTCAGTTTTCAGACCAGGGTGCTGCGTCCATCTTTTCATACAGTCTATGCTGCTGACAGTTGGCCTGATTTATTTTGGAAAAATGCACTACTCATATAGCGATCAGCGAGTCCGTTCGTCCGTCCGTCCGTCTGTCTGTCTGTAATAAAATCGTTTCCGGACCAGAACTCGAAAACTATACCACTTACAAACACCAAATTTGGTATGGAGCTTCTCCTTATGGTCTAGTTGTGCCTTTTGGGGGTTTCGGTCCGTCCGTCTGTCCACACAACCTGTAGGTTACACAACCTACAGCCGGGGGGATCCGTCATTGCCAGATGGCTCTTGTCTTGGAAATGAGTTTGTACGCTGCTGTATTACGCTTAAATTATACAGATAAAGAGATGAAGAGGTGGTCCTAATGGCAAACCTGACCCTGCAAACATATTGTCTTGATACATGAATGTATATAAAGTGTGTTTAACTAGGTCTTTAAGTGGTGTAAAGACACAAATATCACTGTTTTGAATCCTGGGCTTGCAACTTCTGATTTGGCAATGGAATCTGTGCCTTGTGTTCCCTCATCCGCTGGCATTCTGACATTGGACAGCTTTTTGTGTGGGGTCCAGCTGGTGGTACAGTAACTGCACTGGTGGTGCATTAGTGTTTCAACAGGCTTGGGTTAACTCCTCCTGCCAAAAATCATCCTGACTATATCACTGAAGCAACAAAGGTGAAGCTATTTTGGCTGCACTTTCAACTCCAAGCGCATTTTGGCATTTTTGCCCTTGGGTTGGCAAAGGTGGCAACTTAATAACTTCCTTGTATTTGTTTTATTCTTATGTTAGGAAACACCGGTTTTCACGGAACTAAAGCGAGAAAGTGAAGAAGAAAAAGGTAGAGTGTTGAGTGAATCTCCCGTTTTTGTGAAATCTACTGTCTCCATGCTTTAGCATATGTTGACCCTTTAATATTTCGCCCCATGTTGATGTTAGTTTTTACCCTCCCCCCTACTCCAGTTGCTTTCAATCTGAACAAGGGCGCCTGCTCCACCTCAGCATCGTCCTCAAAAGCGAGGTAATAGCTCTTCTGACTTTAGTCTTGCATTGTAAATGTAAAAAAAAAAATACTGTTTCGGTTTATACTATACATCAGGGCAAAAGTTGAGCACCAGCAAATTCAAAATGAAATTTTTGAAAAATTGGCAAGTCCTGAACTCCATTCATTTGTGTGTAGGTTTTAGCATCCATTCCATGTGCGTTTAGCATTCAAAAGGCTTTTTCATGAACTGTATGAAAGTGCATGTGTTGAATATTAGTAGTTGGATAGCGTGTCTGAAAACGGGTTTCATCTTGATTCTGTTTCTTCCAATTGAAGTTTAAACTTCAGGGGTCAGTTTTTTTTTTTTGGTGAACACTGGTCTCTTTAATGGACAGCAGGCCCATACTTCTCATGTCAATAAATGTGTTGAAAACATACACCTTTTTAAAAGCTAATAAAGTGCCAAGTAAAAATGACATTCTTTTCTAATTGATTTTGTGTGCCAGCAAACGTATGTCCAAGCCATATTTCCAGGAATGGGGCAATGTTTTGTGATGTCATACATTTAGTGCCTTGCTGAAGTGAAAGATGTTTTAAGAATTTGGTGGTGCTTAACTTTTACAGAGGTATGTATATGAAGAAGTAAGACTGCTGAATTTATGAGTATTGTCATATTTTTTGGCACAAAGACATTTCTCTGTGTAATGGGAGGGATACTTTCTGATTTAAGAAGTACTCGGGTTGCCAGACTAAAGACTGGGATCCACTGCTTGGAGTTCTGAATGCTTCATTACTGAGGGTACAGGCAGAAATTTCTCTTTTGCGCACTCACTAATAACTCTGATCAGTGCGCCTGATATTTTGTTGTTTTCCCTCTGTTTACATGCTGGTTTTGAGTAGTTTATGAACACCCATGCTAGGTTGAATATCATTCCTCAGATATCTGTCTCAGCTAGTCATAGTTGAAGACTTGAAAATCCACCCCCTCCCGCAGTTCTGCCCTAGGCCCTAGTGCCCTTCAGACCGTTGGCTCTGCGAAGAGAAAAACGGCAGGTCACAGCTCGGAGAGCAAGGGGAAGAAGAAGTCTGCCCTGGATGAAATCATTGAGGTACCAACACTACCTATAGTCAGTTGCATGTTCCTCACAACCCTTTCATGGATTTTGCAGGGAAATTTGTGTTCAGGTCATCCCAGCGGCCCGAATAATGTCCACCCAATTTATTGTAATGCATGATCGATATTGTATTATATTACCAAGTTTGTGAGAATATTTTGTGTCGGCCAGAACAGATGTGGCAGGCGCTCTACAATGTAGTGTGTGCGGTTTTCAGATGGAGGAACAGAAGAAGAAGTCCATCAGGACAGACCACTGGCTGTACCCCAGCATTGTGGTGAAGGTGGTCACGAAGAAACTGGGAGAGAAGTACCACAAGAAGAAAGGGGTCATCAAAGTAAGGGCTTTGTGTGAAAACGCTTATGTGCGTGTTTTGTTTTTCAACAAATCCTGACTGTCATGGTTCTGCTCACCTTCGCTTGTGTATTTCTTTTATGTCTGGATGGCACAAAGTTCCCCTGCTAAGTCACCATGTCTTACATGAATTTAGTTTTTCATTTTGTTTATTTTTTGAGTGTCTACTTGATGAAAACCTCCCCAGTTTTACCCCTCAGCCGACGAAAGTCGGTCGAGGGGTATTGTCATGGCGCGTTGCGTCCGTCCGTCTGTCCCTCTGTCCGTTAACTTTTCGTTTCCAGACGATTGCTGAAAAACGGCTTGGCCAAATGTTCTCATTCTTTGTTGGCATGTTGGGGATGGCTACAGGAAGCTCCCTATCGATTTGTGTCCTGCTCCGAGTAATCAATATGGCCGCCAGCCATTTTCATTTTACTTTCCAGACGATAACTCGAAAACGCCGTGGCTAAATGTTCTCATTTTTTGGTGGTATGTTAGGGGTGGTTACGGGAAGTTCTGTATTGATTTGTGTCCCGCTCCGATAATCAATATGGCCGCCATGGCAGCCATCTTCATTTTCATTTCTGGACGATAACTGAAAAACGCCTTGGCCAAATGTTCTCATTTTTTGGTGGTATGTTGGGGGTGATTGCAGGAAGCTCCCTATCGATTTGTGTCCCGCTCCAACAATCAATATGGCCGCCAATAAAGTGCAAGTCTGAGGGGTCCCGCTCACGACAGTGCGCTATTTTTCTCCACTTGCGCGGACTCTTTGAGTGCGTTGCCCAGTCTAATGTAAAGCTGTAGGTTGAACAGTGAATTAAATTCAGAAGCAGTACCAATTTATTTTACATTAAGCCTGTTCAAAGACTGCCAAATTTATTCACAGATTGCATTCTTTGTTACCAGGAAGTGCAGGATAAATACACGGCTGTGGTGAAGATGAACGACTCGGGCGACAAGCTGAAGTTGGACCAGAACCATCTGGAGACAGTGATCCCAGCACTAGGTAAAGCTACACTGAACCCGCCCCTCTCCTCTCACTCCAGGGAGCATCTTCTTTTCTTTGTGTTTGCAAATGTTTGGTTGGTTACTGATATCTCTCTCTATTCCAGGGAAACGGGTTCTAATTCTTAATGGGCCCTACAGGGAAACGGAGGCCATTTTGGACGGTATTGATGAGAAGCGTTTCTCGGCAACTCTTATCCTGGACTCGGTATGTGCATGCTGTGTAAAGGTCTCCACACACTGCCATTTTGACAATCTTTAGGCACTTCCAGATGAAAATTTGCTGTACTGAGAAAAATCTTTTGCCATTATTGAAGGTCCACTGTCATGGGTTTTTCGATATTATGGGGTCAAGTACTAGCCAAACCGCGGAATCCTAGGCGCCGATAAAGCTCTGACTGTATCCTAAATTTTGGGCCATAATCTTGCAGTGTGGCTGGCACCATAATGCTGTCCTAGCGACCAATAGGAGTGCAGTATAGAATGATACCATGCTTGTGTGACTGCTGTGACACTGAGCATGGATGTCAAGTTTGAAGACAAGACAAGCAACGGACCCAGATTCCATGACCAACAAGGTCCTCATAAGATTCCATGACAAACACGGTCCTCATACTGTTGGTGTCCCTGGGCACACCCTCGTCTTTCAACCAGTCACGCAATGTGACCATGACCTGGCCTTAACTTTCAGGCTGATTATTAAGACTTTAGCACTGCACTGAAGTTTTTGGCGTATTAAAATGATTCAGTTAGGCAAAGATCCTTCCAAAAATCGTGTCATGAGTGGTTTTTTAATATTGAAAAATGTACCATAAAGCGGCACGTATTGTTAAATGGCTAAATCAAATCAATATTTGGTGTGACTTCCTTTGCCTAGAAGTTAGCTATGCTGTCCTGTAATTCCATGGTTTTTGAAGGTGATTGGCTTTTTGCTTGTTTCAAGCATATATTTGAGAACTTGCTACAGTCCGTCTACAGACTAGCTGTCCTACTTGCCTCTGTTTCGCCATGTTATCCACGACAGCCATGGTGATATTGAGATCAGACCTCTATAGGCTATATTATATATATATATATATATATATATATATATATATATAATTTTTTTTTTTCCCATTCTGAGATTAACAAAGTCAAAGTTCAACCTGTTCTATTTAACAGAAAATGCATGTGCAAAGCTAGAATTTCAAACTACTGAACTGACAATTTACTGCACTATGCTGGGATAAACTTTGATCACTCTTTGATTTTATTGGAAAATCTCAATTTTCATAAAATGACCCAAGTGACCCCTTTTCGTAGTCCTGCACACACATATTAATGCAATTATGACTAAAAGTATCTTTTAAATTACTATTTGGTATCTCAAATTGTATTCTATATACAGCATTACTGTATATAGAAAATTTAGGAAGCCTAAAACTGTTGCTCAGTTTTGTTCACCCCATCACCCAATGTGACACAAGATGAAGTAAAAGACGGCTGAAATGGCAGTGTGTGGGGCTTTCGGAGTGAGTGTGTGAACTTGCTAGCTTCCTCTTACCGATTCAGAAGGCTGTGTGGATCTGACGTGCACCTTGAGCAGGATCTGTTGTTGTTTTAGTATGTGTTTTAATTCACAATTAACGTTGTACTGTGCTTTTTCATCAGGGGCGAATGAAGGGGAGGAGAATAGAAGGTGTTGCCTATGAGGACTTCTCCAAAATGGCCTGAGGAGCACTTCAGTGACCAAACATGGACAGCTGTACAGTGTCAGTTTGTTTTTTTCATTTTTTTTTTTTTTTTAATTATTATTATTGTATTTCTAATTTTGTAGTGTTCATCTTTGGTAGGTCTGTCTGCAAGAGAAGGCCTGAGAAGATGTCAAGTATGCGGTCAACTTAAAAGCCAAGCCGAGATAACAATTCTTATTTTTTTATTGTGCATTGCAAATGAAATACATGATAACAAATAAAATTTCAATCCCGAGCAATCGACAAAGGTTTGTTGCGATTAGGGGAAAGGTCAGAGGATCTTCAGACATAAAGGAAAATGCTATTTTTATTGTACATTTAATGTAAATACAGATTTGTCAGCCAGTGCGGTTTCTTCCTTTTTTGACAGGGGAGGGGGAGACATGTTCTGCAGTTGTACTCATTTTTCTCATCGATGTGATGTTTTGCAACCTGTGGAAGCTACATGTGTTAGGCCAGTGTTCCAGACTCAAACTCCTGCTGTGACTGACAGCATGGGTTTATACTATATATGTAATGAGGTAACCAATAACAGACCTTCTACAGAGACCACGTGAAATGTATGTGCGTGGTGTTTTACAGTGTCCATTGCCATACATGTCTGCCTGTCCCTCAGAACATTATATCACAGATGCAAAAACAACCTCTGGGCTAATTTTGGCTCAGTTTTTGGTGGCAGTGAAGCTCGGTTCACTGTTTCTGGAAGGAACTGTCGAGCCGAGGAACGATGTAGTCCTTGTAATGTCCCTCGATGAAGCCCTTTCCACTGTTATGAATAAACCAACAGAAAATGTCTGATCCACGCTTCCTGTCTTTCCTGTAGTCTTTCTGCCAGCCCCTGTGTCAGACAAAGGAAGAGGGAACTTCAGAACATTCCAGCTCAAATTAAACACACCCTTTGCATTGAACTTTGCTCTCATGACCCACCTTTTCAGCCGATATAGGATGACAGATAGAAAATGTTGTATACTTGTGACACAGTGTACTATCCATATTAGGATGGGATTTTGTTATTTACCCATAGAGCGCTGAAATTTAAAAAAAAAAAATGGAGCTGCCAGATAGCTCACTCAGTGCCGCGTTGGGGAGCAGAAGTAACTATCGCGGCGCGGGTTCGAGCCCTAGTCATAACAACCGGCAGTGGTCGGCAGCCTTTTCAGAAGTAGCGCACAATTGGCCATTGCGCTACAGGGATGCAAATTGGGAAGGGGCTGCCAGAAAGGAAAATATAAAATGGATGCTTTGTTCGTTGCTCAAGCGCCTCCTGTTGGCCAGCCGGGCGCTCGCCAGGAAGATTCTAAGCTTGTTCATATTCGAGCATCCTCCGCCGTCATTCTGAATTTGTGAGGATTCAACCAATGTGTGTGAAGAAGCAGTGTGGATGGGTACGTGCTTTGGAGGAGAGCCGTGAACCGTTCCTCTCTCCTGAATTGGCAACAAGGGGTTGCATACGAGCGAGCAAGCCTTGTGCATAGTTCCTCAATTGGGCATTCCAGATGCGGGTGGGATTGGAGATGGCAAATTTATTAAAAAAAAAATGTATGTATGCATTTATTCATCCAGTGCTGTTGAAAACCCATCATGTGGCCACTTGTTTAAAAGAGCTGCCCTGTGGGAGCTCTTTTCACCAAGTGGCCACATGATAGGTTTACAATAGCTTTGATTTTGATATCTTACATCATTGAGCAACAATAGCTGCGTTTAGAGCTCTAAGGGTTAAGATATAAAGAACATTGTTTATTCCTGCACAGTGTCACTGGCAAAAAGGATTATACATATTACGTGTACTGCTTCTCTGTACAATTTTTCCCCATTCCAACAGTGTCAGGAAACCTACCTACCTTAATTACAGTGCTGGTTGTTCAATCACCACTGTCTGTGGAATTAGATTTCAGCACTACACCTAACTTGTCTTTGCTGCATTTTGACAACCTTTACCCTGTAAAACCTTATAGGATGGCTTTCTGGACACTGATTAAGCCTAGCCGTGAATTAAACCAAATTCTAAATGGAAGAAATTTCATACAAAATCGGTTTAGTTCAGGCTTGATCTGTGTTTGGGAAACTGCCGCTATGACGAGTTATTGAGAAGATGAGGGAGACAAACGAAGGGTTCATTCTATTCCTTGCAATCACTGAATAGAAGAGCATCCTCACGACAAGAACACAAAAGCACCATAACTTTAATTGTTGCTTAGAAACCATTAAAACAGGGGTCCTCAATCTTACCCAGGAAGGGCCAGCGTGGATGCAGGCCTTCATTCCAACCAATAAGTTATTCACCTGATTCTAAAGACCTTGATTGGTTGCATCTGGTGTGTAAGTGATTGGTTGGAATGAAACCCTGCACCCATGCTGGCCCCCTCTGGGTAAGAAGGCGAACTCTTGCCCCAGTAGGATAGAGTAGGGGTCTCAACTTTGTTGGTAAAAGGGCCAGGGGTCTGCAAGTTTTCATTCTAGCTGAGCAGAGGCGCATCTGATACAACTGTGCAGGCTGAGATCCGTTGATTAAATTTGTTATATCACGCGTGATTCTTCTCAGTTGGATTGAATATCTGCCGCCCGCTTTATGGACCAGTTTGAGACCCCTTGGATAGGGCTTGAGAATACATGGTCACACTTGGTCCAAAGGTGTACAGCTGTGCACGGTGGATTGGTACTATACCTTGTGACTGCCAGTTTGTTGCCGTTCACCTCCATAGTGGCTTCCATCTTCAGGGGGTCTGCGCCCTCGTGGAAGTCAAACACTTTCACTTCAGGTTCGATGGAAAATTGACCTGAAAGGACAAAAGTGATGATTACCATACGTGGCTAGTCCATGATCTATGGGCCGTCCTGCTCATTCTGAGTAACTCACCGACGAGGCCGTGAACACTGGGGGAGTACTTGTTATCGTTAGGAATGTAGACTCCCAGGAAGTCCACACCGACTGGATTCTTCTTCCACACGCGATGGAGCAGCACCAGTACAGAGATGTTGTCATTCACTTTGAAGGTCATCTGAGAGTCCTTCACAATGGACACTTTCACACTGCCCAGACAAAAGTGTGTTGATAAGAAGCCTCAAACACAAATGCAGATCCCGCTATTAGGTCTACAGCAGTAGGATGTAAAGTATTTGGCTCTGTAATTGACTGGCATTTTGTCCCACGAATAACAAAAGGTCGCAAGTGACATTCCTGATGAAACCTGTTTTTCTGGTGCAGAAAAGCAGGTTTCATCAGGAGTATCACTTGCAACCTTTTTTTATTCGTGAGACGATTTATAACTCATTCCGTATGGCAAGCTGGTGCCAACGGCGCAGCAAATTCTACCATTCCCTATGGTAAGCCGGTGCCAGCGGAGTGGATGACCATTCGAAAACACAAAATCGGTTGACAGTCGCGGTTATGGGCCATCTGTGCTTCAATACTTCATATTGTGTAATTTTCGGGAAAAGTATTCCGTACAAACTCGACAATTTTATATAAAAGTATTCCGTAGGGAATGGGTTAATGTTGGCTTGGTCCCTCAGAAGACTACTGTAGTATTCTTGGTCTAGAACAAAGTATGTGCCGGGTAAGTTGAGACTAATCTAGAAATCCCATAGCACTGTGTCTGGACCGAAGGTGGACTCCAGATCAGAAATGATGCAAACACAGATTGCATCACTAGAAAAAAAACATTTTTTGAATTGTTTTTAAAGGAATCGAAAATAAACCCAGTCCTTCAAAGTGTAGGTAATTTGAGTGTAATCATGCGGCCCTCCTTCCTTGAATTCTTGTGTGATCATAGCAGGGACTTTCGGAAGACAAGCGACACAGCTACCTGCTGACGGAGGCTTCGGCAGTGACTGCCCAGGAGAGGTTGTGGCTGCTCTTTCCGTCGGTCAGCACAATGTTGTCTGTGGTGGCGTCCACTCTGATTCCCTCAGGCTTATACGACATGGAGATGGTGCCAAAGTAGGTGTTCAGCTTCTTGTCCACCATTTGCTTGGCTCCTATGAGCTGTCCATTTACTACAAGACCTTTATCAAAGGGGTGACAGATAAATAATAATAATGCATCAATTTTATATTGCGCTTTTCTGGACACTCAAAGACGCTTTACAATGGAGGCATTATTCATTCACACTCTGATGGTGGTAAACTACGTTTTTGTAGCCACAGCTGCCCTGGGGCAGACTGACAGATAACAGCTCACTAAGAATTGCTGCAAAGTAGAGCAGCACATTACAGAATTGGTCTGATCTTCCATTCTTGCCCTAAGATCTGTTAAGCAGCATGGTTTGAATTACACTGATGCCCAGAAATGCCTTGCATACTTAACACTGACCAATGCATACATACTAGATCATTGGTATCCAGGACTGTAAGTGGCCGATTAGGTTGAAAACTTGCACCCATACTGGCTTATTTTGGATAAAGTTGAGTACCCAAGTATTAGATTATTTATCAAAATATGATGGGGATGCCCATTTATTCCTTTTCTCTAGGTACCAATATGTGAGTGGGTGGGGACCCCAAAATCCGTTTGCAGTGATTCACACACTTTTTAGCAAGTTGTATAGAAATAAATTTGTCCAAGATGCAATGGAATAAGCAGCTTAATATCCTCAAATGTGTTTTCTACTTAAAGCACCAAAGGCTTGTTCTTCCTTCATGTTCTTTTGCAGTTAACACCATTTTATAGTTTTAGGCAATGACTCTAATGATAAAATTCAAAATTAATACATTGTTATTGTCTTTGGCTTTTACCTTTGCAAACTACATTTGTATGCACATTGTTAGCAAATAATTGTACTTGCTTAACAGCTAACAGCTGTTGGTGTCTAGCGATAAGTGTGGACATTTACCTAATTCAGGGTCAGACACTAGATTCAGTATGTGTCCAGGCTCTGAGTCTATGTTGAAGCAGATGTCCATGTTGTTCTTTGGTAGGTAAACGATGAAGTGGGGGTCGTTGTCAACTGTGGAAGACAGACATCCGTCTCATAGCATAAGGCACTGGCAGGTCTGGAACTACATTTCCCAAGAGGGAGTGGGACATTATGCAAATCTGATCAGAGTGAAAATGCTGCTTGCCGAAAGTCTTCACCAAATGTTTTGGTGGGTGGCAGATAGAGAATACTCAATGAGCTTAATTACCCATACAAAAGTGTTCACAAAACACGGCTTCTGTATTTTAGCTGAATCTATGTTCTGGATTTTAATGAAAAAAAAAAGAATCTCAAAATTTTAGCCCGAGCAGGCTAAAAATATTTTACATATTATAACAGCAAGAAAATATGCATCCTCAACCGGGACCACCCATGGTGCCTTGACAGGGTAACATCGAGTCAGCATGTGATTGTTTTACTATGTGAAATTCATAATTCCAGGCACCGGAGGACACATAATGCTGGTACCTGCAGTGATGTGAGGGATGACGTCAGGAGGAGAGCCATCTGCTGAACTTGGGGTCGGAGGCTGGACTTGTTGGGCCCAGGAGGGGGGTTTACTGTGGACCACTTGGACAGGGGTCACTCTACCCAGAGGCGGGGCTCCTGATTGGATAAAAGCTGCTGAAATTTCCCCTTGCCACTTCGTAAAACAACTAACTGAACTTTTACGTACAGACCTCCAGTTAAATGCAATATTTTTTTGGGATGGTGACACAATGTTTTGGTCTTTCGGCTTGCACTGATTGTCTTGTACAGTCTTGTACAGATTACTCAACATGGATGTAAATACCCTCATGCTCAACACTTCACTTCATATTGTTTTTTTTTTTTTTAATATATATCAAACCCAGAATGCTGGATTGTTGCGCCAGAACAACAATGGGGTCACTGTCCTGCTACTTATGTATTTTACTGTGTGTTTTATTGTACCTTCACAGCAAAAATTCCAGTTTTAATTAAACTCTAGTTTATATGAGACCAACCCATCCATCTTGGACTCAAACTCTATTGGAGTCGAATTAACACTGGGATTTTTACTGTGTTGTAGATGACCTACACATTCTGTCTGTTAGCACGTAAAAAGTGCCTTAATGATTGGGAATAACTGATACCACCACACTATGAAGTTCTCACTCTCAACGGTAAATTCTGGACTCAGGTTAAAATCTTGAGGTCATGTTTGGTATACTTGTACTAAGCTAGGACAATGTGACAAAATTTAGTCAACACCTTGGAAAAAAAGGCTTTTTCTTTGAAGTTTCTAAACCACAATTACAAAAGCAACTACATAGATGTTTCCTATTGATTAATAAGAGTCTAACCAGCAAAAAAAAGCTATAGCAAGCATTACCTGTGGCTGCAAGTCAGGAACAGATGGACACTTTGTAGGACAACTGCTAGTTACCATAGAACAATAACTCTAAAAATCGCAACAGAATGGAATCAATCCACATCTGAACCAGACTCAACAGAAACATTATGTTGGTATTATCATTAATCTAGTACAACGTATTTACAGTACTGCTCCCAATTATTTGTTCCAATGACCTCTGTTAATACCCTATTACCTATGAAGCCATATATAGGTCCATTAAATGCAGCTGCTGCATTCAAATCTGTGCAATTTTCAGGCCTCTTTTAAATTCTAGCGCTGACTGCGGTATACTGTATATGAAATGACATCACGTTGTGGCCTTAAAGGAGCTGTGTCACTATTGCTGCACCTGCTCACAACTTTGAACAAAGTAATTCCGTTCCACTGCAAGTCGAACAATCTAGAAGGAATTTTTTTTCTTCCGTGATTTTTGGCGGTGGAAACCAGCTTACTTTTTTTGTATCCCTTGGCTAAAGCTTGAAATGAGAAGCGCATTGAATCCTCGAGTTTCCACAGAAAGCTTCATAATATAAAAAGCATAATGCCAGAGTAACTAAAATAGGTAAATACAATACAGAACAAAGACGGATTGCAAGTATGGAGTCAGATTATGACAGTCCAGCAGTTTCACTGGCTTGGGATGTAAGTTGTGGGCATGCGCAGTGATCGGGACACGGCTCCTTTAAAAACATGGCATCCAAAATGTATATAAAATGATGTAATACGGTAGCCATAAAAACATGATTCAGAATATGTATGTGACATTGTCCTACAGTTTGGGGGAAAAAAATGCTTTGTCTGACTTTTGAACCTTCTTACAGAAAAACTTAAGTGAAAAGTTAGTGTTTTAGGGGTTGACGATTCACATAAGCACAGCATTTATGGTCAGGCACCTAAACAGCAGCCCTGTTTGCGGTCCTTCGGAGACTCGGCCAGCAGCCTCTCCTGTCCTCCCTCACTCTCTACCAGCATTGCAGTGAACGGGGTGACGAACTGGTGCTCCAGAGCCAGGCTCAGGATCTTCTGAGTGATCTTTCGCTTCTTAGCTGCAGTGGGCGCCAGAGACCTGCATTAACCAGACCAGGAGAGTCACTCATTTCACCCGGAAGCAAACCGAAAGGTCAAATACGCTGACCCCTTCGCCAAAGAGCCGGGCTCGTCGGGAAGGTAGCCAAGGCGCATTGAGATTTTCCAACAAAATCAAAGAGTGATCCAAGTTTTTCACAGCAAAGGTGTCGTAAATTGACAGAACAGTAGTTTGAAATTCTACAACCCCAATTTCAAAATAGTTGGGACACAGCATAAATTGTGAATAAAATCAAAACGCAGCGACTTTCAAATCACACCAGCCAGTATTTTTTCACAATAGAACAGAGATAACATAGAAAAATGTTGAAACTGAGAAATTTCTAAATTTTATCCACAAAATGAGCTCATTTCAAATTTGATGGCTGCTACAGGTCTCAAAAAAGTTGGGACAGGGGCCTGTTTACCATGGTGTAGCATCCCCTCTTTTTTTTAATACAGAGTGGAGGTCTGGCCATTGAGGAGACAAGTTTCTTGAGTTTAGCCTTTGGAATTTGATCCCACTCTTGTTTAATACAGGCTTCCAGCAGCTGGAGAGTTTTGGGTCTCCTTTGATGGACTTTTCATTTAATTATGCACCAAATGTTCTCAATCGGTGAAAGATCAGGACTGCGGGCAGGCCAGTTCAGCACATGGACTCTTCTTCTACGAAGCCATGCTGTTGTAATAGCTGCAGTATGTGGTTTTGCATTGTCCTGCTGAAATACACAAGGCCTTCCCTGGAATTGATGTCATCTGGAGGGGAGCATATGTTGCTCTAAAACCTTTATATACCTTTCAGCATTCATGGTGCTTTTTAAAACATGCAATTGTCCCACACCATATACACTAATGCATCCCCATACCATCAGAGATGCTGGCTTTTGAACTGAACACTGATAACAGGAGGGGTGGTCTTTCTCCTCTTTGGCCTGGAGGACATGACGCCTATGATTTCCAACAAGAATGTCAAATTTGGAATCGTCTGACCACAGGACACTTTGCCACTTTGCTACAGTCCATTTTAAATGAGCCTTGGCCCACAGAACATGTCGGCACTTCTGGATCATGCTCAACAATGGCTTCCTTTTGCATGATAGAGTTTTAGGGGACATCTGTGGATTGCATGGCAGACTGTGTTTACTGACAGTGGTTTCTTGAAGTATTCCTGGGCCCATTTAGTAATGCCAACGACAGAATCATGCTGGTGAGTGATGCAGTGGTGTCTGAGGGCCCGAAGATCACGGGCTTCCAGTAAAGGTCTTCGGCCTTGTTCCTTACACATAGAGATTTTTCCAGTTTGTCTGAATCTTTTGATGATGTTATGCACTGTCGATGATGATACCTTCAAAGCTTTTGTAATTTGACGTTGAGAAACATTGTTTTTAAAGTATTCCACAATTTTTTTTATGCAAGTCTTCACAGGTTGGAGAGCCTCTGGCCATCTTTACTTCAACTATACCTCTCTATGACATCCCTTTTATAGCCAATCATGTTACACACCTGATGCCAGTTAACTTCATTAAACTTGCTAAATGTTCTTCCAGCTGATTCTCTAATATATTAATAGCTTTTTCAGCCCTTTTTTGCCTGCGTCCCAAGCTTTCTTAGACCTGTTGCAGCCAGAAAATTTGAAATAAGCTCATTTTTAGATAAAAATGTTAAATGACTCAGTTTCAACATTTGAAATGTTATCTATGTTCTATTGTAAGTAACATATTAGTTCATGATCTGAAAGTCAATGCATTTTGATTTTACTCACAATTTACTCTTTGTCCCAACTATTTTGGAATTGGGGTTGTAGCTTTGCATATGCATTTTAGGTTAAATAGAATAGGTTGAACTTTGACCCCGTTAATCTCAGAATGCTTGAAAAAAATCCCAAGTGACTCCTTTTCTCAGTCCTGCACACATATAGCCTTAGACAGTAAAGCTCCCCCTCCCCCATTATGTATGCAGAAGATTAGCCCTCTTAGCCCTAATCAGCGTCTGCACCGGCGTTGCGTACCACAAGTCAGAAACCACATGATATTTCTTCTCCAAATTTTGCAAATGCATTGATCGGCTACTAAACTGGTGTCTATTGGTATTTTGGGTTCAAGGGTGGCGGACATTACAAATGGCAGGGCTCCGCAATCTCTGACCCTTGGAGCCAGTGTTCCCACTTAAGTTCAGTCTGCTCTCCCACTCAGACCCACACAAACGCATTTAACTCAGACCTGCGTCTGTGCTGGTAATTTTGGAAATAGTCCAATATTTAACAGGCAACCACTTTACTTGGCAGCAATATAGGCAATATTTTTTTGTGTGTGTGTCAAGGCTCCAACGCTGATGCAAAAGCTAAAAAAAGATTGCGTGACTTGAAATCTCACCGTTCAGCCATTAACTGGTTGATGGTGATGTAAGCCCACATCTGCCTGGCAAAGCCAGCGAAGGAGTGAGCCTGGCTGGTCAGGATTGAGTCCAGCTTCTGACATTCTGTCTCTGATTGTATGGTCAGCTCCGTCCTCGCCTGACCCAGGGGAAAACAGAGTACTTTCTGTGATATGATTGGCGTGACCAGACCCTGAATCTTCAGCCTTACTCCTCACTGGAAAATCGCAGACGTTCTTCGCTCTGCATTATTCAATAACTCTTGAAAAGCTTGCTCAAGCTTTAGGTAGAGCACATTTTGAGTCAAGGTATCTAATCGAAAGACGTGTTGAATTTAAATGCTTGGACTTTTTCAGCATAACATACCTCAGATGAGTGTTATAGTTAGGCTCAGTCAGATTAAGTTCAACACATCTTTCAGTTTGATACAGTCACTCAAGCAATCTCTACATAAAGATTGCAGACACTTAACGGGTTAAGACACTCATGTCATCATTCTTCTTGATAAACTGACCCTGCTCATTAGAACTTCAAACCTGGCTCACAGTGTCATACCCTAACTTCGGCAA
The DNA here is from genome assembly GCA_029721435.1 of Gymnothorax reevesii. NCBI lineage: Eukaryota > Metazoa > Chordata > Actinopteri > Anguilliformes > Muraenidae > Gymnothorax > Gymnothorax reevesii. The sequence goes on along the minus strand of CM056579.1, from coordinate 23,251,124 downwards.
GCTCACCAAGTTCCTCATAGACAAAAGCCTATAGGGGTTTATCGCAAGGGTCTGAACCAGGCGTCCTCAGTCTTATCCAGAGAGGGTCGGCATGGGTGCAGGCATTCATTCAAACAAACATTTACATGCCTACTCCTATTAATAAAGGTTTTTAGCAAAGACTCTAAGGGTTGATGAGTAGAAGCAGGTGAGTAACTGCTTGGTTGGAATGAACACACACTGGCCTGTTCTGGTTGACATTGAGCACCCCTGGTCTAAAGGGTATTTCTCAGTGCATTTTCTAACAATAATATCCCACCACCAAATTTCCTATTTTAATGTTTTAGGTCCCTTACAAAGAAAAACCACAGTAGGAAAATCATAAAAATTACCACCAATGACTATCAGTTTTTTTTTTTAATGCACTGTAAAGAGTTTTTATTGAAATATTGTAGGGCTACCATAGCTAATAAAATAAGACTACAGAAAAAACTATGGTAATATCATGGCTGGTGAAGTGTACAATAGAACACTACAACCACACTATAGAACTCTATACAATTCTATCAGTATATTATAGTATGCCTTAAGTTCATTTTTGTAAGGGGTTGAAAAGGCAGTTTAAAGGGTATGGAAAAGCAAAAAAGAATCTCAAATTAACCAACAACATGTAGTCAGGTTTAATGTCACCTCCTGTGAAAGTCTAACAACAACCATTTAGAGTAGCCAGGACTACGAAAAAACTACACAACGATCTTCATTGCTCTTCTGTAACTGCCGTCAATAAACATCTTCAATGTCGTACTCACAGAGGTGCCGGTGACGAGGCTGCTCAGTGTGTTGAGATCGGCCTGCTGAACCTTCCCGGCCACCACCAGCTCCGAGCCGCTGAAGAACTTGTCAAACTGGTTCTGCGTCACGTCCGTCACAGTGTCCTCCGGGAACTGAACGGAGATCTTCCTCAGGAGCGGAGAGGACACCTGGCTGTAGAATTCCTGGAGTATAGCGGAGGAAGAGGTTGACATCGTCATACGGAAGCATGGAACAAGGCTTCACAATGGACAACACCAGTTGAGGTCATCATGATTGCAAAATTCATTCAGTCCTAAGGTGTCCCCAGTAGTGCTAATTGCTTTGTCGGGAAAATGGCTCAATCAGAGCTTTCATGCATGACGGCTTTTCCTTTGGAGACAAAGCCAAATGACCATTTTTGTTTTGCGTGTGCAGAAAAAGAGCATGTCGAGAGGAGGAAGAGGGCGGTACCTGCAGCTGCTGTGAGGCATCCTGATTGGCGAAGATCCTCTGGGCCATGCCGCGATTCTCCATGGCGATACGCTCCAGGAAGTCATAGTCCACATCGAAACCGATGCCAAGGGAGAATAGCGAGATTTCCTCACGAATGTAGCGCTTGATGTTCTTCTGGATGGCACTCAGCTTGATCTCACCTTGGTTGGAGGGACAAGCAAAATGGAGATAAGAGAAGAAGGGAAGTATGTGGAGGAAGGCAGAGTGGACCATTACAATTTCTGACAACGACTTTTCGCACCTGCCTGGCATAGTCATCAATTATAGTGCAGCAGCCGCGAGTGAGCGATTGAAGAACTGTTTCATTCAAAGAGACTGTGATCAGCATTGTTTAAGTAATTTATGCAATTAACATGTCTGGCCAACTTCAAAGTTTTTTCTTTTTATAATAAATTTCACTCCAATCCAACCCAAATCTGGAATGTCCAATTCGAGACCTATGTACAAGTCTTGCTCGTATGCAAACCCCTGTCGCCAGCTCAGGAGAGAGCGACAATTCACGCCTCTCCTCCGAAGCACGCGCCTGTCAGCCCCTGCATCTTTACACTCATTGGTCGAAACTATCGCAAGTTCTGAACGAGGGCGGAGGATACCGGAACATGAACAAGCTGAGAATCTCAGTGACGAGCGCCCGGCTGGCCAACAGGAGGCGCTTGAGCAACGCACAAGGCAATCATGTTAATTTCGCTTCCCAATTTGCATTCCCACAGCACTTTAACCGATCGTGTGCTGTTCTGAAAAAGCTGCTGGTTGGTGCGACCGAGGATCGAACCCGCGCTGTAGTAGTCACTACTGCTTCACAGATGCGGCGCCTTAACCGAGTGAGCTAACCCGGCAACTCAAAGTTTTACTCATATATAAGAAATGTACGTTGGAGAGGCTCGGCGTTCACTTTGACTCAACTGAACCCAGAGAACGTTACCTGTGTTTCTGACCACTGCCATTTTTACTGGAATTTAACACCATTTTTCATACTAAGAATGGAATTGTCTCCTCCTTTTTTTCTTACACTCACCCACAGTGGGGTCTCCATCGGACACCAGCAGGATCATGGAGATGGAGCGAGAGTCGATGACACCACTGGTGGATGCTTTGGTCAGTATGTGGATGGCTCTCAGGATGGCCTCATTGATGTTGGTGCCTGCAATCAGAGATGATGCACAACAAAATAAGCATACACATACACCCATGTCCTCGCATGAAATGGTTGACTAAAACGTCCACATTTGCGACCCGTGACGGTAAATTAGTCTTAGATTGTGCCTATGCGTTTCCAGCAAATGCCAAATATGTGCCCAGGAGCATAAATTTTCAAAAAAATAGTTTGTCCGTTTTTAGTCACTTTATAATGTTAAACTTCCGCCTGGTACACTTAACTGGTGAGAAAACATTGTTAAAGGGTAAAAAAATGGGCTATTGGCAAACAGAGCCTCCATCATGATGGAAAAATTACCTGAAACAAAGCCGTAAATTAACCAGTTTCATCTATAAATTCATCCATGTTTTTACTGGGGAATTCCCATCATCTATAAACAACCCCTATTCCGAGATAGTTGGGACGATGTGTAAATTGTGAATAAAATCAAATGCAATGACTTTCAGATCATATGTGCTAATGTTATTTTCAACAGAACATAGATAACATTTAAAATGTTGAAACTGAGACATTTTACATTTTTCTCCAAAATATGACCTTTTTTCAAATTTTCTGGCTGCAACAGGTCTCAAAAAGCTTGGGAAACAGGCAAAAAAGAGCTGAAAAATCAATTAATATAGAAACCCAAAACCAGTGAAGTTGGCACGTTATGTAAATCGTAGATAAAAACAGAATACAATGATTTGCAAATCCTTTTCAACTTATATTCAATTGAATACACTGCAAAGACAAGATGTTTAATGTTCAAACTGAGAAACTTTCTTTTTTTTTTGCAAATAATCATTAACTTAGAATTTAAAGGCAGCAACACATTGCAAAAAAGTTGGCACAGGGGCCTTTTTACCACTGTGTTACATCGCCTTTCCTTTTAACGGCACTCGTTTGGGAACTGAGGAGACTAATTTTTGAAGCTTTTCAGGTGGAACTCTTTCCCATTCTTGCTTGATGTACAGCTTAAGTTGTTCAACAGTCTCCGGGGTCTCCGTTGTTGTATTTTACGCTTCATAATGCGCCACACATTTTCAATGGGAGACAGGTCTGGACTACAGGCAGGCCAGTCTAGTGCCCGCACTCTTTTACTACGGAGCCATGCGTTGTAACACCAGCAGAATGTGACTTGGCATTGTCTTGCTGAAATAAGCAGGGGCGTCCATGAAAAAGACGTTGCTTGGATGGCCACATATGTTGCTCCAAAACCTGTATGTACCTTTCAGCATTAATGGTGCCTTCACATATGTGTAAGTTGCCCATGCCTTGGGCACTAATACACATCCATACCATCACAGATGCTGGCTTTTGAACTTTGCGCCTATAACAGTCCGGATGGTTCTTTTCCTCTTTGGTCCGGAGGACACGACGTCCACAGTTTCTAAAAACAATTTGAAATGTGGACACGTCAGACCACAGAACACTTTTCCACTTTGCATCAGTCCATCTTAGATGAGCTTGGGCCCAGCAAAGCCGGCGGCATTTCTGGGTGCTGTTGATAAATGGCTTTTGCTTTGCATTGTAGAGTTTTAACCTGCACTTGCAGATGTTGCGACGAACTGTAGTTACTGACAGTGGTTTTCTGAAGTGTTCCTGAGCCCATGTGGTGATGTCCTTTACACACTGATGTCGGTTTTTGATGCAGTACCGCCTGAGGGATTGAAGGTCACAGGCATTCAATGTTGGTTTTCGGCCTTGTCGCTTACGTGCAGTGATTTCTCCAGATTCTCTGAACCTTTTGACCATATTACAGACTGTAGATGATGATTTAAACTGTTCGACAATCAGCTCACGCATTTGTCCACTAAGTGGTGACCCTCGCCCCATCCTTGTTCGTGAATGACTGAGCATTTCAGGGAAGCTGCTTTTATACCCAATCATGGCATCCACCTGTTCCCAATTAACCCGTTCACCTGTGGGATGTTCCAAATAAGTGTTTGATGAGCATTCCTCAACTCTCTCAGTCTTTTTTGCCACTTGTGCCAGCTTTTTTGAAACATGTTGCAGGCATCAAATTCCAAATGAGCTAATATTTGCAAAAAATTACAAAGTTTACCTGTTCGAACATTAAGTAACTTGTCTTTGCATGTATTCAATTGAATATAGGTTGAAAAGGATTTGCAAATCATTGTATTCTGTTTTTATTTACCATTTACACAACGTGCCAACTTCACTGGTTTTGGGTTTTGTATAAGAGAATCAACTGAAAGAACATTTAGCAAGTAATTGCTAAATGCAATAACAACCAGAGCACAAACTAGGGGAGACTGCTATATGCCTCAGCGCAGAACTAAATTTAGTCAAGCGGTGGTGTCCGTCAGAGGTGCACAATCCTGGAACAATATACCAGTACATATCAGAAACTGTGACAGCTATGTAACCTTTAAAAAAGAGCTTAAACATTGGTTAAAATCATACCAGTTATGCATGCATGTATAATATCTGTATATTATCTGTTTATTCCTATGCCCGAACCCGGGGGCATCCCGTTCACTCCGAATTTTAACTACAATATACATGGTTGTGTTAATTATAATGTGTCTTGTGTGTAACAATACTGGTCCCCCCCCCACCCCCCCCCTTGTGTTATGTGCTTTTCTGTGAGGTGTTTTGTCATTTGGAAAACTTGTATGTGTGTGAAAGTGCCTGCCTTAGGACTGCGGATGAAATTTAGCTATTGTGCTAATTACGGCATATTTACATTGACACATCTTGCTGATATGTTGATTAATGTGCATTGTCCTAATTCAATAAACTCAATTCAAAGTAATTAAGTTAACTGGCATCAGGTGTGTAACGTGATTGGCTATAAAAGGGATGTCTTAGAGAGGCTGAGTCTCTCAGAAGTAAAGATGGCCAGAGACTCTCCAACTTGTGAAGGCTTGTGTTAAAAAAAATTGTGGAATACTTTAAAAACAATGTTCCTCAACGTCAAATTGCAAAGGCTCTGAAGGTCTCATCATCGGCAGTGCATAACATCATCAAAAGATTCAGAGAAACTGGAAAAATCTCTGTGCTTGAGGGACAAGGCCAAAGACCTTTACTGTTTGCCTGTGATCTTCGGGCCCTCAGACGCCTGTGCATCACTTACTGGCATGATTCTGTCATTTACATGACTAAATGGGCCCAGGAATACTTCAAGAAACCATCGTCTGTATACGCAGTCTACTGTGCCATCCACAGATGCCAGCGAAAACTCTATCATGCAAAAAGGAAGCCATTGTTGAGCATGATCCAGAAGTGCTGCTGTGTTCTGTAAGCCAAGGCTCATTTAAAATGAACTGGAGCAAAGTGGCAAAGTGTCCTGTGGTCAGACGATTCCAAATTTGACATTCTTGTTGGAAATCATGGGCGTCGTGTCCTCCGAGCTAAAGAGGAGAAAGACCACCCCTCCTGTTATCAGTGTTCAGTTCAAAAGCCAGTATCTCTGATGGTATGGGGATGCATTAGTGCATATGGTGTGGGACACTTGCATGTTTTAAAAAGCACCATGAATGCTGAAAGGTATAAACAGGTTTAAGAGCAACATATGCTCCCCTCCAGACGACATCTATTCCAGGGGAGGCCTTGAGTATTTTAGCAGGACAATGCAAAACCACATACTGCAGCTATTACAACAGCATGGCTTCGTAGAAGAAGAGTGTTTGTGCTGAACTGGCCTGCCTTCAGTCCTGATCTTTCACTGACGGAGAACTTTTGGCGCATAATTAAATGAAAAGTCCATCAAAAGAGACCCAAAACTCTCCAGCAGCTGGAAGCTTGTATTAAACAAGAGTGGGATCAAGTTCCAAAGGCTAAACTCAAGAAACTTGTCCCCTCAAAGCCCAGATGCCTCCACTCTCTGTTACAAAGAAGAGGGGATGCTCCACCATGGCAAACAAGCACCTGTCCCAACTTTTTTTGAGACCTGTAGCAGCCATCAAATTTGAAATGAGCTCATTTTGTGGATAAAATTGTAAAATTTTTCAGTTTCAACATTTGCTATGTTATCTCTGTTCTATTGTGAATAAAGTACTGGCTGGTGTGATTTGAAAGTTATTGCATTTAGATTTTATTTACAATTTGCACTGTGTCTCAACTATTTAGGAAATGGGGTTGTACTAAAACAATGCACAGAAACCCAACTTTCCATATATGGTATTCAATACAATATTGCAACACAAGCAGTCAACAGCAGCCATTGAAAGTTGTAAAAAATTAGCCTTGTTTCTATACTAGAGGTCATGACCCACTATCGTGACAGGTGATTGGCCTCAGTACCATTGCAAAGCTTACAGCGTCATCTATACCATGGCGTAGAGAACTCAATTTAGAATATGCAGTCATTAAGGCTCATTTCGCTATCACTGGTTACATTTATTTCAATTTTCATTTATAAAAATATATATAAAACTTAGCCTTTGATGAAACCAGGAGGAAATGCTCAAGAAATGACCGCATGATGATTATTCACTCTTCTTCACTGGATTTGATGCACATTCACTCACCCCCAGTAGGATTGATGTTCTGGATGTACTCTTTGGCCTCCTCTATTTGAATACTGCTCCCAGGCACCAGCTCCTCGCTCCAGCAGCGGACATTGTGGTTGAAGTCAATAATGCCAAAGTAGTCATCTACAGTGAGGTCATCCAGGATGGTCTTCATGGCCTCCACTGTCTGAGAGGGAGATTTTGCGATGAAAAATTCTGAAATGAGTTGTCTGGGGAGTGTCCCAGCCACTCCAGTGAGAGCAGAGCAGTGTAGATTGTGGATGGATAGATGGATATTAAGAAATGTCAAAAATCTTTTCTTTCTTTCTTTCTTTTTTTTTTTTTTACAATATTTATTTACATTTTGCAGGCATAGGTGCGCGGTGTACCTTGTGTTAAACAGAATTTGTATTTTTTGTGCAAGCAAATAGCTTCTTTCGTAACGGAGGGATGCTTCTGCAAGACTTGTGTTTGCAAATTCCATGAGTATTTCTCGTATGGTCAATTCAATGCGAATTTACTGGCATTCATTGGACTAAGAGGCCGCAAGAGGCAGCCTCAACCCTTAAATAACATTTGTAATTTATAAAGTGACCGCTAGAGAGAAGTGTTGTAGCGGCACTGCGTGAGGCACTCAGCAAATGGTTGCGGGTGGAGAGATAAGAAGTGCGTTGGTGAGGCATCAAAGTGCGCATGAACTCGAAAGTGTAGCCATGGTTACTTCCGCGCTGAGGCACCCCCACCTGTTTCATCTTTAAGCCCCACATGGAGCCGCTCACATCGATGACAAACACAATGTTCTTGGGAAGAGGAGTGAGGTTGGACGGGGCGAAGAACTGTACAAAATGCCCGTCAGACACCTGCCGCAAAGAAGCACAATTCAAAAACTCAGGTTACCTCTTCAAACGATTGAAACGAAAGGAATATAATGCTTTTATGAGTATGTGTGCCTGTGTCTGTGTAAGTCTGTGTGTGTGTGCGTAAGTGTAGGTGTGACAGACAAAATGCCTGTGCCAAGAACTGTGGGTGTGACAGAGAGAATTATTGAGCGCGCGCGCCCGTGTGTGTGTGTGTGTGTATGAGAGAGAGAGAGAGAGAGAGAGAGAGAGAGAGAGAGAGAGAGAGAGAGAGAGAGAGAACAAGACATACTAAACACATTTATGGGTGTGTAGTGTTCACCTGCAGTTCTCCAGCATTGTTGTCTCTGTTGACGTCATATTTGATGGTGAAAACTCCCTCCACTGCGCTGGTGGTGCAGTTCCAGCACTTTCTCTGCTGTTGTATCGTGGGCTTAAACACTATATGTGCCTGCAAGGGTCAGGGGAAAACTGAAATGAATTCTGCTCTATAGCTGTAATCCTTCAGAAATAATTCATGAACATACATAAGTCTCGCTTCTAAAATGCAGTCCAAGAGGATGTGACTCTGGAAGATTTTTTTTTCTTTTTTTATCAAATGCTAGGGTATGTCCTGGAATTTTTTTTTTTACAAAATTTATCTGAAAGTGGCCTGTCCATTTTATTAAAAATTTTTAAACAAGGTATTGATCAGAACTGACAAAAGAGCTAAACAACGTCCCCTTTCATTTAATATGGTCATTGTAAAAATCATGCTTTAATGATGCATGAAAATATTCTCCCAGTGATATCATATTAATTATACAGCTTACCTTGTCTTTGGTCTGAGTTACTTTTGTCATTTCGGCAAACTGTCCGCCCAGTGAACTGGGAACTTCGACAAAGGAGATGCCACTTGGCTCATAGATGTACACATCAACCTAGTGGGAAGAAAAAAGATCTCATTATTGTCCATTATTAATCTCAAAGACACTTGCAGAGGAAGCTGGTTACACCCCCAGCTCTGCCCAAAAATATCCACCCCAATATCCTCGTTTTTATCTTGCCTCAGTCCCCATTGTCCCAGTGACAATGTGACAACAGACGAAGTATTCATTTACTACACCCGCACAATCACTGCTTTATTTTGAGAACCTGGCAATTTATAGTAGTCCCTGATTACATAGGTAAGGCCTGTTCTGATTGGACAGGAAAGATGATCTATATTCCGTATTGGATAATCGAAAGAGTGCTTATTTTATTTGTCCAATGAGAGGTATATCCATTGGATTTCATGTAAAGAGAGTCCCCACTTACCTGTAGTTGGGGCACAAGGCGACCAGGGTGCAGATGGAGGAAGTGCTGGTAGGATCCCAACTTCCTTTGCATCATTTCCTGGTAGTGCAGCTCAAACTCAATCTTACTGCCTGGTGGCACATACACCTCTGTCTTGAAAGTCTCCATGTCCAAAGCATTGGATCTGAGAATGAGAGATGAGCAGGTCAGATGAATGCTGTGACAGTCTGGCCAAGACCAGTGCAGTGAAATATTAATCCTTAGAGTGCTAAATAGAAATAATCTTGCTCAATGATGTAAGATAATAACTTCAAAGTTGTTGAAAACCTATCATGCGGCGACTTGTTTAAAAGATCTCCCGCAGGGGAGCTCTTTTAAACAAGTTGTTACATGATATGCCTTCTAAAACGAAAGATAATTAAATTCATAAGTTTTTGAAAATGCATTTCAGTGTTCTAAGGGGTAAGAATGAAACTGAACCTAATTACGGGATCAGTTGGGCAATTTTGGCATTTCGGACACCTATACACAGTATAAACCATATGGACCTTACAGTTTACGTTAAAAGTTTAAGAATTTATCACAAGACCGCTTTGTAGTGGAAGAGTATGTAGGATGTAGACCTCTCTGCAGTATGTAAGTTTCAATCTCGTACTTGGTTCCTTCAGCAGAAAATACAGAACCAGTTAAAAGTTTGGACACACTTTGCTAATGTCATAGCACCCTGTTTTTAGAGAAATTTAACCAACTGAACTTTTCTGTATAATCTCAGATGGAATCTGGTAAGATGTAAACAGCCAGAAGTTAAAAGAGAATAATTTCCTTGTTTGAATACTGTCCAAAATTTTAGAATTCCCAAAGAAGCCATGTTTTGCAAAGTAAGCAGACAAACAAGCTCCTTACATTTTCCAACAGCTACATTAAAGACGAGCTGTTTTGGAATTTATTGGGCAAAAAAGTCGATGAAAAGCAAACCACAAGTGCAGCACATCTTTGGGAACTTAGACGGCCGCTCAGCAGCAAACTCATTACAGTCATATAACTGCTCAAGTAACAAAAAATGTGAGTTTGCTCTATAAATACTGCAAATGCTGGTTAGTTTGATGGATTTAAGAATTAGATCTTTAGATCTTTTTTTTTTAAGCAAAATAATTGGTGTTCATTTCTGTATTTAACATGTCTTGTTAGAAAAAATGCAGTTAAGTCCAAACTTTTGACTGGTTCTGTACTTCACATGCAGTGCACTCTGCCCATTCACAGTGGTTTATACCTCACAATACCAGCTGCTTTGCCCTTCGCTTTGGCCTGAGCGTACAGATTCCTGGCCAAACTCTTCTCTTTTACCGACCCCACGAATGTTATCCCGTTCACATTCCTGTAACGTCACAAAAACAAAAAAACAAAAAACAAGCAAAGTAATCTAGTGTCTTTTTTTAATCAGAGAAACATCTGCTGACCAGGACCACATTCACAACTGCGAGCAGCAGCCATGTCTGGAATATTTTTTACATGTCCATTTCTGAAGCCTATAAAACTCCTTTATTCAGTGAGTACGTGGGTTTCAATTCATGTAGGATGGAAATTAATGGTCATAATTTCTCCAGCTTGAACCAAAAGCTATACATGTAGTATATTCAACATTTACTCTGTAAAATATACCTTCAAAAATAAAAATGAAATAGTTTTGGGGGAACAAAGTAAACCCCAGACTATACCAACTCACTCGAACCCTGCCTGAGGCTCTGAAGGTTTGGAATTTTTTTAGGTTATGGAACCCCATGGTGCAACCAGTAACAATGCATAGTGTCAAAGCCCTGAAACTTGGCCAATCAGCTCATAAAATGGAGCTTTAAAAGAAGGAAAGTTATAGTCTGCCCCAGTGCTTGGTTCCAATGCACTAGTTTTGCCAAAGAAAATTCTTGAGCATAAAGTCAGGACTCATTTGTGAAATCAGCAGCTGAGTTCAGGGGTTGAAATAACACAGGATCAGACATTTAGATTCTGACCTCTGGACTGGAACCTGACTTCGCTCAAATGAACACAAAATTTAGGCAGCTGTCTACATCTGACATTGTCTGTCTACAGTCTGGGGCATAAACAACTGACCAAGCCAAAAAGTTCATGAAATTGAGTTTTTCCATCCTATTAACAACAAACCAATTACTCGGAAATGAACAAAAATGAACCCGACAAAAGTCACCGGATTGCTGGCGCTCCGCATGATATTTACATTGTGAAACTGGACTAAAGCATGGGCTTGGAGCACATTCTCAGTCGGATAGATTCATTAAATCAGCTAATTTTCGCATTTAAAAAAGCATTTATCTGGTTTTACCCCACTGAAGACTTTCGAAGCTGCAATGCATTAGTCATTGATTTCATTATACTGTAGTTATGATTTAATAAAGGCAATTTAATTGTATACACCCTATTTTGAGTGTTCTGGTCAACCTGCTTGTGAAAATACATCCCTTTTCCAAAAAGCATTAGTAGGATATTTTTACTCCCAAGAGGCAACTCCTTGCATTATTTTTTGACTTTGAAGAGTCAGGATCGTTCCACACAGTTTTCACGGCTTCAAAATTGAGCTGAGGTCCAAAGAACTTCCCCAAGCTAATTTGTTTTTAAGCTCAAGATCAAGTATTGTCTATATGATTCAAACTCTGACTTGGACTTGACCAAATATGAGACTGATGTAATTGTTCCAGCGCAACTTCCTGGTTGTCTACGCAGTCTGGTAGGAGCATTTTCTCTTTAAGAAATGATACGTCATATATCATACGGCACAATCGGCATTAGTCAAGATGGAAAAAGCTCACTGGACCTTTTTTTGCCCCAGTGATGGTAGGGGGTCTTACATGGTGAAGTTGCTGATGAAAGCACGTTTGGGGATCTGCACGTTGAAGGCGATACTCTGGGCATGGGCGGCTGAGTTGACCACGGAGCTTTTCACTATGGTGTGGGCGAATCGGGCCGTGATTTTGCTCTCTACTTTGTAGCTTTGGATAGTCACTGGAGCGGCTCCCACTATGGCCTGCAGACACAACATACAGTTTTTGAGTCAAAACAAGATTCAAACACACGGTCTAACTCAATAAATTATTGTACAAGATCTGATTCTCCTTCTATCTCAGATGTATCCAACCAAGGTAAACTGGAATGTTAGAATCATAGCATGACAAAGCAGATTTCAGAACTGCTAATTTGTCACTGAAGGAACAAAAATCCAGGCAGAGTATAAACACAAACCATTTTTCTGAGACAGCCACCAGACAACCTTTTACTGTGACCATTTGGTTCATTGACCAGGATGATTGATCTCAGAAGATGTTTTTTTTCCTGATTTTGGTGTGACTCCAGTTTGTGGAGTTCATGTGTCTGGCCGTGATAATTCACTGAGATGTTTTTCTTTTTTCTTATTTCATGCACGTATTAGTCAATCAGGCTGACAGTAGAATTTGGGGGGGAAAAAAATCAAATGGTTTGAGAAGGACCCTGCATCCCCGTGACCCGAATTTGTTGCCAGCAAGATGAGAAGATGCTTCCACTACTTTCTCTTTATAGAAATATCATGGCCAAGATTTGAAAGCATACATTGTAAATGGCCCAAATTTTACGAAATGACACGAGTTCATAGGAAAAATCCTCGTGTAAGTCATTAACCTGTTGGCCAGGCTATTTTTTCTAAACAGCACCATTGATTTCTAGATAAGCTTTATCTGTCTGCAGCGGCCAAACAAGAAGGAGAGAACCTCAATGTCTTCCTCATCTTCTTCGCTGAAGAGCACGCTCCTCTGAAAAGACGAGTGAAAACCACAAGATCAGCCATTTTTACATCAGAAAAGAAGCTTCCTGATACTGCAAAGGTCCTAAAATTGGCCATAGAATGTCATAGTAAATACTATCAAAAAGCACACGTGCATGGTTTACCTGGCTAAACATGTGACCCTGATGAAACGTTCTACCCAGCCCAGATTAACTGGTCACAGTCACCTAAATTAAAATGCGCAGCATTTACAGGTTTTAATTTGGAAAAGATTGGCTAAGGTTGAAATGTGAAAATTTCACTTTTCTCTTGTATCGCGGGCAACAACAATATCCAAACCCATTAAAACGTGAATAAATACACACTCCCCAGACATGAAATACACACTTCCACACATGGTATTTGGCTGAAAAGTTCCAATACTCACCTTAACTTTCATGTATTGATGCACAGATAGGTCCTCTTCTGACTGACAGAGGAAATAGATATTCTTAATTAATCTTTCGGTCATTTTCATTCTGTAAGTAAAATTACACACAAGTCCCAACATGGTCGACAGTTCAGATCAAACCATACGTACATATCCTGCCAGAGATTCGCTGTCCCAGTTGCCCTCGACTACGAAATCAAAGCAGTGCATCTGGTGGACCAGTAACAGGCCGAGAAAAATGGCCAGGCGCCTCATCTTGCGGACCTCGTGGAGTGACTGCAGGCTACGCTAAGTGTGACTCCTCCAGCCTCAACAGTCTGGGACCACTGTGAGCTTTAGAGCGAGCTCCCGAAATCCAATGCTGAAGGACGGCCTTTTTGCGCTGGTCAATATTTGTGATGTTTCGTATAACCCCAAAAGAAAAACTTTGAAACTTGACCCCCGGGTGTGTAAATATGAAATATTTGTGTCCACGAGGCCCAGATAAAGCAGTGGTGGTGATGCGTCTCTGACTGCTCAGTCGGTGACATGAGAGAACGGGCAGCTCGATAACTTGTCTGTCAATTTTAAGATTCAGTGTAATGCCCTCTGTCCACTCTTCATTTAACATAACCTATTCTCTGCAAAAACTGGCCATTTTTGAAAAAAAAAAATCAAACATATAAGCTGATGCATCTATTCTTCATTTCTACAATTTGATGCTAGTTTGCCCTCATCCCCATGATTTTACACAATGGGGTCTAATTCTTAGTATTAGTGCATTGCACACTGTAGTGTCTCTCCACATAGATAACTGTACTGTATGAATTCGATCACACAGAGAGCTCCCAAAATATAACTTAAAGATTTCAAGTATTATTTATTAACACCCCCCCCCCCACACACACACACACATTAATTTTTCGAACAATCACTATGCACTAAAAATAATCCTGAAAGAGAAGGGTATAAGAAAAAAAAAACCAGGGGTGGGCGAGGGGTCATTCAATTAACAGAAAGATTACAAAGCTTATGTTTATTACTTTTTGTAGATTATCACAACTGATGTCATATGAAAATCAAGAGGAAATAATGTGATTTGACAAGAAATTGTTTATTTTTTTAATTGAACGCTGTATAGTGCGCTAAGAATGTAATGTCCAATCATATTGTGGGCAGGCCCCATCGCTACAAGATTACAAGGCTTATGTTTTTTACTATTTGTAAATTGTGCCAACTGGAGTCATAAGGAAATCCAGAGGGAACAGTGCGATTAAACTACTGACTGTGGTTTTTCTTTCAGTGCACTCAGTAACATTGTGCTTGGGATGTAATGTCCAATCATATTTGTAGGCAGTGTCCATTGCTACCTGGCCAGGCCAACACGTGTGCCGTCTGAAAGAGGTGCTACGTAACAGAGATTGGCTTTGCTAAGCCTGAAAACCACAGGTCAAGGTCCGCGGACCAAATTCCACACACAGCTGGGTCAGTCACATTGCTGATGACCAGTCAACCAGAAAAGTCACTCCTTTTTGTTGAGGCTGACATTCCTGTGCACCTGAAGTCCTTCTCTGGCTGATGCTGTGGTCAGGTGTGCATTGCCTCCTGGGAGAGCAAGAAGCAGCCGGTAAACTGGCTGCTGCAACAGGGCTTCGGCTTCTCACTGTTCGTCTTGGTAGCTTTGTGAGAGAATAACAAATTATGATATAAAGACGTCAGTAAAAAATATCAGACATTACAGCTGACAGAAATATTAGCATGCATGAGAGATTTTGGAATCAGTCCAGAAATTTTGAGCAAACAATCAATTTTTTTTGTTATATATTTTGCACAATTGTAATACAATAAAAAACGAATTGAATAAATGAATAGATAGTTGGCAGGGGCCAGCGTGATCCATAGTGAAAAGTTTGGTTCTGCTGGTGCCAAGGCGGGCAAAGCGTTTCCATTTTCATTTAAGTTGATAAGCAGATTCCGCGCTTTGCTCGTGTTCAGTCTGTGCACAGCTCGTGTATTCCCTTTCGCAAGCCCACGTACACGGACTGTGGCGGGTGTCCAATTATAAGAACTTTCCTGACCTTTTTTGGTTGAACCTTTTCTTGTGTAACTTGCAATTACCAGTTATTCTCGCTGGGTGACGCTACTGCACCAAAATAAAAATAGAAATAAAAAAGATGGTAGTGCTGATAAGGAAAATCGGAAAAAATAATAAAAATAATAGTAATAATAATAATAATAATAATCGTTGTTGTTGGACTGAATAACGATACCATGTTGTTTATAATCGGAATTTTTTATGCCTGATAGTGACGCGAATTACTTCATAAATTGGCGAAGTGATTCAAAAATACTGGATTATTTTCACGAATGCGTTGATTAAAACTGTGCAGAAAAATGTGATTCGGCTAAATGTCTTTGCGAACTGCGCGTCAATTTTGGATAAAGATTTCTGTGCGAGAATTAAGACTCTACAAGTGAGATGGTTAAACTGAGGACAAAAAGAACAAAAAAAAAAATGTGATTATGGTTTAAAATACCTCGGGCATTGTAATTACAGCGTGTCGAGCCAGAGTTAATTCTCTCTCTCCTAAGTTAGGTGATCGGGAAGGCACTTAGCATCTCAGGGTGGGCGTGCCGTGGAAGTCCTCATCCATCGGGGCTCCAGTCAAGTTGGGCTTTGCAATATCCTTCTCTGCGCTTTACTTGGGGATAGCATGCGCTCCACCTCTGCATCCTTGTCCATTGATGTTAAAATGATTGTATTTGTTTTGCTTCTATGTTTCAGTCCTCTTGCAATGGGGCAACTGGATCTTGATCCCGAAGATGACACCCTTCTGGATCTCGATTTAGGAATTGTGAGTTTTATTTTTCATTTGTTTTCAGCCTAACTCTCGTGTGCGGTCTACAGTTGTTTGTTGTATTGTGATTGTTCATTTTGTGTGAGTTTTATAATGCATTTTCACGCTGTGAATCGTTTTTTTCCGACCAGGCTCCACGGAGAGTTCCACGACAGGTGAAAGCTTTGCTAAGTAAGGTAATAAGGAAACTATCATGATTAAATTTGACTGTGTGTATTTTATTTATTTACTTTAATGGTGCAGATATAGCCTTTAATGTAAATCACTGATCATTTCAGATGAACAACAATGTGAGACAAGCTCTTGTGCAAATATAATTTTAGTATTCTGTTTGGAAAGATGTCATACAATATTAATTAGCCTATCATCAGATGTTAAAAAATTGTCCGCGTATCAGGAACGATTTTGGGCAATGGAGTTTAATATCACACGATGTATCGAGGGAGACATCCGTACAAACTTGTTTTGGGCTGCGCCAAGCTGAGAGTCGTTTGCTACCCTTTGTTTGTGAAGCAGTTCACAAACTGTGTAAGTGGGGTAGGCCTACGTCTACTGCGTATAGCTACGTGACGACTGGAAGTTTACTGACTAATTTTATTGTGCCCAGGTTTACAGATTTCAATGTTGGACTGTATCAAAAATGAAACTCAGAGGGCTTATACGCCCATGGGTGTATTAAAAGCAGTTATTTGTCTTGTTTTGTGTTATAACAGTGTAAAAGCAATATATGTGTTGTGTATCATACTGCACTCATAATACACTCATATATATATATATATATATATATATATATATATATATATATATATATATATAGGCCTAATTGCACCAGCAAATTCTGACAGGGGTCTTGAGTGTTCTAACATTTCCTTTATAGCGTTACAAACCAGTGGTGTACGTTAATAACAAGCTGCTGCTGATCAAATCTGTGCCGGTTCTGGGGTAAATTGGCGTAGATCCATCCCAAAGTCTCCTTTTATGAGAGAAATCTGGGTTACCCGGATTTACGATCACTTAAATACTAAGTAATGCTGGGTAAATTACAAAATTGTGGTCCCCATTGGCTTTTGAGCAGTAGAAGAACTACGATTGCAATGTTTTTATCTGGCTGGCAGGAGACGAAGCCACACATCCAGGACCTCGCTGTGAAGACGACAATAATCTCCCGCTACGCCTTCACAGCTGTGTCCTGCACCATGGTCAACAGGCACACTGCCGCCACAAAAGGAGTCTTCCAGTTTCAAATGCCCTCAACCGCATACGTCTCCAACTTCACCATGTAAGTAGGTCTGGGCACTGTCTTCTGCAGTATGAGGAGAGTGGGAGCTGTGCCACATCTCCTGTGTAACGAAAGTACAAACTGCTGAGGCTCTCCAACGCCTGTAAAATCACTATTGGAATATTTGAACAATTGAATTGCACTAAGTGTGCATACCTGTTCATTGTCTCGAAACTCACCGTCCAAGCACAGCTACTCTGGATGGAGTCTACAAGTTGAACCTTGTGAAGAATGGCTGAGCAGTTTTTTTTTTTAGCATTTTAAATAGTCAGCAAGTGCCCCTGACTTAATACCAGGATCAAGAGTTGTACCTCAACAAAGGGATTTAAATTGACTGCGACTATCTTAGGCCACCTGTTTGTTTTTGTGTCTGAGCAGGTGACACGATAGTTATTCTGTGGATGAAGGCTGTAATAACTCCTGGGCATCCTTGCTATATACGTCTTAATCTTCTCGCAAATGTCAGCCATTCATCAAGCCATTGTATTTTAGTGTAAGCACAAAGAAAGGCTACACAGTGGCCACACTCTGTGTATCATGGAGTCAGTGGTGGTGCGAGCTAATGCGTGTTGTGAATGACCGTCTATATGTCTGTCTCAGGATCATCGCAGGACGCGTCTACCCAAGTGAGATCAAACCCAAGGAAAGGAAGGTCAAGCAGGTCAAAGAGGGCGAATCCAAACCCAAGAGAAAAGACAATGGTGGAGAAAGGTATTCATGTTTGTGTGTTTGTGTTTCTGAGCATCACAGCATCATTAAGGCAGTGGTGGCCAACCTCGGTCCTGGAGAGCCACAGGATGTTCTGAGTTTGGTTTTCACTACCTAATTTAAACCTGAAACACCGAGTGAGATATGTTAACTGCGTACTCAACTGCTTTAATTCATCAATCAAATACTGAGTGACACCAAGGACCAGCAGACACTGTGGCTCTCCAGGACCAGGGTTGGCCGTCCCTGCACTAAGGCATGCAAATATTGAGTATGTCTGCTGAAAAAACTGAAAGCATAACATCAACAATTTTTTAAGGAAAAACTTCAATCAGCTTAATGTGCTTCGAAGACATTATCCCAGCATAATAACTGCAGTTGGTTTTGGTCTGATAATGTCATCACCCGAATCAGATTCAATCTCTGCATTGTGGGAAACAGTTTAATTTCAGCTTCATCACTTAGACTGTTTACAGGTGGAAAACATTGTTAGAGAGATGATATATTTTTTTCCTCTTGTAGAAAAAAAAAAAATTCTTTGGAACTCGTGTATTTGCGATTCCTGTGTCAGGAATGCTGCACTCCCAGTACATTAATGCCCCGTCACAGTCCTGTTTTCTTTCCTCCCTTAGCGAGGGTGAGATGGAGACGTTCCGAGTGTCCGTCAGCATTCCGGGGAAGAACCGGGCAGTATTTCTGCTGACCTATGAGGAGCTGCTACAGAGGCGCCTGGGAAGGTACGAGCTCGTGACCAGCCTTCGCCCTCTGCAGCTGGTCAGCCGGCTAATGGTGGACATAACTATCGTGGACGGTTCCGAGATCACGCACCTGGAGGTATTACCCCTAAGGAACGGAAACACAGCTAAACCACAAGGTATGGCCACCAGGGAACGCGGATGTGCCAGGGCTGGCCATTTGGTTGTTGCTTCAGTCTGAAACTGCTCCCCAGCAGTTTGATAGTCAGGAGTCAGAAAGTAGAGGACATGCTATTTGTTTGTTCCGCCCATGAACACAGCCAGCTGATTTCAATTGTTGGTTCACTAGGGTTTTCGAAGTACCTTCGCTCTGAAAAATGGCGCTAAATTTAGCACATCCACCAACGTATGGAGGCTTGAACTAAATACTTTGGTGGATCTGTAATTTCTGAACCTGAATCTTACGCTTATTTTTGCTAATTTGAAGGCTTGATTCCCAAAGGGAGTTTGTGTTTCTAGGCATAAGCATTGTTTGTTTCTCTTGTTGGGTTGACTATGGTCATGGCGTTACTTGCGGAAGGGCGTGTTTTGGTCATGGTAGATTTCTTGTGGCTTTTTCAGATAGTTTTTAGCACAATCTTAATTCATATCTTCTGCCTCAGGCTGCTAGTTCCCTGGCTCACAATGCAGTCTTGATTGGCAGTGATTAAGGAGTCATTTGTTTGTGTCTAATGGAACTGACATTTCAGTCCAGGAAACAACTACTTCATCAAGCCAGGAATGTGACCCTTTATGCTGATACTGAGAGCAGTTCACGTATATATTTTCCCTCCTTCCTGTATTTCCCTCTACCACTCCCTTCCTGCAGGCAAGGCCACAATTCCTGTTACCACTGCGATCAAACAGAACAAAACCTACTGCAAGATCACGTTCAGCCCCAACATCGTGCAGCAGGCCAGGATTGCGACAAATGGGATTCTGGGAGACTTTGTGGTCCGATATGACGTGGCGAGAGAGCTTGGAATTGGTGATGTTCAGGTAACAGTCTTATCGAAACAGCTCACATTGGACTACATTTTTGTAAGGCGGTATTTTAGCTTGTCCTAGGTCCTATATTAAAAATATCAAGACAAACTCCTCGGGAGGCAATTGCCGCTCAAAAAAGTAATGATGATGTTTTTTGGCCATTGCTGTTGGCGATGACCTTGACTTCATCTTAAGTTTGTTGGCGGGGTATAAACTAAGGCCCAATCTGGACACAGAGCTGTGCACCACATATTGCACATTTTGGACCAGCGGGTAGCGGAGTGGACAAGATGGCTGCTCATGTTAAAGGGCCTCTCTTTTGCTTTCAGCAGTTGCTTTGCAGCGGTGTTCAGCTGACGCTGTCGCTTAGTTCATTAGGCTGTGCCACGTTTGTCGGTCTGACGCATTATATATTAGAAATTAAACTAGAAATATCGAGAAAAACTCCTGAGAGTCAATAGCCATTAAAAAAGGTAAACTAGGGCAAATTTACCACTGTAAAAAAATAATAAATAACAACTTGAGCAGGCATTGATCACGCTGAGAGACCAAATCTTTTCAGAGGCCGAAGGCTTATGAGACCCTATAGGCATCTATTGCCACACCCCTGATCAATTTCCAAAATGTCTCACCTCCTGGGCCAGGAAACCTGCCCATGGGCAAAAACAGCTCGCTATCCATGTCCCTTGGGCGATGAAATAAGTTATTTGAGCTCTATCTTCATATTAAAAAAATGATTTATTAATATTGGGTCATACTAGCACATTGGAAGGGGTGCCAGAACTGAGTGAGCTCATTTCCCTGTTTCAGAGGTTTTGAGAATAGCCTGGGTCTCTCATCACACTCCTTTCTATTCCAGGTGCTGAATGGATATTTTGTGCACTATTTTGCGCCGAAGGATCTTCCCGTCGTCCCGAAGAATGTTGTTTTTGTGATTGACACCAGCGCATCCATGGTCGGAACCAAAATCAGACAGGTAGGCTTGCCTCAATGAGCTGAGTCTCCAGGCCTTTACTCGTTCACAATCTACTCCAGTCGGCAGTGCTTCTGATTCGCCTGTGTTTTCCCTCCGTTTTGGTGGGCCGCGTGTTTGTCATCGCAAGTTTTCCTTTATGCACATTGTCTTCTTGAACAGTAATGGAAATGTTCCAGATGGAAAATAGGCTAGAATCAATCAACTCACTCAGAACCTTGTGTCCACAGCCTCTGGGGGCTAGTTTTCTTGGTCTTTGGCTCGATTGTGCCAGCGCTTATGTGTGGGGGGTTCTTACTGCAAACAGGACTGCTGACCACCGGGTGTACAGTGGTCCTTTTATTGTAAAATTCTCTTAGCATTGCTTCAGTTTTCCCTCGTTCAGAAATTTGTCTGTGTATTGAAGCCATTAAGACAAAAGGCCACTGGCCGGCTGGGAGATCTGCTCTGTCACTCAACTGGATGCTGTATCTTCAAAGCGATGGGGCTTGAATGACTGTCATCGAAAATTTAAACTGACATGCAATTTCCCTGGCTGTGCCAATCAGTGGCCTGGCCTTAGCTTTACTGGATTGAGTGGAAATGGACTGAGTTTTATGTTTAGTGTTTTGCGACACTTCTGGGAACTGTGCACAGACTATGTGTTGTTCTTCTAATTTGGATGTGTAAAGATGGAATATGGAAATGTATGGAAATGTCCCGCCCACTTGGTTCTTCAAAGGGAGACTTGTAGGAAATTTGGGATGGCCAGACCTCCCTCATCACCCTTTGTGCTACCCAGTGTGTGACAAAAGAAGCTTTTATCTTGCCCCGCACTGGGTTTGTCAGCTCTCTGACCGTCATCTCAGGTCAGGTCCTGTTGCAGAGGATTATGGGAGCTGTCTTCGCATGGCAAGGGGATCTCCCATCTAGTGTCCTCTGTTGGTTCACTTGACAAACCCGAACCTAGATTGGCGTGACACAATACAGTATCCCGGAGTGTTCAGCTGTTAAGAACATCTCTCTCTTCGCTTACAGCCGCACCCTTTGAGACACATTGGGACATCGCTGGAGCTGTGAAGATGTTTATTAGTGATGCCATGACAACTGTGTTGTTGGCCAGCAATATTTCGAGATGATAGAATGCACACACCCCTATTTGGACTCGGCCACCGAGCTGTTGGAAATCATTCCACAGGCACCGTAAAAGGAATGAGTTGAAAGCCGGGCTGCGGCCTCTCTTCCTGCAAAATTGTGTTTTGTTTATGTTCCTCTTGCCTTTTGTAGACAAAGCAGGCCCTCTTTACCATCCTGAAGGACCTGCGCCCCAACGACCGCTTCAATTTCGTGACCTTCTCCAACCGGATTAAGGTCTGGAAGGCAGATCAACTGGTGCCTGTCACGCCCGACAACATCAGAGATGCTAGGAAGTTTATCTTCTCGGTCTCGCCCACTGGAGGTGAAAACATGATAGTGTTTACAGACATGACCAAGGCTGTCAAATTCATTGAGATAATAACTAACTGGATAATAATAGCATAACATTACTGCCATTTTGTGTTCTTGTACGGAATGAATTACAAATAACTTTGAGAGTTTTACGTAGCATCTATTATCATAGCTGCATATGGAGTTTACAGATTAGGTAACATTACCAAGGGTATAATAACAGTGGTATGTCCCAAAATCCAAACATCAACCTTTATGTTACGACCCTAGTTACCTGTCAACAGCACTAATCTATCATTCAGCTTAATTTCTAGGCAAAGGCTATTCCCCCAACTGTTGAGGAACATCTTTCACTGAAACTTTTTGGCGCCAAAAATCGAATGGAGTCTTCGATTTGCTGGGGGAGTTAGAGCAACCTTCCCTCCTGTTCAACCAGTGGTTGGGGGAATAAAGGAAACCTTGCCCCCTTTTCCACTAAAAGTTGGGGGAATAAGAGTAACTTTCCTACCTGTACCACCAATGGTTGGGGGAAGAGCCACTTTGTAGTTTGTATTGCACCTGTGAAGACAATCAACTGGCTTCTTTACATACTTGCAGATGCCAACTACCTGTCTTGAACCCAGCTGGCCAGCACATGTTACTAGTTATCAGCTTGGTGATATCTGAAACTGTTGAAAGCATGGTGCATTGCGATAATTATCAGCAATAAATAATGGTAAGTAGTATTCTCTTTCTCTGCTTTTGCATCTCAGGGACGGACATTAACAGAGCCATCCACGCTGGCTCCACCTTGCTGACTGATTACCTGTTCAGCACGAACGGGCACCACAACAGTGTGTCTCTGATCATTTTCCTGACGGACGGCCACCCGACGGTCGGAGAGCTCAGATCTCCCCACATTCTCGTCAACGCCAGGTCTGCGGTGCAGGAGCAGTTCTGTATCTTCACAATCGGTATCGGCAACGACGTGGACTACCGCCTGCTGGAGCGCATGTCCCTGGAGAACTGCGGCGTGACGCGCCGCATCTGGGAGGAGTCTAACGCCAGCGCCATGCTCAAGGGGTTCGTCTGCATGCCTCCGCACTGAGCACACGGGGTTTTGTTTATGAACAGCGCGTCAGCACAGAATGGATGCTTATGTCAATTTCTCTGCAGATTTCAGATTTATAAAAACAAATTTAATATTAAAAAACTGGTCAAAATTATAATTTATGCACATATGAAAAATTCTAAGTTAATCCTAATGAATTAATAAATAATTAGCTTCTGCATGGTTGTATAAGTTAGGATTTTTTTTAATCGTTCTTTTTTTGAGCGCGCATAATATTCAGAGTTGAAATCCATGCAAATTTGTATAAATAAGACTCCTCCGGGAGATGCATCGTCCTGTCATTTTTCACTCCAGCCTTAGCAGAGAACTGCCCATTCAACAGTGTGAGATATCAGCAATCTGCGAACTGTTAGCTTCAGGTGGGCCCAAGTAAGGTTGACATGGAAACCTACAGTGGTGTAAAACTCCAGCAGCATGGTTGGATGGTCCTGCTCTACATCCTGTTGCTGTAATCTTTCTGCTTACTGAAGTCTGTTTGTCAACACTGCTACGGCTGCTGGAAATCACACTCTTTTATGGGACTGAAGCCTGACCTGACTGCTCCACAATGCTGCTCTGTTCATCGCTTTACGCTGGGGCTAAGTTTTCTGGTCCACAATGCTGCTTGCGCAGACCGTCCCCTGAACTGGAATGTATTTGGTGATGTTAATAAAAATGCCGTCAGTGTGTTAAGCTGGAGCTGTATTTGAGGATTTTAAGTGGTTGTGACATTGCTATCCGCTTTCAATCAGACAGCAAACACAGTTCAGAAGATAAGAAGGGTAGAAGGAGGATTCCCATGTCGTTTGAGTGAGGTTAATGAGTTTGAGCTCGTAAAAGCTTATGAGGCTGAAAACAGGCAGGATCACACCTGAGATACGGAGCTTTAATAAAAGTTATTGCAGCATTAGCCACATAAGCTGGCACATTTAACATGGCAAATTTGTTGAAGGTAATCTGAGGGAGATCCACAAGTATTGGCATAGTAGTGAGGGTTGCAATTTCTTCTACAGTTCACTTCATATGGATATAGATAGTTTGAAAAGAAGGAGTTTTATTAAAGCCTTATTTTTTACTTCCTGCGTAAATTTGGAGGTTTTGAAATCCAAATAGGCTGAGCTCAGTCGCATTTGTTGCCAGTTGAAATTGTTTATTTTGCCAGATACTAGCAGGCCTCATTGTATGTTTAAATATGGCGGCTAGTGCTAGTCTTGTGGTTGCTGCGATCATAATTAATATGCTAAAACTCTTTATATGCTCAGTAAGTGTGGATATCTGTTTGGATGTATCTAGTACAGGGATACTCACTCTTCTCCAGAATGAGCCGGTGTGGGCGCAGGCTTTCATTCTAACCATGCGGTCTCACACCTGATTCTACTAATCAAGGTTCTTTGGCAAAAGCCTCAGTGGTTGTTTTGTACAAAATAGAATCAGGTGTGTGCCTGGTTGGTTAGAATGAAAGCCTGCACCTATCTCAGCTCATTTTGGAAAAGAGTGAGTATCCCTGGTCTTGTGTGTATGATGGGCAGTATCTAGTCAACCCTTATCTGGATTAAATCAATGTCTTGTCCAACCTTATGCATGAGGCCGGTTTACGGTCTTACCTTTTTCATCAGGTTCTTTAGCCTGCAGTATGGAAGCCCTTGTCTTGATCTCTCTGCAGCTTTTATGATGAAATCGGCACCCCACTCCTGTCTGACATCCGGGTGGGTTACACTGAAGATGCAGTGCAGTACGTGACGCAAAACTTCTTCACCAATTACTTCAACGGCTCCGAGTTCGTGATCGCAGGCAAGCTGACCAATCAGAGTGCGGAGAAGCTGCATGTACAGGTAATATTGTCGTAAAGTCCAAAACAACAAAAGTACTGTGTTCTAACCATCTTTATTTGCAAGTTGGTGCAATTTTCTAGTTAAGAGGTAAAGTTGACTTGTGAAATCAACTGGCAAAGGTCACAAGTGGAAGAATCACAGAGCGGGGCTTTTAATTTTAGAACTGTCGACAGAGAAGGTTATGTCCAAACTTTCTAAAAGTTCACTGAGTGCTTCACAGGCACAAAGATATATGACAAACTAGAGCGGCACTCAAAGAGCGCAGACCTCTGCCAAGGCGAAAAGTTCACTCTTCTATGATACGCAAATCTGCAAGGGCCGGCGTAATTTTTTAATGTTTTGTTGCATTGAACATTACTACCATAATGTGGATTTTAACGCTTTGCATTCATTCCACCCATTGTCTGACCTTGCAATCCCGCAATGGTGAAGAATCCTTTAAATAAAACTGCTGGATACAGATGGTGAACCAGATATCCACCAAAATCTAATGGATTATTCCTCGGCCTATTCCTCATTCCTGCAAAAAAATGTTTCAAAATCCATCCCTAACTTAAGTTACTGCCAAACAGATAAAAAACACAGGCAAAAACACTACTTCCTCTATGGCGGAGGTAATAAAATAAAAGAGGTCGAATAAATGATGAATTAAAATGAAGACTCAGCACAAACTTTTAATGAAAAGGGTCTCTCCACCTCGGCAGGTTACAGCGAGCAACAGCGACAAGAGCATCGTCCTGGAGACGGACGTGGCTCTGCAGGAGAGGGAGCGCGAAACGCAGCGGCAGGTGGAGGTGGCGGACGCAGGCCCGGCGGGAGAGGACTACGCCGGGCGCGTTTGGGGCTTCCTGAGCGTGAAAGACGGGCTGAAGTCTCGGCTGCGAAGCCACAGCAGCCAGGAGAGGGAGGAGCTCACCAAGCAGGTCGCCAACCTGTCCGTGGCCTACAACTTACTCACGCCGCTCACCAGCATGGTCCTGGAGTCGCCCGACGCCATCTTGGATGAGGCGGCGTCCGATGAGAGGGCAGCCACTGTGGCGCCGCCTGATGAGGAGGCACCAGATATGCCGCAGAGCCTCCACAGGAACACCGGGCAGCCCGGTGAGAAACTTGCTGTCAACCTGGCAACCGACCAGCCAAAATGGATGTTCTTGGAACATGTATATTTGGCATAATTTTGGCATATTTGACTCTACAATCAAACACTATAAACCTTGATAGTGCAGTGATGTTGATAGGTTTTCAATTTAGTGAGTCCCTGGGACCCACTGGCGGTGATTTGAGTGGGTCCCTGGGAAATTCAATGGGTCCCCAATGAAAAAAAAAAAATTCTATCTCTTATATTCTTCTTTTTCTTAAGTGTTAAATTCCTTTGATGGTGGTCACAAATCATCACAAATTTTGTATATATTAATAACAGGCATCTAATCTTTCTAAAACATTTAATTTGATATTGGTGGATGGTGTCATTTTATTGGTATAAAATGTTAAAAATAGCACAAATTTTATTATTTTCATTTCCTAGCCTTACTATTTTCTAGATTATTCATGAGAGGAGGGCAAAATTAGAATACAAAATACACAGCATGTATGGGTTGGGAAGCTGTATGTGCAAAACCAAATCCCTGTCTTTGAAATTAGGCTTTTTTACAGTCCTTCAAATATGCTGCCGCAGAGCGCTTCGTAAAATTTTTGTGCAAATTTAAGCACCCAGAAATATATGATGAACCAAAGGGACACATTTCTAAGTCCATATTCCTCAAGTTAGAGTAGCAGATTTACACCCCTGAAAATTTGAAGGACCGAGCTGAAATACTTTTCTAGATATAGTCATGTGAAAGTGGCTCCTCAGAAATCTCTGTTCAAAAAGGGCCAGAACTTAGTTGCAAAACTATTTTTTTATGACTAAATGATTAGGAGTTGAGGGCTAAAATTTTGGATTTATCCGATTAGGAGGTGAATGCACCTGCTTGAATTTTTTCAGCCAAATCTGATATGGTCAAGTGGGAAGTTTCTCTGAAATTCGGACATTTGACATGGAATGACCCTATTGTGAAAAGCAAGGAAACGAATGAGTAAGATCATTACATTTTTAAGATATTGCATTTTTTTTTAGTTAATCGGATTCTTCAATACAGTTGAGAGAACCACACTCACTGGGTTTACAGTGAACCCTTCAATCCAAATTTTTGAATAAGCAGAGGTTTGTTTGGGTTGGAGTGAAAATTACGGCAGATCTGTTGTAATATGCTTGGTCAGCCCTAATGCAAGGGTTCCGAAATTTCCCTTATCTCCTCACCAGCAGGTGAACTGTAATGAATCACCTATACAAGTGCGCAAAGAATTGATGAACTAAATGCTTTCTTACCTCATACACACTTAACAAATCAGCTTGTTTAATTTTGTTCATTTTAGTCATTCTATCTACCTATTTCATGTGCATGTTGTCACCAATTATTTGCTTCTGGTGCCGTTTGCAGTTGGACGCCGAGAGTCATTTCAAACTAAAGCAACTCATAGTCGAACACAAGCAAACAAAAGCTGACAAATGGTTCCCTGAGAAGAGATGGGATTTCATTGGTCACCCACTGGTGTCATTTCCACAAAAACCTCTGCTAGCGCTGTGTTTGCTTGCCACCAGGTGTGGGTTCTGAGTGTCGTTAGGACTTATCAGATTTATTCCTTCTACAGAAACTTGTTTGAACATACGTCGCCTTCCGTGAGGTAATGGTGCGATCAGCAAATCAATGCATCAAAGTGTCGGACACGGCACTCTGGAAACAAATAATTCTTAGTTTTACCAGGTTTCTCATGATGTGAGGGATTATGTATTTTCTTTCACGGTTTTTATCTGTAGGTAAAGCTGTGAGGAAACCAGTGAAGAAGTCCATCACCATCTCGAAAACATCTGGTACGTTCTGCCCCATTATGCATTTTTGTTTGTCTCCCTTTGAATGCTTTCATAGTTCTGAACGTGCAGCTTTGCAGACAGTGAAAACAGCTGTGGCTTTGCTCGTCTCTGGCTTGCCACTCGGTTGACTTCATCATTGGCCGGAACGAGAGTATCTTTGCCATATTCCCATCGTGCCTTGTAATTTTGAAAAGGTTGCAGACGGTAATTATTAAAATGATACTGTTGTAGCCATTGTACACGGGCTCGACTGTCTTGATTACTGGCTTTAATTGAAGAAGGTCGTAATGGTCTGGCCTGTGGTTTCATAACACGCTGTCACTTATGAGTAACTTCAATAGATAAGGGAGAGGCGTAGCGAGCAGGGAGGATGTGGCTCAGAATGTAAAAGGATACAAACCCCCCCCTTACTCTGAGATAGCAGCGGAGACCATCATTTAGAGACGACAGTTTCTCTCGCGAACCTTTGAGGCTCATTCAGATGCAGGGTGGAAATGACTGGTTCTTGAGCCTTTTGTCTTAATTACAGCTCACCTTGACTGGAATTCTAGTTCACAGCCATTCTCAGTAATATGTCCTGAGCTGATAATGATTCACCTGGACTTCTGCAGTAAAGGAGAACATCTCTGGTCTAAATTACTTTAAAATACTGTCTTTTTGCCATCAGTCTCTCATGAATTTAGAATATTTTCTCACGTAAAGGAATGAAATTTGTGTTCTGTGATATCTACATATAGGATACTCTGTATTTATGTACACGTGGGAAATTTATGCTCGAGAATTAAGAACTCAGTGCATTTTTTTATTCATACTGCGCAGTAATACTGAAAAGAAACTATTCAGTCAGAAAAAACCAATCACTACTAGTGCGACATCAGTTTAATCGGACTTAATTTTTCCAAGCGCCCTCAAACATTATCATAATCAGTCACCTGTTACTGCATGCAGCTGACGGCGACCCCCACTTTGTGGTGGAGTTTCCCCTCAGCAAACTGACTGTCTGCTTCAACATCAATGGAGAGCCGGGGGAGGTTCTGCGGCTGGTGTCTGACCACAAACACTCAGGTGAGCATGACGGTGAAGCTTATACTCAGTATGTTCATTAAAATAAACTAGCTATCTGTGAGGCAAGACATTTCAGTCTTGTGCAAATTAATTGGGCAAAGCAGGCTGAAGAGGGAAAACCAGTCAAGGAAGGTTTTCAGGCTTTTTATTACTTTAGTAGCATCTACA
Organism: Gymnothorax reevesii; assembly: GCA_029721435.1. Taxonomy (NCBI): domain Eukaryota; kingdom Metazoa; phylum Chordata; class Actinopteri; order Anguilliformes; family Muraenidae; genus Gymnothorax; species Gymnothorax reevesii. The sequence goes on along the minus strand of CM056579.1, from coordinate 23,221,887 downwards.
TTCAGCTCTCCATATGAGGTGTGTCCTCCACGGTTCTTGATAAGCTGTTCCACCCGTTTTGGCACGGAGCTGATAGGTTTTTGCAGGTTGCCTTGATTTCTTCGTCGTGATGCTACACCTGGACAACTGCATCGATGACTTTGGCTTTTGTGCTGCAGTCCTTTTGCTGCAGCCGTGACTTGATGACGGACCAGAGATTCTCAGTGGGATTGAGGTTGGGTGAATCACCAGGCCAGTCCAACACAGTTACAGTACTGCCTTGATGATTACATTAGTTGCATCATACAAGTCAAGGAAATTAATGAACTGGAACTGGAACTGGAACTATGCACTGATCTTTGAGGTTTTTATGTAAGACGCCCATCACCTTGTACGGCCGTTTGCCCTCCATTCAGCTCATTCAACTGACAAGCACCTTTATCCAATTAATTTGCGCAAGACTGTATGCGTTTCCTTCACATATTTCAAGAGCCGTTCATTTGGGGACCCGAAGAAGTGCAGTGTCGAATTTGGTATGATTTGGACACAAAACACATTCGGTATTAATAAACTTTGCATAAATAGACGAACAAGCGAATAGCACTCAGCAGTGGGGGTGGGGCTTCAGGATTTCAGTCTGAGTTACGCTAGCCGTCACCTACGCCCTCAGGGAGCCTTTACAGGCCACAAACCCTAGTTTTTGTGTTTTGAAATGACACCGCACTAGCAGTTTAAAAAGAGCTAGCATGTTGGGCAGTGTTTGCAGCCAAAGTACCTTTTCTAAGAATGCTTGGAATATGTAAAGCTATAATGCCTAGGGATACAGGAATTATAGATCTTAGTCATTGATACATGGTTACTTAACATTGCTTGTTCCCGACTTTCTGTCTTGTTTGAATGGTTTTACTATGATTATTAGAATAATTGTTTAAATTATCACAATGATGATGATGATTGATATTATTATTATTTGTGCTTATGCCCTGTCATGCTACGTGTAACCTGCCGAGGCTGTATTCCTGCCTGTAGCCCATTGGATTCTGGGATAGGCTCCATTCTTATCAACTCAGATCACGGATATTCTGGTTCAATATTGCTTAAATGACTCCTAACGTCCTGTGAGCCTTGTGTAGAGTTCAGTTAGTTCCTCTCGATTTGTTTTTCCATTCATAGGGGTTACAGTGAATGGGAAGTTGATCGGAGCCCCGGCACCGGCTAACAGCCGGAAACTGCAGCGCACCTACTTCAGCGACATCATCATCGTCGTGGAGCGGCCCAGGAGGGCCTACATCGAGATCACCCCGTACAAGGTCATCCTAGACAGCAAGGACCGACTGGTTCTGCCCTGCGACACCACGATGTCTGTGGAGAGCGACGGGCTGGGCGTAGCCATCGCCGGACGCTCGAATGTCACCGTCACGATCCAGGGGACCATCGCTTTCGTCATCTTGGTCCACCAGTACAAGAACCCTGCGCCATACCAGCGAGATCACTTGGGGTTCTACATCTCCAACAGCAAGGGCCTGTCGAAGGACTGTCATGGGCTACTGGGTAGGTACAGCTGCTGGGGCGTCGGGGGTTTGATGAGTGGAGTAGACAGTGATGTCCATAAGCATTTTGTCCGTCATAGCATTTTTAAAAGGCTGTGATTTCTACATGGTCAATTTCCCGTAGATGCGAATAACCTCAAATAGCTGCTGTTAGTCTGCACTATGAAGTGATTGGATTGCTGAGAGAGGCTATGTATGATTTTCAGCATCAGTCAAAGTACTTATGGGCCTCACTACATAAGCTGTACTCAGTTAATGATTTTTAAAAAAAAAAAAGATTGTAGGAGGGTCTCTTAATATGATGAGTCTGGAGGTGGTCAGTGAACTCTCTATTAGTGTAAAATGGAATCTAAGGCATGTTTCCTGAATAAACCATAACTGAAGCTATCTGTTAAACTGAGGTCTGCGGTCTAGGAAGAACCCAACATACTGATGATGTAAGTAGCATGCACTTCAGAACAACGGGAAGCTATTCAGTTTAATTGAGAACCATTTGATTTCGATGGAATTGGACTGGGACATTCATGTTCAGAATGATTCACAATGCATTAATGACACCGGTGTTATATCAATATTAATATTGTAATAATTTTTAGTGCCAGTGTTTTCCTGGTGTCCTAAATGTGGGATTGCTTTAGTATGAGGAAAATTGTGAACTGCATTATTGAAATACATTCATAAAACAAGGCTGTCTTTTCAATGTCTGTGTAGGTTCAGCTCAAGGCTTTGCAAAGCACTTCATTCTGAACCACTTAAAGGCCCCATATTATGAAATACAATATTTTTTTTAACCCTCACTTTTATACTTTTGTCTTCCCTCTTCCTAACTTCTCACAAAACATGAAGCCAGATTGCCTCAATATTGTTGCTGTGACATCAGAGAGTTTACCACTTATAGTCAGTCCATGTAGCTTTTGATTAGCCTACATGGTCTAAAATTCAATTCTATCATTGCTGCCTTTTGTCTTGGCTTGCCCTTCACAATGTTGAAACTGTGCTTTTGTGTGAACTGTGACTTTTTTTTGGAAAACAAAGGAGAAAAAATTCCATTGTTGTTACATGTGTTCAAGTGAACTATGTCCCAAAGGGCTGGGAATGGTCTAAAATTGCTAAAAAAGAAAAAAAAAAAAAGAAAAAAAATACTGTAATACCTATGGGACCTGATAAAAAAACTTATCTGAGACAAAGATTCTATGTAAAAAAAATTCTGAAATGTACTTTCATGAAAAGGAAGTCATTATCCCCAACTCTGCCCATTTCTTACTGGATTTCCCCAGATATTCCCCCAGATGGAGAATAGATCAAACCCTCTTTCGTAAGCCACTCTCATTCGCAGTGGTGCTGCATTAACTCCCCATCCTTGCCTTACAGGCCAGTTCCTGTATCAAGAGGTGGGTCTCACAGAGCGGCCTTGCAACACTACTGCGGAGGAAGTCCAGAGAAATATCACAGAGACCTCTTTGGCTTCGTCCACTATCCCCACGTCGAGCTCCTGCCCTGCACTCAAGATCAAGGATCGCACAGTCGCAGTGGTTAAGAAGACCAGGAAAATCTACAGCGGGACTCAGATAGTGAACTGCTGGTTTGTTAAGAACAATGCTTTCAAGCTCATTGACGGTCAGGTCGAGGACTATGTCGTGTCACACCTTTTTGACACGGCGGACAACCCCCATGGGACCAATGAACATGTAAACTGACTCCAGTCATTCGGTGACTACAACCCAACCCAGCCTTCCAATTTCTCAGGAAACCCCACGGTGGACACACAAACCTGTGGACTAAAATAACACTCTTTTGTATATTTTTTTTATACCCTATGTTTTTATATTGCAAGAAGAATCTGAAGTTTTGATACTATCTGAGATTTTTTAGTTGAGGATGACTCCAAACAAGAGAGCATTTTACTGCAATGCTAGATTCCGTTATTGCTTGAAATGCTGAAACTCAATCTTTTCCGTGGTCTGTGCTCGGCTAACGCCAAGTGCTCCTTCACGGTATTCTCTTCTAATCCACACGCACGCGCACTCAATGAGCATCTGGCCCCAATGACACCATTCTTTACCACCAATCCCCTGCTCTGACCAGTCTTCCCATCATGTCAGTCCAACCCCATCCTCCGAGGAATAATACAGCTGTGTGCAGCTGCGGCGTAAAAATGTTGCAAAAGTATTTTTTCCTTCGAAATATTATCTCTAAAATAAGGCTCCCATTTTTTGTCAATGACATTTCTTTGAGCTTAAGTGTGAAAATTTTAAGGAGCAGATTCGTGAAAAACACTAAATCTTATGCATTCTCATTGGATTATAATTTGCAACGAATTTACAATTGTGTGCCATTAATGCAGAATTTTAGCATCCATCACAGAGCAACGTAGAGCTCAAATTAGAACAAAAATAGAGGAATATAGCACTAGTGCAATCTATAAAGAACACAGAATGTATCATCTATAAAGAGTTTATGGCAGCAGCTTTTTAAATTATTCATAATAAAAAAATAACCAAATGATACTTGCAGGCTGAATCACAATCTTCTTTATTTGAGGTATAACATAGTAGCACTCAGAAATGCAAAACAGAAACATTGCATTTAGACTGAACAGTAAATATTAAAGAAACCCTGACATTCATGTTCATAACCAAAAAATTGTACATGCTTACTTCCTGATCGATGTGCTAAATAATGCAGAACAAAAAGCATATCCAGCTGGAATATTTAATAATTTCAAAGCAGCATGAAATATGTTGGGATATTTCAAACCAAACATGTCTATACTGAAGCGTGAAGGAAATCATTCAGGATTCCTTGTAGGTTGAAGTCTGTTAGCTGAACGTTCCTTCAAATGACGAGAAACTATAAACACCACTCATGCCACTGCCAACGACACAGGACAGGAGACTAATCTAGCAATACTTGAAAAAAAACATGATCTTTTGAGAAACTGCCAGTGTGTTTGCTCATACATAATGCTCTGCTGAACATTCCTCTGAAATGACAGGCTTTTTTGTGAGACAAAATGAAGCGAAATCAGCATGGTGAAATGTTCTGGTATTAAAAAGCTACTGTGTCACATCTTCCAGCTGTGTTTTGTTCAGCACTTGCTCAGTATTTCCACATCGCTATCGTTCGACATCTCACAAGCTCCTGCTATTTTTCAGGCTCCTCATTTCATTACTGTAAACTTTAGTTTATTGTAAAATTGCCTGATTAAAGGCTAATACCACAGATTACACCACATTTCTTAAAGCACCACAAGAATCATTGAAGATATATCGACATTATATAGATAAGACAAAATATTTATCAAAAAGGCACAAGACAAAAGTAATAATAGCCATGTTTTTAATAACATATACAGTATTCTATTTAGCAACCCAGTGTTTTTTGCTATAAAACCAACAGGGAGTTGCAAAATATTGTCAAGTATAGAGATCTTTGTACTTTCAGCCCACTGGAATGCAGGACCATATGCAGTGTGTTCTGTGTCTTATATACAAAGAGCGAGATCATGAGTGGGAGTGAGTGAACTGGCAGAATCCATTTGGGGGAAATTAATGAGAACACAGACTTGCTGTGAATGAAACATTATGCACAGAATCTGTAAGCAGCCATTTTGAAGAGGTGGGGAAGGACCGAAGAAAGTAATCATAATCTTCACGTTTTTCTCTTGATCTTCATATGTCCATGATTCAAGTAAAAAATCAACTTATTATCAGAGATTTTCAGTTGAAACATAATATTTTTCATCTTAATGTGCTGTGAAATGGAAGGGGCAACTTCGTAAATATCTCCTTCACTTCAAATGCATCTGAGCCAACCCTGGTTCATTCTGCTCCTCTGAAAACATGTTTTGTTCTGTCAAAAAAAAAGTTATATTTTGACTTTACGGACCTTCTCCCTTTGAACTGACTTTAGCTCCATCACAAACGCTTTGGCTTTAAGATGTAATACTGTGAGATGGTGATATAAAGCATCTCCGGTTTTATCGTAATATACCCTGAATCCACACACAAATCAAACGTGACAGCTCACCCACACCACATGAAACACGCACAAACACACACACGGCGCCAAGAGTAAATCTAATGGTTTTCAATGGTATTTTCAGGAAAGCATAATTGTCCAACAAATCTTGTAGAATGTGCATATCATTAAAAGCATAATAAATATGGAAAAAATGACACTTGAATGAGTCCAGCAGTTCACGTAATGCCAAGCTTACACCACAACTACACTCTGAAAGAGACACTGAAATACTTTTGTTCAATAAAACACTTTCCTAACCCGATGTTTTCAAACCAGAACCATTCAATAAATGCTCAGTGGAATTACAAACCTTCTAAAGGCTTATTTGTGGTGCGCTGAATGACCTTTAACCTGTGGCCCATCCGAACTCTTCCTGTTTGTGTCTCCGATCCGATGGCTGCACGAGATTTTCCCTGGTTGCTTATAATAGAGTGTTTATTTGTGAAGAAACAGGAATCCTCTGCTGTCGAGGCTGAGGCGAGTTCGGGCTCAGGAGGCGGGGCTAAACAACCACCCAAGCAGGCGCCTGCTTTCCCCCTGATTGGCCAGGGTTCACGCATTCAACTTCCTGTTCCTCTTCTGTGAGGTCGGGGTCCGTGTACAGCTCTGGGTCATCCGCCAGCAACACCTGGGTCAAAATAAACGTGCACACGAATGCGTGAACATACACAGACACAAGACACACACACAGACAGGAACAGTTTGATTGGCCAACCTTATAATAGTTTGGCAAGAATTTGTGTGTGACCGCCCGAGTCAATCTCCTCCATACAAAACACAAATGCAACATGCAGAATAATGAGTTCTTCATGAGCTCCTTCATACAGAAACATAATCTCCAGAATAATATGGATTTGTAGCTCGGTAAAACGGTTGCAAGAGAATGCGACAGAGAGGTCAGGATGGGATTATCTGTATGATGTAAAGGACAGATCAGCTCAGACCCTTTGTAATCACATGAGGGGGATCCAAGGGTCAAACTCAAAGCCCAGTGATGGAAAAAAAGAAAAAGCCCCCCCCCCATAAGCAGTCGCGTGGCTGAATGCGAACGGAGCCTCTACTGGCTCAACCTTCACAGGAGCAAATCAGCAGGGATCACCTGAGCGACACCTGAGTGATGATAATAGATGAATAAGTAACGTACAGTAAATGTCACCACAGCCATATTTTTGCCCAGAAAACATGGGGAAAAAAAATGATGTGTATGTCTGCATAAGCACACTTAAAAAATAAATAAATAAATAATAATAATAATCATCATAATCATAATACACTTTATTTATATAGTGCATTTTGAACATTAAGTGGCAATCAATATACTTTATAGAAAAAAAACAGTAAATGATAATAACAGAAAAATGCACAAATATGTAAAACAGTGAGAATAATAAACTAACCCTAACAGAAAACATTAATGAATAACAAAAAAAAAATATATAATAATAATTCAAATAAGTTACGGTAGGTCTTCAGGTTTATTATATGTGTTCATCCATCCACACTAGAGTTGCGGTTGAGCTGAAGCCTGTCCCTGCAGACTGTGGGTGAAAGGTAGGAACACAGCCTGTACAGCTCGCCAATCCATCACAGGCCACACACACCATTCACACACCATTTACTTACACACTCACACCAAGAGTCATCCCTTAGCCTGACATACATGTCTTTGGGCTGTGCGGAGAAAACCGGAGAACCCGGAGGAAACCCACGCGAACACGACAAGAACTCCACCCAGAAAGGCTACAGGCTGGATTCAAACTCATAACCTCCTTGTTGTGAGGTAACAGCGCCACACACGGCAATCATTTTCTTTTCCGTCCTTCATTATTACAAGAACACTCTGCGTCACACTCACAAAGGTAAGCAATCACAAAACTGCATTACATAACATCGGAACACTATGATGAACTGGACTTCCACCCGATCCGAGAACCGTCAGAAAAACGGCTGACGGGCTAATCCCTGTGAGAAACCTTTCAGGAGCTCCGAAATCCCACAATCTTCAAGAGTGAGGGCCACTCGACATGCTAATGACCTTCGACTGGAACAGTCAGAACAGTAACGCCACGGCCCCTCCCCCCGAGCACCGACTCATCTCCACAACATCAGCGGACTGAAACGCGCCAGAAATGTCACTCATGTTTCCAGGGATAAAGGGGTGATTTGTCGCTGGCTGGCAGAGCCCAGTCCCGGGGCGGGTGGGAGTAAAGGGCATGTAGCCCCCCCCCCTCGGCCGGAGAATGGAATCTCTCTTAACGTCGCTGCTCAGTCAGCGAGGGCTAATTACACAGGGTCATAATGATCCATTATGATTCCTATGATGGAGAACACGACACGTTCTGTGGGGGCGAGTGACTGTATTCAGCTAAAGCCAGGCTACAGGGGGTCTGTCAGATTGAGGGGGCTGGATTGACGACTGCAGTCATGTGGTGCTAATGCTCAATCATTGAATAGTGGTGATTACATGGAGTACAATATGGTTGGACTCTGAAAGGGGAAAAATGAGAATCGCCCAGCTGTGGAGGTTAGGTAAAATTACTATGAGTTAAAAATGGTAGTATTTCTGAAAATATAATTTGAAGGTAATAATTCACTGCTGAGAATTAGACTTCTTTAACAGCTGCACTTCTGCGCTCAAGTAGCACTTCTAAAGTTAAAATTCAATTCAGAGGTTAATTCCCACTTAAGTTCATATCAACCAAATGCCAACCATTCCTTAGGTGCCAATTCATAAAGAGAGGAAACAATGAGGGAACAGTAGAAGCACTGCTGACTGAGGTCTGACCGGCTGCCCTCTAGGGGGCACACTTATACATGAAGCGGTTTTATTCAGGACTCAAGATAGCCCTGTAGAGCCACCTGCCACACAGAGGAATGTTATTTACGAGTGAGTTATTCAGACAGTCGCTCATTCCCATGAGCACTTGGTGATGGCGCGTAGTTTCCATTACTGAGTGGTTGGGGAAATTTGCTAAGAAAAAAATGCAACTGAAAGACACAAAGAGAAACATTCACATGACCCAGTTACACTCAGGGAAAACAGCCGGGCTCTGAGAGAGAACACAGGGTGAGAGAGAGCACAGATCAAGAGGGAGAGAGAGTGTGTGTGTGTGTGTGTGTGTGTGTGTGTGTGTGTGCGCGTGTGTGTGTGAGTGTGTGAAAGGGCGAAAAGGATGAAGAGGAATAAAGGAGAGCAAAAGCCGACTCAGTTTTTTCCTGGCTCGGCACCATAAAGGCCTGCAGTCCTTGGGGTCGCACAATCGAACCACGAGCTTCCTGTACAGCATGGGAGTGTTTATGCTCAGGGAGGGTCTGTGCAAGAACAGGTGCAGAGCACCAGAAATATGACCCGTCTTTCCCGCTGCATCTGATTTAAAGAGCAGGAGAGCAATGATGACGTAAATCCAGAGCTACGCTGAAAATTTCTCCCCAAATCATAGTATTAGTCGGTCATTGACTAAATGGCAAAATATTTACTTTTTACACTGGAACGCACAAACGAAAAAGCACACACAAACAAAACTGTAGCATCTTCCGAGAGAGAGAAGTCTGGTGCTATGAGTGAACTGAAAAAGTTATTATCTATCATATAATAGCGAAGTGGACTCCGCGTGCGTGCGTGTCCGGTCAATCAGTGCTTTTATATTACAGTGAACGACGCACCGTTACGATGTCATCACGTGCACCGTTATGATGTCATCACGTTACTATGGTGTTTCCATAAAAACATCACATGGCCAAGCCAATTCTTCCTCAAGAGTCCTGAAGCCCAAAAAACAGATGCCAGGCCGCAGGAGTAAGTAGCGCGTAAGGTCTACGTGCCATACCGCTAGTTATTATTATTATTATTATACAAGCAGTAGCTACAATATCAATAGACTGCATCCAATCACTTTGGCGTCCCACTCACTCTCATGGCATTAATGGACTGCCATTAGACACTGCTGTTCACGGGCCTCACCTGCGACTCCTCATTGGTTGCCCACGGTGATGACTCCACCTGTTTTCCTTGGTCTCGTGGAGTCTCAGCGGTCTTTAAACTCTTGTATTTTCTCATGGTCAGGCTGTCTACCACCCAAAACATGATGGCCTAGGGGGCGGAGTACAAGCCTTTGCTCATGTAGCCAATGATTAAAGACGGCCTACAACACACTGCAAACACAGACATGCTCTCATACACACATAAACAGTCTTTGTAAGGTGTTGGGCCTCCAAGGGTTAACATTCTTTGCCTAAGAGTCAACAAGTGTGAAATTTTACTAGCGGGATGAAGTCCCTCAGTCTCTACCAAGAGATATTGCCTCACTTGATGTTTTGATGATGCGACAAAGAGCGCCGTCTGACACGTTTTTCAAAAATCTCCCTAATGAGTTCAGTTGCTTTGAGATCTGGTGACTGTGACGGAGGTGGTGTGCAGGAGCATTTTCATACACATAAAGTCATGCAGTGATCTCCCGAGCCCATCCTAGAAGAGACCACTCCCATCATGGCTTCATCACAGGGTCTTAAGATGAAAACACAGGATGACACCTGCATCCTCTGGTTGTCTACGCATTTATTCAGGTGATTTTTCCTTTAATTTGTCATCCATCTGTGCATATACATGCAGCCAACCAGTGACACGAACAAACATGCCCACACACACACATGCAAACACACGCACACACTTCACGGTCAGCGCCTGTACTCACATTGACGAAGAAAGGCACGATGAGCATGACCAGCAGCAGTTCCAGCTGAGGGTTTGGGATGTAGTCCAACAGCACCTCCTGTATCTGCAGCGGGGAGAGAGCTCTCACAGCCAGCTGGCACACACTCCGCCCCAAACAAAGGGGCTCAGAGCTGTGTTCATACCACAGTTTATTTCCTTAAGACTGTGGGTCTTTGCCTCTGTGAAACTCTCCTGCTCATTCTAAATTTGCTCTTGAGATCTCACATCCACTGTGTTTGTCCCTACTTGTCTGCCTCAGCTCAGCTCTCTCCGTCTCAGTAATATCTCAGTCCATTTCTGAGCCAATGTCTCTCTCTCTCTGTCTCACTTTGTCCCTCTCAGTCTTTCAGCCTGTCTCTCTCCACTTGTCTCAGTCTGTCTCTCTTGGATTGTCTCTCACAATCTGTCTCTTGCTACATCCAGTTCCCTGAACATATCTACCCTGCCTCTCTCGGCTTGTGTGTCTCGGTCAGTCTCTCAGCCCAAGAATTTCTCTGGCAGTCTCTCAGACCAACTGTCTTTGTCTGTCTGTCTCTCAGCCCAGGTCTCTCTTTAGCTCCAAGTCTTTCTCTCTCTCTGTTGTGTTCTTTCAGCTGACAGACGTCTTTACTGTAATGGGACAGGTGTGTGAAACTGATTTCAAGGGAATTCCTAGTGGAATTTGGGTGGGAACGATAAGAGTGTGAGACAATGAAAGATAGACAACAAAAACATCAAGAAACAGCAAGAAATGCGGCTACAGTCAGACTCGCAAAAAAATCATCACTGAAAACTTGGGAAGCCTTTTGCAAAGTATCGCAAATCCCTAAATATTTGGAGAGTGGCACAATTCCCACACCGTCCGCTCCATATGCATTCCAGCTCATTGCGGTCCCATGCTGTCTCCAGAAAGAGGGCAGCTCAGCGGACCCCCATATTTTGGCGGAAGAATGTTAATGACAGCATGGCTAATGAGTGCCTCCCTTCCATTAGGCAGAAGATGCTGCGCTTCCATCGGTGCCTTAATTGTAGCTGCAGCGCTGGTGTGAGGGAATACACAGGAGAGCGTTGTAAAATAAAAGCACAGAGAAGACCTTTCACACGATAAACCTTTTTGGGTCAAATAAATGACTTCAGGTCGGCTGACACAATAGCAAAAATGCTTATTTTTGCACATTAGGTTACTAATTGTTTCTGGTGCTGAAACGTGAGATGCAATAAAGCCGAGCCTCTGGTACAAGCCAGAACTACAGACACTACTTCCTGACACAATGACCACAGCCTCTCCCTGCTGATAATACCCATAATGCTCCCACGCCGAAATTAATGCATTAATGTTGTCTCTTCAGCCCCTGCATCCTCCTTTAGCTTAAGAACCCTTCATCCCAAAACAAAATGTTCTTTTCATACTGAACATCAAAGAGGAATTAAAAAAAGGAAGTAATCAAAGAAGCAACGGCCATTTCCGCTCCCATAATTAGAGGACAATGACCAGGAGCGTCTGGCTTCAACACTGGCCACAAAGCAGCGCTTGTGCTCCCAAAACCGTATTTTGATAAACACTGTCCAAATCTCTGTATATTTTGATTCAGCTTGGCGCAGTAAAAGAAAACAAATGAAACTGAATCCGTCGTAGAAACTCCTTAGTGATACAGATTAGGGCTCGCCGATCATTTACAGTGGATTCTGAACTTCTGACCGGCAAATTTTGGCCACGGCATCTTCTTTTCCAGACCACTGGTTGCGAGTTACTCAGATGACTTTATGGCTAAACCAAAAATCAGATTAACTTGCACGGTGATACACAGTACATCATTAACATGACCAAAGCATATTAGGATTGTTCCTCTCGGTTTTTGCCGAGTACAACAGGACAGCGATGGGTTCTACACTATTCTGGGCTCTTGCTATTGCAGTTCAGAGGTTCCAGTATTTCTCAAAATCAGACTTATAAACACGATTAGCCAAAACACCATGGCCACCACTGCTTAATATGCTGCTGGTCTTCAGCATGCAGTCAAATCAAAACCTCCCCGTCGAATTAGCGTCCACGTGAATGGCTGAACCCCCAAGGTTTCCTAACAGAAGTATTTCCCAGAGCGTCACACTAGTGCTCAGTTTGGTCTGCGGCTAAAAGGCCCGACACGCAGCAGGGAGCGATGACCTGTGTGTCGTGACATATTTCTCTCATAACCATGAATATAGTATTCTGTGACTAGTGCCTCAGTAGCTCTTCTGTCTGCTTGGACCAGATAGGCTTTGTTGCCGGTGTTAATTCATCAAACACTCTCTTGCCGGTTGGTGGTTTGCAACCTCCTAGATTGACTAGCAATAGGCACTCACCACAGCTGACAGGGAAGAACCCCAAAAACCTTCCCACTTCAAAGATGCTCTAAGCTAGTCATCAGGCCATAATGATTTGGGCCTCCTCAATGTTGCTCTGGTGCCATTTCTCCCAAAAGAGTGTTCCTTACAGTCTAAGGTGTCATTGCAAACCACAAAAAAAAAGCTACGAGCACAGGCATACACTAGATCAACAGGGATTAGCAAAGTGACAGAGTAATGAGATGGAGCTCCCCTGCTATGTCCATCAGTTACCCATAATTACAGGATTCAATGACAGTCACTGACGCTGAGAACATCCAAGACATAATGAGGATCTGCTTTCCTGCCTCTCTGCTCTCACTCACCCCTCTGTTTTCGCCAAGTTGTTTGAGAAACCTGGCCTGGGTCTGCATGCATTCTCCACATATAACAGCATATAGAATGCTTCGCCCCATCTCAGGCTTTTAACAATGTCCATGCTCCATAAAACTACTTCAGAGACACACTACAGACCATCTGGGAGTGCAGCAGCGGCGACTGCAATGCTGCTGCTGATTTCAGTATAGCAGTCTTCATTATAACACGTTCATCGAGCGCGTACTCACACCACACACATCTTCCAGCTCAAACTTCCGTATCATTCCCAATACTCGCCTGTAACGTTTTGCGACTGCGACATGAAAGGTTCCGATGCTACTGTGTTCAAAAGAATTGTCCACAAAACAGACACACCCACATGCTAATAAACACCTGCAAAAAAAATCTGGTGCTGCTGTATGCCCTGATGACAAACACACACACAGATCAACAGAGAATAATCCCAGCACCGCTAAGGCGGCTGGAAACAAATACTGGTATATGGTAGTGGAGAGAAGGGGATTGTGGGTACTTACATTGGTCCAGCCAGGAATGAGCAGCACCAGGCTGATCACGCTCTTCTCCAGCATCATGATGAGCAGATAAACCGCACACTGACTCAGCCAAGCTGCAGCCAGAGGAGGGTCACCTGGAGACAGATTGCACTATTACACACTGACCACAACCAGATCACAGATCGACCACAAGTTGACCATCAATGACAGACTTTAGGCTGTTTAATACTTTCATGTTTTATACTCTGTCCACAGCATCAGATGACCAGCATGATGACATCGTAGTGCCGTACGATACGTGTACGTATAGAACATTTGCAACACAGTGCTAACACTGTTGATGGTTCTCTTACTTTTTCAACAGCTGGATGGACCAAAAGTTCTTAAGTTGGCATTGAGAGGGAAACAGCAGACAAACTGAATTTTTCTGGTTGAATGGCTGGCAAAAAGATCAGTTGGCTGGCTATAAAAATGAGAAAGTCCAGTCGCCCGCGACCGCATGGGTGCGGCCCACGCAAGCCCGCTTCTCCAGCTTGTACTGCGTCCGCTTAGAAATCTCTATATTTTAGCGCAAATTTGCGCATTTTTTGGCCAATATGGTTGCCATGGCAAAATCGATAGACGTTATGAGCGAAGTATAACTCATGTCGATACCTAATATGGAAGTAATCGGTCAAAAATTACAGCCTGTACAGCGTCCACAAGGAAGTATCTATGGACGCGGTGGTGGTGGTGGCAGAGACGGTAAGCATGAATCCATAGTAGCCACCCAACTTAGTCCGACGGCTACAAAAACTTTACAAATAACAGATCAAAAATCGCTTTGAAGCCAGACTTGAGGAACAGGTGAGAAATGCCCTCACCTGTATGACGCCACATAGAGGGACTTCAAGGAAGCTAAAACCTATTAACTCTAATTAACAGCGGTGCTTGAGGTCAGTTGGGTAGTGGTCCCTGGAGATGAGGGTATACTTCACAAGGTAGAGAGGTAGATCACTAAGGAAAAATTGAGCATACGCATTTCAATATCTCTTTGGCTGATAGATCATTATACTGTATATTTACAGAAAAAGAGGAGGGTGTAACTGTGCATACCCTCCACAACACTACTGCTGAAGGTCAATGTTTTTTTTTTTTGGGACAAGCATCTAGTTTGTTATCGGGGAAATGACAACTTGCGCTGCAATCATCACCCGACACTTTGCTTAAGTATAAATTTACTTGCGCTGTCCAAGTATTTTTCTGAAGACATCTGTCCACATGTCTTACAAGTATAAAACTGTTATTATGCTTGAAGAGGGTGCAGCCCGCAAACAAATATCATTATTACAAAACAGAGCACACTGACCAGACTTTCACTTACAAAAATAGACTCCAGCTAAAGTTTGAGGACGACTGCTGGAGACTGATGCTATTATTACACAATGGCCACAACAAGACTGCCAGCTGACCGCAAGATGACCATCAATGATAAACTAAAGATTGAGACGGGCTGTCTGAATACAGATAGTATTATAAAACAATGACAACAAATTGAAACGACACTGATCACCAATGACTGACTCAAGCAGAAACTTGAGGTGGGTCACCTGCAGAGGCGGACAGTCCTGGTTCAGAAAGTAAAACTCCTCCCAAGAACTTTATTCCGACCAACAAAGTCTGCATCAGCCAGGAATAAGAACTAATAGGCAAGATCAGCTGATTTTGAGGGAGGGAGAAAAATCTGGCAGGATTTTTACTTTCTGACCCTTGGATTTTCCACGTCTGGTCACCTGGAGAGGGACCGTTATTACAGACAGAATATACACTGAACACAAAGTCACAGAACACTGGCCACCAATGATAGGAAACTGACCACCAACCCCTGACACAAGTGGCAGCCTGACCACTGGAACAGAGCTAACCAACACGACCGAAAATAAGTGGACACTGCTTAGTCAAGGGCTCTTTTCCCAAAGATAAGGCTCGGCCTCTTTGCCCCACAGAAGGAAAATCCAGACACAAAAACAAACAATGAAATATCAGATGATTCCACGTCTCCAACAGTTTTGAGAGGCTCGTCCCGTTTCAGCATTAAAATGAGCCCACATGTGGTTTGTTGAGATCAATGTATAAGTGCATGACAGGAGAGCACAGAGCCTTCAACTTAACCCCATCAAAGGTCACTGGGATCATCAGGCTCAACTGTCATCGCTGTCTGACCTCACAAATATCAGCAATGTTCAAACATCTGCTGGAAATCCTCCTCAGAGGCGTGAAGCCTGCATCAGTGACAAAAGGGGAAACGTAAACATGACCATCATGAATATCAGCTATCGGATCAGCAGGCATCTTCAAACTTTTATCAGACATTCACCACATCACAGGAGCTGCCACTTTCAGCATTTGGCTTCACTCACATACAAAGAACAATCTGTACTTGTCACAACTCTGTTCTACGTGCACATCTACTCGAGGTAATTACTTTGGATATAAATGGAAGACAGTAAGAACTGTGATTTATGTAACATCCAATACAAGGCAACCTCCCACGCTCACCTTATGACATCAAGTACCCATTGCCTCATAATCCAGCTCTTCAAACAAACATCCTGTCATCCCCTAACCCCCCCACCCCCCAAACCCATGCATCTCCACATGACAAAAGATGAAAGGTTTAAGTCCAACTTATTTAAACACCTTATTCAAACAGAACAGTTTTTTTCGAGGCCACTATGCATACATTCAGCAGGGAATGTTTCGTGATTCGACATGAATGTGTGCAGTACTGTATAGGCTTTCAGAGGCTGTTAACGAAAAGCACAACCTTGCAGAAGCTACTCTCTTTCAAATTGTCACCAAGTAAATGCTAAGGCGTGGGGATGTACACAATGACTGGAAATCAACCGTATGGCAGCAGTTAGGATAAAACAGGCAGATTTAAAAATTTTGTGTGTCATACAAAAGAACTATAGCACCAAGGTCACAGCCATATGGCACCTTTCACCATCTAAATCTGCAACAACATGTTTTGAATCATAGCTGAATTCAACATGTACTTGGATGAAAGATGCTTTGATGAAACTCCACTCAGCCAAAAGCAAAAAGGTAGCAAACAAACAACTTCCAATATATCCTCGCCTGTTCCGGAGTGATGCACCTGCTCTTCTTTCAAATTCAAGAATCTTCAGAGGAAGATCACACACTTCTACCACTGAAGTTTTTCAAGAACTAACAGCAACTGATTTTGCAGACAACAGACTATAAAAAAAGGTAATGTGATAAAAGACACAATTAAACTAGGGACAATCTCGCCATGGGAACACACCAGCATCTCCCCCTACCGCTCTACAGCTAGGAGCGGATGCACTTTCAAACTTGGTCGTCATTATGAACTCAACTACAAACCTGTCACGCTTTTTGACTGCATTTTTCGTGGTTTTCACGCAAGTGCACTGACTGTCCACACAGACATATGGGCTGTTTGTCGAACCGCTCTCTCACCAAAAGCGCTTCACTGCTGAGTGTCACTCTGTTTGAAGTCTCCCGGGCAGCTATTGAGGACACCCCTCATTAACGAGCCAGGGTACAAATACGAGTGAGAACTAGGATGTCCAAGACCTTAATCAACAGGGAAAATGAAGGAGTCATCACCATGGGTAATGACTGATGCTTTCCGATAGATATGATAACCTGCTTCTGGTAAGGGAGCGTGAGATGGGTTACAAATGAGCATCGATGCAGACATGGAGGGCTTTACAGAGCATTCCCACTCGCCACTCGTTGCCCTGGGACACAACAGTATGGTGGTTCCTCCAAGTGAACAACCAAACAGAGGCGGAGGGGGTAGGGTGAGGGTGTGGCGGGTGATTTGGGATTATGACATTAACACAAACGCCAAGCAAAGCACTCAAAACTGCCTCTGTGGCAGCTTCTGCCACGATATGTGCCCCCAGGACCACATTTTGCCATGATGAAATACACACACACACACACACACACACACACACACACACACAAACACACACACACAAACAAAAACACACAAAGTGTAAACAATACCAGCTGATGCTGCTGCGGCTGGTGAAAAAAAAAACATTAAACCCATCAATGACTAGCTGAAGCATCATGAATCATAGCACGGTAAATCATCACATTAGATCGGTTACTGCTTTTCTACAAGCACCTCTGTTATTGTGAAAAGATGAGGCTCATGTACAGCTGGTGGCTTTGCTCGCCTGGAATTACTCTGACAAACTGGAAGAACAGCAATCCGGCAGCCGTGCGAAATCCGCTGAGCGCGGCTTTGAAACGGCCTTGCAGGGACGGACTGGAAATCGCTCGTTCAGAGTGCCGTGGAGAGATTCGCTGCGCTCCTTCGGTCCCTTGGCCCTGACTGACCCACCCCAGATGTTGAACGAGTCCCTCCAGACCTCCAATCACCCCCTCACTGATGAATCACAAAAGAATCCGCTACTAAAAGGGCAGAGAACCCATCCCAGAATACTGTGAGAACAGCATCCTACACAAGAGGAGGGGCAGAACGGTGGATATAACAGACTCTGGAGCAGCCAGCAGTGTGTAGCATTCATTAGTACTCCTGGAATACCCAGAATCGATCAGGCTAATCTTTGGCCGTTTTCCATACACGTGCAGGCTTGACTTGGTTCGACTTGGCATGTCAGCCCAGCATGGCTGAGACTTGTGCTTCCACTATAAAAGGGCAACTCGCTAGATGATGTGTCTTGTCTAGAGCGATGACACGCTTGTCATAAGTCGAAGACATTTCAAATCAGCGCCTCAGTAAGTGCTATCCACTATTGTACTGAATGATGGCCAAGCCCACTGACTTCTCTGAAGCCCAACTGTGGGTGGGTCTGGTGTGCTTTGGCCTACTATGGAGGCAGTTTGTCTCTCAAAGTGGTGATGGAAATGCAAATTAGCATGAAACAGTTAAGACTCATCGCAGCCTAAAGTGCCAATAGAAATGCCGCATTTGTCTGCTCGCCTGGTGCTGCCTTGTTCCCTGCTCATAGACTGGAACTAGCTAACTTTCTGAGGGAAAGGACGACCCAAGCAGCTCAACCAAGGGCAGTACTTCGTTCAATGCGACACTTGCAATACGGATTCAGTGAACACTGAGACTGCATAGGTTATAGCATTCAAAGGTTGGCCACCTGTTTAAGGTATACTGCCCCAAATTGATGACTAAGGTGCGGTCAACAAGTACAAGTGGTAAGTGTGTCTCAGATCAAAACTAGACATGTCTACAATCCGGTAATTTTGTGACAGGAGGCAATAGCCCAACTGTGGCAATGTTGTAAGAAGAGTTGGTCTGAGATGAATTAATTACCTGTGCATGTGCTGTGGGTTTGGTTCCACTAAGGCCAATCACTTCCAGGGTCCCTGCCTTTATATCCAGGGCATTTAGGTCATAGTGAACTGGTGATTTCATCAGGTTAAAAACAAGCATCGAGCATGCGCTACTGACACATCCTTCGAATCCTCTAAGGACTCTCAAATGTAGTAAGAAGTTCAATGATATGAGGCAAAGATGAAGGCAAAAACTAGAGTCAATGCATTTTATATGACTGCGAATCACTTAAACTATAATCAAAATGGCACTCATTACGTTAAAACAAGGGTGAGACTGAGATTAATTTATTTGTATGTCTTCCAAACAAAAAATAGTTTGTGGGCAAAAATACCCCATTAGCCTTTCCAAACCATGAAACCTCATCAGCATTTTGAAGGCATTATTAATAGGCTAAGGGAGCCCGCATGACAAAAGTACAAATAAAGAAGAGAAGGAAAAGAACATGAAGGATGTGTGTGCGAACACATCCAATGGGTGGGATTTAAACAATCGTTAATCAACAGCGTTTTGCATTAAAAGGTGGTCTGGGTGAGTGAAAATGCAAACGTTTACTCAGTGATGCACCACCGAATGTGCGGTTCAACCCACTGTCGCAAACGTACTTATTACGACAGAGCACAACAATACCAAACTGGACCTGGGCAATAAATATGCCATTGGCAAGGGACGAAACGGTGAATAACATTCCTGCACAGCACATTTCAGTTTGCGAAGGCACTAAATAGAGCCCACAGAGTCCTGTCGTGTGATGGCTGGCTTGGATAGAAGCTGAGGGTGAGAAGGGGAGGTCTCTCACTGCTTACATTTCATAGAGTGTCTCTGGCAGTTTTCAGTGAAGGATTCAGCAGTCACTCTCAACCATTGTCAAATAGTCATTGTGTGTTTACCACTGCCATTTGGGAAATCCAAACTACCCAGATAGCAAGCACCTCCACTCCGGATCTGCCCGGGCTCTGAGCCGGATCAGCTGGAGTCGGCACAGAGCCGAGGCAGATCCGGAGCGGAGGTACTTGCTGTCTGGGTAACTAGAAAAGGGACAAAAACACAGAGCCACAAATCTGACTATTGAAATAGTTAAAAAGAAAAAAGAAAAAAAAAAAACTATCTGAGCCTTCATTTATTTTGACAAGCAGCTCATATCTGTTTAGATTGAATAAAGTCTTCATATAAAGTCCATCAATTATGAACGCAGACATGTTTCACCATCTTTTGAGAAAACGGAACACAGGCAGACAAAAATAAATAGCATACTGCCATCATCCTTCCTCAATTTGGACTTTTTTTCAAAAACCTGTGGCTAACTAGAATATAAAGTGGATTAAAAATCTCCCCAAAAAATGAACAACAAATTTGCAGCCTCTCAGTACATAGGAAACAGTTTCATAATACGTTCAAGGGAGCATGAAAAGTGTAACTGCTTTGGCAAAACAAACAGTTCTTTACAGTACGCTTACTGCCCTCTAGTGGGGTTTTGGGAACCTACCCAAAAAAAAGATAATCTTTAATGAAACACAGCACCTCCTGCTGGCATTAAGAGCCTATCCCAGCACACAATGGGTGACCGGCAGAAACACACCCCAGTCCACCTATCTGTTTCAAGGATCAGACACCTTTCGCTCTCACTCCCATACCTACGGCAGTTCATCATCTATAATTTGCCGATCATGCATTTTATTGGCCTTTGGTGATGAACTCGCGTTATTGCAAACAGATGGGAATAAACAAATTCCACATAAGAGGGTCACAGACTGAAGTCAAACCCAAAGCCTTACAGCGGTGCAGCAACAGCAATACTATACCTACTAGCCACTTTGCCACCCAAACAAGAGCAACATTGGAGAACATG
Organism: Gymnothorax reevesii; assembly: GCA_029721435.1. Taxonomy (NCBI): domain Eukaryota; kingdom Metazoa; phylum Chordata; class Actinopteri; order Anguilliformes; family Muraenidae; genus Gymnothorax; species Gymnothorax reevesii. Next base: position 23,201,246 of record CM056579.1, on the reverse strand, counting down.
GAAGCAAGAATACTGCAATATTTACTTATTTTTACAGTATTTTTTTTAATAACTTATTATAAAAAATAGACTGACCGTACAGAATAAATCGATCAAGAATAGACACTGTAGTGAAAATGGCCAACAGGCACAAAGCTTATTGTTTTAATGCTAGAACTGAGATGGTGGTAATTTGATGTTTTTGAACTCAAACTGAGAGCCTTCATGTTTAAATTGCCAGCATAATGGCCTTCGCACCCAAGCGGGGCATTCAGGTGAAGTAAACAACATTGAGTATAATATGGCCAAGCAAAATTTGAGTATCCTGGAAATTTATTTATAGTGGTTTTAATTCAGTGCATCTGATGTGAAACTGTTAAAATGGGCTTATGCTGATAGAAGGTAGCCATCTTTCCACACATATCGTCATGCCATCTGTGCGCATTCTTTAGTGGAGGGCCTTGCATATGTTACAAAATCTGAGCCAGTATGCACATTTGTGTTGACTTTGGGCTAATTTACTTATAATGCAGTAATAAACTGATGGGCTAGAAATTAGTTTATAATCACATTTGTGGTCATATTTTGAGGGCTGACAGCAATAAACAGTTATGTCCAGATGTTTTACACTGGATGTAACTGTTTATTGCAGTCAGGCCTCGAATTATTTATAAAACCTCAGTATTGTAATCACTTTATGAGAACCACAAATAACTCTGTATTATCAGTTCTCATAAATCTGTGGGTAAGTTCTCATTAATAACTTTGGATTGTGGCATTTTGATGAAAGTGTTTATGCATTACTTTTCATCTGCCACTCTTAATACGTGTTTTTCATGAACAAGGACTGTAGTGGTACTATCAGAGCTTATATATTCAAGCCCTCAAAAAATACGTAAGTTCTTGGAAAGCTAGGATGAACAATGTGTATTTGAATGAATAAAAATGTATGAGGCAGCTGGGTAATCTATGGCACTCGGCTCCCTTTAGATGCATCGCATGATAACATTTACATACATTTGTAACATCAAACCATCCCCCAACACCGGGCCAATCACTTTTCACCGGGCAATTAATGATGATCAAAAAATGCATTTACTGACAGGAAACATACAGTCATTAAAAAAAAAAAAAAAAAAACACAAGTGGTGGCAGATACAACAAACACAAACACACAAACCCCGCCTGTAATTTTCTGTTTTTCAGTGACCTTGACCATGACCTTGATGAGGTCTGAAATGTAATTCGGTTACACTTGGACCAACACACACCATTCATAAAAATTTAATCAAATGGGTTCGCACAAGAATGCTGACTGAAACACAGACAACCAGACAGACAATTAAATATCACCAAAAACAAAACCCCTCACCTTTTGGGTGGGGTAATTAGCAGCTAGCTTCTTACCGTATTCTCCAAAGGTCAGTAGAGTTAACTGTTTGCACTCCACCACGCAGGACACCACCTTGACCCCTACCCAGATGACAAGCATGCCCATGGTGGCATCCAGCAGGAAATTCATGAGGTAGCTAGGCAGGAAACAGGAAGTGAGTTTAAAAATGGGAAAATAGAGACATGCGGAACTATGTCACAACAAAATGTTTATCCACGCAACATGTGCGCGGCAAGTGAATTCTGTCAATACATGTCACACAGATGACCAAGTACCAAACACCCTAGTGCCACCATTTCTGTTCACTTGTATCAACAAAATGCCACTTCCTCTGGTTCTGGCCGGTAAACAGAATATGGACAGAAATATATTCATTATTTGTGTTGGGTAACCGACCCTTGAATATGCAGTACACAAACAGAAAGAGTTTCTTTTTTTTTGGTTATGCTGTTAGTGCAGAGATGGGTCATAATACAGTATGCACCATAATTCATGGGACAGCAACACTTCTTATTTTGGTTCTGTAATATAGCACTTTGAGTTTAAAAAGACAATGATACTGAAGTGCAGAAAAGTGCATAAAGTGCCCCCCACCCCCTTTTTTGGGCACATCAAAAAAGATATACAGTTTAACATAATAATGTTAATTATGTACAATAAAGCAACCATATTTGTGATATTTGCTCACAAACCCTTTGCTTGCAATGACTGTTTGCACAGACATCACAAGACACTGGGTATATTCCCTGGTGATGTTCTTCAAGGCCTGTACTTCCTGTTTTGTCACAAGAAATGTTTGCATTCAGCCTGCAGGAATTCTTGTTCAACTGAATTCAGATCCAGTGATTGACTCGGCAACAGAACCAAAATAACAACGAGAATGGATGCCACTGTCTAATAAATTATTCTCACAATACATTTGGGTCCATCCTTTGGAATACGAGTGTAGCTCGATTCAATCAGGGTAAGTCTGCAGATTAATATGCTGAGTAAATATCTGTCACTTACAGAGAACAGGGGTCCTCTTTGGTAAGGGTGGACAGGAAGACATTGGCGAAATGAATGAAGAGAGCACCAATCGCCTGCTTCGATGTGTCATAGAACCTAGAGGAACCAAACAGATTCAGGCATCAGTACTATCACAAATACACTTCCAATTCAATTGGAGCATAGGCATATTCTGCTAAATAAAGACTCTCAAAAAAACATTTATCATAATAAATGTGAAATTTAAAGAAGTAAACAATTAATTAAGCCCAAAGGACAAGCTTATACATTCATGGAGTGTGGATTACCAACGAAAGACATCTTACCAAATTCTCCAAGGTCTTCTTATAGCTGCAGGCTCCCGGTATCTTTTCACTGTAAAGAATCAACACAAACATGGCTTTAAGAGAGGAAGCGCAGTACTTCATTATAAACAAACCTGTATGCCGAGTCATAAGAGGATATCTATGGAACGGCATAACAGGAGTATATGTAACCCCTTCCATCGCACTCATAACTGTCAAGAGTTATGAGAAGACACAAGCGTCACAATCAGATCAGTGTAACCATTGAGCCCTTGAGGAGGGCTCTTAACACTGCATTACTCCAAGGGGGATTGCATATCCTACTGTAAGCACCAGTAAATTGTTTTTGGATAAATCACTCAGCTAAATAACAGTAATGCAAAAAAAAAAAAAAAGAACTGTAATCAAAAAGATATCAGCATCAGTTATTGGTAATCCCAAAATCTTGTGTTTTTTCTTCAAATCTTTTCACGTTTACAACAAAAAATTATTTCCATAGGTAAAGCATGACTGGATTAGCGAATAGTCTTAACTAAGTAAGCAAAATAAACCTCCTAATTAACCCTGCAGCCCATAGAAAAGTTTGACCAAAGTATTAGGCGAGAAGAAAAAAAAAAAAAAACCCATGGAGGTCACCACTGGTCTCTACACAACTGCATACCAAAGAAGAAGATCAGCTTCCCCCATTCTTATCAATTACACGGTGGCATCTGGAATTACAAATTGCTTCCCATTACATAGTAAAAAGTATATGTGTGGTACTGGCACAGAAGAGTGCACAGAGTGGATACCAGTTTGGCACCCCGCGTAAAATACCTAGATACAGTATCCAGGGGCACGGACTAGTGGGAGGAATTAGTCATTAGTCGATGGGAAACACTGCCAGTGATATTGCAGGAAAATTATTCTATAAAAAACCACATTCTTCAATGCCACAGAGGAAGTGGTTTGTGCACTCAGCATGACCATTTACATCCTTGAGTTTTCTGCACAATATTGGCCTGTTTTAACAATGAAAATCATTCTGAAAGAAAAGCATTTCTGTATGTAATCAGGAAGAAGCTGAAAATCCCCTCCCAAAAGGGACAGCTTGTCGTATTTCCAACGACACACCATTTTCAATTCAATCACATGATGGGGCAATTTTTAGGTTCATTCTATAAATTGCTACGCATACTTGACATCCAAACAGCATTCTTACAGATCTCTGACAGTCTGTCTTTTTTATAGTGAGTATTGCTGGAAAGCTGCAGAAAAGCATGGAAAGTTTTCACTGGCCAGGAAAACTTCTACCTGCCTTGTAATCTAGACCACACTGCCAACCAAACTTGGTGGTTGACATGGCTAACCATTTCACCCCAAATATTTAGTATAGGCTAATACATTTTCTCACCATGAAACTTCAGATGATCCTCAAGCATGAATTACATTACGCAGCTATTTCAATTTGAAGTTAAAAAGATTAGGTTATTTTAGACTAAACAGGTAAAATGTCATGTGGTGTGACTATAGTAGGCTACTCATGAAGCAAGAAATGCAAGCAAAACTAACAAGCATGAAATATTCAGATCCCTGCCATGGCTCTGGCATTGTGGCCTCAAAAATAAACGTGGCAGCGGGATGGACTGAAGAGTGAAAAGGCACACCTGCAGTGTAATGCCACTTTTCCATGTGAAATAAATGTTTTGCGCGACCAGACTATATTCAAAGCCGAGGCAAAGATGCGAATACGCATGAAAAGGCGCCAGTTCGCACAGGCAACGCAAATTACGCGGGCGAAGTGACGCGACGTGTATGGCTCAGGTGAACGCACAAAATTCGCATTTACGCTCAAAGTCAAAATACTCTTTCATGGAAAATTTGTGCGATTAGAGCAGTGTTCTGAATAGCATCATTGCCACTAGCAGCAACATTGGCTTGCTAGGCTACCTTGCTTCAAATTCATGCCGCAGTTAGCTGCCTTGTATGAGACAACGGGAACGCTAGTTACCTAGCTCACACATTCAAAGCGAAAAAAAAATCTCATGGTAAAGCTCCCGCAAATAATGCGAGGAGAAATTTCGTTTTGCGTTCGGGGGAAATGCAAATTAACGTGTATCCATCTTCCACTATATGGCAGGGGATATAATCAATGATGCCCAAAATTGTAAACTAAGGCTTTTGGAATTCTCTCATAGATGTGTGCTTCATTAATAGATTTATATGATAGCACAGAGCTCTGTGGTGTGATGAAAATAATCTGTTTTGTGAACGAGAAACTTTATGGATATCGAGTGGTCCTTGCATAATTGATGTTGAAGTTGCAAGGCAAGTCTTCACACCTTCCCATAAAATTAGTAATGCAACCATTTTCTGTTGTCCTGCACAGTAGCGGGGCAAGTTTATGAAATTTTTAAATATATATTTATTGAAAAAAATAAATAAACCACATACAAACAGCAAATTCATATTGATAACTAGAGGCAGTAAGCCAACAACTTGCAAAAGGCCCAGAAAAAAAAAAGACAGATAAAAACAAAGGTGAAAATGTCCTATGGTGCAACAACCCTGTAAAACGAGATTAGAATCTTATTTAAAGCTCCAGTTGGTTTAAGGCTCAGTTTTTTACTGCTTCATTTAAATATCTAAAGAGATTAACTATTTTCATCGGGATTGTATCAAACAGTATAATAAGATATTTTCATAGGCAGACAAGTAAAAGGATATGACAAGTAAAGAATAGAATTGAAAATAACAATTATATAGACATGCAGGCTATCATTGTTGGTATGCTGACAAAGGTTTTTAAATTTGCAATATATTATATGCAGTTAAATCCATATTATACTTGCAACATATTATATGCAATTAAATCCATTTTCAATCCAATGCAAAGTCACACTGCAGGACAATTTATGTCTGTCGTGGACCTAAAAACCAAAAAAGAAAGTATGAAACATAGGATAGACCAACAGTTTCTGAAGGTTCACAGTTTGGAGGTAAGTATTTTCAAGGGCACAAGTTAAAATGAACCAAATTATAATATTAATCCTTTAAAGTGTTGTTTCTCCCCCCTTTGTCAAGTGCCCACTTACAGTGAACACTCACACTGGGTTCCAATCTCCTGAACCCTAGACATCACAAAAACACACCTGCTTAACCATTAACTGACCCCAATGCTGTCTCAATATTTATCTTTTCAGTAATAAGTAACTGGTCAAAGGTCACTTGGATATTGATTTTCGTCTGAACCACTGAGAATTCATTACACTCCTCTATTTTTTGATTTGATCATTATTACATGCATTATCTCTTAATAGATTCCAAGCTGCTGAAATTCCTCAAACCCATTTACAGTCTAACCACAGTCTGGTCCCAAGGAATGTTTCCTCTCATCGATGACACACCGAATGAACTTTACTGTAATATTTCATCTAAAATAGCTCAATTCAGTCCCCTGGAGTCAAGCACGTACAGTTTATTTATTATGGATGACGAATTACATCAAACAACCTACAGCATTCAACCACAAATACGTACAAACTTCCAAAGATCTATGAACATAGTATGACCATGAAATTTAGCACTGCATACACTTATGGGGTTGAGTGGCTTATAATAGACACACATATGGTGTACATCTAACACATTTGAATAAGAAACAAGTGGATGGGGGATGTTAAAAGCTTCCACAGCAGATGCAGCAGCTGTGTATAACAGTACGCTTGAGGAATACGCTGAACTCGTCGCAAGATATTCCTTTCATTCCGCTTCGCCCGCCCACTATAAATACATACGCACTCTAGACACAAAAAATCTCATGTCGCTGAAAATTTGGAGAACATTCAAGGAAAAGCTTATGTTCAGCAGTGACACTGAAAGAGATCTTCAACAGCACCGTGCATTCCAGGGGAATTCCACTGGAATTTATACTTTTTAAGTAATTTTAAGAAGTACGGACAAAATGCAAAATCAGATGCATTACAAACTTTATGGAAAAATGTGCAGAATATATATATATATATTTTTAGAAATGCTCTATATGCATTCCTTTGGGTGGCAACTTAGAGATGAGTGTGTAATACAAAAATAATGAGCTCGGCCTTATTCAATCAATACTAATGCCCACCTCTTATTCAAAAGGACCCACGTCAACCGGAGAACCGAAGTTCAAGTAAAGAGATGATGTGGGCGATTTTCATCCCACATCAAGTGTGCAATTTAGGGGTAAAAAAAATGTCTTATTGCATTTAACCTATTTAATTCAAAATAAACACCCAGGAAGCAATTTAGTATATTGAAGTACACTTTTTCTAGTTAAAAAAATGTTTGGTCACATTTGAGGGGAAAAAACAAAAAATAGCTGGAATTTTGTGGTCAAAATGTCCATTTTGTTACCCTTCTCAAGTGGGGTCACTTTTACTCAAGTTGATTTTATTCTCTTTTCCCATGAGAAATCTTATCCCTTACAAAACTTCATATGTTTCTTTGTATTTTAGGTCTCTAAAACAGATTTCTCTCCCCTTTTCCTAGTTTTCAATCTAGAAATATTAGTCAACAAAGCTGTCGCAAACTTGGTCCAGTGATTGTCTTTCTTGTCACCACCATCACATCTGAGGAAATAATTGACATCGTCTCTAACAGGTACCACTACCATGGCTTTTTTTTAAAACCAGGATGTAAGGAATCTATTCTGGCTGCATTTTAGGATTTGAAGAAGCTGTGGGAGGAAGAGACAGCCCTGTCAGTTTTTCAAAACTGCGTGTCTCACAAATCGCACGTCTTTCTCGTTACCACAAAATAAGGCATAATTCCAGGTAGAAACTGAAAGAGTGACCTGTAATAGTGTAACGGCTCCAGATTGCCATAATAAAGGCACGTTTGTGTGTGGACAGGTGCCCTCAGTACACTGAAATACTTTTGGATGTGTCTTAGTTTGTCTTTTTTGTTACCATCATCGAGTAACAAGAAAGACAAATTGGTAACATGAAAGACAGGTTTGAGGCCACTTATTCTCCACTCTCAGCCATACAGAGCAGAGATGGGGAGACTGACCTGCAGAAAACAGCTGTGTTCATACCTCCCTTTCACAGCACTGAAACCACACCAACACTCTGATCGATGTCACCTACATCAGCAGTTAGACCACCTTTTAGTACTGCAGAAATTAGCAGTTTTTGATTGAAATTTTTTAAATAAAAATTTGTCCCCAAGTTTACAAGTATAGAGATGACTACACTTTAAATTACACTATATTTGAAACACTGGTATATTCATTATTCATCATCAATCAGCTGTTTTATGCCGTTGATTTTCATTTGCACTGTAGTGTAACTGCAATCAGAATATAGAATGGATTCTCATGGCTTACTGCTTCATGAGCCTCGCAAACTAATTCACACATCTGTGCCGTTGCATGAGCGACATGAGTCAGCCTCTGTTCGGGCTCATTTAAAACCTGTGCTCTGTGACCTATGGGAAAGGAGTATAAAGAAAATCCACTTCATATCTGATGGACCAACAAGTCAGTATAGAAACAAAACCAATTTCTGTCTACTGAGTGACATTCCATTCCATCTTGGATTTGAATTTGTTTCATGGAATTTTCTAGAGAGTGGTCATGGAAAGGGTCCAGCAGATGGTGTGGAGGCAGCCATAAAAAATGCTGCTGATCGTGCTGTAGCATATGGAAAGGATGTGGCAGACCTAGAGAGCGTGATTAAAATATTAGATGGCAACTTGAATTTTAAATTGTTTGTGGTTATCACTGATGACATGTCTGATGTGGAGTCTAGTCTAAATGATGTGACAATCCAATCGGTAAAGGGAACCCTCAAAATGCACCAAATTGATGTTCCATCCCCAGGTTGCTTCACACATCGCACACTGTCACGTTACTGTAATGGGTCATGTGGTGAATGTACCTGCCATTCGCCTGAACAAATAAAGCTCCTAATAATTCTACTGAGCAAACAACCCAACAGCACATTAGATAAGATTGAAGCTCAGCTTAACACAATACAGAGGAATCTGTTTGAGAAGCGTTCGTTGGAAGGGTTTGATGTTGTGGTGTAAGACATTTCCACTTTGTCTCCAGAAGATCACAAGGAGTACATGCTGTAGAAGGCTTGGCAAAATCAGCGAGGCAACAGTCTCAGCAGTGTAGTCGGTGAGCAAATTAAGACGCAGGCACTGAGCAAAGACAAAGAGCCAAGTGATTTTAGACTAGAGGATGGTGTTTCTATGCAGGCGTTTTCACACGAGGGAAAACGCACTCATTCTATATTGGGAGGCTTACAGATGAGAAAAATAACAAAATAAAATTTCTCGAACGTGTTGGCAGCCGTTCCCAGTATACCTATGACTGGCCAAGGAGAGATGATATTTTAACAGTTGAAAGGAAGTACATAATCGATAAAGTGATATTTGAGGGCCCTCCGCCTTTCACCCTTGATAGCGAAATGGTCAAAACTTTGACTCAAATGATGCTTACGATGGGAGAGAATGCTTGAACACTCCAGTAGTGTTGCGGTGGATGGAGGGGGGCTGTACTATTTAAAGAAAGTTTTATGCATTGTGACCCCCCCCCAAATTCTCTAAATCCTTCTAAACTTCTTTCAATGTTGGAAATGTCTCTTTTTTAAAAATAAAATGGTCATATGAAACCATCAACTTTTGGTCATTTTATTCGTGTTCTCTTTCGTTACCGTATAGGTCCTTTTTGTTACTCTGCAGATATTAAGCCTTTTCCCTTAAATCTTTTTGTAAAACACTTTAGAAACAAAGTAAAGTGCATCTGAAACCATTTTACCACAAAAACTTGGTCAAAACTTAAATATTAATAGTATTTTGACAAAAAAAAAAAAAACATGGTAACAAGACAGACATGTCTTTAATGTTACTGCGGTAACATGAAAGACAACATGAGAAATTTAAAAATGCATTTTCTCATGATTAAAGATGGTTCTTGCATTGCAGCTTTGTAGAATCCTTAGAAATTCACTGAGAAAACAAAATCAGGCCAAATTGTGGGGAAAAAATGGGTATGGTCTTTCAAAAGAGTCTTTCCTGTTGCACACAGTAATGAAAAATGCCCGTATCTATCCGCGACCAATGGGTGTAGCCCCCAATTGCCCATATGTTCCCATTTTTCCCATTTTGTGCACATTGCTCATCCACTATATCACTACATCACAAAAGGCTGCTGCCCATCAAAAGGTATAGTTCCATAAATGACCAATTCTACTGCTGTACTAGACACACTGAAGGGTTCAGCAGGAGACCGCTGGTGATCTCCTCTGCTCATTTTGGCTTATATTTGACACAAAATTTTCTATTTATTAGTAAATTATATTACCATGGCAACTGAAATCCATTAGGCTAACCACTACCCATATACATACCAAAAATAAAAGAAATTGCTTTAATTGGTGCCCTATGGAGCGTTCACAAGGAAGTCCACAAAGAGGCAGTGGACGCGGACTCGTGAGGCGGCCAAATCCATAGTAGCCCCGACTTTGTCTAGGGGCTACAATTACTGAAGCCATTTAGGGATTATAGACAGAAATCTTTGTCAGGGAAAAATCTTAATGAATTTATCTCATCAGGGTGTGCACATTCACACAGTGAAAACCCCGACAGTCATACTCATGAATCCTTCAGTAAATTATACCCATTACACAAAAGAATGCATAAGTATTTCAAGGCATTTAATACTTCATTCAATTTTTAATAATTATTATGGCCAAACCTTAAAAAAAAACTACAAAGACTATAGACTTCCAAACACCTCCTGAGCAGTGCGAAAGCTAAAATATGCACTCAAATAGACAATAAAAACATCACATAGCCAATCGTAGTCAGGGGATTCCTCTGCCAAATTCAATTTCAAAGGGAATCCTATAGAAACTAACTAGAGCTGTGGGGACTAACACATCAAGGAAATGCAGTTTTTTCTTTTTCCAATCTAACACTTATGAAGTAGTCTTCATCCAACAGCTCTTTCTAAGGCTTGTTTCTGGCCCACAGCTCTTCAGTCTTTACATAAATTACCTGCCAAACAGCTGTTTTGATTCTGACTTTCAGTGTTACACTCATCAGCTACAACATTCATGAAGGAGGACAAGATCTTAGGTACCCACGCAGATAGAATGTTGTTCATTTTTGTGGATTCAACAGAACCATCTCACCCTGAAAGCCAGAAAAAAAAAATGCTACCATGAGCTTCTCCAATAGATAAGAATCAGAAAACCCTAAAATTAAAATACAAACGGACATACCCGCGCACACACACACAATGTACAATTCATCTCTTTCAGCTTATTAGCTGATATTGTGCTGCTTGAAATGTCTGTTCCTATACATAAAAACTCATAAAGCAAATGAAAGAAATCCAACTGAGCAGCGTATGAGTCATGAGTCAAATTAAGTATTAAATGACTACCTACAGGTTGCCGCTCAGTTGTGCAGCCCTGCACTCGACCTGGCATTCAAAGGAACACAGAACAGGGTGCACAGTCTCTGCTGCAGACGGATGCTGATATGGTGCAAGTGAGTCATCATATTTAGATAAGGAACAGTAAGTGTGTTCAGCTTTGAGAGGACATGGCAACATTAATAATGAATTGCTGAGCGAATCTGTAGTTTAATAGATGAATAAACTGGATATTCCGTTTCCGTTCCAGCAACACTATTGCAGTTGGAATACAAAACACACTGGAGGGCAGTTACATTTTGCTACTCAATGCCACATTGGGATAAGGTAGCCAAATCCATCACATGATCTTTTGCCAGTCACAGCCGGTCACAGACGATGCTCACATCTTCCGCATCCCACGATTCTCTTCGATCGAAGTCGTGTAAGAAAAAAGCTGATTGCACATCCTTGACGATGGCATCAAGGAATCTACCAAATTCATGGATTAGTCTTGCCGTCAGAGTTAACATGTAAGCAAAGCACGGAAATTCGTAAAATAATCAGGAAAACATTATCACTCCTATCAAGTTTACTTCAAAATCGTTTTCAGGTGCTTTATAGACATCATCTTACAACGCAAACGAGGTAAACTCAACTGAACCTTCACTAAGCACCATAACTGTGCAGCGGGTTAAGAGATGTGTGTTAGGGTAGATTTAGACTGTCAATGAGTTCAAATTATGCCCAGAACCGATCCGAATACATTCTGAGTGGCAATTAAACTGACGATCAATCGGCTGCGGACAGATATTTTTCTCAAGTAATGGATAGTATCATCAAACTGTAAATACACAAACATTGGCCACGTGAATGTGACAGCTGTATTGCTACTTTGTAAGTTCATGGGAGACAAAAAGTCTCCACGCAATGATAAGTAAACTGGACATTGCCGATTAGAAAACAGAAGGTAAGTTTTCCACCAACAGTACTCACACATTAATGTGCTGAAAGCAACCACGGCGAGGAGACCCTGGATCAACACACCGAATCCGTCCATCAATGCTCCGTTATCGCATCCATGATTGGGATCGGATGCCTCAGACACATTAGTTGCCATCAATATGAAGCCTCTATACATTGTTTCTATGAAAAAAAAAACAAAAACAAACGCCAACTCCGAACAAAGGAGGATGCTTGCTTCCTCCTCAGTTATAAAGAAATATGTCTTCAAAGAAAGAAAACCCACGAAATCATATCCGTTTACACCGGCATTCGCGGGTATCGATCATTAATTAGCAACGTATACAGTATGTTAGACCTTAAATGCCTCTAAAAAAGAAAACGATGAGCGGAAGTTGGGGGAGCAGAACACCCATGTTTTTGAAATCAACAAAACAAAAACCTGGCTTTTGACGTCACCTCCTGCAGCCAAATTCCGACAAATAGGAAAAGCGGAGCGCCCTTTGTTCTTCTCCTTCCTCATAATACACGTGCTTTGGTCTCAAGGGTAAATAATAGCCGAGAGTTCTTGATAGTAAGACATACGACTGCGCAAAGAATTTATAACAGTGCGATTTTGTGTTGGGTGGGTTTATTTATGTGAATGTTTTCGAGCACAGAAGCCTATAATAATAATAATAAAAATTATTATTCTTATTATTAATAATAATAATAACAATAATAATAATAATAATATAACTATTATTATTATTATTTTTTTATTATTATTATTATTATTATTATTATTATTATTATTATTATTATTATTATTATTATTATGTCATCTTTTCCTCCGCCCTAAAAGTGTGCACAGCCATAACATTTGACATTTTCTGTTTCATTTTATTGAAAAACCTTTGAAACCTATCTCTTCCAAGACAGTTCTTCTAATCTGTACAAAATTTTGTACACAGCACTATCAGGTCAGAACATTTAAATGTTGCGAAAAGAAATTTGCTGTGTTAAAAATGTTGCCAGTGGCCTTGATTGATATACTAGGCTGTGACTCCTACTAGGGAGCATATTAAAATGATAATGCAGACCTGAAAATGCAAATTTAATTCCACAATTGCATTATAATGCTCCACATATGTACGTCTTTTACAGTATGAGTTAAGATGAAAAAATGAAAATGAAAATGCAATGCTCCAGTTAGCCCTTTCATTTTCACATATTTGTACGGGCATTCCATGACTAACATATGACAAAAATGAAAAAAAAAAAAACTATTTAACTGTGAATTTTAAAGTCCTACTCAACTGTACGTTGGACAATATTCAAAATTCGATTTGCGAAAAAACACCCCTGGTCTATTGCCTTTACAGTAGTTTGACTCAGATTATGTTTTTAAATTGGGGTTCTGAACCATGATACAGGTTGATTGCACAATAGAAGCCAGTGAAATTGACATAATCAATTCTCATTACCAGGGCATGGTGCATTGACCTTATCTATATGATTAATTCAGTGCACATTACATTACATTACAGGTTCTTAGCAGATGCTCTTATCCAAAGCGACGTTCAAAAGTGCACAGGATCAGTACAAAAGTGCAGAGCTCCTAGGAGACAAGTTCAAGAGCTAACAGTAAGTGACAGAACACTTTCCATTGTTACAGATCTAAACCAACAACAAAAGGGCAAGTGAACAAAATGGCAACAAGGTCAAGTGCAAAGTCAAGTGCAAAAAGGGCACTAAAATAAAATAAGTGCACCAAAAGGGGTAACAGGTCAAGTGTAACAAAGGGGCAGGAACATGAAGGAAACCAACAAAAAGAATGGGGGGCAACAAAGTGAAGGGCGACCAAATTAAGAGGTAACAAAATCAGGAAATAAAGTAAACAAAATTAAGTGCAACAAGATCGTGTAAGGGCAATAAATCAAGGGAAGTAGGAACAGGATTCAGGGCAGTGGAGCAGGGGAAAGGTGGAGCCTGAAGAGATGGGTTTTCAGGCGGTGCTTGAAGATGCTCAAGGATTCTGCTGTTCTGACTTAGATAGGTAGATCATTCCACCAACGAGGTACCAGGACAGACAGCAGCCTTGAGCGTGAAGGGGAGGAGCGGAGAGGGGGAGGGGCCAGGCGACCAGAAGTAGCAGAGCGAAGTGCTCTGGCAGGGGTGTAAGGTCTGAACAGTCTCTGGATGTAGGCTGGAGCTGTTTTGTTGACTCCCTGGTAGGCAAGCACCAAAGTCTTGAATTTGATGCGAGCAGCAACAGGGAGCCAGTGGAGCCTTGTGTGCAGGGGGGTGACGTGGGAGTGTCTTGGGAGGTTGTGGACCAGGCGAGCTGCAGCGTTCTGGATGAGCTGCAGGGGTCTGATGGCAGATGCTGGGAGGCCGGCGTGGAGGGAGTTGCAGTAGTCGAGGTGGGAGAGGATCAAAGCTTGGACTAAAAGCTGCGTTGAATAGCTGGTGAGGAAGGGCCGGATTCTACGGATTCTACATTAGTACAAACACGTACCTGTTTGGGATGGTCTGATTGCTTGGCCTCCACTGTTGCTGCTCGCAGCTTTCCCAAGATTTCTGTAGAATGGCTCAGCGGAAAGACTTCACACTCAACGTAGTACTTCCTTGGGCCCCCAGCAACACATTCAACAAGTTTGAAGATGATCAGATGAATGGTCATTAGGAAAATTAAAGGTCAAGCTGGATTTTTCTGTGATGTGAATATAGGCCACTAGATGGCAGTATTTACCTTTTTTTTTGTTGAGCCCAGACTGGAGCTAGCTTTGGACATGTTCTGGGCATGCCTGGGGCAAGTCCCAGAAAATTTTAAAAAAGAGGTCTAAATGTGGGTGGGGTCTGCAAAAGAGTATACAAGGAGTAAAACTGAGACAGTAAAGTAGTAGGAGAAATTGCAAGGAGAAGGATACATGTGACCAGACCTGTCATTCTGTTCAAGACCTGTGAAGCTTTTAGTGGATTTTTGCCTGTGTTGGAGCATTTTCCTCACCCAGGACATCACCAAGCAACCCACCAAAGGGACTGTAAATATTTTTGTTTTTGTATATAATCAATATTGGTCTGTAGAGTAGAGTAGTTTGTTGTTAGCTGCCTTTGTTTAATTAAATGTGTTTTAGTTTTAAAATTTTTGTCTGTCATCCTTTGCTGTCGTTAATGTCATAACAAATTGAGGCCATAACATCTGTCTGTAGTTAGATACGGCGGCATTAGCCAGCGGGCCATTTTCATCAATCGCTGTTTGTCTAGCTTTCACTGACAGGCTCATATGTCGGCATTACTTTATTTTATGGATAGTAACACTAACAGTCAGTGTACTAGTCTGAATATTTTGAATAAGTTGCATTGTTACTCTCTATTGATGCAATAGCTTCCATCACAACTGTCATTTTGCTGAATTAATGCAATTCAGTACAATTGAGTAAACAACTTTTCCTGTAAAAGTTGAGACCCTTAAGGTTGGACCAGAGACAATGTTCATATAAGTTACAAGCTAGCATAGCTAGTTGCGAAGAAGAGACATTTTTTGACAGTGTGCTGTAACATAGCCTATGCGCTCATCATGTTATGCATTACCGTTATTTACCTAGTTGTGTCACTGCAGCTTTCCATTGTTTAGTTCACTGTCACTGTCTTCAGTTATTTGTTGACAATAGCAAACTCTATGCTAACATAAGTTATATAGAAGCAGATGAGACAAGACGAACGAGATCATGCATAAATGTCTTTTCCTTGGGATTTTTAAAGAATATCTGGCCCATTATCTCTACATATAAATCAGTCCACAGGCTGTTATATGCAACTCAGAAAATCAAGGAAGATCTCATTCTTTAAATTACAAAACAGTCTGAGCACACATAGTCAATAGTTGGAGCGTAAAACATTAAGATGCTTTTGTATTTGCTCACGTTGATTTTATTTCCTAGTTTCAGTTATTCTCTCATTGGTGTGATGCAATTTTTCAACCCATTTTCATCTTGACTCGTCATATAGTGACGCTACCTGACCAGCATCGATATGAAACGAAAAATAAGGCTTTTGGCGTTTCACATTTATCATTACGGTTCAGGTTAAGGGGTAGGGCTTAGGGGGTAGGGTTCTTTTTAAACTGGCATCAAATAAGGATGCCAAAAACTTCATTTTTTGCCGTATATAAATGCTTGGTCAGGTAGTGTCACTATATGACAAGTCGGGATGAGACTGAGATAAATTGAGGAGCCTAATGCTAGTAGTAATGAAGTCACATTTTCGCACACTGTGATGTGACGATGATAAAACACCTTTTATGGTTACCTAATTTCATCTTCTCAATTTTCTCAAAATGAACTTCATGTGACTTCCATGCTTTTTGCAGTGGGGTCTTCAATTAGCATATTTTATTAATCTATTACATATTCAGACCCTTTTTTCATAAGATATTTTGTGACTTAAGTACTTTTAGAACTAGGGTCTTCAATTACTAGTGCTCATGAAAGTCCTAGGCCACATAGGGCGTATAAAGCGGAAACTTGGCACATATGTTTCTACCCATGAGGGCATTAAAGTTTGTCCATGGGGTTATTTAACAGCCTGTACAAGTATAAACAATCCAGGTGAGCTACAATGCCTGTGGCACTATTTTTTTATCTTCTTGACATCACCTTGACTCTCTGAGTTCTGTATTTCAGTCAGTGTTTGAAAGCAGGGACAATTTCTTAACATCAGCCTCAAGGGGTTTTAGTGAGAGCAAAATGGCTACATTCTTTTATTCTTGCAAATACTTTTATCATCGGATGATTAACTAGAATATTACTATTAATCGCTGCAAAAATGATAAGATAAAAATACTTGGTAAGATGAATTTACTTATTTTAAGTCTTAAAACACATTTCTATCACCATTTTTTCTTAGTAAGACAAAAAAAAAATTCTTGTTTGAGGTAATTTTTACTAGTTTGCCAATGGGGTAAGTTAAGTTCACTTGTCGAGTCAAATAGTAACTTGTTTAAAGAAAAAAAAACTTAAAACAAGTTACTATTTGACTTGACAAGTGAATTTAACTCACCCCATTGGCATACTAGTAAAAATTATAAAAGGCTGTGAAATTTACTTACTCCAATGGCAAGCTAGTAAAAATGACCTCGAAACAAGAATTTTTTTTTTGTCTTACCAAGAAAAATGGTGATGGAAATAAGTGTTTTAAGTGTCAAAATGAGTAAATTCATCTTATTAGTGTTTTTACTTTATTATTTTTTGCAGTGAACTTAAAGGCCATATGCAAAGGTTTCACATATTGTTACTTTCCCTGTGAAAGTGTGTCGTACTGTTTGTATACACTAATATTCACAAAACTTTATGGGAAAAAGACCCAATTTCCAAAATACACACCTTTATCAAATGAATTTTAGTGGATGTTCTCTATTGAAACTGGTATGGTACTTTCGGTTGTTGTCACCTATTGAAAACGTCATCGGTCTCATTGCGTGCACGATTTACAATGGCAGCATCTATGGATTCCATGCGAGTCCTTGGTGAACAGGGCAAAAATAATGGGAAAATTAAACGATTGTATTGACACAACCTGAAAAGAAACACGGCATTGCACCAAATCTTGTTTATTACAAAGAACGAAATGGCATTGCGATAAAAAAAGAGGCATCCATGACTGGACAAATTGACTCAACTCCTATCAAGACCGTGACCTAATTGAGAGGTTTCACTTTGGTAAGCAAGCCCAGTTTGATTTAACCAATGTTCTGTGTTCAGCTCTAGGACGTACCAGACAGACACCACTGGTGATCAATTTTCATGATAATAGTTTCTCCTTGTGTTGCTGTTGTTTAATTTAGCCATGTAAATGATTCTACTATCTGCACACATCTCTTTGAATTTTCAAATTTTCTTCTTCTTTGGGTTGGCATTATCCCTATCAAGCTTATCAGAGTTTATTTCCATCAGTTGTTCTTAGCTTACCGGCCCTATGGGCCGATAAGCTATTGTTGTGGTGTGGCATCCGTCTTCCGGAACATTTTTTATCTTTTTTTAGCCGATGAATTTTTGTGTAAATTTGTGATAACATACTACTAGACCATATCTCCAGATGGTTTTCTCGGATTGTTGATTGAGTCATCTTTGTCCGTTTTATGGGCCCTTGAAATTCTGGCTCCAATGTTAAAGATAGGACTGAGAAATTTAAAAAGATTATTAAATCAGGCAATCAACTTCCCATGGTACCGTCAATGTACAGTGCAAGCGCCATTTTGATTGAACCGACGGAGGTAGGTCTATTGGGGGCGCTGTACTTTATGAATTTGCAATATGGCCTGTGGAGGCCAAATGGTTGCAGATAGAGATTAAGTTTGTATTATCGACATATCGGAAGTCATATATGACCAATATTTTGGCCGTGTTAAAGTTGACCGCAGATGATCTTGAAAGGAAAAATTTAAGGTCAAGCAAAATGTTGCAATTTTCAAAGGTTTCTAGGCCTGAAAGTATTGAAGATTGGGAACGTATGTGCATTGAACACTTATAGGAAGTCAAGTATGAACTTTCATTTGGTGGCCTTGAACTTGACCTTCGGCGACCTTCGAAGGTCAAACTTCACATAGAGAAATTTCAGTGACTTTTATCACCAAAACTATTACCGAAAGAGGTTTTTATTGCAGGCATATAGGAAGTCATGTCTGAAGTTTCATTTGGTGACATTGTACTTGACCTTCAGTGACCTTGAATGCCCAAACTTCACAGTGAAATTTCAATGACTTATATCTGCAAAATGGTTACAGATAGTTTTGGTTTGTATTGGAGATGTATTGGAAGTCATGTATGAACTTTCATTTGGTGGCCTTGAACTTGACCTTTGGTGACCTTCAAAGGTCAAACTTCACAGAGTGAAATTTAAATGGCTTCTATCACCAAAACAATTACAGATAGAACTTAGGTTTGTATTGTGGCCATATAGGAAATCATGTATGAAGTTTCATTTGGTGACCTTGAACTTGACCTTCAATGACCTTGAACAACCAAACTATGCAGTGAAATTTCAATGACTTATATCAGCAAAATCGTTACAGATTGAGTGTAGGTTTGTATTGGAGAAGTATAGGAAGTCATGTATGAACTTTCATTTAGTGACCTTCATATTGACCTTCGAAGGTCTAACTTGACCTAGAGAAAATTCAATGACTTCTATCACTGAAAAGGTCACAGATGGAGCCTAGGTTTGTGTTACTGACATAGGAAGTCACATATGAACTTTCATTTGGTGACATTCAGCTTGACTGTTGATGACATTTGAAGGTCAAACTTGACATAATACAATTACAATGACTTGTCTTGCCAAAACAGTCACAGATGGAGTCTAGGTTTGTATTAGAGATATATAGGAAGTCATATATGAACCTTCATTTGGTGACCTTTGTATTGACCTTCAAAGGTCAAATGTGACCTAGTAAAAGTTCAATGACTTGCATCACTAAAATGGTCACAGATGGAGCCTAGGTTTGTGTTTTTGACTTCTAGGAAGTCACAGATGAACTTTCATTTGATGACATTCAACTTGACTGTCAGTGACCTTTCAGGGTCAAACTCGACAGTGAAACTACAATGACTTGTATCACCAAAATGGTCACAGGTTGAGTCAAGGTTTGGATTGAGACATTTATGCTGTAGAAAGTCATATATGAAGTTCATTTGATGACCACAACTTCTGTGACCTTTAAAGTTCACAATTGACATATTGAATACATATTGACATATTTCAATGACTAGTATCACCAAAACTGCTTCAGAGCATAGGATTGTATTACAGAAGGTCTTATAAATGTATATGAACTTTTATTTAGTGACCTTGACATTGATTTTCATTCAGTCAAATGTCAAACTTCACATGAAATTTTCATAACTTGTATCATTGCGTAAGACTGCTTGCAGGTAAGCTACAGGACCCTTGGTCCTATTTTTTTATTTATGTGCACATCTATGTTCATCTGTCTGTACCTGAGGAAGTGTATTTTTTACCCCGTGTGAGTCTAATCACATTATTTCTATCTTTTTTCTTGATCGGATTCTGGACCCAGTATTGTAAGATTGTGGAGCAGAGTGCTGAACAGTTGATTGCATAAACTCAGATACTGTTATGGCGATTTTTAGACCTACTAGTTCTGCCCTGAATTCCAACACTTTTCATATTTCAGGGCGAGATAATAATAGGAGCAAGTGGCTCCACAGATGTTTTCATAAACAATTTGTTTTTAATTGATTTTTTTCCCGGTAGGTACATGGGATTTTGTAATTTGATGGCTTAATATTAAGCATTCTGGCAATTAAGGAGTATTTCAACAATGATTTTGTCATTTATTAACATGAGGCCAAAATTTTATGCAATAATGGACATTTTTGGGCCTTTTACTGAAGAAAGAGACACAGTGGTGTTGAAGTTAGGTGTGCTTGATTTCAGCTCAGAAGGTCATGAGTTCAAGTCCTAGCCATGGCTTTTGAGGTGTGTTCTTGGGCAAAACACTTTACTCCCACGCTGCCTCACTCCATCCATGTGTATG
Source organism: Gymnothorax reevesii (assembly GCA_029721435.1). Classification (NCBI taxonomy): domain Eukaryota; kingdom Metazoa; phylum Chordata; class Actinopteri; order Anguilliformes; family Muraenidae; genus Gymnothorax; species Gymnothorax reevesii. Next base: position 23,180,688 of record CM056579.1, on the reverse strand, counting down.
AACAGGAAACAGAAAATTGCAAGGGAAACCTGTCTAAGAGCTGGGGGGTAATCTGCAATGGACTAGCATCCCATCTAGGGGGAGTAGCAATACTCCTAGCCCTTTCATGCTACAGGAACTGGTGTTAAGCCCCGGCCAGATGAACCACATGGTCTCGGAATGGACTTTGCCGCACAGAGGAAAAGTTTTATTTGGTCAAAGTCATTCTCCCTGATCTCCCTGATAACATACATTTCATTAGCTGAAGAAAAACTCTGCATAAAAAAAAACAACATCAAAAACAACAGGATCTGATGATGACTGAAGACAGCACAATCACAGTGCTCTCAGAGCATCACCAAAGACAATGTGCATCTCCTGGTGATGTCAATGATCACAGACTTTGGGCAGTCATTGCACTGAAATATCCAACATGATTACTTTTGATGTATACAAAAGTTGTGTGTCCCAGAAATGAAGAGAAATTGCATATGGTGAATCCAGAATGTTTAAAGACACCATTTGATACAATCTGACAATTTGAGCTTCAAACAAATGTGGATTATTTGATTACACGTTTAAAAAAATGGAGTACAAGTTAAAATCAATTAAAATATAAATGCTGCTGTATAGCAGTATGAAATACTGGAATATAAATCTGGTGAGTTAGGGGTAACAAATCGTCTGAACTGATTGTCAGAAGTCCTCCTAAAGCAGAAATAGAAGACAAACTCATAACCGAGGATCTCACAGAAATGTGGTCCATATGAGATCATTCCTACATAAAAACAAATTTCACGGTATAGGGAATGGCTTTACACTTATAAAAACACATTTTGTGTCACTTTCTACACATTCTGAGTAAAAACCCTTCTAACAGCTTTGTCACTCAGTCTTTATAAAGCCGGAACTTTAGCTCAGTATTTGTTGAACCTTGGCTCAGAATCGACACATAGCTACTTTCTGTAAGTGTGCTAACTGTCCATTGTTTGCAAACAATGCAGTTTGGGCCATGTTTGACAAATGAATTATGTTGAATTTATGAAATATGGGATCATGATTCCTTGCAACTGGACGATCATTCCATTCTGGATGCACATTTTCTGTGGAACATTTCTATTGATGGACAGTAATCAAACCCCTCTGTATACTTCATTGCAGTGTAAGGCAACAAAGTCGCACGGCTCGCGACCAGCACATGTCCCTAAATTGAACGCAGCTAATCCGTCCTACTGTCCGCTCAGTATCGCGCGCCTTCGAGATTATTGAGAACGCCAAACCATCTGTTCCCCGGCTCTGCACTCGGTTTGCTATTCATTGATCAAAATCCTGACCCACGGTCTTAGTCTGAGGAGAAGAAATAAATATGATTATATTCAGAGGCCAATGATGACGCACCGTCGCAGGGTCTTAACATTAAAATCTGTGCGTCATGTTAAGGCTTGCAGCAGAAGGGGATGAAAGGCTGTGATAAATTCATTCTATAGTCAAAGGGGGGATCACTGAGGTTTTTTAAATTTCATTTTCATTTCACCTTTAAGAATGTAGCCAGAGTTTTTAATGAGTAATGATTGCAATGGGGCCGAACCGCACAGCGTATCCTGCCCTAAAAATAAAATGATCTTAAATATACACCTTGTGTAACTAGTGCCATTTTATCACCCAATGAGGTAACAGAAAACATACTGCGCAATCACCATTATTAACACTAGAGAGCAGTGTTGAATCATGAAGAGCAGGTCCAGTTAACATTAATTGAGGTGTTCATCAAGAAGAACTACGCAATGAAGTAAGAAAAATGTTCTGATCGAAAACGTCCTGTCAAAAAAAAAAAATTGAAAAGAAAAAAAAAATCAAATTAAAGGGCCTATAAATTGCGCAACTCATAGATAAACATAGCTATTTGACTCAACCTTCAGGTTGAAAACAGTCATCCATGGGCCAACACATCGTTTACGTTATTTTCTGTTTATAGGATTGCGTTTGACAATGAAACCACGCGTACTCAAAATACGGGGCCCACTTTAGTTTTTATAATTTGTGTAATTTCAAATAGACCTACCATTAACAACAATTTTGCGGTTTCAACTCCTTTTGAAAGTGGAATTTCAGATAACGTTGGACTTTGGAATGTTCTCAACAAGCATCGACGTATGATGTCTGCATGACGCCATAAAACCTGATCAGAAATTTGGGCCTCATTCTTTTAAAAAATCAATAGGCCTATCATTTTACTTAAATTATCTGACATAAAGGGTCAAGGTACAGCAATAGATTAATGTTCTAAAATAGTTTGTCGGTGCCAAGCAAGTGAAAAGCGGCCAGGAGTTATTCTAACTCCGATGATCAACGCTAAAATTCGGTGCATGCAGAAAAAGATATGCCAGAGAGCGACTATAGATTGAGACTTAGTCTAAAAATGAACACAAATACAAAAAAGTACACCACACGCCTTGAGTTATGATTGTACAATGGATACTATCCTCATGAAGTCATGTTTTAAAAGGCTGTCGATACATATGAATCAACGAGTTCATGAGAGAGCGAACAAATTTATCCAAGACGTATGTGGTGATATAATTAATGACTTTTATATGAATTATAGTTAACATTATAGTCTATTTGTTTGCCATAATATTCGGTATAGTCAACAAATTAGCGTTATCGACGAATATTTCCGTCTTTAAAATTCGATCATGACACAAATGGACAAGTTATCTGGGCAGACTGGCAGTGTAAAAATGAATTACAAGTTGCGCATTCACTATTTTCGTCGTTGTCATAGCGGGATAAAAAGTTTCCAAATTGGGGGCGGAGGCTTAGGCATTCTATTTATAATTGGCTTAGAGAAAATTTTGCAACTGCTGTAAAGGTCAATGAAGGAGTTGGCTGGAAAATAAGCAGAAGATTTTAGACATGCGCAGATGTAGGATGCCATATTGGAACGAAGCTTCGGCTGGGCAGCTGAAGAAGACACCGCTTGCCTTGTCCAACCGATCAAAAGGGGGTCGCGAATTTTGACGCTGAAAACTTCATTAAGGTAGGACAGGTGGCATATGATTATTTCTTTAAGTGGATATTTGCACCATCTGGCGAGGTTCGACGTTTTCTCGGCGATTCAACTCGTCTGAGAGGTTTTTCCTGGTTAAAACATTAAGCTGTTCCGAGGCAGTTTTTTTCTAGAATCAGAAATACTGTAGCTAACAGGAGGCAAGTTGTACAAAGTGTTTTGCGAAGTATAATTATTTCCTTCACGATAGACTGCACCGATCGTAGGACGGCACATTTAACTTTTGGCTGGTGGAGTGCGATTAATGCGTTTCACTGTCAGATTCGCTTGAAATATTAAGGCGGAAAAACGTTGATTACGCGAATGTATATGTATATTTTTATGTCAGCTTTCGATTAAACAGATTGATATTTTTTCATTTACACCTTTCGTTTTTATATTCCATGTGACCTCCTTTCGATTTCCTTGGACCTCTCTTCCTGTATTGCAGCTCATTTTAATGGAATCTGTTTGTACTAATGTAAATTCGATGTTTATCACCCTTATTGCTGTTAATACTTTGTTGTGTGTATGTGCGAAATGTTTGAGCTCAAGGTTTGTTACGCAAAGGCTTAAATTTCCTGCACTACGCTCGTGTTAGACCTCTGCAGCATGGCGCGTTGAGAGGTGCAAATTCGGAAATAAACACTTTGTATCGGGAAAAAATAAAACGAAGAGAGTTATCAGTCCGGTTTAAGTTTGTTTTGATGAAACTAGGCTTGCTCTAATGAATTAAATACAAAGTATGCTTTCCGCACTGTCGTTTTCGTTTTTTTCCGCTGCAATACTTATTTTCCCATTTTACCAAATACTTCAGCGGAGTGTCTAATATATTGTAACCAATGCTTTTTAGCTTTCTGCACCCAGAATAACGAGTACTCCCTCTCTTCCAAATGCAATACATGTTTCCTGTCTCATTTTAAAGCCACTCTGTATAGCAACTGTAAATGGATATGTAATATTCACATCCTGTAGGCTATTTATTTTTGTCACTAATTGCTGTTATGTAACAACCCTAACTCCTTTAATAATTAATGAAATACGTGTGGTTGGCATCATACGCAATTATTTTTTGATTAAGATTTTGACCAATTATTTTAGGTATGTTATTTACTTGTGTACTTGTTGCACCATTGAGGCAACTCCTTGGGTTTGCTGACCATTTGCCATTAACGGAAGATTAGGCTATTCAACTATTTGAAATAATATTTATTTGGAGTACCAGGACGCGGATTCTACAAGCAATCATTTGTTCTTACGTGACTTCACTGGGCTCCACTGATATTCACGTTTTGAATGTAACATTCGAAACATTCCTCAGATTTTTTGTCGGTCAAAGTTTGGAAGACGCGGTAGAGGGTTGAGGTGCGAAGGGAAATAACTAATTAGATTAAGTTCCGTTTTCTTCGGCCAACTAAACGACAGAGTGAATGAAGATCGTGCCCAAGATAATACCAAGACACTCAAAATAAGGTAAACATCTTCTATTCAGCCTGCTCATGGAACACATTGATACGTTCAGAGCCTTAGATCATATCTCCTCCAGCAGTGATTGAGCTCTATTTTGTATATTTAGCTTCTCAGTATGAGGAAGTGTGATGCTGTCTGGCTACGCTGTTTTTGTGGGCCTTTTATTGTATTTTCATACGAGGTGTGAGTGTTGATGCGAGAGAGACACGGCTTCAGCATTTTTGGGGAGAAAAAGTGAAAGAGGACGTTGTGGGAATGCCCGGTAATTCCACCCTGTCGGCATAGGTTTCTATAGATTTTTGGTGGCTGCATATCAGTGGGCTATTTATCTCATGTCTCATCGTCCGCTCGATGGCTATGTTGGTTTCTCAAGGCTTGTGCATGGGAAAATTCCTCATCGAAATGCCTACAAGCCGCATTTTCCTTCCATAAGAATGGATGTCTCCATTGAGTTCATTTCGGTCAAGGTGTACTCAACGCCAGTGGTGACGGAAAATGTAACCCATTAAACGTTGAATCAGCTAGAGACTATCTTGAATATTTGCGTCAATAAGATAGTCTAGTCCTCTGTGATCTTGAGGAGACTCCAATAGTTTCATGCGGGTACATTCTGAGCCAGAAAATGTTGATCTTTGGTGAATTTACCTGACTCAGTGACTGTAGCCTATTATTACTCGGATCAGGTAAGACTGAGGGCTAAATCTGCTGGCTTGATATTGAGTCTAATGCTTTTCTTTCTGAAATTTATATCAACTCATGGGGCTTCAAACAGGCGGAATTGCACAATACAAGGTGAATGTAATGTTCCAGTCAGACCTTAGAGACTACTTAACATGCGGCAACGAGACCGACTCCCGCATTTCATCCGTGTGCCGAACGATAAAAAATGACGGATGGAAGATGAAAAACAAGGGATGTAATTTTTATCATTTCTTCGCGAGATGAAACCTTCGGGTGTCCCTAACATTAATGTGGTATTACCGCTGCTGAACAACTGGGCAACATTTTAAACCACTTGATCACTTGCTGTGATGACAGTTAACCTACTGGCTGTCAGAGAAGGAGGAGGAGTGGATTTTTGGGCGTTTATTTCTGACAGCTTGAGGTTTTATTCCCACACGATTGGCTGTTGTCCAGGAAGGAGGACTGAGAAGGAAAGTGAATAATTGCTGTAAATTTACAATGATTTCAATGTTGGTTTTACCCGTTGACGCATGTCTTTGCTAACTTGCTTTATGAAGAGGGGCGCATTAATCCATTTTTTTCCAAGTTGGCGATGTGTCAAAAATAGTGTAGGCTAACCTGTCGTGAAGATATCAAGTTTTCTTAATGTATGCATAAAAATGTCAAATATCTGTACTTTTTACACCAGCTAACCAAGATTTGTTTTGTGGTGGAAACGTTTTATTGATTTCTCATATTGACCTTGATTTCGGCGTCTGTTTGGCTTGGCTCACACAAGATCCTGCATGCCTTCCCCACCTCAAGTAGGGTAAATGCATTATGTTCACATGGTCATTTAACTACTACACTGTGTACTTTGTCCTAAAATATTTTGTAAAACCACTGCACGTGAGATTTTAAGAATCTCCAAACCTGCTTGATTCTGGAGCTTCTTTTGGTGTTGGTGTTGGTTAGAGGTGTGATGACCAACAAATGTTCTCCTGAGCGCATGAGTGTGTTGCATATGCGGCCTGCTTATTTTTTGTAATTGATTCATGAAGTAGAACCCATTATTGAATATGGCATTTTTAACTTAGCTGCTGCAAGGATATCATGGAGGAAAGTGTTGACAGAGAGATTCCATTTGATTCACTTCATTTCGGTCACTCATCTTGCTTGTCATGTGTTTGTTTGAAATAATATAGAAGGCAAAAAAGGAGAAATATGTCATTTGAGTTAAATGGGGAGACGGTGGTTTTTTTTAAATATATTTGCATAAATGGCCCCACAAGGTCTGTCAGTGGGAGTTTGCTGGCGGCCAGTTTTCGAACATGTCTCTCAGAGATTGTGCTGGAAGCCATGTCCTCCGCGAAGTAAAATGTCGGGTTTACTTAACTGTCTTAAGTAGCTACTAATTAAGCTCCAAGGCTATGGGCCGATGTAATTAGTCAAATTTATATGAAGTTTTTTAACCGCTTAAAATGTAACTCTTCAGTTAAGTTTTTCCTTAGGCAGGTTCAAAATGAGAAAAAGGGTGTTATCATATTGTTGGACAATGTGACATACATATTTTATATCTGCTGTCTGCAACGTTTCACTGGAGTTACTCCACTTTTACATTGAGAGAAATATTAAAACCGTGGATGCCATATTTTATGGCTACAGCATTACTTCAAATGGAAAATTTCCAGATTTTACATGTAATTTTATACACATTTCTCCACAATGCAGTCAGACATATACTCTTCCAAAAAAGAAACTATACATTGTTTTTACCATCAAGTTGTTATACATGAAATGTTTTGACAAATGTGGAAAACATATTGAAAAGAAAGTGTAATCAATAATTCAATATTTGTGTAGTTTCTTTTTTGGAAGAGTATATTTAGGATTGTTGGAAACGCTGGGATCACCTCTATAATTTAAATTAGGCCTGAAGTTCCTGTTTTAATTCAGCAGCTGTATTTGACTGGGCCACAGATGGGTCCGTAGGTTTTATGGGGTTAACTCGGTTAACTGGAACCAGTTGACGTAATAATTTGTGGTAATTCTAACATTCTGCTTTTCTTGAGTGTGGCAATGGCATCAGTTAGCCTTCCTCAGATGTATGTTTATGTGTTATGCTACGTGGATAATAGGGTGTGGTTATGGGTAAAAATGTGGCAATTGAGTGGCATTGCCTACTATTGATGAAGCCAAGGTAGTCCTTCTCTATTAATTCCAGTTAATGAGCGTGATCTGGCTGGGGAGGGGGCGGGGGGGGGGGGGGGATGGGGGGATGGCAGGCACCTTATTTTTCAAACAGAAATACTTTATGTGAGCTTCTGATGTCATGCAGTGTTAAACATGATAGCCCCATTAAGTTAAGCGCAATTATTTCTCCTCTTTAGTTCTACTCGTCATGACAAGTTTTACACATTTAACTTGAGTTCATAAGTTTTCAAAAGTTAAACTTAAAGTTATCAATTGCTTTGACTAATTGTGAGTTTTAGGCAAAGCTTGTCTTCAAGTTGAGTTAACTCACATTTAGTTGAGTTTACTCACTAATTTTAAGGCAGCCGGTGAACATTTGTTTTAAGTTTAACTGCCTTGAGCTGTATTACAGGGTGCATATAGCTTTGCATTCGAGTGAGAGATCCAAGTGAAGAGTCACGAGTGAGGGCAGTGTTTCCCAAACCTCTCCTGGCGGACGTTCAGATCTCACCCTGCTCTAGCACAGGTAATTCAAATTATTTGGTGCTTATTATCAAGTAGCTTCTGCAGTTAATTATGACCTGATCATTTGAATCACTCGTGCTGGAGCAGGGAGAGATCTAAAGCATTCAGGACAAGAGGTACACCAGGAGAGGTTTGGGAAACACCGGCGAGGGTATGAGTATAGCAGATGTGACCCTCTTTGGGAATCAAACTGGCAACCTCTGTGCGACCAGCCAGGTTTCTTACTACTTACCCACAGTGTAAACCCTGATAGTGTGGTGAACTCAAATGTTTTGTGGAAACTGATTAGCTCAAAAAAATTGTGTAGGCTATCTTAATTGTATTGTGTGGAAGGAACTTAAAGAAAATTAGGTAAAGTTATTTTTTTCACGTTTTGAGTGCTGTGAACACAAGATTGTTGTGTTGGCATACACAATTTTTTTGAGGTTCCACAAAACGATATGAGTTCACCACACTTGTCAGGGTTTAAAATGCTTGCTCCTGTGACTGATGGGACTTTTTGTGATTAGGAAAAGTCATGACAAAACCTACTCATGAAAGATTTGGTGATCTCTTCACTCTAATGTCGTTCTTGTTTCCTCATCAATAAGAAAGGGCACTTTTGGGTTTTGGCAATGCAGTAATGATAATCAATATGGGGGGTCTTACAGTCCCAGACTGGGGTCTTCACGTCTCTTTGTTGTATGCGCCATGGTCCGGGATTAGGGTTGCAAGCCCTTTAATGCTGTGTGGGTCGCACATTTTGATAATCTTACTGGCCCCCTTAATGGATGGTCTTAGCTGAGTGGTTGAGCTAAACCTGTAACAAGGCAGCAAAGGCCTTTCTGATGCACATTGATTCCAAATTATTCTTAAAGAAATCACAAGGCACACTAAGTTTTGTTAAGACATTGCTTCTTGCATTTGAATTCAAGGAGTGTCATAATCCTCATTTAGGGTTACTGTGTTATTAGTTTGTACTGGCGGCGTAGTGGCACAGTGGTTAGCACTGTTGACTCGCAATAATCTTTTGGGGTTTGAACTCGCAATAATCTTCGGGGTTTGAATCTGGGCCAAGCTGGACCCGCCTGAGTGGAGTTTGCATGTTCTCCCCGTGTGAGTGAGTTTCCCTCAGGTACTTTAGTATCCCCCACCCTGAAAGACATCCTCTTGCTACAGGAACGCTCCTATCAGTACCCCTGACCAAGGCTCTGGCTTTAGAACCGGAGTTGGTCCCTGGGTGCTGCACTGTAGCGGCTCAGTGCTCCCGTGTCACTAGTACGGGTCAATTGTAAAGGTTAAATGATCCCACAGGGTTCAATAAAGTATATCTTATCTTTTCACGTGACTCATCATAAGCTTTGAAAGTCGTACTTTGAAGTTCAGTTCCTTAGTTGATCAACTTATTAGAGAATGGCTCCGGACCACATTTTGCAGTTATCACTAGAAAGGTATTTCAGCCCAATCTTGCTTCTAAGTGGTACAGTAATTTCATCAGTTTGATTCCAGAATATTCCTTAGGTCCTGATTTCTGCCATTCAGTTCCGTAGAGCCCTTGCACCCCAAAGGCTAAATGACACTTAAGTTTCTTTGGTGAGAATAATGGCTCTTTGAAATGGTGTTTGCATTCATTCAGGATTTTAAGCAGGGGAATTAATAATATAAATGAAATATCTGTTATTTAATGATGGGTCCTTAGGCTCACCCTCATGAATATTGATTTGGATTAATTACTCAGATGATGCAAGACAATAATGTTTGCAATAAGGACTCTTATCCCTTGTGCTTTCTTGATACATTGTTATCGCTCAGAGGGTGTGGTTGTATGAATATAGACACAAATTTTTTTGTACTGAGTCTGCATGAATGTTTTACTGTTTTTCTCAGGAAAGCAAATGTTATTCAGTATGGTGTCAGTATTGGGGCAGGACCATGTCTATTTTTGTAAGTTTCGGTGTACAAAAATTCCCAAACAGCTTTTGTTGTCTAACAATTTCTTGTTGTATTTATATAGGGTTACATACAGAAAAATGACTAGATTTTGTTTACCAATGGAAAAAAGACACTTCTTTGTTGTTCCTTGGTGTTATTGTTTTTCGAAATCTACCGGAATAATCCTGCCTGGTCACACTTTCTGAAAGTGTGTTTTCATAAACAGTTTTTGGGATTCATGATTGAACTGTTGAAATGAGTTTAAAATACATTTGTTTTTTTGTAATCACTCTAGGTTAAAAGCCTGATTTCATTCCATGTGTGTGAAAAATAAATATTAATTAAAAAAAAAAAAAAAAAAACTTCATTTAATTTCGGACTCCAAAAACAATTTAGGAATCTGGTATGACATTGCAGATTGTTTAGTAATTTTATTCAGTTCAGTGTTTGAAAGTCTGAGTGTCAGAAGTGCTCTGGTGGAGGGTCATCATTCACACTAAAGGAACTGCACTTTCCAGAAGTACCCAGGAAGTGAGCTGCTATTTTCTGCAGCTGAAGAATATCATAAAAATCAAATGCTGCTGTAAACAAAATCAAGAAGCCAAACTGGTTGTTATTGCTTTTTTTTCACGCGGTTGTGCTCTGGCTGTGGGAACGTGTGCAGTGAAACATTGATGGGCTGGGTTAGTTCTCTGTTGGCCCACAATAACAGAACATCCCTCAATACAACCAGCACAAACAGAGGAAGCGTTTCATCATTTTGCTCCGCTGTGTCAGCTATGAACACAAAGCATGACGATAGCCAAACAAACACTTGCCTGTGTTGTGTTTAATTTATTGTTTTTTGTTTCTTTGGTTCTCGGGTGGGTTATGGGAAGCGGAGGTTGGTTTAGGGGTAGCCAGTGCTGATGCAGGATTGTTCACCTCCGCCAAGGAGGTGTATGTTTTTGCCGGCAATGGTTTGTCTGTCTGTCTGTCTGTCTGTTAGCAACATATCTCAAAAATGGTTGCATTTATTTTAACCAAACTTTGCAGGATGTTTGAGTGGCACAAGAGGAACAAGTGATTACATTTAGGCATGTCTAGGCCAAAGTACAGCTGAGATATAGGCCAAAGTTCAAATGCAGCCATGCTGGCGGAGGTATGGGCTCTCGCAAGTGCAGCAGAGAAGGTCAGAAATGACACAAGGACCAATCCAATAGATTTTAGGAGTGATCCGGGTTAGGGATTAGGGTAAACGTTAGGGTTAGGGCCCTTGGCGGAGGTGCTGTGGTCTCTGAGTGATCTTTTTTGTTCTTCGTTTCGTGTATTCACTGTGATGATATGTGCAGTGTCCTCTCAAAATGCTTGTGCAAAGGTTTTCATTTAGTAAATTCACTAGATTCTCATCATGTTTTAACAATGGTTTTAGAGGGATAAATGTAACTGTTGTTACTTAATGATGGAAGATATCAAAATCAAAAAGTTGTCTCCTGCACGGGAGCTCTTTTAAACAAGTTGCCACATGATAGGTTTTCAACTGCACAAGCTAATTAAATTTTTATATGTTTAAAATTTCATTTCAGCACTTTAAGGGTTAAGTTATGTTTCAGAGTGTTACAATATTATTAGTGATTAGCTTGGAATTGGTGGCTTATACAAGTGTTTCACTGGAAGCAGTGGTGAACTGTGTCTTCGGCTGTGAATGCATGCATAGATTCTAAAGTACAGAAAAATTCCATTTCATCAAAGCTACCTTAGTATGAATTGCCATTGAAAATTTCACGTGCTTTCTTTGAGTATGTACTTGTTTTCTGTTTATCAATCTTTCAATCCATTTATGAAACTACTCTAAAGTTATTTGTTCTGTACATTCAAACCCCAGTGCTGACAGTAATTAACTAAACACATATGTCCCTGGCGCACCGGATGCAGATGCTGTAGATGGTGTACATTTTCCATTATACCTAATGTAGGAACAAGTGACAAAAAAATCTTCTCTTTTTCTTTTTGCGCCAACAGTTCTTTCAGTCGCGATGGTGAAGTCAAGCAAGGTCCAGCAAATTATGGCTTGTATTGGCTAATCATCAACGCATGCAAAGATATGGCATTTCGTGTTCAGAAAATTGCCACAAACTTCCTGTTCAGAATATCTAAGAGAGCAGTAATTTTCTATTATTATTATTAGTCTTTGTGGATATATTTGAAGTTGCTATGGTCTACAAGGATATTTTGGAGCACTCATTAGAGCCGAAAACCCAGCAGTAATATTTTTTCATTTCTAATTCTCAGAGTTTCCAATTCTCAAACACCCACTAATGCTAATTGCACTTACATCCCAGCTTACAAGCTTCTACTGCAGTTCAAGTGGGTTGGTGTTCTATCTCATTTGAAATAGTTACTAAAAGTGCAAAAAGGATTCATTTGCTGAAATCAAAGTTTAAGAAGCCTCTGTTGTACTTAATTTAGCCCTGAATAATTGGTACTTGGAAAAATGCCATGGATGTGAAGATTTACTTGTTTTACATTGACATTTTTCAAGCTCGTGATACGAATAGAGCAGTGTCATTGAGAGTGCACACGCTCTACAAGATGTCTTTTTGGCAGTAAAAATGCCGTATCTGCCTGTCATGGTTCAGAATTGTGTGATAGTGTTTTTCACACTTCACTTGAAGTCTTATCTTTGTTGTTTGGATAACTGCATTTAACTGTGGCTCTAGTAAGGTTTTGAAACTGCCTGAAGGTGGAACATTGGTATATCAACTTCTTGTCCAACCCCATAATTTCCATATTTCCATATTAAATTTGGAGCAGATTATCACTGGTTACCTTTCAAGAGTTCTGCTTCCTGTTTTTAAATGTCTTATACAGAGTGGCACTATCCACTCTGGACTGTAATTGGTAGTTGAAGGTGCAGTCGTGGGGAAATTTCTATCCACCCTACAAATTACACCACTATAAATATCTCATTACAGCAGAGACGGATATTGTTATTCCAACGCTGTGAATGAGAATGAGTTCCTGTGGGACTGGAGCGTACACTATCAATGCAGATGTACTCTTCCATAGTTCATTTAACTCTAGACTCTTTCCTGTATTGACAGAATGAGTATTTGCCTTGCTGATTTTCCAGCCTTTATCATATGAGTGAATGGCAATCTCTCAAAACTGCCAGGTCTTATGTATAAACATAGTTGCTGCTGCACATAGTTTAATAGACAGATATCCAGCCGAAGAGTCAGTTTGTGAACATCCCAGTCAGAACGCACAACATTACTTTATGTGCTTTCCATGTGTGTGATGGATAGTAATTCATAAAACCTTCCTTAACTGGATGTTAGTGACTTTGAGAAATGCTTTTTGGCATTTCCACAGTGACTCACGTTACATTCTAGTATATTTTTGAATTTATATTTTGGCCTGTTCCTTATAATGATGAATTTTAGCACCCCATCATGTGTGTGCTGGAAGGCGCTGGTAAAAGCTATGAAAAGGTTTGAACAAATATCCATCTGATTTCATGAAATGGCTTTAATTAACACTAATTATAGCATGACTCGCGTGACGTGAAAAGGACAACACTAAAAACACTTCGATTTCATTCGCAATTTCTCCTAAAAGTGTACGACATTGAAAATAATTCATTATATTAATTGTCAGAGTTCATACTACTCAATGTGCTTTCAAAATAGACTGAAGGGAATTATAATTTTCCAACCAATAAGTAGAAATATTATGTGATGAGCGTGACTCGCGTTACACATGACTCGCATTATCAACTTTTAATGTCCTACACAGCTGGGTTTGAGGACTAGATATGCATAGTGGTAGTACAGTTTTGTTAGGTAGAGGCAACAGTCAAATTTTCAATAGCAGCCTGCCAGGGGTCATCGTGAGGTATGAAGTATATGTGTGAGGTGTGAAAGTATATGATGTTCCATCATATAAAAATACAGATTTCCATAGAAACTTGTGAGAAAAATTTTGAAGGTCTTTGTCCGTTTTTTCCGGGAATTACCCTTTTATTTAGGGACAAAATACCATTTCTCTTGTGTGAAGCACAAAAAAAAACGAACATTTTTTAAAGATTTTGCGAGGGAGAGTTTTAGATGCTTTTGCTGTGTAACTGGTGGTGTTTATGACTTGTGTTTTTTGTCTACGACGGTTTATCTTTATATAAACTCTCAGGAGTGAGTGTAAAGAAGCCTAAATGGAAATAAATGCTTTGCACTATCTTGGCACCTCTCTGGTAAATAAAAATGTAGGTACCCAAGCCAGCAGTACACCATTCATTTGCGTATTTTTTTCCCTGTAAAAGAAACTTATTGCTAAACAAATAGAATATAACTGTGCTTCAACTGCAGATTTGGGAAATTTGTTGCTTAAAGAGCGAACCTGCACCTTCTGTGTGCCTTCAGTTCTGTATGCAGTGTGTGAGGAACATGCTGGGCTACGGGACCATATTAACAGCTGCTGGAAGTTTTGGGAAAAGCTGACTTAATGATGCTGATACACACATCAACATGCACATTTTTGTAAGTCACTGGCGCAGAACTGCTAGTTTCCTGCCCTTTCTTTATCTGAAAGTCAGGTATGAATCCAGGTTGGCAAATCACTTCCACTAATTATTCTGTTAATTACCTGGGAGGAGAGAAAGGCAGCGTCAGTTTTGGATCTGACGACCAAATTTGAGGATTTCCTAACTGAAGGTACAGGTGCTTGAGCATGAAGTTATACAGTCAGGTCTTTGGTTGTCTGGTCCTGAGCAGTGGTGGGCACTGAGCATGTGCAATGAATATTACAGGTGGAAGGGAAGAGAAGAACATGCAGTGATAGAGGTGGACGGGAACGAGAGAGCATGTCATCCATCACTGCCAAGGGCCAGGAAGCATCATCGCCGCCGAAGGGAAAATCTTCAGAGAATGTGGATGGAGAGGCGGCTCGCTCAGGTAAGTGTGGGAGTGCACGATTCTTTCCACTGCCACTCAGCAGTTTTTCAAATGAGTTTTTTTTTTCTTTGTTTCGTATTATTCTTCTTATGTTTTTACTTACTGGCTTTCTTCTTATTGCCCTGTTCTTCTTTTGCACTGTGTGCAATGTTTGCTTCCTTTTTACCCTAATGTCTAATTTAAAGCACTTTGAAGTGCATTCGGTACGAAATATGTGATACAAATTCAACTTCAAATATCACCAGGAGGATAAGTTGCACTTAAGGGAGACATCAGTCATGTAGTGTTACAGTTATCTCTAAACCTGGCTTTATTTGGTATCTTTTGCTATGGCCATCTTGCACAGCGTTGCGTAGGGCGGAAAGAGTTGTTTGCGATTCTGCTGCCATTCATTCGACCGCTCTGGAACAGTTGGGCGTCAGTGGGTTTGAATGAAGGTCTGGCTGTGAATAAGCGTGGTGAGAGTGCTAGCGCTATTGTTTAGCCGGCAGTGTGGGCGCGATTGAAGGTGAGGACGCGACTTTAGCTGCAGTGCCGAAACCGCGTGTGACTCATAAACAGAGTCGGAGAAACGGCTCACTTGTCAATCAATACGGGCTGTTATCAGCATGCAAAAATCATGACATCACTGGAATACGTGGGTACATAAATGATGTTTTTGATGACTGACTGAATATATTTTTGTGTCAAGCGACACTGGCTGTGACTCCACAAAAACCGCAAAACAAGAAGATTTTTTTGCAACCCGTATTGTTATTGCAGGTGCTATTGCTGCGGAATTATGCATAGCTCAACAGTTACGTACTTTTTAATTACTTTTCTGTTTTTATATGCTATCTTGAGCTCCAGGAGAGACATGGTGTCAGAGCAATGCATGAATGAATCCTGAATTATGTTGCGGGTGACGTGTCAGAACTTCCTTTCAGGTGCCAAGCCGAATGAGGCATCCACAGTGACTTACACTGCTGCATCCATTGACGATAAAGCCATAAAAAGCACTTATGCTTGGTCACTATGATCATGGCCGATAGCTGCAGTCAATACGCAATCATATGACAAAGATATCAGCAAGTTACAGTGGATGTCAGTCGAGATTAAAATTGGAAATATAAAATGTAGTAATGGACATCAAATTGCAGCTTTGTTGTTTTGGATGAAGCATCGGCTAATTACAGTTTAGCACAACTCCGAATGTTGAATTATTAGTTTTGAGACCTTTTCCCCAGTCCTATGTTTTGTTGTGCTGCCTTGTCAGTTTGATATTTCATTGATAAGTATTTTCATTGGTTGACTGTGCCGCAGATGGTGAATCCATGGAGGAGGAAGTGGAATTTAACTGGGAGGAGTACTTGGAGGAGTTGGGGGCCAGTGCTGCGCCACATACGTCCTTCAAACACGTGAGTAATGCGCTCACTCGTAGGAGAAGTGTTCTTTCGACATCGACAAGGCTGCCATGTGGACGTATTGCTACACTTTGTGTGGCAATCTTTGTCCATGGTGGGACCCTTTTATTCTCATATAGAATCCACTCTCATGCGAAAGATGTGTAAGCTCCCTGATTGGTCCTTGTTGCCTGACAGTGAACCCTTGAATTACACTGGGTTCCGCTATGGGAACCAATTTTCTTTTGTGAAATTTCAGTGCCCCATTTCTCGTGAAATTGCCGAGTAAACCTCTTTTCTAAGCTCTTGTTGATACCAGTTTTTTTTTTTGTGCAACAGCCTAGTCTCAGTGATGATTACTCTACACTGTAAGCCAAATGAGGAGTGTACATCAGCTGAATAGCTGTTATTGTTATGCATGAACATGTTTAATGTAACTCTCTCACTGCAATAATGCAATGGAGGCTGTAGTTGTTAACGGTAATCAAAGGCCATTACAGTCCCCTCACAATGGGCTTAGACCTTGAGGCACATTTGAATCTCGAAGTTGTACCTTGGGGCATACGAACCTGGAACAAGCATCCAAATTAAATGCTTATTGTATCATTCAAACATGATTCCTGTTAATCTTCTTTATTTAGTGAGCCGTTTTTAGCTGTTGCTACATCATCTCTGTTGATTTGGGCAGGCCAATGCGTGCCTGCTTACCGTGCGTAATATGTTTAACTGCTCGCCTTCTCCATCTGCTGTAGTCATTTTTTGGTCAGCAAAAAAAGTGCAGTTAGTGCTCAAGAGGATTGGAGTTAGTGCTCAAAATTTAATGGACTTCCACAGCTGTTCGAGGTATCAGATCAGTCATGAGGAGTTAAGTACTCAGTGAGATGGGCTAAACCCGGCCTACTGGAACCCTTCGCCACTGGCAGACGAAGGAGCCTCATAATATGCCATCCAGTGGGGCTTCCAACTGCAGTCTACTCCAGCGCCATCTTGGTTGAAGTCCAGACATTGGGCATCACTGCACTTAGCGCGGGTGCCTCTGATTTATGCAACAGCCAACCCTCACTGCCATGCAGGGTGGAGCTCTCATGGGAATTTTTTTCACACCACAAAATAACCAGCAGGTTTTCTCGAGAAAAAATGTCTGTCTCACTGAAGTCACAAATTCCATTCCTGCAGATCTCTGTTGTTACTGTGTTGACAGGTGATTGCTGGGCTGTTTGTTTTCCATAATCAACTAAAACCGCATGGGATAGAGAAATGCAGTCATCCGCCTTTACTCTGTAACTTAAACCGAATAAGACGACGCAATATATTGCCTGATATACTGTGCACAGTCTGCATAATCAATCACAGCAACACATTCACAGAATATGTGAAACATTCTGGTTAAATTCCTTTCCTTAGATAATGGTTATACATACGATAATGTCATGATTAGAATTTCCAAAACAGCGTTTAACTGTCGGTGCTCCAAATAAATGACTCAACGTCAAACATTTCTGTCACAAACCTACTGTTAGAATCCCTGATGAGCATTCTGACTGAGTACATTTTGCAACACCAGATATTTACAATTCCATTTATTCTTAAAATGTGATAGAGCACAATTATCAACATTTTTTTTACTTGCAGTTTATTCAAGTATAACCCAGAAACCCGATAACGTAATATGGCAGATGTTTTTTCCTCTAAATTTTATTTTTCCTCTGAAATTTACATGCATATTTTGGAGAACAGCGACAAAAATTTCATTGCTGAGCCCAGAACAGTATACAACTCCCCCAGCGTCAGTGAAAAGGGCCAGCTTCCTTATTTTAGGACTTTATTTTTAATACACAGGAAAGACAAAAATATACCCCCTTCAAGCCTGATGTAGGATTGGGCTAAATCATGAAGTGCAGAAAAATGTGCTTGCATTTTAAAAGTAGGAGTACATTCGTTAATATAAAGCATAACTAAGATTATCGGTAAGAAAAGTCACTTCCTTTTTTGAATAATAGCCATGTATTTTTGAGCTCTGAAATGACTAAGTCTGAAATGGTGTATCAAGTGTGAGAGAAAGGCGTCTTTATGAATAGAAAAATGTTTCCCACTGTCTTACACTTATAATAGTGGCATAGTTGTGAATTCAAACAGTGCACTGCATGAAAGAGATTACATTCTGGCTTGCTCAAGTCTGAGGGTGGGCTCTCTAAGCCAATTCAAAAAGTGTTTGTACTTAAAACTGGTGGGGCGGCTCTATCTTTGCATATGACCGAGCACAAAGAGTGAATAATGAAATATGCAAGAGCCATTGTACTTACAACAGAAATTATAGGTTCTATGTGAGCTATTAATATCAGTATACAACGTGAACATAAATGCCTTTATTATGGGGAGATTTGTGAGAAAGCTATTTGGAGCTGACTCATGAATGTGAATTCATGTGGTGTGAAACAGTTTTATGTCAGATTATGGTTCCAAATAATACATCTAATTTTCATAGGATTTGGCTTCCTAATGGAGCAACCTTTTCAGCTAAGTTAGTTGTTGAACTGTCTGCTAGTGAAGTACGAAACTATGTAATTATACATGACGCAAAATACCAAATGGCTGTGTTTCTTTGTTGATAACAGATTGATGCTTTGCCACTTATACTGTACTTTTAACTCATTCAGATAAATAGACTCAGCAGTTCTCTTTATGTCACTCTAGTTTTCCCTCCTCATTTTGTCTGGTACATACCATGTTATTGTTTATCATCTGAGGTTTTCATTTTCTATTTCTTCACACAACTTTTCCAGTGACACGATTTATATTCAGGCTGCAGTATAAATACATTGTTTCATAACATTGCAAATATGTGTCACGTGTTTGTGCCTCTCGAGTCTGGAATATTGTCAGTGACAAATTATCACCACATTGCCTTCTTTACAAGATGGTAATGACATACCCTTCCCAGAGGAATTTGCTTTATGGAGGGGAGCCCATTAAGTATGCATGATTATGTTTAACTTACAGTAAATTCCCCAATTTCAATATCAATTTTTTTAAATCTCAAACATAGATATTTTAGGTGGATTTTTCTGGGACTATTGAAATGAAGCTGCAAATAACCGTAGTATGTCATTTTGAGTTCTAGTCAACAAGCCACTAGTCTAGCCATGTCCTTCATTATGCAGATACCAAATCAAGCCAATCCTTGCCTATGTGGGTATGAACCCTATTTAAAGGTATACTGAATAGGATTTTTTGGTTTTGGTTTGTAAACACAACATTCAAAGTTGGCCCCTCCTCCCCGGCTCCACAACACCAGAAGCACTATGCTGCAGTTTAGTGCTATGTCCCACCCTTATTCCTTTGTGGGCTGTTATTGGTGGAAGCTTAGACCCCTGCTGCCCAAAGGCTGATGCCCAGAAACATCCTGTACGATGAAAAATAAGAAAATAC
Organism: Gymnothorax reevesii; assembly: GCA_029721435.1. Lineage (NCBI taxonomy): Eukaryota > Metazoa > Chordata > Actinopteri > Anguilliformes > Muraenidae > Gymnothorax > Gymnothorax reevesii. The sequence goes on along the minus strand of CM056579.1, from coordinate 23,161,159 downwards.
AAGGCAGATGGCAGGGTCTCTGTTGACACAGACGCTGCCATACTTTTTAATGCGTCATAAACAATGTGTTAGAGGGATTGTTTTTTTATGAGTCTATACTTTGTTGAGAAAATCTTACTCAGTATACCTTTAAGGTTGTATAAATCTGTATATGAGTGTCAACAGAGACTGGGGAAAATAAATTCAATGAAGCAGGACAATCATATCATTTGGAATTAAAGGAGCCGTATGTAAGAAATGTATGTAGATTATTCATAAAATGGCCCTAATATATCACCAGACATTAAGGAATGATGTTAATTTCAAATACTTATATCACTGACAACAACAGTCCAGCCAGAATATTCTCATTCCAAAAGTTAAGTTGCAGCCCACAACTAATGTTGATGTTGTCATTTTGTGTTTTGGCCTGTTGCGCCGCCCTCCACCGATCTCCCAATCATGAAGTCAGTACCATTTCGGCATCGAGGTTGCCAGTTACCACTGAGCTGCAGCTACCAGCGTTTCGGAGCACAAATGTCTGACGTTACTAAACCTAAAAGACCTCGTTATGATTCCGAAATACATCGTGACAAAGTCTGAAACAAAACAAGAATCTGTATAGGACATACCTTTGAAAGATGGAGACGGCTGAAAGTGCAGAAGAATTTGAAGGCCGACGCCGAAGTTGCTAATTTTCTCCTGGACAGGTAATATTCAGCTAAGTTTGGCTAACTTAATTCTATTTAATGTAGGCACGGACATTTCAAATATTCTCTACAGTCGAATAATGTTATGTATGTTCGTTCATGGTACGTTGGTGAATATGCAGGTGAGTCATCGAATTGACTAGGTAACAAATTGTTTGAGAGATAAAAACCGCGACTCGTCATTGCTGGCATTTGCAATGCATTATTATTATTAGTCTCAGCATAATGCCGTTTCTCTGGCATTATGCTGAGACGTTGTGGAAACCGTTCCAACATTAGCACAGGTCATTATGGCAATATGAAATGTAATTGAGACAGATCATCGGTCAAATGAGTCCTTGTAGTAGACTTTCTTGCTGGATCCGGCAACCTAGCTGGCAACCTCTCGTCTGTGGGAGAGGGGGAAGGGATACTGCGCTCTGCACTATTTTGAATGTGATTGCAGTACCAGTTTTGGCCACAAACTAACATACAGCTCCTTTAAAACTTATTTCTGTTCAGTATCAACATTTTGGGACAAAAGGTGCCTCAAAAAAATAAACTTTTCGAAAATTCAACTTTGAAGTTGTATTGCAATGAAAAATGAAAAAATAAAATAGGCAGGAGGTAAAGCAATTAATTTCCTGGATCCTAGAGGAATTGACCTGAAGTATGCTACATCTGAGGGTGACGCTCAGAAGAACTGATTACCCATGAAGCCAAATGTTTGCTGCCGCTTACGTCTCCAAGCAGCTAAAACTGGAGAGATGTTGGCTTTGGTGTGAATTATAACCAATGCAATGTTTAACTAGCACACTAGTGTTTTGATACATGGTAAAAACTTCAGCATCAAATTCTAGTGAATATTATTCTTTTTAATCTTTTTGACAGTTAAAATCGGTAGACCTGTAAAGTACCTCTCCATTCGGTCTCCAAACTGAATAGAAACATATGATGTAATATAGTCAAGATGAAATATGATAAAGCTAATCTTCACAGACTCTTTGTCAGCAATACCTGCAGATGAAATTAGATCCCCTATACTTTATGCTACACTCCAAAGTGTATATACAGTATTATATAAAAAAGTATTTGCTCCCTTCTAAATTTCTTCTATTTTTGCATATTCTATGCTGGTAAATGTTTCAAATCATCAAACTAATTTTAATATCTGACAAAGATAACCTGAGTAAGCACAAAATGCTGTTTTTAAGGATGATTTCATTTATTGTGGGGAAAAAAGCGATCCAATCCTACCTGGGCTGTGTGAAACGTAACCCCCTTAGATATTAAATCAACCACTTCAAAAAATTCAATTGATTATTTGATTTAATTTCTTAAAACACACACTGGCATGATTACTGCTAGACCTTTTGATTCTAAAGGTCACATAAATAAAACCTGTCTAACTAAAGTAAAAGATCAAATAGAACAGAAAAGATTTTCTTACACTTGTCAAAAAACATTTTGATGACCCCCAATACTTTTGGCATAATAATCTGTGGACTGTTGAGTCAAAAGTGGAACTTTTTGAAAGATATGGATCCCGTTACATTCAGTATAAAGCTAACACAGCACACAATAAGAGCATTATAGCAACAGGCAAACGTGGTTCTGGTAGAGTGGTTGTCTGGGGCTTCTCCGCTGCTTCAGGGCCCGGCCGGCTTGCCTTCATTGGTA